>CM031242.1:651049066-652318291 GCA_018340775.1 Taxus wallichiana var. yunnanensis
CCTTGTACATCCCATTGTGCCAAAACTTCTCTTTGAGTGTAACTTACTATTTTTAGTAAGTGTGAAAAAAGTAACTCCCTCGATCCTTAGCTGAGTGTTGTGACCTTGATTCCCCTTTCTCCTGTGTTCCTCGTTCCTTCTGGATCAAATTTCTATTTTTAGCAAGTTCTCGAGGGCCCACTTACTATTTTTAGTAAGTGCCAAAAATGTCCATTCTGGTGAATTCTCAGTTGTAGTGCACCTCCAATGTCTTCATCTCCTTCACAGGCTCTTTTGTTGATGACTTTCCTAAAATAGCAGTTCCTATGTAGTAGACCTGCTATTTTTAGAAAGTTAGCCTCTGGGGTCGGATTGATGTGGAATGAAATTTTTGATATGGTTTTTGCCCAATATCACCCCTCTAAAATTTCGGGCCCGCCCGCTTAAAAATCTAGGAGATTTTAAACTTTTAATTTTCAGACTTAGCGTTCTACAGGTATGGCAACCATTAATGGACCTCAAAATTACAGGTTTGGTTTTCTCCTCCATTTGTGAAGAAAATCATATTTTTGATGTGGGTTTTTTCTTTTGGTGCTTCACGTGTGATCTTACTTCAATTCGGCCGGTTGGTTTGACAGAAATCTCACTTCTTTCTTCGTTATGGCTACTCTTTCATATGAGGGGGAGTTTTAAGGTGTACTTCTTATGGTCTTGGACATAGGAATGAACAAAGAAAATGGTTTGTTGTTTCATGCACCGGCTTGCAATATTTCTTTAGATCTTCATTTTTAGGCTATGGAGATTTTCACTTGTTTTCTTCTTCTTGTTCTTCATTTCTCCTTCTCGTTTCGATGAAAAATCCTTCTGATACCTGCACATAGCTGTGGAGAATGTGTTTCAGTTCTTGGGTTGAGCAGGTCTGAGCATTTGTAATGGCGTAATGATGGTAGAATGTTGCAGAGGAAGGATGAAGATTGTCTGTGCATGGGAGTGGAAGCAGCTGGAAGCACTGAGCGACAGTTAGATTTTTTGAATTTTTTAAAATCATGGAAGGAGAAGCTTGGCAAAAATTTTCATTACTTGATTTCCCTGACCTCAAGGATGTGAGGGACATCAAATTCCATGGTGGTCAAGAGGATGACACATGGCGCGTAATCTCGGCGGGAATGAAGGTGGAAAAAGCTGCTTTAAAGCACTTGGTGTTGGAAATTGGTCACATGGGTGTCCAAATGACTCCCTATGGGGGCTGGGCACATTTTTACATGTCTTATGTCCCCCACCTCAGGTACATAAGGGACATCAGTTTCCACGGTGGTCCTGGAGGTGACACGTGGCGCCCAATCCAACGACAGGGAATGGATGCTCCAAAAATGCACCTAGGGGCTGAAACTCGGTCACGTGGGTGTCCAAATGACTCCCCATAGGGGTTGGGCACATTTTTAAAGGTATTATGTCCCCCACCTTAGGTGCATAAGGGACATCAGTTTCCACGGTGGTCCTGGAGGTGACACGTGGCGCCCGATCCAACGGCAGGGAATGGATGCTCCAAAAAAGCACCTGGGGGCTGATCTGTCAAGTCTGGAGGTCATATGAGGGTCCCAAGGGTCACATGAGGGATGGGTAAATTTTCCAAGGATTTATTTACCTGACCTCAGGGACTTTGAGGACATGAAATCCCGCCAGGCTCCTGGTGCTGACACGTGTCCTCTCGAAAAAATGACGAAGTCCTAAACTACCTTTGAGAGGGTAACTTGGAATGCAGATAACTTGAGCTCCCAGTCAAATTTTTGGTGAAATTTTATATGATACTAACTAGAAATGGAATTTTGAATCTAATTATGTGGTTATAATGTCTTAATTAGACCATATGATCCATTAAAAATAGGTTTTTGATCGGGACTCCATTTGTGCACGAGAAAAAATGTACACCAATTATATGTGCCAAGGTGTTGTGAAAAATATTATTTCAAAATAATTTAGGTCTTGTAATCCTCTTTCCAAATATGTTTTTTTACTTCTAACTCCATCCAAAGCTCCTAGAATCTTCTTACGAAGCCCAACAAGCTATTTTAGGCACATGAACTACCAGGCTTGTGAACCCTGTTTTTTACTCAGACTGCTCCAAGTCTTGCAGAACTTCCCCAGACCTTCCAAAATCATTTCCATGATGTTCCAAGGTATTTCATTCACCTCCATGTTGATTTTTCTCTTGTTCCACTCTAGGGGTTGAATCCAGTCCTGGGAAGGCCAGTGATAGCCCTTCCCAATACTGCCAGAAGATAGCATCTTTTTAGAACTCCCTAAAATCACCTAGGTGGAATGAGTGCACTTTACTAAATCACCTAGGGAAAATTTTGATATCAAATAGGGGTGATCAGACTGATGGATTTGACCTAGGGTACCTAGGAATGAAAATTTTTCCATAGGGGTATAGTTGTCGTGCTTGGAAACTTCCAATTTCCCTGTTGCACATTTTCACGTCAACACCTTGTTTATTTATATTATCTCTCTCTCTCACATATGTAATTTCTACACCCGAGTTCTAGTTAGGTCATAGGGATCCTTGTCTATCAGTATTTTCACATCTGTTTTCATTTATCTTAAGACACCAATGCCTAGAATAGACACTAGCGCCCGAGCACTTCGTCCATTTTGGGCACTCATGTCCTCTTTTTTCTTTTCACTTATTTTGACATTTGTTATCAGCATTTTTAGTTTTCTTATCCTTATCCTGAGGTCATAGTTGAAATTCTAATACACTAGTGTTAAAATTAAAAAAGATATTGATAAATATACACAACATACACTCTATTATGTGGGCAGGAAATTCTAAAGGAAATCACATCTACATACTATCACTACCATCAAAGGCATTGGAATTTTAGGTTTCATACCTACACTGCATAAGAAGGGGAAGTGTTGAATTCCATCTCACACATTTGCATTTTATCTAGCCATAGCCATTATCTTGGCATCATTGGCATGAGGGAAACCTAAGGACACTATTTCACACATAAGCACAAAGAACTACATGAAGTCTGGAATGTAGTGCAACGCTTGGTCATAAGTTCACTCTTCAGGTGACCGTTGGGATCAGTCTGACTTCACATATTACATATTTCATTCTAATTTGTTGTATTTGTAATCTTGTATAGGTATATAGGGTTTTTTTGTAGGGTACCGGTACCCTCGGCGATCAAAGTGTGAATAATAGGAGATCAACAAGGAAAAAGTGTGAAAATCTAATGACACCTAATAAATTAGATTCTAAGCATTAAATCAGTCACCGGTACCCAAAAGTGGTCTCTAACACCCTTGTCCTAGTTCAAGTGCCCATGTCCAAATCATGTCTGCAAGTCCCATAATTAATACTCAATATTTATGACACTCTTCCCACCCTATGCATTAGTTGTTCCAATTCACATTTGTTCCAGATAAGTGTAAATTATATAAGTCTCATATATTTCCTATTTTCTTATAAGGTTACATCATTACACTTCTTATTTGCATTCTATTGTATTTTACCATATTAGTGACTTTGAAATTAGATTTAATATTTCTATTTTTATTAAATCAAAGACATTGACATCACATAATTATTACCTTATGGCTTAGATGTGACCATATCCATCAAAGGGTTAGAAATAAAAATACTCCTCGAGGAAGTCTACGACCGATTCGAACATCACTTAACATCACAATGGAATTATACATTATGAAATCATTAATTACATATAATATCATTAATTACAACTAAAAACGATATTGTACAACCATTAAAATAGATGTAAATGTGGGGTGTGATAGAGTGAGAAATTCTTCAAACTTCATAATACTTATTCTATAGATTGAGTCCTAATTTATTCCTTCCACTTGGAAAAAGAATCACTTCAATGATACCATTGGTATCTAAAATCGAATGGTGAAAGAAATTGGAAACATTTTGTATCCTTACTTCTAGGTAGGTTTGGTCCCTTGGCATTCAGGACTTTACATGAGCTCTTACCAAACTCTTCCAGACAGGTCTTGTTCATGATTACTAGATTGAATATGAGAAACTAACTAATCACATTGAAGGGTTTGGATGAACTCTTTGAGACTTGTTTTTAAGTGGCCTTAAAGATCCACTCTAATAAAAGGTGAAAAAGTTCATCCCAACAACATGATGGATGCCTTGGGCCTAGCTAAGTTATTAGAAGATAAAATATCATTACAACATTGACCTCCCACTTTCCCACCCCAAAAGAACAAAAAAACCCAACATCCAACCACAACCACCTCGATTAAGAACCTTACTAAAGTATAGATGTTGATGCAGCCTAGAATTCAGTAATACAAGCCCAATAAGACCCTAGATGCATTGACACATCACTCAGCCTAGACTGAGCACTCACCTAAAGCGCGTAAAGGTACTAGGTCCCTCTTTAGGGTTGTTGTTGCAGGATGTTAGCATGATGAAGACTTAACACATGTAGTTCCATTACTAATACATCATTCTATAGAGCATACCAGATATATACCTAAGGGAGAACAAAATTAAGTATTAACCATGATGAAATCAAGAACATACTAGATTTAGATACACATAGAACTAACACTTAGATTCAGCCAATATCCTCCATTATATTAAATGTAGTAAGTACACAGAAGCTTCATTACAATAACAATAGTATATGCTCATGCATGTAATAGATTTAACAACATAATCTCACTATATCTCCATGTATGCACACACACACACACACACACACGCACACACGCACGCACGCACGCATCACACACACACACACACACACACACACACACACACACACACACACACACACACACACACACACACACACACACACACACACACACACACACACACACACACACACACATCTACTACACAGATTCACTACATACTTATAAGGGTGGGAATTTCCCTCCACCACCTTATATAATCCCAAAATAGGTCATATGCTATTATTAGCCATGCGCCATTACAAAAATAGCCACACATGCAAGTGTGTTAACAATAGAAGCTGCTATTATTTAGCGGCGGTAGTAGATATATTTGGTTTGTTTCCATGCAAATAACTTTGTAGCTAGTCCTCCAAAAAAATCCAATGTGTGACACATAAGTCTCCAATCATTTTGAGTGCTCCACATGCTATCTCTAAAAATAAATCCTTGTTGTGAAAACGGCTAAGTCCCAAACCTATTTTTGTTCTTCGTGCGTGATCCTTTCATATACTTCCATACCTTTGAATATTCTCTAATATCCCTCGTGAACATTCGTATTTCCTTCACTAAGTGCCGAGTTTGAGCGATCAACATTACCCCACACTAGTTTCATTGCCGCCCCGACAATGGTTATCTCCAAAATGAATCAAAGAATATGAATAGAAGAATAAAAATAATTTGGATGAATGAAATAATTCCTTCAACTTTTCATATCTTCTTCTACAACCGGAATAATCAATTCTAGATATTCCTCTTTTATTTCCACCTCTAATGTCTACTACTAGTCACGAGCGCGACCTCTCTCTTCATTGGAATATCCACTGTAATTTATTCTAACTCATCTCTTGCAATCTCTCCTTTTTCATTTTGTAATACCAACATGATGTTGGACATTTCAGTCATTCTTCCTTCTAACAAGTCCATCTTCTAGGTGATGAGTTTCCCAAGCTCGTCTAGCCTCTCCCTGTGTGGTTCCTAAGCTATTGTAAGGGCCTCGCGCTTCTGCTTAACAAGTGATAATCATTCTGTGCAGCCCAATGTCTCATCCTTCATGGCCTTTAAGACCTCATTTTCTTCTAAAATGGTCCTTGTCCTTATAACATCCTCTGGCATTGTACAAATATTCGATGCTTGATCTTGATCTACCTTTTCAATTCCTCATGTAATCTCTGAAAGCAATCCTTTAAATGATGAAATATTATGCATCATCAAATCCTTTTCTTATTCTACATCTTGTGCTAGATCCTTTGGCTCAGGAATGCACAGAGGTTCATCTTTAAGCATTAAATCCACCAGTGTACTTACATAATGCATCGTTGAAGGAAACATCTTGGGTACCTTTGGCTCCAAGTGTGGCATAGCCTTCACGATATTGTCACCATTTTCCTCTACCATGTTGTTAAACATTGTTTTCTTCTTCTCTACCAAGCCTTTTTCCTATTTTATGTGTGTTATATCCTCATCCTTAGTATTGATCTCTTCCCTTAGCGTCCTAATTGTGTCAAATTTTTCCATATTCCTTTGTGCCACCTCTGTTAAGACTTTTACCAATGCATTTCTCACTGTTCATCGACATAAAAGTAGGCTTTCTTGTTATGTGTCTAGCAGAGAGTGTCTTTTTCAACATCCTCGACATGCATGACTCCTCACACTCATCAAAATCTAGTTCATCCATGTGTGTGTGCATCAACCATGACAATTGCTTCCTTGTACACACTATTGTCATATCCTCATCCATTAACTCCCAACCATATAACTTCGTTTGTATCGGTGTGCTCGAAATGGGTGTGGAAAAATTTACCTATGTCCTCGGTGTAACCCATGGCTGGTGGAATGTGCTCTCCACTTGTTCTTCTTGACCTAGGCTACTTAGGAACTTGAGCTTCCAAATTTGGGACTTGTGTTTCTATGTCCTGATCAGTCTAAGTTGCTATCTCATTCGTTCCTTTTTCTTCCTCTTCTCCATCATTCATTTCTTCATCTTTTTGTTTTTCTATGTTCCTTGGAGGTGTGGGATAATTGGGCATGATTTCCTCATATTCTTCCACTTCCTTATTCAACTTTAATTTCCTTCTCTTTTCTCAGTTCTCTCCTTCTTTAGAGAGAGTCGGGGTGACCTATGCACCATTTTTGGAGTAGCA
This sequence comes from Taxus wallichiana var. yunnanensis, assembly GCA_018340775.1. Classification (NCBI taxonomy): domain Eukaryota; kingdom Viridiplantae; phylum Streptophyta; class Pinopsida; order Cupressales; family Taxaceae; genus Taxus; species Taxus wallichiana. The sequence goes on from CM031242.1 coordinate 651,055,915, forward strand.
CCTTGGGTCCTTGTTCTCTTGAACACTCTCTTGAATCGGTGCTCTCCTTAGACTGCATCCAAGTCCTCATCATCCCCCTCTTGTGGCTGAGGTGGTGTAGTTACACACTCATCTTCATCCTTATTCATAGGATGTCTTCTACCTCTATGTTCCAAACCACCACTATCCTCATGCTCATCCTCCTCATCCTCTACTTCAATTGTCTCTATGGGCTTAGGCACCGAGAATGTTCTATATGGTATGCTTTCCCTTCGGTGGCCCTACGAGTGTGAACTCATCTTCCACATACTTTTTTTTTTTCCATCTTTGGGTTTAGTTGGAGGTATACAAGTGCTACTCCAATGTCCCCAACAGCCAAACTTTCTCGGCTTTATGCTCAAAACATTGAGATAAGTCTTTTAATTTAGGCATTGCATCCTGGATATATGTACTTCTTCCTCGGGGTGTAGTAGTCGCAATCTACCTTGTCTATATTGAAATTTAAGTGGCACATGTCGAGAAATGATGCTTGAAAATACCTTCTTGTGAAGGCATATGAAAATTTACACCATGGGCTCCAAGCCCCATCCTTCATCACAAATCACATGATGCAAAAGTGTTGGTATATAGAAAAATGAATTGCCTTACCCACCATTAAAGGTAAATCCTTGGGTATGCACCACTCTTCCTTGAACGTTGTGTGGAGTCTATCATACCATATCTCCTCGCTCTGCTTGAATGGTCTACTCATTGATCCATTGCACAAGTACTTGCCAAACCTCTCCGCAGGTGACTTGTGTTTCATGGGGTACTCCCAAATCTTCTCCTTTGGCCCATCAGGCACCCCAATCTCCATGAATACCAAAGACAATAATACAACGCCAAAACTTATTATGTCACCTGTCTACACTTCTTCAATGATTGTCTTTACTATGTGATCTACAATTTTGTAGACCACTCCTTCTGACATCTTCTTGGTGACGTGTAACCACATTGTGTTTACCTATGACCACCTTCCTTGGTCATTCAACTTTGTCACAAGATGTGCAACTACCTGCACTACTGGGTACTTCTTCAACTTGTCAATGTCCATGCCGCATAGACCCTTGGTATACCCCAGACTCCTTCCTCATCTCTAGGATTTTGGATTTATCAGTTAAATCATTATCCAGATCTAACCCTAAGGCCCTCAGTCCTATCACCATTGAAATCAAGGAATATGTGATTCTTACCCTCTGTCTGGAAAAGTAGAAGAAGTCCTCATGGACTCTGCTCATTAACCACTAATACAATGGCTCATACTTTCTAAAGTATGGCAGCTCATATAGTTGGTAGACTCCATTTTTATTTAACAACTTCTCTCTAGTGTCATCATAAATCGGCATATCCTCTTTCGTGTGCTTGTTTTTTCATGCTCAAGCGGCGCATTGAGCTTCTATTGTAAAAAATAAGCTCATACTTAATTTTGGTCAACTAACACCATTTTCCCCCTTTTAGTGATTCAATCTGATTTTTACATATTTTAAGTACTTAAGGATTCTGAAAGCATATTCATCAGATAAGAAATTTCTTCCCCTTTCCAAAATATAAATAAGTCCTTCTAACTCTTCATATTTTGCAAGTTACGAGCACAGGGGATTTTTGCAAAATTTGTCAATTTCGGGCTTGGGGGCCTGGGGGAATTTTTGAGAATTTTTCCAATTTCAGGCTTAGGTCAGGAGGGAATTTTTCCAATTTCAAGCTTTGGGGCCTAGGGGAATTTTGAGAATTTTTCCAATTTCGGGCTTGGGGGCCTGGGGAATTTTGAGAATTTTGCAATTTTTGCAAATGGTGCAATTTGCATCTTCGAATTTTAGGTCTGCATTTTGCAAATTTGCATTTTCACCATGTTATTTTACACTTGTACCAAAGCTCTAGATGTGGATGCATCATTAGGATTGTAAGGCTAGAATGGTCTATTAGCAGGAGGCCTAACCTGGTTCTGATTTGTGTTTTGAATGGGTGGCCTGTTAGTCTGATATGGAGGTCTATTGGGTTGAGTTTGAGGCGATCTGAAGGTCTTGTTTTTGACTCAATGTTTTTGATGTGAATCGGTGAGGTTCATTGACACACGTCAACCACCTTTTTGATGCACGATAACAAATCTCATGTCGCGCATCTGTAGCCTTCTGTCACACCTCTTAAAAATCAGGTGAAAAATTTGTTGTCGGACCCCCAAAAATTTCCTTCCCAAATGGCGGTTCTGAGGATATTTACCAGGTATTTTCCACCTCCGATTTCTAAGAGGTCTCTTAAAATGAACCACTGTGCCATGTGATCTATATAAAAGACAAATGGTGTAACTAGTAGCTCTTTGGCATAATTTATGTAGCACATATATCATTGTGAGGCTTCGCGCTCGTAGTTGTGTAATTTTTCTATATAGGAGACAACTTTCTACTAGCAAAATAGATAGAATGATCTACAATACCTTCTCTAGGTTGAGCCAACACCACACCAATGGCCATGCTAAAGGTGTCAACATGTACATGAAATGGTTAGTCCCACAAAGGGAACATCCATAATAGGCATGGTAGTAAGTTTCTCCTTGAATGTCTTGAATGTGCGTTGTTGTGGTTCTCCCCAATAGAACGTGCCTTTCCATTTTAGAAAATCTTCCAATGGTATGGAAGCTTTGACATATCCCTTGATAAACTTTCTGTAATATCTTGTATGATCCAAAAATCATGCACCTCACTTTGACTAGTAGGATCCCTTAGGCTTATAATGACTGAAACCTTAGTTGGATCAACCAATAAACCCTCATTGTAGATTATGTGTCCTAGAAGTATCCCAAAAATGTAGCAAATATGCACTTCTTGATGTTTAAATAGATACTCAATTTGTCTACATTGTTCAAAAATTAAGCCACAGATTATCATAGTGATCCTTAACTAATCCATACACCGTCCAATCATCTAAATATACCTATAAGAAGTTATGAATAAATTCCTTGAACACTTGGACAACTATGTGCAAAAATATAGCAGGTGCATTTTTCAGACCAAAAGGCATTACAGTATAGGTGAAGCTACCCCATTCAATAGTAAATGTAGTCTTTTCCTGATCCTCCTGGGAAATTTGAACCTGATGATACCCATAGAACCCATCTATAAACAAATATATTTTATGCCTTGTAATGCCTTTTAGTATTTCCTCAGTGAATGGCATAGGAAAGGTATTAATTACACATGCAACATTCAGCTCCCTGTAGTCCATGCATATTCTAATATGTCCATCCTTCTTGATATTGATCACCATTGGACTAACCCATTCTGACTCATCAAGGGGTATGATAATCCAAGACTTCAACATTTTATCAATCTCTTCTTTGACATTTTCGAGCAAATTGGGGTTCATCCTATATGGTCTCTTTCTCACTATGTGTGCACCCTCTTTAAGCTTTATCTTCATCTCTCCTAATGATTCATGCATGCCTTTAAGTTCATGGTACCCCTTAGGAAATAATTCATGGTAATCCCTTAGTAACTCTATGATTTTTTCCACTTGAGTCGACCAATAGTCTCCAATTATGGCTTCCTTAGGCTCAATATCTGTTCCAATATTCACCTGCTTTGTCTTCATAGGTTCATGATAGGTGCACGTGGTCTTATCCATATTGTCCAATACCTCACGCCTCCCTGTTGAATGGTTTACATATAGATTATCTACTTCTTCATTTTCCACTAAGTAGGCCATCTTTCCTTTCTCTTTCTCAAGGTAAGCACATTCAAGTAATGTTACATCGGCCTCTGGTTCTTCATGAAGACGTGCTCCTGATTCTTATTTATCTAATAGTTTCTAAAGGATTTCTTTAGCCTTGGCCCCATAGTTAAGCACTTGATAACTTTCAATACTTCTTCCACCGGAGGATTTGTAGAAGAAGTCAAATGTCTGGGCCATTCTGCAATTAAATTCTACCAATTTCTAGTTTCTCTATAGACTTTTCATATACATACCAAGCATGTGTGCAGCCTTGTAACATGGAATAAAACTTGTGTACCCATAGCGAAGGTTGTAAAACTTCCTTCCGTTCTATCCAAAGTCTCTCACACTTTTAAATGTGGTTCTAAAAGGTTGATTTCCGTAATAAATATAGATTTGAGTAGGTTCGTTACTCCTAAAGAACCTAGTAGCAAGAGAAATCCTAATTTCATTCCATCTTACAAGATTTTCCTTGTGGGCCACCCACCAACGTGCTACTATCCCACATAATGTATATGCTAGCACATTTCTTCTTTCCAGGTGGTTCTATCCACTTTGCTCTTCCATGGTGCTCAGGAATACCATAGGATCTCCTTCTCTGGTGTAACAAGGTACCGATTTGTTACCTATCCTCCTGACATAATGTGGTTTACTTGCCTCTAGGAAATATGCTCTTTACTTCATGCCCTACCAACTCATAAGTGTTATGAGCCCAATTATCTCAAGTAACACTTGTAGTATCATTTATAAAGCGTGCATCCTCCCACTGAATTAGTCCTTCTTTGTTCAGCTCAAGTATCTCTAGATCTCGGATGACACGTACATAAATCCTATTAAGATCTTTTTCACTTAAGGGCTCAACATTAAGCATAGATTTTCATCTATTAAAGGGATAATAACTCTCTCCTCCTTGTTTTCAAAACTAATATAGCCCTTTTTGAACTGAAGAACAACATTATTTACATAGCACCAAGGATGCCCCAATAGAGCTAGGAAGCTATCTGAATCTTCCAGCACTAAAACTTCAAAGTCTCCAGTGAACTTGGCTCCTTGTATAGTAATGGATGTATCTTTCAAGACTCTAATGGGAGTGGCCTTAGTCCGATTAGAAATGAACAATATATTAGAGGGTGGTTGTAATGGGGTCTCCCCATTTATACCCATGCATCTAGGGTAAGAACATTGACTTGTTCCTATATCAATCGAGTATTTTACTTAATAGCTACCCATCCACGACAACATTCGAGTGATTTCCTTTTCATAATCTAGGCTATGGGGGAAGATTAGCATGTAGGATTTTCCATCTAGTTTCAATACTTGTGTGCAGATTGTTTATTTTTAACCAATCCCTAATAATAGAATGATATTTTCCTAGAAAAACATTTTACACACTTCCCTTAAGTCATCTATATCAATTTCAACCGTCTACGATACTTTCTTTTTCTCTATCTTCTGTGATTTCTCTTTTAAGTATTGTATCTCACCTTGAATATTCCTGAGAACCTCCATGGTTTCCTAATAAACCTCCTTTTGATAGGTAGGATCTGGGTACCATGTATGTAGAACCTCCTCCTTAGTAATGGTAGGATTCTACTACAATGATTCTCTAGCGTCTGTCACCTCAAAGCACGGGTTGTAATCTTCACTTGCAAATCTTCAAACTCTGCCAACTTGGGCATCCATTTATTTTCCACAACATGTTGTATCCTAACCATCCCTTTACATTTGTTTTATTTTTTATGTTGCTTACTCAAATGCTCATATAAGTCCAGGAACTCTTCATAGCTATGGTTCTTTCCTAAAAAGAACATGTAATATTCTTGAGGACATTCATGCCTATAGTGGTTAGGAGAACTACATGTATAACATGTTCTATGAGGGAACTCACTTCTTCCACCACCATGGCCTCATCCTCCAAATCCACCATGGTATCCTCGACCTCTGCCACGACCACCTTCAAAACACCCTTCATTCCAATCATAGTGCACCTGATTGTGATCTCGGTATTGATACTCATTCTTTCCCTTAGAGTTATTTGAAATTCCTGTCTTTCATACACCAATATATATAACATCATGGATCTATCCAATTAGTCAATAGTCTTCCATATCATGAGTCGTGGACCTACTGATTTTATAGAAATGTTCTTCCTTATTGTGTGTTGCAACAATGGGCATTGTTAACATCATGGTTTAAATGGAATATCTCACAATCCATCATAAATGAGTGTATCAATCTATGAGGAAAAATATCCTTTGTGTGACCTTCTACTTCACAATCTATGCACCAAATCCCTATACATGTCTCATGTGCTAAATTTGTTGATAGTTTTTCCAATTGTTTTAACATAGCTTCTATTTGTGCTTCTAAAAATGGGTTCACTCTAGTGTCTATGCTTCTAGTTTCCTTAGTGCATAAAGATGCTTCAAGTGCTTCACATGGATTAGTGTATGTATTATGTGATAATTCCCTCCTAAAAGGTGTAATCAATCCCCAATGAACCATTGTGGATGTTGGGTTACCTGTATGTCATAAGAAAGCTTTGATAACAATGTTTTAAACTATGCATCATACTCTATAACACTTTCAGTAGTGCCTTGCTTAATATCCTTGAGCACACTTATAATATTCTTCTCAAACTCAGGGATATGAACCCCTTTAAAGAATGCATCCTTTAAAGTTGTATAATCTATGTAATTCTAATCAGGGTCAAACTTTCTGTACTAGCTGTGTACGTGCCCTTGTAACATAGTAGCAAATTGGCTTTCCCTATGCTTAGAAGTTGTGATTCCTTTTGTGTGCCACAATATTTCACACATATGCACATGTTCAACAGCATATTCTATGCCCCTATACTGGAAGACGAAGAGACATTTCCATGTAAATATTCTAGGGTTGGTGTGGACCTTTCCCACCTGATCCAAAACCTCCTATGTTTCCCCTACCTCCAGAACCTCCAGATCCTCCTAACCAAAGCTACCTATGCCTCTTGATCCCAAACCTATAGCTGGGATCAGACAATAAGATGTACTTCCCTACATCCCAATAGTAGAAATGAACTATACCCTGAGAATCTACGAAGCGTTATTACTCTCAAAAGTTAGTCTGAAAATTGGCACAATTGTATTTTTTGCTGATGATACACCCAAAAAGTTACTCCCATATAACAATGAATTTGTTTGTGCTACCATCAATGTACCTCTTATAAGACTCACTCCTACTCTCCCACTGCTTGAACTAGCTTGTTGACTACTTGTTATACTAGATGTTAGAAAACCAAATGCAAGGGCAAGGTTTCCAGGTGGATTCAAATGTGCGCTGTGGCCCGTAGTCTCTGGTGGCACCCTTCTTCGTGAGGTTGAGGAAGGATCCCTGTCATGCTTTCCAAGATGGGGAGTTCTGATTCTCTGCTCCACATATTCTACGTGAGCTTCAAATCCTTCACAAGCCATCTCTCTCCTCAATGCCATACTTTCTGCAATGTTACATTACTTCTCTATCTCCTTCTCGCGCACCTCATTATACTTAATCCACCTTTCCTCTCTCTTCCTTTCTACCGCTATGTCTGCCATCCTTCACTAAACCTGATCTTGCCCCCATGCATTATGTGGTTTATCTAGCCATCGGTTTACTCTCTAGATTGAAATTTACCATCAAGATCCTGATCACCAGTGGAATGTCTTGTAGGTAAGTTCCCCTTGGATATCGTAAAAACTAGAATTTAGCTACCTTTGGACACGAATAAGTGGAAATTGAGTACTCTAAGATATAACTATTCAAAACACCATGGAACCACGTATCCAAATCTCAAGTCCAAATCAAATCAACATCATAAAGGGTCCTGGAATGCTTCCTACATCTAGATGAGTGTGCGATACCTCCAATTCTACTTAGATGCATAAGCAATCAGCCACTCGTACAATTCTACTGGAAAGATAGCGAAAAATATCTCATATAAACTATCATACATATTCTATTCCACCCATACACGTGCATTAAACTTAGATCCAATGTTGAACCGCCATGCGTATTCTTCTTCCAAATCATGTATCCACTCTTCAACACTTATTAAGGTCAACCGTATGTCTTCATTGTGAACCATCCTGAAAATAACTGAAAAAGAGGTCTTGGAAATGAAACCAATGATGCAGCCTAGAATTCAATAATATAAGCCCAATAAGACCCTAGACACGCTGGCACATCACTTGACCCAAATAGAGTGCTCACCCAAAGCACACAAAGGTACCGATCCTCTTTAGGGTTTTTTTGCAGGATGTTAGCATGATGAATAATTAACATATGTAGTTTCATTACTATTACATCATTCTACAGAGCATACCAAATCTATACCTAAGGGAGAACATAATTAAGTATTAACCATGATGAAATCAAGAACATACTAGATTCAGATACACACACGTAGTAACACTTAGATTCAGCCAATATCCTCCAATGTATTAAATTTAGTAAGTACACAAAAGCTTCATTATAATAATAGTAGTATACGCTCATGTGTAATAGATTTAGTGATAATCTCATTATATATCCATATATATATATATATATATATATATATATATATATATATATATATATATATATATATATATATATATATATATATATATATATATATATATATATATATATATATATATATATATCTACTACATAGTTTACTATATACTTATAAGGGTGGGGACTTTCCCTTCACTACTTATCTAATCCCAAAATAGGTCATATGTTATTATTAGCCACGTGCCATTACAAAAATGGCCACACATGCAAGTGTGCTAACAATAAACTATTGTTAATAAGTGACAAAGATAGTAGATCTATTTCTGGCATGTGTCCATGCAAATAACTTCATAGCTAGTTCTCCAAAATAGCCAATACGTGATGCGCAAGTCTCCAATCGGTTTGAGTGCTCTGCACACTATCTCCAAAAATAGATCCTTGTCATGAAAATGGCTAAGTCCCGAACCTGTTTTTGTTCTTCACGTGTGATCCTTTTCGATACTTCCGCACCTTTGAATGCACTCTGTTCTCTGCGTGAAACTTTTGTATTTCCTTCGCTAAGTGCCGAGTCGATTAATCAATAGATGTGGGCTTGTAAAAAGAAATGATTATGTTATAATTGTGATGATAAATGGGTTAAGAGTCATAGGTGTGTCACACAAAAGTTATACTTGTTAGATGTGGAATCACTTCTAGAGAAGGACAATGAGCTTGATCTCCCAAAATTCTAGGATGCTCAATAAGAACAAATCCCCTCGAGAGGACTCGGTACCTCGGGATATTCAACTTGATATCTCTCTATATGCACTAACAGTAGTTACTAGCCCTCAAACCATAAAGGTCAATGGATTCTTTAAAAATATCCCTCTCACAATTTGCATTGACTTCGGTACCACTAACACTTTTATTGATCCATGCATTTCTAAGCATGCAAATTTCTTTGTACACCCTTTTATAGCTTTTAACTCATGATCTCTAATGGGGAAAAGTTTCATAATGAAGTTTCGGAATGTGTGTATAGCCATAGGTTATTAAATTATTCACTCAAATATGTTTTCCCTACCCTTAGGAGGATGTGATGTGGTTTTAGGTGTGTAGTGGCTCCACACATTGAGACCTATTATATGGGACTTCTCTGAGATTTGGATGTAGTTCACAGATAGTGGCCAGAAGCACACCTTAAAAGGGTTATTTCTAGGATCTACTAGCATCATTAGTTCCCATCGCATGGAAAATATTTTGAAGAAAGGCTCACATGGGATCATTTCCCAACTACACTCCATCCAACTCCAACCCCACTACTACTAACTACCCTACTGATTTACAATCATTCCTCAATAAGCATACAATCATTTTTATAAAGCCAATGGTTTTCTAACTTCATGCTCTGAATTTCATTACATTCTCCTCCTTCTAGGAAGCACCCCACCCAACATCCAACCATACCACTATCCTCATGCAAAATACTTTGAGATTAAGAAGCTAGTCTAAGAACTCCACAAGTCTAGAGTTATTCGCCCAAGCACTAGCCCATACTCCTCCCCAGTGCTTCTTGTCCACAAAAAGTGTGGGTCATGGTGCCTTTGAATTTATTTCTATGCTCTTAAACACCTAACTATCAAAGATAAATTACCCATTTTGGTCATTGATGACCTCCATGTGGAAACTTTATTTTCCAAACTAGATCTGTGTTCAAGTTATCATAAGATTTGGGTGCATGTTGATGACATTCCAAAGAAATTATCCACACTTGTGATAAAAATTATGGGTTCTTGGTCATTATATTTGGACATACAAATGCCCCTTCAAAATTTTAGGGCATAATGAATAAACTATTCGACCTTTTCTCTGTCAATTTTTTTTGGTTTTCTTTGATGATATTTTGATTTATAACCACACATGGGCTAATAATATCTAGCATATTGATGTGTCATTAAAAATTCTAGCAGAAAATCAATTATGTGCCAAAATAATCCAAGTGTTCCTTCGGTCAAGAGGAAGTTGAATATCTAGGGAACATTGTTTTAGTTGATGGGGTCCACATGGATCCAAAAAAATTAGTGTCATGTAGCATTGGCCTCGTCCAACAACCCTCAAGAGCCTCATGCGGTTTCCTACACTGACAGGATAATATCACAAATTTGTCAAGGATTATGGAAATATTGTAGCTCCCTTGACTTCCTTATTGAAGAAGGATGCATTCACATGGGATGTGGAAGTTGACTAGGCATTTGTGGCACTTAAACAATCTATGTGTAGTACACTAGTTTTTTCCATGTCATACTTCACCAAAACTTTCACCATCGAAAGTGATGCATGTGGCAATGGCTTGGGTGCTTTTATTCTCCAAGAGGGCTATCTAATTTCCTTTACTAGAAGAAATTTCCTTTCTAGTAGAAATTTGTCTTTTCTACATATGAAAGTGAAATGATGTCGATTATGCATGTAGTACAAAATAACAAACATTTAATTAGGAATCATTTTAGCATAAAATATTATTACTAGAGTTCGAAATATTTTTTAGAATAATGGGTCTCATCACCAAAACAATAGAAATGGGTCAACAAACTCATGTGCTATGATTATGAGATCACTTACAAGAAGGTTAAATACAATGCCATATTTTATGCTCTCTCACGTAAATTCAAGGACCAGGATTCCCTTTTTTCATCTTCATATCCATTACGAATTGGTTGAAATTTTTACAAAAAGGGTATGCAAATGATCCCTTCTTACAACCCCTCATTCAATAATTGGCCATTAACCCCTCTGAAGTACCACTTTATTTTTTTAGAAGGTGCTTCTCTGTGATCTGAAATCTTAGTATGGTGATTCCCTATAGCACAAACCTTCATCAGGATGTATTCTATGAAATCCATGTTTCTCTCTTGGTAGGGCACTCAATATTTCTCAAAACATATGAGCGAGGCACGCCAAAAATTATTTTGGAAGGGAATGAAAATATAAATTAAATAGATTGTGGGTGAATGTGATACCTTCTAACACAAAAAAGTTGAACCAACACCAATTCTTTGTTTGTTTGAGCCATTTCCCATTCCTACGAGGATCTAGATAAATATTTCTATGGATTTTGTTACTTTTAAATTTTTACGATAAAAGAAACCCATTTGAAGCCAAATATTTTTTCGAGAGAGGATACTTAACAAAATTATAAGGAGTAACAAAGGGCTCATAGACACTACTAAGTTTCAAGCGAGGCACAACTTTAGAAGTCAAAAAGGGGCAAAGTCTCAAACTCCCGTGGGACTGACACGTAGAGCCAACAAAGGAGTAGGAAAATGATCCGCACACGGTGCAGTGTCCACCCGAGTGCTTTCCCGGAGATTTAAATAAATCAAATTCTAGAGGATGTGTGAACCTTCCACATGGATCTTGCAACAAATGGACTCCATCTTCAAAGCAGGCCATAAAAGATGACAAGCCATCCATCACGTATAAGTGATTTTGGGTCTGATCTATAAGATTTAATGCTCAAGGAATTTTTCAAAAGATCGAGGCAAAGGGTCATTTCATTACAAAATACATGTCGTTTGAATCAAGGGGCCGGGAACCAATGCATAAAGGGTCAAAATATCTAGTTATGTAATAAATAGCTGAAAGAGTTTCTTCTCAAAAGGTGAGTCCATCTCAAGGGAGTCGGTTGTAGGATAATTAAGATGCATTAAATAGGCATGGCTCTCACTTTTCTGAAGGGGTCAAATTGTGAGAAAGATTTGAGGAAATCTGTTTCTGTCACTTCATATCATTTATCATAATTAAGGGGCAGATGGGAAGGAGTTTGAAATTTTTTCTTACCTCCTCCTCACCCTATAAATTGTAATCAAAGTTCAAAGGAAGATAGACTTTTAGAGGATAATTTTAGTTAGGTGCTTAGGAGTCTTAATATTTTCCTCTCTATCGCCAAGCTTCTCTTTTGTTAGGAAAAGGAGATCTTGAAACTCCAGCCTTCTGCCTGGGCTTTGTAATGGAAATCTTGCCTCTCTTCTATATGTAATACTATGCACAACCATTGGAGTAATATATATGTTTTGTGGTGTTTCCGGTTCATCATTCACATATCTTTATTATCTCTGATCACCTTTATTTTCATTTAGAAATTGTGCATCTTTGGGTGTTGTTGCAATATTTGGTGTTGTGCTTAAGTAGTTTGAGACGATTGTGTATTTGGTTGGCTTCCTGGTGTATTCTTTTGGCACATCACCTTAGTTTGTTTTATGTTTTTTCTTCCTATTTTTTCGACCCCTATCTCACCCCACAGAGAAGAGCCAACTTCTTTAAAATCTAGAGGTCTCCTTAGGATGCACGTCCCACCAACCTAAGGATTCCCATGACTCGATGACTCTATCCACTAAGGATGTTCGTCAAAATATTTCATTGAGGGCTCCAAAATCTAGAGGAAAAATAGTGACCGATCGTGGTAGATAACCTCTCCAAATATAGTCATTTTTGTTCCCTTAACCATCCATATATAGCCTCCACATTTTCACAATATTTCTTGGATCGGATATTCTATGTTCATGACATCCCTTCTTGATTATCTCCGATCGTGACAAAACTTTCACTCACCATTTTTAATAGATCTATTATGATGCATAAGCACACAATTAAAGATGAGATCCGTATATCAACCACAAGCGGATGGAAAGACATAAATTGTCAACAAATTCTTTGAAACATTCCTTCATTTCTTTTCCTTAGAATAACAACACCGGTGAGAAAATTGGTTCCCCTTAACATAATGGTGTTACAATACATCACGCCACACTTCAACTAAAATGAATCCATATGAAATGGTTTATGGTCAAGTGCCACCAATGATTCTCTCGTATACCCACGAAATTTCATCGGTTCAAAATGTAGACACTACTCTTTAAAACCAAGACCATATTGTCGGCACCTACCAGGACAATCTCCATATGGAATAAAAGCCGAATGAAGCAACATGTTGACAAGTACCTCTCTGAGTACACTTGTTAACCATGCAATATGGTTTTTATTTGTCTACATCCATACAAGAAATCATCCCTAAAACTAACAGGGGCATCATAAGGTTGCACCAAATTTTTATAGGTCATTTAATGTTATCCAAATGATTAGGTGTGTTGCTTACAAGTTGGAGCTTCCAACCTCCTCCTGATTTCACCCAGTCTTTCATGTCTCATGTTTGAATAAATTTCTTAGAACCATCATAAGAGTGCAAATAAGTTTATCATAACTTGATTATGAAGTCTCCATCCTTCTCGAACCATAAGAAATCCTAGATAGGAGCACTCACCAACTTTTCTCCCGCTCAATCATGGAAGTCTTAATCCAATGGCATGACATGTAAGTAGAAGATGCAACATGGGAACCACTCTTCTAGATTCAACAAAAATTCCCACATTTTAAACTTTAAGGAAAAATATTTTTCTAAGGGGGAGGGGATGTTAGGAACTCATGTCCTTCCCATCTCTTTACATTATTAATGTATTAGTCAATATGGATGCATGATCTGAAAATCAGCCAAAAAACATTTTCCTTAACCATGGACCCTTATAGGCAATTAATTATTTTCCAAAATTACCCAGTAATAATCAAATTTAAAATAATATAATGCAAAACCATAATCATAGTGCACGCATGTTGATAACATAGTTTTGCGAATGCCTACATCTCTCGGGTTCAAAATATTTAACCGATTTATTATTCACTTCTAGATTGCAACTCTAGTACAACATCACAATTGACGTTATAATGAACTTGTTACTAGAAGAAAAAGAATCTCCTCCGTGACTAAAAAGTGATAATACATTGGCTTATGTAGTATATTTTGTCTCCAATGGTTTCTAAAGAACAAGAACCTTATACACAACCACCAAGTGACAATTCCCCATCTTATGTTGTAGATTTGATCTTCAACATGAAATACACTTTGGCTCCAAAACCAGAATCTAGGTGCTACACTAATGTTGGTGAGTTGATAATAACTCCCATAATAATGAATACCCCAATGCCTCCTTTGTATGGTTCTAATTATTCTTCCAAAAGACCCCAATGCCTCTGATGTATGGTGTCAATTCTTCGAATATGATCAAACAACAATGATGCTCCTTCACTCTACTATGCAGAGCTATGATTGATGTGATGTATATTGTTTATAAAGACCTCTTTTCACTTTCTTACATGGTAACATGACCTCTGCATGGTGTTAAGTTGAGCCGGTGTCATCAATGATCTCAATGGTGAATATGATCCTCCTTTGAAGAAAACTATATGATGATTCATCCAACGTACTAAGGATCTAAACTCTAGTGATTGTTTTTTTATTTTCATGTCCCTCGGCTCCATGGCATCTCTCGGTTCAAAGCACGAGAATAAAGAATTCAATTTAGCCTTTTCACTATTTGGTGAGTAAATAATCACCACCACAATTTTTACATGTCTATTAAATAATAGGACTTACTTTTATCATCTTTCGATAATAACAATTGTTCCTTGATAAATAATGATGATGATGCTTATATTAGTATGATATATGACATTATCTCAATATGCCTATACTATTACAATATAGGACATATAATCATCATACCCATATAAATACAATATAGGCCATCGTGTTTATACTAAAATGATATAATCCTTTTTATCTCTCCATAATGCCTATAATAATATAGGACTTACATCTCCATAATATCGCCAAAACATGCCTTTGAACTTCACATTTCATTTTCCTCTGCTCATGCTTGGAAAATTGCTTCTTGAATGGAGAGAGGATATTTTTTGCCTTTAAAATAATAATATAGGCCTCTATATATCTTCATAAAACCTATAAATATATGCCTTTTTATTTTCTCCATATTGGCCTTCATAATTTCCTTGAGGGCTTCTCTTATTCTCCTCTTGGCTCTTGGATTTGCATTGAGGATCTTGTTTAAATGGAGTGGGTGAGATCCTTTATATAGGCCAAGGGTGGCCTAAGCTTTGTGTTATATGTCTTCTTGGCTAATCCAATACTAACCCACTAAACTAAGTAGGTTGGTTAGGTCGTTCGATATGGGGGAGGTTATGGGGTCGAATCCCCCACCCTCGCCTTGAATTTTTCACCAAGCGGTATAGTTGGCTTTGTTCGGCCATATGCCATCCAATTTTCCAATTCCTACATACCATTGACCTCTGTCACTTCCATGTGTACTCACCTTTCCATGTACACCGATCACTCCATGTCAACTGCCACGTGTTCCACAACCCCTCCAACCACATCTCGTGTCATCTTTGATTGATGTGTCATGTTCGTTGTCCACGTCGACCCCCGTCAATCCTCCATAATCCATGCATATTGCTGACTTATCCACTCCAATGTTTATTATCCCACATTCATGGGGATAGAGGTTACAATATCCTTTTTAAGGCTTATCACCATGCTTTATCAATTTATGGCTTGAACAACGTAGCCCCTTTTTCGTTTGAACATATGAGACCATCTCACCGCATGGATCGCTAAGATAGGTGCACAACTCACCCCACCTAAACTTTTTGTTGGCTCGGTCTCGACTAATGTTAACTCATCAACATAACTCACCCTCAAATAGCTCGATCAAGTTGATAGTAACTCACTAAGTTGGTTAATGGGGAAATGTGGTGGTAGGCCATGTGGTGGCTTGAGAACCCACCACATGGAAATATTTTTTTGATTTCTGATGAAGATGTCAATATCAAGTGTGGAAGACTAGAATTCCACCCAAATGTGTCACCTACACCCGATTCAAATTTTCCACTTTTTGTAATGTGACTCTTTAGTTGACTGGTCTCATTCTGGATTTGATCACACTTTGACTAGCCACAACTTTCACATATGAGATTTTTTCCCACATTTTTGTAGTCATCGAAAAGCTCACGGAGTTGACTTATGCATTGTGACAATCCTAGGGGATTTAGTGAAGTTCTATCCTCTAAAATGTCCTCCAAATCAATGAATATGTTTTATAATTCATCCCTTGAGAATATTTTAATCATCCCACATATATAGGATTTAATAGTTGTTAGAATAGACTTGAGTACGTAAGTAAGTGTTGAGTCCCAATGAAGGCATCCATGAATATTATTATATTCATATTGCTTAAAGGAGTTTGGTGTAGACACTAAATCATGCACTTTAGGTACATTTCTAGGTCCTAGTCACATACCACTATTCATATGATTCCTAAGTGAGAAAAGTACTAATTGAAAATTGTCTTTTGCCACTTTTCTTTCTTTCTGGTTTCCTTCATGGTATTACACACCTTCTTGCCTACTCTTAATTTTGACACATTAGTATCTATGAGTCTGACACCGGTGCCCCAATGCCCCCATCCCCTCTGGGTTCCCCTAACCTCTTTGTATCTTTCTCACATATTTTAGGTCCTTTCTATCTATTGGGCATCTTATTTTCTTGGTGGTTGGCCTTTTAGTGGTTAATTACGAAATTAAAGCAAGGGAATCATATAAATATAAAGCTATGTGACCATAATAAAGGACCAAGTACTAAGCATATACTACCATCACCTAAGGTTGCATCCAAAAGAATTATAAGAGCATTCAAACATCCATCTAGCTTCACACAAGGGACAAGGGACTATTATTTCTACATACACACATAGGAGGGGAAGTTCATTTTTCTATGCACACATCTATTTACATCTTCTACATCTAGCTATTTCTCACTATTCAAGTGCATCTGCACAAGATCCACCTAGGGCATGATTCTACACACACACACATGCATAACTACATGGAGTCTGAAATGTAGTGCAACACCCAATCGTAAGTTCACTCGGTTGGGTGACATTTTAGGTTAGTCGACTCCCCATTTGCATCCTTCAGGTTAGGTTCTCTTTCTCTTTACAAGTTTGGGTGATCTTAGTGATCAAACACTAATTACATGTGACTAAAATAGAAATCCAACGAACATATCAAGACCTGCGACATTGAGTTTCGAGGTTTTGAGAAATTATAGGTGCCCAAAGGAAGTGTGTTGTGCCCTCTGGAACTCATGACCTGCATAGGCACCCTATATCCATCATTTACATTATTCTCACAAATTTATGGGCTCGGTTGCGACATTCTTCCCTCCTTTTCCAATAGTTTTCCAACTCGACACATCTTCGGGATTATTATGAATTAACTAACTCTTCTTTCCGCCCTCTTGCACTTAGGATTTTGAATTTATTAACTTACTTTCTTGGGTCAAATTTTTACTTTATTACACATCTATATACGTATTGTAATTTAATTAGGGTTTAGCATAAAATTCTATTTTTGTTAAATATTTAGATAAATATTGAAAAATAAAATCTAAATCCTAATTAAGTTACAACGTAGATATAGATATGTAATAAATTACAAATTTTACACAAGAAAGTAAGATAATAAATTTGAAACCCTATGTACAAGAGAGAGAGGGTAAGAATCTTATCTTATTCACAATAAATCTGAAGTTGGGCCGAGCTAGAAAACTGATGAAATAGGAGGTCGGCTGTCACAACTGAGCCCAAAAATTATATGCGAATGTTGGAAATGATGGGACTAGGGTTCTGGACTAGGTCGGAATACCTGGAGCACTATAAACCTCCTATAAGAACCAGTGACTGCTCAAAACCTTAGAAAATGATCTTTCTAGGGTCACAAGATGTTTTCTAATGTTCACATTTGGTTTTTTGTACTTAGTTTCTTGATTTCTAAATTCACCTAAAACCTGCAAAACCCCAAAACACATCAAATCCTATAAATAAAAAATACACAAATGAGGAGTTAGACTTACCCAGGACATTCACCCGACTAAGTGAACTTACGGTCCAGTGTTGCACTACATTTCAAACTCTATGTAGTTATGCATGTGTGTTTCTGTAGAATCATTCCCTACGTGGCTTTGGTGTTAGACGCACTTGAATAGAGAGAAATAGCTAGATGTAGAAGATGTAAATATATGTGTGCATAGAAAAATGAACTTCTCATTATTTTTGTGTATGTAGAAATAATAGTCCCTTGTCCCTTGTGTGAAGTAGATGGATGCTTTAATGCTCTTGTAATGACCTTGGATGTAAACTTAGGTGATGATAGTAGATGTTTAGCGCTTGGTCCCTTATTATGGTCACATAGGTTTGTATTTATATGATTCCCTTGCTTGAATTTCATAATTAACCACAAAACGTCGACCACTAAGAAAATATGATTCCCAATACCTAGAAAGGACACAATAGATACGAGGAAGATACAAAGAGGTCGAAAGCACCCGGAGGAGGAGGGGGCACTTAGGTGTTGGCATCCTGGCTGGGAACCGTGTCCAAACTCGAAAAACCTAAAGCATTGAAAATCATACGAGGCGGAAGATGTGTAAAATTAAAAAGGAAACTAAAAAGAAAGTAAAGAGGCCAAAGATAATGGTCAATTAGTATTTTTCTCTCTTGGGAATCATATGAATAGTGGTATGTGACTAGGACCTAGAAATTTACCCAAAGTATGTGATTTAGTGTATACATTTGTCCCCACTTTATGTTGTTGAGTGAATTCTTGGTAAAATAAATTAGATAAGAGATGCATACACTGATAACCATGTAGATCAATCGAAAAAATCATATCAAGGAGACAAGAAAAAGTGTGGGTGATAAAAATGAAGTGTGGAAGCTAGAGAAGAGGAGGTGAATATGACCCTAGGGGTGAAAGTATATGTGTAATGTCATGTTGTACCTATTTTTCAATGTTGTTTGAGACTTGATGATGTGGTATTGCTGCATACCATAAGGACAAACCTCCAAAAGAGAAAAGAAAACAAGTAGTCAAATATGAAATATTCAATCCAAATGAGTAAAAAGTGTGTAAAATGTGAAAAGAAAAATGTGCACCTAATTCATGATGAGTGAAGAGTGTAGAAAGGATCCTAAAAATGTTGTAGAAGATCAAGTTTTTAGGCAATTTCATGCCCATTGCGCCAAGTGCAAGTTTTTTGGGTGATCTCACACCAAGTTTAGAAGAAGTGTAGGGATAAAGGTCTAGTGTTATTCTCCAACCTTTGACTGCTTCCTAAAATATAAACACCACTACAGATGGTGTGTTCAAATCTGATCCATTTCAATCCAATGCAAAAATAGAAAAGAGGTGAAAACATGCATGTTGAGTGTTGAAGGATTGTGCCTATCTTATAAAATTCATCATGTAAACTGCTGCAAATTGTGCCAAAATAAGAAAAAAATTGTAACTTCCCTAGTCATAGGCACCCTTAAAGGGTCGGGGTTTCCCCATGTGCTATTGTCCATGTCTCGGGAATTGGTGTATGGTCTACGTTGAGGACTGAATCAAATTTTGGGTTTTTTTAGACTATATATTGTATTGTACGATCTTGAATCTGTGTTGTATTTTTATTGTACATTGTTATATGGGGTGACTGATTTAACCAATGATTCCCCCATCATTTGGGGTGCATGTAATGTCACAACAAGAATCTTGTCTAAAGGAGGATTGATCATTAAACTGTGACTAATACCTTCTAGGGGGAGGAATGTGCTTGATAGAAACAAAGGCACATGCAAGAAAAGTGGCATAAAACAAGTGTTCATGCAAACAAGACAAATACACATATAAAAGACAATATAAGCTAGAAAGAAAGAATACAATGTATAAAAATAGGTTGTAAATATGGGAGATAACTCACAATGTCGTAAGACAATCGAGGCTAAAGTGACCAAAATCATACACGTGATCGAGAGAACATGCAAGAGATAGGAAAAAGCTCACACATAATGGAAAACAATGAAAAACAGAATATCGAGACAACCATGGTAATTGTTGCATCTCAAACATACACCCATCATAAATCACAAGAATCTATGGATTTGAGGCAACATGGGACTATCTCCAAGTTGTGGGACTCAAACTAAGACAGACCTCTAGAGAAGGTCAACTTCCTCTACTTATTTCTACTACTAAACTACTCCTAGGAATTGAAATGCAACTATCTAACTCTACTCTAACTTTCCAAGGGACCAGGGTGAGAAGGAGATGCATGAAACATAACCCTAAAATAGAGATGTGATAACACCAAAATAAGGGAAAAGATACTTCTAAAAGAGAGAAAATGGAAGAAAATAATGATGAAGAGGGAAGAAGTGAAAGCCAAAGTTCAACTCTAAGTTTGAATTCCCATTTTCATGATGTAAAATAGATGTAGATCCTGGAACAACACATACAACATACCCACAAGAAAATAAAAAGGAAAGGAAATGTAATGAAACACTAGCTAAGGAAGGAACGAGCCACAAAACCAGATATTTTATTACTTGAAGATCATACAAAGATTACTATAATGTAGGAAGAAGATGAAAAATGTTCATAGAGTCATGATCTAAGGCATGTAACTCTTAGAAAACTTTTGTAACACCAAATGATGCCCTTGCATTCCCAAAGTATCCAACGTTAAAACTAGGCATCGTTTTAGAATATATAGAAAAAAGGAAGGAGAAGAAAAAGAAGAAAAGAGAGAGAAATATGAATTCCTTCTTCCACCAACCAACTACCTTCATTAAATTCTCTGAAAATATCTAATCACTTCTTCAAATCCACTTCCCCACATCATTTGATTTGTTCAAGAAGGAATGTACCCATACTACATTAAATTCTTGTGGTTACACAACATGGAGTAGTTATTTTACATGTTTGGGACATTTTCCATTTGTTTCGCCCACCTCCATCTTTAGCCTTCCACAGAGAAAACTACTATTTTCCAGTTTACGTGGCTTTTTGCTTTAGTTCTCCATGGTTTTTGACTTTCACGGATTTATCTTGTATGTCGGGGCCTTTGCAAATCCTTAACGAATTTTTCTTTGTGGTGTATCTAGTTTCCTTCACCCCGTGGCTTTAACAGGTTTTCCACTTCAATCTACGGCTTCACTCGGTGTAGAGTGGATTTTGACTTTCTATGGATTTCACTCAACCACCCGTGTTTTTTTCTAAGCTCTCGTGGCTCACTCTAGACTTTGGCAGCATGTTCAAATACTTCATAGCTTTTCCAATTTCAACATTGAATATCCACCAAGTCCATATCTATCCAAGTTTCTCAATATTTTGCAAGGGTTGCAAAAATAGACAACATTTTGGTGACTCACAGGGGTCATCTTCATGCTAGATGATTTGATCAGTAGCCTTGAAGCATCCATTGGGCATGGATTCAGCCTGATATCCATGAAATCTAATATAAAACTTGAATAACATGCCCCTAAATCTGCTTGAAGCACTGTTGGACCTAAAACTTATATGAAGCTTGCATTAACCAACTCATTAACAAAACTTTCTGAATTAAGGTTTTATGAGAGTGGAAAATTGTTCCAAATCTGAAATTTCACTTATTTCCTCTCTAATTAATCTGTTGGGATGAATATTGAACATAGAATATTGTCCTCGATATCAATTCTACCAAGTATGAAGAACTGAATTGAATTGAATTAATTTCTTGGAAAGTATGAAACATTGCAGAGTTTAGGAACACATGTTGATTTGGATACACTTGGGCTTTCCTTAAAAACCGATTCCCCCATGAACACTGCCTCCTTCAAATGGACTATGTAAGAGCAAAAAAATTAAAAATATGTACAAAAGGGAAGATCATACATTCTCCAAGTGGAAACATGTAGAGTTTGCACACACACTTCCTATGATAAAAAAATCTACTACTATCCTACTCTAATTAGAGGCAAAGAAATCTCAAGAAAACCATGCCACTAGTAGGGAGAAGTAGCTTCCCTTCCTCAAAATTTTAGACCATGCATTTGATTTGACACTAGACATAGCTTTGTAGTAGTAAGAGTGAAAAATTGATATGGAACCAATTCTCCACCCAATGCATCAAGGTATCAATAACAAAAAAAGAAAATACCTCCTTAAGCTAATTTTCATTGTACTCCTAGAGGTGTTGAAGTTGTTCCTTGGAACTTAAAGTTGTTCCTTGGAACCTTGAAGCTCTCCCTCATGCTCTGAAGTGAACATGACCGATGGTGATCCTAATCTTTACTCCAAATTTTCCAGGTATTATATTGAGTAAGGGTCTTTGGGAACCATTGGGCTGATCCTTGTGATTTTACCATCTCTTTGAAGCTCAACTCCATGAATGGAGTCATCTTGCATACTTCCTTGAATAAGGTGATTGTTTTCAAGATGATTTGAATGTTTCTCTTCCTCTACAAAAACAAATTTTCCTCCTTCAAAACTACCTTTTCCATGATGACTTATGATTTTTCAATGGTTTCATTATATTTCTCTTGCTCAAGCATGAAGTTTGAAAGATCAAACTCATATTTTTTTCTTCATAAAGACTGATTTCAGTAGGTTCTTCCTCAAAGTTCTCCTCCATGGATGAATCTTGGGATTATTTTGTAGTAAGAGACTCTTTATTTTGGAATACATCTAGTTACATTAAGAAGGTAGTGATCTCAATTGGATCTTCTTCACCAATACAATCCTCCAAGTTTGATAAAAAATAAGCCTCTTCATTTTTTTGATTTTCCATACACTCCTCTTGGAAATAATCCTCCTTGTTTTACTCCTCTTGTGCATTTGGAGCTAATTCTCCCTTCACTTCGATCCGTGATCCTTGTGAAGACAAAAAAACATCCTCTGATAATATAATTCCATCATGCATGCTACATTATGAGAAAATAGAGTGTTGATCATCTTCCTCTTGTACAATCACAGTCTCCACATTGTGTTCTTGAGCTCTAACCTCTTTGACCTCTTTCTCATTATTCAACTTAGCCTCTGTTGAAGGCTTAACCAGTTAGGGAATTTATCAATTTTGAACCTTGCAACCCACTCTTTCAATTTTCTTGCAAATTCTTCCTCTGCTAGTATCTTCAATTTTCTTCCCTCCTTGATTAATTTCTTAATTATTTTCTTCCCAACATGGTATTGGGAATACAAGAGGAGGGATGGGTTGAGTCTCAACTGGTTTTTTATTGTTTGTGGTGGAAGGGAGGTGCTATGTTTTCCTATTCAAGGGATTCATCTTTGGAAGGGAAAGGGGAAGATAATTGAAGGTGGAATGGAAGGGAAGAAGATGGAGAAAGGGGATCCTCAATGGGAGCAAGAAGACAAGAACTAGTAACATGGAAAATAGGTTGGGATGGAATAGGTTAGGGAGGAGGAATGGGAGGCATATTATATGGTGTAGATTTCCCCCATTGACAAGGTTTCCCAACACTGGATTGGTAAGCCTCCATTTCTTCAACCCAGTCTTCAACTTTAGGTATTATCTCAACCAAGAACTACTGATTTTGTTGAGGGCTATACCAATTTGGTGTAAATCTTGTCCATGCATAGCACTTACTAAAAGTAATCATGGTTGCTTTCACTTTGTACATGTGATTTTGGTCTTCACCATGTTCATCTCCATCTCTTCAATTTGCCTCTGGAAATCAGCATTTGTCAAGAGAATGCCACAATCACCTACAAACCTTGTTCTTGATAAAAATTTAGTTAGATGAATAACCATATGGGTTAGTTGAGGGTGGATTATACACATGTTCTTGATGATAGGGCTCACAATACGAATTTTTAGAAGGATTTTCAAAACAAGGAGATGGAAAGGATTGGTTCTATTACAGAAATAAGAATTCTGCAGGAAGGAAATGAAGTCATGATTTCATAGCTTCATGAAGAAATTGGAAAGGTATGGAAGAAAATGCAATGGAATGGATGGAAGGGAAGGTCAGTAACTCATAAAATGGGTTATTTAAATCAATAGAGTCACCTTATATGCTAGAAAAAGCCTCCAAATGTTGAGATCTCCCCAAGAGCATATCAAACTTGATGAAATGAAATATAAACCAAAGTATACATGTGTCAAATGTGTATCTTTGATTTTTTTCCCACCGAGTGTACCAAAACTATTGGATATCAAAAATGCACCCATCCTAAATCATAAGAATCTAGGGCTTTGAGGCAACATTGGACTATCTCCAAGTCGTGGACTCAAACAGAGACAAACCTTTGGAGAAGGTTGACTTCCTCTACTTATTTCTACTACTAAACCAATCCTAGGGATTGAAATGTAACTATCTAACTCTAATCTAAATTTCGAGGGACCGGGGTGAGAATGAGATGCATGAAATAGAAACCTAAACTAGAGAGGTGATAACACAAAAATAAGGGGAAAGATACTTTTGAAAGAGAGAAAATGGAAGAAAATAATGATGAAGAGGGTTGAAATGAAATCCATAGTTCAAAACCAATTCCAGATTCCCATTTTCACGATGCACAATAGATATAGATCCTAGAATAACACATATAACATACCCACGAGAAAATAAAGAGCCATGGAAATGCAATGAAACACTAGCTAAGGCAGGAATGAGCCACAAAACCAGATATTTTATTGCTTGAAGATCATGCACAGATTATTACAATGCAGGAAGAAGATGCAAAACATTCACAGAGTTGTGATCTAAGGCATGAAACTCTTATAACACTCATGTAACATCAAATTATTCCCTTGCATTCCCAAAGTATCCAACATTAAAACTAGGAATCATTTTATAATATATAGAAAAAAAGAAGAAGAAGAAGAAACAAGAAGAAAAGAGAGGGAAATTTGAATTCCTCCTTCCCCAAACCAAATAACTTCATTAAATTCTCTGAAAATATCTCAAAGCACTTCTACAAATTCACTTCCCCATGTCATTTGATTTGTTGAAGAAGGAACACACACATACTACATTAAATTCAAGTGGTTGTGCCACTTTAAACAACTCTTTTATGTGTTTGGGGTGTTTTCCTCCTGTTCCACCCACCTCCATCTTTAGCCTTCGGGGAAAATTACCATTTTCCTTGTTATTTGAATTATTGCTTTAGTTCCCTATGGTTTTGACTTCCGTGGATTTATCGTGTATGTCACGGCCTTTATAAATCCTCTGTGGATTTTTATTTTTGGTGTATCTGTCTTCCTTCACCCCGCGGCTTCAACAAGTTTTATGCTCCAATCCACGCTTCACTCAATGTAGCGTGAATTTTGACTTCCATGGATTTCACTCATCCACCTCGTGCTTTTTTCTAAGCTCTCGTAGATCACTCTAAACTTCAGCGGCATCTTCAAATACTCTACGGATTTTCCATTTTCAACACTAAATATCCACCAATTCCATATATGTCTGAGTTTCTCAATTTTTTGCATGGGGTGAAAAAATAGACAACAGTAACAAATAAACCTGTAAAGAAAATGTTTCACATGAAGCACCTGTTAGCATGTTATAGAGATAAAGTGTATGCCAAAGAATGTATAATATGATATAAAGTAGTGTGCTACTATGAGTAGGAAATATTATAAAGCAAAACAATAGCACTTGTGATGTGTACGAAAATGAATGCCCCCATGAGCCATTGTGGGACTGGGAATAGGTATTGTGCCAAACATATGTGTTGCATGTAAGGATCTATGTAAAATATGCATTCACAAATTGAATACAAGTGAACATGTATGTGTATGTAGAAAGATAATGACATATAAAATATATGTCTAACATGTGTAACATAGTGTACATGTAAGCATATGAAAGCAAGAGTAAATACAACCAAGATATGCAGTATGTTGTGGATTTAAATGGAATGGAATGCAAAATGAGTGTGATAGGATCATTGTTCCCCCAAGTGAGTATGAATGAGTATGCACGAGATGAGGTTCATTTATAAAATACCCCTTGGTAGTCAAGAATGAACGATAGAACAAGAGTGTGTCGTCGGGAAATGGTTCAAATAGTGCACTACAAAGATATGATCAAAAAAACATAGAGTGGAGAGAGTGAATGAGTGTGGTGAGGTTCATTTGAAATTTAGACCCTCAACAATCAAGTATGAATCTGTGAAAATAGAGTGTTAGATAGACAATTTATATGTCATTATCTTTTCAATACACACATGTGTCTTCACTTGCCTTCTAGTTGTGAATGCAGCCTTTACACATTTATTACATGCAACATGAATGTTTGTCACTATACCTATTACCAGGTCCCACAATGGCTCCTAGAGGCATCCAATTTCGTACACACATCATAGGTGTTATTGTTTCAATTTATATTATTTCCTATTCATAGTAGTACACTACTTTATATTGGATTATACATGCTTTGAGATGCATTTTATCCTTCTAACATGTTAACGGGTACTTCATCGATGTAACATTTTCTTTACATGTCTATTTGTTACCATGGTTGTATGTTATTCTACTCATGACTATTTTCCATTTTTGTGGGATTTACCCTATGTCTTGCATGTTCTCTCGATTACGTATATTATTTTCTTCACTTCGACCTTGATTTTCTTGCGACATCATGAGTAATGTCCCATGTTTCAGAACTACTTTTCACAATTTGAATTGTGTTCTTGATTTTTAGCTTATATATTGTCATTGTAGTGCCCCACCCCACATACCATTTTTGTATGAATTATTCAAGGTCATCAACTCATGACGCAATCCTCTCATAGAGTAATTTTGTTAGGGTAACAATGCACGATTGTCGCATATCAATTTCATTAATCATCATACGAAATAGAATGGAAACAACTAATGAGTCTCAATAAGGTGTAATTGTATACTAAGAAGGAATTTAAATAATTAAATAAATAAAAATAATAATAATAATTAGATATACTAAATCGTTTTAATATTTTTTCAAAGAAAAGAAACATAAAAAAATTAAAATAATAATAATATTAAGAAAATGGAAATTTGAAGGAGGTTGGATGTAATACCTTCCGTTTACATGTTGGCGACTCCTCTCACAGAACTTGAGCGTAGATCTCTTTGATGATAGACGTAGACCCATGATAAAAAAATGTTCCTCATTTTAGAATAATATTAACATTAATCGAATAATTAAATAAAACAAAAGAAAATAAATTATAAAATTTAAATTAGATAGAAATAAAATTAAAATAAACAAAGGAAGTATGTTAAATTATTTTAATACCAATCGATATCAATAATAATAATAATGAATATATTAAATTGTTTTGATGGGTGTCCAAAGCAAAAAGAATGGAATATATGGTTTTAAAGTAATAATGATAAATAAAGTAGAGATATTTCTTGCTAGATGAAGGCAGTTGGTGTCAAGAGAATTGATTGCATTGGTTGGGGAGTAAATGTGATTGGTGGAGGCATGTAGAGGGTATTCGGTAGGATATGGCCACCCCAAAGGACCTTCCAAACCTATCATTTCACTTGCAATATAATACAAGCACTCTATTTTGGATCCAAGGTGTTAACCACCTGGAAACCCAAGTTAATGTTGCAAGTTTAGTAGTAATTAGATAGCTGCAACGATTGAGAGTTATATATACTCTTATAATTATATAAAAAGAAACTAAGAGGAACTGTGATGAACGAAGCTCTCATTATTAGTTTTCCTAAAACCATTACCAATATGGGTTAGATCATCCCAACACACAAACATAAATCTGTAGCCATAATGCCTCCTCGTAAATTTTCTAAACACATCGATTGATCTCGAATCGGTCTTTGTATCTAAAATAGGTTTAAATGTATATGAGAGGAGAAACAAAATTCTTGATGTTGTTTTGTTGTTGTATGTAGAAGAAAAAGAAATGTTGAGGATTGGAAGGCACTTCATCTAGGTGTATTGTTTAGATTTATTGTTTTTTTCTTACTTTTCCTTGGACGTTGGAGACTACTCCAAACCTATGTCAAAATAAGAATTTTGGAATAGGCATGGAGCACCGTTAAATCATGATGGAGGGAGAATTATTATTTGATGTTGTGTTGTAGTATCCTATTGGGCGGAGGCCACATGGGAGAAATAGATCAAGATATGGACATATATCGAATAAAATGGATGGAGTTTTTTTAAATGTTGTAGTGCAACCCCCATAAAATACATGTATGTAATATGTGGAAGCATTCTATAGACACCCAAATAAATTAGGTCTCTTGGAGTGTACCCTAACCATGTAAGCTTCATTCTTTGTTTTATAAGGTTATATTTGCACATGTTGGGGAATGAGAGATGTCAATACCTCATCAACATAAGTTCCTATTATATAAGAAAGCCCAAAATTAATTAGTATGTTTATAGGGTTGTAAATTTGGCTTTATCGTCGATGGTCGGTTTAGATGTGGTGGCTCACCCTTTTTGGTTAAGCCTTGGAAAGAGAGAAATAGTGTAGTAATAAAATAAGAGTGGTATCCTCCTAATATCACCTTTGATACCTTGATCCACTTCTTTGGCGAGATGAGTTGGCCATTGTAAATATCGATAACCATCTTAGACCACTGTAGCTTATGTGCATTGTGCTTGTTTAGAGCCAATTTGGTCAATTTGTTTTTCCTTAGGCATGGTCTCCTTACCTTCATATTTTTGGTTCTTCATTTGCAATATGATAGGAATAGGAAACTAGTGGATAATTATACAATTGGATATTTAACCAAACTAGATAGTGTAAAATAACAAAACTCCACCTTGTGATTTGCGTAACCGATTTACACCTCGACCATCAATTGGGATTTCTCCCAAAAACTCATATGTTGTTAACCCAGGGTATCATAATTATTTTCTCATGTTCACTGGTACCAGAAGAGTTAAATGAGTCATCAAATAAAGTAACCATTTTTGTCTACCTTGCAAGTTAGAAAAATGCAATATTCAAAGACCTACAAAATAACCCTTCAAACTCTAGAAAGGAAATGTCATGTTTTGTTTGTATTCCTTGTTATGTGGGGAGTTAAATAAAGCCTTAAATCAACCCCATTTGACTATTTTTTCTCCTTTTACGCCCCTCTGGAGCCACATTACCCCATTTTATATTTTTAGGGAGTTATTAAAACCAAGAAATTGGTTTTAGTTTTGGGTCACCATTTGAACCCTAAACAAAGGATCACTTTTCTTGTCTTCGTAAACCTATAGTATTTCTACTAGAAATTTTCTTGCAACCATAAGTTTTGGGAAAAAAACATTTCTAGCTAGTTTGGAAAAAGGGTTTTGTAGGCATTCAATCATTGTTTGGCTAGGTAAAACTGGACCAATTATGACTGGTGGCTCACGAAAACTAGTCGTTGTTCATCACACATTTGTCGAGTTCTCTATTCTATCAAATCTAGTGAATTTTCGATATATAGGAGATCATGTAGGAATTATTCCATTGAGAATTCATCTATCAGAAGTTATTTTTCATACGTGGTTTCTTATCCCTTGAGCTAAAATAATATGCTTTAGCAACTAGCCAATTACAATCGATGACCCTAGAAAACTAGCCGCTAATCGTAAACCATTCGGTAGTTTTGAATTCCATTAGTTTCGTGAATTCTTGGTATATTGAAGAACATTTAGGAATTTACCCGTTGTGAATTTCCACTGACAGGGATGTAATTTTTTAACGTGGTTTCTTAGCCTCTAAGCCTAAATTGGGCATTTTTTCAACTAGCGGGAAAATGTGAAAAGGAATTCGTAGGAGCCCAGTCAATTTAGCAAACCATCATGGAAACTTATTAACACTTATAAATAATTATATGAAACTCTATTGTGTGGCTTATTGTGTGAAATTTTACTTTTGGGAAAATACTAGTTCTCTCTCCTCCCTCTTCCCTATCTCTTTCTCTCTCCACCCTCAGTTAAGAAATGAAATGAAATGGAATGAATATATGTCTCGTAACCCTCTCTTGTTGTATGTGCATTATCATGTAAATGGAAAGATAAATATGTTATATTTAGGTGGATCTCATGTTTTTCATGTAAATGTGCAATGAGGAAATTGATAATTTTCTAGCATGACAACAATACCCATGTATTGTAACTTCCAAGTTTTATCTTCCGAGGCATCCCAGGTCTACCCAGTCAAAACCATGACCTCAAAAATGATGTTAACTTAGTAACCAAGGTGATTTAGGAAATTCAATTCAAACCCCCTAGGTGATTTTAGAATTTCTTGAAAACTGTTATTTCTAAGTAGTGTTGGGAAGGGCTACCACTGGCTTTCCCAAGACCGATGCACCTCCTGGTGTGGAATGGAGGAACCAAATCCAATGCAAAGGTGGATCGGAGGTCTAGAAATGTCATGGAATTGATTTTGGAATATTCAGGAAGGATTTGGAGAAGTTGGGGCAATTTGATTGAAAATAGGGTTCGCAGGCCTAGGCAGTGCATAGGGCCAAAAGAGATGATAAACTTTGGGAGGTGATTCGAGGATCTATGGGTGGAGTTAGGAGCCAAAAAAAATCATAGGAAAGGTAATTAAAATATCTACAAGATGGATAAATCATATCACAACACTTTTTTGAAATATGTTTATAACTAGTTTTTTCTAGGAATAACTAAAGGACCAGATCAAAAATCCAATTTTTTAGGGCTTAAATGAAGATTCAAGATCTTATACGCCCACCATTGGATTCATAAGGTAATTTTTAGTCATGTTCATATACAATTTCACCAAAATATTCCATCGGGAGCTCAAGATATCACCGTTTCAAGTTGCCATCTATGTGAATTCTCGCAGTTAGAAAAATTCGGATGAGGACATGTGTTAGCTCCAGGGCTCGATGCAATTTCATGTCCCTTTCATCCCTCAAGCTAAGGGATGTGAGGGACATAAAATTTTACCCAGCCCTAATAAACCCTCTTGTCACACATGGAACCTCTTGAATTGTCAGTTCAACTCCCAGGTGCTTTTCGGAACTCATTCCCTCAATCATCCAGATCGTGACAAGTGGCAACTTCTGACGCACTATGCAAATTGATGACCCTCATGTCCCTTTATAGTGAGGAAAATGAGGGACATAAAAATTCTCCCAGCCCCAAGAAGTCTTCAGTCATCCATGTGACCCCCTCCAGTGTAATTTCTTAGTCCCTAAGAGCTATTGGAGCCAAATGGACGACCGTCAGATTTTTACCAAGTGTCATCGTGAGGTTTGCCATGAAAATTGATGGCCCTAATTTCCCTTAATTCTTTAGGGACATAGGGGACATGAAAATTTTTCCAGCACAAGGAATGTTTCTTGGTTCCTCATGTGACCATTTTCTATCCCCTAGGTGCTTCTAGCAAGCTTTTTGGCTAAAATGATTGACCGTCAGATTTTTGCCAGGTGTCATCGCAAGGCGTATTGTGAAAATTGATGTCCATTTCATCCCTGAATTATTAAGGTATATCAAGGACATAAAATTGTGCCTCACCCCTGACATGTAGTTTTAAAGCATTTTGAATTTTGTTTTAAAGCTAATTTCCCACTTCTTACTCTCCATACCCTACCATTGCTCTGTAACTTGCCCTTGCTTGTACTTAGTTCATCAATGCTGCTCCAAACCAGCTCCACCAAAGAAAAAACCCTAAAATCCATAAGAACACATAGGTTTCATAGAGAAGGTTAATTGAAATACTTGAAGGATTGAATAATAGAAGGAAGAACGAAGAAATCCATCAAAAACCCCATTGTCGTGGATTGAAGATTCAGACATATCTTGCTAATAGGTGCACAAAATGAAGAACCATTTGTTTTTGTGTTCTTCAATCTCAAATTCCATTAAAACCTCACCTTTAAATCCTCCTTCGTATCACAAATCACTCACAGTGAAGAAATCTCCCTTCCAGCTCTATGAAGATAAAGATTCAATATCCCGTCAAACCGAAAATCAGTTTGAAGAGAAATTTCACCACTAAAACTAGAAGCAAAAATCCACAATAAAAATATAAATTTTTTGTGAATGGAAATGAAAACTAAACCTGAAAATTTCAAGGTCTTAATGGTTTTTGTTTTCGGAGGTGCCACTAGATCAAAACTTTGAAACTTTAAAATCTTCCAAACCATGGATCGGGTAAGTCCAAGATTTCGAGGAGTGATATTTGGAAAAACCCCATATATGAAACTTGTTTTCTGTAGAAATATGACCACAAAAAGATCACTTTCTAAAAATAATAGGTCTTCTACATATGGGACTACTATTTCAGAAATTCATCAACTAAAGAACTGCAAAGGAGATAGTGAACACATAAGAGGTATTACAGGTTGAAAATTCATCAAAATTTCATCTTGGTCCAAAATTGACACTTACTAAAAATAGTAAGTGGTCTCACAAGAACCTACTAAAAATAGAAAATTGATCCAGAAGGTGAGAGAAACACATGGAGAAAGGGGGATTTGAGTTGCCACATCCAATTGAGGTTCAAAGGAGTTGATTTTTCATACTTACTAAAAATAGTAAGTTATTTTTTCTAAAGAAACCATGAAGTACAAATGGACAAGACAAAATCCAGAACAATGTTTCTCTTCTAAATATAAGATAGAAGATAGTGATGTCTCATATATGAACCTCAATGATCTTAAGGCTCGCATGATAGCCAAGGAGAGAGGGAAGACTAAGGATCAGATATTCACAAGTGGATTGTTCACAGCTGTAGGACACCCTGTGTCTGTACAAAGCCTTGAGTTATTCTTGTCTTTCTCACACCACTATGAGCCCGAATCATGAATGATTCAAGACAACAATTTAATGGAAATGGGAGTCATCAGTTCCAAAACCATCTCACTTTCTCTGTAAATCCTAACATCACCTAACATGGTTTTCATCTCAAAGGACAAGGC
This sequence comes from Taxus wallichiana var. yunnanensis, assembly GCA_018340775.1. Lineage (NCBI taxonomy): Eukaryota > Viridiplantae > Streptophyta > Pinopsida > Cupressales > Taxaceae > Taxus > Taxus wallichiana. Next base: position 651,088,757 of record CM031242.1, read on the forward strand.
CTTGCATGACTAGGAAATGATGGATGCATATGTACAAGGGATTACACTTGGATCATGGATGAAGACAAGAATAAATCCATCAAGGATACCTAAGACCCTTCTGAGGTTTGAGTTTCGCAAAGGATATTCAGATGCAATCACCCTCCTTAATGGGGTGATAGGATAAGAAAAAAATGAGAAACTTCTAGGAGTGGATGGGCATTTTCATTTTGATAGTGACTGAAGGAAAGAAAATAATTGACTAGGACAGATAATCAGTGATAATCTACATCTACAATTACTTTAGGTGCCCATGAAAAAGAAGTTCCACATGAATTATTACTTGGTTTATCTGCTTGCTAGCTCAAGATCATTTAAAGGATTGGCTCTCACGTAAAACATTGCTTCCAAGTGATGCATTCGATAAACTTTTACGGTTGGTAATGGATGAAAGCCACATGCACTTTTCTCACATGAATGATACATTCAAAATGTACGTGATCCAAAAATTGGAGGGTGATTTGGAGGCTATGATGTTACCACAAGCAGTGTCCTTAATCAAAACATGTGACTCTTACTTCATCCAATTCTCAACCTTCTCCTACCTGCGAGTTGTCATATTTGACCAACCTCCACTAAGGTTTCCCAACCACCTTAGTGACCAAGTTTTACTATTTGAGCTTTGCGGGTAGCTCATATAGGTAAACAACAGGATCGAGTAGTATGAAGAAGAATTTGATCTCATTTCTCATCTCTCTCGAGGTATTGACATGTAAGAATGTAAATGATGCATCTCATATGGAGGCCACCTTCACTCATTTGACTTTGCATTCCTACACTTCCAGGCCTAATTTCGACATCCAAGATGATCTTGACTCTTTCCACATTCTAGACTTACACCATGAGCCAAAAATTAAAGACTATTGGGCCAATTTTTTTGATGAATTTGAATTACGGGAAAAGGATCATATGAGGTTAAAATTCAATGAAATGAAGAAATTTAAGTTCTCTTGGTATGAATATATTTTACAGGATGATGGGATAGAGATGTATGATCCTAAGTACATGGAAATCAAGGTTTCTCCATTGCCTCAAGTCAACTAATACATTTTTGAATCAAGGGATATAAAGGATCTAATTAAAAGGTGGTCAAGAGAACATGGGATTGGTTTTAGAGGAATAGAACCATGATTATCTAATCACAAGGTATGCTCGTAGGTCAGAAACAAGCCTCTAATCAGTCATCATAAAGATATGTGGAAGTTACCTCAAGTTCAAGGAATTTTGGGGTAAGTTCTAAAAAAAGATCCATAGAATTGGAAACTTCTTCTCACAGAAGATCACCAAAGAAAGCTAGGATTAAAGAAGGCTCAGTTCCAACAATACAAGAAGATCCGGTGGTAGAAACACAAGCGAGAGGGAGAGAACATAGTTTAATACCCTACCTTTGAACTACCATAGGAGGCCTCACCTCTTGTTAACACCAATGTCTCCCCCATCCAAGATGTGCCTCTTCTTCCAGAGTAAGGAATGGTTGATGCACCTATCATAGAACCTGAGTCCGATGAGATGTTCCCTTGGATGTAGGAAATAATTTCCCCTGACACCCACACTATTCAACAAGTGGCAACCCCTGACCTATCAGTAATTTTCTCACTAGCTAAAGGAAAGAAAATAAATTTCACACACACGGCTTCACGGTTCTATAGTGGGGAAACATGCAATCAATATATTGAGGTAGCCTAGCCGAAGGTGATCAAGCAAGTGGATGAGATGACACCAGATGATTATGAGATGAACATGATCCATCTAGGACCAACAACTTGTGAAGGGGATTTACACATGTATTAGCAATATTTTTCTCATATGGTGGTAAAGAATAAGGAATATAAGAAGAATATTTATGAACTAAAGGAACATTTGCAAAAAAATCATCTTATGTGCAACATCTAGTTTATCTAAATGCCATGAAAATCCCCATTGAAGAAGTTACACCCATCAGCAACTTTAATCTAGAATCTATCAAGAGGACGCACAAGTTCACAATGCAGGGGTGAGCTAATAATGAATGGATCAATTCAATTTCTAAAAGGGGAATTCAGTGCTCCAATAAGTAGTCAAACTCTTTTCTTACATGTGTGTGACAATAAACAAAACACGGGCACTCAAAGAAGACTTGGAGAAAGAAAGGGACTATTGGGATCCTCTGGGTTCAATAGTGAATGAAATGAGAAACACTCGTCATCAGGATTTGATCAATAGGAAGATTTTTGGGACTCTTTCTGAAGACTTGTCACATGTATGGGCAAGGGCTTTGGAAATCATATTTGAAGAATTCAATCATGCCATCACTAAACTAGAGGAAAAGAGGAACAAGTGTACAAGTTACAGGATAATATAAATCATCAAATTCAAAAACTTGGATTACCTGAAATGGGAGAAGACATAATTATTGAGGAGCTGGTTGGTCCATTCGAGGAACATGTCAAGAAAGAGGCAGGTAATCCCTTTTCCTTCACTAAGGATACCCTAGAATTCCTCTCAGAGATTTAGGCCGCCATTGCACTTATCACAGAGAAACATCCATCATGGTTTGGAAAATGAAAAGACATCAATAGTGTGTCTGATGGATGGATAGAGACCTAAGCTTTGTTTACATTCCTCATGTTGACAAAACTGGAACTCCGTAACATCTCATTTTAGTAAAGAATTTGGAGGGACAAAGATCTTCTCGGCAACATGAGATGGAGACCAGTTAGGGAGTGAGATCAAATCCACCACAATGGCTCATTCTTCTACATAATTCTTCTTCTTCCTTCTCCCTTCTTCTTCCTCCTCTTTCTCTCTCTCTTCTCTCACCCAATGCTCTCTCTCTTCAATGTTATAATTTTGTGTTGGGGTTTTCACTTTTGATATATCTTTAAGTGACTTTAGAAACATAATGTAAAATTTAAGTCACCTTGTTTTTATAAAAGGGACTTAAATATTTGATAGGAATATGAACAGTCTAAAGTCAAAATATGGTATTTAAAAAGTCACCTGAAGATGAAGAGTTTCCTTCTCTTCTATAAATTGTAGTAAGCTCCTCATTTGAAGGCTTAGATATTCTTAGACTTATGAGCTATTTTTTGTGAATTCATGAGAGAGATATCCTTGTGAAGAGAACAAAGAGATAGCAAAAAATTCTTCCATTTTTCCCTATTCTAAAATGTCTTCCATTCTTATGCTATGTACAATTTCTGCTTGAGCATCAATACAAGAAGAAGGAATTTTATCCTTTTTTGACTAAGGATTTTAGTGATACTTTGTGCTCATTAAATGCTATTTGGTCTTGTTGTTATTATGCAGATTTGTTTCTTCTTAATTTTAGTGCATGTGATGTAATTTCTAACTGGTGTATGTAAGTCTCTTGATTCTCTATTTGCACCATTATTTTCCCTTCCTCCTAGAAAATTATTCCCTTATAGATATCTTTAAGCTTTTGCTGTAGGGTCAGTGGAGTGCCCCTGTTGGACCCCTAGCTAAAAGGCCACATGAAAATCCACTGTTTTACTCATGCATGCATATACGGAAATTGCACCGGTTACGTAGAGGTACTTAGATTCCCATAGCGTAGGCAAGAAATCCACCAATTTATCCCCAATAAATTTTCTCGCCAACACATGCCAATGATTTTTTTAACTCATGCTCACATAGTTTTGCAAGATGAAAAGAATACGGTGAAATGGAGTGGTTATAATTCATTTTGTGTAATATTGTAATTTATACATGTTAATGGAAAACAAATATGTATTTCTATGTTTATAAGTAAAGTTTCATCTTCCTATTGCTATCAAATAAAATATTTTCCTTATCGTGCATGGAGTTGTGATAAACTTGTAATTGTTCTTTGTCATCAAGTTTAAAGAATTAGTCAAATATTATTTAATGCTCTTCTTGACTTCATTTATAGCTATGTTGTGAAACTTACATCATGTATGGTATAAAGAAGTATATCTCTATATAAATTAAAACGGTATTGTGATTTAAATGCCTTCAATTCTTCACCTTCCCTCAATTATTGTAGGATGGGTGCTAGAATCACAATGGACTGAGAGGAGTCGTGAATCAGTCCTAAAAATTCTTACTTCATTTACTATTAAATTCAGCATGTAAGATCATTTATCCATTCACACACATTCAACCATAGCATAATAAATGTGCACAATATCAACAAAGAACCACAACACATGTAAGAGAGCTCATAGACAAAATATTTAAGTGGGAAAACCTCATGGGGAAGAAAACCCACTGAAAAATAAACATTATATTGTCATGCTTCAAATTTAGTGAGGCACCAACCCCACAAGGAGCACCAACCCCTAGTTTAGTAGAGCACCAACTCTATAAGGAGCACCAACCCCTAATTTAGTGAAGCACCCACTCCACAAGGAGGATAAAACCCTCTAGATATGACCAATAAAAAAATCAGCCACCTGAATATGTTTTATCTTTGAAATTTTTTTCTTCCACAACTGATGGAGATCATTTATTCACCTCACAAACCCTAACTCATACTTTAGGGCATCAAATTTACTCTTTCTCCTTCTTTATTTTCTCTATCCTATTTCTCACATGATATTTTATCTTCCTTAACATTTCATGATCTTCTTCATCCTTCAAACCATGCTCTCATATCTACAAAATTTCTTCCTCTAGGTCGCACACCTTCCCTCCAAGAGCACTAGTTCAAAAATGAACTAAACAAGCACTTAAATATGATTTTATTCCTTCCAAAACAAAATAGGCCGGTCCTTCATGATAATTACAACCCAAAAAACTCAATAAAATTTATAATTTTAATTACAACAGTCACATATGACCCAAGTAGGTCTTCCTAGCCAAAATCTCATTACATGTGCCAAAAATGGCTCAAACCCCATGGGCACATTCTTAAAATTCCCTTACGTCAAATCCATACTTAGTCATGACCCATAACCCTTTACATATTAATTAAATATAATAAAACATTCATATATGGTCACAATTAATATCAACCAATCAAATTATTTCATTTGTTGGGACCAATTCCCTTTACTGATTCTCAAAATAGTTGTTTCCTTCACCCTTCAAAGACCATGAAAACTTCAAATGATCACCAAATAAATTTATTTTATCAAAATATTTCATGTGACAAATAAATATAAATTTAATAACCTTTATAACAATTATAATAAAGTTATAAGCCGTGGAACATTCATTTCTTCAAACCACAACAAGATTTTCCTACACCAAATCAACTTGCCAAAAACATTGTTTCAAAAGGTTAGATCATAAAATAAATTATACAAGAAATCAAGACCTTAAAATGGATTATTTTGATGATAAATACATTTATATTAACTTTCTAGGTGATAGGAATCATCACCAAATCCATCGCATGCTTCAAGTAACATCAAAATTCCAGAGAAACAGATCTTGTCCTGAAATGCCAAAAACCTTCTTTCTCAAACAATTCCATAGAAAACCTATCATATTACATAATCATGATTAAATAAATATATCAATGGAAATTTATATGAATATAATTTACAACACAACTTTAATCACCTCAAAATTCCACTTGTAGCTCAAGTTATGACCAAAACACTTGGACCTTGCTATTTGAGACCCCAAAGCGCCATTTGTCCAAATCAACTGTTTGAGCCTCAAATCACCATGGAAATGCATATTTATTTCCTAAAACTTCATATTCATCAATATTATCTCCCAATAATCATTCCACTTCAATTTTTCATGCTACTCCTTTGTACCATCTTTCTCTATAACCTTCTTTCCTAGAAATTAATATTTTTAGGTGGGCCCACTTATCACCATGACCTCAACTAAACATTTATGGAAATAATGGCGATTCCTATACAACATAAAATCATGAATTTTTATGAATCAATCAAATATGGTTCAATATACTTCACCTTTTACAAACTTCTCCTAGGTAGGGTTTAACTAGGGTTTTTGACCTCTTTACCTTCTTAACATTCATTCATAAAAACACAGGGAATAAAATGACCTCATTATTTTTTTTTGAAACATTCTAAACTAACCTTAGAAATATCCCTAAAATCTACAAGGTACCACTCAAAATCACATTTTTCACAACGAGCATCTAAAGTTACATTTCGAAATTTGAAATGCACTCAATTTTGATATTATCTCACAAAATCTGTCATATCTTGTAAGGTTCGCATCATGGGCACATCAAATTTTTCTTAGATCACTATGACACATATCTCTAACATATCGAATCATCTTATTTTCAATACCATTTCTCAATTTCTCCAACTAATCTCATTTGCATAGCATTACCTTTCGATTCTAGTTTGCAGCAAGAACTAGTATCAACTACAATGATGCAATAACTAAACATGAAACCACTATAAATGACCCAAAAATACCTCATATTCCATGATATACCTATTTTAATGATTCTATGAGCTCATATATCTCTAATACACATTGTCACCCCTCCAAGCAAGCATATGTGCTCCCAATGAACTCTTACAACATGGAGAACTATATGTACATGTACTATACAACTATTGTGAGTGCTCAAGAACCCTCAAAACCTGATATTCATCATAGAAATATGCTTCCCAAGCATCCAAGAAGCTCACAAAGGTGGTAAGCAACACCTCCTAGGAACTGTAAGGACTTACTAGAGCAAACAAGCATCACTTTGGATCCCACTAAGGCAAGCGATAGATATCCAAACCACTATGTTAGCACCTTAAACATCATCAAGAAACATTCACTTTGTCATTAATGTGGTTTTGCATCAATTACAACACCTATTAGGCCTACATGCCAACAATCTCCCCCTTTTTCATTGATGGAAAACACCCTAAACTTCTCCCCCTTTTTACATTAATGACAAAGGATAATATGTTGCGTACCATTTTCACCTTCATCAACTTCATACCTCCATAATTTGGTAAGTAACATTAAGAAAAGGTTTCAAATTACCCTATTTTCTTGCTTTTTATCAAAAATATGAATTTTTCCTTCATTTTGGGCATGCAAACAATAAGATCCCCTAAAACAAGCACTACCAACATCTGAAAAACATAAGTACACCATGAAAAAGAAAAAATATCACCTTGTTAGGGGAAAAAGAATCATTTTTCAACCACCTAGACATGAAAACTAGCAACTTTTCTTCTTTAACCTTGTTTTAGCCTTCTTAGAAACATTGTAGCGGTAGTTCTATATACCATACTATCTCTCGTCCATGCCAATAATGTAGGTATTATCATGATTAAGCATAAAATATTCATTCTTGACCAAAAACCACCTTTTCTAGGCCTATATTTATCATATACAATGCATATTACCACTCTTCTTACCATACCAATGTAGGCCAATTTCAACATCCATTTACAAGTCATTCATGGGTTGACTCAATAAAAATTCACTCCCCCTAGGCTTAAGGTTTCTATATCTACCTTTTACGCACAAAATTGCGAGACTCACCTTCTTATCATGACATGAAATCAGCTTTGCAATTTCCACACAATCCTAAACACCTTTTTTAGTCATGAACAATCATGTCTTACTGACAACATGCATCCAAAGGACCAAATTTATCAATTCATGAAGGAGACACCAAATACTACACCTTTAATTCCTTAAGATCACCATCTTCACCTTCTTGAGATCAATTTACTACTCCCCTATCTTGATGACCTTAAGCACACACTGAGAAACTTTTTGCATACATATAGTAGCACTTTCTAATATATCATACTCACTGTGAATCACCATTTCATTGAATCATTTCCATACAATAAGGATCATACTCTTGAGTTCAATAAATTCACAAATAATCTTCAAGAAGAATAAACATACTCTCCTCCTAACATGAGAGTACTCATACACATTTGGACAACATTTACTTGCTTGTAACATTGTAGCGAGTGCATCCATAGCCTTATCAAGAAACTTTGGCCATAATCATGTCTTTATATAATTTGTGCACTCGAGAATACTTAACTACATTTTTCACTTGCACACATTATCCTTTTAACGCCTTATCATAACATCAAGAGCATTTGAATACGTTCACCCATTCTTTACACTTTCATTTATCAATGATAGCATGCTCTACCTCCTTATGAGCACATGAGTTACGTAGCTTAATCATATTATTTCCATACTTCATGCACATACACAGGACCATCCTTCTCACTATTTCAAGATGAAAGGTCATGTCCTTTGATGATTAGGTTACAATACAAAACAAATGTATATCAACTCCTTTACCCAAACGAATCATAGTTATCGATTCCTAAACCTATGGAGGCTTAAAACCAACTTTGGGTTCACTAAACATTTTTAACACATTCAAGAGCCATATGAGTCACAGAATATCTAAAAATATTTTTGTGATCTTGACCATCAAATGTTCATAAGATTCCTTCAACACTTCTAACTATATCAACAAAAACTCTAAGAAACCACTAGAAACTCTCTATTCTCACTTTCCTCATTCATAGTCTTCTAGACATGGGAACTCCAAAAAAGTATGCATATATTTTCATGAATTTACCTTCACAGAGATCTAAGATAGATTAAAACACTCATTTTCCCATTGTACATCTTCTCAAACTTGTATCATGTATTTGAGAACAACTTACCAAATTTGCAAGAGTTCATGACCTACATTAGGTTTCTTAGGCACCACATAGTCAAATTCTAACACAATCATGATTTCCCGAGAACGTACACATTCTAATGTCTCAAAAAAATCTTCATCCCTTATTCATCTTTGTGTAGATGATATGTCAAAAAAATTAGACTTCAAATCCATCATTAGAACCATCAAAAACAAATTTCCATTTAGATAATTTTCAGTCACTTTGTGAAAAAAGCAGGTTAGTGGAAAAGAAGTAATGAAAATTCTCTCATTTGCTTTTGAGCTAAGAAAAACCATTATACACACTGGGTATGATTCACCAAACATTCTGAAAACCTTCTTCAAGCATGAATATACAATGGAATACCTATAACATTTAGTTAAGCCTTTCATTATCTCAATTTGAAGCACAAATTCACTCATGAGGGTTTTAATATATAAACCCTCAACCACTACACTATCACTTACGAGAGACATATTTGAGCTTTAAATATGAATACTTGACTGAGAGAGGGGTCATTTTAACACAACTATCATCAAGAAACACATAATAGATGATGAGACCAAAATATGTCTCATTATATCACCAAATAACATTCTTATTCTCTCTCTCAAAATAAAGCTTTCAAGTGAATTTAGATGTAGTTTTAATAACGGATATCATATTTAAGGTAGAATATAGGATTTATCTTATCATCTCTTTAGAAATATATTTACAATCTAATTGTTGTTATTTCTTGATATTTCTTCTAAAGTTGGAATGTAATAGTGTGTAGAAAACAGGTCATAAACAACTATACTCCAAGTTCATAGATTGCAGCTACGGAAATTCTTCACGCAACTATGGAAATGCCCAACTACGAAAATTCTTCACACAACTACGGAAATTCCTAGCTATGGAAATTCTTCACACAACTACAGAAATGCCCAGCTAGTGAAATTATTTTGGTTTGTTCCAAAATAATGTAAAGGAGCACCGAACTATTCAGCCTACTCTTTGCTTCCACGTCATCAACCAAGAATATAGATCCAAACATGTGGAAATCCAAAGTCATGAATGCATGTGGCATTCCAAGAATAATTCAAAGTCATGGACTTAGCACTCCTCCTTTTTCTCTCCATGTTTCAAGGATGAGCAAATGGTGGAATAATATTAGAAATGTTGAATAAGTACTCTCCCACTTTGTGTTCCTAGATTAAAGGGATGAGTTGTAGAAATATTCTCCACAATAAGTGGGTTGTTGTAGTCAAGTTTGTTTAGTATTTATTGCTTTGAATAAATCTACCCAAGAATAGGTAGTTAGTTCTTGGAGTGTGGACCAAGTAAACTAGGAGTAATGTCTATAAATACCTCTTCCATATATTTGGAAAAGGGGGCATATTTTGTAAATCAGTTTTGAATCAATACAAGTGCAGTTTTAAAAGTTAATTGTAGTTTCTCCAAATCCAAAGGGAAGAGAATGGCCAAAAGCTGCTCTTCCCCAAGGAGGAGGATTTTTCTGTTATTTCTTAGCATAGTTTATTTACTACAGATTTATTTCAGTAGTTTAGTTGTGTGTTTCTTTTTCATGCATGTTTAATTTCTGTATGTTTTCTTAGGAAGAAGTATTGTTGAATAAGATTTTCCTTTCTCCTTTTGCATACAACTTTAGACACCGCCTTGGTTATAATGACACCAACTTGTCTATGAGTTGGTTAAATGACTGGTAATACAACGACCCGTCATTTTGGTGCCTTAGGGGATCATGGTGTTATTAGGAGACTCAGATTTTTCTAAAAGAGTATTCTAGTGACAGTAGAATACCTCTTAACAAGATTTGTGACAGGAGATTCTTATTCAATAGCTTCTTTAGAATTTATTTTCATGCAACTAGATTAGAATTTCCTTTCAAGTTTTCATTTTTTTACAATTTCTTTTCCTATAATTTCATTTCCAACAATTTCTTTTCTGTAATTTTTTTCTGCAAATTTCATTTCTGTAAATTTCTTTTTTGCAAATAGATTAAATTTTTCTGCAATTAGATTTAGAAACTTGATGGAGATTTCCAAAAGAAACCCCTCCTCAATAACATGGAAACACCATTTTATATTAGTCCATCAGACATGTGTTTATACAATTATTTATTCTGTTAAGAAATATTTCTATTATATTCATATTGAGAATTTCAATATGATATTATAGATTGTTGATAAGACTGACTACCTTAATCAGCATATGGATGAAAAATTCATAATAGAAATATGTATTATCATCAAATAAAACCCATATCTAGTTCTATTTCCTATATACACAACAATTACAGCGGCTAGTTACCCATGTATTTTGGTGTGATGGAATGGATACAATAGGAATTTGATGATAAGTTTTCTTAATCTTTATAAAAATTGTAACATAATATATTTCTGTAGGGTCTAAATTGATTTGGGTTTCCTATTCTAAAATATTTCTTGTTTGCATGTATTAGATTCAATACCAGTTCATGCATGCAAGAAATGCAAAAAAAAAAGAAAAAAACTAACTTTGTGCAGGTTAGCCGAGACAAAGATTTATGTGGAATATTTGTGTAAACAAATTGAGAGTTGAAGGAAAATTTGAGTTGCTTCTGTCATAAAAGAAGGAAACGTCATGTTGAAGGAAAAAAACATCCATCTCTGCAACTCAAATTCCTGCAATCAAAAATGAATCTACAACAATAATGAAAGTTATTAGAACATGGTAGACAAATGCAAAAAGGTATGCATTATTCTCTCATATAACAACTCATTTGGTTGAAAAGTTCAAGCATGCAACAAGAGAATTCTATTTTTAACTCTTACATTTAATGAAGTGAGACATTCCTTTTTGCATGCAATGACTCATGTGGTTGTTAGAAAAATTCAAATAACATGCATTCCTATTTTATCTCTTTTATTTAATGAATTAGTCAAATTTTGTTAAGATATTCCTTGCATGTCGACTTAATTGATTTAGAAATAAATTTTGCATACAAAGAGGAAATAAATTTACATGCAATGAATGCTACAGATTGCATATCTTTTAATCAATTAAGTCTCATGCAAAGAGTGCTCCTAAATTGACTCTATTTATTTAATGAGAGAGACTTGTTCTAAATTATTTTCAATAATTATTGGAGATTTGAATTTGAAGGAGCTAATTGTTACAAGCATCTATTTTTTAGATGACATAATTACTACAGGAAATTACAAAATCAACATACATGGTGCATTAAAGAGGAGGTCAAAGGAAAAGAATCATCTGATACGGAAATCGCGCATGAAAAATAGCCACATTTTCTGATGCAAACTTCTCATGGCTCATAAAGAAATAGATCAAAAAAATTTTGGGTTTTGTTCTACATGAAATGAGCTTTCTAGATCATTTTGAATCACCCATTTTCATTTAGAAATGACCAAGATATCACAGTTTGAATGCACGCTGCTCAAAAGAAATAACATGTTGCAGACTGTTTTGATAACAGTGTTTTCTGATCCAAACTACTCGCATCTCGTAAATAAATCACTCAAATGATTTACGGTCTTGTTTTACACGATCTAAGCTTTCCAGATCATTTTGAATTTCTCATTTTCATTGAGAAACAACCAAGATATCACATTTTGAATGCATGCTAAAAAAAACATGTTGAATATTATATTATATATATATATATATATATATATATATATATATATATATATCTTATGATGCATGCAAGTATTTTGCTAGTACTCCTCATTTTCAGTACCTGATTCATTCCATGCTACCCTCTTTGTCTCAGTTTTTGTGAAAAATTCATTTTCCCAACTTCAGAAAACACCAAAAATTCCTCCGATATGCAATAGTCAATGTTAATCTTCTCAAAAAAAAAAAAAACAATGGGGAAAGTTGAAAACCAACAAATGGTTGCTTTTCCCAAACCAAAAAAATGGGGAAAGTTGAAAACCAACAAATGGCTGCTTTTCCCAAACCAAAATAAAAATAAAAATTGCACTTCAAAGTCTTTCTTGGATTCATATGACTACTTCTCTTATGCCGACTTGGTTGATGAAATCATTTTCTTCTGAAAAGTTCTATGTTGCAATGGCTTTGACTTCATACCTATTTGTTTTTTCAGCTGTAGATGGAAATCATGGTTATACAACATGATGAAAGCAAGGATAACTACTGAGTATGGTATGGTAACTTCTATTTTTCTATTCTTGAATATTTTTATTTTTTGTTTTAATTACAAATAGATTCACTTCTTAAAAGCATTAAAAATAAAGAAAAAATTCAAGATCTCCATGTGTTGATCAAGTCAAGTAACAAAGAAAATGATGCAGATGAAGTCTTTTCAGTTTACAACAATTGAGATCTATAAGCTGCTGAATTAAAAAAATAGTTTGCATGAGGGCATGCACAAAGCTAAGTGTGGGGAGACTCACTCTCTTCCAAATATTTTGAATAATGCATGAGGAAACAAAGAGTTAAGTGTGGGAAAAATATCTCTACATTATCTACGGAAAACCTCATGAGAGCATGAATTTTCTACTATCATGAAAAAGGAGAAGACAATTTGAAAGATGCAGAAGTATTGACAAAATCAGATTCTATAGGAAGATCAGTAGCTTGCATGAGGGCATGCAAGAAGTTAAGTGTGGGGGAAATGATGAGACCAAAATATGTCTCATTATATCACCAAATAACATTCTTATTCTCTCTCTCAAAATAAAGCTTTCAAGTGAATTTAGATGTAGTTTTAATAACGGATATCATATTTAAGGTAGAATATATGATTTATCTTATCATCTCTTTAGAAATCTATTTGCAATCTAATTGTTGTTATTTCTTGATATTTCTTCTAAAGTTGGAATGCAATAGTGTGTAGAAAACAGGTCATAAACAACTATACTCCAAGTTCGTAGATTGTAGCTACGGAAATTCTTCACACAACTACGGAAATTCCCAGCTACGAAATTCTTCACACAGCTACGAAAATGCCCAGCTATGGAAATTCTTCACGCAGCTATAGAAATGCCTAGCTAGTGAAAGTATTTTGGTTTGTTCCAAAATAATGTAAAGGAGCACCGAACTATTTAGCCTACTCTTTGCTTCCACATCATCAACCAAGAATATAGATCCAAACATGTGGCAATCCAAAGTCATGAATGCATGTGGCATTCCAAGAAGAATTCAAATTCATGGACTTAACACTCCTCCTTTTTCTCTCCATGTTTCAAGGACGAGAAAATGCTAGAATAATATTAGGAATGTTGAATAAGTACTTTCCCACTTTGTGTTCCTAGATTAAAGGGATAAGTTGTAGAAATATTCTCCATGATAAGTGGGTTGTTGTAGTCAAGTTTGTTTAGTATTTATTGCTTTGAATAAATCCGCCCAAGAATAGGTAGTTAGTTCTTGGAGTGTGGACCAAGTAAACTAGGAGTAATGTCTATAAATACCTCTTCCATATATTTGGAAAAGGGGGCATATTTTGTAAATCAGTTTTGAATCAATACAAGTGCAATTTTAAAAGTTAATTGTAGTTTCTCCAAATCCAAAGGGAAGAGAATGGCCAAAAGCTGCTCTTCCCCAAGGAGGAGGATTTTTCTGTTATTTCTTAGCATAGTTTATTTACTGCAGATTTATTTTAGTAGTTTAGTTGTTGTGTGTTTCTTTTTCATGCATGTTTAATTTCTATATGTTTTCTTAGGAAGAAGTATTGTTGAATAAGATTTTCCTTTCTCCTTTTGCATACAACTTTAGACACCGCCTTGGTTATAATGACACCAACTTGTCTATGAGTTGGTTAAATGATTAGTAATACAACAACTGTCACAATGTAATTTCATTGTTTTCTTGATCCATAGGCCTTCAAAATGAAACTTCACTAGCTCCTTACATGACACATACAATATCAAAATTTTGATGCAATTCAATCCTTGACATATACATTTTAATCCTAACATACTTATGAACATCATGACTTATCCTTGAAGAAACTACTTAGACCAAAGATCTGACATAAACTTCATTTTCATAGATATAGACCTTCAGAACACACATATTGATTGGCACAGCTCAAAGACATCATTATTTGTATTTTATAGAACCCTCGATTCAATGTAATGCCTTCATTATTCACACATATCCATAAACTAACTAGAAAATTCAATGAAATAGGAAAATAATCTTGAAGTAATTTCCAAATACTGAGTTAAGACATACCTCATATTGTTCCAAATTTCCTGAAATAGTACTTTTTCCTCACATTCACCGTAGCTTGTCAATTGATATGACTTTGGCTTCACATTTGTATTATGAATGAACAAAATACTTTTTCTTTACCACATCTCTCGACTCTTTGATAGCACTAAAGCATCTCTTGATGTCCTTCAAAATGGTCCTCAAGCTCATACTTATGTCTTGATTGTAGACTTCTCACTAGCTTCGTATTGTGTTACATATTGTAATGCACTTGCCCTCTTGAGGAACCTTCCACTTTGTTTAGAATAAATGAACACATGCACTAACCCAGGACCAAACATAGTACTGACATTTACAGAGGAACTTTGAACATAGAGCTTAGACACACGACATAGATCATGACTAGGAAGACAACTTACTCTCACTATGACAAATCCTTTCCTCATATATTTTATGACTTTCATAGATCTTATAACTAACCTTTAAAGATAGAGACTTGAATGAAATCACATTGCATAGATAATAGGCCACTAGACTCATTAGGACATCATAGACTGATAACCCTTATGAATTGAGATGGAAGATGAAATTTTCATTACTTTGGATACATTCATATCTTTAATAACTTGAAAGACCATAAGACACACATGACAAGATCCTTTACACCTCGTGACAATGCAAAAATTCATCAACAATCAGCTCTTATAGTCCCAAAACTTCACAGACTACATATTCATTCAATACTACTAACCATAGACACAAGGAATTTAAAAACATGTTTCATGAGTTCAAAGATCACTTGGACACATTTTATGACATATAAATAAGACTCTAGAACCTACTAAGATGTCTTAGATCAACCACATACCAAGAAGGTGCAGATAGATACCATAATAACATCATATATGGACTACTTATGACCACAAGACTGAGATGATGATATTTCACACAAGAATAACCAATTATATCCTTGAGAACACACTTAGAGACATGGAATGACATACCTTATGCACAAGGATGAGGCATGCTTTGACTCAAACCACTCCTCCTCACATGAATTCTTCATATGCACCTATATACCTTCAAGAAGCATAGTGAAGGCATAGAATCACCAAGGAGACCTAAAAGAAGTTCTTGAAGAGGTCCTAGGCCTTATTAAGCACCTCTAAAACTCCTTCATCCTCCCTTCACTGATTAGAGGATTGTGTTTTTCCTTTTATTACATCATTTCTATCTCTTGATGAGACACCAAGGTCTCTCCTAGGTCCCCAAATCCTTCTAGAATCATTACCTTACACTATGCCATTGAAACCCACTTTTTTCTCTTTAAGACCTTTAGAATACCTTTCATGACCTAAAAAGGCTTGATAATAATTTCTTACAACATGACCAACCTTGTTATAGTTTTATCATACTATTGTAATTATCCTTTTGAAATCACCAACATGATTAGATATTCCATTAAAACAAGCACTAGCTACATGGCCTACCTTATTGCACTTGAAGCATACAACTTCTTTAACAGGATCATTTTTTTTTTTCTCTATATAGATGAGAATTTCTATGATTAGACCTCTTGAAAAATATATTCTTACTTTTTCTAGGCTCAAATACTCCTATATTCCATCCACAATCCTTGGCTTTGTGACCATATTCACAACATGAATTACATTCACCATCAAAGGATCCTACACCATTCTTAGAAGACTTTGACTTGCATTCTTTAGCTCTATGACCAAAACCATGACATAAGAAACAATATCCATTGAATGATATTTCATACCTTGATGCATTAGGTTGTCTAATAGGATTAGGTCTTGAATAGACCTTATTTCCATGAACACCATCATCTTCACTTTCTTTGGAACTAGGACTAGTTGTTGGATCTACAAGAATAGGATTTACATCCTCTTTCATCCTTAGGGTTTGGACTTATTCTTTGAACTTATCACATTATTCTTCCTTAGTCTTAAGAGAAATAATCATATCTTTGATTTATGACTTCAATTTGATGTTCTTCATCCTATGGAATGCTAGATCTTCTTGTAAATTACACACTACCACTTTGAAGTCCACTTGTCCATGCACACACACCTAACAAGGCTTGTTTCTCATTATTTCACATTCCTCTTCATTTGTGCTTAAATGTAAGATAGCCTTCCCACTGAGTCTTGAGATATTTTATGATTTCTTCATCCTTCTTAGCCATGGCCTTCAATTCTTGATTCTCTTTTCTGATTTGCTTTGCCATATTGTGCTTCAAGGATCTCCTTTCAAGTTGTCAAACTTCTACAATAATAACCATCTCTAATAACAAATGGTAGAATCACAATGGACTAAGAGGGGGTGAATCAGTCATACAAATTTATTACTTCATTTACCATTAGATTCAGCATGTAACATCATTTATCCATTCACACACATTCAACCATAGCATAATAAATGTGCACAATATCAAAAATAATCACACATGAAAGAGAGATCATAGACACAATATTTAAGTGGGAAAACATCATGGGGAAGAAAACCCACTGAAACATAATCATTATATTTTCATGCTTCAAATTTAGTGAGGCACGAACCCCACAAGCAACACCAACCTCTAGTTTAGTAGAGCACCAACTATACAAGGATCACAAAACCCTAATTTAGTGAAGAACACAATCCAAAATGAGGCTACAACCCCCTAAATATGACCAAGAAAAAACTCAACCACTTGAATATATTTGATCTCTGAAAATTATGATGCCACAACTGATGGAGATCACTTATTCAGATTTCATAAACCCTAGCTCATACCATAGGTCATCAAATTATCTCTTTCTCCTTTCTTCTCTATCCTCTTTCTCTCATGATATCTGATATTCCTCAACCTATAATTATATTCTTCAGCCTTTAAAACATGATCTCATACATGTAAAATTTCTTCCTCTAGGTTGCACACCTTCCCTCCAAGAGCACTAGCTCAAAAATGAACTAAACAAGCACTTAAATATGTTTTTCTTCATTCCAAACACAAATATATTGGTCCCTCATGATTATTGTAACCCAAATATATATATATATAATTCATATTTTTGAATTACAATAGTCACATATGACCCAAGTAGGTCATCCTATCCAAAACCTCATTACATGTGCCAAAAATGGCTCAAAACCCCGTGGGTACATTCTTAAAAATGCCCTTACAACAAATACATACTTATTCATGACCCATAACCCTTTACATATGAATTAAATATCATAAAAAATTAATACATTGTCACAATTAATATCAACCAATCAAATTATTTCATTTATTGGGCCCAGTTCCCTTTACAATTCTCAAAACAATTGTTTCCTTCACCCTTCAAAGACCCTAGAAACTTCATATTATCACCAAATAACTTTAATTTTATCAAAATATGTAATGTTACCACTAAATATAAATGGAATAAACTTTATAACACTTCTAATAAATTTATAAGTTGTGAAACATTCATTTCTTCAAACCACAACAAGATTTTCCTTCACCAAATCAACCTGCCAAAAACATTGTTTCCAAAATTTAGCTCATAAAATAAATTATACAAGAAATCAAGACCTTAAAATAGATTATTTGGATGAAAAATTAATTTATATTCACTTTCTAAGTGATATGAATCATCACCAAATCTATCACATTCTTCAAACAAAATCAAACTTCCAGAGAAATGCAGATCTTGTCCCGAATCGCCAAAAACCTTGTTCCTAAAAGAATGCCATGGAAAACCTTTCATATGAACTCATCATGATGAAATAAATATATCACTAGAAATTTTTATAAATATAATTTACAATGCAACTTTAATCACCTCAAAATTCCACCTATAGCTCAAGTTATGTCCAAAACATTGGACCTGCTATTTGAGGCCACAAAGCTCGCCATTTGACCACCAACCTATTTGAGCCTCAAAACATGATGAACCTACATATTTATGTCCTAAAACTTCATGGAAATCAATATTATCTCCCAATAATCATTCCACATCAATTTTTCATGCTACTCCTTTGGACCATCTTGCTCTATAACCTTATTTCCCATAAACTACTATTTTTAGGTGGGGCCCACTCATCACCATGACCTCAACCAAAAATTTCTAGAAATCTTGATGAGTCCTATACAACATAAACTTGTCAAATTTTATGAATCAATCAAATCTAGGTCAATATACTTCACCTTTTGCAAACTACTCATAACTAGGGTTTAACTAAGGTGTTTAACCTCTTTACCTTCTTAACATTTGTTCATAAAAACATGAGAATAAAATGCGCTCATTGTTTTGTGAAACTTTTAAACTAACCTTAGAAAAATACTTGAAATCCACAAGGTTCCATGCAAAATCACATTGTTCACAACGATCATCCGAAGTTGCATTTCGAGCTGGAAATGCACTCAAATTTGACCCCTGTCTCACCAAATCTGTCATATCTTGCAAGGTTCACATCATGAGAACATAAATTTTTTTCTGAGATCACTATGACACATACCTTTAAAATCTCCAATCATAATATTTTCAATACCATTTCTCAATTTCTCCAGCTAATGTCATTTGCATAGCCTTACCGTAGGGATTCTCATTAGTAAGAACTAGTATCAACAATAATGATGCAATAACTAAACATGAAACCACTGTAAATGACCCAAAATTATATCATATTCCATTATATTCTTGTTTTAATGCTTCAATGAGATCATCTAGCTCTAATACACATTGTCATACCTCCAAGTAAGCTTACCTGCTCCCAATGAGCACCTGTAACATGGAGAACTATTTGTACCTGCACTATAGCACTATTGTGAGTGCTCAAACACACTCAAAATCTGCTAATAATCATTCCAATATGCTTCCCAAACATCCTATAATCTCACACTTCTAAGAAACACCTCCTAGGCACCTGTAAGGGCTTGCTGAGAAAACAAGCATCATTGAATCCCACTAAGGCAAATGATAAACATATGAACCAATATTTTAGCACCTTAAAAATAATCATTACATAATCAAGAAACATTAAATTTTTCATTAATGTGAGTTTTCATCAATGACAACACCTATTAGGTCTACATCCCAACCTGTTTCACCATTTTCTAGATCGTTTCTTTGAAGTATTGATGAAACAAATAGGGTAATGGGCGTAGAAGGAATACATGTTTAAATTTTGGTTGATGGGTTGTTGTGTGTGTGTATGACTTCTGAATCTACAGATAATTGTGAGATCTTCCTTTTGGCTAGGAGGAACTACTTGTAATACTGACAAGACCACCGAAAAAAGTTAAACAATATATGCTGTGAACTGCCTAGCGTATGCTAGATCCGGGAAGTGTGATACTTCCTAGATGGCTGTCAGTCCACTATTTTAAAAAATTTAATGCGGTAAATAAGGTAAATCCTATTGTAATTCGAAATGATTTAGGTATCTCACTTAAAACACAATAAGAAATAGATCTAATCTAACAAGCTAGGTTAGAATAGGATCCAAAGGTCAAGTAACTAGTTACGGTCTCTACATGTCCTGATGAGGTCTCAGGTAGATCACAGGTGAATGAGGGTGAAAGGGAATTAGGTGGATAGGTCACTATTCTAGGTTGTATGGGAAAATACAATAACCGATGTCGGTTAAGGGTGATCGATGGAAGTTGAGTGTAACCGGTGCCGATTACTATGGAGTTCTGGGAATGCCACAGAATGAGATTTAGGTCTCCTTTGTGATTGCACAATGGACTTTGGTTGGTCGAGATGAGGTATTGGGTGATTTAAGTAGGATTTTGGGGGTTTTAATGGGTATATGGAGGATTGCGTGTTGTTGGGGAAGGTCAATGGGTGGCTAGGTAAACAAAATATGATAATATACTGATGAAATGGAATAAACCAAAGAAGTATAACATCTACTTACTTGGATTCTGGTCTTGGATGCTTGTGAGTGAGGGCTAGAGGTGTTGATGAGAGGTTTGAAGGCTGCAGGTGGTCACCAACTGAAGGAAGCTTCTACATGGGTTGTATGTGCATTCCTCTTTGCTTGGTTAGATCAGATCATTATTGGGATGGTTGTGCAGGAAAAGATGCTTGATCTCCTTCCTTACATGTGTGTTCTCACTGGAATTTGCTCTCAGAAGATGTGATATCTCTCTAGAATGTGATAATGTTTGCCAAATTTTTCAATCTTTTCCAACCTTCGCCAACCTTGAGAATAATATTGTTTTGGGGTTAAAAGGGTAACCGACGGTGGTTCCAGCTTAACCGACGATGGTTAGGGGTAACCGGCATCGATCAAGGTGGGATTTCCTAGGTTTACTAAACTAGGGAGATCCTCTTTATTTCATCGGATCTCGTGCCATTAACCTATGGATTAGGCTAGGAGATTCTTGTAAGCATTATGGGAATGTGGTTAGAGGGAATGTAGGCATTGATTTTTAGGGTTTGGGTAAGTCTCAGTTAGTTATGGCAACTTACTAAGAATAGGTTTTTAGGGTGAGTTAGCTTGGTGAGGTGTCTAAGTGAAGTGTATGTGTGGATATTATTTAAATTAAGATATTTAAATAATAAATATGGTGAGGATAATGAATTAATTTAATTAAATTAATATTAGTGGGGTGAAGGGGGCCATGGCTAGGTGAATGTGATGAAGGGTGCTTATTTGTCGAGGGATCAAAGGGGAGTGTGACCTAATTTTAGTGTCTACATTTTTCCCCTTTTTGTTGCATAGCTTGTATTGGTAAGTGACGCTAACAAAAATAAGATGTGGTTGCCCCATGTGTGGGTGAAGGTGATCCCCCTCAAACCAGGAACTGATGAGGCCAAAGGCAGAATCGGTGAGTGGTTTGATAAAAGGTGAATGTGAGAAAGGGGAAGGTGGGGAACGGGGAAAAAAATTTTAAAAGGTCTGCTCGGGTAATATAGGTAATAATACGTCGTGGTCAAAGGTAGAAAAATTCAAATGTACGCACACATATAAATTATAGCATACTACTGGGATTGAAGAGTAGGAAAACTCTACATCGTCTAAGGTCGATAGGTTTATCCAAATGAGGTTGAAGTGATTCCGAGTATCCAAGGTATAGGATATGGTTAGGAAACACGATGTAGGTTAGGTGCAGGAATGTTTAGGTTTTTTCCAGTACACCAAAGGTAGGGTTAGGATAAATGATCATGACAATAGGCTAGGTAAGGTCATTAGGTCAACAACATAGGTAATAGTGCCACAAGGTATAGCAAACACATGAGGTCAAAGGTCACTAGTGATGGTCTAGGTCCAAATATCTAGGTCACGGCATGGGTAAGGCCAAGGTAGGGGTAAAATAATGAGTCCCTAAAGGAGGACAAAGGTAAATGGGTGGGGTAAAGGTTAAAATGTAGGGAAAGTGTAGTTGATGGTGACCCGATGCCTGTATGGATAATGACGTCGCTAGAGGAAACCGACGACAATTAGGTAGGGCATGCAACCGATGCCATTCAAGGGTAACCAACGTTGGTTAGGTCAGGTTTGTTATAAAAACAAAAATTCCACATTTTTTGTTATTCATTTGTTATTGTTTGAAGTGAAAAAATGAAAAAAAGAGAGAAAAGAGAGAAAAGTGTCCAGATGAAACGGAACAGTGAGCTAGTATTGTGATTGACAAGTGATTGATTGGTGAGCAGCGAGTCCATAGGATCATTATGAGGGATTCGATTGGTGAGAGGTTGCAAGTAGGTATTCGGTGATGGTGAAGGCCAGAGAGAGGGATCAAACGACCCACCGGTATAGCGGCCGATGATGTGCCACCGAGATGGCGGTAGTGCGACAAGGTAAGTGCTTTACTCTACGTTGTGGATTTGATAGATTAGAGGAGCTTTTTAGTTTTGTTTGTAGGTTGTGTTGATTTTTCGTTTTTGTGGGTGGGCACAAATTAAATTTGGGAATGGGGGGTATATTGGGTAAAAGGAGGGATGGGGAGGGTAATAAATGGGATAGGGGTGGTGGGTGGAGGTCCAAGGGTAGTTTAGGTCATTGTAGGTGGGTAAAAGGGGCAGGGGGAAGGTTTTTAGAAAGGGGTTTTGGGAAATCGTGGGTTTTTCCAATGAAAACCGACACGGCCGTCAGTCGGGGTTGGCGATGTTTAGTTAGGTGGAACCGGTATCGGTCACCAAATAGGTGACCGATGTTAGGTTAAGGGGTGACCGGGGTTGGTAAGGGTGAACCGGTATTAGTCACCAAATAGGTGATTGATGCCGGTTTAAGGGTTCTACCGGTCGGTTAGGATGAACCGGTACCGATCAGATTATTAGGCACAAGGGTCCAAAAGTGATATGGGCTAGGTAGTTGAGATGGGTAGGGTGAAAATAAGGTATAGGGAAATGATAATGGTTGAATATGGATTGATATATGTAAATTAATGGTGTGCTTGTATTAGATGCAGGGGAGAGCGTAGCTACATATGCAAGATAGGGTTCTCGCCTCTATTGGTGACAGTGCATGGTGCGCAGTGACCCCGAAGGAGCTACAGCATGTGGAGGTAGTGGGCTTGAGTGGGGTTCGTCACTATAGACATGTAGTCCAGTGGCCTAGTTTGATGGTCACACTCATCGATAGATGGGACTCCGCAACCAACACATTCCACCTGCCGACGGGTGAGATGACTATCACCCTGGAGGATGTGTTTCAAATTCTTAGGCTACCCATATTGGGTGCCCAAGTTTCACCCGATTCTTGATGTATGATGTATTTTGTGTGATATATACTGGCCTATGTGCCGAGAGATATTTATAGTGTTGATCACATACCGGCCTGCGTCTTTGAAGATAGTGAGGATGTATGAGTGATTTTGTATATTTTGAGCATATATCGGCCTACGTGCCAAAGATATTTTGTATTGATTCATTATTTTATTGTATATATGAGACCGCTGCGTGCGATGATAATGTGTATTGTATATCGGCTGCGCATGCGATGATTTTTAGATGATGGACATGATGAGATAGCCATGTATATTTGAGATACACATTGATTTATTTATATGATGAGATACATGGTATTTTTGGTTTGTTGATGTGTTGGTGAGATACATGGTATTTTTTTTATTTGTTATTTTGATATGGAAGGAAATTAGGTGAGTTAGGCATGATGGAATCAAGTTGGTTTAGGCATGGATCGAGTCAGGTTGGTTAGGCATGGTGGAGTTAGGTGTGTTAGGCATGGTGGAGTTAGGTTGGTTTAGGCATGGTGGAGTTAGGTTTGTTTAGGCATGGTGGAGTTAGGTGTGTTAGGCATGATTGAGTTAGGCTAGTTTAGGCATGGTTGAGTTAGGTTGGTTAGGCATGGTGGAGTTAGGTTGGTTAGGCATGGTTGAGTTAGGTTGGTTTAGGCATGGTTGAGTTAGGTTTGTTTAGGCATGGTTGAGTCGAAAGTAGGTGAAGTGGTGATTCATTATTTTATGCAATGAATGATAATATGGGTCATATGTGAGATGTGGTATAATCTATGCATAGTGATGATAGAGAAATGGTAGGCATAATAAATGTATGTTGTGATAATGTTTAAAATATGAAACAATTTGTTATGTATGTGGTTTAATTTCCAATTTTGGTATAAAAGGGAAACGAAGTGAGGTGTGATGTAATGTGAGGCACATGGAAGATGAATTTTTAGGGTAAAGAATGGCCGAGCTAACCTCCAAGGCCCCATGCCCTCGGAGTGCTGCCTACATAGTCCCAACAAAAAGGGACCTCAGGCTGATGTAGTTCTCCCATAAGCTAAGGAAGAATATGAGGAGGTATGAAAATGAGTTGGTAGGTTTTTAGGAATGGTGTGGGTTTAGGTTTGTTATGTGTGGGTAGATTATAGGTAAAATGATGTAGGTGAGGGTGATTGCGGCGAAAGAAGAAGAGTACCCCAAAAGTAAGCGTCAAGGACCAAGTCCTGTATAAGGCAATCAAAATGTAAACAAAGATGGTTCAAAAGATAAGATGGGGCAATAAAGCCACCTGGTTAGTTAGGATCATAATAAGTAGATCATAACTTGGCAGAGGGGATGAACGTAAGACCTTAAAGACATTGCATGATGGACTGTTATACGGCGAAAAGTAGTCACATGATCACCAAATGTCTAAGTTCTAAGAAGTCCCTTGAGGTAGTAGGAAATGAGAGTGGGCATGGTTTGAAGGGTGAAAAGTGGGTAATGTTGCATATGGTATAGGTGGCATGCATTTTGAGAAAGAGAACCTAGATCACAATGGGCAAGTCCATGACAAAAAGGTTGAGTGTTTTGACTTATAGTTGAGATAGACTGATCGATGTGGGAAGTCTATATGGGATGAAGAAAATTTAACTCCTTGAGGTCTTCGTGAAGCTGATCAATGTGGGAAGCTTTGGTTGCTCTCATTTTTATTTATTTTTTTAAGAGCTTTGCATAGCTGTCCTTCGAGGGAGAAGTCTATTTATAACAGCAGATTGTTGAGAGGAAGATGTCCTTTTGAGGGAGTCATATTTTTATTAGAAGTTTGACTCAAGGAGTTTGGTCCCATGTGAGGTCTTTGAAGTCATGGACAAGACCAAGGTGGAGAATAAGACTCTTGTTCAAAAGGCAAGGTGAAATGACCATGGGATCTCATCTAAAGGTAGATGAAAAGTATCCATGAGAATCATGCTATGTGCAACTATTGTGTACACATATTCAAGAGAAGATAACAAGTGATGGTACTCACATGATTCTTGTTTAATCATTAATGAGGTGTATGGAGTGAATAGCACTCAAGGGATGAGCATGGAAAGAGACAAAAGTGAGGTAGGACTACAAGTCAACAATAGAATGGTCAAATATGTAAGGCGTTAAGGGGCTCAGGTTCAGGTTTACCATCAAGTGAGGATAAATGATAAGCACCTAATCCATAGGTATGAGTCACGATGTATGGTCCAAGCCAATTAGGAGCAAATTTTCCCCATTTACTTTTTTCTGCTTTAGTTACATGTTGATTTTCTTTCAGGACAAGGTCACCAACTTGAAGTCATGTTTATGGACACGTTTGTCACAAGCACGTTTTATACATTTTTGGTAAACTTGAAGGTGATCCAGAGCATTAAGATGACGTTCATCTAATAACTCTAGTTGTGCTAAACGGTCACGACAAAATTCATCATCATTGAGCATGTCATGGAGAGAAATGCAAAGTGAAGGGATTTAGAATTCAAGAGGTAGGATTTCCTTTATACCGTAGACCGAGAAAAATGGTGTGGTTGTAGTGGAAGTGTGAATACTAGTGCAGTATGCCCACAAGGAAAAAGGAATGTGTGTATGTCAATCCTTCCTAGTATCGTCAACCACTTGCATAAGAATTTTGTCGAGTGTTTTGTTATTGGATTCATCTTTTCTATTTGTTTGTGGGTAATAAGGTGATGATAAACTAAGTTGAATGTCGAAGGTGTCGCAAAGCTTTTAAAATGTTTTGTTTTTGAATTGTTTTCCATTTTCAATGATGAGTCGATGAGGAACACCATAGTGACAAATGATGTGGTGATTAATGAACTCGCATATTTTCTCATCTTTTGTGGAGATGAGTAGTATGGCTTCCACCCATTTTGTATAGTATTCAAGATGGCGGTGATGATATATTGATGACGTTGGGAAGAATGAGGATTAATTTCTCCGACAAGATCCAAACCCCATTGAGAGAAGGGCCAAAGGTCTTGAGTGACCTATAAGGCATGACTAGGTGTATGATGAAGATTGGAATGTTGTTAGAATTTTACGCAACATTTGACGTAGTTGCAAGAATCATGGTTAAGGGTTATCCAAGAATAGCCCGGAAAAGAATGCACTTAGCAATAGCAAGAAGGCCACCGAAGTGACCACATATGTCGTCATGAACTTCCTTAATGGTATAAGGAATTTTAGAACTTGTGAGGCATTGTAAGAGAATACCATCAAATCCGTGCTTATAGAGGAGGCCCCCTAGAATGACGTAATGAGAGACCTTTTTAAGGAAGGCATGTTGTCCGTTACGGGTGAGATCAGGAGGTAAGATGGAGAGAGAAAGGTAGTTGGAGTATTGTTTATACCAAAGGTCACTCAAGTCAAGGGTAGCGAGTTCCGATCGAGTAAACATCGTGAGGTAAATAAGAAGGTGATTGGAGTCATTATACGGTGACAAATATTATAGAATCGGCGGGTGAAGCGGGTATTTGGGAAGCTAAGCAGGCCATGGTATCTACAAACTTGTTGGTTGAACGTGGGATGGTTTGAAGGGTGTAACAATCAAAGGTGGTCAAAAGTATGTCTACATGATGTTTATAATTTTGAAGTATCTCATTACAACATTGGTACATACCATTGAATTGGTTTATGACCAATTGAGAATCACCAAAGATGTTGATTGATTTGACATCTAGGGTGTAGGTGGCTTGAAGACCTAGTACGAGTGCTTCATATTCGGAAATATTGTTAGTACATTCAAAATCTAATTTGAAAGACAAAGGCATGGGTTCACCCTCAAGAGGAATGAGGATAATACCAGCCCCACCCCCACATTGACACTTGGAACCATTGAAGAAGAGTGTCATTTGGTAAGGGGGTTCGTCTAGGGAAAGGGTAGAAATTGACTCATCTGGAAAATCAAAATTAGAGGGTTGATCCTTGGAAATAGGTGTTTCAGCCAATTATTCAATGATAGCTTGGCCCTTGATGTACTTTTGATGAATTAATTCGAGGTCAAGATCAGCTAAAATCATAATCCATCATGCGGCATGCTGATTTTGATAAGGTTTGGCGTACATGAAGTGTAAGGGGTTGGTGTTGGTCACAACATAGGTTTTGTGGTTGAGTAGGTAATGAAAAAGTTTGGTGGTAATGAAAACTAAGGGTAAGCAAAGTTTTTCATGGTGGTTTTATCAGTTTCATTTTCCAAAAGAGTACGGATTTTGTAATAAACCACCTTCTCCCTGTGTTGTTCATCACGATGAGCGAGCATGGCTCCCAAGGAGTGATCGATAGCAGATATGTATAGGTAAAAAGGTTGATCATCTTTAGGTGGAATGAGTACGGGTGGTTGGAGAAGGTATTTTTTTAAGGCCTCAAAAGCTTTGTGACAGTCATCATCCCATTTAAAGGAGACATCCTTCTTGAGCAGATGATGAAATGGTTGACATCGATCAGATAATTGTGAAATGAAATGACAAATAGACTACAACTTACCTTGTAGGCTACGGAGTTGTCTAAGGTTGGTGGGTGGAGGCATTTCCAGAATGGCCTTGACTTTAGCAGGGTCAACCTCTATACCATGGAGGGAGATGATAAATCCCAAGAGCTTTCTGAGAGAACCACAAAGATGCACTTCTTAGGTTGAAGGCAGATACAATATTTAATGAGATGGTCAAAGATGGTTTTGAGGACGGTTAGGTGCTTAGAGCGGCATTTAGATTTGGCCAAGATATCATCCACGTAATCTTCTAATATGTGATGCATGATGTCATGTAAGATGTAAGTCATAGCCCACTGATATGTGGCACCAACGTTTTTAAGGCCAAAAGGCATGACTCAATAGCAGAAGGTCCCCCAAGGGGTGATGAACGAGGTTTTGTGTTGATCCTTTGGGAAAGCAAGATTTGGTTATAACCCAAGAAGCCATCCATGAGTGATAGCATCTCATGGCCAAAGGGTAAGCTCAACTAGCATCAATACCAAGTAAGGGAAAGTCATCTTTTAGACATGATAGGTTGAGGTCACGAAAGTCTGTGTAAATACGGAGTCCCCCTGTCGCCTTAGTGACAGGGACAATGTTATAAATCCAATGAGGATAATCAATGGGTAAGATGAAGGAAACAGAAAGAAGGCACTGAAGTTCCTCTTTGACAAGAAGGGCAATGCGAGGGTGCATTTTCCTTTTTGTTTAATGGGTTTGGCATCGGGAAAAGTTACGATATTGTGGACTACTATGGTGGAATCAATACCGGGCATGTTCAAGTAAGACCAAGCGAAAGCGTGGTTATGATCTCTGAGAAAAGAAGTGATGGCTTCCTGTTCAGCAACATCCAAATATTGTCCAATCTTTAGGATGTGCGGGTCATCCTGAGTATGAATGTTGATCTTGATATTCGATTCATTCAACATAGTTTGTGTCTTAGAAGGTAACAACCAATGAATATATGAGTCTTCTGCACTGCAAGGTAGGTGAGTATAGATTCATTTTCCTGACATTGAACGTCATTAATCGAAGGTTTATCATCATCGATTATTTCAGGATATAGGAAGGGAAGAGTGGAAGGGGCCTCACCCTCACGTTGATAAGTCAGAGGCCCCAAGGAAATGGTGTTTATGGAAAAAAAAATTAGGGGGATAGATTCAGGATCCATCAACTCCGTTAGTGAGGGTGGTGATGAAGGTGGAGTGGGTGAAGAAGATGGAGAAGGTTTATTTTCCTTGATGAGTTCAATGCGGGCATGTTTGGTAGGTGGTTTAGGAAAGCCAATACCACTACGGTCATTATGTTTGTGGGTGGTGCATGGAATAATAGTATGGTGGCCTTTCTCGTAAAAGAAAAAAACTAAAACCCTTCCACGCACATCGGTGCGAGGAGGTGTGGGTAAAATGACGATTGGTAAGTGATTGGAATTCAGTGGAAAAGGGGTGAGTTTGTGACGGTGGTTCGGGTGTGTAAGTGGTAGTATCAAGTCCCCCATAGGTGAGACTAGTATGAAGGTGAGGAGGACCATATAGGAGATGTTCTCCTAAACGGTGATCATAAAGAGGGTGTTGGTGAAT
Source organism: Taxus wallichiana var. yunnanensis (assembly GCA_018340775.1). Taxonomy (NCBI): domain Eukaryota; kingdom Viridiplantae; phylum Streptophyta; class Pinopsida; order Cupressales; family Taxaceae; genus Taxus; species Taxus wallichiana. The sequence continues at coordinate 651,118,337 of CM031242.1, forward strand.
ACTTCCATAATCTTGTGAAGTAAGGAATGTGTTCACACTATATAGGCAGTACTCCCCCAAAGTGAGGCGTTGAAAACCACCTTCCAAGGGATCATTGGTCAAGATATAGGTAGCTGGAATGGATGATGTGTCGAGGTCGATGCGGAGGTGGAGTTAACGGATTGGGAAGCTAATGGGTCAGCCATGGAGGTTATGGCAGCGGTAGGAATGGAGGAGGTATGTGTGGTAGAAGCAGTGATTGCACTGGTAAGTGGAAGTGTAGGTGAAGAAGTAACAGTTGTGGAGGTAGTCGGCTTAATAGGTATGAGCACATCATTGGGTTGGTAAAGCATGTTGCATGTTTTAAAAGGTGATGGGTCAGCTGGAATGGTATAGGTGTGTCCTTTGTGTTCAAACTTTACACAACGATGCAAAGTGGAAGGAACGCAACCCATGACACGAATCCAGGGTCTACCAAGCAATAGGTTATATTGAATTCCCCTTCCAAAACGTAAAACAATTTTGGAATAAGTACGGGGCCCACGTGAATGTGGAGGATGATGGTACCTAGTGTAGAGGTGATAGTGTCATTGAATGAACGCAACATGACCAGATGTTTATGCATGCAATTGTTAGGTATGCGCATTTGAGTGAATGCATGGGATGAAATGATGTTAATGCTAGTGCCCCCATCAATCATCACACAAAGTACTTGTATGTCATCGATGTGGACAAAGATGAAGAGGGTCAGGTCCAAGTCATCATTTTGGTGTGGCGCAATCTCTTCCTCTGAGAAGCTAAGGGAGGCCACTTGGTGAATAGGGTGGGGTGAAGATGAAGGTGGTAATTTGGTGAGAGAGGCTACATGATGGGGTGTGATAATGGAGGCCACGGGTGTAGGGTCATTGGGTAAAACCTCAATAGATTGAAGAACCTCCATGAGAGCTTGACGATGGGATTCTGAGGTTTGGATGAGGTCATATAGGGACATTTCAAGGGAGACTAGTGTGATTGTTTAAGCATGGTGCGATGTGTGACGCTATTAGAAATGGGGTATGTAGGGCTGCGGATAGTGATTTTAGGTATGGGTGCAGATGGTATGTTGGGTATAGGATTGGTTGGTGGGTTAGTTGCCTTTTCTTTACCCTTATCCTTCTGAGCATGTGTAGTGATGTGTATCATGTTGATCTAAGGGGAGTTGGCAAACGTAGAAGGTGTAGGGTGAGTGGTCTAATGACACGACAGGAAAAAACCTACCGAAGGAGAAAAACCCTGTGAGGTGAGTTGGGTGCAACGACATTTGGGTGGTGGTGTGGCAAGTTCTTTGATGTGAACCATGTTAATTTCAAATCTTGGGGGTGGCTCTAGGAGCTATGAGGATGGAGTTTGTGGTTGTTGAGTGGATAGTGTGGGAATGGGTGTTGGTGAAGTAGGATCCTCAAGAAGGTTATCATCATCAAAGTTGGCTTTTGGGGGACACAACTGGATAAGGATAGTTTTCAAGGCCTTATAGTTTTCCACATCGTGCCCTAGCACATGATGGTAAGTGTAAATTTTAGTATCATCAAACCCTTTTGACTGGGTTTGATGGGGTCGTAACGTTTGAGTAGAGGTAATGTGATGACATAAGTCTCAAGGAGGTTGGTTAACTTTTTGGCATAGGACCCTACTAGTGGATCGCAATGGGAAGTGAATGTGGGTTTGGGTGTAGGTATAGTTTATTATTGAGGAACGGTCTTTGGAAGAGGAGGAGTGGGTTGAGCTATGGGTTTGGGTGCTTGGCGTGGTTTTGGGTGTCGGTCATGTTTGTTTAGGTAGGGGTATAGTAAATGGACGGGTAGGAGGGTGTGTGGTTGTTTTGACTACCTTATTGTGGGGTAGTGGAGTTTTGTTTTTGGGTCACACCTTCTTGGGTAAAGGTGATATGGGTGTACAAGGTATAGAAGGAAAATTAGATGGGGGAAGAGGATGAGTCACCCAAGGGGATAATGGAGGTGATGTGAAGGTAGAGGATGCGGGTCATGCAGGAGATGTAAGGGATAGAGATTGAAATGTAGTGGGAAGTGGAGTAATAGTGAGGGTATTAGAGGTATGGGTGGTAAATATGCTGAGGTGCTATTGTAATTCATGTTATGCGTTTGGGGAAATTAGAGGTTTGTGAGGAAGGAATGGGTTGTTTTGGTTTATTGGTGGGTGGAGGTTTCTTGACTATGTGGGGAAGTTGAGATCCTAAGACAGACAGACAGGACAGTGCAAGTGTGATCATGCAATGGTGTATGAGTTCTATGGGTGTGGTCCTTCTATTTGGGTGTCAAGTAGGTGTGGTGTTGTCTTTGGAGGATGTAGCTAAATCTAGTTTTGATTGGTGGATGAGTAAGGTGTCGGTAGTCGGGTGACCCCTAAAGTGGTAATAGGTTTAGTCGAGGATGATGTCATAGGTGTGGGTTTGGGTTTAGATATAAATTGGGCTATGGGTAAGGATGTGGTTTAAACTATGATAGGTATCATCGAAGGATTTGTGATAGAGGTGGTTGTGTTTGGTTCGATTGGTCAAAATATTTTTGGGTAGATAGTGGAAGTATCAGCAAGTGACATCTGCATCTGCATTGAGACAGGAAGCAAAAGGCATCCCCATAGTAGGTTTCTATCCACATAATCTAAGTGATTGGCCAAACGTGAGAATGACTCATCTGTAGGTGGAGTTGATGAGGACCTAATAGAAATTCCCGTAAAATGTGTCTTAGAGACAGGAAATTGGCTAGCTTCAACTTCCGTGGGTAAGAGAGCCGAAAGTAGGTCTACAGGATTTTGGGTAGCTGATGGAGAATGCTCACCAAGAGGAAAAGGTATCTCAACTGGGTCTATAATAGGTGGAGGAGATGATGGGTGCTCCTCTTTGGGTGGAGGAGGTAATGGGTGCTCCTCTATGGGTGGAGGAGGTACTGTGGGTAAAGGTTCTCTAAGTAGAGAAGCTAGGGGTGAGATGGTATCGATGTTAGCGGGGGACTCCTCTGTAGGTGATGAAGGAGATGAAAGATGTTCCTCTGTGGGTGAAGGAACATGGGAGGTTGGTTCTGATGTGGAAGGAAGATTTTGGGCTAGGATTTCCTCTATGGAAGGAATGTGAGGTAATTGGGAGGTGACATGTATGTCATTAAAGATAGCGTGGACCTCACGGTATGGGTATCATGAGTTGAGGTCTCACCGGTTTGATTAGACAAAGGGGCATGGTTGGGAAATGGTTTCTTAAAGACATGTAGGTTTTGGTTAGTAGGTGCATTAGGATTATCCACGGTTAACTCACCTTTCTCGAGCATTTCTTGGACAATATTTTTAAAAGTGATGCAATTGTCGTCACTATGACCCTTTACTTGATGATAGTTACAAAATTCATGTTCTTTATACCATGCAGAATGGGGTGAGCAGGTCAAAACTAGTGTGTGGTTTTATGGGTGGAAGGGTAATGGCCCCACTTTGATAAGCTTTTCTAAGATAGAAGAGTAAGGTTCTATTATCCCGTAAAATTGGCAAGGGCAATTTTACGGATAACCCTACCAAAAATTTTGTTCCGGCCCCTCGTCAAGGACCCTTGCGTTCGGAACGTTGCAAAATCCCTTCCCGGGAAATCTAGTTTTCCGAACTTAGCCATTTTTGGTCTTTTTTGGTCGGCGCATATAATGACTATGCAACATCAAGTTTTCATGCGCCCCCTTTAAATCCTTTGGCGCATGCTTTCTCGTGTCAACAGTGTTTTGGTGCACCTCACTATGTTGAGTCTTCCTTGCATGCGCCAAGGCGCATGCACCTTCATGTCAACAAAACTTTTGTTGCGCCCCTTTTTGGTGCACCTAGGGCACACATATTCCTCTATCAACACCACTTTCGGTGCGCCAAAGGTGCACATAACTTTGTGTTGGCAAGCGTTTTGATGCGCCACAGGCGCATGTTTTCTTGTGTCGACAGTGCTTTTCATGCGCCACTTGAAAAAGTTGGTGGCGCATTTATTGCCACCTCACCTATATATAGGTGCGTCTGCGCTGTCATTGTCATCCGACACAAATCACGTGATTTTTCTCTGTACCTGCCAGCGCACCTGCCCTGTCGTTTTCAAATCACTTTGTGGACCCGTTTGCACATTTCTTCATTATATATCCTGGTAAGAGGTCCTCATTGCTTCTGTGTTTGGTGTTTTGTTTATTGGCTGCTTGCTGGTTTGGATTGAGTTAAAAGAGATTGTCAAAACATGAGCTCCCCATCCTCCTTGCTGTTTTTCTCTACCCATGCTTTTTCCCCCCTCTTTCCAGATCTGCTGGTAGGGGAAACTCTGTCCTAAAAAATGGCTTGGAACTCTCTGAATAAGCTTCTTCATAACCCAAATGAACCCTTAAAAAGGAGCTTAACCACATGTAAATCCCTCAAGAAAAGAATCATGACTTGAAAAGAGGCACTGTTATTTTTCTCCTTTGCGCATCTCACCCCCCCCGCAACATGATAAATAATTCGCGTTACGCCAATGGCGCACATTCCTTGCATGTTACATAATGAACAGCTGCACCCTAATGGCGCACTCCCTTCGCTTGTTGCAATCGCTTTCCCTGCGCCCTACTTGGTGCACTCAATGCATCTGTTGCATCATTAATACCCGCGCCCTTTGGCGCACCCTGCATATATGCAACATTCAAATCATATGCGCCAAAGCAAAACTGTTAAAACGGCGCAGGCGCATCCATCATTGCAACGACATCATGTTATGTAGACCTTCCATGCGCCGCAATGCCAAGTTCTCCTGTGGCACATGAAAAAATGATGTTACACACATTATACCTGCGCCCTTTGGCACATCATGTACCCGTGTAACATGAAAAATATCTGCGCCCTTTATAAAATATATACACATGGCGCAGTGCACTTGTGCTTACAACAACAAAATGCAATCTGCAGTGTCCATGTGCCATGCACCCTTTTGGCGCTGATTTATCCCTTGCAGCAGCCCTTTCCTATGCACCATGCACCCTTTTGGTGCTGATTTATCCTTACAAAGAGCCCTTTCCTATGCACCTTACCATTTAACCCTACAGCTTGCAGTGTACATGCGCCCTGCGCCCTGAGGCCTTAAAATTGCTAACTCTTCTTTCTGTCAACGCTTTAATGGAAGATCAAACAGCTAACATGACCTTCCTGCATTGTGTTTCCCTTCTTCTCCTTGCAGATCAGCAACTGAGTTCGAGTTACATATGTCAACATCAAGCAAGAGACCTACCAAATCTAAAGGCAAGGCCAAGCTCACAGAAGAAGAAATGAAGTATAAATATCAGAGGGTCAGGATGCCCGAATCCCAGGCAGAGTGTGACCTAGATATCAGAGACTCAGAGCTCGGACACATTGATATGGAGGAGTTCTGGGCCAGAACTAGGAAGGTCACACGAAGTCCCTGGATGGACAAATTGATAGGCAGTGCCCTGCACTTTGCTGGAGGGATCCCAGTCAGTGTAGTGAATAATGAATTTATGATGGTGGTAGCCCGATGCTATAATAAAGACACAAGATGTGTCCACAATGAGAAGGGTGAGGTTATAATCAACCTCACTGCCTACCATTTTGAAATAATGCTCGGCATCCCTCACCACCGGCACTTTGTGGCCGTAAGTCGGGAAGACTGCATCAAGGCCTAGGATGACAATGAAGATCAGTGCATGCAGCTGATGAATGAGGTATATTTGAAGAACAAAAAGGTGGTGACTCGGTGGCCACAAGTCATTCATCGTAGTGACTTTTCAGAGGAACTCAGTGACACCATCACGTTCCTGAGCAGAGTCTTTGGGCTTCCTAACACCCATTATTTTCACAAGTGGATCTTTGTGATACCTAGAGACAATGAACAAAAATGTGCCCGATCAACACTTTGAGTGGGCGAAAATCATAAAGCATGACAATCTCCGAGTAGCTCCACCAACTTAACACAACGGGGAGGTTCTATATGAATTCCTACGTGGTCTATGCTACAGCTTCAGAAAGGGACTATCCGGCTCTGATGCGGTGTGGGGTTTGGCCCCAGGTTAAGATTTATGAATACTATCCAGAGCTGAAGCTGGAAAATAGTATTCCCCAGTTCACAAAGATCAATGATGCCTTCTTCTATGGCATCATCTGCCTCTTGAGGCCGAATATGACTCATGGTCACACGACCAAGAGTATTGTAGTAGCTACCGAGAAGTGGGGGGCCTTGTTCACTCAATTCCCCACATTCACCTATCTGAGGGTAGTCAACTTCTTGGGGAACCAACTAAATTGCCAAGATATGCCGGTCCCAAGTTGATCCTGCTAGAGTTGTCGAGGTAACTTATTACTTACCATGAAAAGTGTCTAAAGAGAAAGAAGGGTGGAACTCCTTTCCCCCTCACAGTGGGTAGGTATACGTGTCTCACTCACCACAAGGTGAAAGACATGTTTGCAGAACTGGAGTTGCTGAATCTGAAACATAACTTCCCAGCAAGGCCCACCTTTGACCCAAGGAATTGTCTACCAAGGGCCAAGCTCGACCCGATCCACATCCCTCAGATCGAAGATATCTACATCGACATATATCATGAGGTTGAGCTCAGGAGGAAGGATCATTCCCGCTTGGCCTTAGTATAAATCATCCAGTACGGGGTGGCCATCGTCCCCAAAGGCTACCAAACTACTGAGCAAGAAGTGGATCAAGTGTATCTTGACACGGGTGGGGACGATTGGCCTTTCGTGGTGATTGATAGAACCAAAGCTCCTCAAACAATCGAGGAGAGAGTCAAGGAAACTCTGCGTAGAACAGAGCATTGGTGCCGAATGAACGGGCTCATCTACCTCGGAGTTGATTTCACAACCTCTCCGTTGGGCAATGCACCTCCTCGGGCTAAACAATGAATACCAAAAGGCAAGGGAAAAGGAATAGAGGGTGAATCCAGTTCCACCCAAGAGGAAGCTCCTGAAAGCCCTCCTTCCGCTTCACAAGAACGGGTTGTAATCCTGAAAAGCTCAGAAGAAGAAGCGGCGGAAGATGTTCCCATAGGCACATCCACTCAGGATGTGGCCATAACTGTAACAATTGAGGTCCCTTCTGTTCCTTCTCCTCCTCCTCTTTCCCCTCCTCAAGTGATCCAAGCGACCATTCCTTTGGTCGTCTCCTCTCCCCCTTCTTCTACTGTTCCTCCTGCTTCTTCATCCATCTTCTCCTCTCTCGCGGAGCTGTCCCCCTCCATTTCTTCCCTCATCTCCGAGCTCCCTTCCCTTCCTTTGACTTCCTCCCCTACAGTATCCCTTCCTCCCGTGGGCACCTCCTCGGCTTTCCTCTTAATGCCGCCGCCACGTGTCTCCACGTTTTTCCCTTCTACTACAGCTGCCCCCTTCTCTGTTTCTGGTCCTTCTCCCCTAAGTCCAGCCTGGATCTCCCAGCACCTAAGTCAACAGAAAAGGAAAGTTCCCATCACACCGATGGACTTTTCCATTATCCCATCAAAGGGGGCCAAGAAGCAAAATCCTATCACATGCTTCTCTCAGAGTGCTTTGGGAGAAAGGGTAATGGAGATCGCATACCCCAATCCTCTGAAAGATAAAAAGGATCTATCTTTGATAGATTACACAGTGACTCAAGTCACAATGGGGACGTCTTCTGAAAGCCTTCAGGGAGAGGCCCTATCTGTAGTTGACACCCTCTGCAAGAAGCTTCAAGAAGCAAAAGAAGAGAAAAGGCTACTGAAAGAGAAAATAAACATCTTCTCCACACCTTACAGAAGATGGGTAGTGCACCTCCCACAACTGCCGCCGAAACTCCTGAGCCTCTGAGTCAAGATAAAATTAATGAATATGCAAAGATCGGTGAGTAGGGTATGGTAGTTTCCGCCTGGAGGAGCCAGATCCTCAAGGACAGTGAACGAGTGATCGCCAAGTTCACTGATTTGTATCTGAACATCAACAAGGTGAACAAAGAACTCCAGGCGTTAGCAGGACCCATATCCGAAGAGCTGGACCATGCTAGGCTACAGCATGAGACCTTTCAAAAATGTTCGACTGTTCAGTCAAAGATCTGGTCAAGTTTGGCATTTTCGGTCACCCCAGGGCCCTCAATAAAATCCTTTCCACTCTGGATTACTAGGATGGATCAACTGGAATTCATCCTCGAAAAGATTGATAAGGTAAAGGAAGAAGCCCTGGACGCAATGCATCAGATGGAACAAATTGTTCTAACGATGTCTCCAGGGTTGCTTACTCCTTCTTTTGCCTTAAGGAAGGTTGACGAAACCATCCAGATCTTCAAGGAGATCGTTTCGCAAGGGCTGGGGCCAGAGGTCACTTTTGACGTAGAATCCATCAATAACCTGCTGGCCTGTCGGGACTTCATCGGGTTCTTAATAGAAGTAGAGAATGAATATTCCAAACTCCCAGAGAAGCTCACAGACGAGCGGGAGACTTGCGAGGCTATCAGTGAGTGACACAAGGATCCTTCCTAGGATCAACTAGAGCCCATGATCAGCAAGTTCATGGAATACCGTGCCCAATTCCACATCTCGTCACTGAGCAAGCGTGCAGGATATCCCCTTTCAGCTGGGGGACGATGACGATGAATAATTTCTCTCTCTTCTTCAACTTTATTTTTGTAAATGTCTAAAGTATGTTGGCACAAATGATGACATCATCCATGTTGCACCATGGGATGATGTCATCCATCAAGTTGTCAAAAGTCAACATGACTTTGAGATATTTTGTAGATTTTATGTAAATAGGTGGTTGGTTCCTTTTTGCCTTCCTTCTTCTCCTTCTTCTATAAATACTCGAATACTTGTTGTATTCGGTGGTGGTGAATACTTTTCAGATGAGAAATAGAAGTAAGAAGAAGATTTTGAACTCTTTGTAACAGAAACAAACATTGAATACAATATATTTAGACTTTGTGCTGAATACATGTGTTTTAATATCAGATCTTTCTTATGTTAGATTTGTGTGATTGTTCTGTTGGATTTGCTTCTACTTTGTTGTCATTTATTCATCAGTATTGCTTTATCCGTCTATGCAAGTAGGTTCGGCTCTGTTTACTACCAACCCAAACCATAGACCCTTTGACCCTTCTGCTTTGGAATTCATTTCTTTTCTCCCTTCGGATCTGATCTTTCTTCGTTTTCCCCCTCCTTTCATTTTTCCTCTCAGCCGGAAACACATCTACTGGGATGAGATCCCAAACCCCCGAAGTAGAATATTGTGAGACTTGCATAGATTCCTGCTGGTAGAATAGCAATAAACTAGTTTCACTTTGCTGACTCAAAGAGGGGCTATGCCCTGCACACTGTTGACTCGTTTATCCATAAATCTGCCCAAGCGATAGATTTTCGAACCAACAGTTCCCAAATTGGGGTGTATTTCCACGCTCTCGTCGATTGAAAAGTATGGATGGGTGAGAGATTAGATGAGGGGGTAGCCTGATTTGATGGATGAGTGGGCCAACCTTGAGTACCACTACGTTAGCAGTGCCCTTAGATTTTGAGTAATTAGTTTGTGGTTTGGAAGAAGAAGAGGTATCATTTGACTTGAATGTCAAATTTTTATTGCGTAATTGGATTTTATTCTCTTCGATGGCCCGAATCTCTAACTTTCATGCCATAGTGAATGCTTCATCGAATGTTTGGAAGGTTTGGACCTATAAGGTCAGTGAGATATGTCTAGCACAAGCCCATGTGAAGAGCTCGATGAGTTCTATTTATGGAATTTAGAAGGTGAGTTGGTTGATCAAGCTACGCCCAAAGCAAGCGACAAAATCGAGATAGATTCTTCCTCATATTGATGCATGGAGTATAGGTCGGTCATGATAACCTTGATAGATTCTTCCTCATATTGACACATAGAGTATAGGTTGGTCATGGTAACCTTCTTGACGATATTGATAGAGAAATGATCTAAGAAATCTTGGGCTACTTCTATAGCTGATTGAATGAGAATATGGAGTGTCTAGGTAACCCACTATACCAATCTAATGCGAGTCCAGATCGGAGACATGGGAAAAGTTCTCAAGAGCAAGGCATCATCATGAGAGATCAAATAACACCGCTTTGAATGATTGCAAATGTTGTTGTGGTATTCTTTACTATTGAAACGATTGAATTTAGGCATTTCCCAATGCACGGCGTATGGGATCGTGCAAATCTCGCCATAGGTGAGAGTGTTGTGGGAGCTGAAACCAATTCCTCTAATGTCTTGGCATCTTGTCCAACATCAATTTGATTAGGTCAACCGGTAGGTCATTGCGATGATTGGGTTCCTCCAAATAGCATGAGAGGGTTAATTTTGGGCATATAACAAGGGTGGCACTCCAGGATGTATGGTGCTGCCATGTAGGTTGATTGGGAAGAATAAAGTGAAACAGGGGGTACGACTGCGGTTTTGCAAATAATGGATGCAACGCGAGGTGGCTAATGATTATAAAATAGAAAGGACCACATTCTAAAAGGGGTAGGGATCACCGACACGGGAGGTGGCAGCAGGTAAGCTACGGGTATGTGTGAAACATTAGGGGTGGATGAGGTTATTGTTATCCAAAATTCACCCCCAGGGTAATTTTGATAACATGCATTAAATTCTTTGGTCCCGAGCAAGATAGATTGATTCAAGGCAAAAAATCATGTTTCTGGGGTCCCCTCGGATTTTTTCTAACTCTCCTATCCAAGAAGAAAAGAGCAAGTTCTAAAAAAGGGTGAAAAAGTTGCAAAAACCAAGCTTGGGGCAGAAAAAATCATGAAAATCAGCTAAGTCCTAGTCCGGTCCTTGGGACAGTTGGGACGTCGGGGCGCGAACCGGCCAAAAAGCCGCCAGCGGTCCACGCAGCAATTGGGACATCGGGATGCGTGGGACGTGAAAGGGTGAACCGGCCGAAAGTGGAAAAAATCGCCAAGTTTTGTCCGGGACAGTTGGGCCAAGAGTACGCGGCGGACGCGAACCGCCGAATCGGGCGAATCGGAAGAATTTGTCCCAGACAGTCCGGGACAAGTGGGACAAGAGTACGTGGCGGACGTGGGGAGCCGAAAGAGCCGAGAGTGAATGAAATCTTGCCACGTGTCATTGGCCTCAAAGAGGGACAAGGAAGCCCAATCGGGCGGATCGAGATTTTTGTCCTGCATGTTTGGGACATCCGGCTAGAAGTACGCAGCAGACGCGGGAGCCGAAAGAGCCGCCGATGAATCGAACATGCCACGTGTCTTCATGGATCGGAGCAAATTAGGAAAGGGTGAGATTTTTACTTAATGTTTTACCGAAGTTTCCAAAGGTGAAGTTTGGAGCGTTGGCCCGAGCCAATAAAAAGAGGATGCGTGTCCTAAGGAGAAGGGGAGTGTGGAGCTCAGGGAGGACTTGGAGAATTTGGCAAAAGTTTTGGCCAAAAAACTAAAAGGTAAAAGATGCCCCCGCACCCCTATCAACCAACCAAAGCGTGCCACGTGTCCCAAGTGGCGGGGCACGGGGGAAAAAATGGAAAATTTTCCAAAGAGTTAAAAAGGTCGAAATTTCAAGGGAAAGCCCACGGAAAGGTGGAGGAGAGAGAATTGCTCAACGAACCAGCACCTGACACGTGGCATCCGACCAACGGAGTGTGGAAATTTTTCAAAAAATTTCCAAAATGCAAAAAGGTCAAAATTTAAAATTTTTTGCCCGACATCCGTTTTTGGGCCGTTTTTGCCCTAAAACTTCAGACCTTCATATCTTTTGATCCAGAGCTCGGATTTGCATGTTCTTCATATCATTGGAAAGCTTATGAAATTCTCTATAGAATTTCATGGTCAATCTCTAATTTTGGTTCAGTTTCAAGGGAGAAAATTCAAAAGCGGCTCGCCACACGTCAATGGCCGAAATGACATTTCAACAACCAAATTTAATACTGTAATGGGTCGCATTCTCCTCCAATTCGGTCAAAAATGACAGGTATGGGTTTGTAAGGTCCCCCATGCCATTTTAATGCATTTTAGTCAATGAGGAATGGGCTCCCACATTTTGTACGTTTTCTCTCTCCCGGCTTAACCCATGCAATGTAAAACCCAAATTTGGCTCATTTCTTAAGGGGGAACACTTTTGGCATTAAAAACTTCTTCTTTCACCTCCAGTAGGTGATTGTTGCAAGAATCAGACCTCTTCAAAGATTGTAACAGGTTTTCTACCTCTCTAAGGTTGTAATGCAAAGGGGCTTTTACATTGAAATGATAATGCAAGCTTTGTGAATGGGTTTCAGTCCTTTGTTTGTATTATTTGCTTCATTTCAGATCCTAAATTATATCTTATCAGCCTGTGTATGTTTTATGTTGCAATCTTTGGTTTGTGTCTATTTGCATGACAAAAATATTCTCCACTCCTTTTGGTGCATCACCATCTTTAGTTAGTTTCAATTTTTGCATTTTATCCCTGTCTCCTTGCATTTAGAGTAGGATTCGGATCTAAACCTCTGATTGTTGTGTAAATATAGATCTAAATCGAGGAGTTTGAGGAACCATCCTCTAATCTAGAGATTCCTCTCTCGCCTTCACAAGTCCCACACTTAGAGAGAGGTTTCCATGGTGTGTGCAATCACACTGGATGCCCGAACATCAACTTAGAAACTTGATCAACATCCGGTGCTGTGATTTTGCACTAACAGTTTTGGCACGCCCGGTGGGACCTTAGAGGTCTCATTTTTATTGCAGCAAAGTTGATGTGCATCTGCTGCAATTTTCTTGCTTGAAAAGAGCTATTATTTGCATATCCGCGACTCCAAGGGTAAGAATCAATCGGTTTCAGCAAAGCAGCCTCGAAAACTCATGAGAAGAGTCACCACAAGGTCAAGAGTTGAGAAGAAGAAGTGCTATTTAAATACCCTATAATTATCTCCAAGAAGAAGGCAAAGAGGAAGGACTCAAAGGTCTCCATCTCCACCAAACAAAACTCTCTCAACTCCTCCACCTGGTAGGCCTTTCATTCAGTATACAAGGGTTTTAAGACCAATTAGAATGGCACAAAACAACCCCTATGTCAACTTCACAGGAGCAGCCCACTTGCCCTCAATGCACAACATCCAATTCCTATTGCAGCCTTGAAGAATATTCCATACTTCACTAGAGAAAATCAGACTACTCTAGGTGATCATGTTAAAGATATTGCTAACCTTTGTGCAATCCATGAAATCAATGAGATGCAAGTGGTCATCAAGTTCTTCGGCATCTTCATTCAAGGATAAAGCATTGCAATGATTTAGGAGCCTTGAGATGGTTCTATCACAAATTGGAATCAGCTGTGTATAGCACTTCATGAGCAATTTGGAGAAAAGGGAGACAACTTGTCTCTTTTGGAGCAGCTGACAACCATCAAGAGAGCTCCCAATGAGCAGCTGACCGATTTCAACTTCAGATTTCAAAAGACTTGGGAGAGAATTCCAAAGAGGCAATCAAAGCAACCACACGAAGGTGCTTTTCTCTACTATCTCAAAGCTCTAAATTCTGATATTTCTATGTTGATTTAGTCCATGGGAGGCATAACTATCCCTATGGCTTATAGCATTGCCATTAGGGCTGAAAATTGTTTGATCCAAGCTGACAAACTTGCCCCTAGACCTCCCATGCCACTGTTTCCAAGTTTAGAGAGTCCAAACACCAATCAAGCACCTAATTTGGCTCCTTCTCCCACTCCTAGAAATCAGAGTTCAAATGAAGCTTCCACTTCATCTCCAAGTGCCCCAAATGAGCTTCAAGAAGTCATGAAGCAATTGCAAAACCTAGGCAATGAGCTGGTTACTCTCAAAAGGCAGCAAGCCCAAGGTTTTAGACCTTCTTATCAACCCCAAGCTCAGCCTAACAGGTAGCCATACCAACCACAAAGGCCTCCTAATCCAGCTGCAAATATAAATCAAACAAGGCCTCCTGCCAATAGACCATTCCAGCCCTATAATCCAAATGCCATATCTACCTCTAAGGCATTGGTGCCAACACAAAACAACATTGCCCAGGAGTACGATTGGTGTTTTCCATGCAATGAGCCTCATAATCAATCCATGTGCTTCAATGGTGCTTTGACTCAAGCATTAATGGTGACAACTACTGGTGTGGAGGGTGAGAGCAGTCAAGAAAACAACCAACAACAAGAAACATTCCAACAGCAATCAGCCCCAAATGACACCACATTGGTAAATTGGCAAGCAGAGATTTTTGTGGCATGAATCAAGTAGTTTCTCAAGGTGTTGCAGCCAACACAAGGTCAAAAAGGAGGAATTTGGGTGAAGAATAGCCATTAGCCCCAACCAATCCACAACCTTCCATGGCTCCACAAATGATTGGCAAGCAAAATCCAATTTCAAATGCACAAGGGCAGCCAAGAACAACTCCTAGACCAACTCAAATACCAGTTATTGCTGCCCACGTGCAAGGAGCGAATGTACAAGCAAAGGGACAAAAAAGGATACTTCATCCCCATTCAACATCATTGATCAGATGAAGAAGACAAATGTTAATATATCAATGTGGGAATCCCTATTTATCCTAAGCCAAAGAGATCTCGCTGCAAGCTGCCATGAAGGATCGCCAACTTTGAATCAAAGCAAGATCAAAGGCAAGAGAAGGTACTTACAAATGCTGCCCAAATGAGGGAAATCATGGATGGACAAAGAAGGTAAAATGTTGAAACCCCCTCCTTTCTACGTTTCATTGATCATTGGAAGCTAGCTAGTGCACAATTGCATGATAGAATCCGGGGCAAGTAGCTCGGTAATGCCTAAAAAATAGCTGATCGCCTAGAGCTCGAGTATGAAACCATATCCAAAGGGTAGTGCAATGGATGGGACAAAGAAGCAGTAGCAACAATTGGAGTGATTAAAAACTTGAGTCTTACCTTGCATGCATGTCCAAATGTTGTTGTTTTACAAGATGTATCAGTCATAAACCTTCCACCACTCTTTGCCCTATGCTTGTCAAGGACTTCACAGCCCAAGATTGGGGATATTTGTTCCGCGATTGGTCACACATGCTGTTCAGAACGAGGTATGGAACTAAGGCTACAATCAGGTCAGAACCTATTGCAAACTTCCACATTGAGCCTTACACTCCAAGTCAGATCAATGCCAATTGCTCAGCATTTGATCAAGAAGATCACCCAAGCACTGATGAAGCTGACACTAAGGTTGGAAGCATCCCGGATCTAACTCTTGATGAATGGGCAAACAAGATACATGCATTTGATCCTTATCAAGAAGTGGAAGAATCTGAGCTAGGGGTCTATTGCATACACGAAGAAAATCAACCTATTCCTAGCATCACCAAGCCAAACCACAAAGATGACAATGAGGTATGGTAGCTGTTTTTTGATGGATCAAGGAGTAGACAAGGTGCAGGAGGTGGAGCTATGCTTGTTTCACCTCAAGGAGTAAAGTACTATTCAGCTTTTAGATTTCAGTTTGCATGCTCCAATAACATTGCTGAATATGAAGCCTTGGTGCAAGGGATGCATTGGGCAATAAAGAAGAAAATAAAGAACTTGCAAGTCTTTGGTGACAGTGAATTGATTGTAAATCAGGTCAAGGGACAGCATGCTGCCAAGAATGATCTACTCAAGTGCTACAAGAATAGGGTGTGGGACCTCATGGAATATTTTGAGGGTTTTGGCATCAAATCCATTCCTAGGAAAGAGAATCAAGCTGCTGACAGGCTTGCAGCAGTAGGGGCAGCCTTTGACATTGTGGAAAGCATTCAACAAGACAAGGTACAGCCAAACATCCACGTGATTATGAGGCCTTCAGTGCCAGATAACAATGTTAGTTGGTAAGTGTTTGAGAATGACCAGCAAATCATCCATTTCTTGTAAGAAGAAGCTGAGTTCTCAGCTAAGAATCAAGAAAAATTGAACAGCAAAGATGGTGACCAGTGGTACAAATTGAGAACTAACAAGTTTCCCAAAGGACTTATCACTTTGGAGTCCATTTTTAACCCTAATGATCAGTTTAGAAAGGAGAAAGCAAACATTCAGGTCAAGAGAGAGGATTCAGTATCCATCTTGGTAGAAGAGAACAAACCATTACAAATTGGAAGGATGACAACTGAACAAGAAAGGTATGAGTTCATACAACTGTGTCAAGAGTTCCTTGATGTGTTTGCTTGGAGCTATGAAGACTTGAAAGGTTTCAATCCCAACTTAGCTCAGCATACCATCGAATTGGATCTAAATACTAAGCTGTCCGTCAGCGTAAACAAAGACCACCAATCCACACATGGAGCCTCTCATAAGGAAAGAATTGACAAGCTGATTGAGTCAAGGATCATATTCCCAATCAAGCATTCTAGTTGGGTTGCCAACTTAGTTCCATTAGAAATAAGAGTGGAGAGATCAGACTGTGTGTTGACTTTAGAGACTTGAATAGAGCCTCTCTCAAGGACCATTACCCACTCCCTTCCATGGAGCAAATCTTGCAAGTGGTGGCTAGCTCCGAGAGGTTTTCACTACTTGATGGCTACTCAGGCTACAATCAAATTATGGTGAAGGAAGAGGACCAGTTCAAGACAGCCTTCACAACCAAATGGGGAACTTTTGCATACAGGAAAATACCATTTGGGTTGTCCAACGTTGGTGCTACCTTCCAAAGGGCAATGGACATGGCATTCAAAGGTTTGATTAACAACGTGGTGCTGATTTACCTTGATGATATCAATGTTTTTTCCAAAAATGCAGCAGACCACCTCTCTCATTTGAGACAAGTCTTCACGAGGTGCAGGAGATTTGGAGTGTCTTTGAATCCTAAGAAGTGTATCTTTCTTGCACATGAAGGAAAGCTCCTTGGCCATATTGTCTCCAAAGAAGGATTAGCAATTGATCCGAGAGGGTCAGCCATAAGAGCACTACCATTGCTAAGCCACAAGAAAGCCCTTCAGAGTTTCTTGGGAAGGATAAACTTTGTTCGGAGGTTTGTCCCAGATTTTGCAACCCTTCTCAAGCCCATCACCAAAATGTTAAAGAAGAGCATGGCTTTCAAGTGGACAGCAGAAGGCAAGGGGAGTTTTGAAGCAATCAAAGAAGCTATCTCTCAAGCACCAACTCTCATTAAATCGGACTTCTCCAAGGATTTCATCCTCTATGCATTTGGAGGTAATGACACTATTTCTACCATTTTGGTACAGCAGAACAAGGATAATGATGAGCAGCCAATTGCCTTCTTCAGCCAGAGCCTAGATGACTATGAGGTGAGGTACTCTTTTTTTTAGAAGCATGTGCTGCAGGCAAGAATCGAAGCTTGAAGAAATTCAAGCATTTAATCTCAAACAACAAGGTCCAGTTGCTGGTCTCACACACTGGGGTTAAGGACTTCCTCCTCAACAAGGATTTGAATGAGAAAAGGGCAGGTTGGATCACCCATGTCATGGAGTATGACATTGAGATCAAGATCACCAAGCTGGTAAGAGGAAAAGGATTGTGTGAGCAGCTGGTTTTGGGGAAGAAAAAAGAAGTATGTAATGAAGAAGAGGCTGTTTTCACAGTCCAGACAGCCATGAGCCAAATAGCAACCAAGAAGAAGACAATGCTTCCCCCACTCCTTGCTGGACCCAAGGCATTATACACTTCCTAGGCACAGGCCTATGCCCTCCAGAGATGAACAAGACCCAAAGGAGACACTTTAGATTGCAGGTTGTTCCGTATGCCATTGTTTATGGAGTTTTGTTCAAGAAAGATGTGAATGGAGTGCTCGCTAAGGTGCATTAGCACAAATCAGATTCAAAGGGTGTTGAAAAGTTTCATGGTGGACCAGCTGGTGGTCATTTTGCACCAAGAGTGATAGCTCTAAAATCATGAAGGCTGGTTATTATTGGCCTAAAATCTTCAGTGATTGCTATGCATGGATCAAGAGGTGTAAGAATTGTGCATTCTTCACAGGAAAAGAGAGACTTGCTGCCCTTCCATTACATCCAATCTTAGTTGACCAGCCATTCATGCAATGGGGTTTGGACTTCATTGGAGTCATTAATCCCAATTCAAGCCAAGGGCACAAATGGATTTTGACAGCCACGGACTACTTCACCAGATGGACAGAAGTAGTAGCACTCAAAGAGGCAAATGAGTCTAGCATCTTAGACCTTTATGAGGGGATAACAACTAGATTTGGTGTACCTGCTACAATAATCTCAGATAATGCATTGGCATTCATTAGATCCAAGGTGACTGAGTGGGCTGTCAAGAACGGGATCTACCTAAGCACTTCATCAAACTATTACCCTCAACGTAATGGCTAGCCGTAGCCGAGTCTACAAACAAGAACTTGTTGAGGATCATTAGGAGGACTCTTGACGAGAATCGAGGGTCTTGGCATACCAAACTGAAATCAGCCTTATGGGCCGATAGGCTAACTCCCAAGAGATCCACAGTAACTCTCCATTCAAACTTTTCTATGGAAGAGAATCAATCTTGCCCATGTCACTCGAGTTGCCAACATTGGAACTCATGAAGCAAACTGGAGTTGCTAGAGTTTGAGCCCATGGAGGTGAGGTATGCAGAGTTGATGGAGCTGCAAGAGATCAGAAATCGGGCATCCCAAGCAATGGAAAAGGATCAAGCTTTGATCAAAAAGACCTTTGATAGGAAGGCCAAGGATAGATCTTTTCAGTTGAGATCTAGTGTTGAAATGGGATGTGGATAGAGCAAAACCGGGAAGGCATTCAAAATTTGATGCCATTTAGAGTGGCCCATACATGGTCACGAAGTGCAAGAACAACAATGCTTTCCAATTAGCCCCATTAGATGGTGAAGAACTGTAGATTCCAGTAAATGGAATCTATCTCAAGTGTTGCTTCTAGAGGGAAATTCACTACCTTGTAAATATTAGATTAGATTTTCATTCCTCCAAGTGCTTGTGCACATTGTTTTGCTGTAGGTTAGTTTTGTTTTCCCTAAGTGCTTTGGCACAACTTGCTTGTCCATGGAGATGTTTTGCAGTCCTTGCTTCCATCAGGTGATATTCCATCTTCCTCCTTGCACATTCTAAGTCAGTTAGGGGTTCTAAATAGAATATCTCATGACTCCATGCCCAATGGATGCTTCAGGAAACTGGTAACTTCATCTAGCAGGCAGATGACCCCGCTGAGTCGCCAAATTGTTATCCAAAATTCACCCCCCAGGGTAATTTTGATAACATGCATTAAATTCTTCGGTCCCGAGCAAGATAGATTGATTCAAGGCAAAAAATCATGTTTCTGGGGTCCCCTCGGCTTTTTTCTAACTCTCCTGTCCAAGAAGAAAAGAGCAAGTTCTAAAAAGGGTGAAAAAGTTGCAAAAACCAAGCTTGGGGCAGAAAAAATCATGAAAATCGGCTAAGTCCTAGTCCAGCAAATCTCCTTGGGACAAGCTGGGACGCCGGGGCGCGAACCGCCGAAAAGCCGCCAGCGGTCCACGAGCAATTAGGGACGCCCGGACGCGTGGGACACAAAAGGGCGAACCGGCCGAAAGCGGAAAAAATTGCCAAGTTTTGTCCGGGACAATTGGGCCAAGAGTACGCGGCGGACGCGAATCGGAAGAATTTGTCCCGCATAAACCGGGGACAAGTGGGACAAGAGTACGCGGTGGACGCTGGGAGCCGAAAGAGTCGAGAGTGAATGAAATCTCGCCATGTGTCATCGGCTGAAAGAGGGACAAGGAAGCTTGAATTGGGCGGTTCGAGATTTTGTCCCAGACAGGTTTGGGGACATCCGGGCCAAGTACACCGCAGACGCGGGGAGCCGAAAGAGCCGCTGATGAATCAGAACATGCCACGTGTCTTCGTGGATCAGAGTGGCGGAGGAAAGGGTGAGATTTTTACTTAATGTTTTGTCAAGTTTCCAAAGGCGAAGTTTGGAGCGTTGGCCCGAGCCAATAAAAAGAGGACGCGTGTCCTAAGGAGAAGGGGAGTGCGGAGCTCGGGGAGGACTTGGAGAATTTGGAAAAGTTTTGGCTAAAAACTAAAACGTAAAAGATGCCCCCACACCCCTGTTAACCAACCAAAGCGTGCCACATGTCCCAAGTGGCGGGGCACGGGGAAAAAATGGAAAATTTTCCAAAGAGTTAAAAAGGTCAAATTTCAAGGAAAGCCCGCGAGAAAGGTGGAGGAGAGAGAATTTCTCAACGAACCAACACTTGACATGTGGCATCCGACCGTCGGAGTTCGGAAATTTTTCAAAAAAAATTCCAAAATGCAAAAAGGTCAAAATTTTAAATTTTTTGCCCGACATCCGTTTTTGGGTCGTTTTCCCTAAAACTTCGAGACCTTCATATCTTTTGATCCGAGCTCGATTTGTAAGTTCTTCATATCATTGGAAATCTTACGAAATTATCTACAGATTTCATGGTCAATCTCTAATTTTGGTTCAGTTTCAAGAGAGAAAATTCAAAAGCAGATCTTCCACGCGTCCATGGCGGCGTAAATGACATTTCAAATGACCAAATTTAATACATAATGGGTCGCATTCTCCTCCAATCCGGTCAAAAATGATAGGTATGGACTCAGTAAGGTCCCCATGCCATTTTAATGCATTTTCAGTCAATGAGGAATGAGCTCCCACGTTTTGTACATTTTCTCTCTCCTGGGCTCGACCCATGCAATGTAAAACCCAAATTTGGCTCATTTCTTAAGGGGGAACACTTTTGGCATAAAAAACTTCTTCTTTCACCTCCAGCAGGTGATTGTTGCAAGAATCAGACCTCTTCAAAGATTGTAACAGGTTTTCTACCTCTCTGAGGTTGTAATGCAGTGGCTTTGACATTGGAAATGATAATGCAAGCTTTGTGAATGGGTTTCACCTTTGTTTGTATTATTTGCTTCATTTCAAATCCTAAATTATATCTTATCAACTTTGTGTATGTTTTATGTCATAATCTTTGGTTTGTGTCTATTTGCATGACAAAAATATTCTCCACTCCTTTTGGAGCATCACCATCTTTAGTTAGTTTCAATTTTTGCATTTCTATCCCCTGTCTCCTTGCATTTAGAGTAGGATTAGGATCCGAACCTCTCGTAGTTGTGCAAATATAGATCTAAATCGAGGAGTTTGAGGAACCAGCCTCTAATCTGAGATTCCTCTCGCCATAAGTCCCACACTTGGAGAGAGGTTTCCATGTTGTGCAATCACACTGGATGCCCGAACATCAACTTAGAAACCCGATCAACATCCAAGGGTGCTCATGTGATTTTGCACTACTAACAGCTACATTTTGGGTAGTTTTTGAGGGTATGGTGGATGTGGTGGGGGTAACAGAGGTGGCAAACATGGTAGTCATAATGGATATAGGACCTAGCTATGAAACAACTAGGGGTAAGGTAGATGTGGGCAACATAGAGCTAGATGGGGCCAATGTAGGAGTGGGAGCGAGAGTCGGGGGATAGATATGGGCATGCCGTATATCAACTGACCCGAGGCATCTCGAGTGGATGAGTGGGAAAGGTAAAACTGCAAGGCGAAGGGTTTTGGTCAAGGAGTCGTGCGAACTCCTCATCTCCTATAGCGATAGTGATAGGTTGGATGGGATCCATGGCTGGTGATAAAATGGAAGGTGGTGAAGGACTAGGTGGGAGTGGTTGACAACTGGCGTGAAATACGAGTGTGCTTTCTTGTCTTTGGGTCAGCACCATGTGAACCAATATTGATCAGGTAGGGTTGCTTCTCTGTAAATGACACAAAAACAACAGGAACAGGTGAATCTGATGGTAAAAAGTGTATTAGGTACCAAATGGTGGTTGGAAATTGAAATAGGCTAACCAATGCCGGTTAAGGAAAACCAACGCCGGTCAAGGGTAACTTGCTTTCAGATCATAAAAAAATGGTTAGTGAGTGAAAAACTAGATAGAAAGTCGAATATGATAGGTATTCCAAATCGATGGTGTTTACAATGTCAATTGGAATGATGGCGTGATAGGGACTATGTAAAGTGGAAGAAAATGAAAAAAATGTCATTTTGGGTAGGTTAATAAAGGATCTGAACCAACGTTGGTTGGGTATAACCAAAAACGGCGAGAGTAACCAACGATGATTACTGTGAAATTCAAACAATGATGAAATAAATGTGGTTGTGAATTAAAATATGATGTAGAATCAGACCCATAATTCTGAGAATGATGATGATATGGCCCAAGCACACTCAGGTGAAGCCGGAATACACCAGTTGTGATGAGGAGCATGTAAGGATGAACAAGAAAAATGAAGAACGTGATCTCTCACCTCAAAATGCAAGCCAAGTAGAAACACTAAGAAAAATACAATCCTAGGAGTGCCTTTTCTATTATGTTTGTTTAGCTTATGCCATTTAAGGACTGACACATGAATTGTGAAATAGAGTTTTATGGTGAGGATGGCTTCCCATGAAAAAGGAAATCTAAAAGGTGAGGTTTCAGGTATGTTATGGTGGGGTGGGCCTCGCTCAAAGTATGACTCGACATATCGGCCGAGTGGGTGACCATTGTGTCGTGATCATGTGATCACCTATAACTTATTCCAAGTAAGATGTTGTTTAAGAATGTGTGTATTTTCAATTTTGTGAGGTTTGGTAAGACTCAGAGAGAGAGAAAGAGAAAGAAAGTGCTTTATATGGTTCGTTTATTAACCATCGGTTGGTCATGACTTCAGCCAGTATAGGTTGCCCTCAATTAATGTGAGCTGATGCGATAAATCACAATGGCATGGACTTGTTTTTAAGCCCAAATTGAACTCAGTGAAGTTGGATGAAACAATAAGATGAAGAGGAAGAGGGATGCTCTTTCACTACAATGCAGAAAACACGAAGAAATGGTTCTTTTTAATTACACCAAAAGAAAGGTTTCCTTTAGAGAAAATAGAAAGAAAAGGTGGGTTACCAAGGAAGAAAATTAATGTGTATGCTTTTTAGAAGGGAAACAAACACACAAATTTTTCTAGGAATGAATGAAATGTAAAGAACCCCGGATGGGTCCCATCAGGCGTGCCAAATGTTTCACTATTTTCTAGATCGTTTCTTTGAAGTATTGACAAAACAAATAGGGTAACGGGCATAGGAGGAATACATGTTCAAATGTTGGTTGATGGGTTGTTGCGCGCGTATGACTTCTGAATCCATAGCTGATTGTGAGAGCTTCCTTTTGGCTAGGAGGAACTACCTGTAATACAAAGCAAGACCACCAGAAAAAGTTAAACAATATATACAATGACCTACCTAGCATATGCTAGGTCTGGGAAGTGTGATACTTCCTAGATGGCTATCACCAAATGTTTTAAACAATTTAATGTCGTAAATAAGGTAAATCCTATTATAATTTGAAATGATTTAGGTATCTCACTTAAAACATAATAAGAAATAGATCTAATCTAACATGCTAGGTTAGAATAGGATCCGAAGGTCAAGTAACTAGTTCTGGGTCTCTACAAGTCTAACAAAGGTCTCAGGTAGATCACATGTGAATGAGGGTGAAAGGGAATTAGGTGGATAGGTCACTGTTCTGGGTTGTATGGGAAAATACGAATCGATGTCGCTTAAGGGTGATCAAGGCGGCGGTTGAGTGTAATCGTGCCGCGATTATCGTGGAGTTCTAGGAATGCCACGAACGAGATTTAAGTCTCCTTTGTGATTACATAATGGACTTTAGTTCGTCAGATAAGGTATTGGGTGATTTAAGTAGGATTTGGCAGGGTTTTAATGGGTATATGGAGGGGTGAGTGTTGGGGGAGGTCAATGGGTGGCTAGGTAAACAAAATATGATAATATAATGATGAAATGGAATAAACTAGAGAAGTATAACGTCTACTTACTTGGATTTTGGTCCTGGATGCCTGTGAGTGAGGGCTAAAGGTGTTGATGAGAGGTTTGAAGGCTACAGGTGATCACCAACTAAAGGAAAGCTTCTGCATGGGCTGCATGTACATTCCTCTTTGCTTGGTTAGATCAAATCATTGTTGGGATGGCTGTGTAGGAAAATATGCTTGATCTCCTTCCTTGCATGCGTGTTCTCGTTGGAATTTACTCTCAGAAGATGTGATATCTCTCTGGAATGTGTTAATGTTTGCCAACTTTTTCAATATTTTCCAAACTTCTACCAACCTTGAGAATAAGGTTGTTTTGGGGTTAAAAGGGTAACCGACGATGGTTCCGGCTTAACTAGCGATGGTTAGGGGTAACCGGCGTCGGTCAAGGCAGATTTCCTAGGTTTACTAAACTAGGGAGATCCTCTTGATTTCCTAGATCTTGTGCCATTAACCCATAGATTAGACTGGGAGCTTCTTTTAAGCATGCGAGAATGTGGTTAGAGGGAATGTAGGCATTGATTTTAAGGGTTTGGGTAAGTCTCAGTTAGTTATGACAACTTACTAAGAATAGGTTTTTAGGGTGAGTTAGCTTGGTGAGGTGTCTAAGTGAAGTGTATGTGTGGATATTATTTAAATTAAGATATTTAAATAATAAATATGGTGAAGATAATGAAGTAATTTAATTAAATTAATTAAATTAATATTAGTGGGGTGAAAGGGGCCATGGCTAGGTGAATGTGAGGAAGGGTGCTTATTTTTCGAGGGATCAAAGGGGAGTGTGACCTAATTTTAGTGTCTACACCAACAATGAGTACATAAGATTTGACATTAGACACTTCGAAACACTTCAAATCTTTTCCATATTAAGTGATCCACTCGACTATAACCATCCTAAGTATGTGTGCTAGTGTTTACCAATTAATAGTTATACTCTCATGTGTCGTGCTTCGATAAGACCTCGTGATGATGAGTTGTGCCCTTGTGTTTTGCTTTGCAAATCTCGTATCTAGTATAAACCTCTAGACTTGGTCCTAATGAGGTGTTGAACCTAATGTAAATTAAAACTCATGATTTATTCCATGGACTTAGCGTTAAGAATGTTATGTACCTATGAAATGAGGGTTTGGACCATGAGTGGAACCCATGTCATAAGATACCTATGTATGAAACATGTGAGTTTGAATCCCTTTCTCTTCATAAATAGGGGTGTTATCCTAGCAGGAGTGTTCTAGTTGTGTATAAGTTGTGGGGTAAGCATAATTGTTTTCCATAGTTATCCTTTTGGTATGGTGTAGGCCCCTTTTTGGTGTTAATGGAAATTAGTCAAATGTGGACCTCTTATGAGAATTAGGGTGAATCACACATTAATATATTTTGAATAGTGAGAAGGGTAGTTGTTAGAAGGTCATAGGGTGTATAAAATTATAATTTCATGTCACATTGTAATATGCATCTCATACTTAAATTTCTTAGTAATAAATCAAACTTAGATAAGTGTGAAATCATACTTCTTTGTGATCTTTAAACTAGTAACTAGGAAACTTGTGATATGTAAGGGAAAAACATAATCCCCACACCCTCAACGCAAATTAAACAATAATATTAAATTATTAAAATTAGGAAAACAAGAAATTTGAGGAATGACCCTTTTACTCGAGGAAATTCCTCTACCGCATATAATGATCAACGTAAACTAAGTATCTAAGGGAACTAGATAAATATACGACTCGTTGTACTAACTTAAAGAAATACAAAGTGTAACCCAAGTGATAAAATGCTAATATGAAAGGTACACGTGACCTATTTATTCTTGAACTAATAAACTTCCCTTGTGTCATGTGAACCTCCCTTATCAAAGTAATATTAATTGTAAAATTAAGAAGCGTGTCTTTAGAAACAAATCCTAGGCATAAAACCAAGTAGCCTTGTGTGTATATAAAAACCCTATTAATAAGAGAGTTAAATAAGCAATTACAACAATGTGTTTGAGCCGATTCAATGAAAATCACCTTAAGTTAAATGTTAAAAGATATGAAAAAAATTAGAAAACAAGAAAAGAAATGTATGTTTATGTATCAAGTACTCTCCAACCCGTTAAGATTGATTATTGAAAAATGGTTGTAATAAATAAATATTCATGAAAGTGTCACATTGTGGGAAGAACCTATTAATAAGTGTATATCATAGTGGGATCGTTGTTGTACTTTTTTATTTTGGGAAATGTGGCCTTGATGTGCATTGTGTGTTTCATGTTATATGTGGGTTTTTGGTGGGTAATCATCTCATGTGTTGTATATTAACATGAGTGATCCTATGTGGTGTCATGTATCAAACAATCTAAGTCAAAAAAAAATTATTTTTGTATTTTGTGTGTTGTACTTATGTCTCGAGTTAAATATGTGGGCATTACATTTTGTATCAAAACAGAGGTTCATACTCTTGAACCTTTGGGAAAGATTGAGCTTTGATGATTATGCATGGTGGTGGTGGAGATGGGAAGAGTAATTTGATATATGTTGTGATGTGACCAACGTTGTAATTGTGATATTATGAATGCATATGTTGTGCATGTCACTTAGTGCATTTTTTTATCATGTTGATGTGCTTATGATGAGAGTATTCACTCTCCTTTTTGTGGATTCAATGAGGATTTCACGTGTGATGTTTCACCTTGTTGTGTGCGAAAAGAATGTTATCAGTGGATTACGGAGTGTTGGAACATCTTGTAATTTTGTGATATGTAGGTGTGATGATGTGTTATATGACAAAATTTTTGTATAGTGAATTGGATGGTATCATGATGTTGCCACCATGTTGTGATGAATCATGTGTGTCACCATGTTGTATTGTAATTGACTATATGTTGTAATTTTAGTCACTTTGTTCATCATACATATAATTAGTGTAATATGTGATGGTTCATATCATGAATTAGGGGCATCTAGTGACCATATGACCCATATTGCATGTGAGTTGCACCTTGGGTGCATTATGTGAAAACGTGATGTATCAGTAACCCATAAAAGTAATGATTATGTTATACTCTATATATATACCTTCGTAAGGCATTATGGTTAATGTGCGTGAATCACCATTGTGTTAGTGATATAGTTATGTGTTATGTTGTGAACCTTACACTAATTGACCCTAAGGGGAGTAATTGCTAAAAAGTGTACATGTGTGGAGAGAGGAAATGAGTACCATTGACCAGTCACTCGAGATGAGTATGAGATAGGAAGTGGAGTCTTACATAGACTAAAAATCCACTTCTATTCATTTGGTATGTATGGCACATTACCCAATGGTGCTATATATATTGTGTTTCATGAACACCTTAGGCTCAGTAGATGGATGGAGAATTGTACCTTTCTCTCTCCTTATATGGTTTTCATATAGATGACCTATGTGTACCTTTACATTGGTGTACCGTTGACCCATCACTCGAGTCGAGTACGAGATAGGGAGTGGAGTCTTACATAGACTAAAAACCCACTATTGTTCATTTAGTATGCATGAAATTTTCCCAATGGGAACCATGTATATTGTGTATCGCAAACACCTTAGGCTCAGTAGATGGTGACCTGTACCACCCCCTCAGACTATGTTGAGACTATGTTGAGCCTTGTGGGAGTATGGAGGGATGATTCATACAAGAGATTATGATAGTTATATTATTTGATATGTTATTTTGCTGAGCTGAGGCTTGAGGTCCGAGTGCCAGCAACTCAATGAGTACCCCTTTGGTGGTCAGTATAAGGCCACATAGTGATTGTGATGTGAAATTTCCTATATGTAGTTTATTCATAAATTTGACTTTTCTTTTCTCTTTTCTGGAACCAACAAATGATTCTATTTAACTTTTGGTTGAGTTGCAATTTTGGGCATTTTATTTGGTTGTTGCACTAACATGTGGATTTTTGCACTAACTACAACTAATTAGCCATTTTTTTGCTTTTACTCGAAAGTTGAATTTAAGTTAAAATTCTCTCTTGAGTTCTATATATTTTCTTACTTGGCCCAAAGCGATTGAATTTGATGCCACTTGGAAAATTTTCTTGTTATTTTGGCATGTTGGTTCTAATGTTGTTATGTGTTGTAATAGGGACATGGGTCCCCAATGATTGGTGGTACCTATGGGTCCACTTCATTGTATAGGGTACGTCCAAAGGAGTTACAGATAACTAGCGGGTTGTTGAACCACGAGTTATTATGTCACTTGGGTTAGAGTTGTCTGGACTCTATGTGCTTAGGGTTATAGGGTGACCAACCTCTTTGTTGGAGCTAAAAGAAATATTTGCCTTTATTTTATTGCTAGGAGGTATATGAATTTATATTGTGATGCTTTGGGAGGTATATGGAGTTATTTTGTGATGCTTTGGGAGGCACATGGAGTTGTTTTTTTATGCTTTGGGAGGTATATGGAGTTGTTTTGTGATGCTTTGGGAGGTATATGTAGTCATTTTGTGATTCTTTGGGATGTATATGAAGTTGTTGTATGATGTTTTGGGAGGTGTGTGGAGTTGATATTATGATTTATGTGTACTTATATGTGATTTTTTTATGTTTTATGATGTTGAGGGTTGATGCCCCTCATTGAGGGTATGATTTTGATCCCCTTTTGACACTCTGTAACTATAGTTATGGTTTCAAGTTTCATGGAAACTTTGTATGCGTGTTGTTGGGAATTTTGTGTTATCATAGTATGTTTATGTTATGAGTATTAGTGTTTCAGAATATGTGTGTGATAAATACTATGTTATGTGGACCATGTATGTTCCTTTTCGTGGTTTGGTTGAGTTCTGTGATGTGATACATTTACATAGGTATATAGTTATATGTCTTGTTGACCATTAGTGTTGTGTTTGGTCCTTGTGTGGCATCATGATGTTAGTTTTTGATGGGCACCCAAAAAAATTTGAAATCCTAAGGATTGAAATTTTAAGAGCTTGATTTTTAGATATACTTTCAAAGGAAAAGACTAAGTAACAATGTAAAAGAGAACTCGCTAATTTTCACGGAACATTAATAAATTATCAAACTTTCCTTCTTCCCTGGGTCGCACTTTTGCAACAAGTATCTTTTCCACTTTGGTGACATGATCTGTTGATTATTTCTTCTTTACTCATGAGTACCTTTTCTAACCTTGGCGTTATGTCGCATCGAGGATGATGCTCTTGTAAGGGGAGGGAGATGTAGTGCCCTATCCCGCATACCCTTTTGTATGCATTATTGAAGGTTGTCAACTCGTTACGGGATCCTCTCGAGGATTATTTTTTATGATAACAATGCAATTTTCACGCACCAATTTCATTGATCATCATACGAAATAGAATGGAAACAACTAATGAGTCTAAATAAGGTGTAATTGTATACTAAGAAGGAATTTAAATAATTAAATAAATAAACAAAATAATAATAATAATAAGATATACTAAATTGTTTTAATATATTTTCAAGTAAATTAAGATAAAAAAATTTAAAATAATAATAATATTGAGAAACGCAAAAGTTGAAGGAGGTTGGATGTAATACCCTCCCGTTTCCGTGTTGTCGACTCCTCTCGTAGGAACTCGAGTTCGAGATATCTTTGATGATAGGCGTAGACCCATGATCACAAATGTTCCTTGTTTTATAATAATACTAACATTAATCGAATAATTAAATTAAACAAAAGAAAAGAAATTATAAATTTAAATTAGAGAGAGAGAAAATTAAAATAAATAAAGGAAGTATGTTAAATTGTTTTAATACTAATCCTAATATCAATAATAATAATAAATATATTAAATTGTTTTGATGGGCATCCAAAGCAAAAAAAATGGAATATATGGTTTTAAAGTAATAATGATAAATAAGGTAGGGATATTGCGTATAGAGGGAAGGCAAAAGGTGTCGGGAGAATTGATTTATTTGGTTGGGGAGTAAATGTGATTGGTGGAGGCGTGTAGAAGGTGGTCTCAGTAGGATATGGATGCCCCAAAGGACCTTTTAGATGTGTCATTTCACTTGAAATATAATACAAGCGCTCTATTTGGGATCCAAGGCGTTAACCACCTTGAAACCCAAGTTAGTGTTGTAGATTTAACAAGAATTGGATAGCTGCAGCGATTTAGAGTTATATATACTCTTATAATTAAATAAATAGAAAATATGGAGAACTATGTTGAATGAATCTCTCATTAATAGTTGTCTTAAAACCATTACCAATATGGGCGGGTTCATTTTAAGAGACCTATTAGAAATCGGAGGTGGAAAATACCTGGTGAATATCCTCATAACCGGTTTCGCGTGAAGGTGATTTTTGGGGGTTTGACAACAAAATTTTCATGTGATTTTTAAGTGGTGTGATAGAAGGCTACAAATGAGTGACAAGAGATTTACTTTCGTGCGTCAATAACCTTGTTGACGCGTGTCAATGAACCTCACCGAAATGCATTAACGAACCTTGGCGACACGTGTCAACAACAAGGTTGTTGATGTACGACGATAAATCTTCATCACACGTTTGCAGCCTCTCGCCTTTGATTGCATGACAAAAACATCTCTCGTGTCATGCATCAACAAACTCTTTTCATGTGTCAACAAGGTTTTTGATGTGCGTCAATGAACCTTCGACGTGTGTTAACAACCTTGTTGACACGCATCAACGAACATCGCCGACGACGCCAACGCGACCTCGCCGATGTGCATCAACAAACCTCACCGACGCACATCAATAAGGTTATTGACATGCGTCGGCCGAGGTTTGTTGACGATGTGTCAACAACCTTATTGACATGTGTCGCCAAGTTTCATTGACGTGGCCAACAACCGTGTTGATGCGCGACAACAAATCTTCTATCTCATGTTTGCAGCCTCCACCCTCCGATTGCACAACAACAAAATCTTCATGTCGCACTTCAATAAACTCTCTCGTTGCACATCTAATTTCTCCACACTCACACACGCGTCAACAAACTCTCTATGTCACATGTCAAAAACTCTCCTCCCGCACATCAATAAACTCTCTATCGTGTGTCATAGCCTCTACCCTATCACATGTCATGCGTCTATAGCCTCCACCCTCCTTCATATGCATTTATTGTACTTGATAAAACATATGCCCCCAGGTGGTATGAGTGAGCTAGTAGTATTATACCTAGCGACTAATCTAGGATTATATAGGGGATAGTTTCAAGGGTAGGTGTAAGTGACCCTAAAAAAATTAAACTGTAATTTTTAGGCGAACAGTCACTAACCCACGCTAGAAAAATCACCTTTTCAATTTTTCAAAATGGAATATTCACCATATTACGAATATTTGCCACTAAAATTATCCCTGAATATGGGTTAGATCATCCCTATGCACATAGATAAATTTGTAGCCATAATTCCTCCTCATTCCTTTTTAATCATGATGATTGATCTCGGATTGGTCTTTGTATCTAAAACAAGTTTAAATGTATCGAGAGGAGAAAAAAATTGCATGCTATTGTTTTGTTGTTATATGCATAAGAAAAAGAAAATCTTGAGGATTAGAAGGTGCTTCATCTAAGAATATTGTCTAGCTTTATTGTTTTTTTCTTATTTTTCCTTGACGCTTGATACTACTCCAAACCTATGACAAAATAAGAGTTTTGGAACAAACATGGACCATCGTTAAAGCAAGATGGAGGGAGAATTATTATTTGATGTTGTGTTGCCATATCCTATTAGGCAGAGGCCACATGGAAGAAAAAGATAAAGATATGGACATATATCAAAGAAAATGGATGGATTTCTTTTAAATGTTGTAGTGCAACCCCCATGAAAGACATGTATGCAAAATGTGGAAGGATTCTTTATATGCCCAAAGAAATTGGGTCTTTTGAGAAGATATTGACCATGTAAGCTTCATTTTTTGTTATACTAGGTTGTATATGTGTATATTGGGGAATGAGAGATGTCAATACCTCATCGGCATGAGTTCCTATTATAGAATTAAGCCCATTATTAATCAATATTTGTTTAGCATTGTAAATTTGGCTTCATCATCGGATGGTTGGCTTGGATGTGGTGGCTCACCCTTTTGGGTTAAAACTTTGAGAGAGGGCAACGATGTAGCAATGAAATAAGAGCGGGATCCTCCTAGTATCGGCTTCGATACCTTGATCTACTTCTTTGGTGAGATGAGTTGGCCTTGCAAATCTCAACAACCATTTTGGACCCTGGTATCTTGTGCGCGTTGTGCTTATTCAAAGCCACTTTGGTCGATTCGCTTTTCCCCTCGAGCATGGTCTCCTTACCTTCATCTTTTATAATTTTTCATATTTTTGGTTCTTCATTTGCAATATAATAGAAATAGTAAACTAGTGGATAATTATACAATTGGATATTTAACCAAACTAGATAGTGTAAAACAACAAAACTCCACCTTGTGATTTGCGTAACCGATTTACACCTCGACCATCAACCGAGATTGCTCCCACAACCTCATACATTTTTAACCTAGGGTATCATAATTAGGTGCTCATGTCACCTAGTACCAGTGAGAGTTAAATGATTCTTCAACTAAAGTAACCATTTTTTCCACCTTGCAAGTTAGAAAATTGCAATATTCGGAGACCCCGCAAAACAACCCTCCGAACTCTAGAAAGGAAATGTCAAGTTTCGTTTGTATTCCTTGTTATGTGGGGAGTTGCATCAAGCCTTAGATCTGCCCCATTTTATTGTTTGTGCTCCTTTTGATGCCTCCCTAGGAGCCACATTACCCCCATTTTATAGTCTTAGGGAGCTGTTAAAAGTGAGAAGTTTTTTTTTCGTTTTAGCTCACCATTTGAATCTTGAGTGAAGGATTACTTTTCCGCCTTAGGAAACCTCTAGTATTTCTACTAGACATTTTCTTGCAACCATCAATTTGGGTAAAAACAAATTTCTAGCTAATTTGGCAAAAAGGTTTTGTAGACACCTGATTGTTGTTTAGCTAGGTAAAAATGGACCAATTACAACCGGTGGCTCCTGAAAACTAGTCGTCATTCGTCACCCATTTGTCAGTTCTTTGTTCCATCGACTCTAGTGAATTATCAATATATAGGAAATCTTGTAGGAATTATTTTTTTGAGCATTCATCTATTAGAAGTTATTTTTTTAGATGTGGTTTCTTAGCCCTTGAGCTAAATAAGTTACTTTTGCAACTAGCCAATTACGACTGATGACCCTAAAAACTAGCCGCCAATCGTAAATCATTCGCCATTCTTGAATTCCCGTCAATTCCCTGTGAATTCTTGGTATATAGGAGGATATGTATGAATTTACTCCTTGTGCATTTTTGTGACAGGAGGTAGTTTTTTAATGCGCTTTCTCAACCTCCGAGCCTAAATTGGGCATTTTACAACTAGCGGAAGATGTGAAAAGGAAGTCATAGGACCTCGGTCAAGTTAGCAAACCATCATGGAAACTTATTAACACTTATAAATAACAGTATGAAACTCTATCATGTGACTTGATGTGTAAAATTTGAATTTTGGGAAAATAGTGTTTCTCTCTCTCTCTCTCTCTCCTGTCTCTTTCTCTCTCCACCCTTAGTTAAGAAATTAAATGAAATGGAATGAATATATGTCCCTAACTGTCTCTTGTTTCATGTGTATTATTATGTAAATGGAAAGCTAAATACGTTAATTATGCTAGATTTAGGTGGATGTCATGCTAGTGATTTTCGCCGACTCATGCTCACATAGTTTTGCAAGATGAAAATAAGATGGGGAAATGGCATGCTTGTAATTCATTTTGTGTAATATTGTAATTTATATATGTTAATGGAAAAAAATGTATTTCTATGTTTGTAAATAAATTTTCATCTTCCTATCGCTATCAAATAAAAGAATTTCCTTGTCATGCATAGAGTTGTGACAAACTTGTAATTGTTCTTTGTCATCAAGTTTAAAGAATTAGTCAAGTATTATGTAATGATCTTATTGACCTCCACTTATAGCTATGTTTTGAAACTTACATTGTGTATGGTATAAAGAAGTATATCTCTATATAAATTAAAACGGAATTGTGCTTTAAACCTCTTTAATTCTTCACCTTCCCTCGACTACTGCAAGACGAGTACGTGAGATTTGACACTAGACAACTGAGAAACACTTCAAATCTCTTCCATATTGAGTGATGCACTCGACCACAACCATCCTAAGTATGGGTGCTACTATTTACCAATTAATAGTGCTAGTCTCGTGTTTCATGCTTTGGTAGGATCTCGTGATGATGAGTTGTGCCCTTGTGTTTCACTTTGCAAATCTTGTACCAAGTATAAACCTCTAGACTTGGTCCTAATGAAGTGTTGAACCTAAGGTAAATTAAAGATCACGAGTTATTCCATGAACTTAGTGTTAAGCATGTTATGTACCTATGAAATGAGGGTTTGGAACATGAGTGGACCCACGGCATAAGATACCTATGTATGAAACATGTGAGTTTGAATCCCTTTCTCTTCATAAATAGGGGTGTTATCTTGACATGAGTGTTCTAGTTTTGTATAAGTTGTGGGGTAAGCATAATTGTTTTCCATAGTTATCCTTTTGGTATGGTGTAGGCCCCTTTTGGTGTTAATGGAAATTAGTTAAATGTGGACCTCTTATGAGAATTAGGGTGAATCACACATTAATATATTTTGACCAGTGAGAAGGGTAGTCACTAGAAGGTCATAGGGTGTATAAAATTATAATTGCATGTCACATTGTAATATGTGTCTAATACTTAAATTTCCCAAGAATAAATCAAACTTGGATAAGTGTGGAATCATACTCCTTGGTGATCTCTAAAATAGTAATCTGGATAACTTGTGATACGTAAGGGACAAACATAATCCCCACACCCCTCAATGCAGTTTAAACAATAATATTAAATTATTAAAATTAGGAAAACAAAAATGAGGATTGACCCTTTTGACTCAAGGTAAATCCTCTATCGCGTACCATGATCAATGCAAACTAAGTATCTAAGGGAAGTAGATAAAATATACAACTCGTTGTAATAAATTAAAGAAAGATAGTGTAACCCAAGTGATAAAATGCTAATATGAAAGGTACCCGTGACCTATTTATTCTTGAACTAATAAACTTCCCTTGTGTCATGTGAACCTCCCTTATTACAACTAATATTAATTGTAAAACCAAGAAGCATGCCTTTAGAAACAAATCCTAGGGATAAGACCTAGTAGCCTTGTGTGTATATAAAATCCCTATTAACAAGCGAGTTAAATAAGAAATTACAACAATGTATTTGAGCCAGATTCAATGAAAAACACCTTAAGTTAAATGTTAAAAGATATGAAAAAAATTTAGAAAAAAGAAAAGAAATGTATGTTTATGTATCAAGTACTCTCCAACCCATTAAGATTGATTATTGAAACATTGTTTTAATAAATAAATATTCATGAAAGTGTCATGTTGTGGGAAGAACCTATTAGTAAGTGTATATCATAGTGGGATCGTTGTTGTACTTTATCATTTTGAAAAATGTGACCTTGATGTGCATCGTGTGTTTCATGTTATATGTGGGTTCATGGTTGGGTAATCGTCTCATGTGTTGTATATTAACCTGAGTGATCCTATGTGGTGTCATGTATCAAACAATGTAAGTTTTTTTAAAATTGTGATATTTTGTGTGTTGTATTTGTGTGGGTGAAATATGTGGCGTTACTGATCGTCTATATA
The DNA here is from genome assembly GCA_018340775.1 of Taxus wallichiana var. yunnanensis. NCBI lineage: Eukaryota > Viridiplantae > Streptophyta > Pinopsida > Cupressales > Taxaceae > Taxus > Taxus wallichiana. The sequence goes on from CM031242.1 coordinate 651,153,738, forward strand.
CGTATTTGTCTTGTTTGCACTAACACTTGTTTTAGCTACTTTTCTTGTGTGTGCCTTGGTTTCTACCAAGCAAGGTATCGATCCACGATTCAACGGTCGATCCACTTTGGGCTGCATTCTCCTCGTGACATAGCATGCACCGCAAACAAGGGGGAACATCATTGGGTGAATCAACCACCGCATACAACAACCTACATTCACGCAGTTCAATACTAGTAGAACACAACCTTCAATCTCAACAACGGCCCGAATCGACTTGGATCCTCAACGCAAAGACAAACACCAAACACTCCAGACACGAACATTAGTTCTTAGGCCCCCCCAGCCCTTCGCGCAGCGCCTATGACTAGGGCGATTACGCAGTTTTCTCACTTTGATACATTTTGCATGAGTTTACACAACGAATTTTACATGAAAGGCACAGTCCTTCAACACTTAGCATGCATGTTTTCACCTTTTTTCTATTTTTGAGTTGGATCAAAATGGATCAGATTTGAACACACCATCAACAATGGTGTTTAGATTTTGGGAAGTAGTCAACGGTTTGAGAATAACACTAGACCTTTCTACCTACACTTCATCCACACTTGGCGTGAGATCGCCCAAAAAAACTCGTTCTTCTACAACATTTTCAGGATCCTTTCTACACTCTTCACTCATCATGGATCAAGTACACATGTTCCTTTTTGCATTTTGCACATTTTTACTTGTTTGGATCAAATCTTTCATATACGCATATTTGACTATTTGTTTTCTCTTCTCGTTTGCGAGTGTCTGAATTTATGGGAAGCAAAATTCACATCATCAAGCATTAAGAAACATCAACAATAGGTACAATGCGACATCACACATACACTTTCACCCCTAGGGTCATTTTCACTTCCTCTTCTCTAGCTTCCACACTTGTTCTTGTCTCCTTGGCACACTTTTCGTCATCAATCTACATGGTTATCAGGTATACATATCTTATCCACTTTATGATATCAAGAATTCTCTCAACAACATAAAGTGGGGGCAAATGTAGACACTAAATCATGCACTTTGGGTACATTTCTAGGTCCTAGTCACATACCACTATTCATATGATTCCTAAGCGAGAAAAGTACTAATTGACCACTTTGTCTTTGGCCTCTTTGCTTTCTTTTTGGTTTCCTTCTTGGTCTTACACACCTTCTTGCCTAATCTAACTTTCGATACTTTAGTTTTTCTTAGTCTGGACACCAGCACCCTCGTCCCCTCTGGTCGCCCGACCTCTTTGTATCTTGCTCGCATCTTTGGGTCCTTTCTAGTCATTGGGCATCTTATTTTCTTGGTGGTCGGCCTTTTAGTGGTTAATTATAAAATTCAAGCAAGGGAATCATATAAATACAAAGCTATGTGACCATAATAAAGGACCAAGCATTAAGCATCTACTATCATCACCTAAGGTTGCATCCAAGAGCATTACAAGAACATTCAAGCATCCATCTAGCTTCACACAAGGGACAATGGACAATTATATCTACATATACACATAGGAGGGGAAGTTCATTTTTCCATGCACACATCTATTTACATCTTCTACATCTAACTATTCCATGTTATTCAAGTGTGTCTAGCACAAGAGCTGCTTAGGGCACGACTCTACACACAGACATGCACATAACTACATGGAGTCTGAAATGTAGTGCAGCAGCCCGAATGTAAGTTTTCTCGGTCGGGTAACTCGGGGTCAATTCAACTCCTCATTTACATCTTTTTCTTTTTAGGATTTGATGTGTTTTGGGGTTTTATAGGTGCTCTTTCTTTTTGCAGGTTTCAAGCGAATTTGGTGATCAAGCAACAAAGTGCATGCGACTAAAAATGAACATTAACAAACATCTTGCAACCCTACGAAGATCATATTACGAGGTTCGAGCAAGCGATCCACTGGCACCCAAGAGAGGTCTGCAGCACCCCAAGCACCCCTAACCCAATCCAGCGCCCTAGTCCCAACATTTCCAACATTCACACAATTTTTTGGGTTCGGTTGTGATAGTCTTCCTCCCGTTTCATAAGTTTTCTATCTCGGCACAACTTCAAATTTATTGTGAATCAACTAAGTATCTTACCCTCTCTCTTGCACTTAGGGTTTCAAATTTATTAGCTTACTTGTGTCAAATCTGTACTTTATTGCACATCTATATCTGTGTTGTGACTTAATTAGGATTTAGCTTTTATTTTTCAATATTTGGCTAATCGGTTGGCCTCTCGAAGTGGCCTATGATCTAAAGGTTACTTGAGTTATTTCCCAAAGTTAATTTATTTTTGTGGTTTGTAAATCTATGCAGAAGGATCCTCACACGAACATGTCCTTAAAAGATCTGAAAGACAAAAGTCTTGTATCAAAATCCAGCCGGAGGACACCAAAGCTCTGTCCAACTTAAGCTGAATGTGGTTGTTGCCTATTCTTTTGTTAGACCACGTGAAGGAAGAGCCTAGAGATCGATATCCACAAGCTTGTTGTAGAAAATAAATTTTACAAAATCCTCCATGCTAGCAGTAATATCTTGTATGCCTCCTTTCTTTTATAATGGAGAGAGATGGGTGTTAAAGTCTCTGATCACCAACCAGCCCATATCTGAGCATGCATTTGTAAAATCTTTGAGATCATTCCATAGTTTACTTCTTCCTTCCTGGCTGTTAGGAGCATAGATGTTGGACACGATCCACATATTTTTATTAGGTGTCGAAGTGAAGAGGATAGCCAAATAATAAGAAGATTCAAAGAGTACAGTTCCTATACAATACTTTCATTTCCGAAAGTGACAATGTCACCTGAAGCTCCAAAAGAGTCAATACTATGAATTACTGCTTTCTTCCAAACATTCTTACTAATATCACTAACCAACTTACTACTCGTTTTGGTTTCTTGAAGCGCAAGGATACCAGTCCTACTATTTTTCCTAAGGTCTTTAAGGTTCTTTGTTTGCTGTTATTATTAAAACCTCTAATCTTCTAGGAAATAATCTTCATTTATCTGAATTTAAAAAGATTCCAATTGCCCATATAATCCAAGTTGGCTTATTTCCCATCTGCCATATCTCTCTCTGTGGATCGTTTCTGATCATCTATTGTTTTGAGGTAGTGTATTTATATAAGTAACAATATTAATTTTTCCAATGCATAAGTGGCCTCGTTTTCATATTCATGAAATTGAGGGGTAATCATTTTGCTTACCCTTTAACTTAGAATATAATATATCAATGCTGGATTATGGATATTATGTGATATTTTTCTTTACAATTTCTGGGTGGCTGCACACCATTTAATGCCGAACACAACTTATTTCGGAAGATACAAAGTGGGTGCACGTATTTTCTTGGCTAATGTGACACCTTACGAATATTTAAGAAGAAATCCAACTTCATACGTTCATCATTATCTTCAATCCATCCAAAGAGTTTGGATTCTCCGCGAGGTACCTATCGAATCCATTAATTTGTATAGTCAGAAAAATCCTTCAGTCCTCTTCCTGTTTTTCATTTCCCAATGCAAAGGTTTCTTTTTCTTTTGCTGATAGGTTTCAGTCTCAGGGTTTTGTCTCTTTGCATTCCCCACCCCATCTGTCTCATGGATATAGCATTTGTCAGGGTTGGAACGGCACAGAGATTCATGGTGTCTTAAATTTCTGAATCCTTTGCTTCTCTGAATCAATCTGCGCCTGTGGGTCTCTGACTTGTTCTTCTTCTCCAGGTCAAGCCTTCTTTAATGAAAGAAAAAGGGCGCAACTGGCAAGAAGAGATCTTAGAATATTAGCAAGGACATTGAGGGGATTTCATGGGATTGGGAGGTATGGAGAGTTGTACAAGGAACAAATCTAATGATATGGGTCACCTTGCAATGGCACATCACATACTCCACTTCAAGCTTTCCAATGATAATGACAGCCTTCGTTGTCAAACTTCTCAGGGTGTGTGAGTATATACACAATACATATATACACAGTTAGGTTATGTTTGCGAGCATGCATAGCTTGAAGTTTGAACATAGTAAGATTTTGTTAGGTCTGAATGATATTCATGTTTATGAACTGCATTTTTGTATGTCCAGGCACTTCCCAAGTTCTTACAATGAGGATTTGTGAATTTAGTGAGGTTTGTTAGATTTAAATGGTGTTTATTGTTTATCAGGAGATGTATTCCTCACGTGCCAATGGGCATTAAATCCTGAACTTTTTAATGTCATTTGCATTGCTTTTTATAGATTCTTTCTGCTGTGCTTCAGTGTTACTTCTTATCATAAACTTGTAGAGTTTTCCTTTTTCTTTACATGTTTTGGGTGTTATCGTGTAGTGATTTTATCTCAATGTTTTCAGTCTTTTTGTACTCAACTGCCACGCTCATTTGTAATAAGGATTACGTATATTTTAACATATTTTCATCATTTTTCCAGAGTTAGAAGATCATGGAACTGATGTGAGGAATATGACAGTACCCCAAACCTCAAGTGGGTCAAGATGGAATCCAACTGCAGAGCAAGTAAAAATACTGAAAGAGCTATACAGACAAGGAATGAGGACTCCTGCTGCTGATCAAATACAGCAGATCTCCTCACAGCTCAGGCGCTATGGAAAAATAGAAGGGAAAAATGTCTTCTACTGGTTTCAGAATCATAAAGCTAGAGAGAGGCAGAAAAGAAGGCGCTGTAGCAATAATGTGCTTCAAAATCCTGAAACTGATTCAGACACATGGATAACAGAAGAAGATAATTCCTCCTCACAATGTAAGACCACTTAGATAGTGTACATTGGCATTAGAATTTTATAAATGGGTGGTTATAAATTGTGGTGCATGTATCCACATGTTTCATTAAGTGTCAACATTTGTATCTATGAAGATACCACTTGATAATCAGTAGCATCACAAATGGAGTATATGGGTATTAAGAAATTATGATGTACATATTATTTTTACATCGTTTCCATAGCATTTGATAATCTGAAGCATAAATAGTGCATATGGGCATTGAAAAAGTATTGTTCATCTATATATCTATTTCTGGATTCTCTCTGTGCCTATCCGTGGATATGTTCAAACTTTTCTTTAGTCATTTCTCATTCTATTTTATTTTGCAGTATATGGGAATACAACATGCAGAGATTCTCAGAGCAGCAGCCCCATATATGCAAAGGAAATGGAAACTTCAAAGGGTTACAGAGATGGTATAAGCAGATGGGTATATGGTTTCAATCAAGAATTTCAATATAATCCTCGTATAAATAAGAACATCTTCACTGGTAGGGTTGGCGAGAATAGAAGAAATGGTGGGTCTGATTTGAATGGCACAAGAGCTTCCAATAAACAGAGAGGATTCCTCGAAGAAGAAAAAGGAACGTATGAGCCAGAGACATTGCAGCTTTTTCCCATGCAGTATGAAGAAAAATGTCATGAGAAACCAGCCCAAGAACACTGCAATAATTACAAAAATAATTGCAGTTCATGGTTGCACGCAGAAAATGATTACTGTACTTCAAAGGATCCACTGGACCTGTCCCTAAGTTGTTGGGAATAGCAAGGCATCTATGGAGGAGGCGGTTTGAGCTGGGCTTTCTCTGTATAAACTTAACTATAAACTAGTTATTTGTTGCACCCTTAATTAATCATGGCATGGCATTTGGTACATACAACATGTGTATGCATCATGACATGTGTATACTATGGCTCGATAGATACCCTAATCTATGTCATTATAATTGTACGAGAGACGAATATGGGTAAATCTTATGTTGTTAAGACTTCGGAAATACGTGGCTTAACCTTACATTTGTAAGCAGGTTAAATTTGTTAGATGATGTTAAAGAAAAGAGGTTAGAAGGTTTTAAGACTACAATGGTTATCTATATATGAATATTTATTCGATATAAAATTGTAGTGTTCTATTGATATTTATGGATTATTGTTTTATATTAGGTTTTTAATGATACGAGTTCTTCACTCTTAATTATCTTTTATATTTTAATTTACTTTTATTTTATTCTCTTTTTCCTTTCCTTGTTTTCTTCTTTTACGTTTGTTTTTTACATGTTATAATTTTTAAAAATCCATAATATTACAATTTTAGTTTTCTATGATAAAATTGTTACAATTTTGTTCTTGTTTATTTATGCGTCTTTTTAATTCTTATTTAGAATTCTTTATGTTTTTGATCTTTTCCTTATAAGGTCTTTTTTTTGTCTATACACCCCCCCCCCTCTCTCTCTCTCCATATATATATATATATATATATATATATATATATATATATATATATATATAATTGTAAATTTAAGACATTAATATGCTTTAGCAAAGTATAAATATCAAATTCAAATTGATCATTTTATATGAGCGGATGGAGATTCACCTAGCCTAGCCAATTATTGTAAGTGTAAATATGTTAAGAAAAAATTGGGTCTTATCTTTTATATGGGATATGGCACATTTTACTTAGGAGGTTTTAATAAAATTTATTAGGGTAATTTGTATCTAAGAGAAAGTTATGTAAATAGGGGTGCTTGGTTCTACAAGAAGTCATCCTTAGACTTGAATAAGATATTTTTACATAAAGAGTTAGTTTGGTGGTGCCTAAGTGATATATAATTAAGAATATAAGTTGTTAAGGTAGAGTGTTGTAGTAGCTCGATCTACACATATCCTAAAGTATTGTTGTTGCATCATCTTGAATATGATGTGTAGAGACTCGTATCTATACGTGACCAATTTTTTCATTATGTAAATTGATTTTTCCTCGAGAGATGACCAATAAAGTTTGGAAAATTTGACTTGTTTCCATTTGCAAAGCATGTAAGAAAACCAAATGTCATGTCATTTCATATCAATGTGTGGTCTAAGGTTGTTTTTAATTAGACTCCCTAACTATATATGCGGTGTTTGGTATCTAAGAAAGGTTGTTCCTTGTGAGTAGGCATCAATCATTTGGTTTTTCCATTTTTAAGTGTGGGTTGAAAATGATAAGGAAAAGTTATAGAAAAGAGTGTTCCGTAGAAGTTTTCAAGGAAAAGAAAATGGCATAAAGATGAGGTATGTGTTGATTTAAGTTTTTGTAGGCTCGAATAAATGACGAGATATATCCTCTCATTTTGGGATTTTTCTAGATTTTTTTATAAGGCACGAGTTATAGGTTTTGGCTATCAAAAGAAGTGCATCATGGAATAGAATTGGAAGCAATTTGAGCTTTGAACCACTTAGAGAGCATTGAAATTTTCAAATCTTGTTCCAAACACCTATACAACATGGATATTCACAATGATACTAAAACCAAAGTTAGTTTGGATATTCATAAATAAAACATAAAAGGGAAAAGGGTAAGGTGAAAAGAAGTTATAATTCAATTTATACAAATTTTTTATTTAACAAAATATGATTAAGAATTAGGGGGAAAACCAAATTCAAAGAATTTAATTATTATTACAATTCATCAAAGGATGAAAGATGAGTTAATTCCATGCATTTAAACAATTAATTGGTATCACAACAATAATTCATTAAATATAAACTCGTAAAATTATAATGAATAAATTATATACAATTGTACAAATCAATCAACTCGAAAAACTAATATGTTATCTAAGATCAAAAATTCCATAATTATAAATTTTAGATAACACATAACTCACAAGATGCATCTAAACAAAGGCCCCATAAAACTTTTGTAATTGAAAAATATATCTTAAAAAAGAATTTATAACAATTTTTATGGACACTACCTCATCATTCAAAAATTTGCATGTGAAATAAATATAATTAAATAATAATTGGAAATAAAAGTTTGAAACTGGACAACAACCCCAAAATAGATGAGCGAATAAGGCCACAATGGTGCAAGGTAATTTTCACACATGTAAAACCACACATGATTGTAAATAAAATGAAAAATCTATGTAATGATTGCTTCCTACGATGCAAGTGGCTATTTTCATGGTGAATGAACTCATGGAATTATTGGCAAAATTTGGTGCCAACTACAACCAAGAAGGTAAAGAACACAACCATAATAGAAAAAAAAACACACAAAAATATATATTATATTCAATTTACAAACTTCTTACAAACTCAAAGCTATGACTCTGCATATTCTTTTTGTTTCTCTTTTTGTGTCCTATTCTTTGTTTCTTTCTTCTTTTCTTCTTTATGTTGTTGCACGTGTTTTCTATATTCCTTCTCTGTATAAAACCTTGAGTTGTCACTATATATATGATCCTATGAGCTATTGATGCTCTATCTATTTGTTATATTTTTGAAGCCATTTATACAAATTTCAAGTGTGTCTTTTAAAAGATGTTGACCTTCAAATGATCCAAAAGATATATTAGCTCCAACTCCTTCGTGGCTTGAAATCCACCCAAACCCATTGCCCAAAAGTTAGACGGAATGCCACCACATGTCACTCCATAAGTGGTAGCAGTTTGGGCCTTGAAACACTTGCATTCTATGACGTGAAGCTAGGACCAATGATAAAGCTCCACGTTTTTCATAAGCTGTCGTCTTCTTCGTATGTGTATCTTGTCGAAACTAATGAAGCTCAAACTAATGAAGAAGCTCCACGCTCCTTGCATTTGTCGAGTCTTCATTTGTAGACCCTATCAAAACATGAAGCTCGAACCAATAGGAAAGCTCTACACTCTTCACACTTGTCACGGTTTGTTAGGCTTTGTGTTTGTCTATTATTGGTTATGGCTTCACATCACAACTTCTAGCTAGGATTCACTTAATTTGTTGTCTCCATAAATATGTAGCCACATATCTCTTCCTTGGTCAGTTGATATATGACCTCGATAATTTGTAATGAATTAAACCTAACTCAATGAAATGTAAACTTTAGCTTATTCTACGGACTTCACGTCCTCCCAAAAGATATACAAAATAAAGTTCCAGAAAGCCAACACATGTTTACTCTCCGCCCAAGTGGATCCTCGTCAAATGATGCGCCTCTAAACCCGTTACATGTCCCCTAACTTTTCAACCTTGCTCGGTTGTTTCACGACTCCAACAAAAATATAGATTGTGTCTCATCTTAGAGCATTGACGTCCGCTAAGCCCAAAAAAATTTAAGGAAGCTAGAATATCACCACGTGTCCCTTCCAATGGTCATGGTTAAGGCGGGAATTTTAAATTTTATGGTCAAAATCAAAATTAATCTTGTCATTTGGTAGGTTGATAGAAAGGAGGGAAATAAATTTGAAAAAATAGTGAGGCTCAAGATTACCTAACCACCATAAATTTTGACACTCCCCTTAATCTTGAGCCAAACAAAAATTAATTCAAAAACTAATTTTCAAGTCTTGGACATCTACGATGCCCAAACTTTCTCTTAAATGCTCAAACCTTTCTTTTGATAAAGGCTTAGTAAAAATGTCATCTAGCTACAACTCTGACATGCAAAACTTAAGTTCAATTTCTCCTTTTTCAACTAACTCATGAATGAAATGGTACCTAATTGTAATATGCTTGCTTCATCCATGGAAGACTGGATTCTTTGACAATGCAATCAAAGACATATTATCACAAAAAATTATAGAACCTCCTTATTTCTCTTCATGCAAATCTGAGAGGATTCTTCTTAACCATATTGCTTGACAAGTGGCTGAGTTTGCTGCAATATACTCTACTTTAGCTATAGACAATGAAACAACTGATTATTTCTTTGAAGCCCATGAAATGGCTCCTGATCCAACATTAAACACATATCCAGATGTGCTCTTTCTATCATCAAGGCTACCTTCCCAATCACTATCTATGTATCTAACTAATTGAAAATCATTATTAGTAGCATATAAAATTCCATAATTCCTTGTGCCATTCACATACCTCAAATACGCTTGCTTTTTGCCAATGTGTCTCCTTTGGAGTTTCCATGAATCTATAAATTAAACTAACTGCATACATTATCTAGTCTAGTTACAGTTAAATACATCAAGTTTCCTACCATTCTTTTGTACCTTGTAGGATCTACATTGTTGTTACAATTATCTTTTGTCAATTTCAAACTTATCTTTGTTAGTGTAGATGTTGGTTTGCTATCCAACATTCTAAATCTTTGCAAGATTTCTTTTGCATACTTTTCTTGAGAAATAAATATGCTCTACTTTGTTTTCTTGACCTCAATGCCAAGAAAATACTTCAACAATCCCAAATCAATCATCTCAAATTCCTTCTTCATGGCTGATTTGAATTCATCTATTGCCTTGTTTACATTTCCAATAAAAATTAAATCATCTACATATAAAACAACAATCAAAATCTCTCTATTATTTTCTTTGATGTAGAGTGTTGGCTCATTATTGCTTTTTCTAAATCCATTACTTGTCAGATACGAGTCTATCCTACTTTGTACCATGCCCTTGGTGTTTGTTTGAGTCCATACAATGATTTCTTGAGCTTGTATACTTTTCTCTCATGCCTGGAATCTCATAACTAGGTGGTTGTCCCACATATACCTCTTCTTCCAATAATCCATTCAAGAAAGATGATTTAACATCCATTTGATGGACCTTCCACTTGTGTTGAGAAATTATGGAAATGATTGTTCTCACATTTTCTAGCCTTATTCTACTGGAGAAAATGTCTCATTATAATCATGTCCAGGATTTTTTTGTAGGCCTTTGGCAACTAACCTTGTCTTATGTATCTCAATCTTTCCTTCAAGATTAGTCTTAATTTTATAAACCCACTTGACTCCAATGACTTCCTTTCCCACTAGAAGATCTACTAACTCCCATGTTCCATTATTCTCTATTACATGTATTTATTCATCCATTTCTTCACACCATTTATGATCCTTAATTTCTTCCTCATAAAATAAATAGGATCACTTATGAAAATAAAGCAAAATTAATCATTTCATCTTCATTTCTTCATACCTTGACTACTCATAAATCTCTTGAACACTCCTCATTCAACCTTGCTACTAGAATGAGTCTGATGATGATGAAGATGCCTCATTTTCTAATCCTTACATGCTTTGTTGGTTACTGCCATTTGAAGATTCGCCCCTTTGTGAAATGGGTGTCCAACTTGGCATGTTGTTTTCTCTTCCATATGTTATTTCAACATCAATGATGGGTATGTTTTCCTTTTCTTGTGCCTACTCTACTTCTTTATGCACGTCTCCCCAAGATGATTCCTCAATGAGTTGAACATCCCGTCGATTATCAATTATGTTATAATTATATTATAAAATATGTAATCTTTTGATTTCTCCTATACCCAATGAAAACGCACTTCTCTCTCTATGTTATCCCACATTGATCTTCTTTTCTTGGGCACATGTGCATATGCTACATACCCAAAAATTCTCAAGTGTTTAACACTTGGCTTTCTTCCACTCCATGCCTCTTGAGGTATCTTATTCCTCACACTCTTTGTAGGACATCTATTTAGCAAATATATTGTTGTTCCAACTGCTTCTTCCCAAAATTCATCAGACAATCCTCTTGCTTTGATCATGCTTCTTTCCATTTCTTGAATGGTTCTATTCTTCCTCTCAACTACACCATTTTGTTGTGGTGTATACCTTGTTGTAAATTGTTTCTTGATCCCATGTTCCTTATAGAAGTTTAAAAACTCATTTGATATATACTCTCCCCCTCTATCTATTCTCAATGTCTTTATATAATGGCCATTGTGCTTCTCAACCATGGCCTTGAAATTTTTTGAATACTTCAAATGTTTTTGATTTATTTTTTAAAAATAAACCCATGTCCTTTTGTTGAAGTCATCTATGAAAGTAAGGAAATACACACTTTTAGACAAGGAGGGAGTCTTCATGGGACCACACAAGTCTGAATGTATCAGCTCAAGAGGTGAGCTTTCTCTCTAAGATTTACTTGAGGAAAATCATTTCTATGTTGCTTCCCTAATATGAAACCTTCACATACTTTGTCTGGTTGTTCAATAGGAGGCATCCCTTTAACCATTTTCATTTTATAAATAACATGTAATCCACCATAACTCAAATGCCCATACCTGAGATGCTAAAGAGTGGATTGATCAATAGCTATTGTTTTGAATGTTGTTGTTGCTTTACACTTTGCATCCTCAAGGAAACATTCTATTTTGTGTCATCTTCACTATTGCAATCAGCTTGTTGCTTCCACTTCTATCATATATACTACATTCTCCATTTTCAAACTTCACCTTATATCCATTTTGGACAAGTTGTCCAATGCTTAGTAGGTTATACTTCAACCCTAGGACATAAAAGACATTATTGATCTTCTTCTTGTCTCCTTGCTTGGTGAGAATGGATACAATGCCTTTATCCATCACAAGAGCTTTTCATTTGTTCCCATCTTCACTTTAGATATGATTGCTTCATCTATGTTATTGAATATATCCTTATTTCCACACATATGGTTGCTACATGCACTATCCAAATACCATTTTTGTTTATTTCCTTACTTAGCCACATTACAAGTTAGAAATAAAGTTCCACTCTTTTCATTCTTTTCAATTTCATCTTCTTTTTCATTAGAGCTTGCATTATGATTTTGATTTCTCAAATCATATTCTTTATTTCTACATTCACTTGCATAGTGTCCATACTTTTTGCAATAGTAGCATTGTACATTTGATTTTTCATACCTTTGTGTAGAACCACCTCTGGAAGTGTTGTTGCTCCTTCATCTTCCTCTAGCTTGTGGCTCTTGATGGTTATTTCTTCCACCTTTTTTGGTTGTTGAATCTTCCTCTTCCTCTTTTGTAGTCTTTCCCCCTACCTTTAACATTTGTGTTTATTTTGAAGGATTGTTCATTGGAGGAACTAGTTTTCCTATGCATCCTTTGTTCATGGGTTTGTAAAGAACCCATTAGCTCATCAACTATCATTTGTATCAAATCCTTGGACTCCTCTATTGTAACCACAACTGGATCAAATCTAGTTTGAAGGCTCCTCAATACCTTATCTATGATCCTATGATTTTCAACATCATCTTCATTAGTCCTCATATGATTGACTATGGTCATTGTTCTTGTGAAAAAATAATTTATTGATTTTGATTCTTTCATGAGAAGAGTTTCAAAATCTCTCCTCAACATCTGCAATCTGACTACCTTCACCTTGTCACTTCCTTGATAAGCATTCTGCAAGGTATCTCATGCTTGTTTGGATTTTATAGTTGTTGTTATCCTTGGGAAAACTGAATCAGTGAAAACATTCTAAATGTAGCTTAAATCATTTGCATCCTTTCTTCTATTTTCCTTAAATCCATTCTTTTGGGCTTGTGCAAGTGCATTGAAAGCAAATTTATATGTTACTTCTACGTATCCTCCTTTAACTAGTTCCCATAGTTCTTGAGAAGAGAACAATGTCTTCATCTTAATACACTAGATATCATAGTTCTTCCCATCAAATGTTGGAGGTTGTTACATGAGTTATTGATAGAAGCCATTATAACTCAATAGCTCAAACAACCTTTCACTCTGATACCAAGATGTTGTAAAAATTTGGTGCCAACTATAACCATGAAGGAAATAGCACAACCAATAGAAAAACACACATACGCACACACACATATTATATTATATTTAAAAACTTCTTACAAAATTAGAGCTACGGCTCTGCATATTCTTTTGTTTCTCTTCTTGTGTCCTATTCTTTGTCTCTTTCTTATTTTCTACTCTATGTTGTTGCACGTGTTTTCTATATTCCTTCTCTGTATAAAACCTTGAGCTGTCACTCTCTATATTCTCCTCTAAGATATTAATTCTCTATCTATTTTTTATATGTATCGAATCCATTTATATAGCTTCGTGTGTCTTTCAAAAGACATTGAACTTTGAAAGAGATCCAAAAGATATATTAGCTCTAGCTCTTCAGGGCTTGAAATATGCCCAAATCAATTGCTCAAAAATTAGACGGAATTCCGCTATGTGTCGGTCCATAAATGGTAGCGAGTTTGATCCTTGAAAAAATTCCATTCTCTGAGGCAAAGCTAGGACCAATGATAAAGCTCCACGTTTGTCATGAGTGTCAATCTTTAGCTATGTACCTTTTCATAACTGTGAAGCTCGAGTTCCAATGAGGAAGCTCCATGTTCCTCACATTTGTCGAGTCTTCATTTTTAGACCTTGGAAGAATGAGAAGATCAAACTAATGGGAAAGCTCCAAACTCTTCACACTTCTTAGTCTCATTAGGGCTTCGTGCTTGTCTATTATTGGTTGTGGTTTCACATCCCAAATTCTAGTTGGGATTAACTTAAGTTGTTGGCTCCATAATGATGTAGCCACATATCTCTGCCTTGTTAAGTTGATTTATGACCACCGACTATAATGAATTAAACTAGACTGAAGAAATATAAACTCCATCTTATTTCGTAGACTTCACATCTACACAAAAGATCTACAAAAGAAAGTGTTGGAAATCCAACATGTGTTTACTCTTCTCCTGTTGAATCCTCCCAAGTGGCTTTCTCTAATCTTGTTATGTGTCCCCTAAATTTTCAGCCTTTCTTGAATATTTCTTGGACCCGAAAAAATATAGATTGTGGCTCATCCCAAAGCCTTGATGTCCACCGAGCCCAAAACATTTAAGGGAGCCAGAATCTCGTCACGTGTTGCTTCCAACAGTCATCGCTAAGGTGAGATTTTCAAATTTGATGGTCAAAATCAAAATTAATACTCATCAACAAGGTAGATAGAAAGGAGGGAAACAAAATTGAAAAAACTACAAGGCTCAAGATTACCTAACCACCATAAATTCCGATAGGAATTTCCGAACAAATCCACATAGTATATGTTATCATCTTCTTTACAAATTTGTGGGAGCCTTACACTGATAAATAATGAAACAATAGTTCTCAAATGAGTTTTCAACATACTCGTGAACTTCTCAAATTCCTTGGTAAGAATGTTTTCACAAAACGTGACGTTCATAAAATTGACATTTAGAAAAAAATCTTCTTCTCACATTCCAATTTGAGTATCCAATTTTCCTTTCACTCTCTGAAATTATTAAACTGAATTTACTTATCTCGTTCAAATTGAAAAAAATAATTAAATAACTTTATTATCTACTTTTTTAATAAAGTGAAGAGGATATAATAATTTCATATCATTCCTTAGACAACATTTTGCACCTAAGTGTAAATAACACACACAAATGACATCGACGCTACTTGCTGACCAAAGTCTCAGCCGAGATTCAACCCTCGGACTGTGAGTTTTGAATGTGGCATCCCCACCATCCTGCTTGTATTCATTTCATGCACATAAAGTGACCCTGGTTTTATTTAAAATAAAGGTTTTTATTGCTTCCCGAAATGTTTTTCCATTTCTTCTCGGGTAGCGTGGGAAGCCATTTGTGCATGCTAGTTAAGGATCTTCCTCTTTTACAATCTCACCAAGTACATATATTCGATGATTTCACAATTGAAATATGATCAACAAAAATTTCATATCATCATCAAATTCTTTCCTTCCTTGTTAATGAGAGGATATATTCCTCTTTGAATAACCATAATCTCGTATTCTCTCTTAATTCTACACTAGAGGTGAATTTTTAAGACAATTATTGGGATTATCAATAATTACCTTCATACGGACACGCTTATATGCAATGACATATGTCTAATGAAAATTTGATAATTCCATATATATCTACTCTTTCGTGGTCATCTATTTTCACTTCGATGAATCTTCCTTATATACTTGGAGGATAGGTTGAGTGACTAGTTGTTGAGGCACACTGGCACCGGATGTAGTGGAAGAAGTAAAAATTGAAGTATCTTCATTTTACAAGAAATGGATGAATGGTGTGCTTTCTGATCAAATGGGAAGCCTAACAATGCATGAATTCAAATGAAAAATGGATAGCGTAATGTTGCAAATGCCTTAAGCTTCCAAGAGATGATTTGTGAAGGGATGAGCCTCTTATTTATAGTTAAAGGAGAGGCCATGGATTGTGGATCAAGCTTTGAATAAGTTGTAAGTTAATGAATGCATTTTCCTGATTTAACATGTTGATTTGGTCTATGTAGTTGGTTAAGTTTGAATAAGAATTTAAGAGGCTTTATTTCAAATTGGTTGGCTTTTGATTTTATTCCAAAGTTGGTTATACATGAATATTTAGCTTCCTCTTTGTAGGGTTCTAGAACTTGAGTGAGTGAGCTAGTGATGTGGAGTTGAGTGGAAGGTGAGTGGATATTTAATTTTTATTTTATTTAAATAGATAATTAAATTAGATAAGGAGTGTAAGTGTATGTTTTATGCATGATATAATTAATTAAATTAATTCTAGTGGGATGTGGGTGAATATTAATTCAAATAGAAATGTGCAAAGGGTAGTATGTAATTTTAGGGTGTCTACATTTTCCCCTCTTTAAAGTGTTATTATAGAGTAATAGCATTTTAAAGATAATAGACACATGTAGATTGATGAACAAATGATAGAGAAGTGTGGAGGACTACCCAATTTGCCCCAATGAAATGTTTGGATGCCCCATGAGTTAAAGATGGTACTAATGGAGTTCTCCTAAAGCGGGTGGGTGACACAACAAAGTAGTGGACATATGCTTGATAGGGGGGAGATAGAGAGAGAGATAGAGAAAAAGATAAAACATGAAGAAAGGGTGTAGAAAATGAGTTATAAGAGTGCAAAGGCCAAAATTAGGGTTTAAAAAGAAAATATAGGGTTTAGAAGAAGGGTTTGAATAGAAGGGTAGGAGGGATCAAAACCTTATTTAGTATTTTTATATTAGAACCTTTTTCCCCTAAGATATTTTTGAGCTTTATATTATGGGAGAGATGAAATGATATCCAACATGTGTTCATCTCACAAATCATGTTCGATAGTTCGGGTAGGCTCCTTGTGATGATGGTCCAGTAAATACACAAGAAATGAATTAATTAGGTGCATTTATTATTTTTAGAGGTATTTTAAAAATAAAAATTATCACTGGCGCAAGGAAGTAGTTGCGATATTGTAGCCCACAAATTGTGCTATGGTAGGCTTTCTGAGCTAGCATGAAAGGAAGGGAATTTGTATATAAATAAACATACTAGCGTGATAAGTTTGTTAGTGTCATAATGGATTCACTAGCGTGATAATACACACACTATCATTGAGTGCGTTAACATAAAAAAGAATGCGCTAGTGTGAAAATTGAGTGTGTTAGCGTTAAAATATTTGCATTAGTGTAACATGAGGTGTGATAGCGTGAATTAGAGAAATGGGTTAGATGTAGAAGATGAAATGAGAAATAAAAAATGATTTGTAAAGGACTAATGAATTAGTGTAATGTGTGTAGGAGAGATTATATGCCTGGACATGTGAGAGAGACATGAACAATTGCAATCATTAAAGAGGAAAATAACGAGGTCGGAGCGGAGAGGACTATGGGCGATACTAGAGGTTTCACGACTAGAAACATAACATGGATGTTAGACATCAAATTAGACCACTTTGCTTGTTGACTATAGTAGTAGAGCGATGACACAAGAGTCATAGATATTCAAATTGCCTACCGGGAAATGTCGGTGACTACGAGGGTGTCGATGCATGGTCAATTGATTCGGTGGGAGAGGATTACAACATGGGTTATGGCACGGAACACGATACTATTTCAAGTAGAGGAGATTCACGGTGAGGGTATGATGGTGTACCTTGCAGTACATGGAGGATTATACGTTAGCACAACTTTTGATTTACTTGATGGATCTTATCAGCAGCTACTTGATGCCCAATAATTATGGGAGGAATTTTCATCTTGGTTTGATTAGCATGGTAGTGGAACTGATAGAATCAACAATAGTGTTTGCGTAGGGGGCCATGTATACTATCCCATCTATACAAAGACAAGCATATGGTAGTGTATAGGATTTAGAGGATTTTTGACTTAGCGACATTATTACAAATTTGGGCGTGGGAACATATGGCGATGGGTTGGTGATTGGGCTTCGAGAGACATATAGCTAGAGGATCCATCACTTTGCGGTTGGGAGATGGTAGGTGTTACTCGGAGAGGTCACCAGGAGATTTAGCATTTTACGTATGAGCGATAAATTATCTACAATTGTGAATAATTATATAGAGGCCATACATACAATATATATGAGAAAAAGATGTTGCAGAGTTAGGGAAAGATGAGATAGAGAATTATATTGATGGTATTTAATCATATATCAATTATCATTGAGTGGTATATAGATCAAATAGGGTCGGAGATATCTTGGAGTTATACAGAAAATTATGGAAGAGAAGTGGTACGCGCAAGTAGCGCAAGACACCACGAGTTTGGGCCATGCATCGGGTTAAGCATAGTGAGGGCTAGTTTTGGAGGAGTATTAGCTCAAGTATGGGATGATGAGCAAAAATCATGGACCCTAGTGTATTAGTGGAGTATTTAGTGTAGTACGAAGCTATAGTACCTCTTTGTGTTATCATCCCTCAGGCGGATTATGGTAGTAGGTATATCGGTAGCATGAGGGGTGCACTATGGCAGAGAGGTAGGAGGGGATCTTGACGGGGTTAGAGAGGAGAGGGATTTAGATAGATTCAAGGAGGAGAGATAGTTGGACTAGGGTATGTTGGTACCCAAATTTTTCTCCTTTTCAATCTGAGAAGCATCAGAAATATGGCATGAAGCTTGAAGGAAGATAGATCTTGATATATGTCATTTTGTAGGCTGGGGATGTGATCTAACTGGCACTTAGATTTGTGGAGAGATGGATAGCACCTTGAAAGGATTTTGATCTAATCCTCACTATTTTAGGTTGTTCCTTTCAACCAAGGTAAGAGAACCTATATTGCAGCCTCTGTTTTGTGAAGGAGGTGGAGATATCCTTATATTGTGCATATTGTATGGAGATGGCCTTGGGAAAACATGATCAATTTTCCATTATTCAAACTCAACAGTGTCACTACTAAATGATGGAAGTGCTTTCAAGACAAGGTGAAAGGCTTGAAGACATTGTATGATCTTGATTTGCTTTGTACATTTTTTTAGATGGGTTAGATTCTTTTGTTGACACACATGCAATGCCGGGGTAGTATGGGTAGGATTAGTTATTCGGATGATTTTTGGTGGGGTATTGACAAGAAAAACTTGGATATATCAAATATTTTACAACCTCTACAATACTTGAACAACTATCAAATAAAATGCTTCAAATAATCGGGGTGTTCTTTCAACCAAAATATGCATAAATGGAAGCCTAGGTTGCACTCTTCACACAATATTTGAGAACTCACCAAAAATCTTGAATTAAAGAACTCAATTAAAGAAAAAAATCCACGCCTAAGGTACCTCCAAAGGCTTACAAGAAATACCAAAATCTTGTTAGATTCATCGGCATGGGAGAATTTCTTGAACAATCTCGGAGCTGTGTGATGGCTATACACTTAGTAACAAAATCACATACCTAAAGATCCAACACAAAAGAAATTAACCTAGTTCTTTGGTGGGTTTTTCAAAAATGAGCTTTCTCTCAGAATTTTCTCGTGATTTTCAACTTCCTGACGCCTTTGCATTTTTCCAAAATGCACTATATACCTCTTGCCACATTGGATCCTTATTTCCCAAGTAAAGCATATGCCAAGGGATCAAGTTTGTTACAACAATTTCTCATGAATCATTGAAAATGACATTTAACAAATTTGCAACGAGAATTGACAGGTGTTTAAAAGACTGAATCATTACAAATATTTGGATCATTATCCTTCCCGGAGGCATATTTTTCATCATCAAGGCATGTAGATGCCTTTCCTCTCATCATTTCACCTTTTCACCTTTTAAAACTACCTCTGCAACTTTCAATTTTGACATTTCACGTGTTTGGACGGATTAGGGAAAAAAATTGTTTCAAAAACACCTCAAATCTGCAAATTAATCCCTAAAACCACTTGCATTGATCTTTGTAGGCACAAAGGACACGAATTCATCAAAAATTTGATTAAAAATGATGCAAAATTCACATCTCCAAGCTTCCTGGAGCAAAAATGGCGGCCAAAAATGAAAATGTACAGTTGCCCTTGATCTACTCTTTTCCTTCAATCTGGGCCCTCCACGTGTCAAAATATGATTGGGAATCAATTCGGGCTCACCTTTTGACTTTTTTGACATTTTGGAAAAATGAAAAAAATTGACTTTTTCCTTCACCCCGAAATTTGGTGATGACACATGGCATATGGTGGGTCCCATTGGGATCACGCTTCAATTCTATGCATTTTGACCTTTTTGAAAATTTAGAAAATTTTCACTTTTTCCCCGTGGGCTTGCACACCCGATTTCTCCCTTGCCATGTGTCATGCTCTCTATTCTAAAAAAGCTGCGAGCTTATTTCATGTTTTGACCCCTTTTTCACCAGGATAAAAATCCATTTTTCTTCAGGGCCCACACCTTGGATAACTCCTGCCATGTGTCTCTTTTTTATTTGTTCGTGGGCCAAAGACTTCAAATTTCCACACCGATTCTTTTCTTTTTTTGCAAAAGGAAAATTTTCCGTCTTACCTCCACCGGCCACCCACTCCACTGACCGCCACATGTCCATCGCTGATTAGAGCGGAGATGCATCCCATTTTTTAACTTTAGAAAACAAAGCTAAAAAATCATTAAGTCTTCCATCGGCCCACTTCTCCATTTTTGGTTTTTCAAGGCCACGTGTCCACCTGTGATTGGCCACGGGGTTGCGCTTCAAAATTTCACTTCAACATTTTTGCCTCCAAAGAAAAAAAACTTCAAAAACCTTCGCCATCCGCATCCCCTCTATCCTTGATTTCTTCCACATGTCCTCCTCTGATTGGTTACGGAGCTTCAGAACTTTTTGTGACTTTCAATTTTTTGCAAAAAAAAGTCTAAAAACTCTAAGGGAATCCGAACACCCACCATCCCTTGGCCAATGAAAACACGCCACGTAGGCAAAATTTGAAAAAGTAGAGCCCTGGGCCCAAAAATGCCCCATTCGCCAAAAAGGCAAAAAATGATAAGTTATAACACTTCCCCACTTCTCCTCAACTAATTAGATTCTACCACGTGCCCTCGACTTCTCAGCAATAATTTGACGGCTAAAATATGCCCGTTTGGTATCCACAAATACAAAGTTTTTCCAAACAGTGCCCAAAATCTGATTTTTTCACCAAGGATGGAAATTTTTTGAAGTAGAATCAAATGAAACATGATTTCCGAGCATTTCTCGACCTTGGGATTGGATTTTCAAATACATACAAGTATGAATCGATCAATTTTGATTTTTCATGATCGGAAAAAGGGAAAACATAGCATAGCCCATAGATTTTGAAAAATTAGGGCACAAATAAGGCATGCATGGATTTTTCTCTCAAACTAGGGTAAAACAACAAGTTTGTGAGCATTTTTAAAACATTCGACTGGAAGGGACAAGTTGTAGACCATTATTTCAAAAAATAAAACATTTTTGAGCAAGTACAGATTTGAAAAATTAGGGCAACACGGTGCAAGCTTGAGTATTCTTGTAAAATGGGGCATGTCAAATGATTTTCAAATGGACTAAGGCATGGGAACAGAGGCAAGCAACTTCATTTCACCCATTAAAACTATAGAAAATGTTTCAGGAAATGCAGAGTGAAAGGAAAATTAGGGCAAAAGCATAGAGGATCAAAATGGACACCAACATCGGCTCCTGCTCGGGGATGGGCACTCCCAGTGAGTGCCACAAGAACAATAAGTAGACCAAGTGCCAAACAATCCATTGGGCAAAGGAGTCATGAGCTAAAACCACAAAAAACCAGTGAGAACCTGACAAAAATGGTTACCACACACCAAGGCAAACCACAAACGACAAAACACCAAAAATAGAGTGAAAAACCAAACACTATACACTATACAAGTGGTGCATACCTCAAATTTTGGGATTAATCCAAGAAATGCTTCAGATGCCTGCCATTAATAGGCAATTCAAGCAATTCCCCATCTAAATCTTTGAGAAAAAAGGTATTCTCACCAATTCTGATATCAATGGAGTAAGGGCCCATCCATAATGCATCAAATTTTCCATGTTTGCCCTTATCCTCATTTCTACTATCCCACAACAAAACCAGATCTCCAATATTGAAGGCCCTAGGAGTGACCTTCTTATCAAACAATCTTTTCAACTTCTCTCTAAATCTAATATGCCTCTGGTGGGATGCTCTTCTCTCTTCATCTAGCTCCATAATCTAATTGATCCTTGCTTCATATGGACTGACCTCTTGATCCTCAAGTTGTTGAACAAACTGAAATGAAGATAACTATAGATGTAAGGGTAGCAGAGCTTGAGTTCCATACACCAACTCAAATGGGCTCTTACCGGTAGCTCTCTTGGCAATGATTCTATCATTAAATGTAAATTTCAGTTGTTCACCCCATTTTCTCTTGTTCAACTCCAAGGTCCTCCTAATGATCTTTAACAAATTGTTATTGTTGGAATCAGTTTGTCCATTCCTTGGGGGTTATAGTTTGAACAATAATTCAGGTTGGTTCCATACTCCTTGCACATTGCCATCAAAGGTTTATCTCGTGAAACACATGGCATTATCAGCAACAATCTTGACTGGCACACCAAATATGCATATGATATTGTTTAGTAAGAAATCAATAACAACTTGGTGTGTTGATTTCTTGGTGGGATTACCTCTACCCACTTGGTGAAGTAATCGGTGGCTACAAGAATCTACTAATGGCCAGCACTAGAAGGATATGAAATTTCACCAATGAAGTCCATTCCCCCTTTGTTTGAAAGGAGCTTCAATTGATACAGCTGCAAAGGAAGGGATCCTAAAGCTTTCATTTTCCAGAGAAACACTCTGACAAATTTCACATTTTCTAATCAGGTATGGTTGCATCTTTGAAGAGAGTAGGCCACTAATAACCAGCTCTCAAAACTTTGTGTGTTATAACCCTTCCAAAAAGTTTCCCCCACAAAATCCCCCATGGAAATCAACAATCACTTTGAGAGCTTAGTCTTTAGTTACACACCTCAAGAGGACACCTTCGGGGGTTCTTCCAAGCCAGCCCAAAGTCGGTGATGATGTATTTTTGAAAAGCCTCGCTTGAGGGCTCTTTTCGATTTTTATTTAAATGGTCGGGACAACATAAGGGTCTCGAGGTAAAAGATTATATCCTTGTACCACTCAAAATTTACCAAGTTCTCAAGAACATCTACCCTTTCTTCCTTTAATTCATTCACTTCCATAGTCTGCAAGTTGCTCTCGGTCGTGAGATTAGCAAGACCCAAACCTCTTACCAACTTTGTGGTTTGGATGTCCATATCATACTCCTACAATTTGTTCACCCATCTATATCTTTTACTTGAGATCTCCATCTATGATAAGATGTCTTTTACCATGGTGTGGGGAACATAAGCAACAACTTTTGAACTTAAAATATAAGGCCTGAAAACCTTTGTTGCTTTCACCAAGGAAAATTCTTGTTTTTCCATGATTGTATATTTTAACTCAGTAGCTTGTAAATCCTTGCTAAAGAAGGAAATATGCCTCTCAACCCCATCTTCATCCTTTTGGAGCAAAATAGATGTAATAATATTTTCAGCGGCAAAGGAGAAGATTTGGAAAGGCTTCTTGTAATTCGAGAGCTGCCAAGACAGGTGCATGTTTAAGTGCTTCCTTGATCCCTTAAAAATCATGAATAGTAGCCTCCTCCCATTTGATAACTTGATCTTTCTTTAACATGCATGTGATAGGAAGAGTCAACTCAGAAAAATTGGACACAAACCTTCTAATGAAATTGATTTTCCCAAAGAAAGATTGGATGCCCTTCTTCATTCTTGGGCACCCTGTTGATTGCTTCTACTCTCTCTGGATCAATCATGTCACCAGCCTTTGAAACAATATGACCAAGTAGCTTGGTCTTTTACACCCCAAAGTGACACTTCTTTGGATTGAGAGAGATTCCAAATTCTCTACATCTGATCAACATTCTTTCCAAATGTTGCAAGTGATATTTTCTACTCCTTGAAAATACAGTCACATCATTTTGATAAGCTGCAATGAAATAATTTATATAACCAAAAAAAGCAACATCCATTTCTCTTTGGAAGGTAGCTCCAGCATTCATGAGACCAAAAGGAATTCTCACATAAACATATGTTCCCCAAGGTGTGGTAAAGGCGGTTTTAAATCTTTCTGAATCCTTGACAACAACTTTGATTGTAGCAGAGAAACCATCCAAGGTGGACAACAATTCAGATCCGAGTCACTAAGCTATGCAGCATGTTCTCCATGTTTGGTAAAGGATAATTGTCTTTCAATGAAGCTCTATTCAAATTTTTGAATTCTACACAAAGTCTGATATCTCCATTCTTCTTCTCGACTAGAACAAGGTTTTGCACGACCCAAGATGAATACCTCGTGGGCTGAATGATCCCTCCCTCCTTCAGTTTCTTCAATTCATCTTGCATTTTCATGGAGAGGAGTGGATTAATTGGCCTTTGCTTCTATCTGAATGGTTTGGCATTTTTCTCAAGAGGGATCTCATGTTGAAACAAGTCCTCTCTATATGCTTTTAGCTCTGAATATGACCGGGCAGGGGCGGAGTCTTGATATTGTTTCAACAATTGAAGATAGGATTGTTTTTCTTCCTTGTTTAAACTGCTGCCCAACCAAACTTTTCTTGGTTTGTCCTTTGTTCCCAAGTCATGCTCTTCCACATCCCTTGAGGAAGACATGTTTCTATTGATGATGCAATCAACATTGCTAAAATTTGACTCAAGAGTAACAAGACCTCTAGGAATGGTGTTAGTTTTCAATTGGATAATATCTTTTCCAAACAAAGTCTCTCTTCCTTCAGTCATACATACCATTGATTCCCAATCAATATGTTGATCTACAAAATCACCTTGATTTTGTAAGAACCTTTGCACTTGAGCATCATCATCAAACACTTGCCAATGCTTGATGTTGTCAGGGACAACTGACCTAATTAACACTTCAACATTATACTCACAATATGGTGAAATGGTGCAATCTCCAAATCTTGACCCCATCACTGCCAACTTTTCAGTAGTAGCATTCAAACTTCTATCATGGTGCACAATATTGAAGGAATCAAACATCTCAATTTAATTCCTAACTACATGCTTATACTTTGCTTCATCAACTTATTTTTTGTAGCATACAGTTTTATTATTTGTTTGACAACTAGCTCTGAATCTCCTTTTGCAATGATGTCCTTGACACCATACTTCCATGCAATTCTTAGACCCAACAACAAGGCTTCATACTCAGTAATGTTGTTAGTACATTCAAAATTAAGCTTGAAGGAAAAAACAAATTCTTCCAAGCTAGGAGAAATCAGAATTACACCAGCACCATTTCCAAATTTGGAGCAAGCTCCATCAAATAACAAGGTCCAAGGAGAACATACCTACTCAAGGCACTTTGACTGATCCATTTTGTGTTCTTTTCCATCATCAAAACCAATAAAATTATCAACATCAACATCAACAAACAACACCTCATAGGAAGCATTGTTTGGATCCTCAATTAGATGCAACATTTTCTTCTCTCCATAGAGATTGACAAGGCTTCCCTTAATGGGAATGGTGGAAAAATACATATCCATTTGGACACTCCCTCAAACACTTGTAGCCCACTTTCTTGACAATAACACACCCCATTTGGCAGGGCAATCAACAATCACAACATCCAATTTTAAATTCCTCCCAGGATAAGATGCAAGCTACACTACCAAACCCTTCACACAACCGAAAAACGACACTTCTCTTGGGTCCATGGTAGTGCATTTTCCATAGGATTCTATCACGTTGATATCCAACTCATCCATGACTTCTAGAGGCATGAAATTACATGATGCACTGGAATCAAACATACAATTGTGAAGTAGCCTATCCTTTATGATCAAAGTTGTGAAGAATGGATCAACATTCAATTGGGAATCAACCAAGGATGTCCCCAAATATACCTCAAGTGTCTCTCCAAGATCTTCTACTGCTAGTGGTGCTTTAAGGTCAACAATGATTTGAGGAGGAGTTTCAACAACATTTACATTTCTGCCTAGAGTAGTCTTCTCTTCTTTCAACCCCAAGTACTCAAATGTTCTCTTCTTATGCTCAGGAATTCTAAGCAACTCAATGATTAGAACACTCACTTTAATTTGGCTCAATACTTGGGCTATGTCATAGGGAACACTCTTTGGCAAAGAAACATTGGAAGGGAGACAAGAAGATTCATCAGATGGCATGGGATTCTTGGTAGCTTGGGCATGAGGAGGACTATAATTTTTGCTTGGGACAGCAGAGCTTTTAGCAAGTGTTTCTCTCTAGGAGCTTCTTTTGGAATGCTTGTGAGAAAGGGTGTTTTAGGTTTAGCTTAAGGCCCAAATCCTTTAACAACTTTGCTTCTAGTGTTATAGTATTTCTCTTGAGCTACAACAACATTCATCAACAATTGTCTATCTTCCTCTGAAGGAATAACACCATCATACTTATTAATCATCAAAGCTCTTAAGTATTCAAATTCATTATTAGGAATTTCAAAAGCTTGCACTACATAAACTTCAAGAGTATGAGGGGGAAGAAAAATTTGTACCCATTTGATGCAATCCCAAAATTTGCAGCATCCTAAGCACTCGTTACTTCATAGATGTTGCTCCTTCTTGTGAGCTTGAAGAATAGCCCACCATGTAAATGTCATCATCAGTACCATCATCATTATTAGCTTCACCTTATTGCTAGTCCACTTCACATGGAGGATGGGGTAGAAAACACCTATCACACCAATCAATATTAGCAAATTATTCAACAAAGAGAACCCTAGCATTTAAGGGATCAAGTAACACTCTCCCTTCACGTGCTTGAGGATGTCTATTTGCAGACCCCATGGGTCCTTTCCCTCTATCATCTGCCCTTTGATCACCTCTAGGATGATTGGAAAACATGTCATGGTTTTGTGCTCTTGGCTGACCTTGTGAAGTCTCGCCCAATTCCTTCTCGATCTCTTGCCAACTTATATGAGATTTCTTTGACAACCCCTGCCAAAGTTTTCACAACCTCCTCTAAATCAGCACCCTTGCTAGCTTGAGGCTTTTCAAGTTTTATCAACTTTACACCATCTATCTTGAGAGGTTTCACAATTTATTTGATATTGCTTTCAATTTGAAGTGCCATGGTGAAATCTTGTCTTAGATTGGTATGGTTCTTGTCTCTTAGGTAATAGGATACCTTTTTATCAAATTCATTTGCATTTTTTATTAAACAAGATTCATCACATGACCTTAGATTAACAGAAACCTTCTCAAAGTTTTGTTAAACCTTGTGTTAAAGTCATGGACTGATTCATTGGGGTTATTCTTGATATTCTCAAACTCAGACAAGAGAAATCTAGGATCAGTCTTGTCACCATATTGCAACCTAAATGCATTCTTCATTTCAGTCCAAGAATCAATTGAATTATCAGGCAGATCCTTGTACCAATCCCTAGCATCCTCTTCTAGTGTATGAATGAAAAATTTAATATACACATCTTCAAACTCTATCTCAAAATATTCCATCATGTTAACAAAAATTTTGAGATGTTGATCACCAGTTATTGCATTGTTACCTTGGAATTTTGGTAATCTATTTATGACATCTTATGGGACAACATTTGGGTAACCATCCATTCCTCCAAATTCTATATGACCAAAGGTGTTAACAACAAATGGAGGTCTATGCTGAGCCATATTGTTTGGTGGAGGTGATCTTGGGGGAGACACAAGCTGATGAGGAGTGCAAGGTCTTTGGGGCTCAAGAATGTGATTCACAAGAATTTTATTCTCTAAGTGTTGATTTCTTGGAAAGTCTTATTTAAATTGAAACACAGTGTAGATTGAAGAAGGAACTTACCATGTACATCGAAGGACCTTCACATATGAGAGGATTTCTTGAATTAGAATCACTTGAAGAAGAGTGATAATCCTCTACCAAATGCCGATCTCTCTCACCAATGGATATATCTTTACCTGATGTGTGACCTTTAACAACCTTCCAAACTCTTCTCCCTTCCAACTCTGAGTTTCTTGAATCAGTGAAAAAATTCTTAGCGAGTCTCTAATGAAGAGAGATATTCTTCCTTCTAGTTTTGCGAGATATTAACAACACAAAAATAAATGACAAAAAACTTAAGACAATGGTATTTATCAAGATCAGGGACATCATGGAGTCACCACTAAGGAATTTCATCCTAGTTGTGCAAATGCACTAAAATACTCTATCAAATATCTATCAGCACTGAAAACCTTGCCAAAATTTATAGATCAAATATTCCTTTCTTTGAATTTATCAATCACAAATGCAAATCAAGTGTAACAACTATTGGGAACTAACAAAATTGCAGGCAAAACCTATATCTTCACTCAATCCTTACAAATCTGATTATAAAATGATGCTTCACAATGTGTTTACATGCATAATTTGCAAGGAACTTTACCAGGTTTGATATGCATTCAAATATCTCAAATATGTATGCACATGGTTCAAATTGAACTAAGAAAATATCAAACTTAGAACTCTACTCTTCATTCCAATCTTATAAATCTGATCAGAAGATGATACTCAGATTTTGTAATTGCACATAAATCACACAAGAAGTATTACCAGGGATCTAAAATACTGAAATACTGAATAATGTCCCCGGAAACAGTGCCTTTAGAAAGTGTTGTTGACGGGATAAATAGACATGGACTGGAAAATGAATCAACAAATCAATCTCAAGTAGGCAAATTATTTCCCAGGAATTCAAAACAACTCCCCGGAAACGGCGCCATTTAGGTGTTGGTACCCAAATTTGTTCTCCTTTTCAGTCTAAGCAACATCATAAATATGGCATGAAGCTTGAAGGTAGATAGATCTTGATATATGTCATTTTGTAGCCGGGGATGTGATCTAACTAGCACTCAGATTTGTGGAGAGATGGATAGCACTTTGAAAGGATTTTGATCTAATCCTCACTATTTTAGGTTGTGCCTTTCAACCAAGGTAAGAGAACCTATATTACAGCCTTTATTTTGTGAAGGAGGTGGAGATATCCTTATATTGTGCATATTGTATGGAGATGGCCTTGGGAAAACATGATCAATTTTCCATTATTCAAACTCAACAGAGCTATCACTACTAAATGATGGAAATGCTTTCAAGACAAGGCTGAGGTTGTGAAGACATTGTATGATCCTAATTTGCTTTGTGCATTTTTGTAGATGGGTTAGATTCTTTTGTTGACACACAATGCAATGCAGGGGTAGTATGGGTAGGATTAGTTATTCAGATGATTTTTTTGGTGGGGTATTGATAAGACAAACTTGGATATATCAAATCTTTGACAACCTCTACAATACTTGAACAACTATTAGATAAAATGCTTCAAATAATCAGGATGTTCTTTCAACTAGAAGATGCATAAATGGAAGCCCAGTTGTACTCTTCACACAATATTTGAGAACTCACCACAAAATATTGAAGTAAAGAACTCAATTAAACACAAAAACTTATATCAAACCATGCCTAAGGTACCCCCAAAGGCTTACAAGCAATCCCAATCAACAAATGAAGGTGGAGTGATTTTAAACTGCTTATTTTCAATGCCAAATGAAAGCTCTTCTAACAAACAAAACTGCAAGTGCCACTAAACTATCAATAAGGATGAGATTCTGTGATTTCTAAATACTTTCAATGCAAGATTGCAACAAGAACAATGAAAACTATTTGAAGGTATTTAAAATGATAATAGACATCATATTTCCCAGAAAAACATAGATTAACTCAAAAGCTTGTTAGATTCATCAGTAGGGGAGAGTTTCATGAACAATCTCAAAGCTGTGTGATGGCTATACACTTGTAACCAACTCACATACATGAAGATCCAACACAAAAGAAATTAACCTAGTTCTTTGGTGGGTTTCTCAGAAAATGAGCTTTCTCTCAAAATTTGCTCGTGATTTTCAACTTCCCGATGCCTTTACATTTTTCCAAAATGCACTATATACCTCTTTCCACATTGGATCCTTCTCTCCCAAGCAAAGCATATGCCAAGGGATCAAGTTTGTTATAACAATTTCGCATGATTAATTGAAAATGACATTTAACAAATTTACAACGAGAGTTGCCAAGTGTTTAAAAGACTGAATCATTACAAATATTCAGATCATTATCCTTCCTGGAGGCACATTTTTCATCATCAAGGCATGTAGATGCCTTTCCTCTCATCATTTCACCTTTTTACCTTTTAAAACTACATTTGCAACTTTCAATTTTGACATTTCACGTGTTTGGATGGATTAGGGAAAAACTTTGTTTCAAAAACACCTCAAATTTGTAAATTAATCCCTAAAACCACTTGCATTGATCTTTGAAGCACAAAGGACACGAATTCATCAAAAATTTGATTAAAAATGATGCAAAATTTGCATCTCCAAGCTTCCTGAGAAAAATGGCGGCCAAAAATGAAAATGTATAGTTACCCTTGATCTGCTCTTTTTCCTTCAATTTGGGCCCTCCACGTGTCAAAATATGATTGGGAATCAATTCGGGCTCACCTTTTGACTTTTTGACATTTTTGGAAAAATGGAAAATTTTGACTTTTTCCTCCACCCCTCCACCCTTGAAATTTGGTGATGACACATGGCATATGGTGGGTCCCATTGGGATTGTGCTTCAATTCTACACGTTTTGACCTTTTTTGGAAATTTGGAAAATTTTCACTTTTTTCCCAGTGGGCCCACACACCTAATTTCTCCTTGCCACGTGTCATGCTCTCTATCGCTAAAAAACCGCGGGCTTATTTCATGTTTTTAACCCTTTTTTCGCCAAAGGAAAAAAATTCCACTTTTTTCTCCACCTCGTGCCTCCAATTCCTCCCTGCCACGTGTCTCCTTTTGATTTGTTCACGGGCCAATGCTTCAAATTTCCACACTGAGTCTTTTTTGAAAAAGGGAAAATTTTCCCTCTTACCTCCACCGGCCCGCCAACCCACTTTGACCACCACATGTCCATCACTAATTAGAACAAAGATGCATCCCATTTTTTAACTTTAGAAAACAAAGCTAAAAAATCATTAAGTCTTCCATCGGCCCGCTTCTCCATTTTTGGTTTTTCAAGGCCATATGTCCACCTGTGATTGGCCATGGGGCTATGCTTCAAAATTTCACTTTAAAATTTTCTGCCTCCAAAGGCAAAAAACTTCAAAAAGACCTCTTGCCATCCACATCCCCTCTATCCTTGATTTCTACCACATATCCTCCTCCGATTGGTTACGAGCTTCGGACCTTTTTTGACTTTAAATTTTTTTGCAAAATAAAGTCTAAAAACTCTAAGGGAATCCAACCACCCGCCATCCCTCGGCCAATCAAAACATGCCACGTAGGCAAAATTGGAAAAAGTGGAGCCCTAGGCCCGAAAATGCCCCATTCACCAAAAAGGCAAAAATGATAAGTTATAACACTTCCCGCTTCTCCTCAGCTAATTAGATGTTGCCACGTGCCCTCCGACTTCTCAACAATAATTTGACGGCTAAAATATGCCCATCTGACCGTCACAAACACGAGTTTTTCCAGTTGTGCCCATAATCCAATTTTTTCACCAAGGATGGAATTTTTTTGAAATAGAATAAAATGAAACATGATTTCCGAGCATTTCTCGACCTTGGGATTGGATTTTTGAATACATACAAGTATGAATCGATCAATTTTGATTTTTCATGATCGGAAAAAGGAAAACACAACATAGCCCACAGATTTTGAAAAATTAGGGCACAAACAAGGCATGCATGGATTTTTCTCTCAAACTAGGGTAAAACAACAAGTTTGTGAGCATTTTTAAAACATTCACTAGAAGGGACAAGTTACAGACCATTATTTCAAAAATAAAACATTTTTGAGCAAGTACAGATTTGAAAAATTAGGGCAACACGGTGCAAGCTTGAGTATTCTTGCAAAATGGGGCATGTCAAATGATTTTCAAATGGACTAAGGCATGGGAACAGAGGCAACAACTTCATTTCACCCATTAAAACTATAGAAAATGTTTCAGAAATGCAGAGTGAAAGGAAAATTAGGGCAAAAGCATAGAGGATCAAAATAGACACCAACAGGGGTAGATACAGAATTTGTAGGTACCATTAAAAGCACAGGGTGCACAAGGTTCATCATTGAGGCCATCAAGTATAGGAGGATGAGGCTAAGATAAATAAGATGAGGATGGGGATGATGTGGATGGAGATGATGGGTGGGTAGACAGAGAAGAGGTTTTTGTGTGTAGTCTTATTCCACCAAAGTACATCCTCTAAGGTCGTCGGTAGAAACGTTACAAGTGACGAAGGCACGAGAGATAGAGTCATGAAATAGAGATATATCTCTTTGATTATAGCCCATACATTATAGACACACTTACATTAGAGGAAATATGAGAAATATCAATTATCATTATAGATGCAATAGGTGACAATGGAGAGGGATATGATATGATGTGTAGCCAAGGCTAGGGGATGGGAGACATGTGACAGAGTTATTTACAGCCACACATGATGTTTGGTATTACAAAGGTCTATATAAGGTGGTCATTCCTTCTTATCAAAGAGATCCAATGTATATTTATCCCGGTAGTATCGTGCCTCGTTCAAGGCATCCCTGAACCTCACCATCAACACTATCTGATGTGGTGTCATAGGTCTCATAACAACCTATGAGCTCTAACCCACTAATGCTAGCCTTAGACCCTATACCTATGAGCCCTTTCCTCCTCCCTATACCATGGGAATCTATCCCGCCACAACTCCTGTAGTGTGGGACCCTATCCCTAAGTTTGTGGAGATGAATGTGCTATATCATGGGCATGTAAGGCCACAACATGCACCTATGAGGTGACCAAATGGCCACGAAAACCTGCTTTACCCTATGCCTGTAAGGAATCTATTTGTCCCCCATCTCCATCTCCACCCTATGCGGATGTCATTCCCTATGCTACCTATTCTGTAAGGCCACCACATGAGCCTATAAAATGGAAACTTGTGGGTTTGACTCGGTAAGCTTCCCATGTAAAGTGGTAATTTGGGCTTGAAGGGTAGCACCTAATCCTATAAGGTATCCCTCCGCATTGTGATGGTGGCTAAGTTTGGCTACCCTAGCCTTGGTGGTTTCTCATGTAGGTGCTCCGCCCACCACAACCTATATCTATCGGTGACCCCAAAATCATAAATCCACCTATCTACTAGCTACTCCTCTTGTCTGTTAGTAGACTCGGTCGTGGTGGAGACATAGTTCTCTCCATGTCATCTCTCTTATACTGTGGGAAAGATGGAGGCACATCTTGTGGCATCCTGAACTATCATTTAACCTTGTCAATAGGTATCATCTTGTGCTCATCGACATGACGCCCCCTAAATCCATCTTAGCACTGTATTTCCTCCGCCATGTCCTCAGTATGAGGGATAGCCAACATGTGGCCTCCAAACAATATCAACTCTTGATATTCCCTTAAGAAATTGCCTATAATATGAAACATTATGTGTGGCCCTAGCCACCCTGTGCTGCCCACCAACTGGTACCCACCGTTTGTATCTAACTATGACCCGGCCACCCCTAAACCAATCATGTCAGAGAAAACAAATTGGACATACACATACAATGTGCTCATATGCCCAACAATGTAGAAGAAAGGTGTAGCACAAACTAAAACATCATAATCTTCCATACGCTCACAGGCTCCTATACACTACACTAGGAATGTAGGTGTGCATGCAAAACAAATCCACTCCTCCGTCATATCCTATAGTAATCACATCAATGCTCATGGGAATCTCCCACCCACA
This sequence comes from Taxus wallichiana var. yunnanensis, assembly GCA_018340775.1. NCBI lineage: Eukaryota > Viridiplantae > Streptophyta > Pinopsida > Cupressales > Taxaceae > Taxus > Taxus wallichiana. The sequence goes on from CM031242.1 coordinate 651,187,522, forward strand.
AAGATCTAGTAAGGTGAAATAACATACTTCCTCCATCATCAAAACAACCAACCTCATCTCCTAAGGATGGGCCACATACATGTCTCCATAGCTTAGGCTCGCGTTATGGTACCTCAACTCACCCATCACCTCCCCAAATACAACCACTATCAACTCCACGGATGCCTCGAAATAATAAATTACACTCGCTCACCAACAATTGGTAGTCGCAAGATCTCAGTATACATAATCTAGGGTGATAATAATCTCACCCATAGGTAAATGAAAAGTGTTGGTTGCTGAATCCCATATATCGATCGGTCAACCATAAAACTAGGGTCTCGAGATACATGCCTAAAGCATTGAATATGTATCATTCTAACATCGGTCATATGCTCCCACTCCTCCACAGTCACACTCGACCGCATCTCTACCAACAGAGGTGGTACTCTGTCCCACATACGTAGTTGGTCCCTAGCCTGCATCCAAAACCACAACATTGTTAAAGACATGACTACCTCCAATTACCTATTAACCCCAACACCATACCCAATCACACCAATCATGATTACCCCATTTACCTAATTCACATACAAACCTCCTACCCTTTACAATCATGACTCATCACCTTAACATTATTTCACATACTCACCTATCCTATATCGCCAAATATTGTATTTTACCCTTATCCCTCTACAAGCAATCTTTACTTGCCCCTTATTTACCCATTTTCCTTTCATTCCTATCCCTTTTACCCCTATTCCTCCTTCACCCTAATCGGCGTTGGCCGTCTTGACCCTCACCAGCTTTTCCTTGACCGATATTGGTTCCAATTAACCGGTGTCGGTCACCTTAGTCCTAACCGATGCTTTGACTAAAGCCGATCGACATCGGCCAAACCTAGACCTCCGTCGGTCTTTGTCGTGACAACCAAAACTGAAAACCCCTCCCTATTTCTTAAAAATTTGCAAAAACAACCTACAAACCTACTTAATCCCAACCACCTTTACCCCACATTTATTTCTCACCCTACATAACCTATATTTGACCTTTTCCCCCGATTTCACCAATTTTTTTACCCCCATTTCAAAATCAACATTCCCACCCAAATTTCTTCATTTTACAACATAATTGGATCAAATAACAAGCAAGGAGAATGCCACCTACTTCTTCTTGATGTCGTCTCCTTGGTGGCATGTATGGATGCTTTGCCAGGTGGTCCACCCGAACCCTCTCCCACCTTTTCCATGCCAAAATCTACCTTGAATCTCTCCACCAATCACACGTCTCCAACCGCTCTCATGGACCCGTCTACCTAGCTCCTCTCACCACTTAGTAACCTCCACCTCAGCCAGGTATAATGCCTTGTCTTTTTCTCCAAAAAATGCACAAGTCACTCAGCTCTGTCATTTTCTCAAAGTCAAAAGACAACAATGATTCCATAAAATATGGAATTTCAACCTTATAACCCTAACCCAACATGACCAGTGTTGGTCACCCAAAACGATGTCGGTTACCTTATAACTAGCATTAGTCACCTACAGTACCATTTCCTCTACATTTTTCCCATTTTGACCTAAACTCATTACTGTCACATACCTTTTGGCCTTACCAACACTTATTACACCCTACCCATAAGCCTAAATTACCCATACATTTCCTTAATTGTGTTTAGGGACCTATTATTTTACCTATACCTTGGCCTTACCCGTGCCATGACCTATATATCTTGACTTAAACCAATTTTGTGACCTTTGAACTTGTGTCCTCGCTATAGCTTGTGATATTGTTACCTGTGTTGTTTTAGCCTAATGACCTTACCTTGCCTATTGTTGTGTTGTTTATCCCAAACAAACCTTTGGTGTACCGGATCATACCTAAACATTCCTGAACCTAACCTAAGTTGTGTTTCTAGACCATATCTTGTACCTTGGATACTTGAATCACTTCAACCTTGTTTGGATAAACCTATTGACCTTGGATGATGTAGAGTTTACACGATCTTCAACCTGGTATGGTATCACAATCTATACGTGTGCGTGCATTCGATTGTCATTACCCATTACCCAAAATTCCCATACCCTTACCTATAACTCACCTACCTTCACTTTCATCACCTACACATTTATCAAACCACTCACCGACTTTATATCACACCTCATCAGTTCCTAGTTTGAGGGGGATCACCTCCACCCACACTTGGGAAACCTCACCTTTAGCCCTACTTGGGGTAACCCCACTCTCACCTATATTTGGGGAAACCACTTCCTATTTTTTTTAGCATCGCTTACCAATACAAGCTACATGACAAAAGGGGCAAATGTAGACACCAAAATTGGGTCATACTTCCATTAAAACCCCATCAAATAAATTAACCATATCCTACCCATTCATATCCCCTAGTGCACATGTTAATTGAATTAATTATCTTAATTTAATTAATTAATATCCTCACTTAACCACCTCACCTAGCCAACTCACCTAGCCACCTCACTCAAATGACCCACTCAAACCTCATTAATGACCTAAGACCAAGTCTAAACCTATCCTAACCAACTAAGACTTAGTCTAAACCTAGATTTAACTCCTACTAAAAACCTAAAAATAATCTTACTTATCCTCCTATGATCTATCACTCAAGACTTAGACAAATATTGGAGACCATGCCAAAAATAGCAACAATCAGGCTATTTTTGGCTAACCAATATATTCCCACCTTAACCAACATTGGTTACATCTCAACCGACATCAGTCACCTAACCGTTGTCGGTTAGGTTAAATACATTTCCAAAAGCCTTTTCCTAGGTTGGTCATTTGATTCAGGATCTCATATGAACAGAGACTTGGAGCACTCAAAATTTATGAAGCACTCAGTAAAGGAAAATATACGGAAGAACTACCAACAACCATTGACATTCATCATCTTCTTCATGATCACGGATTCACACAGAGAAGCATGGAGGTTCAAACTACCATGACACGAAAAACAAATTCTCTGCTCTCTCGGATCTCCACCATCGCCATTCTTAGCACATGCATTCTCAAAACCTACTCTTCAATAAGTGCCTAACATCTCTTCATTTATTTATGTTTTATTCCAGTAAGATTTATTATCCAACTCAACAATTTATCTTTCTCCACATCCGTACACTCCCTTCCTCCTACCAACCTATCACCCTACCATACCCGACCCTTTCACCTAGTTTTATCCTCTTTTAATCATCTCTGAGCCTCCAAGGCCATTTTACAACCTTACCCTCACCATTTCCAACCTCTATGAAATCACAGAGTCTCGAAAAATAAGTTTAAAGTACCATTTACTAATTTCCCCTACCAATGTCAGTTATCCAACAGACATTGGTCATTCTCGCCTAACGTCGCCATCGTGTCTGCAATATATCTCAAGCTAGCAAGCTAATACCTATTTCCCAACATCCTAGAATCACTTGTAACCTTTACTGACCTATCCAGAGATTGTACCAAACTTACAACCTAATACCCGCCTATCACTCCGACCCATTTTTGCCTCAAACAACCTTTTGAACAACCTTTCTTATTGTTTTGTATGAGATACCCAAATCATTTCAATTATAATAGGATCTTTATTTCATGTATCTTTTGAATAGAATTAATATTGTTATATAAAAGTGGATTGACAACCTATTCAGGAAGCATCACACTTCCCAGTGTCTAGCTCCCACTAGGAATTCCACTCATTGTTTTGTTTAATTCTATCTGGTGGTATTGGTTTGCAGTTATAGATAGTTCCTCCTGGACAAAAGGGAGATCTTGTAATAAACTTGGATCAAGAAATTAGAATGTGCATGCAAACTTCAACCAACACTACAAATAGGTATTCCTCCTCGGCTATTGTTTCTTATCTGCTTTCATTAATTTGGTAAGAATCGGTGAAACAATGTATACAACAATAAGTACGCACCATGGCTATAAATAAGCCAACATGATAAAAAAATAATTGTAATTGGTATAAAGTAAATTAGAATAATAATACAATATAACTTGAAATAAAGACAATTAACTATTCCCCTAATGTGTTCCATAGTGATGAGTAAGCATATTTGGATGCCCTTAAAAAGTATACATGCAAGGGGATTGGATCAAACTAAAGAGTGGGGTCAAGTGACACTCTTTTTTGGATCCATATTAAAGATTAATATGAGATTGAATGGGTCATTTCCCCCAAACAAGGATGCATGCAAGGGAGAAAATGAGAGTTGATATTTCCCCAAACAAGGATACACACGAGGGATATGATTGATTTGACTTTCCCCAAGTAAGGATACATATGAGGGGTAAGATGATTTATTTTTATAGTCATAGGATAGTTGGAATGATCACTAGGATAGTAGTGTAAAAGTATTATTTTGGTGATATGTGTTGATGTTTTAGGTATTTTTGAATGTTTTTGGATTTTTGATTTTTTTGAGTAAGAACCGGTGATATTTAAATAGGTGATTCAGACCCACCTAATCATACACAAGCATGTAGATGCATAGTAATATAATTTTTTCAAATGAACCACATCCATAGGTTCCATAAGAACTTCAATGTCTTGAGTGGATAAATTTTATGAACCTGATCCAAATTTTATAGTGATAAGGTAAGGACCCAACCAATTTGGTTCAAATTTTCCTTTCTTGTCTTGATCTTTGGTTGTATTTTTTAAATTTATTTTAATACAAGGTTATCAATCTCAAATTTTCATGGTTTTATCTTCTTGTTGTAGTTACGATGAAGTCGATTCTGATACACTTTGAAATAATATAAATTGTTGAGTTGCTTTTCATGTAGGAGATCAAGCTAAGAAAGGAGAACTTCTCTATAATAATATTCTTTGATCGGATATTAGAGAGATACACCGAGTGGAGAGAGCTTGACCTATATAAGTAATACAACTTCATATTCATATAAAAATGAAAATGGAGTGGCTCCTATTGGATTATGGAAGGATGTGCGATGGGCCTAGAGGAAATAACATACTTGTGTATGTCAATTATAACCATGATTATGAACAATTTTTCCCATGATGGATTTTAATATATTTTTCAATGCTTCGTCTTGGCCATTACATTGTGGATAATAAGGTGTGGACCAATGAAGTAGGATGTTTAAGTGCTTGGTAAATACTTTAATGGTTTTATGTTTAAACGAATCACCATTATAAGTAACAAGAGAGGATTAAATTCCAAAGAGACAACCATATGGCTCATAGTAGTTACGTTGGTTCATGGGTTGTTCACATCACCCATCACCTCCCGAACCCTATCCATACATCAATTTCATTACTTATAACCCCACCTAGAACACTCGAACCCAGGATAACAACCGTTCATCAAACAAGTCACTCCTTATACTACCCTTGGTTATACAAAAACATCGTAACCTATCTCATCAACTCTTTTAGTCAACTTCCAACTTAATATCATCTTGTCACAAAACATGATTAACCAAAAAAGGCCCTTTGCATCTACCTCTTCATTCAACTCTCATAGTACACTACACATGACTAACCCACTTGCTTGTGGTCAACCATATGACATCCACTTCTCCCCCTATTATGATAAGATCCTCTAGTGTGCCTCCTTCTACAAGATCCTTGGTCACATCCTAACCCATGAGCTCCCATCAGGTCCTCTTCCACAATCCATAACTTGGTTGTGTCCATCCCTACATCCTTACCACTTATCAATATGAGTGTCATCATTAGTGCTCATCCCCTCTCCTAATCGGTACCCATGGTTTATTTCCTACAATATATTTATATTCCTCCTCAACAAAATCCACAACCATCACATCACTTCCTCAATGCTTCCATCCCCCGGCCCTTACTAATATATTTACTCTTCAACAAAACCATTAGGTTCCCGACAAAATTATAGGGATAGGGAACCTTACCGCTTTTCAAAATCATCTTACCATATCAATGGTACCAATTAAATCCTTTTATCTATGGATAAACCAATCCTTCCACAAAAATATTCAACCCCTCAAAATGATCCCATGCAAGCCTTGATGAGAAAAATTGCAAGCCTAGAATCCACTACCATGGGACCAAAAATGTATTCTCCTACAAAAAAATTGCAATGGGACTATTAATCCAATAATTCCCTTCAAAATATATCCATTCATTCGTAACTTATGAAAATCACCAAATTCTATAGCAAGGAATATCCACAATAGCACACTGGGGCCTTCCGAAACTCTTGTTACCTCATAGCCTATGATCAAGATATCATGCTAAGATAATTCCTTATGTTGTTATTCAGGATGAATCTTGATTGGTACAATAGCATACCTCAACATTCTTTATAATCATTCATGTATCTATCCTAACTCTTTCTAGAATAGTTCTCCATCAACATTGGATGCAAGATATCCATCACTGATATGTATTCTATCAAACAATTCGAATACATGTATATCATGGAATTTATCATTGTGGAAAGGAATCATTAGTCAAATATCTTTCTCTCTACTATACACTAAATTGATTGATTTATTTTCTTCATCTTGCACCAAAAACATATCTTCCAATCTCAAAATATAGTCTTTATAAACATTTTACAAAGCCTTCACCATGGCCTAGAAATTAGAACCACGAGACCTCGAAGATGGTAAATTTGAAATACAATCTAAAATTCCTAAACCTAATTATTCTAAAAAAAAATTCCAATAATGATAAGTACTAAGGCTCAACTTATGTTATTGTCCTAAAAATTGCATCCAAGAATCATTCGGACCCTAAATGGCACTAACCTCCTCAACACTATACACCTCTCGAGGGAGTCTTATAGTTTTATATTTTATAAGCTTATGAATGCCTATTTAAAAAATAATCTTATCTCGCTATCGATGAATCTCATCCTAATCCATCCCGGTACAAGGAGTAAAACTATTATAAATACCACTAGGTTTGTGGCCATGACATCAACATGTGTGACTCCTTTTAAAATGTCATCTAAAACCTTATCTATCACAAAGTTGATTTATAGCTAGACAATCCCAATGTACCTCCCAATCAAGCCAGAATGTATTTAAATATCCTTTCCAAACCATCCCCCGACTAATAACACAATCTAGAATAATGCAACATGACCTCATAATCCTTTCACCCATTTTATCAAGAATCGCAATCAACTCCCACCATATGAAGAATCCACATATTTATATGAAGCACCAATTAAAAAACATATCTCTTTGATATTATTACTAATGATGCCCCAAATCGACACCTCCTCGCTTAGTTATGACCATAACAACCACTTCCATAGATATCCCGAGATCTTATCTCTTGGGGTTTTCATGATGAAAATACCCTTGTGGAAATCACTAACATCCCTCCCAAAGATGAGATCCCTGAATGCTAGACAAAAATCTTGATAATCATACATGGGTGTTGAAGATCAATATCTCCAGAAATCCCTACCTCTCAACACACCTACACTCCTCAAGCAATCCACCATTGACATTAATATAGGAATATCATAGGATTCACGTATAGTCAAATGTATTCAAGATTTAGACTCTTATCTAATCATAGTCAAGCCTTTGCATGGTATTATAATGACATGTCGTATTGACCCTAACATCATTGTCCATAATATTGTCACCATCCCTGATGCTAAAATAGTGAATAATAATCTTTGTAAAATGCATGCTCACGTAGAATTTATAATTAAATAAGAACTTATGCATATTCTCTCATCTAATTTCATCCTAACCATCGATTATACATAATAGGTTTCTAATATCGTACTATAACCAAGACCTCTGGGAAATTGTGTATCTCTAAAAACTTGTGAGAACTTAACCTCACCTATCCCAAAGATGATTTCTCCTACATAACATTGATAAGCTTATTGACCTAACTACAAGCCATGAAATCAAAATTTACACTCATCATTATCCTTCACCACTTACATTATCTTCATAAATATATTAATCAAACCCATAATTTAATTTAAAAGTTATCTATCATAAGCCTAAAATCCTTCATCATATTTACCTAGCATAAATATTATCCATATCTGTAAAATATATCCTTAACTTATTTAAATCCACACTTAACCACATAAAAACTTGAAAACCAAAACATAAATAAAAAAATAAAGAACAAACCATCCCATAGCCATTTAACTCATACACATCGAATAAAAACATACCTTCAACATTTACCCAAACTCCAAAACCAAAAAACCTTGTTTATAAGTGGTTTTAACCACTTTACCACTCAAAATCCCAAAAAATGGATCTCTGGTGATTCTCTTAAATCACCAATGAATTATAAATATCATTTTTTAGACCTTCTTCCAGGATCTTCAATTTCAATCTTTGTCCCCAACTTTCTATCATTAACACTAGCATCTCTGCATCCCATTACTCAACACTATCACATTATAGAGACATCATCAATTATTATCATCAAGTCCTTGCCACCTCTCGAGAGACTAGTTTTCATCACTTAGGTTGCAAATTCATCACATTGTCATCCAATCAATTCAGATCTTCTTCAAGAAAGGTTTGAGGCATCTTTTAGCTTCACAACAACCTCAAGGTACTCCTTACATCTTTCTTATCTTCTTTCGTCAGATTTAGCCTTTAATTCAGTCTAAAACATCACTTTGTATCATTAAGCACTCAAAACTATTAAACTATTAAAATTCTCTAAAATCACCAGTGATTTCCCTAATCACCATTGATTGTCCTAATCATCGGCGATTCCTGTCAAATCTGTCTTTTATCAAAATTATCAACATTTCGTCAACTTATTTCATCATTTTTCATCAAATATATTAATTCTAACATGTTATTGAGAATGGATCTTTGTTAGATGGTAATACCTAGTCACTCACATCCAATCACCAACATTTATGACCTTCCTATAGTTAAGAACCCATTTTTCTGGGAATAATACAACATCTTACATGAACTGACACTTTGTGCCATCTGATTCACTATCAATAAAGAGGACATTGAGGATCAGATTGAATTCCTTCATGAGATTGAGTAATAAACTGATGAGATTTATAACATGACTACTTTGAACATGTCCACATTGCATCTACCCTTGTTTGGCCACTTTGAAGCTGCACAAAACTTTCCCATCCATCTGGAGTTCTAAATATTTTTTCTACTTATCTACGTTGATTGTATATATTTATTTTCATCCATATTATTATTTTCAATTCACTTAATTGTTATAAAATGAGATGACATCCTCCAAGGAAGTCTTTTTGGATTCCTAGAACCGATTTTACTAGGGCAAGCTTATCTATCCATTTATCTAATCCTTTTTGTTTAGTGTCTCTGATCACGTAGGTTTCTTTACAGAGGACAAAAGAATTTCATTCATCTAGAATTTGATCAACTTCAATCAAACACCATCTTCAACATCCATCTCTACGGGTATCAGTAAACCCTATGTCTTCCGAGGTCGGTTTTATTTTTATTATTTCACTTCATTAATTTAAAGTAGAAAGTAAAAACATCTCTAAACATTTTGGCACACCCAGTGGGACCTTTAGTCCCTTTCTTCATTTTATTTTCTATAAAACATTCAATTTTTGGCTCTTTTTTGTAATCGCTAGCGATCCAGTTAAATTGCCATCGATTGTGTGAATTGTTAGTGATTTTGTCAATCATTGACGATCTCTGTGAGTGATTTTGATTACTTGGCTAGTTATCCCTTTAACTCCATTTTTTAGTTTTGTTTTCTATTTTCTACTAACATTTTTGCATGTTTTTGCTTTGGAGGCCTTTTTCTTGATGTTTTATTGCTTAAAAAAAAAATAAAATAAAAATTTAAAAAGTAAAAAGAAATCTTTTTTTGTGAGTCATTTCCCTTTCTTTTTACTTTTACACATTTCATTTTTTTTTTCCCTCATCAAAATCAATCATTATTTTGGGTTTTAAAATGAACCTTGCATCTTTCCTAATCACATAGATTAATTAAAAGTTAATTTATTGCATTCACATTATCTTCCCTCACACACATCCAAATCACATCAAATATCAAATTTACATCAAAAACTCTACCCAGGTGATAACTATTGGGATTTCATCACCTAATAGGAAACCAACTTAGTGTTTTGGCCGAGTATAAACAACTAGTTTTCGGTATATTGGCTAAGCACTCGACTCCCTTATTGTTGTGGACCGTGAAGTGAGGGTAGGCCCCAATACCACCTCATACCATCACATATTTATGCCTCACATACCTTTGGGTATATCAAGGACTCCAACCTTACAAACCTAAAACCATCCATAGATGACCATTTCCTAGGACCCTATCATTTGTTTTACACATTCCACTTTTTAAGATAATCAAGATAAAAATAAAATCATTTTGTGTGATTTGCTTGTTGCTTATAAACAACCCCATTTAGATTTATTTTCATTTTGTTAGGTGATTGTGTGTTTTTAATATGGTACTTACAAGACAACAATCCCATATCCATACTTTAGAAAACATGTCTAGTCCATTCCAACAATCCACACCACAATACCATCAAACCTTACAAAATCTCAAACCCAACTAGACGAAGCCTAACAACTCATTGATCAACACCAAGAACTTTTATCAACACCCCATCCTAAAATAAAAAATAATGATTGATAACATTGAATGTTCCATTGATAACACTCAAACATGTCTTCAAAATGCCTGACATTCATTTCATGAATGAAAAAATGCTACATCACCCCACCTGAAGATCAAGAACAACCACATTCTCTAGTAGCAATCCAATCTGCTTCATCTGAGATTCCAAAACCCTTCAGTCCCCATTACTTTGATAGTGGGGATCCTATGTTTTTCAGAAATATTAGATTCAAACCCCATAGCCCTTAATGCTTACCTTGCAGCTAGGGGTGTTCATCTTCAGCCATCATTACCAAACCACAACCTTATGTGCTGATCCCTCATGTGGTTTCTCCCATCTCATTAATCCGAACCACAAACCCATCATTCAAAAATCTATCCTTACCCCCTAGTAACCAAGCCAAAACATCCAAAGTTGTGTCCTTATTCCTATTTTTGATCTTAATGTAATCTCCTCACAAGACACAACCACTTAGCAATAACCCACATCCTCACCTAATCCATCCATTTGGCTCTACATTGATTTAAAACAATGAGGGTACCTCTTCATCCTCACACACCTCTCCAAATTCCTCTTCTATTCAAACACCCCTCTAAGTTTTATCACTATCATCTATCATATCTCACCACCACCTTCCCAAAAAACATGCCACCTCTCCAAAACATTACCATGTTATCCCCACATCTATACCTTTAATCAATAATATGTATATTTCAAGACTCACCAAACTTCACAATATTCTTTCTACCCCTTATTTCACAACATATACCTCAACCATCACAACCATCTCACTTCCTCCCAATCTATACCAAAACAATCACAATCCCTTCCTTTCCAAAACATTCCACAATAATCACAACCCTTTTTGGCACCTCTATTCCTTTTCAACAATCATCCCCATATTCACAACCCCTCATTCACACCTCCATCCTTTTTAACAACACATTCAACAATCAACCCTTAAACATCCATTCCTATCTAGTATCAGTATATCCAACCATCACAACCCCTAGTATCACAACCCACTTACAATATCCCTACAAACACTCCTCAACAAAACATTCCATTCCAACAATACACCCTCAATAATATCAATCATACCAACAACCTAATCAATATTCATTTAACCAATTTGGTTCATCCTCATCTAATACACAACAATCACTACAAATGGACCCTCTTCAAGATTTAATGAATAAGATATCTAGTCTTGAAGCTGCTTCCATGGGCCCTAAGAACACACTCTCATATGAACAAATCTGTAATGAACCTATTCACTCATATATACCTTATAAATCTTATCCACCTCACTGGGAACTTCTAAAATTTCTCAAATTTTATAGTAAAGAAGATCCCCAAAACACATCCAAGATTTCTACCATCCTTGTTATCTTATAGCCCATGATCAAGATCGATGCTTAGGAAATTCCTATGTCTCTAGTTGGTCCTGCCCTGGACTGGTATAACAACATCCCACAATATTCTCTTTTCTCATTTTCACAACTTTCCCAACTCTTTCTGAACACTTTTCTATCAACATCACCCATAAAATCACCATTACCAACCTTTATGCTATTAAACAGTTTGAGGATGAATCAAAAATTTTGTTTCTTTAGAGGGTATAATTCAATCAAATTTCATTCTCACTCCCACAAACAAAATTAATCAAATTATTCTCCCATTCATGCACTAAACATATCTCATCAACACTACAAATTCAATCATTTCAAATGTTTGATGAAGCTTTTACCATGGCCCATAAGCTTGAATTATGAGCCCTTAAAGAAGGAAGTCAAACTTATACCAAAGAAACCTAAAATAGAATTCTCATCAAAACCATCTTCCAGTTTAGATAAATCCAAGTCATCAGCAAACACCGTAGTCACCAAATCCACCTCTAAGGAATGTTTGACCACCGAACGCTCTCAACATCAACATAGTTATACACCCATTGGAGAAACTTATAGTGTGGTTTTTGAAAACTCCTTACCGCTAACATGATTTCTCTTCCACCCATTTGACCTATCGACACATCTGTTTCTAAACCCTCTTGGTATAGGGATAATGAATTATTGTAAATACCATAGAGTTAAGGGTCACGACATCGAAAGGTGTCTTTTTTTCCACAATTTTCTTCAAGATCTGATCGATAAGGGTGAGCTACATTTAGATAATCCTAATGCACCCCAAAATCAGAACCTTGATGTCTTTAAACAACCATTCCCCAATCATTCTCCATCAAGTAGTCAACCACAAACCAACAACGTACAAGCCCACCACACTATAAACACCATCAATAAGACATTTCTTATCACCGAATCCATGCCCATACATCTCTAATAAAACCCCTAAATCAACATCCAAAAACAACCATTAACATCCCCACAACCAATTATTGAAAAAAATCCTTTACATTTTTAGTTTCCACCTCTTCATCAACCCCATCCAAGGTTTCTTCACAAACACCTCAATAACAACCAGTCATCCAAATAATGAAAAGTTCGTATAATGACTTTGTAATTCACTATCACCTACATAACCTTAAAAAATTATTCCACTTCCATCTAAAAAGGTTACGGTCATATCTCAAAATCACCCCATGTAAAAATCAAAATATCAACCATCTATCTTGGGTCCACACCCTTCATCTAAATCACCCATCATTATCACACCTTTGAAATATATCCATTTACAAAAGACTAAAATTAAATCCATCTCTCCTTTGAATACTAAACCCAGTGAGATATCATCACCATCAACATCTACATCTAAAGGCTACTATGCGAAAACTCTAGAAAATTATTCAAAAAAATCTTGTAGTGTTACCTCTTCAAACCATCCAACTCTCAAGGCTGAAACCATCCTGGTATAACTTCAAAGCTTCATGCAACTATCATCAACACTAAGACACTTATATAGAATATTGTAAAAAGCCTTCATGTCATTATCAAGAAAATTGAAAGTAAAGTCCTCTTAACTCTAGAATCACATGAATCCATAAAACCTCACACAACACCTACATCCACATCCTCATCCACATCAAGACATCATCTAAAAATTTATTCCTCATCAAGTTGATGTTATCCATATCACCACATGCTCACATGCCCATAATCCCAATCCATCCAAACAAAATAAATCCAAGACATTTTTTTCATCCCTCCACCTCGAAAATATCCTCTTCTTCTGATAAAACTAAGGTTTCCATCTCTCTCACACTCGAATCATCTAATCAAAAATCCAAAATATCCATCCTCATTGCTCCACCTTCTTCCTCTATGGTACAAAAAGGTGGTCATCAAACAACTACACCAAGCTCCAGTTAAAATTTCACTTTACGAGCTTGTTCAAACATCACCTTCACATAAGCAAGCTATGATCAAAGCCATGTAATCCATATCAGTACCCATAGATGATCCATCTTCCTTAACAAACTTTGTAGGTTCTCTTAAAGCATCCTCTGCCATCTCCTTTGAATCTTCTGAAATACCATCACTTTGAAAAAGGATCATGATTTACCCCTCTTCATCACCATTGCTCAAATCAATGATGTCCTTGTCAAAAGGGTCATGATTGATGGGGAAATTATATCAACATCATTTCCTCCATTAATTTCAATCAACTTAGACTACCAAACATTGTCATTACCCAAACACCCATCTTACTTTGATATTTTAACGACACCATCACGCCCACATTAGGTACCATTATTCTACCCCTTAAAGTTGGCGCTAAAACCCTTCCAAAAAATCTTCTACATCATAGAAGGAGAGTTCCAGTATAATATGATTGTTAGGAAGACCTTGGATATGCACCATTCTATCCCCTTAACCCTTCACCACTATGTTAAATATGAACACGAAGGCCATACATTCATAGTACATGCGGATCCTATTCCTTTTACTAACTGCAATATGACATATCATCCAAACGATGTTCTCATACCAAAATTAGAATCATCCGATGAAGCATCTACCAACACATATACCCCATCATCCAAATTTCCAGATGAATCCTCCCTCAGAGATGTCATGGAGTGTCTTTCACTGGGGAGTACCACCTCCTTATGCTTAATTCTCTACCTACACCTAAAATGTATGGTAGACTAGACAAACAACCTATGTACGAGCCCAATGTTGGAGATATCATCTCTTATGGTATGAGGTATTTGAAAACCAATCTCGTTTATGGAGGTGTCCACTAAACTTCATCACAATCCCCTTAACAACATCATGCCATTCCTTTCTCATCATATTTTTAATATTTATATAATCAAAACTTCACTCAATGTATATCAACCATTTGTGCCTAGAAGGGTTTCATAGTTTGGGCATTATGAACAAGGAATACATGACTTAATCTTCCAACATTATCTTAAACCACATGAAAAATATGGTCTAGGATATGAGAGACCCACCACTAACTCATTTGAACAAACCACATCCATACATATCACAGAATTTGAATTATCATCATCCACCAAATCTAATGACCCCATGGACACCAATGATACTTTATCCATCCCACCTAACTTTTTTTTAGTAAATATCATTTCTTTAGGACCTTTAACTTATCAATCCATCCAAGTTACCAAGAAACTTCATCTCATCTAGACATAGATGATTGAAGAAGATTCACCCACCATCAATATCCTTCAATGTCATAACGACTAAGAAATCATCTCCCATATGGGAGCAGATGACCACTTCCTTCATAAGGCCTTACCACCTAACACATCAAACCTTCTTAATGAATCCACCATCAACATTAACTTAGGGACCGCTCAGGAACCACGCATAGTTAAGGTCAACCAATCAATAAATCCACAAGAATTACATGATTTTAGCACTTTTTTATCCAAGAATATTCAAGCTTTCACTCTGGCCATATAGTGATATGTCAGGGATCGATCCAAATATCATCATATAAAACATCGTCACCTATCTTAACACTAAAAAATTCAAACAAAAGATCTGTATGATACATCCCACATGGCTCTCCTTACCAAATAATAGTTACAACTTCTTATTTCTGCTAATTTCATCATACCCATTACTATCCACATATCATCTCTAACATAACCCATAACCAAAGCCTCGTAAGTTACGCATTTGCATTGATTTTTGGGATCTCAATCTTTCCTACTCTAAATATGACTTCCCTTTTCCAAATATCAATCAGCTAGTCGATTTAATAGTTGGCCATGAAATGCTCTCTCTCTCAAATTCTTGTCACCACTTACGATCAACACAAGAAATATTTCATCACCCCTCAGGGACCTTCTACTACCATATTATGCCCTTTGGAAATAAAAATGTAGGAGCCACTTATGAACATGTCATGACATACATCTTCCATGACCTTATCCACAAAATTGTAGAAGACTATGTTGATGATCTCTTAGGAAAATATAAGCAACGTAAAGATCATCTCACCATCCTTGAATCAATATTTATCCATCTTATCCAATATTTTATCCATCTCAACCCTAGTAAGTGTGTTTTTAGTGTTATCACTTTGGTAAACTCCTCGGATTCATTGTATCTATCCGAGGTATCGAATTTGATCTAGCCAAAATTAAATAAATCATTGAGATTCCTCCTCCATCCAACCTCAAATAGTTATGCAGTCTTCAAGGTAAGTTGCAATCCATCCGACGTTTTATATCTCAATTATTTGACCATTTTCAACTGTTACATCATATCCTCTACAAGGATGTGGATTTTATATGGGATCTTAATTGTCAAAAATCATTTAATGAACTTAAACAATACATTTTATCACCTCCTATACTTACACCGCCTCATGAGGGGGAACCCTTTTACCTTTACATATCTTCCACATACCATGCTTTAGGAGCCATGCTCGCCCATCATGATGACCAAGGTCATGAACAAGCTATCTATTATGTCATTTGTACACTCCAAAAATATGAAACCCATTACACTGAGGTTGAAAATTTATGTTTTTCTCTTTAATTTGTGACCTCTAAACTATGACACTATTTCCTCAATCATAAACTATGCATTCTAAGCTATATCACAAAGACCACATAACTCGATGGCTCATTCTTATGACCGATTTTGACCTTGATTTCATATCAAAAAAAAATATTAAAGGCAAAGCCATCTTAGACCAACTTGATGAAGCTTTACTTTCGACACGCATATCCCTCATGAACAATTTCATGATGAATCTATCAACACAATCGATGAACATGAATTCATTCCCATAAAATGACCCTCTTCTTCAATGGATCTAAATGCCAGCAAGGGGGAGAGACTAGTGTCATTATCTAACCACCTTGGGGATTCCTATTCCACTATCTTTTTCATGTAAATGTGAAACATAAAAATTTCCAATTTTTGAGCATGACAACGGAACACTATGTGAATTTTTTTCAAGTTTCACCTTTCTAAGACACCCCAGGTCTATCCATTCTTAACACTAAACCTTACTCAGTCAATTTTGATCCCTAATTGTATGTCCATCCAATTCACCTAGGTGATTTATAGAATAAAATTTAGTCCCCATCGGTGATTTTAGGATCGTTTGGAGAATACTAAATTTTTAGCGAGTTTTGGGAAGGTCTACCACTAGCCTTCCTAGGACTAATGAAATCCTATGAAGTGGAATGGAGGATAAAAATTCAACATGGAGATGAATTAAAGTGCTGAGAAAATATTTGATAAGGTTTTGGGATATTTTGGAAAGATCCAGAGGTTTTGGAGCCGATTCAGCAAAAGTGGGTTTTCGGGCCTAAAGGAACAAATCTTTGCGAAGGAGTGGTTGAACTTCAAGAAAATATTATGGGAACTTCATGAAGATTAAATAGCCTAAAAAAATTACCTATATTTTTTATTTTCCATTCTCTAAATGGTGGAAAAAATAATACATCTTGAAACATCATGCACTTTCGTAGGCAACTCACTCTTCTAGCGTCAATTGGTGGTCCCGAGAAAGAAGGGTAAACTTTGAGGTGATGAAGTAAGAATTATAACTTAAATACATCACCATTAAACTAAATGGGTGGTTTTTCAGTCAAATTAATTCAAATTTTCACCTCTAAACTCATTCGGGATCTCGAGATGTCTTTGTTGCAAGTTAGGCCCAATGTAAGAGTTCTCATGAGCTTAGCCATTTTTCAAACAGGACACGTGTCGGCTCAAGATCCTGGTAAAATTTCATGTCCCTTTCATCCATTTGAAAAGGGGAAATAATGGATACAAAAATTCTCCCAGCCCTTTTTAGCCCTCGAACACCGACGTGACCTTTCGCTCTGTCGGTTAAACCCCGGGAGCTAGTTTGAGCCTCCCTCTCTCCTGCACGGATGATTGCAAAGTGTCGCAATCATGCGTGAAGTGGAAATTGATGTCCCTTTAGTCCCTTTAGAAAATGGACATAGGGGATAAAAATTCCTAGCCTCACTTAGGCCCCTGTGGTCCCTCATACGCCCAAAATGCAGCTCTAAGTGCTTCTCTCAAGTCCCCTCACTCAAACACACGCCTAATAAAATTATACCAAATGTCACAACCATGCACACGAGGATATTTGATTTCCATTTAGTCCCTTTAGAAAAGGGACATAGGGGACACAAAAATCACCCAACCCCTATTCTTTCTCCTTGGGATGAATAAAATCCAGGACTTAGCCATTTTTCAGTCCAGTTCATCCTCCCACATGTCCATATCCTACTAGAACTCTATAAAAAATTCTTCAGACATCCCAACCTCCATTTCTAATCTCAATCAGCTCCAAAAAAATTCCTTACACTAAAAAATAGATATCTCAGAAGATAAGCAGATCAATGTGATGAAAAATGATAGAGAAATGAAGAAAAACAAATATTTTTTGCCAAATAACTAAGAAGTCTCCAAATCAAAAAATCTTCATATCTTGCAAAATACAAACCGGATTGAGATTTCATATTTTACGTACTTCCTCATTTTTCAATACAATCAAGATGCAACAAACGGGATACCGAATGGTGTCCTCAATCATTTTTTCCAACAAAAACCCCATTTCATGTCATAGCTCACATTCATCTCGATTTCCCATCAATCTGCAATGGAATCGAGCTAAAATTTTTCACATAGACTCCAAATGAAAAACCTATCCCAATGGATTGAATTTCATCATGATCATAAGTGAAAACAAAATCTAAAAAAAAAAGATTCATGATTCCATTAATGGCTCCCATCGGAGCTCTGTCTTTAAAGCTCTTGCCAAGTAAAAATTTAGTTTTTTATTTTTAAGAGCTTTCTAGCAAGAAAAATCAAGTGAAATTCAGAGGATAAGATTGGGACAAAAAGGCAAGTAAAAAAAATATTTTCCATCGCAAACCAAGCACCAGAAATCCACTTTCCAAAAATAGTAAGCTTTCCTATACATGTTTTCTATGTTTGGAAAGTCATCATCAAAATTGGCTATGGCAAAGGCAGTGTGCATTGAAGATCATCAGGAAGTTAGAATGATTGTCCAAAGCAAGAAAACAATGAAAATGAACACTTACTAAAAATAGTAATTTCCCTATATGGGTGCTTACTAAAAATAGTAAGTCACCCCTAGAAGTGGTCGAGGCGAAGGCAATGTGCACATGAGTGAATGAAGAAGCTCATCACATCAGGATGGTCAAGAAGAGGAAAAAATCACCTCTTACCAAAATAACAAGTCTCCCATTTGGGAACTTGCTATTAATGGTAAGTCACACTCAAAGGGTAATTTTGGCAAAATGGGACATAAAGGGATGATCATTCAAGTCAACATCATCATTTGATATTATCATAGGAATTTATTACAGGGCATTCAAGATCCATCTCGAGAAATTGATAGTCTCTTTTGACACTCGGTTCATGGCTCAAGTTACAAGATCATCACATGCAAGGTGGAGGTTGCGATAATTAACGGACATTCCATTCAACCTATTAGGGTTAGTTTTTGAGATATTATCTCCTTAGAAGGGATCTTCGTGAGTTGTGTTTGTGGTCATCGGTAAAATCATTCAACAGTGTTCTTAAAAACTTAACCCAAGGTGTCTGTGAACCATCCTAAGGAGTTTCATAGGGTGCAAAGAATTCAGAGATTCAGATTTTCATCACATTGGAGCATTCCATAGATTAGGAACAATGGGTCTTCATCAGATACAAAGTGTTCTTCAAGGCATCTCTTTCTCTCTCTTCTTCTTTCTCCCTCTTCTTTCTCTCTCCTTTCTAATTATTCATTGGGCCTCATCATTATATTTCATCCTATTCACTTAAGTGACCTATTTTAAAATTGTAAAATTATTCTCTCAAAATTATAAGAGAAATACTTAATTCATGGAAAATGAAAAGTCACAAGTGGAATATGGAAACGAAGAGTCATGTGAGGGAGGTGAGGGGTCAAATTGAAAGTGTTATAAATTGGGATGGCTTCTCCATTCCAAAGGATTCAAAATTTTTGAAGAACTTCTACTCTGTAGCAATGGTGGATTGTATGTAGTTGGACTTTGTATCAACACACATGAAATAAAGCTACACTTCTTCTATTTCCCTTTCTTTGTTTCCCTGTATTTCTCTCTTTCATACATTTTGCAAGCATAGTCGATCATAAAAGGAGTTGGAGAGGAACTTTGTGTCCTCGATAGATGAGTTTAAAAAATTGGTGTTTTAATTCATTGGTCCCCCTAGCTTTATTATGCTTTCCTCTAAACCCATTAAAATCCTTAGCCCTTGGTCATATGGTATGGTTGTATGAGGGCTTAAAGCTTGTGATTCCTACTAGTAGGTGCTTAACTCCAGCCCCTTTCATTTTATTTGTGTGGTGAAGGCAAGAGCATTTTATTTTGTTTTAGTGACAACTAAAATAAATAGTAGAGCATAATATTGAAAAGCTTGTAACTTTTGATCGGTAACTTAGTTTTGAGTGTCGTTTTTGCAAAAGTGTTTGTTTTTTTGTGATCTTTCCATTGGAAATATTTATTTTGAGAATCACACTATAATTATAAAGTGCCATATTGTAACATGCACTCATTATAAAGTGCCAAAATTTGGGGGCTCTTGTTGCATTGCTTGGTTCTTGCATTTATTTTGGTGATTTTTTTTAGAATGGCATCTACTTCTACATTAGATCATGTTGAGCCATTAACAACACATAATTACCACACATGGAAACCAAGAATGGAAACAATAATTAAGCGAGAAGGGATTATGGGATTTAACTTCTTGATAACAACCAGTGTTCACTAGAGAATATGAGAAATTTTAGTACCAAGTGTAAATTTGATGAGTGTATGGGTTTGATAGGAACTTATGTAAGTGACAGTATTTTTTTTCATTTGGAAAAATGTGACTCTCCTTTCAAAATATGGGAGAAATTGGAGGATTTATTTAGTAAGGTGAATCATATGAGAGCCATGCAACTTGAAATTGAGATCTCCTCTCTTAATCCCGAATATTTTCCAACAATTATAGATTTTCTTACCAAGTTCAAGAATTTGTTGACACGGTTGAAGGGGAGTGGAAGAGATAAGAAAGATAAAGAGTGTGTTTACTTATTTCTTCTACCTTTTTCTCTAGCATGGATTCCTTAGGTGACACATCCAAAATTCCCGACTTAGAAACATTTTGTGAAAGAATTACTTGGGAAGAATATAAATTGTCTCACCTTCAAGTATTCAAAGGAATTAGTTGTATCTAATCCTAAGGGCAAGGGAAAACTAAATTCATCCCTTCTCCATCTCAAAATGCTCCTAAACTCAAAGAAAAAAATATAAACGCAAGGAGTCTTCTAAATCCAAGAATAAGTCTAGTGTTTCATGCTCTTTTTCTGGGGGTAGTGGTCATGAAGAACATAGGTGTTATAAGTGAATGTAAGCCTTAGAGGATGCAGTCAAGAAACACAAAATTTCTATCTCCACTCCACCTCCTTCTAATCAGCATGGAAAATCACTTAATGTTTTTAGGAGATCTCAGTCACCACTTGCAAACAATTTGGTTATAGATTCTAGTGCTTCTCATCACATGAATTATTCAAAGGAGTCTTTTGTTTCTCTAGGTTTGATTTCTACTTCCAAAATTGAGGTTGGAGATTATTCCTTTATTTTTTTTGAGGGAAAAGGTAATATATACAACTTGATGGTGGTAGTATCCAAGATGCACTATATGTTCCTAACATCACTACAAATTTTCTTTCTGTATATCAAATTTGTCATTCTGGTCAAGGGAAAATAGTGACTTTTACACCACATGGAGAAGAAGTACAAACTTTGTTGGAGCCTTATTCACTTGTTTCTCAGGCTATTGTTGATCATAGTTCTATAATATATCACTTTGAGGGTTTTGGTGACACTTCTATAGGGACATGATTGGTTTCTAATGTAGATTCAGAGAGTAAGCTTTGGCATGAAATATTTGGACATCTTAATTACATATATTTGAAGGAGTTGAGCACTCATGGTATGGTAGATGGTCTTACTTGATTTTATTGTCTTGAGGGGGTATGCTCTGGTTGTGTATTAGGTAAATAACACTAAGATCTATTTCCTAAGAATTTTACCAAGAGAGTTCCTTCACCACTTGAGGTTGTGCATAGTGACTTGATGGTTTTTCATACCCCCTCTTTCAATGGAGCTAAGTATGCACTTACCTTTATTGATAATTTCTCGAGGCATACTTGGGTTTATTTTCTCAAGTACAAAAGTGATGTTTTTCACACTTCAAAATATTTAAGGCTTTGGTCTAGAAACAATCTTTGATTTGCATAAAAACCTTTGTACCTTGATAATAGGGGGTACTTCGACAATGAGTTTTCTATTTTTGGCAAATCGAGGCATTATTCACCAAAGCATTGTGTTCCTCATACTCCATAATAGAATGGATTAGCAGAGAGGAAGAATATAAATTTTAAGGAAATGGCTAACTATATGATGCATTCTAGAGATTTACGTCCTATATAATGGGAAGAAGTAGTTAATTGTGCTAACTACATTCGAATCGCATCCCGCATAGAGCACTTAAGTATTCAAATCTAGAGGAATCTTGGTCCAAGACTAAGCTAGATGTCTCATTTTTTTGAGTCTTTGAGAGCCATGCTTGGGCCTTGTGCTAAAGAAGAAAAGGAAATCTTTAGAAAAGAAGAGAAAACCCTTTATCTTTGTAGGGTATTGTGAGGACATATGAGGTTATCGAATTCTAGATTCTAATACTCATGACATTATTTTTCAAACACATGTTCAGTTTGATGAGTGCTTCACTCCTCATGATTCTTCATCTTCTTCCATGCCTCCTTCTTCTTCATTTCATCTTGAAGATCCTTTCTTTGAGGAGGTTGATGATGAGGGTATAGATGTTGTTGAGGATCCTATTCCCACTGATGTTATCACTATGCCTACATGGGCTCGTACTACAGTTTATGAGGAAACACCTTTCATACAATATCTTCCACCCACTAGGCATCATCATGCACATTCTACTAGTTTTGGACTTTTATGTCGGGTAGTTTCTAAGGATCCACAGTATTTTTCATAGGCTCATGTGTTACATGAGTGGGATGATGTGATGGTAGTTGAGTATTCTTCTTTGATGAATAATAATACTTGGGATTTGGTCTCGCTTCCCAAAGGAAGAAATATGGTTAGGTGTAAGTGCGTATACCAAAACAAAATACAAAGTTGATGGGTCCATTGACAAGTATAAGGCACATATCATTGCAAAGGGTTTTTCACAAGTTGAAGGTATTGATTACTCTGAGACTTTTGCACTCGTTGCCAAGATGGATTTTGTATGCCTTGTACTTATTATTGTTGCATCACAAGGGTGGCCCGTATACCAGATGGACGTGAAGAGTAGCTTCTTACATGGAGATTTACAAGAGGAAATATACATGGAGCAAACTGTTGGATTTTTTAGGATTCTTCTCATATTTGTAGGCTCTGAAGGTCTCTCTATGTTTTCAAAAAATCCCCTCGAGATTGGTATGAGAAGATGGATTCTTTTCTTCTATCTACTGGTTTTTTTTGTTTCCACTCCAATCATATAGTGTATCTCCAACACATTGGTGAGAATATTTTGATACTTGTCTTGTATGTTGATGATTTGTTACTTACTGGCAGCTCTTCTTCCCACATTTAGACTATTCAGAGGGATCTTTCTACATAGTTTGACATGAAATAACTTTTGTTATTGCATTATTTCCTTAGATTGTAAATTTCTCGAGACAAATTCGAGGATTCGTTTGAGTTAGAAAAAGTACACCCATGATCTTCTTCGGTTCTTTGATATGGTTTATTGTAAGCTAACTCCATATCCTTTTAATTATGAGGTTACTCTTACTTCCACATGTACCACACCACTTTGTGATCCTACATTGTATAGGTAGTTGGTTGGGAGTCTCATGTACTTGACCCATACTCACCCTGATATTTCATTTGTAGTAGGTCTTGTATCTTGGTTTGTAAATTCTCCTCATAATAGTCAGCGACCGGATGCTAAAAATATTTTTCACTATTTGCATGACACTTCCCACTTTGGCCTAAACTACACTAGGGGTTCTACTCAATTGGTTGGATATACTGATTCGATTGGGCCGGTTCTATTGTAATTTCACAAATAGGACGAAACTCCGTATATTTTATTAATGTGAAATTAATCAACCATTACAATGGAGTGCTGCAATATTTATACATATTGGACAACAATATACAAACAAATAAATATGTTGCATAGGTGCAACAATATGCCTGAATACATAAGCTTCCAAAATATCATACGGGAAGCACAAATGAATAATGATATAATTGTTATAACAACATAACAATTATATCCGTGAATATAATAAGACAAATATGGTTTAATAAAACCATATAACAACAATAATTAAATAATAAAAATAGTTAAATAATTAATTATACAATGCATAATTAATTATCCTAACATTCCCCCTTAATTTTGCATTGTCTCAAGGGATGAGGAGAGGAACTCTCTGAACAACTCAAACTTGTCACGTGCAAGTGACTTCGTGAAGATATCTGCTCTTTGTTCAATTGTTGGACAAAATTGAAGCTAGATGTTGTGCTTCAACACATGCTCGTGTATGAAATGAACTTATACCTCAATGTGATTTGTTATTTCATGAAACACTAGATTGCGAACAAGTTTGATAACACCTTCATTATCAACATACATGGTGGTCGGTTTATCATGTGGTATTCCAAGTCCTTCTAGTATGCAACGTAGCCATATCACTTCACGATAACTTCTCTTGCAGAATGATACTCAGCTTCTGTGGAAGAGCGAGAAACTAAGTGTTGTTTCTTGCTTCCCCATCAGATCCCATAAAGAATAAAAATCTAGAAGTGGATTTTCTATCATCAATGTTACCTGTATGACCTAAATCCGAATATCCAATCAAGAAGAAGTTGTCATTCTTCTTGTATTCTAGACCAAGATCCACTGATCCTTTGAGATATCTCAAAATGCACCTTGCTGATTTCCAATGACAAAATTTGGGTTCCTACATGAACCTAGATAGATAGCTCACTGCAAAGCTGATATTTGGTCTAGTGTAGGTCAGGTAAATGAGAATCCTAATAAAATTTTGATAGAGAGTGGAATTTACCTAAGGAGATGGATCTGAACGAGATAACTGTAATTTATTATCCATAGGTGTAGAAATTGGTGTGTAATCCATCATCCTAAATTTCTCGAGCATTGTCTTGGTATATTTTATCTAAGAAACAAATATGTGATTCTCTTTCTATCATACATCAAATCTAAGACAATAATGCATTAGCCCGAGATCTGTCATGTTGAACGATCAATTAAGATCTTTCTTCTTTGCATCGATCATCTTCACTTTGAATCGCCAAAGAATGAATAGATCGTTGACATAGACAAAAATAATCACAATCTCCCCCTCAATTTTTGGGTAAAGATTGGGATCGTATGGATTTAAAAATCCATGTTGTACAATATTCTCATCAATCTTGATGTACCATGCCCGGGGTGCCTATTTAAGGCCATACAAATATTTCCTGAGTCTATATACCTTTTCTTCTTGACCAGGTACTACATATCCCTCAGGTTGAGTCATGTAGACTTCTTCTTGTAAATATTTGTTTAGGAAGGCACTTTTTACGTCCATCTGGTGGACTTTCCAGCCAAACTATGCAGCTAGAGCAAAGATCATTCTAATTGTTTTGATCTTAGCTATGGGAGAAAATGTCTCCTCATAGTCTATGCCTTCTTTTTGTGCATACCCCTTTGCTACTAGTCTCACTTTATACTTGTCCATTGTCCCATCTACTTTGTACTTTGTTTTAAATATCCATCTACATCTAATGGGTTTCTTTCCTAGTGGAAGATCGACAAGCTGCCAAGTGTTATTCTTCATCACTGATTGATATTTAGAATCCATGGCATCTTTCCAAGATTTTGACTGTAGGGATTCCTAGGAATGTAGAGGGCTCATCAGATTCAATAACTCTACTCATCAAAGCAATATTAACTTCTTATCTTAATTTAATATGAGTCCGTGCTCCAGGGGTGGATGTATCTAGTGGAGTATCCATTATTGCATCTCGTAATGTGCAAATACACCACTTGGGCATATGTGGAACTGTTCTTGTGGGTCAATGTTCTATCTAATCAACACCATCATCCCCATCATAACTTTCATCTTTTGAGGGAACATCAGCTTCAATTTTTACAACCGTTGAAATATCTACATCTGGTGAGTCTCGGAGGACGAGTCTTTGTTCCTTCTTCTTGAAAAACTCAACATATCTGCTGGTGTAGAATTTTATGGTCTTAGGATCCATTAATGCATACCCAAGAGTCTCTTCACTTGTACCCAATGAAGATGAGTTTATAATACTTCATGTCCAATTTCTTTCTATTCTGTTTGGATGTGTGCATGCTTTCTTTACACCCGAATACTCTAGGTGTGTAATAGATGGTTTTTCTTTGACCATGCTTCTTGTGGTGTTACTCCGTTAAGAGCAAATTGTGGGCACTCTATTCAAAAATACACTACTATCTTTGTTGCTTCTACCCAGAATGTCTTTACAAGTCCAGAATCATCAATCATGCATCACACCATTTCCATGATAGTATGATTTCTTCTCTCAACAACACCATTCTACTATGGCATGTGTGGAGGAGGCATTTTTCGACAAATCCCATGAGTTTGTAGGTAGTATTTGAACTCATTACTGGTGAATTCCCCCTTGATCTGAGTGGAGAGTTCTGATGTGATGACCAGTTTCATTCTCAACTACTACTTTGAACTTCTTGAAAGTTTCAAAATCTTCACTTTTCTTGTGAAGACAAAAAATCCACATTTTTCTTGAATAGTCATCAACACATAGCATGAAGTACTGGAACCCAAAATGACTTGGTTGCATCGGACCACAAAGATTAGTATGAACTAGGTCAAGTTTTCCATGAGCTTGAAATGTACTCTTCTAGAATGAAGCTCTGTGTTGTTTTCCTGCTAGGCAATGAGGACACTTGTCTGTATCCTTTTGAAGAGATGGTAGCCCATGTACCATATTATGCCAATGAAGTGTCTCGAGATACTTGAAACTTACATGACCAAGTCTCTGATGCCACAACTATGTTGAGGTGGATTTCTTAGCCACAAGTGCTTGATTGTCTCTGTGAACAAAATTAAGTTGGAACATGCATCCCACATTGGAGGCTTTTGCAACTATTTTTGAGCCTCGTGATTTATCTCGAATTAAACATGTTTTCTTTCCAAAATGACTATCAAAGTCAATTTTTAGGTTGTGATCAAGGAGTTGACTGACTGAAAGAAAATTCTTTGTCAACCTAGGGACATATAAGACATCTGATAGTCTGCAGTTGTGTGAACCAAGGGGTAGAGAAATGTTCCCAATCCCACAATCGTATATGAAGAATCATCTCCCAACAAAACATGATTTTTTGATGGTGTGTCCCTCATTGAAATAAACTAGTCTCTGTGGCTGGTCATGTGTCAAGTGGCCCCCAAATCAACATACCAAACATCACTAGATGATGTGGATGGTTCACTTGATAGAGAAGTGAACAAGTAGTCTTCATTGTCTGACTGTTCTTGTTGCTCAAAGAATATTTCCTTATTGATGGGATTTTATTTTCTAGTTCCCCTTTTTTCTACCCGTGATTTTGGTTAGAATTTCCCTTGTAAGACTATTATTGTTGAGGCCAAGAGTTGTTAGATGAACCTTTCTTGTAAGTATTATACCAACAATCTTTTAGGTCATGTCCTCTTTTACAGATTGGACATTACTTTTTCTATTGTCAATTCCCTTGATACTAATTTTGATTTTGGGAATTTTGATAAGAATTAGGTTTTCCTTTACCTTTTCCTTTCCATTTTAGATGTGAAGAAAGTGCCTTCTCCTCTTCATCACTCTTATTGTGCATGTCTTCCTCTTTTTGTAGTAGGTTTACCAATTTGTCAAAACTAACTGTCGTATCTGACAAGTTTAGTGTTGTAACAAAAATGTAGTAAGACGAGGGAGTGCTCTTAGAACAATGGGAATGAGAGCATCATCTGAGACTGCTTCTCCTAGGGCTATAAGTGAAGCCCTCAACTCTGCAACTCTTCTTAAGAAAGCTTCGATTTTCTCATTTTTCTTGAATTTCAATGTGTGTAACTGACTCTGCAAATTCAGTATAACATTCTTGTTTTTGGCCTCGTATATTGTGCTCAATGTATCCCACGCTTCTTTGGCTGATGTGGCATCTCGAATGTGGGGTTACACATCGTCGAACACTCCAAACAAGATGATGAGTTTTTCTTTCTAACCCGCTTTGCTCTATCAAATTGCCATTGTTGTGTTGTATCGGTTGTTGATTTGGTCATAGTACCATCCTGACAGAGCCGATCTCTTCAAACTCAAGTTATGTCTTTATTTTTGTTTTCCATGCAACATAGTTGCTTCCTCTAAGTATTTGTGTGTCTGGAAGAAAAAATTTGGGGGCATTAGTGCCCATTATGTAGAAATCACTAATAGGGTTTGGCTCTTATCACTCTAGGTATAAGGTCTTCCAATCTATATATCGTTAGTTCGATATACCAAACCTTTTATATGTACGTGCCCTTCCAATATACCCATCGATACGTGGAATAATATCACCCTTTCGATATATACTTGGCGGTACGTGAAAGAGGTGTTAACATACGTGAAAGAGTTCGATACGTGGTACCAAGACAATGATCTTGAAATGGGGTCTCATAATTATTGACACCACTCAAAGAAATATCCTCATACGCATGAGTAACTTTTTATATACTCGGATAATTTTTCAGTCTGGATTTATGTAGTGCAATCGTTCACGATGGATGGAATGTCTCATAGTGTGTATAATGTGACCTTATTATTCCCCGTCGATTTTAAAGGGTCGACGCCTAGATGACATTGTTGCAGTTATATTAGGCATTAAGTGTAGTAGTAGTCATGATGGCTTTACCCATAAGCACTTCCCAGAGGCACCGTATATACCGAACATTGTGAATGAGATCTAGGATCTCGTGAGTGTTTTAGAACCAAATTTCATTTTTTTATTACAATTCTCTACCAATTTTTGAGCAGTTATAATTTTTGCAGTTGACTATGACAACCTAAAAATTAGTACAATATTGAAGTATACAATTACATTCAAAAATTTGGAAAAAAAAGAATGGCAGGTGAAAATCTTTGTTTTTGGGCCTGTGACCTTCAAAGCCCAATATGGCTTGCTAAGAAAACAACCATAAAAACACTAGCTCAAAATGAAGTTTTTAGGTAGCCCTCCTTTGGCAAAAAGTGCTCAGAATGCAAAAATATGCAAAGTGGAGGAAAAATTTTTTTTTCCCTAAAATAGGGTTTTTCTCACTAAATTTAGTTAGTTATAACTAAATTTGAATTTTTTGCTAAATTTAGTGGTTCCACTAAATTTTCTGCCAAATTTGGTAGTGGGTGAGGGAGGGGGATTTGACCCCTTGACCTCTCTTGATGGGAAGTGTCTTACAAAAGTTATGCTAGCCACTTGGGTGGCTAAGCTAAACAAGTATGTATAAAGAGAAAACTGTAATTAAACACTTCCAAACTGTAAAACCATACCTCTTTAAAAAACCACGGTTTGGGAAAGGTGGTTTTGAGCAAAAATTCCAGCAAAGAGAAAAAATGACAGGTGGTTTTGGCAAGAATGAAGGCGGTTTTGAGTGTGTATGGCACCTTAGATCAATTTTCTTCCTTCCTTTGAGCTTGTAATCTCTTCCTTGGTGTATTCAATCCTCCTCAACCTTAATTGCAATGAATAAAGGTGGTTTTGATGAATTTGATGGTGGTTTTGAGGAATTTGATGATGGTATTGCATGGGATGGGGCTGGGAAGTTACAGAGGAAACTCTGGCTCTCCTTTTCTTGCATAAGCTTCTCCAATGCTCCTCAAACTCTCTGTAATCCTCCAATATCCTTCAACCTGCTCTGACACCAAATGTAATTTCACAAATAGGGACAGAAGCTTGTATATTTTATTAATGTGAAATTAATCAACCATTACAATGGAGTGCTGCAATATTTATACATATTGGATAACAATATACAAACAAATAAATATGTTGCACATGTGCAACAATATGCCTGAATACATAAGCTTCCAAAATATCATACGGGAAGCACAAATGAATAATGATATAATTGTTATAACAACATAACAATTATATCTCGTGAATATAATAAGACAAATATGGTTTAATAAAACCATATAACAACAATAATTAAATAATAACAATAGTTAAATAATTAATTATACAATGCATAATTAATTATCCTAACATCTATTGATGACAGGCGCCCACTTCTAGCTATCTTTTTTTCTTGGTTCTTCTCTAGTTTCTTGGGCATGTAAAAAGAAATATGTTATTACACTTTCATCTTCAGAGGAAGAGTACATGACAGAAGTTACAATGAGTCAACAGATTATTTGGCTTCGACAGTTATTGACAAAGTTTGGATTACCACAAGATTCACCGACTTTACTTTGGTGTGACAACCAAAGTGCAATTCACATTTCTTGCAACCCAGCTTTTGCTTTCCTCTATATTAAAGGTTGAACTACTCTAGTTCTTGGGTGTGAGCTCTGCAATCTAATCACAACAAGTAATCTTCCTAGATTAATTTACCCCTTTTCCTCTCATCGCTATAATCTCCTCTCTTGTACCTACATACAAGCACTTTGCCGAGGTTCAGTGGAGTGTCCTTGTCTAATCCCCGACCAATTTGGATAACCACAACATTTAGATAGGATTAGGATTAGTTTATTTTCAATAATGGGAGTTTTATTATTCAATGCAAAGGAGCATAGCCTTGTGAACATTGATGGAGACTCTGATTCGTCAACCTAACAAATTTTCTCACCAATAATTTTTGGCGACTCCGCTTAGGAAGATATTTTCCCAAGTGCACCCAAAAATGAATCTCTGCACAAAAAATAAAAAAAAACATAAAAAGGATATATGAACACAAAATACAAAAAAATTAAAAAATTAAAAAGAGAAAAAAGGAAGAAGTACTTAGATGATCAAAATCCTCTTTGCAATCCTAACTAAGAAATATGCACTTTTCAAGAGTTGAAGAAGAAGTAGCTGAAGTGAAAAATACCATGGTAGACAAAGAAAGAGAAAGACCCCAACCCATTGTTCCATGGGGAAGGAATACAGTCCACTTGCTCTTGCACCTCCTCTTCATGATCTTCCTGATGTGTTCCCATAAGAACCTTCCAAAATTCAAAGGTGATAGTACACAACTTCCTAAAGAGCATGTAGCAAATTTCATCACTGCATGTGGTGTGTTGGGCATCGAACACGAAGATGTATCTATTAGATTTTTCATGGAATATTTGCAAGAAAAGGCAGTTGAATGGTTCTATTTCTTACCAGCAAGGTCTATCACTTGTTGGAACGATATAAGAACCAAATTTTAAGCTAGATATAAAACTACAAATACTACCAGATCTCTTAGTTCAACTACTACAAATGAAGAAGGAATATAAAAAATCTATGAGAGACTTCATAGCCAGGTATAACTAGACAATCAGAAGGATTCCTGAAGATGTCATGCCTTCTGAAAATAATCTAAAAAGATTTTTTTATCAACATTTGTTATGCAACCAAAAGTTGTATTCTTTCTTATAAGATCACAACCTAGAGATTTTAAAGAAACCTAAGGTTATGCCATTGAGCAGATGGTGATCTAATCTTGTATGGTAGGGTAAAGAATCGTCATGGTAAGCATAAAGGTCAAAGTTTGATTTCAATACCCATTGATCCCGTGATTCAAAAATGGCTAATGATATGTTTTCCATGAAGAAGAAACTCTCTCAGATCACAGGAGAACCTCAAAGGCTCACCTTGGAAGCCACATCACCAATGTAATGTACAAGAGCTATGAGGATGATGAAGAAGAAAGTTTTGAATATGAAGAGGAAAGAGAAAGTGAATATGTTGGGATCAAGTTTTGTGAATGCACGCTTGATGATGAGGAACCCACTAATAGTTACTCATATGTAGTATTCACCCAATCCCAAAAGGAGGAAAAAGGATCCTCTTCCACTACCCAAACTAAGAAATTGAATCCTCCAATGGCAACTCCGAGAAAAATAACAAAGAAAGGAGGATCATGAAAGCCAACTTCAACAAAGACATCTGAAAGAAACATAAATCCACCCCGAAAAATAATCCTTCTACCTCTTCAAGTAAGTCCTCTTCTACTTCTCTTAGAAAATCAGTTTCTAAAAACATCTCGTGTTAATGTTGTCATAACCCATGATTTTCCCACCACCTCTTCATCCTTAGATATCATTGACCATTTCAAAAATTCCAAAATCCAAATGTCTGCATTTGAATACTTAAGAACTCATCCTAAAAATTGGAGAGACTTATTTAGCATGTAAAAGGAAGTAGCCATGTTTCTAAAGATACCTCCACTAAAGAACCACCACATGCATCTCAATCCACTTCATCCATGAATTGTCTTGCCTCCACACCCTCCAGATCTAGGAAGGTAGAACCTTTCTACATATCCTTGTTGGTAAATGGGTACAAGCTTAACAATTACATTATCAAATCTAGTGCCTCGAGACAATGTCATGCCCACAAAAGTTGCTAAATATATTGGTCTCTCCCTTTCCTCTACCTCTGGTAAATTTCTCTCCATGGAGATGAAATGAGTGCCTCTCATCGAACAAAAAGATGTTGAGGTAGAATTGGTGGATTTCCCTGACAAGAAAATCACAATGAGAATCCTTGTAGTAGACATGCCTACCTCATATGGCATGTTGTTGGGCCAAAGCTTCATTGAGATGTTGGAGGAGATATGCAGTTGAATTGGTCACATGCCACCATCCCAGTCAATGGTAAAACAAAGAAGCTACTTCCCATCATAAAAATGAAGTATATTGTTCAATGACCAAATGACCCAATGACAGAGACATACCATGCCACAATTCCAAACCTAGTAACTTCTTCATGACCTTCAAGGAGGATCTTGAGCTTCCTTTGTTGGTGGAGGAATGTCCAAGCATCATAGAGCCATTCAAAGAACACAACAAAGAGTTGATGAAATCTAAGTTTGAAAGGGTTTGATTTTTATGGGATGAAGGCGTAGAAAAATTTTCCACAATGGATTTTGAGGTTGGTGATGAGAACCTTGACTTACAACAAATAAATCTCGAAATTATGAGAGATGCAGACTAAGAAGAAGGAATGATGCTCAATGCCGGTTAATTTTAAGAGACCTCTTAGAAATCAAAGGTGGAAAATACATCGTGAATATCCTCGGAACCAGTTTCACAGAACGGGAATTTTTTTGGGGGTCCGACAACAAAAGTTTTGCCTGATTTTTAAGAGGTTTGACAGAAGGCTGCAAATGCACGATAGGAGATTTGTTGTCATGTGTCAATAAGGTGGTTGATGCATGTCAACAAGGTCATTGATGCATGTCAGTGAGGTTCATTGACACATGTTAACCACCTTGTTGATGCGCGACAATAAATCTTCTATCACGCATCTGCAGCCTCTCTATCCTCCGGTCGTGCGATAACAAAATATCCATGGCGCACATCAACAAACTTTCTTTCATGCATCTACTTCCTCCACACTCCTATCAGATGTCAAAAAACTCTCCATGTTGCACGCCAAAAACTCTCCATGGCGCGTGTCGATAAACTCTCCATGTCACATGTCAACAAACTCTATGTCACTCGTCTGTAGCCTCCGCCCTCCTGTCATGTGTCTATAGCCTCTGCCCTCCTGTCATGCATTTACTATACTTGATAATACATATTCCCCTAGGTGGTATGAGTGATCTAGTAGTGTTCTACCTGGCGAATAATCTAGGATTATATAGGGGATAGTTTCAAGGGTAGGCAAAGCCAACCCCTAAAAAAATTAAACTGTAATTTTTAGGTGAATAGGTCACCGACTGCGCCTTAAAAATTCACCTTTTCAAATTTTTCAAAAATGGAATATTCACCATATTATGAATACTCACCACTAAAATTATCCCTACTCAACACCTTCTTAATAGACAACTTCAACGTTTTCAATGATTCTCTTGAGGATCAGTATGAGTCTTCATGTGATGAATGTTCCAATGAACTTGAAGGATTCTCTTTCTCATTGGAAGAAGATGACGGGGAATGAAAGAATGGAAGCATACCTTCACCTCTCAAACTTGAAATGGAGCATACCCAGGAAAATGATGATTTCACTATGAAAATGGACCTCTCAATTTTTGGTGATCAAGAATGGGAAGATGAAGATGATGAAATTTTAGCTCCAATGTTGTGCTCATTTCCTTTTCATGAGGATGGAAACATTCTCAATGAAAAATAGAGAAATGGATTGTTTCTTGATCCTAAAGTTGATTTTACTCAAAATGGAAACCTTCTCAATAGATTTCAACCTTTTAGTTCTCACCTCAATCAAGAGATGGATGCCCTCAACACAAAGATGGAGGATGAATCCCAAAATGGAAAAGGTAAGGAAGATGACAATTTTTAGGTTAGAGACCCGATTTTGAACTCATTCTCTTTCCAAGAGGGTAATGCAATGAAAGTAACACATTGTATAGGGCAACACATGAAAAAATATTTAGAGCATGAGAAAGGTCACTTCATGGAATAATTAAAAATTAGAGAAAATCAAGAAGAGGGACATGATGCCAAAATTCATGAGACATCTATTGAGAATCAACCCATGAAATCGGTGGTCATGAAGTAGATGCATAATGAAGAAAAATGTATTGTAGTGAAAATGAAAATGGCAAGTCGAGAACAATCAAGGTATGTCTTCATGATTGCAAAAGGAAATTGACAAGTGGAATAAACCAAAGGAGTAACAAGAAGCCAAAGAAAGTGTACCAAAATAATGAAGGTGGTGGAATGAATATGTAAATCATCAATTACACTAGCAATCTATCCTTATTCTTCAAGAGGCTGAGAAGGGTTTCATACTTTAGTGAACATGTCAATGAATTTATAGAAGAACAACATTCAATGACACCCATTTACGGGTAAACAATCATTTCAAATTTTCACTTCAGTAAAAGTAGGTCATCCCGTACATGTACATATGTGATTTAGGTTGTTTCCCTTATTTTTTTGTGTGTTCCCTTTCAGTTTTTGTTTCCCTCTTCACGTTTGCATGTTTGTGTGTGTGTTCAATAAAGAAATTTGTGTAGCCTATCTTTCTAGTGACTCCATAAATCCCAATGGATAAGGCACTGGTCCATGAAGAAAAATTGAGATTATGTGATTCTCATGTTATGTCCTCACTTTGTTCTTGATCTAAAACATGTCCCCAGGCTAGAGCAAGTAGTTGTCACGCAAATGTGCAACAGGAAAATTTCTAATTTTCAAGCATGACAACGGACCACAGTGTCAAATTTTTTCAAGTTTTACCTTTCTAAAACACCCTAGGTCTATCCATTATTAACACCAAACCTTACTCAGTCAGTTTTGGTCCCTAATTTTATTTCCATAATATTCCTCTAGGTGATTTAGGAAAGCAAATTTAGTCCCCCTAGGTGATTTTAGGATCTTTTAGAGAATGCCAATTTTTGAGCAAGATTGGGAAGGGTCACATCGCCTTCACGGGAATAATGTTATCCCCTAGAGTATAAAAGAGGAGAAAAATTCAACATGGAGATGTATTAAAGTGATAAGAACATCATTGAAATTTTTTTGGGAGATTTTGGAAAGATCCGGAGGTTTTGGAGCTGATTCAGCGAAAGTGGGTTTTCAGGCCTAAAGGAACAAACACCACAAAGGAGTTCCTAAACTTCAAGAAAACATTCGGAAGCTTCATGAAGATTCAAAATCCTAAAAATAACCTATGGAAGGTAATTTCCATTCCCTAAATGGTGGAAAAATCAAGACATAGTGCACAACCGTAGGTAACCCACTCTTTTAGGCGCACAATTGGCGGTCCTGAGAAATAAGGTGCCATTTTGAGGTGATGAAGTAATAATTTAGGCTTTAAAATATCATCATTAAACTCATTGGGTGGTTTTCAGTCAAATTCATATAAAATTTTACCTATAAAATCATTCGGGAGTTAGAGATGTCTCTGTTGCAAATTGGGCCCACGGTAAGAGTTCTCACGCTTAGCCATTTTTCAAGCGGACACATGTCAGCATCAAGATCTTGACAGGATTTCATGTCCCTTTTTTACCTTTGGAAATTGGAAATATGGGAGGAAAAATTCTCCCAGCCATTTTTATCCCTCATAATAAGGACGTGACCTTTCGCATTTCCGAGATAAGCCATCAAGAGCTAGTTTGAGCCTCCTCTCTCCCTACACGATGATCGCCAAGTGTCACAAGCATGTGCAAAGTGGAAATTGATGTCCCTTTGATCCATTTAGAAAAGGGATATGTGGGGAAAAAAATTCACCCAGCCTTACTCAGGCCTTGTGGTCCCTCATACGCCCAAAACTCAACTCTCAGGTGCTTCTCTTGAACCCCCTCACTCAAACGCACACCCGATCAAATTTTTCCAAATGTCGCAACCATGTGCATGAGGGGATTTCACTTTCCTTTTATCCATTTAGAAAAGGGAAAAAGGGGTCATAAAAATTCACCCATCCCCTATGCTTTCTCTTTGAGATGAATAAAAAACAAGACTTAGCCATTTTTCAATCCAATTCATCCTCCCACACCTCCATATCTTGCCGAAACTCTAGAAAATTTTCTTCGAAATCCCAACCTCCATTACTACACTCAATCAGCTCTAAAAAGATACCTTACACTAAAAACATATAGATCTTAGAAAATAAGTGGATCAAAGTGATGAAAAATGACAGAGAAATGAACAAAAATAAAGATTTTTCGCCAGATAACTACGAAGTCTCCAAATCAAAAAATCTTCATATCTTGAAAAATACAAGTCATATTGAGATGCCATCTTTTGTAGACTTCCTAATTTTTCAAGACCATCAAGATCCAATAAATAGGACACCTAATGGTGTCTTGAATCATTTTTTCCAATATAAAACACCATTTCGTGTCATAGCTCACATTCATCAGATTTCCCATCAATTCGGAAATGGAATCGAGCTAAAAAATTACACATAGACTCAAAATGAAAAACCTATCCTAATGGAGTCAATTTAATTATGATCGGAAGTGAAAACTAGACCTGTAAAAAAAATTTAGACTCCATTAATGGCTACCATGGTAGCTCTGTGTTAGAAGCTCTTTCCGTGTAAAAATTTTGTTTTTATTTTCAAGCTTTCTGGTGGGAAAAATCAAGTGAAATTTGGAGGATAAGACCGACAACAAGATGAGTCTGAAAATATGTGTTCCATCGCAAACCAAGCACCAGAAATCCACTTTCCAAAATTATTAATATTTCCTATACAGGCTTGTTATGTTTGGAAATTCATCATCAAAAGTGGCTATGGTAAGGGAAATGTACACTGAAGATCATCAAGAAGTTATAATGATTGTCCAGAGTAGAATAGAGTGAAAATAGACACTTACTAAAAATTCTAATTCACCCCTAGAAGTGGTCAAGGCGAAGGTAATGTGCACAAGAGTGAATGAAGAATCTCATCACATCAGGATGATCAAGAAGAGGTAAAAATCACCACCTACCAAAAATAGTAAGTCTCCCATCTAGGAACTTGTTATTAATGGTAAGTCTTACTCAAAGGGTAATTTTGGTAAAGTGGGACCTAGAGAGATGATCATTCAAGTCAACATCATCATTTGGGATCATCATAGGCATTTCTCACAGGGCATTTGAGATCCATCTCAGGGAATTGGACAGTGTCTTTTGACACTCGCTTCATGGCTCAAGTTACAAGCTCATCATGTGTAAGGTGGAGGTTGCGATCATCGGTAAACATTCCACTCAACCTTATAGGGTCAATTTTTGAGCTCTTATCTCCTCAGAAGGGATCTTCGTGATTTGTGTTTGTGGTCATCAAAAAAATCATTCAACAATTTTCTTAAACACTTAACCCAAGGTGTCTATGAATCATACAAAGGATTTTCTTAGGGTGCAAAGAGTTTAGAGACTCAAATTTTCATCACATTGGAGAATTCCATAGATCAAGAACAATGGATCTTCATCAGATATGAAGTGTTCTTCAAGTAAATTCTTTCTATCTCTTCTTCTTTCTTTCTATTTCTCTCTCCTTTATAATTCTTTGTTGGGACTCATCATTGTATTTCTTCCTATTCACTTAAGTTACCTATTTTAAAATTATAAAAGTATTCTCTCAAAATTATAAGATAAATACTTAATTCGCAAAAAATTAAAATTCACAAGTGGAATATGGAAATGAAGAGTCATGTGAGGGAGATGAGGGGTCAAGTTGAAAGTGTTATAAATTGGTATGGCTTCTTCATTCTAGAGGATTAATAATTTTTGAAGAACTTCTACTCTGTATAAATGGTGGATTGTATGTAGCTGGCCTTTTTAACTACACACATGAAATAAAGCTACACTTCATCTATTTCCCTTTCTTGTTTTTCCTCTATTTCTCTCTTTCATGCACTTTGCAAGAGAATAGTTGATCTTGTATGGAGTTGGAGAGGAACCTGGTGTCCTCGATAGATGAATTTAAAAACTTGGTGTTTTAATTCATTGGTCCCACTAGCTTCATTGTGCTTTCCTCTATATTGAAGGTTAAACTACTTTGGTTACTAGGTGTGAGCTCTGTAATCTACTCACAGCAGATAATATTCCTAGTTTAATTGCCCCCTTTTCCTCTCATCGTTGTAATTTCCTCCCTTGTACCCCCATAAAATAACTTTTCCACGGGTTCATTGGAGTGTCCCTGTGTGATCCCCGACTAATTTTTCCAACCACAACAATTAGATAGGATTAGGATTAGTTTACTTTCAATAATCGGAGTTGTACCATTCAATACAGAGGGGTGTAGCCCTATGAATGTTTGTAAAGACACTTGATTTTTCCACCCGATAAATTTTCTCACCAACACTATAATTTAAAATCAACTTTGAATTCACTAATAACATGGTAGAATACAAAGCTTTGATCATGGGTCTCACAACTAATATCTTATTAGGTGTCGATATATTAGAGATATATAGAGACTCACAACTTGTCATCTATCAAGTCAAAGGAGAATCTCAAGAAAAAATGAAATATTGCAAAAATATAAAGATAACAATGACTTTCTCCTCGGATCCTTCGATCATTACACAATCCAAACAATTTCACGATCTTCCAACAAATTTGCAGATACAATGGCTTATTTAGGAGCCCTCATCCCTTACAAACTAAAGAATCAACTGAAAACTCCAAACTATTTGTAGTCATTCAAATATTGGATCACCCCTCACATCAAAATCAACTCCCTCCTATCAACACTATTGATGATCATCCAACTGATCTATGGTATTCTCAAACATTCGACTATCTTTCTAAATCTAAAATCCCTTCGACTGTCATAAAATGCTAAAAGATATTTTCTTCAACGTGCCTCTCACTTTGTCATCATAGGTTGTATCTTGTATAAACACAACTTTGATGACATCTTATTAAGATGTATTAAGTCTCACGAATCTATCAAAGAAATCCAAGAGGTCCATGATGATATATGCGGTGGACATTTCAATGGTAACACTATTGCTAAACATGTCTTACGACTTAGCTATTACTGGCCCACTATCAATTAGGATTGTTGTGCATACATTAAGAAGTGTGTCAAATGTCAAAAAAATTGATATCATCCATGTTCCAAGTCAAGCTCTGCAACCCACTCATGATCTATGACCTTTCTCACAATGGGGGTTAGACCTCATTAGCACTATTAATCCCAAATCATCCCAACAACATCATTCCATTATAACAACTACTAAATAGTTTACAAAATGGGTTAAGGCCATTCCATTAACTTCAACTAAAGCATAACCAATCGTCAATTTCATTTATCAATACATCATATGTCTCTTTGGTGTTTCTCACAAGATTTTCACAAACAATGGAAAATCCTTCAAAAACAAAGATGTTCAAAAACTATGTGATGCATTCAACATTAAACTTAGTTTTCATCACCATATTATCTGCAGGAAAATGGATAGGTGGAAGCCTCTAATAAAATGCTTACTAAAATCCTCATGAAAACAATAGACAACGCAAGAAGGAATTGGCATCTCCAAATCTCGTTTACTCTTTAGGCTTATCGAACTAGGATTTGTATTCCTACAGGTGCTACTCCCTTTTCACTAGTATACAAATATGAGGTAGTTCTACCCCTTGAATTTCAAATCCTATCACGTCATGTATCATTCAAAGACTTTATCCCTTATGAAGAATATCGACAAGACCGTTTAGCACAATTAGAATTATTAGACGAACAATGCTTAATGGCCCTCAAACATCATCAAGTCTATCAAGAACGTGTCAAACGTGCATATAATAAACATGTAAAAGAACATGACTTCAAAATTGGTGATCTTGTTTGCAAATAAAATCAAAATCTCACTACTAATGGATTAAATGTGGACATTTTTTCCCAAATTAGATCGGCCCATATGTCATTACTCACAAGTATGGGTCAGAAATGTATCGCTTAGTCTCCCTTGATGGTGAACCTAAAAGGAACCTTTGAATTCCTTGCACTTGCATCCTTTCTACTGTTAGCTCTTGATATTCATGACAATAGTTCTATCTAATATCTTATCCCATCCTTAACTAGTCAACTTTTCATTGTTATGATTCAAAAGTATGTGGTTTTCCGTCACTATACTCATAAACCTTAAATATGAGCACCACGGTTCTGTTCACAACATATTTCACGTGGACAAGTTCCTATTTAGCAGGAACCAATCAATAATTAAATCAATCCAAACCCTATACCACCCAAAAACATGGCATGGGGCACGTATGTGTAGGTCATGTACACACATTTTCCCCTCCTTAAAAAAATATACTAGGGTCTTTCCCTCAGCTAAATAAAGTCAAAAATATCTATGGATGCTCCTTATAAAAAGTAAAAATAATAGACTGATCCATCAAAGGATATCTATTTAAAATGATATGTCTAAAATTATCAAAAGAAAAAGTAGATTGATCCCTAGAAGGGCGACTACTAGTCAAAATATAGACCGATCCCTCGAAGGACAACTATCTCGTATAAATCAAAAATAAAAATTTAGACCACTCCCTCAAAGGATGGATACCTTTTTAATAAGGATTCCCACATCAATCAGCCTTCAAAAACTCAAATATAAAAATTATCCTAGGAAAGCTTCCCACATTGATCAACTTTCCCGTCCTAGTAAAATTCCTGCATCAATCAATTTGCATCTAAAATCAATATATATATATATATATATATATATATATATATATATGCTTAGGATCTGTTTTCCATATTTTGTGCTCCTATGAAAAAAATAACTCGATAGGTCTAGGCTTTGGAGATTCTAGATGTTGTAATTTACAAGGCAGCTATTCAAATGGCCTAGCCGAGTTGGTCCTCATGTGTGGTGAGTTGCTGAGCCACGACAAAGTTTTGAGCCTCTTCATGTCATGCATCAACCAACTCTTCCTATCATGATTCAACTACCTCTTCCCGACACACGTCAACTTCCCTTGCTGATTCGCATCACCACCCTCCTTTTATCATGTGACATCATTCCTTGTTGTTGTACAAAAATCCTCCCCTTTGTCACACATCATCCCTACTTCCCTATCATGTCCCATTCATTTTCGCACAATGAAATTCCATCTTATCTCACATCAACCTTCCCTTGTTGTCACGCATCAACCATTTATTTATGTTGAATGAAAACTCCTTCCCTTGTTGGTAGGTGAATCCTCCCATTCTTGTTGGGCATCGCTAGTGGTTCCTATTGGGTGTCATCAAGAAATGTGAGCTACGGGTCGTGCATTAATAGCATCGTACAAGGTATATCAACAGCTAGTTTAATGAGGTATGACACCCATGTTTGTTGTTGGGCCCCAAAATATCAGCTAAGTATAAGAAGGTGTGTGGGTGCATGGGACCTAGTTGAAGAAGGGTGCGCAGGTTGAAGGCACACAGGGAAAGATTCTAGCGATATTTTATAGAACACATGATGCATGCGTGCGCAAGGAAAAATAGGTTTTGTACTTATCCACATTTGGCATCCCAGAAGCACATGAGAAAATCATGACCCTTGTGGATAAGGTGCCAGCCTGACGACTGTGGGATCAAAAAGGGAATATTCTAGGCATGCGATGGAAGGTTCTAGAAGACATCATTGCAAGGAGTGGAGAGCTTAGATCTGTGAAGGCATGCTCCCATGGAGGACCACTTTGACACTTGGTGATCGATCTATAACTTTTGAAAGGCATGGTGGTGGGTGCTAAGGTTATAAATACAAGTGCCCAATAGGAGGAGAGGAGTAGAGTAGATAGAGTGTGGAGAGTGCGGAGGAGAGAAAAGAGAGGTGAAGCCCTATAGAAACATAATGGAGGATGTTATGGGTTAGGGATTAGGAGAACTATGTAAGCAATGACACTTTTAGGGGGATGGGTTTTCATTCTTTTTGTAATATGATGAGCATAATATAGCTCTGATGCATGACTTGGCTCTGCATAGTTATATGAGGATCTATTATGACCTCAAGGGATGTAATGTGGATTATTGAACTTGTTAAGATGAATATAAGGCTCTGTTATAAATCATATATGTGTTCAGAAGTATAATACTTATGTATTTCCTTTCTGTATGAACCATTTCCTTATGTTGTTTGTTATTTCTCTTTTCTGGATGCAATAAGATAACAACTCATTCTAGAATGTGGCATGGTTCTTTCTACTCATTTCCATTTGAATATCTATTATAAGATGATGCATTCTCATAATAATCACATAAAGGAGAGACTCGGTGCATGCGTTTGGCTTGGTGAGAACCCAACACCCACTGGGTGATAGAGCGATGCGCATGGGATTAGACTATTGGTCTAAGGGTATGAAATATGACTACATTTTTCTTATAAGAAAAGTACCATTAAAAAGTGGACAGGTATGGTTGCCTATACCTCTGTACATGTAATTAATGAAGGTTGTCAGTTGGTAGCTTCCCCTTCTCTATATATATATATGTATTTTCTCCTTATTTGAGAGAGAGAGAGAGAGAGAGAGATCTGAATGTAAAGGAACTCTACCAAAATTGTTCCGCATGTTTGTGAGCTAAAAGCCTCAAATTTGAGAATTTTTAAAGGATTCTTGCATTGTGTCTATATTGTAATGGATTGTGATCATTTTAAGCAATAAAATTGGTGTTTTGTGGCTTTACTTTCCTAGCTTGAGTTGTATTGCATTCCTTGCATTCTATTGCAATTTATAGGTATATTATGTATACTATGTTCTATTACAAGGTCTAAT
Source organism: Taxus wallichiana var. yunnanensis (assembly GCA_018340775.1). Classification (NCBI taxonomy): domain Eukaryota; kingdom Viridiplantae; phylum Streptophyta; class Pinopsida; order Cupressales; family Taxaceae; genus Taxus; species Taxus wallichiana. The sequence goes on from CM031242.1 coordinate 651,231,001, forward strand.
TCATTTTGCTCCATGAAATTGGAGGTTTAATGTTTTATTTGGACTGTGTGGCACTTTTGTCTGCCCTCTTCTACCTCATTTTCCTTCACTTTCACTCACTAGGAATCTTTCTAGTCTTGTTTTGGTGTTATCACCTCCCTTATTTTAGAAATTACATTTCATACATTCCTCTCTCCCTGGTCCCTTAGAATAAATAGATTAGGAGTAGTTATTTGAACTTATTTCCTTAGGATTAGTTTAGTGCCAAGACAAGAGAAGGAACCAGCCTTCTTTGGAGGTTTGTCTCAACTGCAAGGGTCCCACACCTTGAGATAATCCCATGTTAGCATATTACACTAATTTCCCGATAACTCATTTGCAAGCATTTAGAGGGTGCTATAATTTTGCACTAATAGTTATGGCATGCCCGGTGGGATAAGAAGTCTTCATTTTTATTGCGCAAGGTTGGTGTGCTTTTGTTGTAAAATTTTATCCTTTAGAGGCATTGTATCAATACATCCGATGACTCCAAGGGGAAGAATCTGATGGTTTTAGTAGCCCAAGTGTGTCTCAATTCATGAGAATGGTTCGAACCCGATCAAGAACTAGAGAAGGTTTTTTTGAGTATTTTCAGCTATCTCCAAACAAATAAATATGTCTATCTCCATCAAATAGAACATTTTTAACACCTCCACATGGTAGGCCATTTATTCAATCAACTAGATTTCTTAGACCAATCAGGATGGCTCATCAACAACCACCAAATCAGCCACCTCCAAATCCTTTTGCAAATTTTAATGGCATTAGTGCACTTTCTCTAAATGCATAAAATCCAGTCCCAAAGGGAAACATTGAATAATATCCCTTATTTCAATATCGAAAATCATATGACTCCCATAAATCACATCCAAGACATTGCTAATATGTGTTATACATGATGTTGTTGAGATGTATGTGGAAGTAAATATTCTATCTTCTTCTTTCAAAGGAAAGGCCTTGCAATATTTCAAAATCCTAGGAGGAGGGTCAATCCGAAATTGGGATCAATTATGCACAACTCTTTGTGGCTAGTTTGGGGAAAAGGAAGATAATCTATCTCTATTGGAGAAATTAACCACAATCAAGAGAGCACCAAATGAACAAATGGTAGATTTCAATTTCAGATTTCAATGGACATGGGACTGAATTCCTACTCTTGTAAGACCAATGGTGAAGGTGCATTCCTTTATTTCCTTAAAGATTTTAATTCTGATATATCTATAATGATTCAATCTATGGGAGGGATAACATTACCTACAAATTATGACATAGTTATTAGAGATTATAATTTCTTGATCCAAGCCAATAAACTTGCACCTAGGCCATCTATGCCTATCTATCCGGATATGGGGAATCCAAGATCTAGTCGAACCTACAATAGCTCATATCCCTACTCCAACAAATCAGATTTCAAATGAATCTTCCACTTCTACTTCTTCTCCTCACTCTTCAAATGAACTACAGGAGGTTATGAAATAATTGAAAAACTTAGGAAATGAGTTGGTAACTCTCAAGAGGCAACAAGCTCAAAATTTTAGACCATATCAGCCTCAAGCCCAACCAAATAGACCTCCATATCAAGATAAATAGGCCACCTACTCAAGTTGTTAACCAAAACCAGGGAAACCTCAAGTAGTAAGGCCATTTTAGCCTTATAATCCTAATGTTGCCTCTACATCTAGAGCCTTAGTACTAGTTCAAAACAACATGGCACAAGAATATGAATGGTGCTTCCCGTGTAATCAACCTCACAATCAAGCAACATGTTTCAATGGTGCTTTGAATCAAGATCTAATGGTGAAAATGGTTGGTGTGTCCCAAGAAACAAATCAAAAGGAAAATCAATAGCAGGAAGGTACTCAAGAAGCACCTCCAAGTGAGACTACACTTGTTAATTGACAAGCAGAGGATTTCTATGGTATAAATCAATCCCCTTCTCAAGGTGTGGAAGCCAACACATGGTGTAAGAAGAGGAATATACATGGAGGGTATTCATTTAATCCAAGTACTTCTTAGCCTTATATCACACTTTGGGGTATTAGCAATCAAAGTACAGATCAAACGCTTCAAAATCAGCCCAAATCACCTTCTAGGCCAACTCAAGTACCCATTGCAATAACCCATGTGCAAAATAAATTTATGCCAAGTAGGGGTAGAAAAAGAAGAACCCATATCCTTTTAATATTATTAATCAAATGAAGAAGAAAATTTAAGAATTTCCATGTGGGAATTATTGAAAATTTTGTGCCAATGGGATTTTTACAAGCAGCCATGGAAAATTGGTCAACATCAAATGAGTTATCTAAGGATCAAGAGAAGGTGTTTACCAATGAAGCTCAACAAGGAGTTCAAGGAGGTTAGTAAGGTAAAAACATGAAACCTCATCCATTTTACATATGTATAATCATTGGAATCAATCTTATAAATAATTGCATGATTTTTTAGGAAGAAAGTAGTTTTGTGATGCCCAAGCATATAGTAAATCAGTTAGGACTAAATTATGAGCCTTTGTCAAGAGGAGTAGTGCAACGTGATGGGAAAACAATAAGAACAGTTGGAGTAGTCAAAGGATTAATCCCGACACTTCATGGATGCCCCAATGTCACAGTATTACAAGATGTATTTGTGATTGACTTGCCACCACTCTTCACTCTATGCTTGTCTCGAGAATTCACCGCTAAAATTGGAGGCTACTTGTCTCGTTGATTGGTCACATATGCTATTCATAATGAGGTATGGAGCTAAGGCTACAATCAGATCTGAGCCTATTGAAAATTTCCATATTGAACATCATGTACCAAGCCCAATCACTATGAATTTCTCTTTTCGATCAAGAAGATTTTTCAAGCAATCGGAAGTTGATACCAAGGTTGGAAACATTCCATACTTAAATCTTGATGAATGGGAAAAAAATACATGGCTATGATCTATTCAAGTAGATGGAGGAGGATGATTTGGGAATTTATTTTTTGCATGAGGAAAACACACCTCTTCCTAACCTCACCAAACCAGATGATAATGAAGTATGACAGATATTATTTGATGGTTCAAGGAGTAGACAAGGTGCTAGAGGAGGAGCAAAGTGTTTGTTTCACCTCAAGGTAATAAATAATACTCATCTTTCCAACTTCTATTTAGTTACTTAAATAACATAGCTCAATACAAAGCATTGATGCACGACTACATTGAGAAAGAAGAAGACGTATCAAGAACTTGCAGGTTTTTGGAGACAATGAGCTGATTGTAAATCAAGTAAGAGGACAAAATTATATCAATAATGATCTTCTCAAGAGTTATAACAACCGGATATGGGATTTCATTGAAAATTTTGAAGCACTCAACATAAGTTCCATTCTAAGGAAGAATAATGAGGTTACAAATAATATTACAACAATTGGGGCATCGTTTGATGTTGCCAACCGTATAAAGAGAGATCAAACTCATCCTCGCATCAAAGTAATAGTAAGGCCAAATATCCCGATAATAACACCAACTAACAAGTGTTCAAGAATTATCAACAAATCATAAATTTATTGTAGGAAGAATTTGAGTTCTCTATTTGAAATCAAGATAAGTTAGAGCAACATTATGGTGATCAAGTGGTTCAGCTGAGGACAAACAAGTTACTAAAAGGCCTAGGGAATCTTGATTACTAAATGACCAGCCATAAGGAGAAGGAAAATATTTAAGTAAAGGGTGAAGATTCGAGTCTATTTCAAAGGGGAAAAGGTAAATTACTTCAAATTGGAAAGGTGAGAACTGATCAAGAAAATTATGAATTCATACAACTTTTTAAGAATTCACGAGATGACTTTTCTTGGAGCTATGAGGACTTGAGGGGATTTAATCTGAATTTGGCACAACACACTATTGAATTAGACCTAGAAGCCAAGCCTATTAGACAAAAACAAAGACCAATCAATCCTCACATTGAGCCCCTCATGAGGAAAGAACTGAATAAGTTGATAGAGGAAAGTATCATCTTCCCTATTAAACATTCAAGTTGGGTAAAAACTTGGTGCCAGTGAGAAAGATAAATGGGGAAATCAGATTATGTGTGGACTTCTGGGACTTGAATAGAGCTTCACTCAAAGATCATTACCCACTTCCTTCTATGGAGAAAATATTAAATGGATTTGCTAGATCGGAAAGGTTCTCACTTCTTGATGGCTACTCGGGATACAATCAGATTATGCTATGTACCTTGGGATATGATAATATAATATATATGAGTTGATGGAGATGCCGACATGTGGCACACATATCCTTAGTTATATGTATGGTTTCACATGGGATATGATAATATAACGTATATGGATTGATGGAGATGCCAACATGTGGCACACATCCCCTTAGTTAGTTATATGGGCTCACATAGGAATTAGGTGTTACCCATCCTATTTAAAGGATGTGAGTATTATTATGAGATGGTCATGTATGTATGAGTTGATTCTTCTACTTGGTAGAGGTATACTGGAGGTGTCCCCCTCGAAGTGGATTCCCATCTTGGGAGATTATGGAGTTACTCCTTCATTAAGGGGCATTGTATGGTGTTGCCCTACCTTAAGGGTATTATTTTGGATATATTGAATATTAGGGTATCTTGTCCCCCCATATATCTTGTGTTGTGTTATCTTCTGCAATTTATTGATTTATTATATGCAAAGTTCTTATCAAGTGGTATCAGAGCAGTGACCCAGAAATTTGTGGGACGAAACCCTAATGTTGGTGATTCATCTATATCTTGAGATTGACTTGGAATTTTTTCAGATAATTTTGTGGGGAGTGGATAAATAGTTCAAGTGATCTTCCCTATGAATTTCAGATTTTTGGAGCTATTTTGAAAAATTTGTGTCTCTGCTTTTAGGTCAAAACCTAATTCTAAAGTTTCATCTATATCTTCTGAATAATGACAAATTAGGAAATAATTTTTTTGGGTTGTTGGTAATATATTAAATGGTGATACCACTAAAATTTCAGAATTGGTGGATCTATTTTAACAGAGTTATTTCAGTTTTTTTTCACTATTTTGCTCCATAGGCCGCAATTTGAGGAATTTTCCTTAATTTCTTACATTTTCGAAATCGCTCAAAATTTTAGCAGGGGTTGATTCTTTATGGTTTCAGATTTGAGGTGAACGATTTACAAAATCATCGTGGTCAAATATTGGTCAAAGGAGTAAGTTTGTAAAACCCTAATTTTTATGCATCATGGATATACCAATTTTCTATGGTAATGGGGAAATTGATGCAAAAAATGGTGGATACAATTTAAACAAATGTATTTTGAAGAATTTTTAGTATGGGTTCATTTTTATCTTCATCTTGGTGGGAAAGCGCAACATTGGTATTCTTATTTGGATATATATCTATTGGATTGGGATTGGGAGGAAATGGAGGATATTTTCTTAGCTAGATGGGAAACAAAAAAGAAACACAATTTTTTTAAAAAAGAAGAAGAAGAAGAAGAAGAAGAAGAAGAAGAAGAAGAAGAAGAAGAAGAAGAAGAAAATGTTGATGATGCAGAAGAAGAAAATGTTGATGATGAAGTTGCTACATAGGATAGTGCATCTCCAAGGAAGGAAGCTTCAATATTTCAGTTTGAAGGGTGCATTCAAAGAAAAAGGTAATTGTTTCCATAAACCCTAGCAGAAAATATAACTTCATCAATATGGATGTAGCTCAAAATCTACATGTGCAAACAAAGCATATCAAGGAATCTCAAATGGATGGTAAGAATATTCAAGTTTTTGAAGATTTAAAGCTTTCTATGGATAAATATGTTTTACATTCAGATTTTTATGCTTTAGATATGGATGGTATGGATATTTTCTCGATATCCTTGGTTAGAGACATTGGGAACAGTTAATATTAATGTGGAAAAGAAATTCATGAAATTATGGTACAAGAGAAATAAAATTACATTTCAAGATATCACACTTAGCAAGGAAAAAAGTAATGTAAAATTGGATCATGAAGATGAATTTGAAGATGGTGAAGAAGGGAATAAGGATGAATCAGAAGGAGAGGATGAAGAACATGATGAAAAAGTAAAAAATAGTTTCTCTACTCAAGAGAAAAAATAAATAGCAAACAAGTTGGAAGAGGAAAAGAAAGTGGAGGAAAATATTGATAAGGTTAAGCATACTAAGGTTGCACCATATAGACACCCATATCATCATGAGAGGAAAAAATCATGGAGACATGCTAGGACACGAAGGAAGCAATCTATATGGATATACAAGGAATTGGAGGAGTAATAATTTTTATGTACATGGAATCAATGGAACAATAATAATATGACATGGAATCACATGAATAATAATTATGGATATACATGGATGCTGAGGAGGAACACATATGGACCATGATGGAATCAAATGAGCACAAGGGAATATGAAATCAAGTTTAGAGCAAAGATCACCCCCTAGGATTTCATATGGGTGGTTGGCTGATCGAGCATGGTGACAAGTGTGTAATAATTTAAAGCACACTCATTATATGGCTTCTTCTTATGTTTCGGGGATGAAACATGTCAAAGAGGGAGGTAATGCTATGTACCTTGGGATATGATAATATAATATATATGGTTTGAACATGTGGCACACATCCCCTTAGTTATATGTATGGGTTCACATGGGATATGATAATATAACGTATATGGGTTGATGGAGATGCTTTGACATGTGGCACACATCCCCTTAATTAGTTATATGGGCTCACATAGGAATTAATTATATTGGGTAATGGGTCGGCCTATGTTGGGATTAGGTGTTACCCATCCTATTTAAAGGATGTGAGTATTATTGTGAGAGGGTCATATATGTATGATTTGATTCTTCTACTTGGTAGAGGTATACTCGGAGGTGTCCCCTCGAAGTGGATTCCCATCTTGGGAGATTGTGGAGTTACTTGCTTCATTAAGGGGCATTGTATGGTGTTGCCCTACCTTAAGGGTATTATTTTGGATATATTACATATTAGGGTATCTTGGCCCCCCATATATCTTGTGTTGTGTTATCTTCTGCAATTTATTGATTTATTATATGCAAAGTTCTTATCAAGTCCTTTAAATAGGATGGGTAACACCTAATCCCAATGTAGGCTGACCCAGACTCCAATATAATTAATTCCTATGTGAGCCCATATAACTAACTAAGGGGATGTGTGCCACATTTCGGCATCTCCATCAACCCATATACATTATATTATCATATCCCATGTGAACCCATACATATAACTAAGGGGATGTGTGCCACATGTTGGCATCTCCATCAACCCATATATATTATATTATCATATCCCAAGGTACATTTCATATTATGGTGAAATAGGAAGATCAATTCAAAACAACCTTCACCACAAAGTGGGGAACGTATTCTTATTATAATATGCCATTCGGACTATCAAATATAGGAGAAAATTTTCAAAAGGATATGGATATGGCGTTTAAGGGGCTGATAAACAAGATAGTTCTTGTGTACTTAGATGACATCACTGTATTTTCTAAAAATGCAGAAGATCACCTTTTTCACCTCATGTAAGTGTTTGAAATATGGAGGATATCCGGAGTGTCATTAAATACCAAAAAAAAAGTATATTCTTGGTACATGATGGAAATATCCTAGGCCACATTATTTCAAAGGAGGGGTTGACAATTGATCCTAAGAGATTTTATGTTATCCATGTACTTCCATTGCCAAGAAACAAGAAGGATCTCTAAAGTTTCTTGGGAGAATCAACTTTGTTCAAGCTTTGTTCCCAATTTTTCCACTCTTTTGAAGACACTAACATTGATGATGAAGAAGAGCATGGATTTCAAATGGAACGCTGAAGGAAAAGGAATCTTTGAATCTATAAAGTAGGCCATTCCATAGGATCCAACCCTCATAAATCCAAATTTCTACAAATACTTCAATCGATATGATTTTGGTGGCACAGATGCAATATCTACAATACTAGTAAAACTAAATCAATAGGAGAAAAGCAACCTATTGCATTCTTCATCAAGGCCTTGAATTTTATGAGGTAAGATATTAATTCGTTGAGAAAAATTCCATGCTATGATAAGAAGTTTAAAGAAATTCAGGCATTTAATATCAAATAACAGAATCCATCTACTAGTTACACATGTTGGTGTAAAAGAATTTCTTTTAAATAAGGACCTTAATGAAAAAAGAGATGGTTTGATAACCAAGGTCATGGAATATGACATTGATATTAAAGTAACTAAGCTGGTCAGGGGTAAGGGTATTTGTGAACAGATGGCTTCCAATCAGCATGTCGAGTCAAGAGATGAAGGAGAAGTTGTTTTGGTGTTACAAGATAATCAAGAGCAATCAACCAATGCCCCACCTAATTCTTGTTAGACTCGTGGATATTGTGACTTTTATTCAAACAGTCGTGTCCTCAAGGATTGAGCAAGGTTTGGAGGAGGTATTTTAGGTTTCATTGCATCCCCTATGTGCTTATAGATAATGTTTTATTTAAGAAGGATGTGAATGGTGTCCTCCTAAGATGCGTCAAGGAAGATCATATAGAGAGAATATTACATGGGTTTCATAATGGAGAAACAGGTGGCCATTTTTCCATGAGGGTGATAGATCTTAAAATTATGAAGGTGTGGTACTATTGGCCTATCATCTCTAAGGCTTTCTATGCATGGATTAGAAAATGTAAGAAGTGTGCCTTCTTTATAGGCAAAGAAAAGATGGCAACCCTTCCGCTCCACCCTATCTTAGTTGAACATCCCTTCATGCAAAGTGGGGTTGGACTTCATTAGTGTCATCAATTAAAACTCAATCCAAGACCATAAGTGGATTCTCACAACTACAAATTATTTCACCAAGTGGGAAAAAGTAGTTGCACTCAAGGAAGCAAATGAGGCCAAAATTCTAGATTTTTATGAGGGTATTGTGGCAAGGTTTGGTGTTCCTTCCAAAATTATATTAGATAATTCCTTAGCTTTTCTTGAGGCAAAGATATCAAAGTGGGCTATGAAAATGGCATCTATTTGAGAACTTCCTCAAATTATTATCCCCGGGGTAATGGGAAGAACGATTCTATAAATAAAAATATTTTGAACATCATAAGGAGGACTCCAGACGAGAACCAGAGAACATAGCATACCAAGCTCAAATCAGCCTTATGGGTTGATAGAATCACACCAAATAGATCTATAGGTAGATCTCCATACAAGGTGGTTTATGGAAGGGAGGAAAGGCGGCCTATATCACTCGAGATGCGTGTATTGGGGCTTCTCAAGAAAATGGATTTGTCGAGTTTGAGCCCATGGAGGTGATGTATGCAGAGCTTATGGAGCTTGAGGGACTAAGGGATCAGGCTATGCAAACCATGGAAAACGTTAAAGCTTTGATCAAGAGGTGTTTCAAAAGAAGGCCAAAAGCAAAACGCTCCATGAATGAGACTTGGTCCTGAAATGGGATGCAGATAAAGCCAAACCAAGAAGACACTTCAAGTTTGATGCAATATGGAGTGGCCCTTATATGATTTCAAGATGCAAAGTAAACAATGCTTTCCAATTTTCAAAATTAGACAACGAATAATTACAGATTCCATTCAATGGGATCTCCTAAAAGCATTGTTACCAAGGTTAAATCTCATTTCTATACATATTAGTTTAGGTTTCAAATTCCTCTAAGTGCTTGTGGCACATTGCTCTGTTGTAGTTTAGGTTTTCTTTTATAATAAGTGCTTGTGCACTCTCTCGCATGTTCCATTTGGGATATGTATGATTTTGTTGTTTGTACATAGTTGTTCCTTGTTTATACATAGTTTTTCCTTATTGTGGTTTATCCTTGTAAAAATTAGAAGGAGAATAATTTCAAATTCCATTCAATGGGATCTACCTAAAGCATTGTTACTAAGGTTAAATCTCATTTCTGTACATATTAGCTTAGGTTTAAAATCCCTCTAAGTTCTTGTAGCATGTTGCTCTGTTGTAGTTTAGGTTTACTTTTGTAATAAGTGCTTATGCACTCTCTCGCATGTTCCATTTGGCATATGTATTATTCTATTGTTTATACACAAGTTGCTCCTTCGCACCCCCTTTGAAACAAACAACTCGACAGGTTTGGGCTTTGGCAATTCCAAATGTTGTAATTTATAGGGCATCCATGATGAATGTTCGATCCTCTTCCTATCACACATCAACCACCTCTTCCCCGTCACACATCAAATGCCTCTTCTTGACATGCGTCAACTTCCCTTGCTAACGCATGTCACCACCCTCCTCCTTTCATGTGACAAAATCCCTCGATTTCGTATGGCTACCTATATAAATCAAAAATCAAAATTGTAGGCCACTCCCTCAAAGGATGGATACCTATGTAAAAATATTCCCACATCGATCAGCCTTAAAAATTCAAAATATCAAAAGTATCCTAGGAAATCTTCCCACATTGATCAACTTTCCTATCCTTTTAAACTTCCCACATCAATTAGTTTGTGTCAAAATATATATATATATATATATATATATATATATATATATATATATATATAGTTAGGGATTTTATCCATATTATGCACCCCTATGAAACAAACAATGTGACATGTATAGGCTTTGGAGATTTCAGATGTTGTAATTTACAGGATAGTTGGTCACCAACTCATCCAAGTTGGTTCTCATGCATAGTGAGTTAGAGAACCACGGAGAAGGTTTGGAGCCTCTTCTGTCACGTGTCAACTACCTCTTCCTATCATGCGAGTCAACTACCTCTTGCAGATGCACATCAACCACACTTGTTGATGCATGTCGTCACCCTCCTCTTATCATGTGAAAGCATTCATTGCTGTAGTATGACAATCCTCCCCTTTTTCACACGTCATCCTTCATTCCCCGTCATGTCCCCTTCGTTTTCACATGACAGCATTCCATTTGGTCACACGTCAACCTTCCCTTATTTTCATGCATCAAACATTTCTTTCTATCGAATGAAAACTCCTTCCCTTTTTGGTAGGTGACTCCTCATGTCCTTGTCAGGAGTCAACAAGAAATGTGAGATACAGGTCGTGCATTAATAACATCGTACATGATAGCTTAACAACCGGTTTAATGAGGTATGGTACTCATGTTCACCATACAATAAAAGTACCATTAGAAAGTGGATCGATATGGTTTCCCATACCTCCATACATGTAATTAATGAAGGTTATTGGTTGGTATCTTCCCCTTCTCTTTATATGTACTTTCTCCTCATTTGTGAGAGAGAGACATTCTAGAATGTAAAGAACTCTACCAAAATTGTTCTAGAATTTTTGTGAGCTACAGTGCCTTAAATTTAATCATTTTGTAAAGGATTGTTTTCTTATGAATATATTGTAGTTGATTGTGCATCATTTTAAGTAATAAAATTAGTATTTTTGGCTTTTCGTGCCCTAGCTCAAGTTGTATTGCATTCCTTTCCTTTTATTTCAATTTGCAGGTATATTGTGCATATTGTGTTCTTTTGTAGGGTTCAAATTCATTGTGATCTACAAAATTGGAGGTTGAATGTGTTCTTTGGACTGTGGCACTTATGTATTCCCTCTTCTACCCCATTTCCCTCCACTTTCACTCACTAGGAATCTCTCTATTTTTTTGGTGTTATTTCCTCCCTTAGTTCAGGATTTAGATTTCATGCATTCCTCTCTCCCCGGTCCCTTGGAATCAATAGATTAGGAGTAGTTAGTGGAACTTATTTCCTTAGGAGTAGTTAAGTGCAAAGGAAAGAGAAGGAACTAGCCTTCTCTGGATGTTTGTCTCAACTGTAAGGAGTCCCACACCTTGAGATAATCCCATGTTAGTAAACTACACTGATTGCAAAGATAATTCATTTACAAGAATTTAGAGGGTGCTATAATTTTGCACTGACACGCTTTTCTCTATGAACATTTTTGAAAAGGATAACCCTCTTTACCATATGCCTATACATGTCAAATCCCTTTTCATGTCCTATGAAGGCACATTTAATCACCGAACCTTTATATTCGAGGTCCAATATATCTATAGCCACCGATAGTCTTGTGTTAACATTATTAAAGGCTAGAAGTGCAAGTGCTTTCATATTTTTATACCCATCGCGTATGTATCAAATCCATATCAAAATCAATCATTCTATTTTTTACTCCTACTTCAAAAGATAGAACACATTTTGATAAACATTTTTATCACATCTTAAGTCACATTTTCCTTATTTAAAAACTCATAAAGACATCAATTAAAGAAAACATTAAAACACATATCATAACCAACACATATACATCGAAATACACCAAAAAAACCACATCATCATATATATTTATATAATAAAAGTCCCAAATACATCATCAAAGAGTCTTCATACATCATATACATAAAAGGCTTCACAAAGAGTTGTATACATATCAAAATACACATAATCACTCTCTAGTAAACTGGACATCTCCTAGAAACTCACTGACATGGATAACACTCCCATCACCTCCTGCAGGTACCCCCACAACCACCATCTCCTCTATCTCGACCCCTTAGGTGGCTAGCCTACACTCCCTAAACTCACACCGAGCACTATCCCTCACCGATCTAGATTATCCACATATAAAAATGCATTAGGCAAGTTATGTATAACCATATCCTCATAGTATGCCAACTCTACACATAAATATTGATAATTAGAAAAATTGATCATACCATGTGCTCCCATCTCGACTACTAGCCTATGTATGAGCTGTCAATTCTACACTCGATATAGGAGACCTCGTAATGCCTAAGGCCTTGTTCAAAGTATCCCACTACTAATGGTACCAATCTCGATCAGCTACTTCATGTGCTAACTATCCTTTGAGTTCATCTCACTCACTATTACACCATATCTCTCTCTAATCAATTTATCCCTCACCCTAACCAAATAATCTCTCTCTGTCTCCTCAAACAGTCCCTCTCGCCTTCATTGTGGCCTTCTCGGCCATCAACTATGTCACTACTTGCCAAAGTCCCCATCATCCTCATCATCATTGACATTCACTACCTCTTATGATCCCTCTACCCGAGCATGCATCCTCCTCCCATTTTGAATCAATCTAGTCCTCTCAAACTTAGCACACACCCTCATCCAACACTCATTATAACCATCTCACAATATGACATCATCAATAGTAGCCGATTCCCATTCCTCTTCTATACCCATAGATCCCTTCTCTTATACTATCACAAAAGGATGACTCAGAAATGCTTTAGGAGTCTCTCGTATCTCCTCCTCTTGTCTATAACGTATCAAATCCTTAGGTACATCTTGTATCGAGACCAAAATAACTTCCGACATGACTAAATATAACCATCTCATACTCCCCTCCCCACCTATCCTATATCCACAAATCTTGGTGTGTCCCAAAAACTCATGCTCATATCTAAGCCACTTAGGATACTCCAAATCAGGCCTCCATATCACATCACCCATCCGTAATCCCGTTAAAATATATCTATAATAGCTCACATTCTTCTTCCTTTACGCTTGACACATATCCTCTCTCCATCTCATAAAACTAGCATTCCTGTCACTCACTTCACCCCATGGAGAACCATGCAAACGAGAAATGGCTATATGCTCGTATGCCCAACAATGTAATGAGAACACCACATCAATACCAAACCTCTTGTAGACTTTCCAAGCCCACAAATCTCTATATATCTATTCTAGTAGTGTTGGTTCCCAAAACAAAAATAGTCTAACGCTCCATCATCTCGGCCACTACTCCTGTCATCATCCAAGAGAACCTATCTCCCTAGAATCAAGGAAGGAAAAACACGAGATAACCATCATCATCATCGTCATCTGTTTACACCCCTCTCTCGATGGAAAATATAAATACTCATAAGAAAAATCTCCTAACAAGTACTTCACATCCTCTACCTCATCCCCATACAACATCCTCATAAAGCACCCTCTCTCTCTCGGACTCACAATAGTATAAATAGCCTCTCCACACACCGAAAATCTCATAATCATGTGAATATCATCCACTTTGTAATAGTAATCTCTCTTGTTGGTAACCAAAAAGTACAGTGGCGGGATTCCCACTCTCCATCAGTGCAACAACAAATCCCCAACATCTCTAGATCTCACAAGAATCCCTCATCCCCACAAATCCCACCGCTCTACATGCACCCAATCATCATCATCATATCTTCTCACACCTCCTCTATAATAATAGGTATCTTTTGCTAAAGGGTTAACTTCACATCCACTTGCACACAAAAAAAAACAACATTAGAATCCATGTCATTCTATCAAAAACATAATTTTAAGCTACATCGATCAATCGCTAATGATTCACTTGACTCGTTGGTGATTCCGTGAATCACCGGTGATCACCTTGAATCACCAAATATTTCTACAATTTCAAAACCATACCTTTTTATGCGACAAAATGGAAAAAAAATCCAAAAAGTAGCAAAATTCATTAAAAAACAACAAAAATGAGGACTCATTACTACCTGTGTGGGCCTCCCAGTGTCCGATCAAAGATGCCATCACCACTTTTAGCTCAATCGCCATCTTAATCACCAATTTTTATAGCTCATTCACTCCCTTAAATCACACAAATGCAGTCACAAAATGCACTATTCATCACCATACTCCACTTCTATAGCCCACAAAACCTTTCGTGCTAATTGCAGATTTTTCATCCCAATCACTAGTAATTCATCCCAATCACTAGTGATTTCCCTTATTTTCACATTCATCTATATTTTGTCGAAATCAACATCAAAATCCTCCCATTTTTCAACACATTGTCTCATTTAAAGGACCCCAATCCTTAAAATATTAAATATTAAACAAACAAATCATCTTGGGATCTATCATGCATCTATGGGATGTGTGTCATTTGGCCCCCATCACTTTACTTTCTCGTTATTACAACCTACCTTTACGAATCAAGTGTCCATAGGTAATAGACCCTTTGTTTCCCTCTATCACTTGATTCCACAAAAACTTTCCTCATTTCAATACCCGGACTTGAGGTAACTTTTAACAAAACGTATACCAAACTTATCCAACCAACCTGTTAAACTGGTGTTACTTACATTACACTGCAGTCACCCAATTTTAGGGGGCATCACCATACAAACCAATCTATCATTATTTTTTCTAACACTTTACCTACACCAAAATACTCAACAAAAAGGGGCAAATGTAGACACTCAAAATTTACACTCATTATTATCTTTCACCACTTACATTATCTTCAAAAATACATTAATCAAACCCATCATTTAATTCAAAAGTTCCCTATCCTAAGTCTAAAAAAACTCATCATATTTACCTATCATAGATATTATCCACAGCTATAAAATCTATCCTTAACTTCTTTAAATCTACACTTAACCAATTAAAACCACTTGAAAACAAAAAGACAATGAAAACAAATAAAAAAACCATCCCATAACCATTAAAATCCCACACCTTGAATAACAACATACCTTCAACATTTACCCAAACTCCGTAAAACCAAAAACCTCATGTAGAAGTGAATTTAACCACTTTATCACTCAAAATCCTAAAAAACCCGGATCGTTAGTGATTCTGTTAAATCACCAATGATTATAAATAGCATTTTTCAAACCTTCTTCTAGGATCTTCAATTTTCAATCTTTGGCCCTAGCTTTCTATCATGAACACTAGCATCCTACATCCCGTTATTCAACACTATCACATCAAAGACATCATCATACATAATCAATTATTATCATCAAGTATTTTCCACCTCTTGGGAGACAAGTTTTCATCACTTAGGTTGGTATCACATCACAAAGATCATCCAATCAATTCATATCTTCTTCAAGCAAGGTTTGAGGCATATTTTAGCTTCACAAAAACTTAAGGTACTCCTTACATCTTTCTTATCTTCTTTTAGTCATATTTAGCCTTTAATTCAGCCTAAAACATCACTTTGTATCATCAAGCACTTGTTTTTATTAAACTGTTAAAATTCTCTCAAATCGCCTATGATTGGCCCAATTACCAATGATTCCTATCAAATCTATATTTTTATCAAAATTATCAACATTTTTTCAACTTATTTCATCATTTTTCATCAAATTTGTTACTTCTAACATGTTATTGAGAATAACTCTTTGTTATATGGAAATACCTAGTCGCTCACATCTAATCACCAAAGATTTACAACCTTCATATAGTATTTCTAGATTCTTGGAATTGGATTTTCTTGGGTAGCTCATCCATCCATTTTTATAATTCTTTTTGTTTAGTGTCTTTGAGTACAGGTTGATTTTCAAGACAAGAGGAATTTTATTCATCTAGACTTGGTCAACTTCAATCGAACACTAGCTTCAACATCCATCTCTACGGGTATTAGTAAACCTCACGTCTTTTGAGATCAGTTTTGTTTTATTATTTCACTTCATTAATTTAAAGTAGAAAGTAAAAACATCACTTTGAATAGTTGTCTCTTATGGATGGTTTCTCTAGTTATTGTAAAATCCTTATCACACCAAAAGATCAACATAAGACATTTGTTATCACTTTGTGGGGAACCTTCGCTATAGAGTAATTTCCTTTAGCTTGAAAAATGCAAATGAAACTTATCAACATTTTGTGACCTATATATTTCATTATATCATCCAGAAAACCATAGAGAACTACATAGATGATCTCTTATGTAAATATAAACACTAAAAATACCATCTTGCTGTCCTTGGTGTAATATTTTCCCATCTAATACAATTTTCATTTGGATCAACCCGAATAAATGTGTTTTTGGGGTCCTAACAAGGAAATTCTTAGGATTTGTAGTATCTATTAGAGGAATTGAGGTCAATCTCACCAAATTCAAATCCATAATTGAAATGCCTCCTCCTCTCGTCTAACCTTAAACAACTCCATATCCTATAAGGAAAACTTTGATCTATCCATCATTTCATCTCTCAATTATCATATCAGTGTCAACCCTTCCACCACTTTATATGGAATGATGATTACTAAGTGGTCTTTGATTCCCTTAAATAACATCTCCGATCATTGTCGTTGCTCATACCTCCACGTGAAGGGGATCCTTTTTATCTATATATATATATCTGCCACTAAACATTCCTTAGGGGTTATACTAGCGCATCGAGAAAAACATAACAGGAAAAAAATTCCTTATTACATAATTTGTACCATTCATGATTACAAAACCCATTATTTAGAAGTAGAAAATATGTGTTGTGCCTTATACTTTGTAACTTCTAAAATTCTTCATTATCTCCTCAATCACAAAACCTATGTAGTCATAAGTATTAATCCACTAAAATCCATGCATTCTAAGCCATATCATAATGCCCACATAACTAGATGGCTTATGCTCATGACCAAGTTTGATCTTGAATTCATTCATCAAAGATCCATAAAGGGGCATGTTATTGTTAATCATCTTGTAGAAGCTTCCCTTCCTAGTCATTAACTCCCTTGCAAAAATTTCCTAACAAATCTCTCTAATCCCTCAATCATAATAATTCTCCTCTTAAAATGACCATATATTCTATGGGTTTAAATCCCATCAAGGGGAGTTCCAGAATAGTCATAATACCTCCTTGGGAATCCTATTTTGTTATATTTCAAATTCAGTTTTTATTATATGAATAACATGGCTGATTATGAAGCAATCATCATGGGTCTTCAAACTGTGGTGTTCCTTAATGTAAAAATCCTTAACATCTACGGTGAATCCCTACTAGTTATCAATCAAATTAATGGAATGTATCAATGTAAAAATGATACCTTGTAAAAATATAAAGCTATCGATGAAAATCTTCTAAAAGTATTTGATCATTATGAAATTTTAACTTCTCCACGTTCATCTAATAATTTTTCATATACTATGGCATCTCTTGCATCACTCATCCCTTTATTCTCAAATGATTATAAACTATTCGTTATTGTACATATACTTTATCAACCATCTCATACTGTCATTGATATCCCTTCCATCAACCATATAGAAGATAGCCAATCAGAAATTTGGTATACCCAAATATATGACTATCTTGCTAAAAGTAAAATACCGTCAGACCTATCTAGAAATGGTAGGAGTTCCTTTCAATAATGCGTCACTGCTATGTTATATTGGGGATATACTTTATAAAAGAGGGTTTATTGACCTTCTCCTTTGATGTCTTAAATCTATAGAGGCTAGACAAGCTATTCAAGAAGTCCATTATGGAATATGTGATGGAAACTTTAACATCTTGGACATTGATAAACGAATCCTCCTGGATGGGTTATTATTGGCCTACACTTAATCAAGATTATTGTTTTTATGTCAAAAATTGTATCAAATGTAAACAACATGATAATATAACACACATTCCCAGTCATGCTCTTCAAATCACTCAATATTTATGACCTTTCTCATAATGGATAATTGATCTCATCGGCCTTATCAATCCTCAATCATATTAAAAATATAATTCCATAATTAATACTACTAAATATTTCAGAAAATGGGTGAAATCTATTCCTCTTATCTCCACTAAATTAGATACAAATGTTCATTTCATCCATCATCACATCATATGTCTCATCGGAATCCCCCATAAAATCATCACAAATAATGGTAAATCATTTTAAAATGAAATATTCCAAAATATCAAGACACTTACAATATCATACTCAATTTATCCACACCATACTACCATCAAGATAATGAAAAAGATGAAACGTCTAATAAAACCCTCAACAATATCCTTACCAATAATTTCGATCAAGTTGGTAAAGATTGGCATATCCAAATTCCATTTGCACTATTGTCTTACTAGACTAACATTCAAACCCCTATGTGTGCTACTCCTTTCCCTAGTCTATGAAACCGAAGCCATTATTCCTCTTGAATTCCAAAATCCATCCATGCGTGTTTCTATTAAATATTTAGATCCAGAGAGGAAGATTATATTTAGAATGCCTATCACAAGTTGAATTGTTAGATGAATGTCAACTAACCACCCTCAAACATCTTAATGTATATCAATAATGAATCAAATGTGCATATAATAAACATCTTAAAGAACACGAATTCAATATTAGTGACCTCATACTTTAATAAAATCAACATGTTACGAATATGGAAAAGAATAAAAGTGGGAATATTTCTCCAAAATGGCTTAGAGAATATATTATCACTCATAAATATAGGTTTCAAATTACCATTTAGCCTATTTTTATGGTAGAAATTATCCTCTTAATTCTTACAGATCCCTTCTATTGTTAATTGTTGGTGAGAAAATTTTTCAAATGGAAAAATCAAGTGTCTCCACAAATGTTCACGGGGCTACGCCCTTTGTATTGAATGGTACAACTCCCATTATTGAAAATAAACTAATCCTAATCCTATCTAAATGTTGTCTGTGGCCAAATTGGTCGGGGATCACACAGAACACTCCATTGAACATGTGGCAAAGTGGTTGTATGGGGTTACAAGGAGGAAATTAAATCAATGAGGGAAAAAGGGTAAATTATATCAGAAATATTACTACCATGTAGATTACTGAGCTCACACCCAATAACTAGAGCATTTTAACCTTCAATATAGAGGAAATCACAATGAAGCTAGCGGGACTAACGAATTAAAACACCAAGTTTTTAAATTCATCTATCGAGGACACCAAGTTCCTCTCCAACTCCATACAGGATCAACTATTCTTGCAAAGTGCATGAAAGAGAGAAATAGAGGGAAAAAAAGAAAGGGAAATAGAAGAAGTGTAGCTTTATTTCACGTGTGTTGATACAAAGTCCAACTACATACAATCCACCATGCTACGAGTAAAAGTTCTTCCAAAATTTGAAATCCTCTGGAATGGAGAAGCCATCTATATTTTAAAACTTTCAATTTGACCTCTTACCTCCCTCACATGACTCTTCATTTCCATATTTCACTTGTGACTTTTCATTTTCCATGAATTAAGTATTTCGCTCATAATTTTGATAAAATACTTTTACAATTTTAAATAGGTCACTTAAGTGAATAGACAAAATAAAATGATGAGGCCCAATGAACAATTAGAAAGGAGAGAGAAAGAGGAAGAGAGAGAGAGATATGCCTTGAAGAACACTTTGTATATGATGAAGATGCATTGTTCCTAATCTATAGAATGCTCCAATTCGATGAAACTCTAAATTTTGAACTCTTTGCACCTTAAGAAACTCCTTTGGATGTTTCACAGACACCTTGGGTTAAGTGTTTAAGAACATTGTTGATAAAAATTTTGATGATCACGAAGACAACTCACAAAGATCCCTACTGAGGGGATAAGAGCTCAAAAACTAACCCTACCAGGCTGAATTGAATGTTCACTGATGATCGCAACCTCTACCTTACACATGATGAGCCTACAACTTGACCCATAAAGCAAGTGTCAAAAGGAATTTTTAGGGTTCCCTGAGATGAATTCCAAATGGCCTGTGAGAGATACTCATGTTAATCCTTGATGATGATGCTGACCTAAATGATCATCCCTCTGTATCCCATTTTCCCAAAATTTCCCTTTGAGTGCGACTTACTTATTAATAGCAAGTTCTGGACTATATTTTGTCAAACCAAAATATGAGGTTCAACCACAAGACATGGGATTAAATCCTCCTCAAAGATAGGTGAGGCTGCCTGCTTATTGCTAATCTAAAACACAAGAAATAATATATACAATATTCACACTAATCTAACCATTGGGGTTGGGATGAAATCCTCAAATCCACATTCACACGATTCAAGGATATTGCTTTCGTAAATGAAATAGGTTAGAAACTGTTATAATGAAAGAAGCACGGTAGAAAGGAAATGGGAGAAACGTATTTTCTTTCGAGTAAACACAGAGCACGAAATAATCATACGAGTTTTAGATCACGATGTAATGTCCAAGATAATTAGAAACACTAAGATTCTATGCAAAGAATAGCTTAAGATCATGAACATAAGAACACTGTCTTAAATAAGATATATTTCACAACACAAAGTCTCAGTAAACAATATCAACTCCTATTCTTCAAAATGATTGAAAGAAAACACAAAGTTTTTCTCCTTTCCAATAGCCCCTCAATATTCCAAAACTCTCGACCCTTTTGAATGCACAGCATCCTTTATTTATAACAAAAGGAACTAGAGATAAACTAGGGTAGATCCTAAAAAGTAGCATTTTAATCGGAGTTCGGGCATGACTCTCACGCAGGAGATCAAGTCAAAACATGATTAAAAATATGACGAAACAGAAATGAAAAAGACATGTCAATTTCAAGATTGAAATGACACGACACATTGGGACTTAGTCTGAATCATCATCTTTTGCTCTTTCCTCTTTTTCTTCCTCCCGAGACTGCTTTACTCAAATTCCCGAACTTTCGAATTATGCCTTGCATTTCATTCTCATCAGGTGCAGTGGAATGATCATTCCACATTTCGCAGGTCTCATGAATATCACTGGCACTGCCGGGAAGCTTTTTCAATCTTTTGCTGAGCTTTCTTAAGGCCTCCAACGTATGTTCAATCCTTACAAACTGACCAATGACTTCAAGGTCAAATCCGTGTACAGGTTCATGCTGAACAGATTCTTGGATTTGTTTGAAGAGATCATCCGTGATAGGATACCCGAGTTCCCAACCGACACCTTTGGACAAATCTTCAAAGCAATTCTTCTTCCGCATCACTTTTCCCATCGATCAATTTATCCTCGATTCTCTCAACTTGCTGCAGGCTTCATTGAGAATCCTTACTCTGAACCTGATGGCCTTGGTCAGCTGGAAATGTTTATCTGTATGTGGGAGAATACCTTCTTCCACCAAGAGGTGTGCTGGTAATTGCTTTAGCACTTGGAGAGCTTCACAAGTCAAATCAAGCTGTCCAATTTCTTCAGTGAATTCCTCATCCATCTTCTCTCCTTCCTTCTGAATCTCCCCCAAAGACTCATGAACCTTCACCACGTCTTGAATTACTTCCTTCCCCTGTTGGAGCAACTTTTGGATCCATTCATCAACCACCCTTCCTTTTTTAGCAATCTTCTCAATCGTAGGCACCGATGAGAAATCGAATCCGGCAGAAACAGAAGAAGGTGGTATGGATTCAAGGGGTTTTGAGAGTTTAATCAAAATCTCTGTCAACTGCTCCACTTTTTCCTTAAGCTCATTTCTGCTGTCCTTTGTTTCTTTCAACTTTTGGCACAACACGTCTATGGAAGCCCGTGCATCTTGTTGCGCTCCTTCTGCTGTCACTTTCCCTAGAGCCACCTTGGTTATCTGATAATCAGCAGCTGTTATATCATCTCTAGTTTTGTCAGCCGAGGGAGTGGCAATCTCTGCGAACTTATCTCCTGAAGCATCTACCAAAACCCTTGAAACTGTTTTGGGTTTCTTGGCTGATTTCGCAGTAGAAGCCTTGAGTGAGCTGAAATCAAAGGCTGGTAGGGGTACAATCACTTTCCTTTTCCTCGGAGTTTGCTCGAGTAGCCATTGTGGCGTATCAGAGGAAATTGCCAATGTTGTAGTAACTGGTATTCTACTCTCAAGGGGAGAAGATTCTACTATTGGAGGAGGAACAGTAGCCAACGTGGTAGTAGGTGCAACAAAGAGAGGCACAGGTTGTGGCGAGCTGGTAATTATTTGGGTTCCAGTAGAGAGGGGAGAGAGACCAGAGAAAATGCCTGCCATACTTGAAGAAGTGAATGGGGATTGAGGAGATTGGAGTGGTTGTTGAGGGGCAGGCATGATTCGGGCCTAAAGCCCGGGATGCAAGAGACAAAGTTTCTTTGGTCTGACTATCAACAGATGATGGAATCAAGATTTGACTTCCTTCCTCTTCCACATTAATTTCTCCTTTTTCTGGTGACGTTGGTGATTCTGGCACAACCACCGTTTCAGCTGGAGAAATAATTGAAGAGATTTGTCTTTCTTTCCTCTTCTTGGGAATCCTGATTTTTATAGGCCCCCGTAAGATTCTTTGTCCTTTTTCTTTTTGGAGGGCCCCACCTCCATTTCAGCCAACTTTGGAAACTTGTCATCTTTAAAATTCATTCCCCAAGAGGAGAGCCATTTTTTGGTGCGAGCAAGAATGAGAGCCGACCTATCTGTAATAGAGGCTTTTTCGCTGGCTGACCAATCAATAGGTGGGAAAACGTATTGATCCTCATTAAGCCCATCATAGGACATATCCAACACACTTTCATTGTCAGTCGTGCCATCTGGCAAATCAGAAAGCTCCAGCGTCTGAATCTCATTAATAGTCAACCTACTATTATCTTTTCTGCGAACCGCAACTTCGTTACGCAGATCAACCCATATATCCTCAATGTCAGGCCTGTGCAGATGTTGGGCTCCATAGGCTCTAAGCACTCCTCGGATGTCAAAACCATCCCGAGACTTCATATGCTTCTTTAATTTTTCCTGAAGTTCACATTCAACATTTTTGGCCTTTGCCACTGTCGAGCAAGTATATCTCCCGATAGAAATTGGGAAGGATACAGCTGCCTTATGCTTGCTTTGTTGGAATTTGTGAAAATCCAACAGCTGTCTGACCAATTCTATCAATATCAATCTATCCCCTGGATAGCGAGGCAGATGGAAAGGCTCTCCCGAGTACATGACTGTTCGAAGATATGTAAACTTCTTGAATTGCAAGAAGATACACCCCCATTTGGATACTTCAGTCCAAGCCTCATCTGAGACTCTCGTCTTCCTCAGCTCTGGGTTCAGCCTGCAGATATTCTCATAGAAAAAGGCATCATTTACCCTCCTGAAATGATCTTTTGACCCCTTCTTTGTCAATTGAGGGAAATATTTATAAACTGGGTTTGTCTGCTCGCTTCCTTAGTATCCACCCGGATAGTTCCTCATCCCTACTGGCCGCAGAAGCCACATATGAAAACATATAAAACTTTCCAAATGATAAGACCGCTATCATCTCGAGAATCAATTTCATTGCTGATAAGGGTCCCCACCAATCCCTTTGCTGATTCTTCTTGATGGTGACCATAAATTGATACATCCATCCATGAAATACATTTGATTCAGTCAAGCCAAAAACCCGGCTCAGCAGGGTGATAATATCATTGATTTCTTGTATGAAATCACATCCGGGATAGTCCTTGAAATCTAGATACTGCTGGTTTAGCCTTGACCAGGAACTTCTTATTGACATCCTTAATGCAGTCTTCCTGATTACTATCCCAGGCCTTCTGAGCCGACTTGATGTTCAGGTCCCCATACTCTTCGAAATTAGGTAGTTTTAGAAGATCATCAAAATATGCTCCATCTAGCCTGATCACTACCTCACCAGCCTGGCTCTTCACGGAACGAGAAGCCGAGTCATAAGTAGACGCACAAGCCAAAACAAATTCTGGACATTGGGTGGACATGGGAAAGCTTGCTGCAAGGGGCAAGCCACTGTTAGCTAAAGTTGTCATCCATGGGGTTTGAGAGGAACTCTTCACCCTATTCCAGAAGTCATCCATATCTATATTGCCAAGTTCAGTGTCCCTGATATCATAATTGCAATCAATATATGATGGAGATTCTGGCTTCTTGAATTTGTACTTCATCCTGCTAGATTTCTCGGCCTTCTCCTGAGATGGACCAGGGTCCGACATGAAGAATGTTGGAGGGAGAAAGGCTTGAAACTCAGGAGATGTTATCCACACTGAAAATCTCGATCGACCGAATATGCCGGAAGAATAGAAGAGTCCGACACGCTGAGGAGGATGTCGGAAAACCCTGAGAACCCGACAAGTTTGATATGTCGGAACTTTGGCAAAGCCCGACACTTGCGTTGATGACGGAACTCGGAGATACCCGGCACTTGCTTTTGATGTCGGACACGGAAGAAACCCCGACACTGTTTGTGGATGTCGAACGAAGAAAACCCGACACTTCAATATACTTCGAATTTTGAGAAAGCCCGCGCGCCAATCCGTCAATACACTTTGGGTCTCGGCTCTCGCAAAACAATCTTCAAAACCCAAGAAGAAAAACAGGTTTTTCGTTGAATTCCAAAACATGTAATCTCCTTCTTTTTGTTATTCATGTTCCATGCATATAATAGAACTTGGAAGAAATAACATCAAGGATAGTCTCAAAAGAGATAAACCCTAAAAACCTAAAACCCTTTCCAAAGCAACACGTAAAGAATAAGGAAAGAAAACCTTCAACACCCGGCAAGAAATTGGGAATAAAATACGCTCAATCGATCCATAAAAACCAAGAATAAAGAAGGGAAAGAAAAATACCTTCAATTCGAGAAATGTAAGATCGAAAATAGACGATCCAATCGAGCAAGGTGAGTTTTCGGGTTTTGAAAACGGAAGAGCACGCACAAAAATTCCACGAATTAAAAATATGAATGGTAAGAATGACGTGGAAATCCGCGTATTTATAAGAAAATTGGTAATTAATACACTTCAGCTCGGCACGTGCCAACTCACCGACCACTCGGCATGAATGCCATGTCAGCATGTTTGGGAGGTCCGAAAACCCGACACGAGGGGACTTAGTGCAATTCGGGTTTCGGGTTTCGGAAAACATGATGCATAAAGCATGAGGTGCTTAGATGCTACATAGCCCCGAAAACCCGATACAAAGGATTAAGCGGACTTCGGGAATCGGAAAACATGGGGCATAAAACATGTTTTGGATTGCGGATGTTCCGATGCGCCGGGGATCCGAAAACCCGATTTTCTCAATACAAGGCGGGTTTCGGGTTTCGGAAGACAGTCGACATAAAGCATGTTAAAACTCATGTCGAGCTGTTGGTAAAACCCGAAAATCCTGATTTTCTTAAAAATAGGCCATAATGCAAAATCAACTTCGAAAATTTTCGTAGGGGTTATCCGATCGTTTTGTCATGAACTCAAAACGGGGATAACAGCTGGCTCCAGTTGGGGACTTTCTTTGTAATACCAAAGGAAGAGAACTCAGAATCTCTGGTCTTATTCATTAGGCTACGGGGTCAAGAAGAAAACCAAAACAAAACAAAACGAAGAAAGAAAGAAAGAAAACCAAAAGCAAACACACAACAAAAGCAAAATATGTACAATGCAAGAGAGCATCTTGCATTAATGGTGGAACAGCTTTAGATGTTGTCCACTGAAAGGCAAAGGGAGTAACCCTCCATCCAGATATGATAGAAGGAAACTATTTTCACCATTCAACTCGTGGATCTTGAAAGGTCCTTTCCATAAAGAATCAAACTTTCCATGCATTCCTTTCTGTTCTCTCCTTTTATCCCAAAGCAACACCAGGTCTCCAATCTGGAAGTTGCGCTGCTTTGATTTTTTATCGAAAATCTTCTTCACCCTGCTCTGATGATCTGATATGTGATCAACCACCTTGATTCACTCTTCTTCTAGCCTGGTTAGGTACATAACCCTCTTCTCGATAGAATTCTGAAAAGCTACATCTTCAACCGCTTTTGCCAACTGCAAGGCCGGCAATTCTACTGAGATAGGAATTTCAGCATCAATCCCGTATAGCAATTGGAAAGGAGACATCCCTATGGCTCGCTTTGGAGTGATCCGATCAGCCCACAACGCATCATACAATGCTTTGTGCCATGTCCTTTGATTTTCATCCACTAGTTTCCTGATTATGGTAACCAGGTTCTTGTTGCTGGATTCAGCTTGCCCATTACCCTGGGGATAATAATCAGATGAGTGAGCCAGAGTGATGCCAAATCCATAGCAAAACTCAGTTAACTCATGTGATGAGAAATTAGAAGCATTATCAGCTACAATCTTATGAGGCACACCGAATCGATGATTATATTTTCTTTTAAGAAATTGCAAACAAGCGCTTCAAGTTGCTTGCTTGATTGGTACAGCTTCTACCCACTTGGTAAAATAATCTGTAGCGGTCAGCACATAGTTGTGTCCGGCACTGGAAGCAGGATTCAATGTTCCGATAAAATCAATCCCCCATTGGCGAAAAGGTTCTTCAATCACTACAGGTTTCAGAGGAAGAGCTGCTAGCTTGGGACGACCAACGAAATGTTGACAAGCTTCACATTTAGACACCCATTCTGCTGAATCCCGGAAAAGAGTAGGCCAATAATACCTAGCCCGTAGGATCTTATACGCTGTTACAGAGGACGAAAAATGTCCTCCGCATGCTAGGCTATGAAAGGATTCTAATAACTTTTCCTGTTGTGATTTATCAACACAACGCAGGAAAACACCATCTATACCTCTCTTGTATATTGCATTATTCCACAAAAGGTATTTTGCAGATCTCAGCTTGACGGTCCTCTTCTCCTTTTGATTTAAATGCGAAGGGCATTCACCATAAGTTAGGAAGAAAGCAATGTCCGTGTACCATTCATCGGTCGTACTCACAAAAAGCACCATAGGCAGCTCTGAAGAAGTATCTTGAGTCTTTTCACACTCTGTTTCAGCATGATTTTCTGCAATCAATTGACACAGGCCCCTTCCTCGTACCAACTTGGTAGGTCTGATGTCTAAATCGTACTCCTGAACCTTAGCTATCCAGGTACCTCGTTGACTTCCCAGCTCTTGTTGAGTCAGAATGGATTTAACAGCAGTATCAGGAACGAGAACGTGAGTATGGGAATTCAGCACATAGTACCTGAAATGCTTCACCGCTCGCACCACCGCATAAGCATGTTTTTCAATCTGCGACATCTTCAATTCATGCTCCTTCAACGGACAGCTCATGAATGCGATGGGAGCTTCAATGCCTTCCCCATTTTCCTGCATCAGGATGGCTGACACTGTGTGAGCAGAAGCATAGCTATACATGATGAAATCTTTCTTGAAGTCTGGACATACTAAGATAGGAGCGGAAGCAACTGCCCTTTTGATTTCTTCAAATGAAAGCTTCCCTTCTGCACTCCATCTAAATGGGACTTTGCCTTTCATCATTCCAAGGATATCCTTGGTTTTGTCAACGAAATCAGGTACAAATCTTCTCAAAAATTAACCTTTCCAAAGAAAGAATGAACTCCTGTTTTACTTGTGGGCAAGGTAAGGCTCTGAATAGCCTTTACCCTTTCCGGGTCAATTTTAGTTCCTTCCTTAGTCACAATATGACCCAGCAATTTTCCTTCGGTTACCCCGAACATGGACTTCTTAGGATTCAATGAAATCCCATGACGCCTGCATCTCAAAAGTACTTGTTCTAAATGACCATAATGATCACCCCGTTTTTTAGAGAAAACGGTCAAGTCATCTAAATACACAACTATGACCTTGCCCATCAGATCTCTGAATGCCAGGTCCATAGCTCTCTGAAAAGTAGCTCCGGCGTTGATCAAGCCGAATGGCATCCTCCTATAAGCAAAGGTACCCCATGGGGTCGTGAAAGCTGTCTTGTGTTGATCTTCTGTGGTTACCTCGACTTGATTATATCCCGAAAACCCGTCGAGCATGGATAACATTTCTGATCCAGTAACAGTTTGCAATACCTGATCCATGATAGGCAAGGGATAGTTATCCTTCAGCGAGGACTGATTCAAGTTCCGGAAGTCAACACAAATCCGGATCTCGCCATTCTTCTTCCTGACAGGAACAATGTTTGCAATCCAAGTGGAGTGATGGATTGGGAAAATAATTCTGGCATCTAACATCTTCTGAATTTCTGCCAGGATAGTTCCTGAAATCTTCGGATTGTAATGTCTTTGCTTCTGTCTATACGGCTTCACATCAGGCTTCAAAGGGATACTGTGCTGTACATCTTTGGGCTTGAAGGATTTCAAATCTGCATAAGACCAGGCCAACACATCGATGTATTTCTTCAAAAGCGAAGTGAATCTTACCTTCTCTTCAGGAGAACAACATTTACCGATATTCACCATCCGAGGTTGATCAGATGAACCTAGATTGATTTGATCTACTTCAGAGGAAGAAGCTCCTTCAACTTGCCTTTTGTTTTGGATAAAGCGATCATGCTTGTCAAACAGACCCTCCAGGGAAACCAGACCTTTTGGTATCTTGTTGCCTTTCAGCTGGATAAATTCACCATCAACCTCTTGATATGGATCTGAAATAGTTTCACGAAAGGCTGATTCCGAACCTTCAAAATATAGCTCACTGAAATTGTCAGCCTTTTCTAGAAAAGCCAACACCTGTCGATCATCATTGAACACTTGCCAATGAGTTGCATTATCTGGGATACTGGGACGATATACAATCTCAATAGAGTATGTATCTTGCTTGAACTGAGGATGAGGAAGAAGAAGAGATGCAGATACGGCCAAAGAATCAGCCTTGTCATTATAATCTCTTAAAACTGCCTTAATAGAAAATGCATCAAAGCATTCTATACTATCCCAAACTTTATTTCGGTAATGTCTCAACCGATCATTTTTCACCTGATATATACCCCTGACCTGATTAACAATCAGCTCCGCATCTCCCTGAACCTTGAGATTTCTGATTCCCTTCTGTCTGGCCAATTCTAATCCTAATAACAGGGCTTCATATTCGGCCGTGTTGTTAGTATTATCAAATTGCAACTTATAAGCTGATGGGAAAATCTCGGAGCTAGGAGATATGAGAACAACACCAGCGCCTGATCCAGAGGTTGAGCAGCTACCATCAAATTCGAGCATCCAAATAGCATTGGGATCTTCCTCTTCAACATCTACAATTGGTATCTCGGAAGTCATGAAATAATTCCCGAAGCTAGCATCTTCGAAAAGAATCTGAGCCTTAGGATCATCTGATTTGGTCACCAAATACTTTGCCTGCGGTTCAGGATGAAGAACCTGTTGAACCCCTTTGACTGGGATCTTGGCTTTGGTCCAATCCATACTAATCTCTCCTCCGACATCTTTACAAAATCCTCTACCCAAGAGGATACCATAAGCCGCAGGGATATCAGCAACCAGAATAGTCATTTTCACTCTCTTCTCAGGGAAGGCAACAAATGCAAATCAAGGCGCCCTTGATTTGACCAATCAGAGGGACTTGTTTAGTTTCCATGGAATAGCACCATCCATATGACTTAGTCAAAGTAAGTCCAAGGGCATGGGCCACTTTTGCGGGCATAACATTATCAGAGGCCCCTGAGTCGATGATGCAATTGCTGAGTTTAAACCCATTTATAAGTAGAGACAAATAAAATGGTTCAATCTTTCCTGAGGAAGAAGCAGAGGTCAGATTATTCTGAGGTGTGAGTTGAGTAGGATTTGGAAGGAGACCTTTTGAAGGTGATGGAACGGCCGCTTTACTCCTGATGAACTTGGCCAGCTTTTCAAACTGTTCAGGATTCGACTGAAGGTATTCTGCCTCTGACATTTGAATTTTGGTTCTCTTTGCATGATCAATAATGTCAAAAGCAGTATAAGAAGGAATGATGGTAGGCTCCGTTCTAATTATATGAGCTTGTGCTGGGGCACTGATCTTAGGAGAAGGAGAATAAGGAGCAGCTGCCTTTTTGGTAACCTCTCTTTCAGTTTGCGCCGAAATAGGGGTACCCCTCTTAACTATAGATATGGGAGGATCCTTATTCTTCTCCTTAGTGCTTTCAAGAGGTTTTCTGGGATTCTGAGATTGGGACCGAGTGAAGACAGCAAATGATTGACCATCTGGCGCACATTCATCTTCATCGTATTCCAAATACCCAATGCTGGAGTCGCCAGCTGACTCATCATAAGACTCATCAGCATATCCTGAAGCTTCGAAAGCCTCGTGAGATTCTTGTTCTTCTGGTTCATCTTCTTCATCAAGTATTTCCACTGCTGCATTGACGGGAGGAGCTTCAATTGCTAGTCTCGGTTGAGCAGGAGTTAACCGTGGCCTATCTCTGGATAGGTGCACCATTGTTATTATTGAAATTCCGCCTAGGTATATCCCGATATGGAACATTGTTCACCTGCTGGGACATTTGCTTCTTTAAAGCAATCAAATCATTAGCCATTTTTTGAAACATAGGATCTGTGTTACCTTGAGAAGAACCTTGATTTTTGAGTTTGGGTATGTCTTTCTTGATCCTTCCAGCCAAGATGAGATCATCCTCTATTTCAGTAGCTGTTGACTGAGCAGTGGCCAAATCTGGGATAACCGACCTTCTTAATAAAAAGCTTATATCAGGAGGTTGGGCATTGATGAAGAAGCATTTTTGGTTTTCCGGAGTAGGTACAGCTATTTCTGGAATCTTCCGGATCAGCTTGTTGAACTTTGCCACGAATTCCCGCATAGGTTCATGCGATTCCTTCTTCATATGCGTGAGCTGAGCTAACAAAGCATGAGAATCTTCAGCTGGTTTGAAACGTGCTTCGAACTTAGTCCGCATGGTAGCCCAGTTTGGGATGCATGCATTCGGAGGTGATAAAACCATTCGGCTGCTACACCCTGCAACGTTTCAACGAAGAGTCGACGGAGACATCTTCGTGGGCTACTCCGAGAACACCGCATGCAACAAAGAAAGATGCTATGTGCTCGTCAGGATGCTGCTTCCCATCTCCATTGAACTTAGGAATATTTTTACGAGATCCACGTGGTAACTCATTCAATGGAGGAGTCAAGGAAAGAGGACCAATAACTGCACCCCAAGGCACAGGTTGAACCGCCATCCTTCTGAAAAGAGTGCGTACAGGGATCCGAGTATCAGATAAGAGTAGTGCACGACAAGTTGCAGATGCTTCCCCTTCCACAGGGATCCGGTTTCTCCGAACAGGTGAAGAACTTCTAGTTCGATTAGAGACAATGCTGTTGGGAGAAAGACTGAAATTGTGCTGTTGCAGTAACTCAAAGAGTGGATCAATTTCACCTTGAGCTCGGCGGGACCGAGTGAAGATCTTCCTGGCCAGCTTGAACTGAAAGGAGATCTTGTTGAAAAATAAGGCAAATACGGAGTCGCCAAACACCGAGAGGATAAGCTTTATACTATAGATCCGTAGTCCCCAGCGGAGTCGCCAAAAACTGTTGGTTGGATATTTTGTCAAACCAAAATATGAGGTTCAACCACAGTACATGGGATTAAATCCCTCCTCAAAGACAGGTGAGGCTGCCTGTTTATTGCTAATCTAAAACACAGTAAATAATATATACAATATTCACACTAATCTAACCATTGGGGGTTGGGATGAAATCCCGAAATCCACATTCACACGATTCAAGGATATTGCTTTCGTAAATGAAATAGGTTAGAAACTGTTACAGTGAAAGAAGCACGGTAGAAAGGAAATGGGAGAAACGTATTTTCTTTCGAGTAAACACAGAGCACGAAATAATCATACGAGTTTTAGATCACAGATGTAATGTCCAAGATAATTAGAAACACTGAGATTCTATGCAAAGAATAGCTTAAGATCATGAACATAAGAACACTATCTTAAATAAGATATATTTCACAACACAAAGTCTGTAAAACAATATCAACTCCTATTCTTCAAAATGATTGAAAGAAAACACAAAGTTTTTCTCCTTTCCAATAGCCCCTCAATATTCCAAAAACTCTCGACCCTTTTGAATGCACAGCATCCTTTATTTATAACAAAAGGAACTAGAGATAAACTAGGGCAGATCCTAAAAAGTAGCATTTTAACTGGAGTTCAGTTTTGCATGACTCTCACGCAGGAGATCAAGTCAAAACATGATTAAAAATATGACGAAACAGAAATGAAAAAGACATGTCAATTTCAAGATTGAAATGACATGACACATTGGGACTTAGTCTGAATCATCATCTTTTGCTCTTTCCTCTTTTTCTTCCTCCTGCTGAGACTGTTTGCTCTGAAATTCCTGGAACTTTCGAATTATGCCTTGCATTTCATTCTCATCAGGTGCAGTGGAATGATCATTCCACATTTCGCAGGTCTCATGAATATCACTGGCACTGCCGGGAAGCTTTTTCAATTTTTTGCTGAGCTTTCTTAAGGCCTCCAACGTATGTTCAATCCTCACAAACTGACCAATGACTTCAAGGTCAAATCCGTGTACAGGTTCATGCTGAACAGACTCTTGGATTTGTTTGAAGAGATCATCTGGTGATAGGATACCTGAGTTCCCAACTGACACCTTTGGACAAATCTTCAGCAATTCTTCTTCCAGATCACTTTTCCCATCGATCAATTTATCCCTTGATTCTCTCAACTTGCTGCAGGCTTCGTTGAGAATCTTTACTCTGAACCTGATGGCCTTGGTGAGCTGGAAATGTTTATCTGTATGTGGGAGAATACCTTCTTCCACCAAGACGTGTGCTGGTAATTGCTTTAGCACTTGGAGAGCTTCACAAGTCAAATCAAGCTGTCCAATTTCTTCAGTGAATTCCTCATCCATCTTCTCTCCTTCCTTCTGAATCTCCCCCAAAGACTCATGAACCTTCACCACGTCTTGAATTACTTCCTTCCCCTGTTGGAGCAACTTTTGGATCCATTCATCAACCACCCTTCCTTTTTTAGCAATCTTCTCAATCGTAGGCACCGATGAGAAATCGAATCCGGCAGAAACAGAAGAAGGTGGTATGGATTCAAGGGGTTTTGAGAGTTTAATCAAAATCTCTGTCAACTGCTCCACTTTTTCCTTAAGCTCATTTCTGCTGTCCTTTGTTTCTTTCAACTTTTGGCACAGCACGTCTATGGAAGCCCGTGCATCTTGTTGCGCTCCTTCTGCTGTCACTTTCCCTAGAGCCACCTTGGTTATCTGATAATCAGCAGCTGTTATATCATCTCTAGTTTTGTCAGCCGAGGGAGTGGCAATCTCTGCGAACTTATCTCCTGAAGCATCTACCAAAACCCTTGAAACTGTTTTGGGTTTCTTGGCTGATTTCGCAGTAGAAGCCTTGAGTGAGCTGAAATCAAAGGCTGGTAGGGGTACAATCACTTTCCTCTTCCTCGGAGTTTGCTCGAGTAGCCATTGTGGCGTATCAGAGGAAATTGCCAATGTTGTAGTAACTGGTATTCTACTCTCAAGGGGAGAAGATTCTACTATTGGAGGGGGAACAGTAGCCAACGTGGTAGTAGATGCAACAAAGAGAGGTACAGGTTGGGGCGTGCTGGTGATCACTTGGGTTCCAGCAGAGAGGGGTGAGAGTCCAGAGAAAATACCGGCCATACCTGAAGAAGTGGATGGGGAATGAGGAGGTTGGAGTGGTTGTTGAGGGGGAGGCACAGATTCAGTTTCCAAAGCCTGGGATGCAAGAGACAAAGTTTCTTCAGTTTGATAATCAACAAATGATGAAGTCAAGAGCTGGCTTCCTCCTTCTTCCAAATTAATTTCTCCTATTTCTGGTGGTGTTGGTGATTCTGGCACAACCACCGTTTCAGCTGGAGAAATAATTGAAGAGATTTGTCTTTCTTTCCTCTTCTTGGGAATCCTGATTTTTATAGGCCCCCCAGAAGATTCTTTGTCCTTTTTCTTTTTGGAGGGCCCCACCTCCGTTTCAACCAACTTTAGAAACTTGTCATCTTTAAAATTCATTCCCCAAGAGGAGAGCCATTTTTTGGTGCGAGCAAGAATGAGAGCCGACCTATCTGTAATAGAGGCTTTTTCACTGGCTGACCAATCAATAGGTGGGAAAACGTATTGATCCTCATTAAGCCCATCATAGGAAATATCCAACACACTTTCATTGTCATCATGCCATGCATCCGGCAAATCGAAAGCTCCAAATATCTCAATCTCATTAATAGTCAACCTACTATTATCTTTTCTCACGCGAACCGCAACTTCAAGTTACGCAGATCAACCCATATATCCTCAATGTCAGGCCTGTGCAGATGTTGGGCTCCATAGGCTCTAAGCACTCCTCGGATGTCAAAACCATCCCGAGACTTCATATGCTTCTTTAATTTTTCCTGAAGTTCACATTCAACATTTTTGGCCTTTGCCACTGTCGAGCAAGTATATCTCCCGATAGAAATTGGGAAGGATACAGCTGCCTTATGCTTGCTTTGTTGGAATTTGTGAAAATCCAACAGCTGTCTGACCAATTCTATCAATATCAATCTATCCCTGGATAGCGAGGCAGACGGAAAGGCTCTCCCGAGTACATGACTGTTCGAAGATATGTAAACTTCTTGAATTGCAAGAAGATACACCCCCATTTGGATACTTCAGTCCAAGCCTCATCTGAGACTCTCGTCTTCCTCAGCTCTGGGTTCAGCCTGCAGATATTCTCATAGAAAAAGGCATCATTTACCCTCCTGAAATGATCTTTTGACCCCTTCTTTGTCAATTGAGGGAAATATTTATAAACTGGGTTTGTCGTTCTGCTTCCCTTAGTATCCAGCCCGGGATAGTTCCTCATCCCGGCTGCTGCGTAAGCCACATATGAAAACATATAAAACTTTCCAGTCGATAAGACCGTCGTCATCTGAGAATCAATTTCATTGCTGATAAGGGTCCCCCAGTCAATCCCTTGCTGATTCTTCTTGATGGTGACCATAAACTGATACATCCATCCATGAAATACATTTGATTCAGGCAAGCCAAAAACCCGGCTCAGCAGGGTGATAATATCATTGATTTCTTGTATGAAATCACATCTGGGGATAGTCCTTGGAAATCTAGATACTGCTGGTTTAGCCTTGACCAGGAACTTCTTATTGACATCCTTAATGCAGTCTTCCTGATTACTATCCCAGGCCTTCTGAGCCGACTTGATGTTCAGGTCCCCATACTCTTCGAAATTAGGTAGTTTTAGAAGATCATCAAAATATGCTCCATCTAGCCTGATCACTACCTCACCAGCCTGGCTCTTCACGGAACGAGAAGCCGAGTCATAACTAGACGCACAAGCCAAAACAAATTCTGGACATTGGGCGGACATGGGAAAGCCTGCTGCAAGGGGCAAGCCACTGTTAGCTAAAGCTGTCATCCATGGGGTTTGAGAGGAACTCTTCACCCTATTCCAGAAGTCATCCATATCTATATTGCCAAGTTCAGTGTCCCTGATATCATAATTGCAATCAATATATGATGGAGATTCTGGCTTCTTGAATTTGTACTTCATCCTGCTAGATTTCTCGGCCTTCTCCTGAGATGGACCAGGGTCCGACATGAAGAATGTTGGAGGGAGAAAGGCTTGAAACTCAGGAGATGTTATCCACACTGAAAATCCCGATCGACTGAATATGCCGGAAGAATAGAAGAGTCCGACACGCTGAGGAGGATGTCGGAAAACCCTGAGAACCCGACAAGTTTGATATGTCGGAACTTTGGCAAAGCCCGACACTTGCGTTGATGACGGGAACTCGGAGATACCCGGCACTTGCTTTTGATGTCGGACACGGAAGAAACCCCGACACCTGTTTGTGGATGTCGGAACTGGAAGAAAACCCGACACTTCAATATACTTCGGAATTTTGAGAAAGCCCGGCGCGCCAATCCGTCAATACACTTCGGGTCTCCGGCTCTGCAAAACAATCTTCAAAACCCAAGAAGAAAAACAGGGTTTTTCGTTGAATTCCAAAACATGTAATCTCCTTCTTTTTTATTATTCATGTTCCATGCATATAATAGAACTTGGAAGAAACAACGCATCAAGGGATAGTCTCAAAAGAGATAAACCCTAAAAACCTAAAACCCTTTCCAAAGCAACACAGAAAGAAGAAGGAAAGAAAACCTTCAACACCCGGCAAGAAATTGGGAATAAAATACGCTCAATCGATCCATAAAAACCAAGAATAAAGAAGGGAAAGAAAAATACCTTCAATTCGAGAAATGTAAGATCGAAAATAGATGATCCAATCGAGCAAGGTGAGTTTTCGGGTTTTGAAAACGGAAGAGCACGCACAAAAATTCCACGAATTAAAAATACGAATGGTAAGAATGACGTGGAAATCCGTATTTATAAGAAAATTGGTAATTAATACACTTCAGCTCGGCACGTGCCAACTCACCGACCACTCGGCATGAATGCCATGTCAGCATGTTTGGGAGGTCCGAAAACCCGACACGAGGGGACTTAGTGCAATTCGGGTTTCGGGTTTGGAAAACATGATGCATAAAGCATGAGGTGCTTAGATGCTACATAGCCCCGAAAACCCGATACAAAGGATTAAGCGGACTTCGGGAATCGGAAAACATGGGGCATAAAACATGTTTTGGATTGCGGATGTTCCGATGCGCCGGGGATCCGAAAACCCGATTTTCTCAATACAAGGCGGGTTTCGGGTTTCGAAGACAGTCGACATAAAGCATGTTAAAACTCATGTCGAGCTATTGGTAAAACCCGAAAATCTGATTTTCTTAAAAATAGGCCATAATGCAAAATCAACTTCGAAAATTTTCGTAGGGGTTATCCGATCTTATCCTCAAAATTTCATTTGATTTTTCCCACTAGAAAGCTCTTGAAAATAAAAAATGAAATTTTTACCTAGCAAGAACTTCGAGCACGGAGCTACCATGATAGCCATTAATGGAGTCACAAAGCTTGATTGTAGGTATTATTTTCACTCCCGATCACGATGAAATTGAATCCATTGGGATAGATTTTTCATTTGGATTTTATGTGTAAATGTTCATCTCAATTCCGTTGTTGTATTGATGGGAAATCCGACAAATGTGAGCTAGGGCACACAATGGTGTTTTTGTTAGAAAAAATGATTCAAGGCACTATTTGACCTCTCATTTTTGCATCTTAATCATCTTGAAAAATGAATAAGTTTGAAAATTATGACATCTCAATCGACATATATTTTGCAAAATATGAATATTTTTTTATTGGGAGACTTTGTAGTTATCGCAAAAATCTTCATTTTTCTTTATTTCTATGTCATTTTTCGTTGCTTTGATCCATTTCTCTTACGAGATTGCTATGTTTTTAGTGTAAGGAATATTTTTCGAGCTAGTTGAGTGCAATAATGGAGGTTGGGATTTACGAATAAATTTTTCCATAGTTTTGATAGGGTGTGGAGATGTGGGGGAATGAAATAGGTATGAAAAATGACTAAGTATTGTGCTTTATTCATCCAAAAATGCAACCATAGGGGTTGGGTGAATTTTTTTGTTCCCTTTATCCCTTTTCTAAAGAGGCAAAAGGGACATGAAATTCCCCATTACGCATCATCGTGACACTTGGCAAGATTTGATTAGATGTGCGTTTGAGCAAGGGAGATTGGGAGAAGCACCTGGGAGCTGATTTTCAGGCTTATGAGGAATCAAGGGGCCAAAGAGGACTGGTGCATTTTTTTGTCCCCTTTATCCCCCTGCTAAATGGATGAAACAAACATCGAGTTTCCACTTAACGCCCGAGTTGTGACACTTGGTAATCATCCATGCAATGAGAGGAAAGACTCCAACTAGCTCCCAGGGGCTAGACTGAAAATTCGTGAGGTCACGTCGGTGTCTTTGGGGCCAAAATGGGTTAGGCACATTTTTCTTTGCTTGAGGCATCTTTAGAAATAGGGCTACTACCTTTGACATGCTTGAACGGGTTCTCCAATTATGTAGGATGAGTTCTTAAGTATTCAAACATAGACATTTGGATCTTGGAATTTTTGAAATGGTCAATGATATCCAAGGATGAATAGGTGGTGGGAAAATCATGGGTTATGGCATAATTAACACAGATGTTTTTATTCTCCAAGAGAATTAGAAGTGGACTTACATGAAGAGGCAAAAGGATTCCTTGTCGGGGTGGATTCATGCTTCTTCTTAGTTGTATTTTTTGAAGAAGGCTTTTACTATCCTCCTTTCATTTTTATTTTCCTCGAGCTTCCATTATGGAATTCAATTTCTTAGTTTGGGAAGTGGAAGAGGATCCTTTTCCTCCTTTTGGGATTGGGTGAATACTGCATATGAGTAACTATCAGTGGGTTCCTCATCATCAAGTGTGCATTCACAAAACCCGATCCTAGCATATTCACTTTCTCCTTCCTCTTCATATTCAAAAATTTCTTCTTCTTCATCCTCATAGCTCCCATACATTGCATTAACTAGTGGGGATTCCAAGGTGAGCCTTTGAGGTGCTCCTATGATCTAGAGAGAGTTGCTTCTTCATGAAAACATATCATTGGCAATTTTTAATCACGGGATCATTGGGTGTTGAACTCAACTTTGACCTTTCTATTTACCATGGGGATTCTTTACCTTACTATACAAGATTAGATCATCATCTATTTCAATAGCATAATCTTGTGCTTCTTTCAAATCTCTAGGTTGAGATCTTCTCAAGAAGAACTCAAATTTTGGTTATGAAAACATTGATAAAGAATATTTTTAGATTATTGTCAGAAGGCACATAATCTTCAATAATCCTTCCTTCGATTTTTCGGTTATACAGGTATGAAGTCTCTCATAGATTCTATAGATTCCTTCTTCATTTGTAGCAATTGAACTAAGATATTCCGGTAGTCTTCTGTAATTTTATATTTGGCTTCAAATTTGGTCCTTATATCGTTCCAACAAGTGACAAACCTTGCTAGTAAGAAATAAAACCATTCAACCACCTTTTCTTGTAAAGATTCCATGAATAATCTAATAGATACGTCTTCATGTTTAACACCCAACACACCACATGCGGTGATGAAAGTTGTTGCTCTTCAGGAAGATGTGTGCCATCACCTTTGAATTTTGGAAGGTTCTTGTGGGAATATGTTGGAAGATCATGAAGAGGATGTGTAAGAGTACGTGGACCTGTATTCATTCCCCATGGTACAATGGGTTGGGGTCTTTCTCTTTATTTATCTCTGTAATGGTCCTTTCTGCTTGACTAATTCTTCTTCAACTCTTGAAAAGTGCAGATTTCTCAGTTAGGATTGCAAAGAGGATTTTGATCATCCAAGTACTTCTTACTTTATTTTTTTATTTTTCTTTTTTAATATATCATTTTTTTTTTTTTATTTTTGGGAAAATATTCCTTTTTGCGTGCTTGGTAAAATCTCTCCCAGTGGAGTCTCTAAAACTATTAGTGAGAAGATTTGTCAAATCGACAAATCAGTGTATCCACCAACATTCACGGGGCTACGCCCCTCTTCATTGAATGGTATAACTCCAATTATTTAAATTAAACTAATAATAATCATATATAAATGTTGTGAGTGGCCAAATTGGTCGGTGATCACATAAGGTCACTCCAGGTGAACTGTGGCAAAGTTCTTGTATGGGGGTATAAGGGAGGAAATTACAACAATGAGGGGGAAAGGGGGAAATTAGTCAAGGAAGATTACTACCATGAGTATATTATAGATCTCACACCCAATGAATCAAGTAGTTCAACCTTGATATAGAGGAAATTAACAATGAAGCTAGCAGGACCAATGAATTAAATGATAAAGTTTTTAAATTCATCTATCGAGGACACCAAGTTCCTCTCTAACTCCATATAGGATCAACTATGTTTGCAAAGTGCATGAAAGAGAGAAATAGAGGGAATATAGGAAAGGGAAATAGAAGAAGTGTAGTTTTATTTCATGTATGTTGATACAAAGTCTAACTACATAAAATCCACCATGATACAAAGTAAAATTTCTTCAAAATTTAGAATCCTTTGGAATGGAGAATCCATCCCAATTTATAACACTTTCAATTTGACCTCTCACCTCCCTCACATGACTCTTCATTTCCATATTCCACTTGTGAATTTTCATTTTCCATGAATTAAGTATTTCTCTTATAATTTTGAGAAAATACTTTTACAATTTTAAATAGGTCACTTAAGTGAATAGGATGAAATACAATGATGAGGCCCAACAAAGAATTAGAAAGGAGAGAGAAATAAGAGGGAGAAAGAAGAAGAGAGAGAAAGAGATGCCTTGAAGAACACTTTGTATCTAATGAAGATCCATTGTTCTTGATCTATGGAATGCTCCAATGTGATGAAACTCTAAATCTTTGAACTCTTTGCACCCTAAGAAACTCCTTTGGATGGTTCATAGACACCTTGGGTTAAGTGTTTAAGAACATTTTTGAATGATTTTTCGATGATCACGAACACAACTCACAAAGATCCCTTCTGAGGAGATAAGAGCTCAAAAATTACCCTGTCAAGCTAAATGGAATGTTCACCGATGATCGCAACCTCTACCTTGCACATGATGATCCTGCAACTTGAGGCATGAAGCAAGTGTCAAAACACACTGTTGGGGTTCCTTGAGATGAATTCCAAATGGCCTGTGAGAGATACTTGAGTCAATCCCGATTATGATGCCAACCTAATGATCATCCCTATGTGTCCCTTTTTCCAAAATTTCCCTTTGAGTGTGACTTACCATTAATAGCAAGTTCCCAGATGGGAGACTTACTATTTTTGGTAAGAGGTGATTTTTTCCTCTTCTTGACCATCCTGATGTGATGAGCTTCTTCATTCACTCTTGTGCACACTTGCCTTCACCTTGACCACTTCTAGGAGTGACATACTATTGTAAATAAGTATCCATATAGGGAAATTACTATTTTTAATAAGTGTTTTTTTCACTAGTTTATTCTCTAAACAATCATTCTAACTTCCTGATGATCTTCAGTGCACATTGCCTTTTCCATAGCCACTTTTGATGATGACTTTCCAAACATAGCAAGCATGTATAAGAAAGCTTACTATTTTTGGAAAGTGGATTTTTGGTGCTCAATTTGTAATGGAACACATATTTTCAAACTCGGTATGTTGTCACAATATTATCCTCCGAATTTCACTTGATTTTACTAACTAGAAAGCTTGAAAATAAAAATTAAATTTTTACCTGG
Organism: Taxus wallichiana var. yunnanensis; assembly: GCA_018340775.1. Classification (NCBI taxonomy): domain Eukaryota; kingdom Viridiplantae; phylum Streptophyta; class Pinopsida; order Cupressales; family Taxaceae; genus Taxus; species Taxus wallichiana. Next base: position 651,272,611 of record CM031242.1, read on the forward strand.
CAAGAGCTTCGAGCACAAAGCTACCATGGTAGCCATTAATGGATTCATGAATCTTTTTGTAGGTCTGGTTTTCACTTTTTGTCATGATGAAATTGACTCCATTAGGATAGGTTTTTCATTTAGAGTTAATGTGTAAATTTTTAGCTTGATTCCATTTCCTGAATGATGGGAAATCCGACGAATGTGAGCTAGGGCATGAAATGGGTTTTGTTAAAAAAAATGATTCAGGGAACCATTCAACCTCTCATTTGTTACATATTGATCATCTTAAAAATTGAGGAAGTATGAAAAATACGACATCTCAATCCGACTTGTATTTTTCAAGATATGAATATTTTTTGATTGGGAAACTTCATAGTTATCTGGTGAAAAATATTCATTTTTCTTTATTTCTCTATCATTTTTCGTCACTTTAATCTATTTCTATTTTTATATATTTGTGTTTTTAGTGTAAGGAATATTTCTCGAAGCTTGTTAAGTGCAAAAATTGAGGTTGGGATGTTCGAAGAAAGTTTTCCATAGTTCTGAAAGGGTGTGCATATGTAGGGGATGAAACACGCATGAAAAATGACTAAGTGTTGTGCTTTATTCATCTAAAAATACAATCATAGGGGATGGGAAGATTTCTATGTTCCCTTTTTCCCTTTGCTAAAGGGATGAAAGGGATTTGAAATTCCCAATCATGCCTCATTGCAACACTTGGAAAGATCGATTGGGTGTGCGTTTAAGCGAGGAGCTTGGGAGAAGCAATCGGGACCTAATTTTTGGGTGTATGAGGAATCAAGGGGCCAAAAAGAGATGAGCACATTTTTGTATCCCCTTTATCCCCTTGCTAAAGGGATGAATGGGACATCAATTTCCACTTCACACTAGGTTGTGACACTTGGCGATCATCCATGTAGTGAGAGGAAAGGCTCCAACTAGCTCCCAGGGGCTAAACTAACAATCCATGAGGTCACGTTGGTGTCTTGGGGGCCAAAAAGGGCTGGGTGCATTTTTGTGTCCCCTTTTTCCCTTTTCCAAAGGGACAAAATGGACATGAAATCCTACCAAGCTCCTGGTGCTGACATGTGTCCTCTTTGAAAATTGGCTAAGTATCAAACTCTTACCTTGAGCCAACTTGCAACGACAATAACTCGAGCTTCGGATGAGTTCGAGAGGTGAAATTTTATATGAATTTGATTTGAAAACACCCAATGAGTTGAATGGTGATGTTTTGGAGCTTCAATTATGATTTAATAAATACCTTCCATAGTTACTTTATTTTTCTCTTGAATCTTCACAAATCTCCCAGAATCTTTCCTTGAAGTTCAAGCACTCCTTCGCGGTGTATGCTCCTTTAGGCCGAAAACCCACTTTTGCTGAAATGGCTCCAAAACCTCAGGATCTTTCCAAAATCTCCCAACAACAATTTTGATGCTCTTGGAACTTGAATTCATCTCCATGTTGAATTTTGATCCTTTGTTCCACTCTACGGGGCATTAGTCCCTGGAAAGCCAATGATTAGCCCTTCCAAAAACTGCTCAAAACTTGGAATTCTTCACAAACTCCTAAAATCACCTAGGGGGAATGAATTTTCTTTCCTAAATCACCTAGGGGGATTGGATGGACATCTAATTGAGGACCATTACATAGACTAAGTAAGGCTTGGTGTTAAGAATGGGTAGACTTGGGGTGTTTTGGAAAGGTAAGACTTGAAATTTTTGACACGGGGTATCGTTGTCATGCTTGAAATTTGGAAATTTTCTTGTTGCACATTTTCATGAAAACATTAACATACATACTTACATGAATTTATTCCAACTAAGATCCCTCACTTTCAATATCCACCAATATCCCCTTACCTTAGTAATGATTTGGAATTATGTGGTCTCCGTCAAGACATTTAATATGATATTACATATGGGCATCACATCCCTGATCATAACATATTTCTCATGGAAAAGTCCCCTTTGTTACAATAAGGGACCCCGAAATCATTACTCCCCTACTTCACCTTAGCCATGCTTAGGGTACCCATATTGTCTTGTATATAAAACCTACTCTTCTTAAATGGTCTCTTATGTCCACCCTCGGCTAAAAGAATCAAAATTACTATGGGATGAAATTCACTATATCAAAGTATAGATTTCTCCCTTGAAGGACAACTATCCCTAAAAATATATCCACTACCGCCATCAAAATATAAATATTATTTTATATTATTCCCTTAAAGAATGGCTACTCAATCTAAAAAATTACAATCATGGTGACAAATTGAAGGCTTCCCACATCAATCATCCTCCTTAAATATGTCTAAATATTTTCTTCATCTCAGAAAATATTCCCACATCAATTAACTTTCCCTTAAACATGTAGGCTTCTCACACCGATCAGCTGTGCAACCTATAACAAAATAAATTTGGGGTAAAACCTAAGAAATAATAAAATAGAGTATAGTTCCCATATAAGACACATGAACCTCCTAAACAAGTTAGAAAGAGGTAGATAACATATCTCATCTCATCTTATCTTAAAGCAATCACAATTCAAAATAGACTAGCCACTTTGTTAGCTATATGTTAACACCAGTAATGGTTGTAAGTGCATTATCATTAAAATTATAATCTCTCTCTCTCTCTCTCTCTCTCTCTCTCTCTCTCTCTCTCTCTCTCTCTCTCTCACACACACACACACACACACACACACACACACACACACACGCTAACTAAAATAAATAATCAAACATGTCGCATTAAATTCTCTTAACCATCATAATACATATCAAAAAATAAAATAATCATCCACACAATACAATCACATCTAATCTATATAACATTCATCATGATAAATTAAATCATTACATCCATAAAATTTTATTTCACCTAAATCTCATCACTACCAAAGATCGAACACTTTCTAACCTTGTGCTTCTTTTTGGTCCCCAAGGCCATCAAAATAAAAATTGCATCCTATTCACAATGAGCATATGTTTCCCAACCCACCTTGGATTTTGTAGCCTCCAAATACCATTTTCCTACCGCTTCCTATAATTCATATGTCTATAGGTTGATAACCCATTGTTTCCCATACCACTTGACTTCTCGATCTCACAATCCCACCTTTTGGCATTATATTTCATGCCTAGGTCTTGGGACACCTTAAATCAATCATATCCATCTCCAAGTGTAATCTTACATAAACCTATACATTATTTCATTTATTCATCCACCATCCATTCAATCGGTGACCATCACACTTTCTTGTGATGGCCCCCAATTTGAGGGGGATCACCTATCCAACATAAATCCAACTATCTCACTCATTTTTGTCTTATGCAACTTGTTTATAACAAAACACTTGATAAAAGGGATAAATGTAGACACGAAATTAGGTCACCTTGATTTCTACACGTATGTACACACCATAACACATCCCTTCATGATACCACATGGTCACTTTACCCATTTACCAACATTTAATTACTATTTTACCACTTACAACCACCTATAACCAAAAAATAAACATTAATAAATAAAAACAAAATTAACCTAAACAACTCTAACCTCCTAAAAAATCCCCACAAGCCTAAAAACCTCAAAGCCATTATAAACCACAAAAATCCCAAAAAGGATAAGGTTGAAACCAAATTACCCCATTCTCCTTGAAAAAGACAAAAATCAGTGTGGATTCCATGAATTAGCATTGATTGGTTTAGATTTAGTTAAAAATTACATCAATCATATAAAAGGTGGCACAAGCCATTACCTTAGGATCTAAAAAATTTATAGGTGATGAGAGCTCGCATGGTGAAAAATTATAGTGCTAAATAGGGACTCTGTTGAGGAGAAGGAGATGAAGCAATCTCAATACATCATTCTCCCTTTGAAGAAGCTACCCTCTCAATCCAATCATTTAAACCAACATCCTAACAAAGGTATGTCCTTCCTCTAAATTGGTAGGTATCTATATATATGTTTAACAATTTGAATAGTCTTGAATTATCATTTTCATTAAGAATTAATATCATTTCACATTTTTGATTCCACACACAAATATCAATACCAATCGTGTGGATAGACACTAATCCTTGTCAAAATCATCCAGATCTGCATTTTGATACATCTTAATATAAATATGCCATAATTTTTAATCATGGATAATGTTATTCTACTTCTAAGCTTATATTTTTGTTAGATGACCATTCCATGAACATCCCGTGAAGCCACTACCAGCATCTATGATCTTCCCATAATTAGCTAGCCTTTCGTTTAGGAATAATCGGACATTAACCACGAGTTAATAATATGCGTCATCATCCTTATGCCTAATCTGGATGACATTCCTAAATAGTTGGATCTTCTCCTTGAGCATAGTGATGAAGCAAATCTCTAATGGGGAAACATTTTCAATCCACCTCAACCTATCATCGAGGACATTGATTGAATCCTAGCTTTTGAATATAACATATCCATAGTATTTTTATCCACATCATTTTATATTATATATAATGTTATCATTATTTATAGCTTAATTGTCTAAAAGAGAGTTCACATTCATTAAAGGAAGACCTTAAATTCCTATATTTGGCCTTTTGCTTTAAGAAACTCACTTGATAATCATATAATATCTTTTTTTCAAGTTGTCTATGTGTGTGCAAGTTTCTAGTTCTTTTGGAAAGGAGCTTTTTGCTGCATTCAAATTTTCCATCTTCCATCATCATACATGCAGTTTTCATTAAAACATGTCATTTCTAAGTTTTAGTGATTTATTTCATAAAGTAAAATTGAGTTCTAAAATCTACTAAAATAGTAACAACAAAGTCTATGGGATACTCCTTATCGTATACAAGGATTTATAAGGAAACCATTCACACCATTCCCTATCACCCTTCCACCTTTTCAACAATCATATGCATTGGATGTGGTGATTCACTCATCTCAGTGGATTGGTAATGATTTGGTGAGTCTTTTTCAGTATTCTAAGGGCTCCCATACCACTCATGTCCCCGTATGGGTTTGGTATATCAAGACTAGGATATATCAAAAGATGCATCTATTTGGAGAGATAAGAGATTACATCCACCCATTCATAGCATTCTTGTATGTTGCATTATTCACAAAATGGTGTGCTAATTACCGATGGATTTACCTTATTTAAAGCTAAAGCATTATACAAAAATTTTACTTGATTTTTGTAAACAAAGAAGGTTATTTCCATTTTTATCATAAAACTTGGTTTATATAAACACCTCCTTTTTACACTTTTTTATTACATTCTAGCTTGAAATTTTAGGTTGTGTTCCACAAACACAAATAAAATCCTAGCAAAAAATCAAAAAACTAGCTTTTCAAAAATCCCTTTGGATTAGAACTCGTGTTCTACCAAAACCCAAAAAATCATAAACTTTATCTCTTTGGACATTCACGTCTAAAGATACAAATTTCCTCAAATTCAACTCCTATATACCATTGAATATTCACTTTATTCAATTCAAAATAAAAACAATTCCTATTGACATTTACATCTTCTACCTTGAATACTTGTATTCAAACATTCTAGTCAAAATCCAATCTAAATAAATCCCATTAATAGATAAATATGTACCCATTTAAATATCAAACTATTCTTGTAAGTGTAGTCCTTGGATTCACCAAAATCATAGACATAAGAAAAATTTGACCACTATTTAATCCATTTACTTTTGATATTCATTTTATCCAAGTTTAAAACCTTTTAGTAGATATATTACTAAGGCTATTAATGCAGGCTTGTTAAAAGGATTTAGACCTACCTCTTCAAATCAGACAGCTTCCCATCAACAATTTTCCAATGACACCATTTTGTTATTGATGGCCTCTATTATTGAGGCAAAATCTATTAAAACCATTCTCAATTTTTATGAGGCAGCTTCTGGACAACAAGTTAATTTTGACAAGAGCTCAGTATACTTTTTCAATACCCCTTTGGAAAGACAAGAGAATTACACTCATTTTGGGATGCAAAATTAACTCTTTTCCTACCACTTATCTTGGTTTGCCTCTTGGGACCAATAAAGTGTCTATGACTATATGGAATGCCTTATTGGACATATTTCATAAGAAATTGGCTGGTTGGAAAGGTGTTGTTCTTTCTAGTGCTGGGAAATGCTTACTAATCAAAAGCACACTCCAGAATTTACCCATATATATAATGTCCATGTTTAGCATACCTTCAGTTGTCATTGAAAGAATTGAAAAGATTCAAAAACATTTTCTTTGGCATGGAACTAAAGAAATATTCAAGATACCATCTAGTTGCATGGGATCAGTTTGCATGCCTAAGAAAATTGGAGGCCTTGGTATCAAAGACATAAGAAAAATGAATGCTTCTTCGATTGCTAAAATGGGCTAGAGATTGTTAAAGGAAGAGCATCCTCGAGAATGAGATCATAAGAGTCAAATATTTGGCTCAAAACCATGTGAATACCTTTCGCTTTGAAGAGAAACTCCCAATGGTTCTTTTTACGGAATAATTTGCTTTAAATCAGGGAATATTCTCACAAAAGGATGCAGATGGTGTAGTCATTTTTACACCCATCACAAAGGAAAGAAATCCCATGCGAGCCGACCTATCACCCGGTGGGTGGGTGCTCACCCAAGGCACGCGTAGGTGTTGAGTCTCTCTTTTATGTGAGTTAAATGGGAGACCATCTTCTATGTCATGAAATTAATGAATAAAAGTAGAAATGAGACATACAATCATCATAGGGCTCAAACAGCCTCTAGACAAATGTATTCATTTCAAACAGAGATTATTTACTGAGATAATAGATAGAACTACAATAGAAAGGAGAATACATAAGGATTTACATTTATTCCATAACATCCATGAATAGAAATGAAAAGATATAGATATGAACCGAATCAATTATATTCATACTCATTCATGTTTGTAACCTCATTACATTCAATGGATCCATTAGACTACCATAGCTTGATCAGACCAAAGTCATGCATCACAGCAGGGATCATGTCCTTCATCCATATAAAGAAAAATTTACAACCCATCCCCTTAATACATTACTCCTTTATATAGCCTCTACCCAATCCCACAGAGTTCTCACAGTATTTCTATAGAGCTCTGCTCCCTATAATCTCCTCTCCTTTCTATCTAATCTCTCCCTTCGTCTATCCGATCTATCTCTATTTTTCTCTTGCAGTGCTCGCATATATAGGCATCCCAAAGTGCCAACTCATCCTTTTGCAGCCTCAGATCTGATGCCAAGTGTCTGAATGTGGTCCTCCATGGGAGCATGCTTCTCTAGGCCTGAGCTCTCCACTTTTGCCATGATGTCTTCTAGAACCTTCATCATGAGGGAATATTCATTTTATGGGCATCATGTTGCCAGTGGCACCTTATCCACTTTGAATGCATATTCGGTCACGCTTTTCTCGTTTCCTACCCAAAATGACCAATATGGTGAGTCCTGAAACCCTGGGCTCTATCCACAAGCATGCCACAAGTTTTATTAAACCTTTCCTTAAACCACATGTCGTGCGTGCCTTCTCTTTGCGCACCCTTCTTCAACTAAGCCTTGTGTACCTATGTGCCTTTGTGTACTTAGCCACTATTTTGGGGTCCCAGCATCACCCCACACTATGCATGTTCTCTATCCACGGGAACACTTCTCCAAAAGAATTATAGTATGTTCCAGAAGAATAAAAGAATTTTGGAAGAGTAAGAATAAGGGGATGAAGGAATGGGAAAGAATAAAAGAATGGAAGGGTAATTATTTCTACAAAAGGAGTGGGAAGTCCCTCTTTAGGTCGGCCTCCAGCTTGTTCCAGGCAATCTACTTCGTTCTACACTCTCTAACAGAGGTCGCCGACTAGGCGCTTACCTCCCCAAAACTTAGTCCATCTCCTTGAGTGTTCATAGTCTCAAAAAATTTCTCCAACTCCTTTCTCATGTCTTCAAGTACATCCATCCTTCTAGTAATTTATGAGTATAGTTCCTTCAACCGATTTTTGATTTAACCCCTTAAGGTTTCAATGGCCTTGGATTTATTTTCAACCTCGGAAAGCATTTTTCCCTATCTTCCCTATTTCCCTTATTCTTCTCTTGAAAATCCTTCAACTCTACTTCGTGAGTGGCGACCAAGATGCTCACCACTCTATCCCTATCTATGTAATTATCATACGTGGCCTCAACAGATTGGGTAGCAATCTTGACATCCGCAAGTACCTTGTTATACTCAGCAATGATTTCTACCACCTTCAATTTGTCCTCCCTCTCCAAGCATGCTGCCACTTCTTCTATGGACTCCAAGGCCAATGGTTGTCTCTCCATGGTGAGGATGTACGTCAGATATTCTAAGCATTCAAGAGCAGATCCGTACTTCTACGCGGGCGGTGTAGGTCCTGGATGCTTCAACATAATGGTACTTGTGATAGTCTCCATCTTTTTGTATATTTCATGCACCTTCACCTTCTCATCCCTTAGTTCATGCTTCAATTGTGTGCTGATCAACTCTTCTTGCTTCAAGCCCTTAGTTTTCTCAGCCATCTCCTCTTCCTTATTTTCTATCTTTTCCTCTAGAAATCTTACTTTGTCATTTCTTCTAAAGAGCCTAGCCTTAGTCTCGACCATGACCTTATTCAATGCATTACATAACTTGCTCATCTGAGAGCTGTTGGGAATTTACCAAGGGGTTGGTTCCCTTAGACTCCAGTACTGGTATGATTGCCCCTTGGTATATTTCAAACTCTGGCTCATCAATATGGGACTCAAATGCCCAAGAGAGCATCTTCCTTGTCCTGGGGTATGTGCCCTCTTTGTCAAATGACTCCATAGCTAGAATTTCTTCCGTGGGTATAGTGCTTTGCAAGCACGCATGTAGCACATTCCTTTGGTCATCAACATAGCCCATGACATGTCCTCATTCTGTATTAAGGATCTTCCTTCCCGAGTGTGTGGCTTTGGGGAAACTCATTGTTATAATAGGACCTCCTGTTTTGCACAGAATGTTTCGGCTCTGCAGAATAGACTTGCTTCTATCCTATCATTCCTTTGAGAAACAGATAAGGGTTAGGGCTAGGAGGAATACCTGTTGAATGTTGAGATGGTGTGCGCGTACTGTAGAGAAAGATCAGATCGACTGCGAAGAACTCCTTTTTGTCTTGGAAGGACTACCTGCAAGTAAGAATACAGGACCACCAGATTTTAATTAGACAATAAATGAGGGAGCTTCCTTAGGCCCAGGAAATATAAAACTTTCTTTCAAAGGTGGTCAATTCCCCTTTTAATAGGAATTAACACAAATGATAACAAAGAAAGCTATTGCAAAATCATGATTTAGGTATCTCATTACAAAGCAATAGAAGCTAAACTATCAATAATAAAGCGTCACGTTGTTTGTTTGGTTACTGGTCGTTGATACATTCAGGTTGAGTTATAGGGATAAACCAGACTGGATCTGTGGTTGTTAGGTGACAAATAGGCGAGAAAAAGGTTTTGGGGTATAAGTCACAGTGACCGACGGTGGTCACTGGATAACCGACCACGGTTAGAGAACCGCTGCCGGTAGGGGATAACCGACACCGGTAGGGTCAGTAATCTAGGTGCTTCTGGGTAGAGGTTGGTTGCAGGGTGATTGTGGGGTTATTAAGCTTGGTGGAGGGCTGAGGGGAATAATGGGGGGACAGGGAAGACTTACAGTGGGATAAAATGGTCTTCAGGGCAATACCAGGATGTATGGATGGAGGTTAAGTGCAGTATGTTGCTGGTAGTAGATCTAGGAATAAACTTACGATTACTATCAACCCACAGGCTCAAGAAATGGTGCTTAGAAACATATAAAACACTACTTACTCATTCCTGATGAAGATGTAGGTTCCAGGACTGTGATGACGAAGATAGGACTCAAGTAGGATGATCGACAATCCAAGATAAGCTATCTCCTCTTCGATGCTCGGATGAGTATTCTTGCGGCTCCAGGTTATTCGGTTGCGATCTTGAGCTTGATGTCCTTCTCTGTAAACTCTTCTTGTTTCTTCACTTGTCTACTCTTGCTCAAGCAAATCCGGATCCTTTCAATAATCTCTCCTCTTTTTCGATCAAATGAAAATCCGATCCTTTGTTTTTGCTTGAAGTGGTCATTTACAGGAACCGATGGCGGTTCACGTAACCGACGGCGGTCGAGTAGAAACCGGTATCGGTCAGGTCAAAGCGGGCTATTTTTGGTAAAATAGCCAGCTTTCCCTCCTTTTCTTCCGAGGGATTGGTTGCGGGCTTGGTCAAGTCATTATGAAGTTGGTTTTAGGTGCGGGTAAGGAGTAATTAGTCATAGGTGTGGATTTGGACCAAGTTATAGGTCTTAATTAGGTTAGTTTAGGGTTAAGACTAGGTCATGATGAGGTGGCGACATGAGGTGGCAGGTATGGCGATGTGGATTTATTAATTATAAGGTAATTAATAAATAATTGTGTAAGGTTTAGGTGATGAGGTTAGGTTGCGAAATGGGATGCGGGGCACAGGGGGTCGTAAGACACAAATTTGGTGTCTACATTAGCCCCTTGTTGTCGTGTAGCTTGTCTTGTTAAAGCTGTACGGACAATAATAAGAAGTGGTTACCCCTGTTAAGGGTATAGGTAATCCCCCTCAAATCTATCACAGATTGAGGTAGCGTGAAATCAGGGATAGGGTTGATAAAGGGTAAATGGTGTTGAGATAATGGTAAAATGGTGGGGTAGGTCCAAGGAAGCAGACGCACGTTGACATGCAGTAGTGTTCAGGGTACATGATTTGAAGAGCAAACAAGCAATTCATAGGCAAAGGTCGATAGTTTATCCAAACAAGGGTGATATAATCCTGGTATCCAAGGCATAGGAAGTAGCTCCAGGGGATATAACGGGTAAGGTACAGGAATGTTTAGGCATGTGCGGCGGTGACAAATAGTTGGTTTGGTTGAGATAAACATCACGGTCTTGGTCTAGGCAAAGTTGGTTGACTGATCAAGTCAAGGACCCTAATCATGCTAAAACACGAACAGGTGAGCTCGATTGAACAAAAAGCTACATGATGGATGGATAAAATAAAATGTTGATTGTGGGCAAGGTATTTAATTGGTGCGGCCTTAGGTCGGGCCAAATGGTTGGGTGCGGCCTTGGGTTGGGCCAAATGGTAGGTTACGGCCTTGGGTCGGGCCAAATTGGTTGGTTGCGGCCTTGGATCGGGCCAAATGGTAGGTTACGGCCTTGGGTTGGGCCAAATGGTTCTTACGACCTTGGTTTGGCCAAATTGGTTGGTTACGGCCTTGGATCGGGCCAAATGGTAGGTTACTGACCTTGGTTAGTCGGGCCAAATGGTAGGTTACGGCCTTGGGTCGAACCAAATTAGTTGGTTGCGGCCTTGGATCGGGCCAAGGAAGTTAACAAAGGGTTTTCAGCCAAGGTGGATATTGGCGATGTTGTGAGAAAGGGCGATTTAGTAAGTAAGGGCAGAAATTGGGAAAGAGGTGGGATAAAACCGATATCGATTGTCTATGACCGATATCGGTTAGGTGACCGATACCGGTTCCTTAGGGCACAATATAACCGGTATCGGTTATAGGTTGAAAACCTATAAAAATAAAAAATACGGCTGGCATTGTCATATTGTCAATTTGAAACCCAATTTGAGTTGTCTGAGGTGGAGTGTTGAGATTGGAGCATTTGTCGGTTGAGGTGGCGCTATTTGAGTGGAGGAGTGAGTGGTTAGTGGGCCCGAGTGAGGAGGAGGCAGCAGTTGATTGGTGGAGGACCCATCAGAGGAGAGTTTAGAGCCATGGCACAGCCAGGAGGAGCAGGAGGTGCGGGACCAGCTAGACCACCACCACCCATCCCACCACGACGACGTGTCGTCGTACCGGTAGGTTCGAAACCCTTCATTGTATGAATTTGATTGTATTATGCTCTATTTGGGTTTTGGGTAGGAATGTAAGGTTTTTAGAAAATAATTAGTAAATGGAAATTATTTGAAAAAAGGAGAGGGTAGATAGGTGAAATAGGCCAAGGCGGCAGGGTGGGTAGGTTTTTAGGGTGTTTGGGTAGGTATATAGGGAGAAATAGGAAAAAAAAGTGAATGGGGTAGCCACGTCGGGTTCGGCTCGGGTATTTTTCAGTGACCGATGCCGGTCACTAAGCGACCGGCATCGGTCACGAAGTTATGGGGTAGGTCGGGTTTGTGGGTGACCGGTGTCGGTCTAACGTTGACCGGCGTCGGTGGAAAGGGGACCGGGATCGGTTATGAGTGACCGTGCCGGTCCTTAAGGCGCAGATTTGCTATTTTGTTGCGTGGTTTTGTGGTGGTTTTGGGTGTTAAGTGCTTGTTGGGGTTGGCGTGTTGGGTTGTTTGTTGTTGTTTATGATTGGGTTTTGTGTGTTGGGTGTGAAGATGGAGGGGGATATTGGAGAATATAGGTGGGTAGAGGTGTGTGTTAGAGAGTCGGGGTGTGGTCGGGGGGTTAAAAGGGGTATAGAGGGTATAAGTAGATGTTGTGATAAAGAGTAGGGCTAATGTAGTGAGTTGGTTTTGCAGGCACGTCAGCAGCTGACGATGCGGGACAGGATGCCCCCGCTGTTGAGATGGATGCGGCCACACGTGTCGGTAGCACAGTGGGGCATTATGCGCGAGGTGGGACTCGGCGGAGTCCAGTGGTACACGAGTGTGATCGATAGGGATCACAATTTGATGGTCGCCCTCATCGAGAGATGGGATCCGCGACCAATGTGTTCCATCTCCCGGCCCGGAGATGACTATTACATTGGAGGATGTGTATCGCATCCTTAGATTACCGATTGATGGAGAGGCAGTCTTCAGGTGGACGCAGAGACAGCCATGGATAGCATCTTACATGTATTCGGGATGCAGCCACGCTATTGACGTATCACAGTGTGAGCATCGCGTATGGGGATATGTACCGTGCCCACCGACATGAGACACGGCTTGCTGTGTTGATGATGATTGGGATTACATGCTTCACCCTCCCGGACTCAGAGGGAGGCCGCTTTCCACGGCGTTGATGGGGGTGTTACACGAGATGGTCGAGGAGCATACATGTTATGCTTGGGCACCAGTATACCTGGTGCAGTTATACCGAGAGCTGTGGGGCTATCGCCGGATGAGGCGATTCGGGATTTGCTCTACATTTTTGTTACATTGTTGGGCATATGAGCATATCATATGCATTAGACCAGTAGGGCTGCCCCAGCAGCCAGGGCCACAGGTGATCTACAGATATGGCTTTCAGAGGTGGTTGGGGGTCGTGGGCCAGCCACGAGCCGTTCTCGCCGGACGAGATGTGGCATATTACCGGCATGTATTAGAGGGCTTGACAGCGTTAGATATTGTATGGAGACCTTATAGAGGTCATCACCCCCACGGAGGAGCCCGAGCACAGTTACGGTGGATCCAGTATACATTCTGGATAGCGGGACGGAGGCCGGGAGAGTACGAGCGGATACCCCTGGAGAGGGTACGACGACAGCTTGGGCTACGACAGGATGAGCCACCTCCCTTCCCTCAGTACCGGAGGGATGATGTAGAGGCTCCACTTTGCGCACCACATCCTATGGACCCAGATTGGGCAGCAGAGAGGCAGGCAGACGATACAGTGGACGACGCCGGCTGCACGGGATCATTTTTAGTATGGTGGGTAGGAGAGAGAGCTGCGAGGAGAGCACAGCCCGCACAGCCAGACTTGGTGGCTGTTAGAGCAGAGAGGGACCAGCTCGAGGGCAAGGCAGTTATTACGAGGGGCAGATTTTGCTACAGCACGAATAGGTGTCTTACAGAGGCAGCCCAGCCTCGAAATATAGAGTAGCCCATAGGGACGAGCACCACCACAGTATAGGCACCACCACACCAGAGCACCAGGCCACAGTACCACCACCACGTGCAGTGTACCACCACAGGCACCACCACAGGCACCACAGCGGCACCAAAGCACAGCACGGGGGGCACGATATTAGGAGTCGGGGGAGCCCGGCCCAGCCCTATGGTGGCATGGGACCATTAAATGGAGGTGAGAGCGGAGGCCCGACTATCGGGATGTCCCGATGGTACCGGGGTTTGACTATCACCGTATGCGGCACATAGAGTGGAGACCTCGCGTAGCCAGAGATCTCAGGGTGGTGCAGCCACAGCCGGTGGGTCTCGTGCAGGAGGAGGAGAGAGAGGCGCGAGGACCCGCAGGAGACAGCAGAGGGCGGTGGGGAGAGCGAGGATCCACAGGTCGAGAGAGAGATATTTTGTGTATAGATGGATATTAGATAGAGGCACCGGTCTACGAACCGGCTATATAGAGAGAGGCCTGCATGCCCACATTTCATTTATTTATTCATTTATTGTATATACCGGCCTGCAAGCCGAGTACGGGTTGTACAGTTGATACCGGCCTGCGAGCCGAGTATATTTTTGATATGAGAGACCGGCCTGCGAGCCGAGTCGATATTTTGACAGTTGTTGCGGCCTGCGTGCCGGCTTTGTATGATGATGAGATCACAGAGGCCCCTATGCAGGGCACATTGTATATTTGAAACTTTTGATATATAGATATGATGATTTTGACCCACATGTTGTGTTTAAAATGTTTTAAGTGTTTTGTCGATGGTTTGTGATATTTAATGTATGATGAGTTTGAGTTGGAACCAAATGGTGTATAGATTGATGGTGTTGATGTCTTTTGTTGATGGCTTTTTGAAATGGAATGTATGTATATATAGATGATGAGTTTAATTGACATGTTGTGTTATGAAATGTTGTATGTTTTGTCGCTGGTTTGTGAATATTGAATGTATGTAGCTGTTGAGTTGGATCCAAATGGTGTATAGATTGATGGTTTTTGATATCGTTTATTGATGGCTTGTTTGTTTTGTAATATAGAGAAATGATGTTGATGAAATTGTGATGAGAGATAGATTTGATGAAAAATATGGATAATGGTGTTGTTTATGCAGGAAAAAGGGACGGGCGCCACAAAAATTTGCAAAAATGAAGAAAAGGCTTAGGTTTAAGCAACGAGGGGCATGACCGATATCGGTTATGTAACTCGGTATATGACCGATATCGGTCATGTAACCGATATCGATTCTGAAAGAATTATTTCCTAAAAATAGAAGCTGCTTTGGTTGGCAACTTAAGTTCTTATTTTTAGCATTCTTATTTTTAGAGTCATGCCACAAGTTAAATATGTGAATGTGACGTTGTTTGACAAGCTACTCTACCAGTAATTGCATGAAAGAATTTGAGTGGTAAGGAGGAAAGAGACAGGTGAAGTGAGCATGGGCTGAGATTCAAAAGGCAGAAAGACAAGTTATATTTGAAGAGGGTGGTGAACATGGCTGAACGAGGAGGAGCATCCAGCAGGCAGGAACGAGGGGGAAGACATGTTCCGCCCCAAGCTGCTACATCCCAAGAGGTAAACTGTTTGGTTGTAGTTTGATTCTTGCATGTGTTGTAAATAGGATGAAAGAAGTGTAAGTGGGTAAAGATGAGAAAAAAGGTGATAGGCAAGGGTTGGGGATGGGGTGAGTGCTACGGGGTAGGTAAACAGGGTGGGCACGTATGTTTTTAGGTATAAATAGGAGGAAACGGGCAAAATAATTATCGTGGGTGTATGTTTTAAGCAGGATAGGTATATTTTTGACAGTGACCGGTATCGTTTAGAAGGAACCGGTATCGGTTAGCAAACCGGTATCGGTTATTCATAACCGATATCGGTCACTGTAAGAGTTTCCAGAATTTGAGAAAAAAACCCGTGGAGATTTGTTCTTGTGAATAATTATGTGTCGTTTTTATGTATGCAGGCAGAAGCAAGGTTAAGGATGAATGATACATGCGCGCGTTGTTGTTGTCACGAATCCGAGTGGATGTAACACCAGCTGAATGGGCATTGATAAATCGGTTGGGGTTAAGTGGAATCCGCTATTATTCAAGAATCACGCGTAACCATGCTATGTTGCAGGCGTTGATTGAGAGATGGAATCCAGAAAAGAATACCTTCTATCTGCCAACAGGGGAGATGACAGTGACTTTGGAAGATGTGTTCCGTATTTTGAGACTCCCAATGATAGGAAAAATAGTGTATCAGGCGTTGCCTAGCGCGGGCGGGCAGCGATAACAACAGTATTTGGGTCAGCTGCACGAGATTTGACACAGCGAGGTTTATCATTTACGTATGGTACAATGTATGCAACACACCCTGAGGAAACAAGGTTGGCCGTGCTATTAATGATAGTGGGGGGGTATTATGCATTACCGAGGGCGGAGGGTGGAAGATTTCCCAAAGCATTGATGAGTGTTATTTGGGAAATGATAGAAATGAGCGTGACTTTCGCATGGGCACCCGCATATCTGGCAGAGTTATATAGGGGTCTATGGGCCTGCAAGCGAAAACACAGGACGACATTGGATTGTTCGTACTTATTACATTGTTGGGCCTATGAGCATATTGTTTGTGTGTCCAATAGGCCGACCCATTGAGTCGAGAGAGGCAGGAGTGCAAAGGTTGGGATTCAGATGATGGGTCCAGATAGAACAAGAAGTGAGATCCCAGGCCGTGATAGATGACATCGAGTATTATAGATAGGTATGGGAGATGGTGACGATTGCAGATATTTTTGGAGGCCTTACGGGAACTATATGGTGACGGAGCACATAGCTGAGGAGTTAAGGGGTGTAGAGCGATTGAGATGGATCGCAGGGCACAGGCCGGGTGAGTACGAGAGGATTCCTCTAGATCGCGTGCGGTGACAATTTGGGTTCGTTCAGGATATACCGATGACATATAGACCATACATGAGGATCGATGCTGAGGCAGCATTCTCACCTCCCCGGCCTACACCTCCAGAAGGGCCAGAAGAGATAGCAGCCGATCGTAGGGTAATGGATGCGGGAACGACAGAGGCCTATAGAGTATGGTGGGTAGCAGAGCTGCGAGGTGCACGTGAGTGCCCAGACATAGCTGTGATTACAGCGGAGAGAGATCGTCTGCAGGAGTTGGCTCACCAGCTTCAAACACAGGTGAATGAGACAATGGGATTGTTAGAGGTTTCACAGTTACGAGTGGAGAGACTGGAGGCAAGATTCCTCCATGCGAGAGGATGTATTCGTATGTTACAGGAGATGTTGGCGGATCAATGGGAGGAACCAATGGCAGTGGCACCTTTGAGGATGGAGAGGCCAACTGAGGGGCATCGACGATCATGATCACCACCTGATTCGGGAGGAGGTGCAAGGGTCTAAGTGAATTTCATAGGAATATAAGAATAAATAAGGATGCCGACCTGCGAGTCGATGATAGAGAAGATGTATTTGTTTAACATCTAAAATAAAACTAAAGATGTATGTGGTTTTGAGTGATGATAATAATAAGAATGGTTGTGTGTTGAATGTTATTTTTGTTTTGTTTGAAAAAGGATAAAGATGAATGTTGGCAAATAAAAAACACACAAAAAATATTTATATTTACAACACATGATAGGGTAAGGTAGGGGATGGTCGAGCTAACCTTGGGAGACCCCATGTCTCCTAAGTGTTGCCTACATAGCCCATTGCACAAAGCAAGGAAGGGCCTCAGACCGATGTAGTTCTCCCTTAGGATCAGGGAGAGGTGAATTCAGGCAATTTGGTTGTGGTTAGGCAATTTGTTGGTTGGTAAAAAAATTTGATGTTGGTAGGGTAATGTTGTTGGTGTTGGTAAGGTATTGGTGGTGTAGGTATAGGTGAAGTGAAAGTTAGCATACCCAAGTAGTAGGGAATCATGTCCTGATTAAGGTCAACACACAATCCTAGAGTCGAGCAAAAGAGGCCAGAGTGTCCCGTAGTTGAGAAGAGCTAAACAAACCACATATTAATGTAGGATGAGCTTGAATCCCTAGGTACCTTGCATAGGTGAGAAGTCGATAGGTGAAAAGAGTGGTATAATCACAATATATCGGATATACGTCACGTCCCTTGAGTTTTGTTGCTTTGACAAATGGTGAGGTGAGGTGGTTGATGTGGGCGAGGGTGTAAAGAACTTATTATAAGAGGATTATTCTGACAAACGAGAACCAAACCTAAATAGACAAGTCCATGACTCAAAAGTGTTTTGAAATACTGCTTTTATTTTTATTTTATTTTTGGATATAGACTGATCGATGCGGGAAGTCTACATGGGATATGTATTTTGTTGTTCTTGAGGTCTTCACGAAGCTGATCAATGCGAGAAGCTTCTGATAAAGGCTGACTGTGTATAGCTGTCCTTCAAGGGAGCAGTCTATTTATAGTAGCAGATGCGGTGTTTATGTATAGCTGTCCTTCGAGGGAGCAGTCTACATATAACAACAGCAATAGTTTGGCATATAGCTGTCCTTCAAGGGAGCAGTCTATTGTATAATTTAGAGGTCTAGATTTCCGTTGGGCATAAAGCATCTAGTTTTTTTTTGTAGGAATTTTGACTCAAGAAAATCCCATAAGTGTTTTAATTAAAAATGTGTTATTTTGATACTTTGAAGTCATGGACTAGACTAAAAAGGGGAGGTGATAATCAAACCATGTGAGCTTGATTTGATTTTGAGATGTAAGAAACAAAGTGTATGCGGTGGTAAATGAGCTCAAGGGACGAGCGTAAGGTAGATAAGAAGTGATATAACACTAATTTCAACAGTAGAATGGTCGAAGATGCAAGGCATTAAGGGGCTCAGGCTCAGGTTTACCATTAAGCGAAGCTAAACGATAAGTGCCTGATCCATAAGTGTGAGTGATAATGTAAGGCCCAATCCAATTAGGAGCAAATTTTCCACGTTTGCTCTTTTCTAGTTTGGTTACATGTTGATTCTCTTTGAGGACAAGATCACCAACCTTAAAGGTACGCTCATGAAGTCATTTATCATAAGCACGCTTGATGCGTTTTTGGTAGATTTGAAGGTGATCAAGAGCCGTAAGATGACGCTCGTCAAGAAGCTCTAATTGGGCTAACCGCTCTTGGCGAAATCATCATTGGTAAGAATATCCTGAAGAGATATTCTGAGGGAGGGTATTTGTATTTCGAGAGGCAAGACACCTCGGTACCATATACCAAAAGAAAATGGTGTGGCATTAGTGGAGTACGAATGCTAGTATGATAAGCCCAAAGGGCAAAGGGAATGTGATCATGCCGATTTCTTCCGGACTCATCTTTCATGAGGATTTTGGTTAGGGTTTTATTAGAAGATTCAGCTTGACCATTGGCCTGTGGATAGTAAGGTGATGAGAAGCTAAGTTTAATACCAAAGTTGTCACAAAGGTCTTGCAACAACTTATTTTTGAAAGATTTTCCATTATCTGTTATCAGGCGATGAGGAACACCAAAACGACAGATAATGTGGTGGTTAATGAACTCTACAATTTTTTCTTTTTTGATTGAAATGAGTGGAATGGCCTCCACCCATTTTGTGTAATATTCGGTTGCTGTGATTATCCAACGGTGACGTTGCGAAGAAGGCGGGTGAATCTCACCAATAAGGTCTAAACCCCATTGTGAGAAAGGCCAAAGATCTCGTGCGACCTGTAGCGGATGGCTAGGAGTATGTTGAAGGTTGGCATGTTGTTGACACATAACACAACGCTTAACATATTCGTAGCAGTTGTTATTAAGAGTAGGCCAATAATAACCTAGGCGAAGGATTCATTTAGCCACGGCAAGGCCACTAAAATGTCCACCACAAATACCGTCATGGACCTGTTGGATGGTATAGGTGACCTCCGCGCCGGTTAGACATCGAAGGAGGATGCCATCAAAGCCACGTTTATAAAGGAGTCCCCCCATGACGACATAACGAGAAACACGTTTAAGAAAAGCACGTTTTCCGGTACTAGTTAGGTCAGGTGGGAGAATAGAGGTTGTAAGGTAGTCGTGAAATTGGTGGTACCAGGTATCCTGCAAATTAGCAGACACATTATTTATCATACAAACAACCGGTGCTGAGTAAGATGGGGCAAAGAGTTGTTGGACCAAGACGAATATGTCAGAGTCAGTTGGTGAGGTAGGAATTTGTGAGGCTAAGCAAGCCATAGTATCTATAAAATTTGTTAGTGGAGCGGGGAATGGTCTGGATAGAATAACGAGTAAATGAGGTCAAAAGTGAATCCACGTAATGTTTGTACTTTTGAAGTTCCTCATTTTTACATTGGTAGATGCCCATAACTTGATTGACTACCAATTGAGAGTCACCAAAAATATTAATAGATTTGACACCTAAGTGTAACGCAACCTGGAGACCCAAAACAAGGGCCTCGTATTCCACTGTATTATTAGTGCAGGGGAAATCGAGCCGGAATGAAAGAGGCATAGGCTCAGCGTCAAGAGGAATGAGAACAACGTCGGCCCCTCCGCCATGCTAGCATTTGGATCCATCGAAGAAGAGGGTCATTGGATACGACTCTTCCCTAAGTGAAAGAGTGGCGATGAGTTCGTCGGGAAATTAAAATTGGTAAATTGTTCCCCAGGTAAAGGGGCCTCCGTAAGTTGGTCCGCAATAGTTTGTCCTTTGATTGACTTACTTTTGTACAAACTCAAGGTCGAGGTCAGCGAGGAGCATAAGCCATCGGGTGATGCGTTGATTTAGATGTGGTTTGGCATACATATAATGAATGGGGTCCGTGTTGGTGATGACAAAAAGTTTTGTGATTCAGGAGGTAATGTCGGAGTTTGGTGGCTACGAATGATAGGGCTAGGCACAATTTTTCTACATGTGTATACCTAGTCTCGTAATCCACGAGAGTACGACTTATATAATAAACGGCTTGTTCTCGATGTGCCGAGTCCCGATGTGCGAGCATGGCTCCTATAGCATGGTCAGTGGCAGAAAGGTAAAGGTAGAAAGGGTGATCATCCTGAGGTGGAATAAGCACGGGTGGCTGCAAGAGATAGGCTTTGAGAGCTTCAAAGGCTTGGTGACACTCTTCACTCCATTGAAAGGCAATGTCCTTTTTAAGAAGGTGATGGAAAGGTTGACATCGATCCGAGAGTTGGGAGATGAAATGCCGGATGGATTGAAGTTTACCCTGCAAACTACACAATTGTTTGAGGTTTTTGGGTGGGGGCATTTCTAGGATAGCTTTGACTTTAGATGGATCGACCTCAATGCCACGCAAAGAGATGATAAAGCCAAGAAGTTTTCCCGAAAGAACACCAAAGACACATTTCTTTGGTTGAAGCCGACTGAATATTGCAACAGGCGATCGAAAATAATGGTTAAAACATCGAGATGTTCACTGCGATGTTTAGATTTGCCAAGAAGATCATCGACATAATCTTCAAGGATAGTGTGCATAATGTCATGAAAAATGTAAGTCATAGCCCGCTGATAGGTGGCACCAGCATTCTTAAGGCCAAATGGCATGACACGATAACAGAAGGTTCCCCAAGGAGTTATGAAGGTAGTTTTATGTTGATCGGCCGGGGCTACCAAAATTTGATTGTATCCCAAAAAGCCATCCATGAGAGAAAGCATTTCATGGCCCGCAGTGAGATCAACAAGTTGATCAATACTTGGGAGGGGGAAGTCATCCTTGGGGCAAGCGAGGTTAAGGTCTCGGAAATCCATGCATATCCGAAGTCCCCCGTCGCTTTAGTGACAGGTACGATGTTAGAAATCCATTGAGGATAGTCAATAGGCAAGATGAAGGAAACAAAAAGAAGTCGTTGAAGCTCTTCTTTGACCAAGAGGGCAATGCGTGGATGCATTTTCTCAGTTTTTGTTTGACTTGGTTTGGAATCGGGGTTTAGGGTGATGTTATGGACGGTAATGGTAGGATCAATTCCTGGCATGTCAGCGTAGGACCAAGCAAAAGCTTGGTTGTGGGTACGGAGAAAGGTAGTAAAGGCGGCTTGTTCTGATGTGTTAAGGGATTGTCGATCTTCACAATGTGAGGATCCTCCTCTGCATGTGGATGTTGATTTCTATAGTCACTCATTCAACATGGTTTGAGTTTTAGACGACGTAAGTAAGCGCGTTGAATATAGGAGTCGTCCGCCCCAAGGTAAGTGAGGATGGAGTCATCATCCTGGCACTCAACAACATTAATCGAAGGTGAATCCTCTTCGATCATGTCTGGATACAGAAGGGGAAGAGAAGATGGGTCCTCATTATCACGTTGATAAGTGAGAGGACCTATGAAGATAGCATTTATGAAAAAAAAAAGTTAGGAGGGATAGATTCAGGGTCTATCGACTCTGTGGGTGATGATGGCAAAATGGGTGATGATGATGGTTTGGTAGGGGTGACGTCGTCATCCTCCAGGATATAATTAACACGAGGTTTCTCCGGTGTAAGTGTTTCAGGAAAACCGAGACCACTACGATCATTGTGTTTGCGTGTAGTCACGGGAATGAGTGTATGTCGGCCTTGTTCATAAAGACCAAAACCAAAGCCTTTCCAAGCACAGCGAGTCAAGAAGGTGAGGGCGAAACGACGATTTGTCAAGTATTGAAAATCGGATTGGAAGGGAACCACACCAAGAGGAGGTTTAGGGGTAACGGAGGATGCGTCAACACCCCCATATGTTAGGTTGGTGCGGCAATGGGGTGGTCCGTAAGAGATTACCTCCCCACGCGTGCGGTCATAGGTGGGATGTGCATGTAACTGTCCATACTCCTGCGGGGTATGGAAAGAGCTAACGTTATATAGGCGGTATTCCCCCAGCGTAAGGCGTTGAAAAACATCTACTAAGGGGTCGAGAGGTTGGGATGTTATCTGCGGGAAAGGAAGTGATATTTGTAATGGCGGTTTCATTGGTTGAAGGTGTAGGTGCGTTGGAAGTGGATGGCTGGGTTGGATGAATGGGTGTCTTGACTGGTACAAGCACATCATTAGGGCGATACAACATATTGCAAGTTTTGAAGGGGGGAGGATCAGCTTTTACGGTGTAGGACTTCCCCTCGTACTCAAATTTTATGCATCTATGTAAGGTGGAGGGAATGCATCCCATAGCCCGGATCCAAGGGCGGCCTAACAACATATTGTATTGGAACTCTCCCTCAAGGACATAGAAGAGTTCAGGTAAAGTGCGTGGTCCTACACGAATGTTAAGGATCACGGTGCCTAAGGTAGAAGTAATAGCATCATTGAATGACCGCAACATGATGGGGTTGGCACACATGCAGCTCGAAGGGATATTCATTTGTTGGAAGGCTTTCGAAGAGATGATGTTTAGGCTAGCGCCCCATCAATCATAACACGACGTACCTGAATGTCTCGGACATAAGCTGAGATGAAAAGAGCAGGGTCAGGATCTTCGGCACCAAAGTCGATAATTTCGTCTTGAAGAAAACCGACAAAGCGGCTTCTTTGTCACGCAGAGACGAAGTGGTTGGGGAGATAGATTGTTTGGTGAGTGAAGCAACGTGATTGGGTGTTAGAATAGAGGTAACAGGCAAGGTTTCATTAGGTAAGACCTCTATCCCTTGAAGGATTTCAACGAGAGCTTGTCGATGAGATTCAGAAGTCTGAATGAGATCATACAGTGTCATTTTTACAGGCGATTGGTGAAGCTGTTTGATCATGGTTCGGTGGGCAATTCCATTAGAGACGGGGTAGGTGGGTCCACGAATAACCACTTTAGGTGGTGGTGCAATCGGGATGGTGGACGGAGAAAGAGATGCCGTAGGTGTGTTTTCTTTCGCTTTCCCATTGTTTTTCTACCCTCGAGTAGCAACACTAATCATATTGATCTCGTGAATACGAGAGGAGGAAGACGGTAGGGATAGGTCATGGTCTTTGAGAGGTGGGGCTGTAATAATGATAGATCTTGGTGAGGCGGGGACAGGTGGTATAGGAGAGGGAATTGAAGCTAAAGGTCTCTCTCTTCGTAAGTTGTCTTTCTTAACTTTTTATCTGAGAGAGGTGACTGACGAAGTATGGCTTTCAACGCTTTGCATCCCTCTACGTCATGTCCTGGTGTGCGGTGGTAAGCGCAGATTTTAGACTCATCGTAACCTATAGGTCGAGGTTTAGATGGATCATAAGGTCTAAGTGGGGGTAGGGAAATGGTCGCATTCTCTACCAACATAGCAAGGATTTTGGCGTAAGACCCTTTGAGTGGGTCAAAGTCAGAGGAAGAGGAGGCTATTGACTGGGTCGATTCTGGTGATGACGTGGTATGGTTGGTTTGTATGGGTGGTGGTTTAGCCAAGGAGTTTTGATAATGGGTTTTAACTAACCGTGGTTTCTTTGACGCAGAAGCTAGGTTGGATGATGAGGCCACAGATGATGTGGTATCAGAAAACAACCACGGAGAAATAGGAGTGACAGAAAACAAATCTTTTGATGATGGAATTTGTTTATGGTTGATAGGTGGGCAGGATCCACGGGGTGACGGTGTTGCTATACCCTTGGATTTCTGTATGGGTGCAGAAGGCGTAGGTCGCTTTAAAGAAAATGCAGGAGGTATGATATATTGATGCAAGGTAGAGGGATGGGGTCCCAATATGGAAGGTAGGTGTGACGACGAGGGTTTTAGTTGTGATAGCGGCATAGATTGAGGAGATTGGTCTGTCTCCTAATGGGATGGACGGCTTTATTTTTAGATAAATCAAGCCGCTTAGGTGGGTGTGTTAGACTAGGTATTGGTGAGGTCCCAAGCGTAGGGGAAGATTTGGTTAGGTTAATAGAAGTGGATGAGGTATTTGGTAGAGATGAGGGGGGTGAAGATGAGGACATAGGCATTTTAAGCTTCTGTAAACACTTCGGGTATATGGTAGAAGCATCTGGATCGGTCATCTGCATTTGAGTAGAATATGGCGTACTCAAACGTTCCCATAGGACCTGTCTATCTTCTGGGGAATGACAGTCCTCACGTGTGAATAGGAACTTTTGTATGGAAGAAAGGTGGGTTGTGATTCCGGTCCACTGTGGGTGTGATACAGGGGGTAGATGAGGCACTGTATCAATGGGCGTTAAGAGGTCAACCGGTTGCTGAAAAGATTTAGGTGATGAAGGACTAATAGGTAGGAGGGCGTGTTTGAGAGGATCCGTCATGTTTAAAGAATGTGGTGATGTCGGTTCAAGAGGTTTCTCATCTAAGGATGACAAAAGAAGTGGCGAGCCTTCCTCTTGTACAACAAGAATGGTAGAAGGAGACGTTTGGGAAATAGATAAATTAGATAACATCCGCTCACAGTCTTGCAAGGATGTGGTGTAAGAAGGCTCATTTGTGAGAAGGGAACTCTGGGTAGTTAATTCCTTGATGGGTAAAGGAACAGCAAGGATTTCAGTTTGTCTTGATGACGAGGAAGGGGGTTCGGTTTCCTGCGTTAGTGAAGAGGCTTGATTCAGAATTTGTTCGATAGAGGTCTTTGGCTAGGAATCGAAGACTGCATGGATCTCATGAACACTCTCCTCGGCTAAGATATCTTGGTTTAGATTACTGTTAGAAGAATGATTCGGGAATGGTTTGTTGAATATTTTCAAATTTCGGTTAGCAGGGGTGTTAGGATTATCGAGGGCTATATCCCCCGCATCAACCATTTCCTGCACTATGTTTTTCAACATCTTGCAGTTCTCATGACTGTGTCCCTTTACGCGGTGGAAGTTACAGAAGTCATTTTCTTTGTACCAAGAAGGTATGGCGTGAGTGGAATCAAACCCGGAGTGAGGTTTAACAGGAGGTAAGGTAATGGCTCCTACTTTAAGCAATTTTTCCAATATCACACCATATGTTTCTCCCAAGGGAGTGTAGTTGATGGGCTCTACTTTATACTTATAGGTGGTTTTTGGCGGGGTATTAGACGGTGGTTGGGATTTGACCATCACCGCGTGCATGGCCCCTTTTGATTTCGAAGCAGTCGATGGGTGAGGATTGGTGGTGTTAGGTTTGTTGGTGGAATCTTGGGTTCGGAAAGTGGGGTTTTTGTTGCGCACAATTTCTCTTCCTCTAAGGCTCGAATCTCTAGTTTTGAGCCATAGTAAAGGCCTCGTCAAATGTACGGAAATTTTGAATTTGGAGGGTAGGAGAGATGTGCTTAGCGCAGGCCCGTAAACAGTTCGATAAGTTTGGTCTGAGGCAAGGCATACGTAAGTTGGTTGATAAGGCCTCGCCATCGTCCAACGAAATCTGCGATAGATTCGTCTTCAAATTGTCGGATGGCATAGAGGTCGGTGATAGATACTTTCTTGGCAATGTTAATGGAGAAATGATCCAAGAAAGATTGGGCTAGCTGGTTAAAAGAGAAGATTGAGTGCTGGGTTAAAGCACTGTACCACTCCAAGGCGGGTCCTGATAAGGACATGGGAAAGGTGCGGAGTAGTAAAGCGTCGTCGTGAGCAATCAGATAGCAGGCATGTCTAAATGATCGCAAGTGTTGTTGAGGGTCCTCCTTACTATTAAAATGGGTAAATTTTGGTAATTCCCATTGAGGAGGATATGAATGAAGGGGGACTGAAGGGTGGATAGGCTCCCGACAAACTTGCTCGTATGTCAAGGCGCTACGACTTCCTGAAACAGAAGCCTCCAAATTTTGCATTTTGTCCATCATTTGTTTAATTAAATCAGTAGTTGGATGAGATGATGGTGTGGTTGTGGTAAATGGAGGCAAATTGGGCCAAGGGCCACCGCTAGACAATGGTGGGGTTAAATGTTGATAAGGTATGGAGGACGAATGTGTTGAGGCAACCGAATAGGGATGTCCTATATAAGCTGTTGAGGTTACCGGATATGTGTGTGGAAATGAAAAGGTGGGCGGAGCTTGAGAAGGAAAGCTCGTGTGGATAGGTGGCAGAGAGCAAGTCATGAACGGAACAGTCTGCAAGAGAGACGAGGTAGGAGCAGTCGGCGGTAATGACATGTTGGGCCCAAGATTAACCAAAGGAAAGCCAATCTGTGCCGTATGAACCCCTGAAGCTGCTGAGGTAGGTGACGGGACTAAGGATGCGGAAGGCAAAGCGGAGTTATCAGGCGGAGAAGGGGCTAAATGAGCAGCTATACTGATAGGCATGCCAACAAGGAGTTGACCGTCGGGTGTACGGTCAAGGGCATGAGACAAATAGTATTGTACAGCGCTAGGATTAGCATCCAGAAATTTGGCAAATTCTTTATCTCCCACAGGAATTTTAGGAACCTCGCTGGTGTCCGTAGGATTCCCCACAGAATGTGAAGGGGGTGATTCAGGCAAAGGCACAGAGCAAGCATGTGAAACCATGGCGGTGGCTTGCTTTCGAGTGATAACAACCATGGACAGGAGTACACAGTAGGGTTTCAATCTATCAAGAACAGAAACAGACTCAGAATGGTGAAATTGGTAGGTTGCTGGTTTGTCAGGAACTGTAAAAGACAGTAACCGATATCGGTCTGATAACCGATGTCGGTTAGACTATAGCCGACGTCGGTCAGTTAACCGATATCGGTGTAATAAGACTGGTATAAGAAAATATAAGAAGCTACTGACTTGATTGTTAACAATGCTTAGTACATTTATCAAATTGTTCTAAGGTGATCACAGAAGACAGTGTATAACAGAGAAAACAGAACTGAAAACAAGCAAGATGCACACGCAAATCCAGAGACTAACCCTAGGGTTAATTTTAATTATTGTGGGCTTATGCCTTTAGACGCGGAATGATGTCAATCCTAAACAAAAGACTTAGGGGAAATGTCAAGTTTGTTTTGGCTTATAAGGTTACCTCAATCGGGCGGAGGAATACCGCGGAAAAGGGGGGATGTTTTGAGCTGTTGTGTTAATTATGAAGTGATTCGGTATGTGTTGTGCAGTGAAAGTAAGATTAATTTCTTGTCAATACCATGGAAATCACCCCCACGTGTACGACCTATTACTTAGTCTATGTTCACTAGAATTGAAAACAACAAGCAAGAATGTAATGCATGTGTTTTAAACCCAAATCGAAAATGATATTCGATGAAGCAAATAAGATGACTTTCACTAATGCAAAACTAGGAAAGCAAGACAAATTCCTTTACTAAATATAACAAAAACAGCAACAGCAAGTATGCTCCCTAAATGAAAGCAAGCAAGAGAAACAGAAACCCGAAATGGGTCCCACCGGGCGTGCCAAAATGTTTCGCACGGAATGTTTCGGCTCTGCAGAATAGACTTGCTTCTATCCTATCATTCCTTTGAGAAACAGATAAGGGTTAGGGCTAGGAGGAATACCTGTTGAATGTTGAGATGGTGTGCGCGTACCGTAGAGAAAGATCAGATCGACTGCGAAGAACTCCTTTTTGTCTTGGAAGGACTACCTGCAAGTAAGAATACAGGACCACCAGATTTTAATTAGACAATAAATGAGGGAGCTGCCTTAGGCCCAGGAAATATAAAACTTCCTTTCGAAGGTGGTCAGTTCCCCTTTTAATACGAATTAACACAAATGATAACAAAGAAAGCTATTGCAAAATCACGATTTAGGTATCTCGTTACAAAGCAATAGAAGCTAAACTATCAATAATAAAGCGTCACGTTGTTTGTTTGGTTACTGGTCGTTGATACATTCAGGTTGAGTTATAGGGATAAACCAGACTGGATCTGAGGTTGTTAGGTGACAAATAGGCGAGAAAAAGGTTTTGGGGTATAAGTCACAGTGACCGACGGCGGTCACTGGATAACCGACCGCGGTTAGAGAACCGCTGCCGGTAGGGGATAACCGACACCGGTAGGGTCAGTAATCTAGGTGCTTCTGGGTAGAGGTTGGTTGCAGGGTGATTGTGGGGTTATTAAGATTGGTGGATGGCTGAGGGGAATAATGGGGGACAGGGAAGACTCAGAGAGGGATAAAATGGTCTTCAGGGCAATACCAGGATGTATGGATGGAGGTTAAGTGCAGTATGTTGCTGGTAGTAGATCTAGGAATAAACTTACGATTACTATCAACCCACAGGCTCAAGAAATGGTGCTTAGAAACATATAAAACACTACTTACTCGTTCCTGATGAAGATGCAGGTTCCAGGACTGTGATGACGAAGATAGGACTCAAGTAGGATGATCTGACAATCCAAGATGAGCTATCTCCTCTTCTGATGCTCGGATGAGTATTACTGGGCTCCGGTTATTCGGTTGCAGTCTTGGGCTTGATGTCCTTCTCTGCAAACTCTTCTTGTTTCTTCACTTGTCTCTGCTCGGCTCAGCAAATCCGGATCCTTTCAATAATCTCTCCTCTTTTTCGATCAAATGAAAATCCGATCCTTTGTTTTTGGTTGGAAGTGGTCATTTACAGGGAACCGATGGCGGTTACGCAACCGACGGCGGTCGAGTAGGAACCGGTATCGGTCAGGTCAAAGCGGGCTATTTTTGGTAAAATAGCGATTTCCCCTCCTTTCTTAGAGGGATTGGTTGCGGGCTTGGTCAAGTCATTATGAAGTTGGTTTTAGGTGCGGGTGAGGAGTAATTAGTCATAGGTGTGGATTTGGACCAAGTTATAGGTCTTAATTAGGTTAGTTTAGGGTTAAGACTAGGTCATGATGAGGTGGCGACATGAGGTGGCAGGTATGGCGATGTGGATTTACCTTGTTTACTTTCTCCCACATAAGGCTTGGATTTTTTTTTCTTTACGTGCCAACCTCTTCACTTATTCCCATGTCCTAGGTACCTTCCTTATCCACAGCTATCCTTACCTTTGCATGAAAAGGAACTCATGTTCTTCTTCTCCTCCCTCTTCTTCTAAATCATGCATCGCTGAAGACAAGTGGCTCTTGATCTCTTTCAGGATCATCTTCTTTAAGATCATCTTCTTCATCATCATCATCCTTTTCACCTATGTATTTCTCCAAGCTCTTTGTCTCCTCCGAGTCGCTTCCTCTTCTATCCTCTACTTCTTTCTGAGAGGTGACTCTTCCGTAGGGGATCTAACCTTCTATGCTTCCTTTGGCGATTTCTCCTTGGCAGGGGTTTCTCTGGCACCTCTTCTTCTGGGGTCTTCTCCTTTACTGAGGATTTCTTCCTACATGTATAGGTGTTAGGTTTGGCACTTGCTACTGGCGCACTTACTGGCTGGGAATTCTACACACTTGGTGCTTTTTCCTCTTCTCTCTCCCTTTTATTGAGGGTAAGATTTCTTCTACCCGTGGGATCTTCAAGTATGGAGACATCATTCCCAGGTATGCGCCTTTCTCAAATTTTGGCCTAATGCGGAGATATACACGTGTTGCGGACTTTCTTGCAATTGTTAGGGTCAAGGGTTTCATGAATCTTACTTCATTTGCTACATGATTTTCCACGTACGTGTGCTTATTGGGGTAGAAGACTAGTGTCATGCACAACTCCCTATGGTCCTGATAAACTTCACTAAGGTCAAACCTTAGTCTCTTTGCTTATTTGAACCTATTAACTCCCACTTGGAAGTACTGAGTGGTGAAGGAGAACGGGATTTTACACCATGGGCTCATGGTTTCATCCACCAACTTGAATTTTCCTATGCAGAAGTGTTGGTACACAACAAACTCAACTTCTCCCATTATAAGCATTGGTAGTTTTTCTAGGATTCTCCACTCTTCCCCTGAATGCATCCCTTAAGCACTTATACCACTTGTCTAGGCATGCCTTGTGGGAGGCTATCATTTTTTCACATGTATACTTTGAAAATATTTTTGCGGGTGAGGGATCTTCAGCCGGATACTCCCAAACAAACTTTTCTACCGCATTAGACACTCCTATCTCCAAAAATACAATTGTCAAGAGGACATTTCCAAAGAGTATCTTGTCTCCTTCTTGTGCGCTGTTGATTATCTCATCTACAATGAAGGTTGATAAATTATAGATTGTGCCCTATGATATTTTCCTGCATACATTCAACTAGGCCTTATTCACCTATGTCCACCTTTCTTGATCATTTAACTTTATGACTAGGCACGCGGCCATTCTTATGATGGGATCTAGGATTTCTGTAATGTCAAAATACCTCAACCCCTTCTTGTAATCATATGTAAAAATGGTTACTTTGATGGCGTCCTTGTCATTCAGTTCATCATCTATGTTGTCTCCCGCATAGATGAGGCTTGTAAACTTAAAAATTAGCTGAGGGGTTATGTGCATCTTGTGCCCCGCGAATTAAAATTTATCCTCATGCACATGTGACATTAGTCACTGATAGAGGTGCTCAGGCTTTCCAAAGTAGGTAAACTCATAAAGTTGCAATAACCCTGCCTTCTCCAACATCACTTTTACCTCATTGCTATAGATGGGAAAACCCTCACGTGTCCTTTTGTTCATCGACGCCCTAAGTCCAGCACCATTTCCTTCTCTGTTGTGCTTTTACAATGGTTATAATCACTCACCACCATCTTTCTCAAATGGGATTCCCAATCCTTCCCAAGAAAAACCCCATCCGGGTACTACATTTCTGCATACCACTCCTCATTCATGCTTGTGGTAGTTGTTGTTGGCTCTCTTCCCTTGCCCTTTCCCTTTCCCTTTGGCTTCTTAGGTGACATGGTTGGTTTCTTGGGTGCCATTTTCTAGGTCCTCTTATCACTTCAATCTCTTCTTGTTACTCTACTCTTCCACTCCTTAAGATCTCAAACTTGTGAAGAAAACCTCTTAAACTTGTGCCCTAGTTTTTCAAACCCTAGCTGGGATAATTCCTTCACAAGATGGTGCCTTCTCACAACTTCTCCTACACCCATGATATCCCTTCCTTCTGGTTTACAAATCCAAACTAGTTATTCATGCTCAAACTCTTCAAATTTTTCTTCACACGGATCAGTTCTAGAAGCCCTAGTTTGCAAAGATGTAAAAGCACTTCTTTCTTCGTATACACAAAGTAAATAATGAAAGGCCTCGACCATCTATTTATAGTTTTTCCCGCTTTGTAACTTTAAATTCTACCTTACCTACCATTGTATTTTTACACTTAATGTAGCTTTTTCAAACAAACCTAACTTTAGCGCTTTAACTCACACACCCAACCTTGTGTTAGGTTGCATGA
This sequence comes from Taxus wallichiana var. yunnanensis, assembly GCA_018340775.1. Lineage (NCBI taxonomy): Eukaryota > Viridiplantae > Streptophyta > Pinopsida > Cupressales > Taxaceae > Taxus > Taxus wallichiana. Next base: position 651,304,504 of record CM031242.1, read on the forward strand.
GCCTATTTTTCATGGGTGAAAGTGTTAAAGACTATACACTAAGAGTCTTGTACACTTTTCATGTATCCTCGCGCGGGGTTTGGGGTTGGGCACTCACCTACCCTCGAGCTTTGTTTGGGGGTGGCTCTCTTGTAGCGAGGGGTTCCCCAATGTAGCTTAACCCCGAAAAAAAAATTTAGGCGTAAAATTTTTGGCCTCGAAAACTTTGCACCCGACATATCGGGAAATGTGTTTTCTCATATGGGTGAGTTTTTGACCCATAGGTTTATGGGACGGGTTTTTCCCATGGATTTGATACCCACATTTTTGTAAAAACTTAAGCAAAAAGTAATGAGATTTATATGGTCTTATGCATATGATAGATGTACAAGAAAATGTATTGCATTAGATGTGTTTTGAATTCAAATCTTTTATGAATTTCACCAGAGTTTGTTGAGCATAGCTCCAAAAGTGATCTGGGTATTGTATTGAGAGAGCTAGTGGATTGTAATAAAATCGAGCAAGTGATTCTTGGTGGACGTAGCCCAAATTGGGTGAACCACGTTAAATCTTAGAGTCTCTTTGTGTTGTGTTATTTTATTCTGCAATTTTATTTGAGATCTATAATAATTTTTGCATATTAGTTTCTACTATTGCGATTATGTGAGGGATTATTCCACATATTTTATCTCTTATTTCCTAACACCTTAATTTATCAGTTTTTCAACCTTTCTCGTGCAACCAATCCATCTTGATAGGAGACTCTTGTGCACACATAACCAGCACCGAAGGCACTTCTTCTGTCATGATTTTTTCTCTCGCCTACCTCATTTTGCTTAATGCACTTCTTCTTCTCTTGTACATGGATCCCCAATGTAGCCTTATCCTGACACCAACCATCCTTTTTCACGTTTCCTTGCATCTAATTTCTTCACAAGGCCATTCAACTAGGCTTTCCAATGCATTCCTTGATGAGCTTCATACTTGAATTTATTCCACCTTACTCCACCCCACACTAATGAGGTTACCAAAGGTACCCAAGGTGCAACACAAAAGGGAATCAACCTCATGATAATGAAAGGGAAACACAAGAAAGGAAAATGCACTAAAAAAAATCCTAAACTAATTGGAAATACTACCTTATTTACAAACACCAAGAAGACTTATTTATAGTAGGGCTTTAGCCTACTCCCATTGAAGTGTCCTGGAAATCTCATCCCATCCAGCACTTGTAATTGGCACGTGCCCAAATCAAGGATGTATGAGATGGTGTAGGGACCCAACCAATGCACTTTTAACTTCTTAGGATGGCACATAAACTTAGAATCATACAGTAAGACCATCTTCCCACCACAATCCTTCCATTAAACTTCTTGTTCTTAATGTGGCAATCATGCCATGCTTTTTACTTTTATTTTTCTATTATTTGGCTCCACTTGGCAAGTGATCATCTTTCATCTAGCTTCATTAATTTATCAATCCTTTCTTCCGTGATTTCTCATCATCCACCCTCCTACACGTGGCATTATACACGTTGAAAGGTAACATAAACTCAACTGGCAGGATAGCTTCCGCACCAAATACTAATTGAAATGGTGTGGCTTTGTTCAGTATTTTATAAGTTGTCCTATAGGCCCATAATACGGCTGATACCTTGTCATCCCAATCTTGTCTTCTCGACATCACAAATCTTTGTCAAGGTATGACTCAATATCTTGTTAAATGCTTCCAGTTCCATTTGCTTGTGGGTGATAAGGTGTAGTTTTGTGATGAGCCACCATGAATTCTGCTAACAGGATCCTCACGGTCTCATTCAAGAAATGTGTACCCCTATCACTGGTTAAACTTAAAGGGCATCCATACCTCATGATAATATTCTCCCACAAAAATCTTTTTGTTATAGTTATTGTATAATCTTTAGTTGGGGCTGCCTCTACCCACCTTGTCAAATAGTCCATGTGTAAGTGATTACATAGCATGATCCAGTCCTACACGTTGCTAGTGCAATAGGGCCTAAAAAGTCTATTACCCATTTCTCAAAAGGTTCAGCACTAGGGATAGGGTGCAAAGGCATTTCATCTCTCCTTCCTAGATTGTGAACGCACTAAAAATAGTCACACACTTTACAATATTCCTTACAATCCTTATACAAATTTCCCACCACAATCCTGCCATTAATATTTTATGTATGGTGGCATCGCCTACATAATTTCCACCTACACTTCCTCCGTGTGCTTCCTCTATGATGGCGAGGTGCTCATGCTCTAGTACACACCTACAAAACTTCATCACACCCTATTTTATAAGTCCCCACTAATCAACATGTAGGGTGCGGCACATATGGCTAGTTGCTTTTTCTCTAATGTCCTCATCCCTTCCGAACCATACCATACCTTTTTAAGGAACACAACAATATCCTCCAGTGTCGAGGGCATGTGCATGCAAACCTAAACAGTTGCGCATCCAAAGCATGGTATCTTCAATGCTTTGCGTCCTCCCCCAAATCAATCCTAGATAAATGGTCAGGTCTAGAATTAATTTTTCCTAGTTTGACAACCACCATGAACTCAAACTCTTGGAATAATAGCACCCACCAACATATGCACCCTTTTAGGATGGGCTTGTTCACCAAGTATTTTAATGCCATGTGGTCAGTGTAGAAGACAAAGGGAGTTTCCAACAGATACTGCCTAAACTTATGAAGCATGTAGATCATAGAAAATGCCTCACACTCGGTCGTAGTATAATTTTGCTCTGCTGGTGTCAACTTCCTGCTTGCAAAGCATAGGGGTGATCAACAATTCCCTCACCAGGTTGTGCAAGCACTACCCCAATGGCCATTCCAGAGGCATCTACATGAACATGGAAGGGCTTATCCCAAGAGGGGAAACGTAATATAGGTGTGGTGACAAGCCTATCCTTCAATGTGTTAAATGCCTTCTATTGCACCTTTCCCCAATGGAAGGCACTTTTATGTCTAGAAATTCTTCTAAAGGCATGGAGATCTTGGCATACCCCTTGATGAACTTCTGATAGTAGCTGCATGTCCAAGAAACCCGTACATTGCGCTTTGACTAGTTGGCTCCCCCAATCCCACAATCACTGCAATTTTGGCAGGATCCACCAGCATGCCTTCTTTGCATATGATGTGTCCCAATAGGGTCTCAAATGGGGTAGAAAATACACACTTCTTGATGTTGAGGGATATCCTCAACTACCAACACCTTTCAAACATCAATCTTAGATTGTCACAATGGTCCTTGACCAGTCCATACATGGTCCAATCATCAAGGTAAACCTGGAGAAACTTGTGGATGAAATCTGGAAGGCCTACACTACAATGCATGAGAACACAACAGTGCATTTCTTCAACCCAAAAGGCATGACCATATAGGAAAAAATTCCCCACTCGGTGGTGAAGGTTGTCTTTCTTTGGTCTTCCTTTGTACAATCCTCACCTAGTGATAGCCTGAGAACCCATCCGTGAAAGAGTAGACTTCACGCCCTGCCACTCCTTCTAGGATCTCTTCAGTGAATGGGGTTGGGAAGGGATCAATGACACACACTGCACATTCAGATCCCTATAATCAACACATATCCTTATCCTTCCATCCTTTTTGATACTAATCACCATTGGACTTATCCACTTTGACTCCTCCATAACCTCTATGATTCTTGACACTATCATCTTGTCTATTTCCTCCTTGACCTTCACGTGTAGATTAGGATTCATTCGGTATGGTCTCTTCCGAACCGGGTGTGCACCTTCCTTTAACTTAATTCTCATTTCCCCCAAGGAATGGTGAACGCCTTTGAGTTCATGATACCCGCATGGGAATAAATCCTCAAACTCACATAAAAGATCAATGATCTTAGAGACTTCCTTCTCTGACCAATAATCTCCAATGATAGCTTCCTTGGGTTCACCTCTCGACCCAATATTAACCTTCTTTGTCTTTAAAGGTTCATGATAGGCATGCGTTCTTTCATCAGCACTATCCATCACTTTGTGCGAGCCTAGAGAATGGTTAACCTCCAAATTTTCCATCTCTTCACCATCTATGACATAGACCATCTTGCCTTTTTCTTTCTCTGCAAACACGTGTGCTTAAGATGTATCTCTTCTATTTCTTCACAAAGCGTGTCTCTCAAGCCGAGGCTCACCTAGCAACTCCAATAGCCTATCTTCTACCATGGCACTATCCCCCATGGTAAGGTGTTTGACCTCATAATGCCTTATCCACCAATGGTTTGGTGCTTCGATACTCAAATGCTTGGACTAGATCAGCCACTAGTTCTTGCCAATTCCTTGTTTGGTGGCATGTCTCAGAGTGGATGTACCATGCACACACGTAACCCTGCAGTGTAGAATATAGTTTTGTACCCAGAGGGATGGTGGCAAAGATTCTACACCTTCCCTCTAGGCTCTCTCACAGGCTTGGATGTGGAAAGAGGTGGGCTCCTTACCATGGTAGTCTTTGATGGTGGTGGGTGTTGCTTACTTCTAGAGAAATGAATAGAGAAGGAAATTCTCACTTCATGCATCATTCCAAGATTATCTTGATGTGTTTCCCACTAGTGCGCAGCAATTTCGAGTAGGACATAGCTTAACATCCCCCTTCATTCATTTTCCTCCTTCCACTGAGCTTCCATCTTCTACAAAAAAGACCTCGGGGAGGCTCCTCCTGAGTACTTAGGTAGCTCCTTTCCTCCTAGGCACCGGACTATGTGTGCCTTTGTCACCTTTGTCACTAATCCTCTTAAATGTCATCCAATCAACTCATAGGTTCCATGCACCCAATTATCACATGCTAGACTAGTGGTGTCACTTACCAACTGAGCATCCTCAAACTAGATAATTTTTGGTAGGATGGATTATCTCTAGATCCCTGATTGAGCACACATATATTCTATCCAGGACCTCTTCTCCCAAAGGTTCAGTATAGGGTGTTGACTTCCCATCAGCCAGGGGTATGATGACCCATTCCTCCTCATTTTCAAAGCTTATGTACCCCTTGTTGAACCAAAGATCCACATTGTTCTTATAACACCATGGGCACCCAAGTAGTGCTAGGAAATTGTCTCCTCGGCGAGTGCCAAGACTTTGAAGTCCCTAGTAAACTTAGCTCCCTGAATGGTGATAGCTGCATCCTTTAAGACATCGATGGGCATTGCCTTCATTTTTTTTCCATATATAACACATTCAAAGATGGCTATAATGTAGGCCTTCCCATCTGATGCCATGCATCCAAGGTGAGAACATTGACCTCTGCGCTGTGTCAATGAGGATATTACTAAGGATCCATCCATCCACGACCGCATTTAATGTGATCTCCCTATCATAGTCAAGGCTATGAGGGGGAAGGTTTACATGCAAGACCTTCCTCTCGCTCTTCTCCTAGCATGTGGTACCTTCTCTCTCAACCATGCTCCTAGCAAGGGAATAATATTCTCTTGCCTTAGCATTTTACATACTTCCTTGACCTCATCCAGGTCATCTCTTGGTGCCTCAACCTTCCTTCTTTTCTCCTCCCTCTAGAACTATCCTTTAGACACTAGATTTCTCCTTGTAAACTCTGAATGACATCCATGGTATCTTGATATACCTCCTTTTGATGCACAGGATCTAGGTACTTCCCATGTACCACTTCTTCCCTTGAAACTAGGTTCTTCTACCTTGGTATTTCCTTTACACACGTAGCCTCTACTCTTGTTGTTACCATAATAGATTCCAAACCCACATCACATGTCACCCATGGCATCCATTGTGTGTCTATCTTCTTAATGCTTACCATTGCAAGTGCCCTTGTATTTCTAGTGTTATTGATTCATGTGCTCAAACAACTCAGGGCACTCCTCATACTTGTGCTTCTTCCCGCACCATGAGCACTACAATAGATCTTGGGAACTCTCATTTGTAATGCTCTGTAGACCCACAAATTAAAACAGTTCCACATGGGAACTCACTTCTTCCTCCTCCATGGTTACCATGACCACAAATCCTCCACGAAATCCCCTTCCACGCATGCCTCCATCTACACACTCCTCATAACGGTGGTCATCACCTTTAGAACTACTAGAAATGCTAGTCTGCACCCCATGATCAATGGCCTCATGGATATGATCAATAAGCCTACAATCCTTAGTATCATGGGTTATAGAGGTGCAGATCTTATAGTAGCAAGACACATTCTTCCGAATTACATGTTGTAACAAGGGACATCTACTTGCATCATGGTCCCCATGATAGATTTCACAGTCTACTATTATGGTGCATACTAGTCCTCCGAGGGAAACTATCCTTGACATGCCCCTCTACTTCACAATATGTACACCATATACCACTACAAGTCTCATGGGCTGAGTTTGTAGAAAACTTCTCCAGTTGCTTAGCCATAGCAATGATCTGAGCTTCCAGAAACAAGCTAACATCATTATCAACACTTCTAACAACTTCGGCACATAGAGAAACTTCCAATGCCTCACGCGGATCTGTGAAAGTTTTATGAGATAGGGATCTCTTCTAAAAGGTTTTATCAACCCCAACAAACCATTGAGCATGTTGTGAAGGGTGAATTTCATATGATAATTTTGATAGGAGGGTTTTGAACCATGCATCATACTCCCACACACTCTCTGCCATTCCTTGTTGAATCTCCTTCAGGGCAGTAATTGATGCTCTTCTATTCAAACTCAGGGATGTGGAATTCTACCAAGAAGGTGTTCTTTAAAGTAGTATAATCCACCACCGTTTGATGAGGGTCATATTTCCTATACCAGCTATGTGTGTGCCCTTGCAACATCATTGCAAACTGACTAGCCTTCCACTCTGGGGTTGTGATCCCCTTCGTGTGCCATATCATCTCACACTTGTGAACATGTTTTGTAGCATCTTCAATACCTCTGTAATCTAGCAAAATGTAAAGACATCTCAAAGAATACTTGAGGGGGTTAGTGGGTCCTTGTCCTCCTGAGCTAGAGCCTTGGTTTCCTCCAGTGTTTCCTCCACCCCAGATCCACCAGTCTGTCTCCTCTGAGCCACTAGATCCACCAGGTCCTATGCCTCCTAACCCACCATATCCACCAGGTCCACCAGGTTCTGTAGTGGTCATGCCAAGGGTCCCAAAAGTTCCATTAACTACATGTTGACGGTCTGTGATAATGCCCCACTACCACTAGTGTACCCCACGCCACTCCCAGATGTGAGACCGAAGGCTTGTGTACTTTCTCCTTGTCTAAAAATTCCTTCGAATACTGGAATATGTGTAGCCATAGAAGTGGGAAATGAAAAATTATATCTCCTGGGCACAGATATGTCACTTCCACTTGATATCAAATGGGTCAATGATACTCCTTCCTTGATCTAGGAAAACCAAGCGCCATGGTTTGGTCACTAGGTGGGTTCGATACATGCCAATGACTCTTCTCTCTCCATGTGATGAACTCTCATCAAAAGTCCAAAGGGGTCTCTCTTACATGCTTTCCAAGATGGGGTAGCACAGACTGCTCAGGTTCCACGTCCTCCATGTGAACCTCACTCCTTCCCATAATGTCTACCTCCATAGATCCATCACACTTGCAACCTCACATTGTCTAGAAATCTCCCTTTCACATGCTTCACTATACTTGAGTCATCTCTCCTCCCTTTCTTTCTTTCATAATATCTGCCATCTTCCTCCACCCTAGCTTCCTCACCCAGTGCTCAGAATGGTTTATCCGGCCATTGGAAATGCCTCTAAACTCAAGGTAACAATCAAGATCTTCATTGCCAGAGGGATAACTCATAGAAATGATCCTCTGGGCTCCCACAGAAACTCAAACTCAACAACTTCCAGACAAAAGAGTATGTAGAAATAGCATACTCTAGAGTGTAGCTAGCCAACACACCTTTCCACCAATGATCCACAACACGAGTCCACGTCATATCTGCATCCTTGCAACCTCTGGTATTCTTCTTGGGTCCACGCGCGTGCTCTATAATACCAGCTTGATCTAGATACATATGTTGAGAGCCATTCATACATTTCTACTAGGAAGCAACAACAAAAAAAATTTCATATAAATCATGGTAGAGGTTCTCTTCTACCCATCTACATGCATCAAACTTAGATCCAATGTTGAATCTCTGAGAAAATTCATCCTCTATGATTTTGAACCATGATTCAACACTTTCCAAAGTTAAACGCTCTGTCATTACTCATTACACAGATCAATATGTATGTCATTTCCCACTATAACTTTGAAAAGAGGTCCCAAAGAATGGAACCAAGATGTAGTCATTTTTACACCCATCACAAAGGAAATAAATCCCATGCGCATCGGCCTATCACCCAGCGGGCATTGGGCACTCACCCAAGGCATGCGTGGGTGCCGAGTCTCTCTTTTATGTGAGTTAAGTGGGAAACCATCATCTATGTCATGAACTTAATGAATAAAAGTGGAAATGAGACATACAATCATCATAGGGCTCAGAATGGCCTCTAGAAAAATGTATTCATTCCAAATAGAGAGTGTTTATAGATAACATATAGAACTACAATAAAAAGGAAAATACATAAGGATTTACATTTATTCCATAACATCCATGAATAGAAATGAAAAGATATAGATATGAACTGAATCAATTATATTCATACTCATTCATGTTTGTAACCTCATTACATTCAATGGATCCATTAGACTACCACAACTTGATCGAGTGGAAGTCATGCATCACAGCAGGATCATGTCCTTCATCCATACAAAGAAAAATTTACAACCCAACCCCTTAATACATTACTCCTTTATATAGCCTCTACCCAATCCCACAAGAGTTCTCACAGTATTTCTACAGAGCTCTGCTCTCTATAATCTCCTCTCCTTTCTATCTGATCTCTCCCTCCTGTCTATCCGATCTATCTCTATTTTTATCATGGGCACTCACATATATAGGCATCCCAAAGTGCCAACTCATCCTTCTGTGGCCTCGATCTCGATGCCAAGTGTCTAGAATGTGGTCCTCCATGGGAGCATGCTTCTCCAGGCCTGAGCTCTCCACTTTTTGCCATGATGTCTTCTAGAACCTTCTATTGCAGGGCATATTCCTTTTATGGGCATCATGTTGTCAAGTTGGCACCTTATCCACTCCGCATGCATATTCGGGTCATGCTTTTTCTTGTGTCCTACCCAAAATGCCCAATATGGCTAAGTCTTGAAACCTTGGCTCTATCCGTGTGCACACCATGGGTTTTCTTAAACCCTTCCTTAAACCTTGTCCTACACGCCTTCTCCTTGTGCACCCTTCTTCAACTAGGCATTGCGCACCTATGCGCCTGTGTGTACTTAGCCACTATTTTGGGGTCCTAACAGATGGAAAGTGGGAAATGGAAATGACATTCATTTTTGGCAAGATAATTGTGCCAATTTCAGCTTGAGGGATAGTTTGGGTCCATCAAGGACACCTTGATTTATAAATATGGCAATAAAGTGAAAAACTATATAGTCTCGGAGGGGAATAATAGAACGTGGAAACAAATTATGGTGTATATGATAAATTTGGAACTAGAAGTCTCTTCTCTTCAAGAAAAGTTTTCCCATATTCCTTTAAATCAAACTGATTCTAAGGATGAAATCATTTGGGTTAACTCTTTTGATGGTGATTACACTGTCAAATCTGGATATAATACATTCTTTGAGAATATACAGTGTGATTTCAACTAGAGCAAAATTTGGATGCCTAAGTTAACCCCAAAGGTTAATCTTTTCCTTTGGCTTGTGCTAAAGGGGAAGATTTTAACTAATGATAACCTTATCAAAAAGGGTTTCATTATGCCAAATATGTGTTGTATGTGAAAAATGAGGTTGAGGATATAAATCACTTGCTACTATTGCATTGTGAGTTTGTTGCAAAGTTATGGGGTCTAATATTTACAAGTTTTAAATTGTGGTGGACTTTTCCTAATAATTTTTGCAGGCCTAGAAACAATGGGACCCCCTATAAGCATTGCATGGTTAGAAGACTCTGGAAATTGATCTTTCCTCATACAATTTGGAGACTTTGGAAAGCCAAGAATGGAATCATATTCAAAGATAGAAGATAACTATGTAAAAGGTACTAAAGGAAATTGTAATTGTTGTCAAAGATAATTTAGAGAGATATAGGCCTCCAAAGAATAATAAATATCCTAAGGAAGAGGAAGATATTCTATCAACATGGAGCATTGACATTGGAAATATTCAGAGAAAATATCATACTAGTATAGATAGGTCTTTGATCCATTGGATTCCACCTCCTAATTTATGGTACAAGCTCAATTTAGAGATAGAACTTCCAAGGGCAACCTAGGACATTCTAAAGAAAAACAAAAAAATCAATAGAGGCAGAGACAAAGATGGGAGGAGCATTGTGTCAAGTTGAGCCGATTTGTGACCTTGCATGGAAGGAGTATGAGGTTATTTAGAACTATATAAAGATTGGTGGGGTTTCTATCTCATTGAAAGGATCTAGGGATACGACCAAAATGTTTCCCTTAAATTTTTTACAAGATGGAAAAATATAATGGTGGCGTATGGGGAAAATACCATTCATATCACCGAATAACTCATTTCTCAAATCACTAGTGTTAGCATGTATGGCAACCGGTTTTTCAACAAAATAATTGATAACACGTCAAAACCAAAAATTCCTGGAAGCAAATGAAGAGATGGAGTTTTTCACTACTGGATTTAAGGTTTCCTAAACTCTATCACCATTCATAAAGATCACCAAAATTATGGTAAGATATGTTACGCTTGAAGGAAGGTACATCACAGTTCCCCTTAAGCATCTTGTCTTCTTGAACCATTTTAGGAGAAATATTAAAAAAATCCCCATTTCATTTTGAACTCACTTGAGCACTCAATCTTAGACATTCAAAAGAAAACATGTGCCACTCCCCTTCATCAAGGGATTATCCTTCTTCTGCATCAACATTATCTTACAAAAATATTGTTATCCCTCTAGCCCATGCCCCTACTAACCCCAAACCTATCATTGAACCCACCATTCCTACCTCCACCAACATTTTGGTACAAAGTAAGATTAGATCAAAAAATCCCTTTAACCCCCTTAACCATCCTTTCCCTTCGATGATAATTCTTCATAGCAGTCAAAACAAGGAATTTGAACTTTCCCAAAGTCTTCTCCATATGGGTCAATCTGGTCAAAGTAGTGATATTATGGAGAATAATGGATACTTACATAAGTAGATTGATGAGATTGAGAAATACTTTGAGGCTCTAAAGAAGGAAATGAACCGGATATCAAGAAGGGATGGAAAGAGAAAAGTGGAAGAGGATCCCGATCTTGCTAAATATCATATCTAAGAGATTTACAAGAAGCTCAACTCTCTTGATAATAGGGTGGTGAATATGAGAAGCGCATAAGATTCCACTAGTAGAGCTCTCCAAATTGTTTACAATTTTCTGGAAGAACAAGTCAAGAACATTTGTATGTTAAGTAATATTTCTGAAAACATTTGGGGGAAGGACCAGCTCAAGCTCAAGTCTTTAGTCAGGTTGATAAGAATGACCCCACACATGTTACAACTATTGCATTATTTAGTTCCCTTCAAGAGTTGAAGAGAAAAATTGATAGAGCATCTAAGTGATGTGCTTCTTGTAGGCATGTTGTAGGTCGGTAGTTTAGTTGATGTTATTTTGTTGTTTTTTCTGCAATTGATGGTGGTTCTATAGTTGTTTTGGTACTTTACTATGCGAGTTGTTTAAGTCTAATTGTGTTCTCTTATAACATTCGATTTTGATCACATTTTGGACTATTTCATTATAATATCTGGATTTTGAGATTTTTTTACAAGGGTATAGTCCTTTCAAAACTATTTGCCAATAATATAAAAAATTAAAGCACAACACAATTGTCTAAAAATATTATACATTGATATTCACTTTATCCACGTATTAAGTAAATCGGGAGTATTATACATTGAATATTCACTTTATTCAATCTTAAGAAATTCATAGATCAAATCACATTGAACCTTATACTTTAGATATTCACGTTATCCAATGTTTAAGTAAAACCACATCCAATCTTATCAAAATAATTTCCAATCTCAAAACTTACGTTTTGATCACGTCAATTTTATCAAACAAATCTATTTTAGCTCAAATTTTGTCAAAAATTCTACAAAATCTCAAAATCACCTTTTACTTAGGTATTTACCTATAAAACAATGGTTTTTACATGTAGAAAAAACACTAATTCCCATGAGGAATCTGATAAATTCAACCCTTTTGGTCATAACGCTTTTGAAAAAAATATATCGTAGAACAACTCGAACTATCAAAAATGAAAAATAAGCTATTGATAACCTAATTATGCAAAACAAAAAAACAATATCTGCTTCACCTCCTAGAAATGGGAGCAAAACTACCCTCAGATTTCAGGCATGAACATTTAAAATACTTAATAGAAAAACCCGAGTCTAGTAAGAAAAATGCAAAATCAACCACTACATCCAATTCATCAAAAGAAGACTTGATAGCCAAAATCAAAGAGCTAACACGCCAACTCACAAATAATGAAAATCCTAAAAATGAGGAAGAACATAAATCTACACATGAAAATGATGTAACCATAGACACTCCTCAACCAAAATCCCCATTCACACAAGAATGGAGGAGTATGAAAGAAACCTTAATGGGACTTCAAAAGTGTACAAAAATAATTTAATTTCGACGAACTATGTCCTTACCCATTCGATAAGGACATGTTGTGTGTACCTTTTCCCAAAACATTTGAAACACCCAAATTTGATAAATACAAGGGTAAACATGATCCAAGAGAGAATGTTAAATAATTTTTCATGGCATGCCAAGAAGTGGCATACAATGACATCTTTCTCTTATGCCTATTTCCTAAAAGTTTAGGAGGGAAATCTTTGGACTGGTTCTTACACCTTCCAAAGGGATCAATCACAACATTCACAGACCTTTCAGAGAAAATTTTCAAACATTTTTCATTCAACCTAGATTCTAAAATCACAATGATGGACCTTTGTAACACAAATCAAAGGAATAATGAAACTTTCACATTGTTTCTCGGCGATGGAGAGGAATTGTAATCGACTCCTTTTCTCTATACTTGAGAAATAGTTAGTTAGTATTTTTCATTCCCAATCTAAATCCAGAATTATCATTTCAAATGCAAATGCATTGTTTGAAAAACTTTGAATAATTTATTGAAAAGGGGAAAAAAGTGAGAGGGATCTCATCACTAAGGGCCTAATCCAGACACCTTCAAAGGACCAACCCAATAACAATAATAACAATCAAAATCATGATAAATCCAAATTTATCAACTATAATAAAAATGTTGTAAATGAAAAAATCACTAATTCTCTTCGTGTTCAAAATATACAAATTCAAACTAGTAAAATAAAAAAATCCAATAAATAACCTCTAATCCTTTCTAACAAAGAAATTTCTGCATGTGAGGTCAAAAGATGACAATTTACGTCTCTTGGAGAAATACTTTCAAGTGTCCTCAATCAATTAACAAGCAATAAAATGGTGACATACCCATTTACATGACCTTTTGAAGAAGGACAACCTAAACCCACATGGTATAAAGAAAATGAATACTATGACTACCATCATATACATGGTCATCCTACAGATCGTTGTGTAAGACTACGTCACTTTATACAAGACTTAATTGATAATGGAGACATTAAAATTGAAGGTCAATCTAATAACAAGACACCAAATGAGAAATTAAAGGTCTTGAGACCCTTCCTAAGCCATGTGGTACAAAAATAATGCAAAAACAAGTCCAAACATCAAATAATGTCAAATTTGATTCTATCATTTCATTGTTAGATCATACGCCAGACATGGTAACCACTATCAAATTTAACACTCCTACTTGTGTTGTGAAAATGAGACAAAAAATGTTTGGGTACCCACTTCTAAGAAACCCTCCACATCCACAACACCATAACAAATTTACAATACTAAGTGGACTACAAATACACGATTCTCAAATGTAAAGTATTCATCTGGTTCATATGATATAATCAAAAAATTATAAAAGACCACCGCATAAATTTCCCTCATGGAATTACTCAAAACATCTCCCGTGCTTCAAAGTATCCTTACTCATGCACTCCATGAGGCACATGTTCCTAAGGATATCAACTCTCAACAATTTTAGGATTTAATTGCCAACTTATCACCTAATAATCCAATTTTATCATTTGGTCCTCATGACCTCTTGAATCCTAACATTACCAATAAAAATTCATTATACATATAAACATTAATCACATATCATAATATCAAAAAAATTCTTATAGATAATGGATCCATATTGAATATCTACTCCATGAAATTATTGAGATGTCTAGGTTACATTGAGGAAATTCTAGGCACTAACATCATTACCATTTGTGGTTATGACAATAGTGAAAGGAAATCCATGGGTACCATCTCCTTAACGATAAAATTTGGACCTCAAACCCTAGACACATTTTTCCATGTTGTGGACATGGAAACATCTTATAATATCCTCTTAGGCCACCCATGGATTCATATCATGTAATTCATCCCTTCTACATACCATTAGTGCATCAAATAACATTATGAAGATATAAAATTCATATTACATGAAACTGTTAAACCTTTAGATTTTTTAAAGAATTTAGAAGGAATATATATACATGTAAATTGTTATCTGTCTATGGATAAATCTCCAGCTCCCCATTTTATCCCATTTATAGATGAAAACCCATAGACCCCGACGCCTTCTTCAAAATTTCAACCATCCACTTCTTCCACCCCACCTACATTGGAAATCATAGACAAATGTGTAGACACCTATTATTAGTACCGATAATCCCCATGTTTGCATTTGCTAACCTCTCAACACTATCACGTCAATATTTTCATCTATAATCCTCTATCTTAAGTCTTATTTTGCCCCATCATATTTAATCCACGTAAATATCATCCTACACCTCTTAAAGCCTATTCTACCCTCTCATAAACGACTCACATTACAAAATCAAATAAAGTAAAAATAGTTTAAACACCTTCCCAACCATTTCATAACCCCTCACCCGCATATCTCCCCTCTCACACAAAATGATAAAGAAAAACAACTCGGTTGGAGTTGGTTTTAATAAAACTCTATAATCATTGGTGATTCTATTTAAACAAGTTTTAGACCCCCTTTTAGGAGGTTAGTCCATGATTATTTCTCCCTAATACTGGACATTACATTTTGTTGTAACAAAACATTATCACAAATCCTGAGATCACTACAATAGAACTCAATCCTTCCACATGACATCAACAACCTCTTCATCATCTTTCAAATTTCATTTGATGCTTAGGAATAAATATGGAAATCTTCCCGCCTCTGACAGCTTCCCCTGCCTCTCTGGTAAGTCATCCACTCATATTCATTCATCAACTTAAATAAGGTAAGTTCTCTCCCTTGAATTATTATCTCATTATGCATTATTTACAAGCTTAAATAAGCCTTATCAACACCTCTTTTTATCTCTATCTCAGTCTACTATCGGCATGTACATTTATACAAAAGAATTATCACCGATTCATGCCAATCACCGACGATCTATCCAAATCACCAATAATTACTGTCTAGTATGTCCTTTGACCCCTAAGCTTGATCTTTAGCCATCTAGATACAATAATTTTTCACCAATATTCCTTTGTAGGTTCTTGTCCCACCCTATCCAACTCCTTTGAGCTATCACTTTATCAATTATCCTAAATCCAATACATCACCCAGATTTTATTTGTGAGCATATAGCCATCCCCATCCTTGCTCCTTTTATCCATTTTGTGATCCCTAAACTCCCTTTGGATCAGGTATCACCACATCATCAAACCATCATATAACCGTGGACCACGTCAGTCCCTTTACCTTTGCATTGTTGGTTATATTGTCATGTTTTATCATTTTATCTCATCATTATCATATTGATTTCTTGAACGCAGATTGACATCCTTGCAAGGAATTTCATTGAATTTTTGGGGCTTGGATTTTCCAGGAAATCCGCTATATATATCTAATCCTATCATTTTCCAATTTTATTTGCATCCCATTGGAAAGAAGAAGTTGTGTGCCTGCTTGGATTCATCGACATAAATCATCCACCAGTATCAACATCACCACCGCAAGTGTCATAAACCCTACCATCTTCTGATGTTAGTTAGTTTTTTATTCCATTTTATTAATTTATAATAGGAAAGAAAAAACTCTATGGTACATTTTGGCATGCCCAATGGGACATTGTGCCCTTTCTTTTCATTAAAAATAACTTATTCATATTTAGGTTTTCTGTTATGTAATTTTTAATGATCCAGTCAAATCGCTTAATGATTTTGTGAATCACCCATGATTCCTGCAACTTGTTGATAATATATGTAGATTTTTTATTACTAAGTCATTCTTCCTTTAGATTGTTCTTTCTTTCTATCTTCTATATTTTGTCTTCATCTAACCATTGTAGGTTCTTGTCTTTAGAGCATTTACTTTATGTGTTGTAAGAAACGCTAAAATATAAAATATTTTTTTAAAAATGGGAAGCGATCATGGTGTGCATTTTTATTTCTTTTTCTTTCTAAAGTATCACATTTTTGTTGTCCTCATCGAATTAATGTTCCTATTTGGATTTAATAACAAACCTTTCATATCTATCTGATAACATAGGTTAATTAGGAAGTTAAAAAATTACATTCACTTAACTTCCCTCACACACAACCAAATCACATTAAACATAACTTACATCAATACTCTTCTACCTAGGTGGACCTTCTTGGATGTCATCGTTAAGAGGATAATTCAACTTGGTAATCGACCAAGAGTATAAATAATTGGTAGGTGGTATATTGGTTAAGCACCCAACACCCTTATCATTTTGAAACTATGAAGTGAGGGGGTAGGCCCCAATACCACACCTCGTGATCGACACCAACAAAATTTGGGCCTCACATACGTTTGGTTATATCAAGTACTCTAGGATTTAACATAACCTGAAATAAGCCTTAGAATGACCATATCACCAGTTCCCTCTGAGCCCCTTCCTCCACATCTAAATTATAATAAAGATAATAAAAATTTTACATATGCTTTACTTTTCTATTGCATTTGTATCCCTCTTATGTTTTTACTTTATCATTTTAAGTCAATTTTTGTTTAATATGGATCAACCCTCCACATTAACATACCCTCTTAATGTGTATGTGTCATTATTAAAACCATATTCGGTTACTTGATCCACTATCTTTACATCATTTCACCCTAATCAATCTCATAATATATCCCCTACACAAGATCTAATCCTTCTCAATCTCATCAACCTATCATATCCCATTCAACTTTAGTCATCTTTGAAATATTCCCAGAGCCATCTAGACCACCTTTTGTCCCCTATGGAACCTTTACCTTTCATCCAATCATAGAACCATACAACAACTCCATCTAATGACCCTACGAGTATTATCCATGCCTATATTACTTCCAAACTATCACCCCTCAACCCATGGAAAGTGTATCCCATCAATCAATCCTCGCCACATCCCCTCCTTCATCACAATCTCATTAGGATCTTAACATCCCCCATCTTTTATCCAATCAACCTATCTTGACTTCAATACCTCTCTCGATACCTTAGAAATCCAAAACCCATATACACATCCCTACTCAGCCCAATAATTCCCCCTCATCTAATAATATCATATCTAACATCTCTACACATCTCCCCACATCCCTTTATCACAACCTACTTTACAATTGGTACCTTCTTAGGCTACCCCTTATCAACCTCCACATCAAACCCATCTACAACAGAACCATCCTACTCTCCATTATCATCAATAAAATTAATTACATTCTCATCCACACTCACATGTTAATTCCCTCACACCTAATCCCACAAATGATCTCATGCAATCTCTATTGAACAGATTGGACAATTTGGAAGTTACTAGCATGGGAATTAAACACATCATCACTTATGATCAATTCTATAATGAACACATCGATCAATTAGTACCATATAATCCCTATCCTCCGCATTGGGAATTTCCTAAATTTACCATGTTCCATGTCTAGGAGGATCCTCAACAACACATACTATCCTTTAGACATTCATGTTACCTCATCATTCACGATCAATATCTCATGTTTATAACCTTTCATATGTCATTGGCAGGACCTACCTTGGATTGGTACAACTCCCTCCCTTAGCACTCTTTCTTCTCTTTCACCCAGATATCCCTATTATTTCTCAAACACTTATATATCAACATTACTCGTAAAAAACCCTTTTTGACCTCTCTACCATTAAACAATTATAAATTGAGTATATTGTCGACTTCTTCACTAGATGGTGAAGCATTATCAATCAATTTACCTTTTCACTACATCAATTAGAAATGATTGAGTTGTTTTCTCAATCATTTTCCCATCACATCTCTTCTACCCTCTAGATCCACACGTTCCAAAATTTTGATGAAGCCTTCACCATGGTTAGAAAGTTAGAAATCTAAGCCCTTGAATAAGACCATCTCAATCCTCAATCTACACATATCCCATCTAATTCCCCTATATATTCCTACAAACTAGATGAGACTACCACACATGCTTTCATTTCTTGTCTTTCTAATCAAACACCATTAATTGAGTCACCCATATAGATACTGCACATCCTTCGAGTCACATCATCAACATTATCATGCAGGATCTTCCCCACAAAGAGACCCCTTCATCACTAGTGCTACCCTTGGAAGACTCAATCCTGGATCTTCTTTTCGTTAGTCCTCGTGCATTGATGTCATATTTTTCTACTATCTCCTTACAACCTCATGAATTAAATGTGGAGACTGTTATGAAGGGGTCACCTATAATCAAATATCTCGACATCTAACCATTTTTTGAACCAATTAAAGACTTGGGTAGCTCATATAAATGTAACCTATCTCAATCATGTCTAGAGATAACATCTCCCTCATCCAAATTAGACCCAATATTATCCCTAGATCCTCACTTACCACCCATTCTAGAACCTCGTCATGAATCAAACACTATACAATAAAAGACCATCACATCTAGGACCTCATCCTCATCATTTGTCATGAGACCCTATCCTCTATCTAAAGAAAACATGAAAAAATCAAAACCTACATCATCCGAGTCTCAACCTTACCATCTATTATGGTACCCCATCCTTTGTCACAATCTGAATCTATCACTTCTATAGTTCCACCTTTACCATCCATTTTTAGACCCCATCCTTTATCTCAATATCATATCACACAATTGTACCCTATCTCATCCATAATTTTTCCTCATCAATTTTAGGACCTCATCCGTCATCCAATTTTATCAATCCCACATCCTATCCCATCCTTGGATCGCATCCTCTTTCTTATCAACCTCACAACATCCTTATGATGCTCCAACACCATACAATATCTACACATCCACCCACATCAAAAATAAGGCATATCCTACCAAGCATTCTCATAAATCAAAATCAAAATCCATTAATCCAAACCCCATAAGAGGAACTTATACCAAAATCATCGATAGGCTTATACATGCTTCTCTCATCACATTACCACCTATCAAATCACCCAACATACATATCTAGAAACATGCATAATATGACCAAGATAAAAACATGTGCCTACCATCGAAGACCAGTGCATAACACGAAGAGTTATAAAGTGCCTAAAGCCATAATCCAACAAGTATTCCTCATAAATGAAATTATTCCAAAAGAATACCATCCTAGGATGTCATCGATATCATATAAACCTCCACCCTTGTCAGTGTCCTAATATACATATGCAGGACAAGGAGGTCATCCACAATATTGTATTAGCAAACCTTTTCTAGACATCTTTTCGACACCTTATATTGAATGTTCCTCAATCTCATCAACATCTACACCCAAGTCACTAACATTTTCCTCATCGACATATGAAGGACAAGGGGTCCTCCTCAATCAGTTCTCACCAAACAATTCTCATACATCTTCTCATCACCTTCCATTGAAGGTCCCTCATCTCAAATCAGTATGGTTCACCCACCTATGTGAACCAAAAATCGTCATACACGAAGAAAAGGAAAACCAAAGCTTCATCATCTACCCCTCCTCATCAATCATCCTCTCATATCTCATCCATATTTTCATTAGATCCTTTGTCAAAGGTTCTCGCATCCTCCTTTATTTACCATATACTCAATCAATCAACATTAAATATTTCATCATCCTAAACTGAAGACATCGTTCCTTTTTGCATGTTATCTCTAGCCACATCGTCACGCTAGGGGGTCTCCTCTCTACTGAGACTTCAAAATTCTTACCTTGCACACCTCCCCCTAGTGAATCTTTACCAATCCTATCCTCTTAATATAATCCATATATCCCAAATAAATAAATAACCAAACATGTAAAAGAATGTGACTTTAATATAGGTGATCTCATTCTCAAAGAAAATCAAAATGTCACTACTTTGGAAAGGAGTAAACATGGAAAGTTTTCCCCTAACTGGATCGGTCCATATGTTATCACTCACAAGTATGGGTCGGGAGCTTATCATCTAGCCTCCTTGATGGTACACCTAAAAGGATCCTCTAAATACCTTGCACTTATGGAATTTCTACTATTAACACATCAATCATTATGACAAACAGATTACATCAAATATCTTATTCCACCACCAACCCATCATTTCATCATGGTAATGATTTGAAAGCATGTGGTTTTCCATCAATATCCTAAAAAAACCTTAAAGATGAACACCACAGCTTCTATTCATTGCATCTTTCACAAGGATAAGTTCCTCCTTAGTAGGAACCCCGCAATCATTGCATCCATCCACCTTGTATACCAACCGAAAACATGGCACAAGGAACACATGTGTATTCTATGCACACATATCTTCCCCTCCTTGAAATGCTCTATTAGGGTTTCCATTAGCATAAAATAAATTCAAAAATATCTATGGATGAATCTTATCAAAATAAATAGATTGATCCTCAAAGGACATCTATTGAATATCAAAATCATATTATCAAAAAGAAAAATATTGATCCCTCGAAGGACATCTTCCCATCAAAACCATATACCACTCCTCAAGGATGACTATCAAAAAAAAGTCAAAAAGTTAAAATTTGTAGACCACTCCCTCAAAGGATGGATACCCATGTAAAAAGGATTCCCGCATTGATCAACCTTAAAAAAATTCAAAATATCAAAAGCATCCTAGGAAAGCTTCTCGCATCGATCAACTTTCCCATCAAAGCAAACTTCCCACATCAATCAATTTATGTTAAAATAAAATGTATAGATGGGGCATCTCCCTATGAAACTATTGAAAAGAGAACCTACTCTCCCGCACAACCTACATATGTCAACCCTTCCCATGTCCTAGGAAGTTATATGTTTTGTTTCCATCTACATCCAAGATCCTATGTTTAACTACCCATTTTTAGTCATGTGCTAACATCTTTTGTAAGGCAAAAAAATTCAAGATCCTTCACTCTGTTAATTCGCATCACATATGTATCAAATCTATTACAAAACTAATCACTCCACATTTTATTATTAACCATGATTAAGGAACATTTTGGCATACATTAAAGTCACTTTAAAATCAATTAACATCAAAATCTATCAATATCCATACAATCATCATCACACCTTGGTATTACATCCCCACATCAAAAACATAACATTAAAGTAAAATCAACACATAGATCATAAATCAAAATCATAATCCAATATCATATCAATGTATCTTTATACATCATTTGGAGTCTCAAAATCTCCGTGTCTCATAAGTCTACATCAAAAATATCACATCTACTCAGTGAAATCAACATCCATCGACCAAATTCCTCCTCGAGTGTTACTCCTCCGATCACCATTATGGCCTCTATCTAGTCCTCTATTAATACCTTTTTCTATCACCGTTTAAGTCATATGTTTATAGAACACGAACCCATTAGTTCCCCTATCACTTGACTTCCTGGCCATATAATCCCACCTTTGTGGAAACATCAAGTTTTGATCATTTGACCTCTTCAAACTATTCTTTTCATCTTTCCTTACCATTGTTAAGTCATATGTCTATAGGACATGAACCCATTGGTTCCCCTATCACTTGACTTCCTGGCCTCATAAGCCCACCTTTGTGGAAATATCAATTTTTGGTCCTTTGACCTCATCAAATCATCATTTTATCTTCCCTCATCTCCATTAATTCATATGTATATAGGACACAAACCTATTGGTTCCCCCATCACTTGAATTCATGGCCTCATAAGCCCACCTTTTTGGAAACATCGTTTTTGGTCCTTTGACCTCATCAAACTATCATACTCATCTAAGTGGCACATTTTTCCAGCATGTTCTTCATTTTGAGGGCCCCAAATCCCTCACAATGCCAATATACCAACCAATTAACATCTACCTTGATTATGCAGCCCAATATCATAAAAATCCAATCTCCATTGACAACCGTTCTAGATTCATTTTGTGACTTAAAACATTAGTAATCCATATGTCTATTGGACACGAGCCCCTTCACTCCCCTATAACTTGTCTCCCTTGTCTTTTTGAAACCACATTTTCTTCCTACAAATCATACATCTATATGACACAAACCCTTTGGTTCCCCTATCACTTGGTTCTATGGTGGCACCCATCTTGTTTCTATACCTCGTTCTAATGCATCATCTCTTAGTTTTCCCTCCTTTCATCTTTTCATATTTCATCCATCTATCTCTTTCAAACTCGTGATCGATTCCCTTTTAGGTCATCAATCCCTAGTTTGAGGGGGAGCACCTCATCATATAATTCTACATCTTTCACATCCTTATCTATCACATCTCATTTTTGTCTCGTAACTTGTCTAAACAAAAACCACTCAACAAAAAGGGGAAAATGTAGACACCTAAAATTAACACCGCTAATCCCCATATCTACATTCACTAATATCTCGACACTATCACATCAATATTTTCATCTATAATCCTCTATCATAAGTCTTATTTCTCCCCCATCATATTTACTCCCTATAAATATCATCCTACACCTATAAAATCCTATTCTACCCCTCCTAAACCACCCAAACATTCCAAAATAAAATAAAGACAAAACAAAAAATACCTTCCCAACCATTTCATAACCCCTCACCTGCATATCTCCCCTCTCACACAAAATGAAAAAGCAAAAATACTCAACTTGAGTTGATTTTGACCAAACTTTGTAATCATCAAATATTTTCACGGATCGCTTTGTCATTCTATTTAAAAAAGTTTCAAACCCCATTTCATGAGGTCAGGTCCATGGTTATTTCTCTCGTGAGACCATAAATTACATTTTGTTATAATAGAGTCTCGTCACAGAGCCGTAGATCACTATAACAACCCAAGCCTTCCACATGACATCAACAACCTCTTCATCAACTTTCAAATGTCATTCAATTCTTAGGAATCGGTATGGAAATTTTCCTATGTCTCGCAACCTCCTTGTCTTTGGTAATTTCATCCTCTCATCTTCATTCATCAACTTAAATAAGGTAAGTGTTCTCCTTGCATTATTATCTCATTACACATTATTTACAAGCTTAAATCAGCCTTAATGACACCCCTTTTGAAATTTATCTCAATCTATTATCGGTATGTACATTTATATAGTAATCACTACCGATTTATGCTAATCACTAAGGATTTACCTTAATCACCAATGATTTGTTCTAATCACCAAAAATTTATCCAAATTGCTGACGATTCTTTTCTGATAAGTATTTTGATCCCCGAGCTTGATATTCAGTCATCTACATCCCATCATTTTTCACCACTCTTCCTTTATAGGTACTTGTCCCTCAACCATCACCTTATCATTTATTCTAAATCCAACACATTTCTTAGCTTGCCTTTGTGAGTGTTTATCCATACCCATCCTTACTCCTTTGATCTATTTTGTGAGCCCTAAACTCACTTTAGATCAGGTGTCACCACATTATCAGAATATCATATAGCCTTAGACCACTTCTTTCCCTTTGCCTTTGCATTTTTAGTTATATTGTCTATTTTATCCCTTTATCTCATCATTATCAAATTGATTTTTTGAATGCGGATTGACATCCTTGCAAGGAATTTCATTGACTTCTGGGGGTTGGCCTTTTCTAGGAAATCCACCATATATATATATATATATATATATATATATATATATATATATATATCTGTGTGTTTGTGTGTGTGTATAATCCTATCATTTTCCAAGTGTTTTAGAATTACACGTAGCCTATTTTGTTGGAAAGAATAATTTGTGTGCCCAATTAGATTCGTTGACATCAATCATCCATTAGTATCAACATCGCATTCTGAAGTGTCGGTAAACCCTTCTGTCTTCTAAGGTCAGTTATTTTTGTTATTCCAATTTATTAATTTAGAATAGGAAAGTAAAAACTCTCTGGTAAAAAATTTCTTGGAGAGTATGAACTCCAAAATTCCCTCCACATAGGAAAAATACTATCACCTCCACGCATTTTTGGTCAACCCAATGATCCCCAAGTAAAAACTTCTTCTATCTACAATCTTGGTAAGTCCGTACAGAACATTTTTGGATATATTAACAAGGAACACATTACAAGTTTGTCAAGATTTTGGATATATGATGATGGATTTGCTTCTTGCTATGAATCATCCAAATATAATAAAGCACACAAAATCATGAAAAATGTATGGTGGTAAGGAAAAGGACTAGGGAAAAATGAAAAAGACGCTCTTGATCCAATATATTGCAAAGAGAATCTTTATTGACATGGTCTTGGTTTCCATACATTTGAAACTTCACTAGTACTTCTTGATGTCTCGACTAGTGGTGAGGACACTAACTCTAACTATTAGATAGGTCCACACATAGCATCTTTTATAATCTCACATAAACAATCCTTTTCATAGGAAAACCTCTCTATTAATTCCATTGAATTCCAAATTTTCCATCATACAATTTTCAGTCAAGAACAACTAGATCACATATCCATGGATCTTTTTCAAAATGATGAGGTCATTGAATATTTTCTTAGGACTCGGATTAAATCTCCCTTTCCAATCACAAGAAGGGATTTGATATTGACCTTGACACATCTACTTACTTTGGTGAGGAGGTAGATTACCCTAGTCTGTAAAAAGGTAAAATTAAAAACAAAAAAATGAAAACGAAATCTCCCATAGCAAAAACCTAATTGAAGTTCTATTTGAGAAACAAAAAGTCAAAACAAATGAAAAAAATAAAAAGGGATGCATCTCTAAGTGAAAACCTTTCTTAGGCACTAGAGAGAGGGGACTCTAATTCATGTCAAACTGATGATTTACATCAACTAATACTTTTAGAAAGAGACACATATAAAATGATGGTTGAGGAAATAATACACACCAACATCAATGAATGAGCAACCAAAAATTTTACAACTTGGTGCAAGTATTTTAGAACAAGAAAAATAGATTTCATGACACTCCTTATGGAATTTAAAGATATTTTCACATGGACCTACAAATATATTCCAAGATTAGATCCATATATTGTGGTACACCACCTTGTAGTCCATCCAAATGAAAAACATATCAAACAAAAGATGAGAAAAATGCATCCCAAAGTTACATTGCTCGTCGAAGATGAAATTTTAAAAAAATGGAGGTAGAATTCATTCAACCAATAGATTACTTAGCATGGATTTCAAACATATTACTTGTGAAAAGAAAACTTTAAGTATTAGAATATGTACATTTTTTTACATCAATAAGGCTTTTCAAAAAAATTAATTTACTTTATGAAACATAGATGTGATTATAGATTCAATAGGGGTCATGAAATGATTTCCTTAATGGAAAAAATTCCAGCTACAATCAGATATATAATGTTGAATAATACCAACATAAAAATTGTTCATCCCACCATGAGGCACATTCTATTATAATTTCATGCCTTTTGGCCTTAAAACATAGGTGCTACATATCAAAGAGCGATGACAATCATCTTTCATGATATGCTACATGATATCATGGAAGACTATGTAGATGACATCCTAACATGATCTAAAATAAGGGTATATCATCTAAAAGTATTAAGGAACATCTTTGAATGATTACATGAATATAGGGTCTAACTTAATCCTAAAAATGTGTGTTTACGTAACATCGTGTAAATTACTAGGATTCATTGTTTCACAAAGAGGCATATAAGTATACCCCGCAAAGGTCAAATCTATCATGGAAATGCCTCCTCCCCAAAATCTCAGACAATTAAGAGGTATTCAAGAAAAGATACATTCAAGTCAAAGGTTCATTTCACAACTGGTAAATAAATGTCATCACTTTAATCAATTACTGAAAAAGGATGTTCAGTTCTAGTGGAACCAAGAATGTCAAGATTCTTTTTCCAAACAAAAAGAATATTTATCAACTCCATTGGTTCTTATGCCACCAATATCAGATAAAACAATGATTCTCTACACATTTTCTACATAATATGCAATAAGAGAATTATTAGCAAAACATAATGATCAAGGACAAGAGAAAGTAGTATACTATCTTAATAGAACACTTATTGATCATGAGATAAAGTATTCATAGGTTGAGAAAGTGTGTTTAGTAGTAGCTTTCACATTTCATAAAATATGCCACTATTTACTCAATCATACAACCAAACTCATTGCAAAAGTAGATCCTCTCAAATATCTACTATCTAGACCCATTCTCATAGGTAGAATGTCAATTTGGGTTGTTCTACTTAGTGATTTTGATGTCTATTTCATCATTCAAAAATTAATCAAATGAAAATATCTTGCAGATCAACTTGTTGTAGCACCTCTACCAAGATCAGAACCTCTTCATTTTGAATTTTTAGATGAAGAACTCTTATATGTTGATATAGCACCTTCTTAGAATCTATTCTTTCATAGATATTATAATGTTCATGGATTTGGAGCTGGTATTCTACTTATCACACCAGATGGAAATGTTATCCCAAAATATTTCTACTTGGCCTTCCCCTACACAAATAATATTACAAAATATGAATCCCTCATAGTTGGATTGAAATTGGCTATATCATGTTATCTCAAAGAGTTGATAGTGTTTGGAAATTTACTTCTAACCGTCAAACAAGTCACAAATGAATACCAAGTCAAATATGAAAATCTCATTCCTTAACTCATAGTGGATAAACTTAAAGGTTACTTTCAGTTGATCACTTTTGAAAAATTTCTTTGCCTCTAAAATAAATCAATAGATGCAATGGAGATTATAGGATATCTTCTTGAGTTCAACTCTCATCAAACACATACCTATTTTCTTGTTGAACGTCCTCTAGTTCCAAAGATACAATTTTCATTAGTCAACCATGGTCTATGAAATAGTTAGTCCTAAAACTCCTAATATCATGATATCTATACTTTCATTCATGACCACACTTATCTTGAAAACATGAACTCCTAGAATAAACATTATTAAGAACAACGTGCTCACACTATACTTTATTTGCAAATACCCTTTATCAAAGAGGATATGATGGGACTCTATTAAGATGTCTCAACCAAGATAAAGTACTCTAAACCCTATAAGAGGTAAATTATAATATTTGCAAAGCACATACAAGTGGCATGGTTTTAGCAAAGAATATAGTATGTGTCATTTAATATTGGATTACTATGGAGTTTGATACATGTGATTTTTTTAGGAAATTTGTGGGATGAAAAACACATGGGAATCTCATTCACGTACATGTTAATGCAAAATTACAAAGCACCCCGAATGGCCTGATTTTGAATGGGGCATCCGGTGTAATCTGCATAACATGGGACCATCTCTCAAGTTGTGGGACTTACGAACTTGAGATGTTACTCTGGAGAAAGTCACCTTCTTCTACCTAATCCTAATGTTAAACTACTCCTAATGCCGAAAAGATGCCTAAATACACCTATCCTAACAATGCTATCAAGGAGAAAAGGAGAGAGAGTGCATGAAATGGGAAATCCTACACTAACGAGGTGATAACACCAAGAAAAGGGGTGAGATACTCTATTGAGGGAGGATGGAACAGGGAAAAAGGGGATGAGGGAGGTCATGTGACACAAACCTTGATCTTAATCCACCATCAAAACTCCATGAAACACAACATCATGAACCTACATGTAAAAGAACGTGCACAGAAAAAACAAACATGAAATGGAGAGGTAAGAAAATAAAATAAAAATGAGCTAGGGTTGAAGAAACACCACAAAACACAATTTTATTGCTTCAAAGTATGCACATACCATTACATTGATGTTCAGAGGCATAAATACACTTGCCAGGCACATGAGAAGGCTTACAACTCAAATGGAGTCAAGGAAAAATTTTGCAAGAGTTTCCACAACTCCCAGAATGTCTCTTAAAAAATTAGGGGTTCGAGTTATTTTAGAGAAATTTTTCACCCATCCTCATTAAAGAGGTATGGGCACCCATACAAATTTGTTTCCTAAGGGTACTTTTTTCATATGAATACATGGGCACCATACCACATTAAATCCATTTGTTGAGTTATCATTCATTCATCTACCCTCGTCTGGCTTGGGACTCGTGAGCCACCCAACCATATGACCCATCCAACCTATAGTCATCCAACATATATGCATCCATCCTCTGGCGTCCAACCATGAGCCATCCAACCTCCAGCGTCTAAACCTAGGCCATCTAACCTACGGGCATCCAACAATGAGCCATCCAACCTAACCTAACACACATAGTTGTACCATCCAACCCTTATGACCCATCCAACTTGGCCATACCATCCAACCTGCGCCCATCCAACCTATCGACCAACCTTGACCCGACACACCTATCTCCAACCATCATCCAGACCTTATGACCCATCCAACATGGTCATACCGTCCAACCTGCAAGGTCGTCCAACCTTGACTTGACACACCTAGCAGCTTGTCCAACCTTTCCGTATCGACCCAACCAAGTTAACCCAACCAACCATGAGATTCGCCATTAGTAAAGACCAAATTTTCCAAGCCAAAACATGGGATTCCTTTCTCTTCTAATGGGGTTGAACTTTGATGGTCATCCGCACATCCAAGAATTATGAATGGCTAAGTCCATTTATGATGATTTATCCAAATTAACCCGAGGGGGTAAATTTGGGATAACAATGGTGACCTCTCAAGGACATCTACCTACTAGATGTGTGACTAGTTTCCTTGAAGTATCCATTGGGCATGGAGTTAAGCCTAACCTTGAAAAACTAATCCTTTTGAATTGTCCCCTAGTATTTGCATGAACTTAGCACTTGGGCTGAAATTTCCTTGGCATGCTCCTAAAGCTGATTTGGGATTTTGGATAAATCCTATAAACTATCCTCAAAACTAAAAAATTTGTCCAAGGCAAGGACATGGAGGATTCTCGAACCCATAGCTGATCTATTGGAGCTGAAAATGCACTCTGAAAACCACCCCAAAATCTTATTTTTGTCATGAGTGTTGTTTCTTCCAATGAATGGATTGTGTAGAGAAACCACACATCACAACACACACTATGTACAAAACTGAAAATCATACATGCCCCAAGTGGAGCATGTAGAGTGTGCACAAGAACTTCTTCTGTAAAAAGAAAACCTACCTACTCTACACTAACTGAAGCAAACACAACTCAAACAAATCCTATAATTGGCAGGGAGAAGTAGCTTCCCTTTCTCAAAATAGGTAATCATGTATGTGATTTGGTTCTTAACATGGATGTTATTATGAGTGAAAAACTGACAAGAGGCCAATCCTCCACCAAAATTATCAAGGTATCAACTAGAAACAAGACAAATACCTCTTTTTTTTCTGCATTTGGATTGAAGAGGCATTGCAGTTATTCCTTGGTAATCTGAAACTCATCCTCATGTTCAATAACAAGCATGACTAGTGTTGGTTCCTCTCTTAGCTCCAATGAAGCCAAGTACCTGATTGGGCAAGGTCTGATCCGATGGATGTGCCCTTTTCTCTAAAATTCAACTCCAAAAATGGATTCTTCCTGCAAACCTTCTTGGGTGGATGGTGTGGAAGAGATGGTAACTTCATACACTTTCCTTCCTCCATGGTAGTATAGAACTCCTCTACAATTTATAGCTCATTGTTAATGATTGCAACATATAATGAAGTCACTTCTGCATCATTATAATTTGTTGCAACACATTGTTGGCTCTTGAGTTCCTTCGTTGTTTCTTGAATAATAACTTGCTCTTGGGTAACCTCTTCCTCTAGCATGAAATTTGTAAAATCAAAATCTTCAATTCACTTCTCTAGAGGAATATTTGTGGTAGAAAATTCTTCTTGATAGCTCTCCTCCATCATGGATTCATCAATCAAATCAGGCCTTTTCAAATGAAAGAAAAAATATCTTCAATAATGATTTCTTCATCAAGTGGTTTCAACTCTAATTTGATCTCTTCCAGTTGCTCCTCTTCAATAGGACTTGGCGTTGATTGTCCTTCCTCCCTTATGACTGATTGTGTAGCTTGGATTAGATTAGCATCCTCTTCAGATAAAGTGCCATTATGGACACTGCATTTAGAGAAAATAGATTTTTGATCTTCTTCTTCTTGTTCTCCTTCTACTGCAAACTCAGCTTCCACCACCTGTGGTCTGACCCCAACCTCCTCTGAAGGTTTAACCATCAAGGGGATTTTTTTATCCCAAATCTGAGAGCCAAGCTTACCAATATTTTGATCATTTATTCTCTGTTTGTCTCTCCTTCCTACTTTTCTCCTTGACTGGTTTTTGGAATTTCTTCTTGACATGGAATTGGGAAGGCAAGAGGAGGAGTGGATGGGGTTTCAACCAGTTTTGCAATTGTTTTTGGTGGTGAGGGAAGTGGAATTTCTCATTTCTTTGGAGGGAATGAATATTTGGAAGAGAAAATGGAAGAGGAATTGAGATGAGATGGAATACTAGGGGATGGAGAAGGGAATTCAACACTTGGGGTAAAACAATGGGCTTGAATCTTGACACTTGCTGAAATGATAAAGCTTGGGACAAAGAAAAAGGAGAATAAGGAGCTGGTGAGTGAATTACCCATTGACAAGGTTGTCTTACACTTTTCTCATATGCCTCAATATCCTTATTCCATTGTTTGAGTTGGGGCATCATTTCAACCATGAAGTCAAGCTTCTCCTGCGGTTTGTAATGTCTTGGAAAAGGGCCTTCCCATGGACAAAATACCCTGCAACCATATTTGAATGCCCTCATTTGTGTGCTATAGAAATTGACCAACCATGCCAACCTCCATACTTTGAATCTTCTCTAGTAGATTAGCACTCTCCATTTGACGGTTGTCATTGTATACATACCCTTTTTCCTTATAGGCTCCATAGCCAAACTAATTTTGGCATTGGTCATATGGGTAGGCATAATGGTTCTGAATTTTTCATAATGTTGATCTAGAGGAGTTGAGAAATACATTGAGGTGGACTGCACTATTTTTGTTGCTAGTGTGAATTCCAAGATGGGAATGAATCCATGACTACACAGCTTCATGAATGGTAGAAAATGAAAGATGTGGAAAGAAGAAAGGGTGGAAATGGATGGAAGGAAAGTCTACAACTCAGAGAATGGGTTATTGACTAGATGGAGTCACCATATGTGCTTTGCATGTGCCTCCAAAGGCTAAATCTCACCAAGAACACATCAACTTTGATGAAATGAAGTGGTAAGGTGCTTCAAACCTGTCCCACTAGGGCATGCCAAAATTGTTAATGCAAAATTACAACACCCCGAATGGCCTGATTTTGAATGGGGCATCTAGGTGTAATCTGCATAACATGGGACCATCTCTCAAGTTGTGGGACTTGTGAACTTGAGATGGTCCTCTGGAGAAAGCTAGCTTCTTCTACCTAATCCTAATGCTAAACTACTCCTAATGTAGAAAAGACGCCTAACTACACCTATCCTAACAATGCCAAGGAGACAAGGAGAGAGAAAGTGTGTGAAATGGGAAATCCTACACTAATGAGGTGATAGCACCAAGAAAAGGGGCAAGATACTCTGTTGAGGGAGGATGAAATAAGGAAAAGGGGGTGAGGGAGGTCAGACAGATGTGACACAAACCCAGATCCTAATCCACCATCAAAACTCCATGAAACACAACATCATGAACTTGCAAGTGAAAGAACATGCACATAAAAATAAACACGAAATGGAGAGGCAAGAAAATACAATAAAAATGAGCTAGGGTTAAAGAAACACCACAAAACACAATTTTATTTCTTCAAAGTATGCACAGACCATTACATTGATGCTTAGAGGCATAGATACACTTGTCAGGAGTTTAGGAGAAGGCTTATAGCTCAAATGGAGTCTATGGAAAAAAATTCAAGAGTTTCCCCAGCTCCCATAATATCTCTTTAAAAATGAGGGGTTCGAGTTATTTTATAGACAATTTTCACCCACCCTCATTAAAGAGGTATGGGCCCATAAAAAAATTTCTTCCTGAGGGTACTTTTTTCAGATGAAGACATGGGTGGCATACCGCATTAAATTGAGTTTTGAGTTTTCATTCATTCACCTACCCTTGTCTGGCTTGGGACTCATGAGCCGCCCAACCATGTGACCCATCCAACCTATAGCCATCCAACCTCTGGCGTCTATCCTCCAGTGTCCAACCATGATCCATCCAACCTCCGTGTCTAACCCCTAGTTTTCTAACCTATAGGCATCCAACCCCGAGGCATCTAACCATGAGCCATCCAACTTGGTTGACCAACCTTGACCCGACACACCTAGTCATACCATCAAACCCTTATGACCCAACTAACATGCAACAATCCAACCTGCAGCTATCCAACCTACAGATGTCGTCAACCTGCCAATCAACCTTGACCCAACACACCTAGCCATATTGTCCAACCCTTATGACCCACCAAACTTGGCCATACCATTTAACCTTGACCCAACACACCTAGTGGTTGTCCAACCTTTTCGTACCAACCAACCAGGTTGACCCGACCAACCATGAGATTCGCCACATGACTCGCCAGCTCACTGCGAGTAAAGACCAAATCAGTCGAGGAAAAACATGGGCTCCTTTCTCTTCTAATGCAGTTGAACTTTTATGGTCATTCACATGTCCAATAATTATGAATGGCTAAGTCTATTTATGATGATTTATCCAAATTAACTTGGGGGTAAATTTGGGATAACAGTACCTTCACGAGCTATACAACCAATCACTACACCTTGGCCTTTCTCCCTATGGGAGCTCGGACTTTTCGGAAAGATGAATCCCACCTCATCTAATGATCAAAAATTCATTATCACCACCATAGAATATTTTACCAAATGAGTTGAGGTAATTCCTCTCACATATTTCACTGTAATAATATATCCAAATTCATATTCAATAGGTAGGATGTCCAATAGTAAATAATCGAGGGAGGGTGGTTCGAGAGTTTCTAATGTGTTTGATATGACACCGGAGAGTATGGAATTTATTGGGGTTTTTATGGATTATTGTAGCTTTTCCGACATATCTCAGTAATATTCTGTTTCTAGGATTTTTATCAAGTTAGAATTATGATATAAAAATCAAAGAATAAATGAAAGATAGTTGCTTAATGTAAATCACACAATCAATGAGAATTTTTTTATTATCGTGGTTATTTTTTAGAAATGTTTAAAAATAGAAAACAAATTGTAGAAGGTGTAGATCAAGAATTTTGCGCTTGTTACCTGTCCAAGTTAATGCACCAAACTAAACACAAAAACCCTGAAAAACTCCAATGAAATCGATACCTGATGAAGATGTAGACGGATGAGGAAGCCGATGTAGACAAGACGGGCGCACACGAGCAATTTGCACAATAGATCCGAGTAACCTGCAAAACACCGGTGCTTGACAGAAAAAGATGGCGTTAGAAGATATTTGGGTGGACTGCCCGAGAAGCGGGTCCGGGAAGCGATGAGCTTCCTTGGCGGATGTCAGTCCACGTTTTCAATAAAGAAAAGAAGCATACATGATAAAAGATGTAAATAAAGACTAGATTTTCTGATTGCAGTAATAAAACAGAAATCGAAATGTTGCAGATGTAGTACGTAAAACAGGAACTGCGAAATAATGCTGGATTTGTGTTACCTGTGACCTTTTACCTGTCTGCAGTGAAATCGGCGTCGACTGGGTATAATCGGCGGCGACTGATGTGATCGGCGTCGACTGGGACTGATCGGCGTCGACTGGATAAGATCAGTGTCAACTGAAGGCAGACTGACCAATCAGGAACTGTGCGATGAGATTCGGGGATTGGAAGGTGAATGTAGTCTGCAAGATGTGCCGAAGATGGAGAGACGCTGGAACAGAGTCACCAGATGATAGATGGTGGTGTATGATGTTGATATGATACGGGCAGAGTAACGGTGCTCCTCTCAGGGATTGATTAGGACAGGATCTGCCCTAACTGAGACAATTGATGCTAAAAAGATCTCTCTTTCTTGCAACCTGAATCTTTCTCGCTCTCTGTTCGTGCGTAAGTGCTTTCTTTCGCTCGTTAGTCTCTTTTTCGGTCTCTTCGCTCTCTTCCGTCCCTAGAACTGAGTTCTGGGCTTGCTTTTATAATCGGCGCCGCTCCTAGAAAATCGGCGCCGACCATATGGGTCGGCGCCGATCGCGGAGAAGACTCCCGAGATGGCTAAAAATGATCGATTCGAGAAAGACAAGACCTATCCCGACCACGGGAAATATCCCGCTTAGGGAAGATTAAAAATAGATGTGATGCATAGATAGAATAAATTTGGGGTAGATAAGTGATTAAGATGCATGGGAAGAAGCGTAATTAAATATTTAATATTTAATTACTCATGGGTAAGATGTGATGTGATGAATTAAATTTAGAGTAAGTGATTAAATCACAAATTGGAAAACTATCCCAAGGGGATAGTTGGTGACGTAAACGTGCCCCAGGTTACCTAGGCAAGTAAACGGATGAGAAGGGACACTAAATTGGGTAACCAATTTTAAGTGTCTACATTTTGCCCCTTTTTGTCAAGTAACTTGCGATAATCAAGGTTATGAGACAAAAACAAAGGGATGGAAGAAGAGAAGAATTTGTGGTGATGTGATCCCCCTCAAACTAGGGATGGGATGGATAATAGAACAGACGATCCCGAGGTTGAAAAAGGTAGATGAAGAATGCAGGATGCCCCAGTCGGATGTCTGGAGTAGAACTGATCATTGAGGACGCATAAAAATAAACACAAGGGCAGCAACCTAAGGAACTCACATTGGTAGGGAAAACTAGCCGGTCTCCTCGTGAGACGACGTTAGTGCCTACAGACCCATGAGTGCAAGGAGAACTGCAAAAAAAGCCAGCATCTAAAGAGAGACACATTGGTAGGGACAACTAGACGGTCTCCTCATGAGACGACGTTAGTGCCTACAGACCCGTTTAACTCTAAGCTGCCGAAAGATACGAGTGTCCCACGCAAAGGGAACAAACCCGAAAGAGACGATGACATCTAAAAGATGTGCCAAAAGGCAAGATTCAGCACACAACAATGATCAGATAGATGAGAAAGCCAAGTATCAACACTATGGCAAACAGACATGAAAAATCGGCGGCGATCAAAATAATCGGCGCCGCGAAAAAATAATCGGCGCCGACCAAGACAATCGCGTCGACCCGAAAAATCGGCGCGGCCAATCCGTATGCATATAAATATGCGAATCGAAAACGTAAACGCGATTATTTGCAACGTGTCGATTGATTGAGAGAGATAGATTTGAGATTTGAACACAATGGAAGCCTCTCCAGGGAGCGGACAGAAGCGAGGACTGGCAGGAGGACGTGTCCTCCACGCTTCTGATTTCACCATATAGAGACTTGATAGATTGTGTATTTGTATAGTGATGTAGCCTCGATTGGAAGGCATTGTATAGATGGCTCGATTGGAAGCCACCCATTTTTGTACAAACACACATGTATATATATATAGATTTATTGGTCATATGATTGTACTTCATGCCTTTTTGATTTTGATATACATGGATAGATAGATATAGAAAAATAGATGTGATTAGAGAGATATAGACTGATGGATGATGGAAATAGGTGTGATTAGATAGATTGAAATGTGGATAAAATAGATGTGATTGGATAGATATAGACGGATAGATGATAGATGGATGTGATTAGATAGATTGATTTAATTTTGATAGATAGATGTGATGTATCTTGGATGGACATAGCTTTTAAATATTTTGATGGATAGATATACAGATGTACTTAATGTATGGATTAGATATAGATAGATGTAATGTACCTGAGATGTACGTATTTTTCGATATTTTGATGGATAGATAGATAAATGTGTTGGATATATGGATGTAATTATAAGGAGAAATGAATACAGATAGGAGTTTTGATAGATAAGATGAATTTTGATAGAAGATAAATTTTGATTGAATTAACATGTGAAATGCCAATTTAACAGGATGCAAGACAAAGAAATGAGGAATACTCCTTACAAGAGCAAAAGATGAAAGCGGAAACAACCGTGACTTAGAAGAGAAGATACTCGGAGAAGAAGAAAAATGATAAGTTGGACTTCCAACCGACCATAGATAAAATCCAGAAAGGGAACCAAAAGACCAAGCATACAAGGCCCTATATAAGATTAAAATAAATCTGACACTAACTAGTCGCAAACCAGATCTAGGATAGAAACGGAAAGAAAAGTAAGTAAGTATCTTGTCGGAACCTACAAGGGACAGAATACATGTCCATAGTGGGGAAATAGGATTCTCCATATGATCGACAAAAGGTCCTAAATCTCAGCTTCATGACTTTGACAGATAGGCAAACTGATCAATGCGGGAAGTTTGCTTGATATGGAAAGACTGATCGATGCGGGAAGTCTTTCAGTGATGCTATAAACTGACTGGAAGGCCGATTAATTACAAGAAGCCTTGAATTTTTCTTTGAGAAACAGCCGTCCTTCAAGGGAGCGGTCTGTATTTTGTATTTGAATGATAGCCATCCTTCGAGGGTATGGTCTATATTTTTTTTTTGATTCACTTGATAATGTATGGATAGCTGTCCTTCGAGGGATCAGTCTATCTTTTTGGATAGCATCTTTTTCTTTTCTTTTTTTTTTTTTTTTTTTTTT
The DNA here is from genome assembly GCA_018340775.1 of Taxus wallichiana var. yunnanensis. Classification (NCBI taxonomy): domain Eukaryota; kingdom Viridiplantae; phylum Streptophyta; class Pinopsida; order Cupressales; family Taxaceae; genus Taxus; species Taxus wallichiana. The sequence continues at coordinate 651,341,695 of CM031242.1, forward strand.
TTTGGAAACTTTTTGAAAGAAGCTGAGTTTAGACCTAGATAGATCAGATGGAGGGGAAGAGAACATAGAAGAACATGCACTCATGACCCGAGTAGATCCGATGAAGATAAGTACTTGGGACAGATGAAGTGGTGATTAAGGTATTCCTACCATGAGGAGGAACATATCCAAAAGAAACGTGCAATGAGTAGAGCCGCGATACTCATATTTAAGGTAAGCGAGGCAATAGGCGGAGAACCACACAATTTCAAATCACCACGAAAGTAGATGACTGGTTATTAGGACGGATGGAAGATCTGAGTTGCGACTAGATTTGTATAAGATAGATTTTAACAGTAGAAGGGCCGTAAATGCAAAGCATTAAGAGGTTCCGCTTCAGGGATACCATCCATGGAAGATAAACGATAAGCCCCAGACCCATATTTATGAGTGATAATGTAGGGGCCCATCCAGTTGGGAGCAAACTTACCACGTTGACTCCTTTCGAGTGTAGTGACATTTTGATTTTCCTTAAGAACAAGATCACCAATTTTGAAGTCACGATGTTGCAAGTGCTTGTTATAAGCACGTTTGACACGCTCGAGATAGACCTGATGATGCTCAAGAGCGTTAAGACGTCGCTCATCTAATAATTCCAGTTGTGCTAGACGATTTTGACGATAATCCTCATCGGAGACAAATTCTCTGAGAGAAACACGGAGAGATGGGATTTGGACTTCCAAAGGAAGGACAGCCTCAGACCCATAGACGAGAGAGAAGGGAGTAGCACCAGTAGGAGTACGAATGCTAGTCCGATAAGCCCAGAGAGCAAAAGGGATATGTAGATGCCAATCCCTACCAGCTCGACTAGTTACCTTTGCGAGGATATTACGCAAAGTTTTATTGGAAGCTTCGGCTTGACCATTAGCTTGAGGGTAGTATGGAGAAGAAAAACTGAGCTTGATATTGAAAGCATTGCAGAGATTCTGCAAATCAGCGTTTTTGAAAGACTTACCATTATCTGTGATTAGCTTGTGTGGAACGCCAAAGCGACAAATGATGTGTTGATAGACAAAATCAACTATGGGTTTAGCCTTTGTTGAAGAAAGAGGGATAGCTTCTACCCACTTAGTAAAGTACTCAGTGGCGGTAATGATAGAATGATGACGTTGTGAAGAACGAGGATTGATGAGACCAATAAGATCGAGACCCCACTGCGAAAAAGGCCACAAATCCGCCGCAGGTTGCAAAGCCTGACTAGGGATGTGCGTGAGATTGGAATGTTGCTGACACTTGATGCACTTCTTGGTGTATTCACAACAATCTCGATTAAGAGAAGGCCAATAATATCCCAAACGTAAGATGCGCTTGGCTACAGCTAAACCACTAAAATGTCCACCACAGATACCGTCATGGACCTCCTGAATAGCTTTAGATGATTCATGGGTTTTGAGGCATCGAAGCAAAATACCATCAAAGCCGCGTTTGTAAAGAAGGCCACCTAGAATAGTATAGCGGTTGGCGCGTTGGACAAAAGACCTTCTACCATTGGGAGTCAGATCTGGAGGAAGGACCGAATAAGATAGATAATCAACTATCTGTTGATACCACTCATCCTGAGTATGGGTTGTGACAGCATTGATTGACGTTAGTTGCCCAAGATGAGATGGTTGATCCAATCGTTGCACAGCTACATAAAGACGCGAGTCTTCGGTAAAAGACGGGATAAGGGAGGCCAAAGAGGCCATGGTATCTGCGAATCGATTTGCAGTACGCGGAATGGCTTGGATAGTGAAGTTATCGAAAGATTGGAGTTGGGCAAGAACGATGTCGCGATATTTCTGAAGGATATCATTCTTGCATTGATAGACACCCGTGACCTGGTTAACGATGAGTTCAGAATCACCAAAGATGTCAATATGACGAGCGCCGAGATTAATGGCATTTTGAAGACCTAAGACAAGAGCTTCGTACTCAGCCATATTATTGGTGCACTCAAAGTTTAATTTGTGTGCGACTGGGATGGGCGTACCCCAAGGAGGAATCATCACAAAACCCGCACCTCCCCCTTGCTGGCATTTGGATCCATCAAAGAAGAGCTTTACTTTAAATGGAGATAGACCAAAATCAATTTGTTGGATATACTCATCGGGAAATTGAGCAAGGGGGTCTTGAGTGTCCGGAAGAGGAGCATCAGCTAATTGATCTGCAATAACCTGACCCTTGATAGCCTTTTTCGGGATAAACTCGAGGTCAAACTCAGTCATAAGCATAAGCCAACGAGTGATGCGATCATTGTGATAAGGTTTTGCATGGATTGTCTTGAGGGGATTGACACTTGTGACAATGTAAGTTTTGTGATTAAGGAGATAATGACGAAGCTTAGAAGTTGCGAAGAAGAGAGCACAACATAGTTTTTCAGCTTCGGAGTAACGTGTTTCATACTCATGGAGGGTGCGACTGATGTAATAGACAGCTTGTTCTTTACCACAAGTGTCCCGATGCGAGATCATGGCTCCCAGAGCATGGTCAGTCACAGAGATATAAAGATAGAAAGGCTCCCCCTCGCGTGGAGGTGTAAGCACAGGTGGAGAAAGAAGATAAGCTTTAAGATCATCAAAGGCCTTTTGGCAATGTTCATCCCACTCAAAATGAACATTCTTACGGAGGAGATGGTGAAAAGGTTGACAACGGTCCGACAATTGGGAGATAAAACGACGACCGATCAAGACGTCCTTGAGATCATGGAGTTGCAGCTTTAAGTTAGACGGGGGAGGCATCTCAAGAATAGCTTTTATTTTTGCGGGGTCGACTTCAATGCCCCTGATGGAAATGATAAAACCTAAAAGTTTACCAGTGAGAACGCCAAACACGCACTTAGCTGGATTTAGACGAAGACAGAAGCGGACAAGCCTCTCAAAGAGAGGTGCAAGGATGAAAAGATGATCCTGACGGCGTTTGGACTTGCCGAGGAGGTCGTCAACATAATCCTCTACAGTTTTGTGTAAGAGGTCATGGAAGATGTATGTCATTGCTCGTTGATAGGTTGCCCCTGCGTTCTTAAGGCCAAAAGGCATGACACGATAGCAAAAGGTCCCCCAAGGGGTTATGAAGGAGGTCTTATGTTGGTCTTCTGGTGCGATGAGGATTTGATTATATCCAGAGAAACCATCCATAAGAGAAAGCATCTCATGACCCGCAGTTAAATCTACGAGTTGGTCGATATTAGGAAGAGGAAAATCATCCTTTGGACAGGCAAGATTAAGATCCCGGAAGTCGGTACAAATTCAAATCTTCCCAGTAGCCTTAGTTACTGGTACTACATTAGACACCCATTGCGGATAATCGATGGGTTGGATGAAGCCAGCCGAGAGCAAGCGTTGTAATTCTTCTTTAACAAGAAGGGCTACTCTAGGGTGCATTTTACGTAATTTTTGCTTGACCGGTTTGATGTTGGGAAGGGTAACGATATTGTGGACCACAATATCGGGATCGAGCCCTGGCATATCTTCATATGACCAAGCAAAGGCTTGACGATGTTTGGAAAGAAAAGCGGTAAAGTCCCCTAATTCCTGTGGATTAAGGGATTGGCCGACCTTAATGATGCGAGGGTCTTCAGAAGTCCCTATATTAAGGTCGATAGTGGCTTCGTTGAGAAGGGTAGACGTGTCAGAAGGGATAGTCTTGGGAAGGTAAGAATCCTCTCCCCCTGATAGGTGAGGACAGAATCATCATCCGCACAGTGGATAGTGTTGATAGTAGGAGAGTCGTCTCCAACTATTTCAGGGAAGATTAATGGTATAGAAGCGGACCGATTGTTAGTCTCATAGACCAACGGCCCTAAGGAAATGGTATTGATCAAAAAAAAAAGTTAGGTGGGATGGAAATGTCATCGTCCACATCAAGTGATGCTTCTGACTTGGTGGGGGAAGATGGTTCTTCAGTAGGAAGAGACTCATCAAGAATAGTGACAGTGGCCTTTGAAAGAGGTTTAAATCCTAACCCAAATTTCTGATGTGGCATGAGAGTAGGAATGGATTTGAGGTCATGTATACCTTGTTCATATTTTCCAAGGCCAAAACCTTTCCACGCGCATCGATGTAGATAAGTCTTTGCAAACGTGGGATTCTGTAGGTGATCAAACCCTGTTAGGTAAGGTTTGGCTCTAGGAGGAGAATCCGGGCGATGATGAGGCGTATCAAGACCACCGTAGATGAAATTGGTCTGTTGATTGGGCAGACCAATGGTGACGATGCGACCGAGACCTGGTTGATATTCAGGTTGCTTGTCTGGTCTACCATACTCATTAGGTTTGAGATGGGCATCGAAAGAAAAGAGAGGAAGCTCTCCTAGTGAGAAACGCTGCAATGTCTCTTCCAGATTTTGTAAATCCGGTAGTTTGGTTGCAGGCATGGAAGAAGATGAGGCCCCATCTGGAGAAGATGTATTTTCTTTTAAAGGGGCAGACCTAGTGGTCATGTCGCATTGTGCGGAAGGAAAAGGATCTCCTGGATGAGTATATATTTTGCCCTCATATTGATATTTTAGGCATCGATGGAGGGTGGATGGGACACAATGCATTGCGCGAATCCAGGAGCGTCCGAGGATCATGTTATAGTGGAACTTTCCTTCGACGATGTAGAAGAGTTCATGAAGCAGCTTCTTACCTACTCGAATGGGTAAGACCACAGTTCCTAGAGTGACTGCTAGCTGATCGTTAAATGATCGAAGGGCGAAGGGTGGAGGTGACACCACATTCTTTGGTAACTTAAGTTGTTCGAATGTGTGCGAGGAGATGACGTTGAGTGCAGCTCCACTATCGATCATAACACGTTTTAAGGTAGTGTTATTGATTTGGACTGTGATGAAGAGGGGAGCCTCCAAATCTTCGGAAGAAAGAGAAGGAATTTCCGAATCTTCAAAAGAAATGGTAGTTGATGGTCCATTCAGTCCAACAACCAACTCGAAGGGCTGGGGCTCATCGGAATTTACTGCGATGCGACGCAGATTATCAATCAAAGCTTGGCGATGTTGTGGAGAGGATTGGATGAGGTCAAAAAGAGACATTTTGACCGGAGCTTGGGTGAGTTGCTTCATAACACTCTCCTCAACAGATACGGGAACTTGAGCCCGAGGTGCAGCACGAATAGAGACCCTGGGTCGTGGGGCTGATGAGGAAGGAGAAATGTCTTTAGGGGCTGCAGAAATGACAACCCGTGGTCGAGATGCTGAAGATGAAGATGGGTTATCATAGTGTTGGGTTCTAGTGGCGATATGGATTGTGTCAATTTGGGAAGGTGGAAGATCAAGTGGGATGGAACCACTAGAGGTCTGAGTGGATGGTTGAGGTTTGGATGGGGCTAAGATGACAGGAGGTAATTGTTCCTCCTCCAGCAAAAGGTCACTTTCTTCCAGAAGGTTCTTGATAACGGCTTGGAGAGCTTTACATCCCTCAGTATCATGACCCGGAGTACGGTGGTAAGCACAAATCAGATCAGAGTTAAACCAAGTAGGTTTCACTCCTTTAGGATTATAAGGTTTAATCGGAGGAAGGGTTATGGATGAAGATTGGATGAGTTGATGAAGGATTTCGGTATAGAATCCGGTAGACGAAGAGGAGGATAGAGATGATGAAGATGGTTCTTTTACCTTAATCGACTGCCGAGGTAAGAGAACTTGCATGTTAGGTTTAACGGTCTCTTTAGGGATCCTCTTGTTTGTTTGGACATTTGGAGGAGCAGTCTTGGGTGCTTGGGATGGGAGTAAATGAGACATGATTGACTTTGGTGGAGGGGGAGCCCCTAAGATAGATTTTGAAGATGAGGGATATGCGACAAATTTTGCGGTCTTTGGAGACAAAGGGGGTTGCTTAGTCGGATTTACGGATGATTTAGATAATGTTGATTTAGATGAGGAAGAAGTCCTCAAGGTAGGTGTAATAGGAGGAATATAGGGTGCTTTGGTTTTTGGTAATGAAGATGATGATCCTGATAGAAGAGGTGGCATCTTTTTGGTAGGTAAGTCTATTTTTAGGGGTATTGATGAAGAATGTGTTGTGGAAGAAGATGATGGCTTTGATGGATGTGTAGAAGAAGACGCCTTTTCAGCGGACAAATCCAATCGTTTATGAGGCGTGGAGAGAGATTTTTGTGGAAGAGCACCAAGGGTTTTGATGGTCCGAAATATGGGCTTTCCTTTTTCGGGGATGGTGACAACTTCAACGGCATAAGGTGATTGTAACCTTTTTGGGGGAAGCAAGTGGGGAGGTACTGATGGTATAATGTTAGATTTTAGTTGTCTCGGTTTAGGTTCAGGAACCGAGCGTATAGATGTTGGTGCTACTTCTTTTGATTTTTCCTGAATAGGTGAAGTAACATTGGTGATGGAAGAAGGGGGTGATGACGAAGCAGTTCCTAGCGAAGGGACTACTTCTGATGCAGTAATCATGGGTGAAACTACTGTAGGAAAAGAGATAGGAAGGGTCAAAATTGAAGACGCTTCCGTTGAAGTTGGCACAATGATAGGTACGTTCACCAAGGGCATAGTTGCAGCGGGAATGGGAGCAACAGAAGTGGATGTGTCCGTAGTGGAAACTCGGAGGGATGTGATTGCTTCGAGCATTGAAAGAATGTCTGATGATGAGACAGATGAGGATGACACTGTCTCGGGTATAGATGGAAGGTCAGACAAAGGAGCGGAGAGAGATAACTCCGTGCTTGATAATGTAGGGATATTCAAAGATGGACTATCTGAAGATATTGGAACTCCCGTGATTGATGAAGAGGAAGGAGGATCTGATTCGATTGATGTGTTTGCAGATGGATTGGTTTCAGAAGAAGAGTCCTCGGTAGAGATGAAATTAATAGTGTGGGTGTTTGGTTTTTGAGATTCCGAAGAATTATGATTTGGGGCATGATTGGGGAAAGGTTGTTTAAAAACGTCCAGTGCTTGATTTGGGGGAGCATTTGGGTTATCCAGAATGAGCTCGCCTTTATCAATGAATTTTTGGACAAGATTTTTGAAAGTCTGACATCGTTCGATGTCATGACCTTTGGTTCTGTGATAATGACAGAAATCGTTTTCCCTATACCAGAACGGGCGTTCTCGGCTTTCATCAATATCCCTAATGGGTGGAAGTTCGATCATGCGAACTTCCAACATTTTTTCTAAGATAGAGGAATATGATTCCCCCAATGGAGCGAAGGATCGAGAAGATGAAGGCCCTTTTCGAGTAGATGAAGGGTCTCTTCGTGATGGTTGATTAGGAGTACTATCGGTTCTTGGTGTTTTTAATACGATAGCATTTGTGGACCCTTGATTCTTATCTTTAGGAGGGAAAGAATTTGGTTTGGTGAACCGAGAGAAATCTGGTTTAGATTTGGAGCGAAGTTTTAGTTTTCCTTGTTCAATGGCACGAGATTCAAGTTTGCGTGCCATCGTAAAGGCCTCTTCAAAGGTATGAAAAGTTTGGATCCTTAGAGTGGAAGAAATGTGATTAGCACAAGATCGGGTGAACAACTCGATTTGTTGGGATTGGGGAAGGGAGAAAGACAATTGGTTGATTATCCCTCTCCAACGAGCGACAAAGTCTGCTATAGACTCATCGTCGAATTGGCGAATGTTATAAAGATCTGTGATTGAGATCTTATGCGCAATATTTATTGAAAAATTTTCAACAAACATCTGGGCCAATTGAGAGAAAGAAAATAAGGAATGTTGAGGAATATTATTGTACCAGTCCAAAGCGGGACCCGCTAGAGACATAGGAAAGGTACGGAGCATGAGTTCCTGATCCTGGACGATAAGGTAGCAAGCATGTTTGAATGCTCGCAGATGTTGTTGGGGGTCTTCCCGGCTATGAAATTTTGAGAATTTGGGAAGTTCCCATTGGGGAGGATAAGGCTTAAAAGCCACCGAAGGATGAATGGGTTCATTGCACACTTCTTCAAAGGAGTATGAAGGATGGGTTCCTTTTGTGGAGGCTTCCAAGTCTGCAATTTTCTTGAAGAGAATTTGAACTACGTCGGATTGGGGAGGAGGTGCATTGGTATGTCCTACATAAGAAGCAAGTGGTGGATGTTGTTGAGATGTCAATGGGGGATTCATTTGTTGTTGGATAGGATGATAAGAGGAATAACCAGGTGTTCTGGGTGACACCGGGTGGGGTATTTGCTGTGAGGCAGCTTGCGTATAGGCAGGCTGTGAGATAATAAGTGGTTGAGAAAATATAGGTTGGGTGACGGATGGAACCTGTGATTGGTGGACTCCTATGTTTGTTGATTGAATAGGGACAGATTGAGGAACATGGGTGTTGGTTAGATTGGACATGTTGGGGAACAAGACCTGAAAGGGGCCTTCTACCGCCGGATTTGGTACCAGGGGTGCCGATACTAGGGGATGGGCGAAGGTCACAGTTGCTGGAATATTGGAAGAAAGATTGACCGGAGGACGAGAAGTAGGAACCAACTGACTAGCCGGAGGGGGTTGGCTCATGAAGAGGTACTGACCTTGAGACACAATAGAGGGCATAGATGAATTAACAGCGATATGCGGGTGCACAGACGCACTCGTTATCGCCAAGGCAGAAGACCTCTCAAAGGTAGGTTGAGGAATAGTTGAGGTAACTGCAGTATTAGGAATAGGTAAGGCAATTTGAGAATTAGTCAACATGGTTGGTGGAAGAGAAAAAGGAGGCACAAGAGCCTCCCCCTTTTCCGTAGCTCGAGGCGGGAGAGAGGATGAAAACTGTTCTACATAGGCCTGGGATGGACCACGAGGATAATCGTACACTTGTTGGATTGGTGGTCCTTGATCAGATATTCGAATGGACTTGTGTACTAGGTAGTCCATGAGGGCTACCGGATTGCGATCAAGGAGAGCCTGAAATTCAGGATCCCCGCGAGGAATAGACTCCGAGTCAGAAGATATTTCTGATGGACTAGGAGAAGCTGGACGTGATGGGATTGTTTTGGCTTGATGGAAAGGATTATACGACCATGAGGGGGAACCAACTAACAGCGGTCCCGAGGAAGATTGGAGGGGTGCCGAAACATCCACGCTGGTGGTGATTTCGGAGGAAGAAGGAACCTGTTGGGCCATTTTCCTAGATTGTGACCAGGTGATAACCGTCATAAACAAGCAAGAAAAAGAAGATTGTCCTAACTAATGCACAAACAATTCAAGCAAAAGCAAGTGATTATCTCCTTTAAATTTTGATGCTTTTAAGAAAAGAAAATGTTAGGGAAGGCTTTTTAGAACAGGAACTACTCAGATAGCCAAACTAGGGATGGTTTGGGTAATGTTTGGTGAGGAGTCCCGAAGGCACTTCAGTAAAAGACCGGTACGTGGCTTGATATAGGGGCCTACCCCCGCACTTCACACACCGCTGCGATAAGGGAGTCGGGTGCTTTGCCAATATATACCAAAATCTTCCGTGAATTTATAGCGCGGCCCGAGTACCGCGTAGGCTCTTCCTCTTGGATATCACTTCCAAGTAGGCGAGGCCAGGGAAGGAGTTTTGTTTAAATGCTTTATACCTAGTGATTTTGGCTTTGTGTGCAAGGGTGAAAAATAAAAATCAAATAGTGTCACTACCGATTTTGATCAATTCTCCAACCTAATTAAAACTAGATGAAAAAGCATGCAACAATGACAAAGAAAAGGTTCTTTTTAAGCACTTAAAACGAAATGTTTGATTTCGATGAAGACAAATCAAACAAGTTCTTTCCCAAATGCGATTAAGTTCCTTTTAAGCACCAAAAATTGAAGTGTTTGGATGTGATAGACAACCAACAAAGAAATCCTAAAAAAAAAAAAGGAGAAAACACCGTAAAAGAGGAATACCTGTAGATTTAGCTCTCCAAGGTGTGTGGACTTCAAAAAGCGCGTTGTTGAGCTCTTCCCCTCGAACAATCCCACGAACAAGCAAAGTGCTCCGCAAGAAAAGATCAAGCAAACAACAAACAAGATCCGGAAAGATATATCCAGATAATGGTGAAACGAAAAATTTCTATTTTAAGAAAATAGAAAAATTTCCAGATAGTGATTTCGCCAATAAGGGACTTTGGTTAGGTCCCACCGGGCGTGCCAGAATGTAGATCAAGAATTTTGCGCTTGTTACCTGTCCAAGTTAATGCACCAAACTAAACACAAAAACCCTGAAAAACTCCAATGAAATCGATACCTGATGAAGATGTAGACGGATGAGGAAGCCGATGTAGACAAGACGGGCGCACACGAGCAATTTGCACAATAGATCCGAGTAACCTGCAAAACACCGGTGCTTGACAGAAAAAGATGGCGTTAGAAGATATTTGGGTGGACTGCCCGAGAAGCGGGTCCGGGAAGCGATGAGCTTCCTTGGCGGATGTCAGTCCACGTTTTCAATAAAGAAAAGAAGCATACATGATAAAAGATGTAAATAAAGACTAGATTTTCTGATTGCAGTAATAAAACAGAAACTGAACAGCAGACAGAAAGTACAGAAAACAGGGAACTGCGAAATAATGCTGGATTTGTGTTACCTGTGACCTTTTACCTGTCTGCAGTGAAATCGGCGTCGACTGGGTATAATCGGGCGATGCGATCGATGTGATCGGCGCCGATCGACCGATCGGCGCCGATCGGATAAGATCGTGTCAATCGAAGGCGATCACCAATCGTGAATCATGCGATGAGATTCGGGGATTGGAAGGTGAATGTAGTCTGCAAGATGTGCCGAAGATGGAGAGACGCTGGAACAGAGTCACCAGATGATAGATGGTGGTGTATGATGTTGATATGATACGGGCAGAGTAACGGTGCTCCTCTCAGGGATTGATTAGGACAGGATCTGCCCTAACTGAGACAATTGATGCTAAAAAAGATCTCTCTTTCTTGCAACCTGAATCTTTCGCTCTCTGTTCGTGCGTAAGTGCTTTCTTTCGCTCGTTAGTCTCTTTTTCGGTCTCTTCGCTCTCTTCCGTCCCTAGAACTGAGTTCTGGGCTTGCTTTTATAATCGGCGCCGCTCCTAGAAAATCGGCGCCGACCATATGGGTCGGCGCCGATCGCGGAGAAGACTCCCGAGATGGCTAAAAATGATCGATTCGAGAAAGACAAGACCTATCCCGACCACGGGAAATATCCCGCTTAGGGAAGATTAAAAATAGATGTGATGCATAGATAGAATAAATTTGGGGTAGATAAGTGATTAAGATGCATGGAAGAAGCGTAATTAAATATTTAATATTTAATTACTCATGGGTAAGATGTGATGTGATGAATTAAATTTAGAGTAAGTGATTAAATCACAAATTGGAAAACTATCCCAAGGGGATAGTTGGTGACGTAAACGTGCCCCAGGTTACCTAGGCAAGTAAACGGATGAGAAGGGACACTAAATTGGGTAACCAATTTTAAGTGTCTCTGAGAAGGTACTAATAATAAGGCCTACTAAGGCTCATCTCAAGTGTTTTTAGGTTGAATTCCTTGAGATACCCAAAGGTATGTGAGGCATGCATCTGTGTTGGTGTTAGTACGAGGTGTGATATTAGGGCTTATCCCCTCACTTCACTATCCCATAGAGATAGGTGTGCCAACTTCTTAGCCAATACACCACCCACCGATTATTTATACTTGTCTAGAACATCGATTCAAATTCCCTCGTGGTGATAAAATCTAAGTAGGTAGACATTGGAGGAAATTTTTAGAATGCAAGTTTGATTATAAGTGGTTTGTTAGCATGTGGGGAAAATGGTGAATGTATATTTTAACCCCTACTTAGACTAGATGATCAATCAAATATGAAAATGTGAGTTCTTTTTAACTCCTAAATGAAAATTTTACTTTTGATGAGGAAAATAACGCAAAATGTAATTCTAACAAAAGGACTAAAAAGAGAATGGCAACAAAAGGAAAAGAAGTACCTCTATTCTCCAAACACTCTTTTTATTTTACACTTTCCAAGAAGTCACTAGAGAACTCAAGTTGAAAATTTAGTCAACTTGCAAGAAGTAAAAAAATGGATTCTACTATAAAAATGTAGAATTTAATCAAAAATTACTAATGTCCTACCAGTGTGCAAGATGTTTTAGTAGATTTTAGGATTCAATTTTACTTTATGAAATAAATCACTAAAACTTAGAAATGACAATGCTTAATGAAACCTATGTGGATGATGGAAGATGAAAAATCCAAATGCACGCATGAAACTCATTTCCAAAAGAACTCGAAAACCTACACACACGTAGAAAACTTGACAAAAAAGATATTAGATGATTATGAGGCCATTGCTTGGAAAATGAAAATACAAGAACTAAAGTGCTTCCTTTAACGATGTCAACTTGCTTTTAGAAAATTAAGTTAGAAATAATGTTAATATTACAAATAATATAAAATCATGTGGATAAAAAAACTATGGATATGTTTTATTTGAATGCTAGGATTCGATTTGTGGAGACCCTGCAACACTGTTTCACCAACCACAGTAATGCAACTAGAAATGGAAACAACTTGCAACAAGTCACTAAAGCAAAAGAACTCGAAATGATATTAAATCGCAGGCCTCTTCGAGGGGGAAACCTCCTTTGAGCAATCTCAATACAATATATTTATGGATGCTTCATTGAGCCTCAACACCTTATTATTTACTAATTACTATCAAAGAAACTACTACTTTTCGACATGTGGGATTATTTAAATATGAGAAAGGGAATAACTTAGAAAGCATATGTGTCCAAAGTAAATAATATACTATAAAGAAAATAGAAGGGTAGGAACATGGGTTCCTAACATCCCCTCCCTCTTGGAAAAATATTTTTCCTCAAAGCTTCAGATGTGGAAATTTTTGTTGAATTTAGAGAAGTGGTTCCCATGTTGCATCTTCTCGTCAGTTGTATGCTATGCTACTTTGGATTAGGACTTCGTAATGGAGTAGGAGCAGAGTTGGCAGTCCGCTTGTCTAAACTAGATTCTAGTTTGAGAAGGATGGAGCCTTCATTATTGATTTGTGGTAAAGTGGTTTGTGCTTAGACATTGGTTCCTAGAACTTTCTTTAAACAAGAGACATGGAAAACTGGGTGAATTTTGGAGGAAGGTGGAAGCTCCAACTTGTAAGCAACCGAACTAATTTTTTGGAGGACCTTATATGGCTCATAAAACTTTGGAGAAGTCTTATAACTCCCTTAGAGCTTCGAGCGGACTACTTGTAAGGTTGCAAATGAAGGAAGACCATATCACCTAGTTGGAAGGTGCGCTCAGAGTAGTGATGATCAGCCTATTTCTTCATGCAATTCTATACCATGTGGAGATTGGCACGTAGAGTGTTGAGAATTTGATCATGGTTGTGGAGAGTAGTTTCGATTGCATGAACTTTCAAACTACCATGGTGATATGGAAGAAGAGTTGGTTTATTTTGACCATAAACTACTTCATATGGGGTCATTGTTGTAAATATCTCCCCCCGGGTCGATATAGATGAACAGGAGAATATAGAAATCAAAGAAGCTCAAATCCCTGACATTCAAAAGGTGCATGGAAGTGGCACACAGAAATGAGTGTCGACAGGGTAAAAGATGTGCCCTTGGCACACGGAAGTGGTGCACAGAAATGAGTGTTGACACGATAATGTATGCGCTGCTAGGCGCGCAGAAAGTGGCGCACAGAAATGAGTGTCGACAATGAAAAGGATGCGCCCTTGGCGCACGGAAATGGCGCATGACAAAGAGTGTTGACAATGAAAAGTTTGCGCCCTTGGCGCATGGAAATGGCGCATGACACAGAGTGTCGATAGGGAAAAATTTTTTCCTTGCGCATGTAAGAGGATGTCGACACACACACGGATGCACCTATGGCGCACCTTCAGGAGGCGCAACATTTTGAGCGCTGACAGGAAGCAGACCCTGGCGCAGATATTCAGATGGCCATAACTTTTGACTGGGAGCTCGGATTCATGCAAGGTTGGAATTTTCGGAAAGCTTACAAGGTCCTCTATCCAACTACGACTGGATATCTTTAATTAGGTGAGAACAAATTCTTAAAAATGTGAAATATAGTTCGCCACTTTCTGGGTTCGCTAGGGTTCTCACCTACCACCATAATGAGATAATTAAATGCAGTCTGGAGGTGGTTGGGGTAGATTTCGAATTCCTCTCTTCTCCCTCTCTCATTCTTCCTATAAATTATAAGGAGGGGCTTCTTTTCGGTGGTTCATCTTTCTACTTTGGGCTGGCCCTTCTTTTCTTCTCTAGGGTTGAAAATGGAGTTCGAACCTCCTCCCCTTCTCTGTAATGGTGTTTTTGCCTTTTACTATTGAAATGATGTTCTGTGTAAACTTCTGGAGCAATAAAAATGTGTTTTGTGATGCATCTGTCCATCCTTGCTCGTTTTTGCTTGTTCTCTTCTTGCCTCTCTTCATTACAGGTATTTGTGCATGTTCTAACGTTCATTACAGGTCTGGAGCTATGTTCATGGAGTTTTGGGACATTTTCTGTGTGAAATCTATCCTTGGGCCTGTGATGCATCTGTCCATCCTTCCCATTGCTCACCTCTCTTTGTTCCATGGCAGTTTTGATAGATGTTCAACATTCTCCTTCTCTGGTGTATCACCGTTTTAGTGTAGGCTTTTGCTTTGTTTTTCCTTTTCTCTCTCTTTGTCTCCTTGGCATGGTTAGATTAGGTTTAGATTAGCTTGCCTACACTAGAATATCTTGTGGCAGGTAGTTTAGGAGTAGGAACCATCCTTCTCTGGAGATTCCTCTCTCGTTTGAAGTCCCACGCTTGGAGAGAGGTTTCCACGTTATGCAATCACACTGGATGTTAGAGTGATCAACCTAGAAATCGATCAATGTCCAGGGTGCCGTGATTCTGCATCAATAGTCATTTTAGTAGAAGTATGGTATGAGGTAATGTACCACCACTCTGCAAGTGGAAGCCACTTTTCCACTAGTGTTATTTTTCTAAAACAAAGTAACGAAAGAAATTTTCTAAACACTTGTTGAAATTTTTTGTCTAGTCATCCGTCTCGAGGTGATACCCAGATCTCATCTTCATTTGGGTGCATGTGTGTCAAAAAATCTCTTCCTAAAAGTTTTTGGTGAAAGTGGCATCACGATAAGAGACAATGGAGGAAGGAATGTCATGCAGACAGAAAATCTGATCCACGAAAATATGGGTGACTATGGAGGCTGAATATGGATGGGTGAGGGAATAGAAATGACTATATTTTGAGATTTGGTCGTAATTTACCTCCCGACTTAGGAAGACCCTCGATAAAATCCATAGAGATATCTATCTAAATCCTAGTCAAAATTGGCAAGGGCTCTAACAAACCCGGAATTGTTGTTGTCTCACCTTTGTTGCATTAGCAAGTATCACATTCTACCACCATCTATTTAATAACACCCTTCATTCCTTTCCAAAATAATTTTCATCATGCTCGCTCATATGTTTTGAGAAATCCAGAGTGTCCTGCTAATGGAGAAGCATGGATTTCATAGAAGACAACTTGATGAAGGTTTGTGGGAAGCACCAGATGGCCCTTATGTCGCAGAAATGCACCATCCCATGAATAATGTGGTATGGTGGTGGGGTTAGTGGCCAATCATTGGATGAGGTGTTGTGAGGAGGGATTAAGTGCATACCCCTTTTTAAAAATTCCAACTAGTTTGAGATGGGAATGGTGATGGTCGAGGGGATTACTTGTTCTTGAATGTGCATGAGAGAGCATTGGCCACAATATTGTCTTTACCCTTCTTATAGGTTATCTCATAATCATACCCCATGAGTTTACTGACCCATTTCTGTTGTGTTGGGGATGAGACCCATTGTTCTAAGAAATATTTCAAACTTTGGTGATTTGTTTTGATGCAAAAATGATTCCCAATAGGTATGGCCACCATTTTTATGGCATGGAGAATTGCCATCATTTCCTTCTCATATGTAGACGAGGCTAAGTTTTGGCCTAAAATATATTTTCTAGTGAAGGAAATTAGGTGACCTACTTGAAGAAGGACAACACCCAAGCCATTCCCACATGCATCACTTTCAATGGTGAAAGTTTGAGTGAAGTCTAGCATGGCCAAAATTGGTGTGCTACACATAGCCTATTGAAGAGCCACAAATGCTTGGTTAGTTGTTGCATTCCAGGTGAAGGAATCCTTCTTCAATAAGGAGATCAAGGTGGCCATGATCTTTTCATAGTCTGTAATGAACTTGTGGTAGTACCTTATAAGGCCTAAGAAACCATGAAGGCTCTTGAGATTTTTGGCCAAGGCCATTCCTGCATTGCGTTGATCTTGTCTGGATCTACATGGACCCCATTGGCAGAAACAATGTGCCCTAGATATTCCACTTCTTTGAGGCCAAAGGAACACTTGGACTATTTGGCACATAATTTATTATTTTTCAGAATTTGTAATGCCCTATCAATATGTTGGAGGTGCTCAGCTCATGTGTGGCTATAGATTAGGATATCATTAAAGAAAACCAAGAAAAATTAATGGAGGAAAGGTTGAAAGATCTTATTCATGAGTGTTTGAAAGGTGGAAGGGGCATTTGTAAGGCCAAATGGCATGACCAAAAATTCATAGTGACCCTCATGAGTGTGGAAGGATGTTTTTGGAATGTCTTTAGGATGCACTTGAATCTAGTGATAGCCGGAGTGAAGGTCCAATTTGGAGAAAATTTTTTCCCCATGGAGCTCATCTAGAAGCTCATCAATGACCAGAATGGGGAATTTATCCTTGATGGTGAGGCATTTGAGGGCACAAAATTCAATGTATAGCTACCATGAGCCATCCTTTTTGTGGACAAGAAGTACTGAGAGGAGTACGGGTTGGTGTTGGGGCGAATGATGCCAGATTTGAGGAGGTCCTAGACTAGGTTTTCAATTTTAGACTTTTACAAATATGGATAACAATAGGGATGGATGTTGGGGGATGCTTCTTGGGAGGAGTGGGATGCGGTGATCTTCGGGTCGTGAAGGGGGAAAACCCATTGGTTCGATAAAAATAGTATCATGTTTTTCAAGGATGGCTTGCAAATTTGTAGGGTTGCTAGTGGTAGTGGGGGTTGGAGTTGGATGGAGTGCAGCTGGGAAATTATACCATGGGATCCTTTCTTTAGAATATTTTCCATGCGATGGGAGCTAATGATGGAAGAAGATCCTGGAAATAATCCCTTTAAGGTGTGCTTCGATCGTTAGTTGTGAACTGCATCTAGAGCTCAGAAAAATCCCATAGAATGGGTCCCAAAGTGTAGAGCCATTATGCACCTAAAACCACATCACATCCACCTAGAGGGAGGGAAAACATATCCGATCACAGAGTGTAGTCACCGATCACAATGCATACATTCTGACATTTCCCTTTACAAGGCAATGTTCCCCATTAGCAATCATCACTTCAAAGCTAGAACAAGGGTACACAAAGCAGTCTACCTACTTAGCAATGTGGGGATCAATGAAATTGTGTGTACTACCAAAGTCAATGAGGATTATGAGAGGAATATTTTTGAAGCACCCCTTGACCTTCATAGTTTGTGGGGTGGTAACACCAACTAGTGCATGTAGAGAGATCTCTGGTTGATCCACCTGGGGTGCAAAATCCTCTTCAAGCTTGGTTCATCTGGAGCATCATGGAAGTCCTGGCTATCAGATTCATTTTCCTGCTCTGGTGGTGATTCCACATCGAGTAGGTAAATATTTTGTGTGATGCACCTATGACCCTTAACCCATTTATCATCATAGTTGTAACATAATCCCTTCTCCTTATGATCCCACATCTCGGCCTCGGTGAGATGTTTGATTTGGGTGTTGGACGTTGGCCACTGGTTGGTTGGGTTCTTATCTATTGATTATAATGGGAGTTGATGTTGCACTGAGATTTTATCTTCAGCCAACTTAGCCAAGCCCAAGGCTTCCATCATGTTGGTGGGGAAAACATTTTCACCTCTGAGTGGATTGGCTCCTTGAGGCCACTAACAAAACAACTCTTGAAGAAGTCTTCTTATCCCTTCAGTATGATTAGCCAATTTCTCAAACTCCTGTTGATACTCCCGAATAGTACCTGTCTGGTGGAGTTTGGTGAGAGCTCTAGTGAAGTCCTTGAATTCAGAGGGACCAAATCTAGCCAAAAATGAGGGATGTAAATTTCTTCCAATCGGGTTCATCATGTGTTATGAGATACCAATGGTACCATTGTAGTGTGTCCTTTTCCAAGTGGTAGGAGGTGATTGGAACTTGATTAATAGAATAAGTGTCATGAATGTGGAAGAACTACTTAGCTTTGATAAATCCATCATGTAGGATCTGTACCATTGAACTTTGGAAATTCCAACTTGGGCCCATAGGATTGGGTGGAGAAGGAGTTGTGTGAGGACTCCTCCTTTTTTCATTGTTTGATCAAAATATCATTCTGCTAATTCAATCCTTGTAACCTTTGAGCCAAATGTGGGCTTTCAATGTTTCAAGTTCTTCCTCCATGACTTTTGTGCATGTACGGGTGACAACCATAACCAGGGTTTTTTTGGAAATGGATAGAAAACTCTTTCTAAAACACATTTAGTAATGGCAATTTGGGATTTGAGCTCAAGAAAATAGGGAGAATGGACTTGGACGAGGTTTTTGGCACTTTCTAGGCAATTTTGATGAAGGAAAAATGTAATTTGGGGGTTGTTATGGTAAGAATGGAAATTTTTTTCCTTAAGGAAAAAAGGATCAAAATAGTGAAAGGAAGAATGTGTGTGAATTTCGGGGCAATCGGGTAAAAATGAAGTAATGGAAAACCCTAAAAAATTTAAAATGACGATTTCTGAGTGATAGAAGTGGAATTGGGTCTTGGAACCTCAACATATGAAATGTATGGACTAACATTTTTGGTGGTATAGGAAATTTTTGGGGAAAATGGAGCTATAATACAAAAGATATGGCTAAAAATAGAATTTCCTATGTTTTTATAAATTTAAATATTACATTCATGAGCTGCAAAATGGCCAAGCACCCACCAAAGACCCTACACATAATCCAAAAATGAAACCATTGGCCCAATTTGGTTTTTCATAGAGAAGAATGGTCTCAAGAAAATGATGAAGGATGGCTTCTAAAGCTTGTGGTTTGGAAATGGAGACAACCACCTGAACTTTCAAGGTTGCCTAGCTCTAGCCAATGCCCATGTCAGAGTTTCCATGTGAAAGTTAAGGAGTGCATGTGCATGTGAACAATGCGAACGGAATGTAATATGTTGGAAATGACACAACTCATAGCTTCTACCTAGATTTGTAGAATAGAATGCAACAAAGGTGAATAGAATGTAAACAAGATCTGCGAACATAATGCAAACAAGATCTAGACCACTTTCTAATCACCAAGATCCCATTTGGGCAAGGTGAGAGCATACGGTGGGCAGAATTAGATCACCATGATTTACTGTAGAGATAAAAAAATTGGCCATGGAAAGTGCTCTGGTACCAGATGTGAAGACCCTACAACACTATTTTACCAATCACAATAATTTAACTAGAAATGGAAACAACTTGTAACAAAATAACTAAAGAAAAAGAACTCAAAATGATATTAAATCGTAGGCCTCTTTGAGGGGGAAACCTCCTTTGAGAAATCTCAATACAATATATTCGTGGATGCTTCATTGAGCCTCAACACCTTCTTATATACTAATTCCTATTGAAGAAACTACTACTTCCCACACATGTGGGATTATTCAAATATGTTGAAGGGATGACTTACAAAGCATATGCATCCAAAGTAACTAATCTACTATAAAGAAAATAGAAGGGTAGGAACATGGGTTCCTAAAATGATCAATGTAGGAATCTATGATAGGATGAGGTGGATTTAAAATTTTGTCCCAAAGAGAGGTTGGCTTAGTCGGTATGCTCAAGGAGAAGATCCAATTGTTCAAAAATGTCGTCTGGATTAGGTGTAAGGTTGATGATGCATATGCTTAACTCATGCTTGATGTCTAATTTTTGCCACACAAAAGGATAGTTGACTATGTGAAGATTATAGATGTTTGTGGCTTCATAAACTGTTATTGGAATGGTCATCTAACACAAATAAAATTTTACAAGTAGGAGAACATTATACATGATTACAAATTGTGGAAGATTTATGCTAAGATGTATCAAAATGTAGAGTTGGATGATTTTGATAGGAATTAGTTTCGATGTAGTAGATCAGAATCAATCCACATGATTGGTATAAATCTCTATGTGTGGAGACATAAATGTGAAATGATACTAATTGTTAAAGAAAATTATAATGCAAGACTATTCAAATTTTTAAACCCGAATATAGATTCCTACTAGTTCATAAGATAGACATACCTTTGTAAGGATGATGGATTAAATGATTGGATTGAGAGGGTATCTTATTTAAAGGGAGAGACATGTATTGAGAGTGATTTATATCCTTCACATTGGTAGAGAGTCCTTATTCATCACCGCAATTGTTCACTATACGAGCCCCGACACCTATAAAAATTTGGATCCTTGGGTAGTGTCTTGTGCCACCTTTTATATGATCAATGTCATTTTAAATGAATCATCACCGATCTACACCGATTGGTGTCGATTCAAGGAATCGACGCTATTTGTTTGTGTTTTTAGGATAATGGTTGAATTTAGCTTCAACCATCTCCTTTCTTGGGATTTTTGGGGTTTATAATGGTTTTGAGGTTTTAAGTCTCATAGGAGTTTGTTAAGAGGTTAGGGTCGTTTAGGTTATTTTTTATTTTATTTATTTTGTGGTTACAATTAGTTGTGTGTGGTAAAATGGTAATTACAGGTTGGTAAATGGGTAAAGTGACCATGTGAGATTACGAAGGCATGTCCTAAGGTGCATACATACGTAGGAATTAGGGTGAC
Organism: Taxus wallichiana var. yunnanensis; assembly: GCA_018340775.1. Taxonomy (NCBI): domain Eukaryota; kingdom Viridiplantae; phylum Streptophyta; class Pinopsida; order Cupressales; family Taxaceae; genus Taxus; species Taxus wallichiana. The sequence continues at coordinate 651,362,531 of CM031242.1, forward strand.
GTAATTTTTATGTCTACAGTTACATATATATTAGGGGATACTTGCAGTAGCCGTCACAATAGCTTTACCTGTAAGTGGGGACTAGAGGCAAGGTAAATATTGAATTTTCTTTGATACTAAGTCTCAAGTGTAATGCAATGTGAATGTGTTGGTGCATGGTGGTGAAATCCACGTCACTAGTGTAGTTTAAGTGGTGATTAAATCCACATCCACTACATGTAAATACAAATGTATGAGGTGTTTATAGACAAGATTCATTCTAAATTTCAAAAACGTAAAGGAAAAACATAAATGAAAAGTTTTAAAAATCAAAAGTGTATCTTTGATTTTATAGCAATTTTTAGTAATTGTCAATTACATTTGGCCAAGGAAAATCTACAAGTACACAAGTTATAAGTTTGTTGTTTTATTGGGAAAGCAGAGCATTTCTATATAACAAAGATTAGTAGTTTTTTTCTGCAAGAACCAAGTGATTAAATATGAAAAAACAACCTTCCACCATTTCTAATTCTCAAGTTGATCTGAAGGTGTAAGAGAAGACCATACATGGTTTAGGTTGGAGAAAAGTTAAGCTAAAAATAATCAATATCACTTTTGATTCTCAAGATCATCCCAAGGATGTGAGAGAAGAGCATAAATGATAAATGATTGTGAAAGTAAAAATTCTATGATTATTTTAAAAATATATTACTTAATGAAATCACAACCCCTTCTAATTTTCCATATCACCCGTAGGTGCAAGAAAAGAGCATACATGGGGTTGATTGAAGACGATAAATACTTAAATAATATAAACAAAAAAAGTTTTAAAAGTATGCTTAAATTGTGTAAAAATGATAGCAAATTGATTAGTGATCTTAAATATTTATTTTTTAATCTAAAATGACATAAATATGTAAGAAAGATACTATAAAAAAACTAAGATTGAGTAATTTCAATAATGGAAAATTGTATAAATAATAATTATCACACAAAATGGAAACATAAGTAAGAGAAGAATAAATGCAATTACTTGTCACAAAATGCACCCAATGTGAACGTAGACATGCCTTTTGTATATGTAGACGCACCCGGTGTGAGTGTAGATGCAATTTTTGAACATAGATGAAACTTTATTGAATGAAGACACACATAAAACCCTGAAAGTGCACCTATTATCATGAAAATTCATACCTAATTTGGTGAAAAAAACAACTAAAAACATGTTAAATGCTAGCATAGTTATTCTCATGCTAGGGACATAAGGAGAAACGAAACATAAATGGCTAAACATAAATTAAAATAGAGTTAATGAAGATGTAAAATCTATGATGGAGGTGCATCCATGGTCACACAAGATTAGATTTTAAAATGTAGATGAGCCCTATGAAACAAATACACAACCTTTAACATGCATATGAACTTCATAGAGAATAAATGCATATCCTATCCCACATATATTCAAGGAACTTATAGCTACACAAAATAGAAGTAAAATATTTCCAAAAAAACTAGTTTTTGGAACTTCTCTAAAAACACACTAGAAGACTTTCAAAATTTTTGTTATGATAAAAATAATGCATATAATATGTGTATGGCATTATCATGACAAAAACCAAGAAAGAGAGTTGTGGTTGTCCTACTGTGCATGCCGAATGTAAACAAAGAAAAAATGGTAAATTAAAGAAACATGTAAATAACAACAAACAAAATCTTCCTTTCATGTTTCCTTGCAACCTCGGATGAGATGGATGAAGCATAGAGTGAAGTAATAAACTTGTTGAATCTTCTTGATGGATTTTAATGTGTGTTCTCAAAAATGACTTCGAATAGAAGTATATTCATGATACAAACAATGGATGAATATTGTTTTTGGTGATCAAATGGGAAGCCTAACGGTGCGTGAATTTGAATGGAAAATAGACAAAGTAATTTTGTAAATACCTTAACATTCTTAGAGATTATTTGTGAAGGGATGACCCTATAGTTTATAGTTGAATGAGAGGCCATGGATTATAGCTGAATATTTGCATAAGTTACAGGTTAATGAATGCATTTTCCTAATTTAGCATGTTTGATTTGGTCCATGTAATTTTTCGTCGATGGTGTGTATGTTTTTTCATTGATGTCAAGGACATATATGGAAAATGGTGTCACGGAGTTGTATGAGTCTCCATGAGGTGTTATTCAAATGCCAATGATGAAGGTTGATTAGTAGTGTCCATGTTTGGTGGGTTCTCTAGTGTCCCAGAGCATGATTTTGTGAGTATAGTCATGGCTTGAGTCCTCCCAAGGTGTTTAAATGTTTTCATGAGGTCTAACATAGTCCATATGATGTGTTATAGGTGTACATGATTCTGCATGAGGTTGACATGGTTAGATCATAAGGTTTCATGGTTGAGGTTGGTCATCCTAGGCCTATTCTTAGCCCTGGATCATGCAAAATGAGTTGGAGTCATGAGTTTTGGAGTTGATTATTCATGGTGGAGCATGGTGGTAGTTTACCTGAGGTGTATGGTGAGTTTAAGGCCATCTCTCGGATGTTTGGTGGTGTTTCAAGATCCTTGGGAAGCAACCAGTGATAAATAGGTAGTTTGGCATAGGTAAGTCTTAATGGATGGAGATTTTCAGGAATATTTGAGTTGTATGGTGAGTATGGTTAGTTAGAGGATGTTGTCATGATGTTTCATGATAAGTTTTAGTTCATTCTAGCATAAGAATTGTAAGATATGTAAGTCACAGCTTTTTTTTAAGGAAAATATGGACCTTCCGATACTCCTTTTGAATTGTATGCTTTGCATGGGAACGTAATCTATTTGGCATAGCTTCTTAAGTCAGTTATTAAGGTTTCAAAAAATAATGAGATGGTTTTATTTTTCATGTTTTATGAGCTATTATGAACAAAGTAAAGTGGTATGAAACCCTAGGTAAACCCTAGCTAAGAGTGACTTGGAGAAGAAGAGGTATATTGAGCCTATTTTTATTGGTTTATCAAAGGTGATGATTTTATGTTGTATAGGACTCTTCCATATTTCCAAAAAGGTATATTAGAGCATGTGATTATATGTGGGCCCCACTCAAATTGATTTTTTATGAAGAATTCTAGTTTAAGGTAAAGTTACCCAAAGAAGTTGAAGAATAAATTGGAATTATTTTTATCCTTGGTGTTGTAATACATTTTCATAATAGTTTCAGATCATGGTTGAGCTGAAAAATGACAAAGTATACCCTATTTATGAAGATTGGTTTTGGGGTAGTTTGGAGTAGCTTGTGGTAAATTTGATCTTGCAAGAGCTACAAGGGGAGTTAGGAATCTATTCAATTTTTTTGTGATCTTGGTTTAGAGATATTTCCATTGGTATATAAAAAAAATCTATGTTATGCAAAAGTTATGACCTGTTCTTTGAGGGTCAAATATGGAAGATGTTTGTTCTAACAGGTGTTAAATGGATTCATGAGGTAAAGTGATGATTCTAAGTTTTTCATGCTTGGTGAAGGTTTCGAGTGCTTAGAAATAATTTATAAGGGTTTTAAATGGTTTGGTTAAGCTTGGAATTGGTTTTGAGGTGATGGAGCAAGTTAAGCTCATAGTCAATTCTTGAGTCCTAGAAGGCTTAAGAAGCAGTTTGCAGAAATTAGCTTAGTTAAAGGCTTTCCACTTAGAGTTGGAAGGAGTTATAATATGTTATGGAAAGAGGATTCAAAGGTATTTCTATTCGTATAATTTTTTCCTGGTGATGATATTTTATGGGTCTTTCAGGTCAGTTTGTGAAGAAGAAAGATGTTAGATTTCGACACGTTTGCTCAATCTGAAAGATTAAGTTGGTTGAGGCATGAGATGAATGATTTGATACTTAATATCAGCAGATGTATTTTGATGGATCCTTTAGTTTCCATGGTTCAGAGCAAGATTGGTGCTCATTATTCCATCAATATACCTGATTCCACAAGCATTTAGACTTATTTTCCCATGTACCAACAATATAATGGAATATGAATCTCTCATCAGTAGGGTTGAAAATAGCTATATGTTGGGATATCGGGCATGTCAACGTAATTTTTATTCCATGTTAATCATCAAACAAGTTACTAGATGAATACAAGGTTAAGGATGAGAATTTCATTCCTTATAAGAAACTGGTGGATACATTGAATGAATTCTTTATACATATCACATTTGAGCAGATCTCTAGAGAGACGTAATCAAGTAGTGGATATTATGGCTACAACCGGTTTTCTTCAATGCATCCCACCTAGGGATAATGATATTACCTTCTTCCTCGACCATTTGACGACACCAACATATGACATGTCAGAGTCTTGTTTGGTATGTGAAGTTATTGGTCCCCTATCCCTATGGTACCTTGACATATTAAATTACCTTCATGATGGAACCTTCCCTCCATATATTTCATGTTCTGAAAAAATAAAACTTATCTAGCACATAGCCCACTACACCTTACTTCGGGGCACTCTCTACCATAGATATTATTATGGGAATTTGTTTTGTTATCTTAACTCGGATGAATCTATCTTGGCGAGTTAAGAAGGTTCACGAGGGCATCTATGTAGCCCATACAAGTGGGATAGTCTTGGATAAAAAGATCCTAAGAGTAGGATATTATTGTCCTACCATGGAGACTAATTGTTGCAAGTACATAAAGAAATGTTTGTTATGTCAGAAATATGGCAACTTGATACATGCCTCGACACAATCATTGCAACCTATTACCACACCATGGCCTTTTTCAAAGTGGGGACTCGATCTCATCGGTAAGCTTACCCCTACATCCTCTAATGGCCATATGTTCATTATTACTGCCACTAAGTACTTCACGAAGTGGGTAGAGGTTTTTCCTCTCACCTATGTCACTAGTGCGCAGATATCTAAATTCATAATGAACCATATCATTTTCCAAGGTATGACATCCCCTCTTTCATTGTAGCTGACAATGGTAATTCATTCAAGAAAAAAATATGAAGGTGTTATGTCAACACTTTCAAATCCAACTCAATTATTCAACCCCTATTACCCTCAAGGTAATGGGCAGATGAAGCCTCAAATAAAACCCTTGTTCATATTATGGAGAAGATGGTGAATAAAACTAGTTGTAATTGGAATTTATAGATTCATCCCACCCTCTGGGATTACAAAACATCCATCCACACCCCTATGGGTGCTACTCCATATTCCCTAGTTTTTGGCACAGAGTCGTATTACCCCTTGAGATCGAGCTCCCCTCTTTGCGCATAGAGCTAAGATATTACTTAGATAAATAGGAGGACTAAAGAGTGGAATGTCTAGCAGAGATAGAGCTACTAGATGAGAATCACCTTCATACCCTTGATCACCTCAAAGTGTATCATAATTGAGTGCATCGAGGTTATAACAAAAGAATGATACCTTACCAATTTGAGGTAGGAGACCTTGTTCTAAAGGAAAATTAGTTCAATACCACTAAGGATCGTGAAAAGAAAGGTAATTTTGAGCCTAACTGGTTAGGACCATATGTTGTGGTCGCTAAATTTGGTTTAGGTGCATATAATCTTGTTGACTCTAATGGTGATGAACTTAGGGAACCCATGAACACCATGCATCTCAAGCATTTCTATGCTTAAGTATGGGGTCCCTCAAATATCGAAAATCAATAAAAATATATATTGAATTGAAAAAGGTAAATATAAATCAATGCATCCAAGTGTGAAAACCATGCAATTGTGGCACTTTGGACAAGTCCTTTGGTGAAAACCATTTTATGGTGCCACTAGTGGGTCAAGAACTCATGTTTAGGATTACGATGGATTTATCCTAAGCTAGTTTTTTCCTGTGTCTAAGATAATTTTGAGCCTATCCCTCTTGGCCTTGATCTAACTGATCCTACTTCTATATGCAAAGATTTTTCCTTTGTACTTCCCCATCGAATGTTGGGGCACCTTTTCATCATCACCGAATGATCCTATATGTTTCTACTTATACATAGATTTGGAAAACTTCTAGAAAATTACAGAAACATTCATATAACTTTTGCTAATACCAACACGTTCAAATATGTTTAGTTGGAAAAATAAAAACATTCAAAAATTTCTCATAGAAAACTCAAAAACAATATAACATTATCTCAAGATAATACCAAAAACAACACAAAACATTTCAAAATTGTCCCACAAAAACAAAGTAGTAGTTTGCTTACTTTAGTTGTTTGTTTATACATAGTTTTTTTTGTTTTCCTTTTTGTATTTTTTGCTTTAAATTGGATTCATTTTCTTGTTTAGATTAAGTGTTACTTTAATCTATTGTGGAGTTCATTGGGTTCATTTTTATCTTACATACTTATATATAGTTGTTGTTTTTATTAGATTTGATTAACTTGTGCTTGTCTTGTTTGCTTGTATAATTTGTTATCATTTCATCATCGGTATCATCTATCATCACATCTAAACATCATCACATATCAATAAATGCTAAACTACATCATCATACAAATAAATATTAAACAGTACGTTAAGCTAACATCATATAATGTCACCAATCGGGGAAAAGGGATTATGTTTATTCCCGTCGTCATAGACCATAATAAAAACATAGGCTAAACATCATATCTCATAAAACACAAAATGTGATAAAATAAAAATTACATCATCATATATCCATATCAAAATCAATGTCCATGTACAAAATTTGTCTCGATATACATCAGATACAATATAGGCCATCATGGGCATAGATTTAAAATGTGCCTTCATCTCGAGGCATAATAAAAAACAATACATATAAATTCGTACAAAAATGTGCCTTCATCACGAGGAATACATCAAAAATAGTACATAAATAAAGAGTCATGGATGACTCTCACCAATGCTAGGACTCCCGACCTATGACTTGGGTTGGTCTTCCTCTAGTGGGTGGTGGCATCTCTATTAATCTAGTAGACCTAGATTGCCTATGTGATCTTGATCTAAACATGTTGCCTATAATATGGATATAATGGGATGCCCTCTGTCCCTCTAGAATGGCCACATGATATAGATCCTTGTAATGATATACCTCACCTTAAGCAGCTATAAATTCATATACTAGATCACCAACTCCATTTGTCTTAGTTATGTGGTAAAGACCATCACAATCTCTGTAATGCGGGCTATGTCCACCCCTAGTTGTGTCCTAAGATGCTCTCATGAAGCTATTACCTAATCTATCTTGGATCTATCCCAATAACTAATGATTATACGTAGAGATCTATTGGAATTCTTCATGAGAAACAAAGATAAAGATAGAAATATTTTTCAAGATGATCAACAAGGTATGTATTGAGGTCATTAAGATGTTTGATGGTAAACTCATAAGAGGTGTTCCCCATGATAGAAAGATACAAATATTTGAGAATATGCATGTTAGGATAAATTTCACCAAATGATTTAATAAAATCTTAAATCTTATATCAAAAGATCGAGATCAAAGGAATATAACAATAGCAAACAACATATATGCATGTAATAAATAAGTAACTATGTAAGATAGGATAAGAGTGACTTATCTTGTATCAGGAGATCTAGGATGATTTTGGACTAGAAATTGACTGGAAAAACCTAGATTTGGACTATGTAGGCTCTGGCCGAGAAAATGGGATCTCGACACTTCTTCAAAAAGAAGCACCCACATGAGGAGAAGACTTCCCTGGGAACTAGTGTCCGACTTGAGTGTTAGTTTCCCGGTAGAAGCTTCACTTCTAGTCATTTTAGGGTCTGAAATTGATTCCTTCATTTCATCCTTTTTCATTTCGATATGTAGTAGGTTTCTTGTATCATACTTATTCTTACAAAACAAACACTTTTACATGCACAAAGCTCAAGAAAACATTAAATGAAACACATAATGCATATGTTTGAGTTAGACTGACCTTGATGGTCACCCCAATGTGATAGTCATTGAGCGTTGTACTACATTCCAAAATATATGTAGTTCTTGTGAGTGGGTGATTTGAATCATGTCCCGTAAAGTTATTTCCTTGTGGAGTACCACACCAAGATAATGGGCTAAAACTATTTTTCCTCTAAGACAAATGTGTGAGCTAGAATTCGAACAATCCCTCCTATGCAGTGAATGATACAACCCAAATGTAGTCTTTAAATTTTTCTCCTTTCCCAAGTAGTACATAGTAAGTATTATCTCCCAATTTTTCAGCCCCTAATAATTGTGAGTAATTCATGTATATATATGATTCCTTTGTTTTAATTTCATCATTAACAACTAAAAACCCCACCCAAGGTGAAAAAGATATTATAGAAAAGCTATCAAATGATATGGTAATTCAAAATCAAGAAAAGGAGGGAAAGGGATAGAATCATCCAAAGGGGAATGTATCACCTAGGCTCTCTTTTCCCTAATGGGAAACAATGTCTAGGATTCTTAGAAGATATAATGGTTAATACAAAGTTGGGTCACATGTCATCTAGTGTCCAAAAGTAAAGTGATCATTCTAGAAAATAAAATAATAAGAGTATGGGAAGATAAAAGAAATGAAAGAGTAAAACAAGTGTTGTTAATGTCTAGTCTTCTCACTTTAGGAATCATGCATATAATGACATACCTAGAGGTGCTGATGTAAGTAGAAAGTGTGTGATTTATTGACTATAATTACAAAGAAGCATATTTCTGATGAGCCCCAAAATGGCCCATTATATATGAAATATGGCATTTTTCCCTTGCATAAATTACATGCAAGTAGATTTAAGTGTAATTTATAAACTTATGGTTTATTTCAAATAAAATAGAGCGTATATATCATGGTTATTTCTTTAGAATTCATTTTTATTTTTGGTTAGTTATTTCTAATGATTACTATGAAAAAGACATACTTTTCTACAATTATCAAATAAAGAATTTTAAGCGCTAAGCCCAGCCTTAGAGGATCTCCACCACCTCTCATATCATCTTTGGTGATTTTTATTTCAGCACTACACCAACTCTTGAAATATACAACAGCTTATATGAGTGGCTCTTTATTACATTTTCAAGAAAAGTGAAAATTAGTTATCAATAATATTCCCAAACCCAATTTAATTTACATTTGAATTCCTCTCAAAAAATTAAGCAAGTTAAAAATAATAACCATGTTGATCTCGAGTTCATATGCAAAATTTATGGCCATTTTAGGTAGCTTTGGAAATTCCTTTGAACTAGCTTTGGAGATTTCTTCATCAACTATGGAGATGTCTTCAGAGAGCTCCAAATATGCCTTCATTGACTCTAGAGATGTTCATATCAGCTCTAGAGATGAATACTAGAACTCTAGAGATGGATATTAAAGCTCTAGAGATGGATACCATAGCTATGGAAATGAGTATAATGGTTTTAGAGGTTTTTTTAACTCCAAGGATGGTTGGAGATGCATTACTATCTATTTTTGAAAATCATTCTAAAAGTATATATTCCATAATTTTTTAATTATTTTTAAAATAAGGAAGAATCAATATTAATTTTGATTCTCAACAATAAAATAAGAGATTTGTATTATTATCTAGTGTAGACAACCAAAATCACACACTCATTCCCGAGAACATCTTGTTATTCATCCCTTTATGATCGATTGATTAAATTGATTAGTCATGCACATTGCACCTTGTTAGGATTAATTAAATTAATCTTTAACTCACTTTAGCTAGCTTAATTATTTATTAAATAAATGATCAATTAGTTATCGTACACATCAGTAACTAATTAAATTAGTTACCCGATTAGAAAAAACATTTATTTTCTTAGTCAAATGCTACTTAGGTTCCCTTTGGACCCCACTTGGATTCCACTTCACCACTCCAATCACTACACTTTTATAATCATAGACATTGTGGGGAAAATTAAATTACACACACAGCCTTCCTTTCCTGGATGCAACTTCTGCAACTAAATTTATTTACTACCCCTTATGGGAATAAATTCATCCGAATTGTTCAATTCCCTCAACTATTATTTTTAGTATGTTCATTCAACCAGCTGCAACTACTCTCATACCACTACTCAGCCTCTATAAAAGAGCATGCATATTCCATTTCAAACCCTCTTGGATTTCCTCTTGACCCCCTTTTAGATTTTCTCTTGGATCTTTGTCTTATCCTCTTGGATTTTTTTGGTGCTCATTTTGATCCTACACCTTGAACTAAAATGAATCCTCCTGTATTTTCCTCATGCTCACCAAACTTTTCTTTACATAGGTTCATGATCCTAGAAGATTCTCCTTCGAACTAATTTCTCCAACTCGAACGATCCCGTGTCAAGTAAAAGTAATAATGATATTTATACATTAAATTTTTATGTAAATTTTACACTATCTCATGAAATAATAATGATCCATCTGGTATGAAATAAATGGACCTGAAACTCAAATGAATTGATTATGGATGCATATACATTTAAACAAAGTTTCTTTCCTTCGCAAAACTTTGTGTTATGTTCGTATATGCAAAATGTAATTTATTTCCTCCACGCGATGACGTGGGATTCTATGGGAGGCTTTGGATTAGCAAAATTTCAAGTATATTTTCACTTTTGTATTAGAATTCAAAATGAAAACATATCCCCGAGCCCCAACAAAGGGATATACCATGGAATATTCTAAATAAGGATTGGGGCCACTTTACAAAGTTGTAGTTTTACAATGTGCAACTCATATGTAAAAATGTAAAATGCACTCAAAGCCACACACCCTGAAAAGGAAACATGCCATCAAGACAATGTGGGGTGGTATTGGGAATCTCATAAGCACTTACACTTTATAATCTTACACTTCATGCAAAATCGCAAACCGTAGTCAAACCCATAGGGCCCGATAAGGGACACTTTTCATAGTGTTAAAACAGGTTGGATATCGATCACATTGGTCAATGTTGTAGTTTTACATTCTTTCAATTAAATGCACAAGTGAAAAATATGGCATGAGCTCTAATCCTCACCAAAGGGGACACATGGACGGTTCTCATTCAAATGATAAAAAGTGAAGATCAACGGTTGAGGTTGAATATAATGTATTTATGGCTTCGACATAAATGATGCTCACATGAAGGAATTACAGTTTAAAATTTTACTAAGTATTTCACATTCTTACCTTCTTATGATGAACTCGAGCATTCTACATCCCTAAAGCTTCAAATTTAAATTGCAGAATTGAGGGAGTTGATTGTAGAAATCGATGTTTGAGAAAATTTAAGTGATTAGAATGCATGTGCGACATTGGTGTATTGAAGAAACTTGTAAATATGGATAATTACCCTCAAACCAAAAAATTTACTTTTTCGTTTGCATAAAATGGTTTTCAAGAAGTTCATATAGTTTATATTTATTATCCTACACCTAGTTATTCCCGTGAGCCCCATGTTGCTTGGATAAGAAATTACAAATAGTTTACTAATAAAAATGAAGATAAAGACAACTGGAACCCATGTTACTTCACATATCACAAGTAATTTGGATGAGGTGATAGATACTAACCTAGGGAACACAGACACGGAGGAGTTTTTGCAAATATAGTGCGCTAAGGATAAGAGTGATAACATGGTAGCAATCAATGTCAATGGTATTTTTTAGTCAGTCTCTTTTCCACCCTCCATACATTACCCGAAATTAGTGTGGGTTTTTACTTTAAAACTATAACCCAAAAGCTAGGGAGGTATTAGATGGAATTGGTACTATGGTCCTCTCTTTGACACTTGAGGCATTTTCAATAATATTGGGATTTCCCAGGTTGAGAGGCTAGTAAGAATTGAAATACATAAGGCACAAGGTCTATGGGATGCCAAACATGATGAATATTCCAAAACATTAAACACTTAATGGTTTATAAAAATAGAGGCTCTTCTTCTGGGTCCCAAAGAAGTTAACTAGATCACACTTTTTGGAAGAATTTGAGGACATCATTACCTTTCTAAGAAGGATTGCAGATTTAAGACTATCTTATGATTTCTAGGAATGAATTTTTTAGTTACATTAAGATCATCCTGAATAGCACTTCAAAGTTTTTTTAGGTCACATTCATAGCTACATCCATCCATGATCAACTCATTGAGATGGCTGTACAAATCAGAGAGGGAACTACTATCAGGTGTGAATTCTATATGATGTCATATCTTATTTACAACATTGCATGTCACAAATACCTCCCTAGTATCCCAAGGATGAATTATTTCACCACATATAAGGTATATGATGTATACCCTTAGCTAAATCTAGAGAATTGGAGGGGAAATTTTAGAAAGATAAATGATGCTTTCTTTGCACCAATTATATGCCTCTTTAGGCCAAAATGGGAGCAATATAGGATATCTACAGCTTTCTAAGAAGGAAATAAATGAGTATGGATGCTAATTTATCTAATTTAGGTTCTTTACTTACATAAGGGTAAGTGGTTTCGAGGGAGAACCTCTCATGTTTCCCGTATACCTAGATGATAAGTGGTCACTTTTAGAACTCTAAGGTAAGTAGTAGAAGTGCCTAAGTTGATATCAAGAAAGCACAAGACCAACATCAAATTCCCCATTTCAATAGGGAGATATTGTTACACAACCGTCATAAAATCTAGTATTTTGGGAGAGGAGATGGACAGATTAAAAATGGAAAAGTTTCAACCTGTGCCAAACTATGATATTATATGGGTAGTGATCTCGGTACTAGGGGATCATATGAACATGAGGCCCATTATGAATATTTTTAGATGGATTTTAGGGATGAGGAAGAGGTAAAATTAATATATTATTCCATAATTACTTTACAACAAGTTATTGATTATAAGATTATAGTTGTTCCTTTTTAGGCTAGAGAAATTTCCTAAGTATTAGAGGGCATGAAAACAAGGTGTGTATGTGTATGCATGTGGTAGTCAAGAGGGGCGCATCGAGAAAGACAAGTTTGGGACTTAGCCTTTTTGCAAGGCACGGGATAAAAATAGGATGGAGTGCAAATCAAGAAAATATGAGAATAAGAATACTTCTTAGTGAAGGAAGAGTTATTTTGGGAACAAGTGGAAGACCAAGAGACATGCATAGTTTGTGTTAATAATAGGATTAAGATAGAGTTTAATTATAGATTAATCTATTATTATCCTTTTTGTAAAATCATGCAGCTGTTGGTGCATGGATATTTTAAGCATACAACCTATTTTGAGAATGCATGGGTGGTGAAGGGAAAGTCCCCACCCTATAAGTATGTAGTATTCTTCCTTGTTTGATATAGTTCTGAGTTGTAATAGAGTTATGTTGTTGGTATGAATTTGCATGCATGACTTTATGAGAGTATTGTGATGTATTCAGCTACTATTTTGTGATGAGTTAATATAATGGATCGTTGTGGATGGATATTGGTTGTTGATGTCTCTATTCATGGTACTTATATGGTAAAATTGATCTTGATCCTTATCTGATTCATTATGCACTAGGGTTGTGATTTGATTCTTGTTATGCTTTACATTTAATTACTTGATTTAGTTATGGAATATATCAACATGCATGTTATCATCTTGAAAAGACGGTATAAAAGAGGGACCTGGTAGCTTCACACACTTTAGGTGAGCATTCAGATCTCTCTGGATGAAGTGCCAACATGCCTAAGAAATTGAGGGGGAAACAAAGGCTGCATTTTGGTTCCGCATGGTAAATGAATTAATTTTTAACATGCTCAAGTCTAGTATAATTGAGCCCATTAAGGATTAAGAATGGGTTAGTCCCATGGTCATTAGTATTAAAAAGGATGGGAGGATAAGGATATGTGTGGACTACAGAGAGTTAAATGTTTCATGTGTCATTGATCCTTTTCCCACCCCATTCACAAAAGACATCCTTGAGGGGGTTGCAGGGCACAAGATCTACTCTTTTACTAATTGGTTTTAATGTTATCATCAAGTGTGCACAACGAAGGAAGATCAATAAAAGTTAACTTTCACCACTGAGTGGGGAAGTTTTGAATCCATAGTGATGCCCTTTGGATTGAATAATGAACCAATTGTATTCTCACGCATTGTTATATAGGATTTTCAAGACTCCATTCATAAGTTTTTATAGGTATATCTGGATGACTAGACAGTCTATGGCTTAGTTAAGGATAATTGTGAAAAATTAAGGCTGATGTTTGAGAGGTGGGAGTAGTTGAGCATCTCTCTGAATATTAAGAAGTGTATTTTTGTAACACCTTTTGGCACTTTACTTGATCATATTATTTGTAAAGAAGGTTTGTTGGTAGATCCAGCCAAGATAGCAATGATCAAGGGTTTAGAAGAAATTAATAGTAAAAATGAAGTGCACAAATTTCTTGGACATACAGGATATTACAGGAAGTTTATTAAAGGATATGCAAGAATTTTTGTACCTTTCAAGGAATTGTTGAAAGTAAAGAAAAAAACTATCGGGTGACGTGCAACAAAAGAGAAATTTGAAACTCTAAAGGAGAAGTTGACTACTGCACCTATTTTTCACTTTCCTTCTTGGGATAATCCCTTTCATGTTCACATTGATGCTTCTAGAATGGATATTGGAGCAAAGGTTGGCGTAACTAGGATAAGGAATTGTAGACCACCCTATTTTTTTATAAGAAACAATTTGACATCTACGGAACATAATTATATAACTACACGAGTGTGAGGCCTTTTCCATGATATATGCACTTTGCACAAGTTTAGAAATTACTTATTAGAAACACCATTTAAGATAATCATGTCATAACTAAGATGAAACCTAGATCCATATCCACCTAAGTCACATGACTCACACGGTGAGGTGGAATAACACTAAATAAGTGAAGAAAAATACCACCTATATAACCACCCCCTTCATCATAACTTAGGATGAGGCAAGTAAGTTATAAATAAGAAATGGGTCCCTGCACAAAGTTTGATGAGGTACCCACGTACAATAAACTCTCGAAAAGTGGAGTAAAAGGAGAAAACCCAGTGGGAAAAAACTCCCCCCCAAAAGAGAGACAAGTCCACTCTCTAATCTAAGAAATATTCCTAAGATGGGTCCCGCCATAGATGAGCCTATAAAGGTACCCATGTACAAAGAGGTAATCTCTCGAAAAGAAGAAGAAGAGAGAAGAAGAGGGAGACAAGAGGAATGCGAAGATTCCAGAGACGAATCAACTCGCACTCTAGGAAGTCTCCCAGATGAATGTCGATGACGAGATCCTCTACCTCTAAACTAAAGAAGAGCCATTCACACTGAACTATGTGCCTTCCCTTAGGAAGGATATAAATGACATGTTGGAAGTCTACCCACTCCATGAAGGAAATCAAGGCGTGAGCATGAAGAACTTTGAGTCCGGTCCATGAAAGTGTGACATAGGACTAGCAAGTGAGTGCAAAGGAACTGAAGGTAATGCCACATATGTAGAAATGTCAGAGTGTGAAGAGTGAACACCTGTAGAAAGGATGTCCAACTGATGTGAAGGCAACAAAACATCCCCACAACAAAAAATGGATCCACAAGAAAGGGTGGATCAATGAAGGTCTCTAGAAAAGTGGAAGTGGTAAGAGTCCCGAAGGGGGCTCTCAACAACGAAGATGATGAACTCCTCTAAAATACCTGTAGATGGATGAGGAACCTGTAGTACATCACAAGTGTACTCTATGAAAAGATGACTAAGGTCAGGTAGATACTCGTCCCAATGAGGGGGCTCAACAAACAGAAGAGCGATGTCAGATAGGTATGAGTCATCCAATGAAGGTAGAGGAGTCAAAGGGGCCTCACACACTGAAGGTGGAAAAGAGGCAGGTGTGATGACTGTATAAGACTGAGTAGGAGACTGCTCGATATCTGATGAGATGTGGGAAGTTTTAACACTCTCTGGAATAGTGAGAGGAGGAGAAGAGTTCTTTGTAGTACTCTCAACATCAAAACTAGGTGCACAATCCTCGTCATCAGAAGTAGAACCAAGTGAGTTTTTGTCATCGGAACTATCATAACATGAATAAATAGATAAGACAATTGAATCAAGTAGCAACAACAATGGCGGTAGTGTGTGAAGGGTCTCCATAGAGGGACTAAAGAATTCTCCAGACATGGTGGGGAGGATCTGAGTCTGCCACGTGAAACCAAAGAGATCTGGAGACATGCATCATTAAGTGACCAAAAACATGGTCATAAGTTTCAATAAAGTCATCTAGATGACGATGATCGGTGGAGTGCGAGGCTGCCCAAATAAGAAGGGCGAAAGACCCTCGTGAGCAAAGTAACGTTCCATGGAAGCACACCAAATTGAATAGTTCCATCTCCTAGTGAGAAGTGGCAGAGGATGTAAAGTGATCCTATGACGCTCAATTCTGGAAAGAGTACCCTCCATGATGCGGAATCAAAAGTGCAAGATGCATGAAAGCAAGACGTCGGACCAAATCGATAATGCATCTGTGAGTAAAAACCTAAGAGTACTAGTGAACCCCCTAGAATGCGGCACTTTATAAAGTAGTACGTTTACAAAAATAACAATTTCATCACGTAATGTGTAAAAATCATGCAACTTTGACTAAAGAAGCACTCAAAATGAGCAGTGAGTCAAAATTTATAGCAAAAAAATGATTCCCGCAACTGATGGAAAATGCCAATAAGTCCTGCAAATGGATTAAAAAAGTGCCTAAAATGGGTGCAAAGGGTGTCGTGTGGGTACTCGTTGGAAATGGCATCAAATTTTAAGCAGGTTTTATTTTGCTTGCAAGGGGGATTAGCCTCCTGCCAACCCCGGACCTCGCCCTCTCGTCTTCGATACATGAATGAAGGACATAATTATAAGCAAATTAGAGCCTATAATTATTACAATGCCATGAAATAAATGTTTTTCCTCAAAAATTTAAAAAAGAGGGATTGTTTTGACTTCCAAACAATTCTAAAAGGGAACCGAGCTAGTGTTTCAAGGCATGGATGCACGGAGCTAGAAGCTACCTCTGTTAGTGAGTTGGGAAGTTGACCGAGCTTCCGTGAAAGCCTATGTGCTTGCAGAGAGGTGTAACCATCCAAGGATTCAACGCCACATGGTGACAATGTATCACACAGTGGTTCAATGTTGAATGGTAGTGAAAAGCTTTGAAGAACACTTGTCGAGGACGTTGGAGAGAAGAAGAAACTGGTCAACTGCACAACAAATGGTGAAGGCCAAACAATCCTAACCAGCTGAGTAGAGAGAAACGGCTAAGCAGAGATTATCAGTAACCGTTGAATGGTTAAGTAATCCCACCTGTTCTTCACGTAGCAGATCAGTGAGCCCACTGTAGAGTCCACGTGCCAGAAGAATTAGGTAACGGTGGGCGAAGAGAGTAGAACTAGTTTCAAACTACAAGTGTTGAGGTGTGTAACAATCAAATAATGGATTAAAAACACCCAATGCATAGAACCATGTGTTGCTGGGAAAAATAAAACCATTGAGTTGTGTTTCGTGATACACGATAACAAATGCTATGCGAGATATTTCAACAAAGGGCAACAATACTGGTAACCTAATACGATGCGGCGGGATATGAGGCAAGCAATCACGAGAGGGTGAATCGACCAAGATGCTTCGGTGCTGGAATAAATAGCGTAGGCAGAGGCCAAACGGGGAGCTTAGGCCGAGAACCAAGCACGAAGAAAACAGATGCATATAGAGCAGCCACATGGAGGTAGGTTTGACGCAGGAGTGCATTCCAAGTATAAGGCTCAAGCAAGGTAATATGATGGCACAACTAAAAAACCGATGCAGAGTCGATAAACAGAATACAAGAACTCACAACTAATGCAAAATAGTTTAGGAAGCAAGAAAAATGAGCTTTGCAGATCAAATATGACAAGCTTCTCTGATTCAAGATCAATGCAATCTGAGTCATGTGAACATGTAGTAGATGAGTAGTGCAATAGTTCAAGTTGACTTCGAATGTGATTCAGACGATCTAGAGCTAGATAGAGCTAAACTCTTCCAACTCTTGAAACAAAAACTTGCTTCCTTTTAACCTGCAAAATTGTAATTTCCCGGATTCTAAACACAACCATAACCAATAAGGACTGTTCAAACAAACCACTAAAAATAACCATAAGAATCTCGAAATATGCAAGTAGAGCACATGTAAAAGAGAGCTTACACAAGCAGCTACATGGTGGAGCAACAATGGCAAGCAACGATGATTCCAGTCCCTGAGCTCTGATACCATGAAGGAGTGAAGGATGAATACCTGGAAGGAATTCACGTGCATTGAATAGTTTCACTTCACCAAAGTGTAGGAGTTGCGAGATTAAAGCAAGCAAGCTTTGTAAAGCAATGTGCATGCATATGAGAGCTCAAGATTCAAAAATGGAGTAGAATGGAATTGTTTTTCTTAGCTTAGGCTTGTCATAGATCAAAGGAGGTGAGTACAAATAGGGGAGTGAATGTGTAACTCCCATGTAAGAGAAGATTTCTCCATAATGGAGAAGAGGAGTTACTTTCCCAAGTGGGAATGTAACTCCTATGACATACTTACACATATGACAAATTCCGTAAGAGAATCATGCATAACTAAGATAACACCTAGATCCATGTCCACCTAACCGAGATGACTCACCTTATGGTGGTGTGGAATAACACTAAATAAGTGAAGAAAAATACCACCTACACCAACAAGAATATGTCTAAGCATGTGATCATTGTCAATGCCTTTTGAAACTTAGGACCGAGATGAGATGCCTTTGAGGCCTATTGAAAGTGTTGAACCTTTTGAGAAAAGGGTTGTCAAATTTATAGGTCCTATTTACCCACCCGCATGTAGGACTAGCATACGCTATATTATAAACTATATAGATTACTTGACAAGGTGGGCGAAGCATCACCTATAAACGATTACACAAAGAGCTATAATAGCAAGATTTTTATGGGAGAACATTATCAGCAGGTATGGATGTCCATTGATTTTAACAAGTGATAGGGGCACTCATTTCTTAAATGAGACCATTAGAATTCTTTTGGCTGATTTTATGGTGGCACACCATAAGACAACACCTTATCACCCACAAGCCAATGGTACTACTAAAGCTTTCAACAAGATTCTAGGATAAAGACTAAAAATAAAAATTGATTTTGGAATGAAGGATTAGGATGATAAATTATTTGTTTTACTTTAGGCATATATGACAACATATAAAATTTTAAATAAATCCACGCCCTTTCAGTTGGTGTTTGGCACGAAGGTTGTATTTCCTATGGAATTCATGTTTCCATCCCTACATATTGTGCACCCAAGATGACTAGATGATGAATAAGCTATGGAAGAGCACGTAGAAAATTTGATGCGATTAGATGAACAATGCGATATTGTCTAGTTGAGCAGAAAAACCAAAAAAGAAAGACGAAAGGCGTAGCATGATACGCATATCAAGAATAAAACATTTAAAGTAGACAATATGGGTCTTCTTTATGATTCAAAGTTTGCACACCACCTAGGGAAATTGAAAGTTCATTGGTTGTGACCTTCTCATTTGTATAACGATACTTGATTCAGGAACTTGTTAAATACAATTGTTGGATGGCACCTTATTTCTCGATTACTTAAATGGGATTAGGTTGAAGCCCTACTATAAATAAGTATTTTTAGTGTTTGTAATAAGGCATTATTTCCACTTAGATTATATTTCCCTTTAATGAGTTTCCTTTAATGTGTTTCCTTTCATCATTGCTATGATTTATCAATTTAGTTCGAGTAATTTTTGTAGTAAGTATGTTTGCATGCCAGAGATGATTACTATCTATTGTGTTCATGTGCAAAGGACCACGCATACTTTTAGTGTAGGGTGGAGAAAATACATAGTGGTTGATGTACTTAGGTGCATGGAAACGTGCATAAGGACGTTTGTGGCCAAGAAGTAGAGGGTTCATTAGAAGGGTAAGACTAGGGCACGGAAAAAATCAGCGAAAAGCGTAGAAATAGCATGAAAGCGTTATTAATGTTGCATATGATGGTAGATGAGTAGCAATTAATGTGGATAAAATGGGTGAATCTATAAAAGAGGTTCTTGTAATGTTATTTTTACCTTGCATAATTTTATTTTTGAGTCGATAAGTGTGATCAAAAGTGCAACGAAGTGCAAAGTACGAGAACAAGTAATTGAAGCAATAAACCAAGTGATATAGGGACACGACCAAACTAGAGCTCCATTCGAAGAGTTTTTAAGCTAGCAGTGGGTGCATATGGAAGGAAATTTCATGGAGTTAGGGTTTAAAGGAGATAAAGTCACACCTATGGTAAAGTAGGGAATGTAAAGCTCAAAGTTGTAGAGATCGGGAAAGCACGGGAAAGTGTGGAAGTTAGCAATGGAACCCAAGAGAGCACCCGGGAAACCACACGAGGCAAGAAGAAGGTTGAATGAGGTAGAGGTACAAAAATCACCGAGAGCATCATTTTTTGGAGATGCAGTACCTAGAAGGGATGATCATGGGCCACAATTGGGAGTCCCATGTAAGAAAGAGAAAAGTGAATGATTATAACCATCGCTCTCAAGAAAAAAGGATGAAATAGATAAGGTCCGACACGAAAAAATAGATCGTCATATGGAAGACGATAAGCCTATATATGATGATGTTGGAAATAAGATCTTGGAGAAGGTTAGTGTACTACAAATCTATGAGCTTCCCTATTTTGGGAAACCAGAGGATGTACCAGTTTCTCATGTCCATAGTACATGATGATTTCTTCTATTTTACTTGGTAGAAGGGTGCGAATCACCACACCCTTCATTGGGAAACTAACTGGACTAAGGAGCTCAGGCACCAAAGTCATTTCTGATCTTGAAGATGATATAATTAGGAGGATAATAATAAAGAGATGGGGTACCAAAATAAGTGCAAAAATTCCCATTTCTAAGGTAACACATCTCGTTGTCAATATTTTTGCACACTTATTGACCAAGTTCAATGGTCAGGAGAGATGGGGAGTAGTAAATAAGAAGTGGTTACATATTGCAAAGAATATGGTAGAAGGTATTTTCTATAAACTTGCATCGTATATAGGAAAGGTGTCATCGAGGAGGCACACAAAGGAGACAAGATCAGTTGGGTGTCATTCTCCTTTCAATTGTTTTTCTAAAGTTGGGGTCCTAGATGGCCCATGGGATAAAGTGTGGCAATATCCAAAGGAGAATAATTCATTGGCGGAGAGGTTTTCCAAGTATACTTGTGACAAGTTGACTAGAGGTGCATATAATAATATACTATATATGTCATATAGAAGGATGTGCAAAGCCTTTGAATACAAATGATACATTCCTAAGGACCTACCCTCGATGTTTGAAGGGGAAGCAAAGTTTTTAGTTTTCCAACACTATTGTGTTGGTAGGTTTAGAATGAAGACTGGAAAATGGGGTCCATGGTGCAAACTACCCTATTCCTTAACCGTATGGTACTTTCAGGACTCTATCAACCTCTTCTCGGATGCGTGTAAATTAAGGTTTGATGTAGACAAAGTGGATTATGAATACCATACTCTTTGGAATACATATGTCTATCTAGGTAAGTCTACCTATATCGAAACCATGATTCTTTATAATATAGTGATCAACCCCACAATTTAGGTGATTGGGAAGGTGGTAGAAGGTAAGATATATATTATTTTAAGCCCAAACTATTGGATGAAAAATATATTGAAAATGAATTCAAGCTCCTAATTTCCCAAAGGAAAATAGATGGTTTGTACGAGATAAGAGCGTGAGCCCAATCCTCCTGAAGTGGAAGAAGAGGAACTTGGGGAGGAGGAGGAAGAGGAAGATATTGGCACACTAAACCAACAAAGAAGAAAACAACCAAATTTTAGACGAGTAGCTATGCAAGAAGACCCTCCTAGAAAGAAGAGATTAAATTTAAACCTGGGGAAAGAAAATAGAGAAGGAAGATGGTGGTGTAGAGGAAATGGGATTCATAAGAGTACCAAGGGAGACTATGGTGCATGACACAAAGCGCAGATCTTCACATATTTTAAGGATGTATCTAAGGATATCACTAGTCAAGCCAAGCCCTCAAACAAATAAAAATAAGAGGCGTAAGTATGTGCCCGAGAAGGATATTGAAGAAGTGGTTTTAGAAGATACAACGCATATTGTGGGGGAGATGTCAATGAGTAATGTAAAAGGAGATGAGGAGATGAGGGAAGAATAAAATTTGTAAGAAATAGTGGTACATGGTGAAATTGAGGAATAAAATGGCCCGACATATGCAATAGAAGATAAAGAAAAGAATGTAGTTGAACCATCATGTGATCTTACTAAGAAACATGGGGGTGTAATGGGTGGAGTTCATATTCATGATGCAAAAGTGTAGATTCCTAATGGGCGTCGACTAGGATACATAAGGAAGAGGAAATGTATAAGACACTGAGTTGGGGTATGTTAATGACCCCTCCAAAATCATTTGCACCAGGTTCCAAAGTACTCTTGAACCTGAGAAACTCTATGGATGGGAATTGATGGACCCACAGGATGCAAATATGCGCACATTGAAACAACTATCTTGGAGCATGCAAACCCACATGGACGAGCCAGAATTTGATGTGAAGGAAGAAGCATGCATCTAAAGAAAAATGAAGAAGGGGGCACATGCTACGCACATGACTGTGAAGCCAACCGAATTCATTGATGGATAAGAAAGTAATTCCTTAACTAAGATGGCAGCAAGAAGTAGCACACAAGAACCTAGATAAAGTGTTCACGCTGAGGTCATTGTTGGAAGATAACAAAACTATGAAGGAACACATTCATTAATTGACATAGGTAAGCGTTAAGAAGGACAAGGAGAGGAATCGACTAATTTTGGATTTTGCTACGAAATTGGGGGCGAAATTATAATGTCACATCTAGATAGTGATGGGTAAACAAATCAAACATACCCCACTTCCTTGCACTTTCCATGGTATTTTTTGACCTCTTACTTGAGAAGAAATCGGTGACACTGGAAGAGACAAATGAAACTATTGAATCCAAGAGGGAGAGGAGAAATAAATTAATTACACGCAGGATAGTGGAGTATGACTCCATTATTCATACATTGAAGGAGAGGAGTTGTAGAAATAAGAATGGGTGTTGAAGATATGTGAGGATCCTGAACATATCCTTAGAACAAGGACCCTACAGAAGGAGAATGACATCCTTACAGCCAATAAGGTTGAAACTTTTGGTAGGGAGGAAAGGTTAGCTATGGTAGCAAAGAATTGCGATGTGCTTAAAGTAGCTAGGGATGCCCATGAAGAGAAGATAAAATATTTGGGGACGTTAGTCGCTAGAAGAATGGATTACATGGATGACATGATTTCAAGGCTAGCTGGAGTGATAAGGGAGTTGAAACATAAGGGTGAAGATATGACCTTGGAGGAAATGAATACGGTACTTGGTGATGTACCTGATAATGTGAAGAAAGGGCTAGGTGAATGGAATGAGTTAGAAGCTGATATCAAGAAGGATTACCCTGAGCTTCTTCTTACAACTGAGTGAGCGTGCCAGATTATTCTTTCATACCTTTCATTCTTTCATAATTCATTCTTTATTCTTCGAATATTTGGAGGGATAAGTTAAGAAACCCTATTCTCGTAGGGTGGAAATATCTTTAGTGTGGGGTAATGTTGGGCTGGATAAATTTCCTAAGTCTTAGAGGGCGTGTAGCAGGGTGCATATGCACGCGTAAGTGGAAGTTAACATGGGAACACCAAGATATAAAGGTTGGTACTCAGCCCTTTTTACAAGGAATGGGCTAAAAATAATATGGAGTATAGATCAAGTAAAGATAAAAACAATAATACTTCTCGGTGAAGGAAGAGCTATTTTGAGAACAAGTGGAAGACCAAGAGACATGCATAGTTTGTGTTAATAATAGGATTAAGATAGATCTTAATTATAGATTAATCTATTATTATCCTTTTTTGTAAAAGCATGTACCTATTGGCACATGGTTATTCTAATCATATAGCCTATTTTGAGAATGCGTGGGCGGAAGGAAATTCCCGACCCTACAAGTATGTGGTATTCTTCCTTGTTTGATATAGTTTTGGGTTGTAATATATTTATGTTGATGATATGAATTTGTGCGCGTGACTTTATGAGAATCTTGGGATGTATTCAGTTATTGTTTTGTGGTGAGTTAATATAATGGATCACTGTGGATGGATATTGGTTTTGATGTCTCTATTCATGGTACTTGTATGGTAAATTTGATCTTGATCCTTATCTGATTTGTTATGCACTAGAGTTGTGATCTCATTCTTGTTATGCTTTACATTTAATTACTTGATTTATTCATGGAATATATGAACATACATGCTAACATATTGACAAGATAGTATAAAATAGGGACTGGTATCTTTGCACGCTTCGGGTGAGCGTTCAGATCTCTCTGGATGAAGTGCTAGCGTGCCTAGGAAATTAAGAGGAAAACAAATTCTACATGCCTCAAGGCTTAGTTGATGATAAATAAATAATTAATCCATACTATACTGAAATGAATTTGGAATCACAACCAATTGTACCACTTGATTGGAATGATAATGAAGCAACAAGGTTGCATACTAGAATAGCACATGTGATAAGAAGGAAATTTTCTTGGTTGACAACAAAAGGTTTTGATTTATCATTTCAAATTACTAAGGTGTTGTAATAATATAGGTAAACAGAATTCTACAGGAATATATTCCTCTTTTGAAGGAGGGAGTAGACCAAATAGATCCATTGGAAGGGAAATCACCTTAGCTTCCTTCCAAAAATCCAACCAATGGGATCATAGAGGAATGGACGCAACCATGCGTAAAACAAGAACCTCCATGTCCCTCCTAACCCAAAAATATAAATAAATCTTGATGAATACCATGAAGGATGCCCCCATTACCTAGGCAGTCACATTGCAAGTCAAGGGGGTAGGTGCATCAAGGCCTAAAACTCTAGTAGTAACTTTTCCAGGATCATCAAGCATAGGAAAAAGGATGAGGGGAGCCCTACCTGATATTGACCCATAACTCAAGGTACAAAGTACTGAAGAGAAGGAGAAATTTGGTCTTAAGTGTTTTGAGATAACTAAAAGGGCTAGAGTTGTATATCCTTTGGAAAGAGACACTAAGACCTCAGAGGCTAAAGGCATCCCCACCATGAAAGGGCATAAGAAAAGAAGTAAAGAACTAGAGGTCATTGATCCAGTCCCATTAGATGAGGTTCAAAAGACTCTTATTACAACATTGGCACATGAAGTAGCAAAGTCACAAGTCAAATTTGGTGATCCAATCTCATCATCCAAGGTAAAAAAACCCTACTATAGCACCAGTCCAAGAACGAACCACTCCAAAAATAAGGTGGTTAAGGTTGGGAAAGAAAAGGAAACACACACACTGGACTGCCTGCTAGCTTAATGCAAAGCTTAGAAAAATAAAAGGAGGTTAACAATACTCTCTTGGATAGTCAACTCCCGATCCAAAAACATTTCTTACCCCTTGGGTATTGTTTTAAAAAAATTTGGATACTTGAAATAAATTTGATTTAAATTTATCAATAACTGATTATGGATTCACTTTTGGGTGTTTTGAAACCCCAATTTTTCCAATTTCTCTTAAAAGACAATTTTTTCTTCTTAACTCAAATTTCTGTGATTTAATTGGAAATATTACAAATCCATTAAAATCTGATCACAGGTTGAATTTCATAATGCATTCAATTTGA
Source organism: Taxus wallichiana var. yunnanensis (assembly GCA_018340775.1). Taxonomy (NCBI): domain Eukaryota; kingdom Viridiplantae; phylum Streptophyta; class Pinopsida; order Cupressales; family Taxaceae; genus Taxus; species Taxus wallichiana. The sequence goes on from CM031242.1 coordinate 651,388,157, forward strand.
TTTTTAATCAAATTGATTGTGCATTCACTTTTTCTGTTGTGGATAATGGATTCTCAAATTTTAACTAAATATAGTTTTTGCACTTAATTACTTTGCTTAATAAATTCATTCATTCCTTATACTAAATTTTTATCTGATCAAAAACAACAAAATAAACTAAAATAAAATCCAAAATATTGATAACGGAGTTCACCCAGATGGGCTACATCTCCAAATTCACTTAATTATGAATCGATATATTAATTAACAATTGAAGTAAAATTTTTACCTTCCAAATTTACTAATACATTATTGTCACTTGCTTAAAAAGTTGATTCTAATTCTGAAACTCTGCAAAATGTCGAAGTGTTTTCCCAAATCAATCCATGGCTCTACAAAGATCTCCACAAAGTGTGATCTCCATTCAATTGTGTTAAAAACAACCACACCTAGAAGACTATAGCACCTCATAAAGAAATATTAACATTGTTGTGTTTGTATCTAAATTTTTAACACTTTTCCTTTTTACACCAAATTCAGATACGAACCCTAGGTGCTTCAAATTTTGAGATTTCTACAAACTTCTCCTTATCTTTCCTTACATAATCCCTACAAAATATTTAATTAATACCAAAGTGGCGAGTTTTATAACTCACCGAACCCATATGGCTCACCGACAAGTTTCCTATTTTGAAACCCGGAGGTTACGGGGTCGATCCCCCTATCTCCCCTTTTCCATCACCGATAGTTTTACTTTTTGGGGATACAAATCCAACATTGTTTGCATGGGGAGGGGATTTTTTGTTTATATATGGGATCCCGTGCTTAATACTCGTGGTTTAGGCCACTTTTGGCCTTGTTTTTCTCACCACATATATGTAGCTGGTCAATTTGTTGTGTGGAACTTCCATGTAGAGGCCCATGGCATCTTGGACCATTGAGTCGTGTTGTTGGACCGAGTCATTGGTTTGTGTGAGCTGCCCATGGTTGGGCCGAGTTGTATAGCCACATGGGTGGTGAGATGGCGATTGACTATGCCAATGCATTAGCATTGTAATCCACTGGTTGTTTAGTTAATTGGTGAAGTCACTTGCTCATTGTGGCTTGTTGTGTATAGATAATCCCAAATGTTTGACTCGTCGATTTTGTTGTATATTAATCTATTCGGTGATGAGTTGGTCACCCCACCAAAATATATGAAAATAAGGGTTGAGTAGTTCCTAGCTTGACCAAGTTGTTCCAATGTAATACAATTCAATGCACAATTCAAACCTACATTACAATTCAAATAGCCTGCAAGAATATCCCACATGCAAGAGGTATAAACACAAAGTTACATATATATGCAGAGCCATTATAATGGTAATATGAATCGAAGGCCAAGGCACCCCTCCATAAAAATAGTGTGTCAAACCTGGTTGAGGGACCCTAGTTAGTAAATAGTGGGCCCCACCATTTCGTAATCGAGTGTCAAATACCGACGTCTAAAACATAAAAAAATTATCTTCATACCAATTTTTCCACATGTCACAATGTGATTAGTCCACATCAGCAGGACCTACGAGTAGTCCCCAATTTTTCCTATTGGCCAAAAAAATTCACCTGACCATAACTTGCACATACAAGCTCCATTTTTCAAGTTCTTCATATGGACGGAAAGCTCTCGAGATGATATTTAGTGTTGCAATAGTTTAGGGAGATTTTAGGATCATCTACACTTATAATATCATCCATATCAGCTCCTAAAAACCTTAGAAGAACATGGAAAATGGGAGCCTAAGGTAATCCAATCGATTCTTAAGGGAGGGGCAAGTGGCTACTATCACCACTACAAATTAATAGGAGTAAATACACTAGTTAAGATAGTAAATGTATATAAAAGAGACGAGATCCATGCACCAAGGTACTCACTAACTTTTACTATGATTGGAAATAATAAAAGAATAAAATTTTACCTAATTGGACACCTAATTATTAGAGACTCCATAATCTCATCTTAAAGAAACAAGTATGGAAATTAAAAGGGTAAAAACTAGATTCACAATGACAACAATTGAAATGAAGCCAATTGATCAAGGAATTATAGGGGAATCATCAAAATAAATGGTTGTTTTCACGAAGTGTAGCCTTAGGAGAAGGTAAATGTCACAAAGATCATAAAAACTAGATGTTATTGTAAGCCCTACAAAGGAAACATTAAAGGATGTCACTAAGGAAATTACAAGTCATGAAGTGGTTAAGGGAAAGGAAAAGGAACAAGCTAGTGATAAATCCTAAAAATCAACCACTACAATAATGGTGACCAAGGAACCTGAAGTTGATAAATAGAAAACAAATCAAAAAGAATAAACATTCCTTAAGTCAATCCAAACAAGTTAGTAATGAGAACTTAAGTCCCACTCATATAGTTACCAGCACTAGCGGTGCCTCAAACTTCTTCCAAATAAATGGTATTCTACTCAAGCACACCACAACATGCACCATAGGCACCAAGAGGGGGAAATGTCCCCATAATAGGATGGTTGGGAACACTCCTCCCAAGGAAAGAGAAATAAGTAGCTCAAGTGGAGACTATTGACATTGAAAACATTGTGTTTTTAAGACCTACAAGGGCCCCCAAGAGGGCCAAAATAGTATTAAATACCCATGTTGATCCCCAGAGATACAAAACCTTGGAGGTTATCACCCCACAAGGAGATAAACTAAAAACTAAAATTACAATGAGTGACTACCAAGTCACACATATTCCATTAGGGAAGCCAACTACTGATAATTTGAAGCAGGAGGCTACATTTTCCCTTGAAGGCCTTATCCAAAAAATTCAAAGGGGTAATGAGACTATAACGTATTTAAGAGATAAATTTGGTATCTTGTCAACTTATGTGGCAAAAAGTATACATCCCTCTATTTAAGGGCAGAAATTTCTACTTTCATAACCCCGAGACCTTAACATTAGTTGATAGATCAAAAGAAACAATTGATGATATGAAAAAGTGGAAGGAATAATTATCCAAGAAAGTAAACAAGACCATAGAAGGCACTTTGGAATGCTACACACAATTGTCTGAGTAGCTAACTGAAGAAAAATACTAGATTGAAAAGTGTCGTAATGAATTACATTATTGGGATGGAATCCTTCCCAAACTTGAGGCAATAGTTCATTTAGATAATCAATTGGTGGAAGAGGAAGGGATTTTCCCCATTGAGGATATAGGAGTACAACATACTTATGATGGGTCTATTAAACTAATAATCAAGACCCTAAATCAAAGTATCAAAGAAATCACTCCAGAAAAAGACAAGACAACATAATGCATCGATGACCTTGACAATAGATTTGGAGAAATAGTATTCATCCAAGACCGGTTGACATATGGAGATTTGAGTTCAGATAAATTAATACAATATTTTCATCAACATATTAATGAAGGACTGGATGTTGCTACTTCAAGTTTCAATTATGACACCATCCAAAAAAATTCACTTGGAGGAAAAGATAGCTAAATTAGAAAAGAAGGTAAAGAAAAACAATAGTGCAATAAGTAAATTTGATGAAGTTTTAAGAGAATAGGGACTTGTATTTATGTTTCATACTAGACCAGATGAGGAGTTCCTCATTCAAATGTTCAAAATATTTGATGCATACAAGGAGAAAATGAGTGAATCAACTAAAGATGCAACAATTGAGGTAGAATCTGCATAAAATCTTTTACGAAAACTTGTAAAATATGTGTATATTAAGTACAAAAAATGGGGATTCTATAGGGGCCTGCCCTTGGAATTTATATTAGTAATTTTGTATACATATTTCAAAATATTTGTAAGTTTCATATGTTCAAGGAATGACTACACATTCTTCCCTATAAGTAGGAACACTAGTTAACAATTTATTTTTTCTGAATTCAAATTCCTTATGGTCGTGTGGTCTAAATACATATTGTATATCCCTTGTGATATTTCGAGAGATACCCTTATCCATAAGCTCTTGGATTCATTCCCTTATTCCTTCTAAAATCTCAAATAAATCTAATTTATTCTTGTAATATGAAGCCCATTCAAGAAGGTCAAGCCCTACTTTCAAATATGTCTTTGTGTCATGATGAACACTAGTTTTTGAATAAGAAGATAGTTTGGAAACAATAGCTGGTTTTACAAAAGCAGATTGGGTGCACTAGTAGGAGCTACTCTTGGGATTTTCTTACATGTTTTCAATGGAGGTAAAGGCATAAAAGGATTCATTGAAGATGAATTTTTTTCAAGATTCATTGGAGGAGAAGGCATGATAGAAGATTTTTTAGAAGAAGGCTTTATAGAATCCTTCTCTAAGACAATGAGCCCTTTTTCTAATTCAGCTACTTTACAAGAAAGAGATTACATATCTTCTAAAGGCTCTAAATCAGGTACTATTACAGCACCAATTGGGATTTCTCTTTCTACCATTTCCTTACTTGAATAATGAAGGGGAGAATAAGATACTTTTCAAAGTGATAACTCGGCCTACAAATTTCCCATAATGTAACATCCTCATTTTAATACATTAGAACAACATAAAAAAAATTATTAGTGTTTTCTAGTTCTAAATACATAATTTAGAACACACAGATCATAACAATCATTCTTATAATAGATAACCATATGCAGCTATAATGACTCGGTGTACCGCCGATCTATTCATTCCATGACTCGGTGAACTACCGATCTATTCATGTGTATCTTAGAGTTGGTGTTTTCATCAGAACACTTCACTCTTGTGGTTCTCTTCCTAATCCAGGATTCTAAGAGTTCTCTCTGTCCAAGGAAACTATCTGAATAATTATTACCTTTATTCATCGGCATCACGTCCCTTAGACTAGGTGACATAGGACAACGTAATCAGCAGACTTGTGATACTTTGGCAAAAGATTTGAAACATACTATTCATATTACTTATTCCTTGACGACATACTCGTCTATTCATGTGTATCTTAGAGTTGGTGTTTTCATCAGAACACTTCACTCTTGTGGTTCTCTTCCCTAATCCGGGATTCTGAGTGCTCTATCCAAGGAACCTATCTGAATAATTGTTACCATTATTCATCGGCATCACGTCCCTTAGACTAGGTGACATAGGACAACGCAATCAATAGCTTGCGATACTTTGGCCAAAGATTTGAAACATATTGTTCATGTTACTTATTCCTTGACGGCATACTTGTCATCAATCGAATACGTCCTTCACCCCACTCCCATGTTATATAGAATGTCTTATATTGACTTCTGTCAGTCCCTTGTCCCAATTTTTCACTCCGAATCGGGTTAATATCATAATTCACGTTATAAGGATGCCCTTGAAGACTAGGGGTAAGCTGACATACTGGGTTAACCAATGTTCACCCCGTGTGTCAAGCTATCCCAAGTCTCAGAGGGCTGCCTCATAATCTACCTATGATCTTAACCAGGTCCGAAGGGAAGTCTTGATCAAGTTTCAGGTGTAAATCTTAACGATCAATGCAGAAGGGTGTTGCCATATGTCACCTGCATTGTTGTATCCTCGAGAAGATCCTAATCTTCTTGAAGGTAAAACCCTGCAGTTGACATGTGTCAACATCCTACGATACAGCCTCGGAAAGATGTACATACCTCCAAGAAGTTACTTAAGTTGAGTTATAATTGGTTTACAGGCCCTCCTAACTGGGTAGCCTTCCCCCAACCCTGGGTCCCACACTTTTGAGTTACCTTACGTAATTAGGTTCAGTTTAGAGAAAAGTTTTAATAAGATTTAAGATCGCGTCAAGGTGCCAATTGGTTCCTAATAACCTTGTTTCCTCATAATAGGGCAACAGCCCTAAGTTTTCCCATAAGGAAGATAACTAAACCCGTAAGGGTTCATATCAACCTCAAAGACTGAAATATATCAGACTTATTACCATTAAGACATGGTGATTTATAGCCATCAATTACATTGCTTTGAATTAGAACATTATTAGGGAGTAATAGAATACTCTTCCCGTTATAGCTACATATTAGGGCATAGTTCAACCTCAACTTCCTAAAAATGCAAAGTGGGTCTAATTTCCAATTTTCCATATTCATAATATATAAGAATTACTAACCGAACATGTAGTATTCACCACATAATTTTACAAGGCTTACTTAGGGAATCCATCTAGACCCCATTGCATATAATAATAAGAATGCACTCTCATTCATACAGACAAGAGAAGATCAATTCAACAAATAAGAACACAGCCACGTAAGTAATATGTCCCCATTTCATTTATTTCCAAGCCTATACAATTACAACTTATGCACTTCGGCATATTTTAATACAATAATCACCAAGCAAAAGAGTAACTTTCTTCTTATAGTACAATTAGAGAAATCATGTCGAATTCATCATAAAAACCAGATTAAACAATTTGTGCATCATATCAGATCTGCATGCCTTTACCACTTACGATGACCATCTACAAAATTTTCTAGCACGGTCAGTTCAGTGAACTGAGCATGATAAGCACTAATTCTTAAAACAATTGCATTCCACCAATTGTTTCCATTAAACAACCTGTTTAAATGAAATCAATTTCATCAAATCCATAATCATGAATCACGCTAATTTTCTTTCTACCATTCTAATATGACTTTATAACATAACTCATATTATAGTTACTATTTCAACTTAAATCTTTTTCGATGATTCATCTTATACAAGAAAATAAGAAGAAACGATGTGAATCTTAAGTACCTAGCCATCCGAAAACCAAGAATAGTATCAATCATGTTATAATCACTCTAATCAAAGGAATGAAACCTTTTCAAGGTATGCAACCAACAGATTTGCATATAAACAATTCAAGCAAAGGACAGATTACTGCCTCAAGCAAGTTCAACTAACGGATTTCCTCTAACTTTTCATATCAATTCATAAACATTGATAAGTATACAAAACTTTTACTACAGTGCTACTTTTATACAAGTAGATAATAACTAAATTCTCAATCAGGGTAATAATGCTAAAAAGAAGGAAAGGAGACTTCTAGTTAAGATTCAACACTTACCACTCTTTCCACCTAATTTTAACAGTCTATTCATCTCATACCCATACTGTAGAGTTCTTATAGAAATTCTAAAGAAGAGAACACTCATAATTTCAAGAGAGAGAGAGAGAGAGAGTACCTTCGTATTTTGAAATCCTATAACAACTATCTTCCATTACCTAGAGGAAGGAATAGAGAAATTCTGATCTCTATTTTAACCGAGTTCAGGACTGTACAACTTCCAAGAAGTAATATACATATACTCTAATCCCATCAGGAAAAAGAAGGCAAGTAAAGCAATACGTATGTTTAGCCTCAGGCTCAGATCAAATAGAATCACCTTCAGATTTTCCAATAGACCATTGCGATCTTACAACTATACATTTAAACAAATGCCAATAACATTTCCTTTACATAAATGTTAAAAAATCTAATCTCATACCACCATTCTGTTCAAAAGCAATAGTCTACATTTCTTCCTTTCTCGTACCATTTGGTCTAAGAGTTAGGATAATCTTCCATTATCTATTTATTATTAATAGATCAAACTACATTATTTCTACCATTACATAGATAAGTCATTATATCATTTCAAGATACTAAACTAGAAATGCATGTACAGAGTCAATAATAGGATTCCAAATGCAGATTCATCAAGCCTCAAAATCCAAACTACCTATATCATAGTAATTATCCATGCTTTAACTGTGCAAAATAAATAAATCATTCTGTGGTATATGGATCATTTCAACCCAAATCTCCACTACAAAAAGGAAAAGCATTAGTTGTACTTAAATAAACTTAACGACGTTGAAGTCGTTGTTTTACTTATATAGTAGAATTCCCGACATTGTAAAATGTGGCTTTAAAAGTAGACTTCGTAGTCATCTCAGGGTATACACAGCCATAACTCAACCACACTTATTACCTAACTTTCACTATGGCAGTCCCAGATTAACCCACAAATTTCCGGGAGATACGAGAGGTTATACAAATATGTTTTCTCTTCCTATATCCATGTAAAATCAAAAAACGGTTTAATCAAACACTACCATGCTCACAAAACTTTGTATACATAAGAACATTCATACCCCTTTAAAATAAAGGTACAGGCTTAGAATTCAACCATATTTCCAACTCATGCGACTAAACCAGTCGAGCTTTACAGAAGGAACTAACATTTTCACCACAAATCCAACTATTTACTTTCCTGAAGCTGTCTAGTAATAGTTAGAGTTCATACAACTAAGCAACAATCATATAAACCAACCATATTTGAAACAACAGTTTATTCAAGTAGTGTCTTCAAACACGAAATCATCAAGCACGAAGTCTATCATGGTGCCAGTTTTTAAATTCAATACCTCAGCCAGACAAAGAAAACATAAAACACTTCCAACAGAAATCAAAGTCCATATTGTATTCACAACATGGAAAGAAGATTAAAGAAGCAGATTTCATCAGGATCTACGTATAACCTAGAATTCCCAAATCAACAAAAAGGAAAACCAATACATTGCTACCAGCTAAGCCAACTATACAAAAATCATCTGAACAGAGTTGTTCTAATGAAAGCATTTAAAGGAAAGCAAGATTTTTAAAAGTTAGGGCCTATCATGCCTGATAGTGTCGCTAAAAATTTGAAGAAGACCTCTGAATGTGCTCGCACCTTCTCTTCTTCTTCCACGAAAGATTAAACAACAAAATATTGTTACCTCCATGCCTTATATATTTCCCCCGACAGAGAAGTAAACTAGAAACTCTCAAAATTGCCATGCAATGAAGAGTAGACGGCTGGTTCGAAGAACCAATGCTCATCAGAGTGAAAAACGGAATGCATGGAAAACAAAACAACCAAACAAAATTCCACTTGCATGCCTTCCCAAGAAATCCACGCTCGAGGCCCAATGCTCATTAATTGCATTTATTTTTATTCTCCCGCCTATTTTCCATTACCACCAACTTCCAAAGTTGGTGATTGCCAAGACAAAATAAACAAACATTCCCATCCTTAGAGATACCACCACGTAAGACTATATTAGCAATTTTTATCCTCCGCTAAACCTGACAGCATTCCCTGTCCTTCAACCTTATCCCTTCTTAAATGCCATGGAAACCACCGCCCATGACTCACGACCCTCCTTAGGTCCCCCTTCTTAGCATTAGTTAAGATAGGTTAGTGACTTAGGTTAGATCATAGGATATGACATTAGTCTCATTTCCATAGTGCTAGGTTTAGTTAACCCTTAGGAGAATTAAGCTCATAGTTTAGGACTAGGTTAGATTAACAAATCTTGTAACATTAGGTTATAGTTTAGGTTAAAACTATTAACCTTACTGATTCTAGTCCAGGTCCCCTAAATAGGACTAATCAGTATTTGAGTTCAAAACAGGATAAAACATTTCCTGTATCATATTCCATTTGGCATCAAATAATTTAAGCTTTAGATATAAAACTTACACCTCCTACCTGCTTAAGGTCCAGGTCTTTCTTGATGTTATGATATCTGGAACAAGATTCTATTTACCATGATTAGCCAGAGTTAACCTTTAGAATTTGATCATTCAAAGCTCAATCAGACTTTGTAACTCTTCGAAAAGTCAATACAATTTGTTCATTCTGAATAAACTTAAAACATTCCTTGGATCAATGCAACTGATCCAAGGCTGAGTCATAAAGGTGGATAAATCCACAATTCATCCAGAAATCAGATTGAACTCAAGTGCAAGAATGAAAGAAACAAAAGTTCCAAGCACATTCCGGTTCAGTCAAAGATCTTAAGAGCAGAAAGGATATAATCCATATCAAGCATGACTTCCCTAAACCAAAGGAACATGTCCTAATATAGGAGAAATCATATATCAACACTTGAATGCTCAGGAGAAAGTAACAACTGTTCAGGGTGTTACATGCTTCCCTCCTAAAATATTCATCATCCCGATGATTACATCTTTTGATTTATCTTCAGGCCAATCAAGTCATTGGTTCTCTAAACAAATTACTATTTCCAACTTGAATAATTCCATAATTCAATATCGTGATACTATTCATTCAACCTGAATAAATGTTTGCCCCAAAATTGGCTTACATAAAGACATGAAAAAGATAAATTCATAATAATTATTTTTTTTTTTTTTCAGTCAACAGATTCAATTTTGTTCAAAAAGAAAGGGAAAAGTAGTTTTCATCTCTTCCAGATTTTCCCAAGTTGCACTTTCTTCGTTAAACTAGTCCCACTGGACCTTACATTGTTGTATTTCACGATTTCTCAAATGCAATTTGTGAGTTTCTAGCACTCGTGTGGGTTTAACCACGATTATTCCTGGGTCTTGGACCTGCAAGGAATTCCAATTTAAAACATGTGACAAGTCTAAAACGTATTTCTTAAGCAAAGAAATATGGAAAACATCATGCATGCGAGACAAAGTAGGTGGTAATGCTAATCGGTAAGCTACGGGATTGATTACTTTGACAATTTTGAAAGGTCCCACATAACGAGGTGATAACTTGGCAGCCTTGCCAAAAGTTATAGAACTCTTTCTTGGTTTAACACGAAGAAAAACCTTTTCACCAAGTTCAAATTTTTGGTCAACCCGCTTTAAGTCAGCATAGCTCTTATGCCTATCTGCTTCCTTCAATCGTTCACGAATCATTTTAACTTGTTGTTCCATTTCAGTAAGGATTTCAGGTCCAATTACCACTCTATCCTCAATACTATCCCAACTAATAGGGGTTCTACACTTTCTTCCATAAAGTGCCTCGAAAGGTGCCATTTTAAGAGAAGAGTGATATGTGTTGTTGTATGCAAATTCAACTAATGGGAGATACTCTTCCCATTTATACTGTTGATCCATGCAATACATTCGTAACATATCTTCCAACACCTAATTTACTCTCTCAGTTTGTCCATCCATTTCTGGATGATATGCAAAACTAAAGTTTAGTTTAGTTCCAAGAGTTGTATTAAGCGTTTGCCAAAATCTTGATGTCATTCTAGGATCCCTGTCAGATATTATCAATTCTGGTACTCCATGTAACCTGAAAATTTCGTGCACAAATCTTTTAGCTAACACAAGAGAATCATCCTTTAGATTTCCAACGATGAAATGAGCTACCTTTGTTAGTTTGTCCACAACTACCAAGATAACATCATGTTTATTTCTCGACATAGGCAGCCCTTGCACAAAGTCCATGCTTATTACTTGCCATTTATACTGCGGTATGCTATGGGGATATAATAAACCAGCAGGGTGCATGTGTTTTGCCTTCACCCACTGACATTCCAGACAATGAGTCACATAATTAATAACATCCTTTTTCATTCCCTTCCAGAAATATTGTTGTTTTAGATCAGCAAGCATTTTAGTAATACCGGTGTCCAGAAAAGGGTGAATTATGAAATTCAACTAACAATTTCTTTCTCAAATCATTTAGCAAAGGTACGTATACTCTGTTTTCATAACGTAAGATTCCTTCATTATCAAAATGAAAACCTTTATACCTTTCATCTTTTGGTTCTGCAGCAAGCGCTGCTTTTACTTGTTGAAAGTATATATCAGATTCTAATGCACTTTTCACCTCATCTTTAAACTGAGTTCTTAATGTTATAAGAGCATAAATGTGCTTCCTATGACTTAGAGCATCTGCTACTCTATTCTCTTTTCCTTTGATGTAACTAATATCAAAATCATATTGAGACAAAAACTCTAACCACCTTCGTTGTCTTGCATTTAGATTAGGCTGAGTGAAAATATATTTCAGCCCTAAATGATCAGTTTTCAACTCAAAAGGTTTCCCAAGTAAATAGTGTCTCCAAACTTGAAGTGCATGAACAATTGCAGCAAGCTCTAAATCATGAGGGGCATAATTCAGCTCATGTAACTTAAGTTTTCTACTTTCATATGCTATGACATGATCATTTTGTAACAAAACACCTCCAAGGCCTTCCCCAGAAGCATCCGTTACAACAGTAAAGTCTCCATTAGGGTCCTAGTACAGCTAAAATAGGTGTTGAAGTCAACTGAATTTTCAAACTTTTAAAATCAGATTCACACTTATCATCCCAAATAAATTTCTTATCCTTTTTCTGCAATGAAGTTATCGGTGCAGCCACTTTAGAAAAATCTTTAACAAATTTTCTATAATAACCAGCAAGGCCCATGAAGCTTCTCACTTCATGTACATTCTTTGGTGCAGGCCATTCGGTTATTACCACTATTTTTGAAGGATCTACAGCAATTCCTTCTTTACTAATGACATGACCCAAATAGTGAACTTCAGTATCAAAGAAAGAACATTTGGATAACTTACCGTATAACTTTCTTTTTCTCAAAATTTCCAAAACTACCTTCAAATGCTCATTATGCTCCTCAACACTTTTAGAATATATGAGAATATCATCTAAGAATACAAGCACAAACTTGTCCAAATATTCTTGAAAGATATTATTCATTAAGTTCATGAAAGTTGCGGGTGCATTAGTTAATCCAAAGGGTAAAACCGTGAATTCATAATGTCCATACCTTGTCCGGAAAGTTGTTTTATGAATATCTTCTTCTTTAATTCTTAATTGATGATACCCAGATCGAAGATCTATTTTGGAATAAACCGATGCTCCATGCGCATCTGATCAAATAAATCATCAATTCTTGGAAGTGGGTATCTATTCTTGATTGTTGCTTTGTTTAACATCCGATAATCAATACACAATCTAAGTGTTCCATCTTTCTTTTTCACAAATATCACCGGCGCTCCCCAAGGTGAAACACTTGGTCTAATCAAACCTTTAGACAAAAGTTCTTGCAATTGAGCCTTAAGCTCAACTAACTCTGTAGTAGTCATTCGATAAGGTGCCTTAGAAATAGGCTCCGTCCCAGGTTTGATTTCAATGGTGAAGTCAAATTCCCTTTTGGGTGGTAAACCTGGTAATTCCTCTGGAAATACATCTTTGAAACTTTGTAACAATGGGTATCATTTCATGAAATCACCATCTTCTTCTACAGATTCAGATATCTTTACTGCATATAAGGTACATCCTTTGTTTTTAGCCTTTTTAAGTTGCATAGTGATGAGTTTCTAACTGAAATTTCCCGTTTTACACCTTGAATCTCTGTTGTTTTCAACCGATCATCTAAACATCTTATATATTTTTCAAAGCAGTCTACTTTTGCTTTATGGTCAGCTAACCAATTAACACCGATGACAATGTCATAGGATCCCAAAGGTGCAACATAGAGGTCAACTTCCGTGGAAAAGTTAGGTAAGTCAAGGACTGCTCCAAAAAGACACATACTAACTGTATGAATAGAGTTATTACCATACTGTATAGTCCAAGATTTATCCATTTTTCCATCTTTTCTTTTAAGTTTAGAAGTGAGTTTACTAGAAATAAAACATTCAGTAGCTCCTGTATCAAAAAGAATAGTTACAGGTATGCCAAATAACTTACCAGGAACTTCTATAGGTGTCACTTGCCTTTCAGCTTGCTTGTCTTACTATGCAGCATGTATCTTATGTTGTTGATTACGATCATCCTTCTTCAAAGGGCATTGATTTGCATAGTGATCTTTGCCACAATTATAGCAGCCTCCTACAGGTCCCTTTTTAGGCTCAAAATTACTTCCAGCCTTAAAATTATCACGTTGACCTCCATAGGACTTCTGCCCATTATTATAATTCTTGGCAAAACTATCCCTTACATTTCCAACAGGCTTATTCGTTGTCGTTTTCTTATTATTATCCATTGAAAACTTATTTTTGTTGCCAAACTTTTTCCATGGCCCCTTCTTGGGTGCAAGAGAAGTTGAAGAAGGGTTTGGAATCTTCTTTCGCACTTCCTCTTTATGAGAAGAAATAGCCTTTAATTTCTATTCTTGCCTTATGGATTTTTCAACAACCCCTTCCATAGTGGTTGGGCTGTGAACATCAACCTCTCCTCCAATCACAGGATTCAGTCCCATGATGAATTTCCATATTCTTGAACTTCTCGTCAGTTTGATATGCTGGTATGCATACTTGAGGAGTTTCGTAAACCGCTCCCAGTATTCAGTTATAGTTAGCTTTCCTTGAACTAAGTTCTGGAATTCTATCATTTTCTGATCATAGAAAAGTTGTGGCAGCCAATGTTGCCTAAAATAGCCTTTAAATTGATCCCAAGTGATGTTGGTTTCATCAATATTTAGCTCAGCTTTACGGCTATCCCACCATGAAGATGCTTCATGAGAAAGCTGATAGGCTCCCCAAATAGCTTTGGTTTCCTCCGAGAAGTTTCTTATTGCAAAGTACTTCTCCATTTCACTGAGCCAGTTCTCAGCTCCATCTCCTAATGTGGTGCCATCAAATTTAGGTGGACTTATCCTTTTTATATCATTAGTGAGTTCCACTGCCAACCTAGCCTTTTTGTTTTCTGGTTGGACAGGTACATTTCCATTGTTATTACCAACACCCATATCGGGTTGTCCTCAGGAGGTGGCTGATTGTTGTTACCAACTTCATCGTCCTCCTCATTTCCCATCACTTGTTGTTCAAGTACAACCAAATGATCTCTTGTGTCCAGTAGGGCAGCAAGGATCTCATCAAGTTTTTGGGTTGTTGCCGCCCTTCCTTAGGTGGAGCATTATTCGCAACATTTCCCCTTGTTCTAACCATTTTCTGTTATAAGAAAATTCAGGTTTTTATCATATTATGGACACAATAGGTCCAAGAGCTGCAACCTTCAGCTCTGATACCAAGATGTAACATCCTCATTTTAATACATTAGAACAAGATAAAAAAAAATTTTTATTAGTGTTTTCTAGTTCTAAATACATAATTTAGAACACATAGATCATAACAATCATTCTTATAACAGATAACCATATGCAATTGTAATGACTCGGTGTACCGCCGATCTATTCATTCCATGACTCGGTGAACTACCGATCTATTCATGTGTATCTTAGAGTTGGTGTTTTCATCAGAACACTTCACTCTTGTGGTTCTCTTCCCTAATCTGGGATTCTGAGTGCTCTGTCTAAGGAACCTATCTAAATAATTGTTACCATTATTCATCGGCATCACGTCCCTTAGACTAGGTGACATAGGACAACGCAATCAGCAGCTTGCGATACTTTGGCCAAAGATTTGAAACATACTGTTCATGTTACTTATTCCTTGACGGCATACTCGTCAATCCGAATACGTCCTTCACCCCACTCCCATGTTATATAGAATGTCTTATACTGACTTCTGTCAGTCCCCTTGTCCCAAGTTTTCACTCCGAAATCGGGTTAATATCATAATTCACGTTATAAGGATGCCCTTGAAGACTAGGGGTAAGGTGATACATCTTGGGTTAACCAATGTTCACCCTGTGTCAAAGCTATCCCGAGTCTCGAGGGCTGCCTCATAATCTACCTATGATCTTAACCATCGAAGGGAAGTCTTGATCAAGTTTCAGGTGTAAATCTTAACGATCAATGTAGAAGGGTGTTGCCATATGTCACCTGCATTGTTGTATCCTCGAGAAGATCCTAATCTTCTCGAAGGTACAACCCTACAGTTGACATGTGTCAACATCCTATGATACAGCCTCGGAAAGATGTACATACTTCCAAGAAGTTACTTAAGTTGAGTTATAATTGGTTTACAGGCCCTCCTAACTGGGTAGCCTTCCCCCAACCCTAGGTCCCACACTTTTGAGTTACCTTACGCAATTAGGTTCAGTTCGCAGAGAAAAGTTTTAATAAGATTTAAGATCACGTCAAGGTGCCAATTGGTTCCTAATAACCTTGTTTCCTCATAATAGGGCAACAACCCTAAGTTTTTCCATAAGGAAGGTAACTAAACCCGTAAGGGTTCGTATCAACCTCGAAGACTAAATATATCAGACTTATTACCATTAAGACATGGTGTTTTATAGCCATCAATTACATTGCTTTGAATTAGAACATTATTAGGGAGTAATAGAATACTCTTCCAGTTATAGCTACATGTTAGGGCATAGTTCAACCTCAACTTCCCTAAAAATGCAGTGGTCTAATTTCCAATTTAGCCATATTCATAATATATAAGAATTACTAACATAAACATGTAGTATTCAGCCACATAATTTTACAAGGCTTACTTAGGGAATCCATCTAGACCCCATTGCATATAATAATAAGAATGCACTCTCATTCATACATAACAAGAGAAGATCAATTCAACAAATAAGAACACACCACGTAAGTAATATGTCCCCATTTCATTTATTTCCAAGCCTATACAATTACAACTTATGCACTTCGGCATATTTTAATACAATAATCACCAACAAAAGAGTAACTTTCTTCTTATAGTACAATTAGAGAAATCATGTCGAATTCATCATAAAAACCAGATTAAACAATCATGCATCATATCAGATCTGCATGCCTTTACCACTTACGATGACCATCTGCAAAATTTGCTAGCACGGGTCAGTTCAGTGAACTGAGCATGATAAGCACTAATTCTTAAAACAATTGCATTCCACCAATTGTTTCCATTAAACAACCTGTTTAAATGAAATCAATTTCATCAAATCCATAATCATGAATCACGCTAATTTTCTTTCTACCATTCTAATATGACTTTATAACATAACTCATATTATAGTTACTATTTCAACTTAAATCTTTTTCGGATGATTCATCTTATACAAGAAAATAAGAAGAAACGATGTGAATCATAAGTACCTAGCCATCCGAAACCCAAGAACAGTATCAATCCTGTTATAATCACTCTAATCAAAGGAATGAAACCTTTTCAAGGTATGCAACCAACATATTTGCATATAAACAATTCAAGCAAAGGATGATTCACCTCAAGCAAGTTCAACTAATGGATTTCCTCTAACTTTTCATATCAATTCATAAACATTGATAAGTATACAAAACTTTTACTACATTGCTACTTTTATGCAAGTAGATAATAACTGAAATTCTCATTCAGGGTAATAATGCTGCTAAAAAGAAGGAAAGGAGACTTCTAGTTAAGATTCAACACTTACCACTCTTTCCACCTAATTTTAACAGTCTAATCATCTCATACCCATACTGTAGAGTTCTTATAGAAATTCTAAAGAAGAGATCACTCATAATTTCAGAGAGAGAGAGAGAGAGAGAGTACCTTCGTATTTTGAAATCCTATCACAACTATCTTCCATTACCTAGAGGAAGGAACAGAGAAATTCTAATCTCTATTTTAACCGAGTTCAGGACTGTACAACTTCCAAGAAGAAATATACCTATACTCTAATCCCATCAGGAAAAAGAAGGCAAGTAAAGCCATACGTATGTTTAGCCTCAGGCTCAGATCAAATAGAATCACCTTCAGATTTTCCAATAGACCATTGCGATCTTACAACTATACATTTAAACAAATGCCAATAACGTTTCCTTTACATAAAATGTTAAAAACGATCTAATCTCATACCACCATCTTGTTCTAAAGCAACAGTCTACATTTCCTTCCTTTCTCGAACCATTTGGTCTAAGAGTTAGGATAATCTTCCATTATCTATTTATTATTAATAGATCAAAACTACATTATTTCTACCATTGCATAGTTAAGTCGTTATATCATTTCAAGATACTAAACTAGAAATGCATGTACAGAGTCAATAATAGGATTCTAAATGCAGATTCAAAATGCCTCAAAATCCAAACTACCTATATCATAGTAATTATCCATGCTTTAACTATGCAAAATAAATAAATCCTTCTGTGGTATATGGATCATTTCAACCCAATTCTCCACTACAAAAAGGAAAAGCATTAGTTGTACTTAAATAACTTAACGATGTTGAAGTCGTTGTTTTACTTATATAGTAGAATTCCCGACATTGTAAAATGCGGTTTTAAAAAGTAGACTTCACAGTCATCTCGGGTATACACAGCCATAACTCAACCACACGTATCACCTAACTTTCACTATGGCAGGTCCCAGATTAACCCACGAAATTTCCAGGAGATACAGAGGTTATACAAATATGTTTTCTCTTCCTATATCCATGTAAAATCATAAAAATGACAGTTTAATCAAACACTACCATGCTCACAAAATTTTGTATACATAAGAACATTCATACCCTTTAAAATAAAGGTACAGGCTTAGAATTCAACCATATTTCCAACTCATGCAACTAAACCAGTCGAGCTTTATAGAAGGAACTAACATTTTCACCACAAATCCAACTATTTACTTTCCTGAAGATGTCTAGTAATAGTTAGAGTTCATACAACTAAGCAACAATCATATAAACCAACCATATTTGAAACAACAGTTTATTTAGTAGTGTCTTCAAACACGAAATCATCAAGCACGAAGTCTATCATGGTACCATTTTTTAAATTCAATACCTCAGCCAGACAAAGAAAACATAAAACACTTCCAATAGAAATCGAAGCCCATATTGTATTCACAGCATGGAAAGAAGATTAAAGAAGCAGATTTCATCAGGATCTACGTATAACCTAGAATTCCCAAATCAACAAAAAGGAAAACCAATACATTGCTACCAGCCAAGCCGACTGTACAAAAATCATCTAAACAGAGTTGTTCTAATGAAAGCATTTAAAGGAAAGCAAGATTTTTAAAAGTTAGGGCCTATCATGCCTGATAGTGTCACTAAAAAATTGAAGAAGACCTCTGAATGTGCTCGCACCTTCTCTTCTTCTTCCACGAAAGATTAAACAACAAAATATTGTTACCTCCATGCCTTATATATTTCCCCCGACAGAGAAGTAAACTAGAAACTCTCAAAATTGCCATGCAACGAAGAGTAGATGGCTGGTTCGAAGAACCAGTGCTCATGCAGAGAGCAAAAAATGGAATGCATGGAAAACAAAACAACCAAACAAAATTCCACTTGCATGCCTTCCCAAGCAATCCACGCTCGAGGCCCAATGCTCATTAATTGCATTTATTTTTATTCTCCCACCTATTTTCCATTGCCACCGACTGCCAAAGTTGGTGATTGCCAAAACAAAATAAACAAACATTCCCATCCTTAGAGATACCGCCACGTAAGACTATATTAGCAATTTTTATCCTCTGCTAAACCTGACAGCATTCCCTGTCCTTCAACCTTATCCCTTCTTAAATGCCATGGAAACCACCACCCATGACTCGCGACCCTCCTTAGGTCCCCCTTCTTAGCATTAGTTAAGATAGGTTAGTGACTTAGGTTAGATCATAGGATATGACATTAGTCTCATTTCCATAGCGCTAGGTTTAGTTAACCCTTAGGAGTATTAAGCTCATAGTTTAGGACTAGGTTAGATTAACAAATCTTGTAACATTAGGTTATAGTTTAGGTTAAAACTATTAACCTTACTGATTCTAGTCCAGGTCCCTAAATAGGACTAATCGGATTCGAGTTCAAAACAGGATAAAACATTTCCTGTATCATATTCCGTTTGGCATCAAATAATTTAAGCTTTAGTTATAAAACTTACACCTCCTACCTCACTTAAGGTCCGGGTCTTTCCTAATGTTATGATATCTGGAACAAGATTCTATTTACCATGATTAGCCAGAGTTAATCTCTGGAATTAGATCATTCAAAGCTCAATCAGACTTTGTAACTCTTTGAAAAGTCAATACAATTTGTTCATTTTGAATAAACTTAAAACATTCCTTGGATCAATGCAACTGATCCAAGGCTGAGTCATAAAGGTCAAATCTACAATTCATCCAAAGGTGGATAAATCCACAATTCATCAAAATCAAGATTGAACTCAAGTGCAAACCAAAGGAACATGAAACAAAAATCATATAAACACTTGAATCCAAGCAAGTAACAATTTTTCGGTTCACATAACTTTCTTAATTACTTGATCTTAAGATGGAAAGGATATAATCCATATCAAGCATGACTTCCAAATATAATGAACCACAAGGAAATGTCCCCACATAAGGGAGCAAGAAGATATCAAGCTGAAATGTGTTGCTTTAATTTTATTTGAAGTTTTACATGAAGAATATATTATAAATGATTACTTGTAATCATTCCACTTTCAAAAGAATACTTTGCAAAAAGATAGGAATCAAATCAAGTAAAGAAATGACATCAAGAGGAAAACAATGGTGACAGGATACATGGGTGATTGTGACAAGGTGGAAAAGACAAAATTACATCTGGTAGTACAAACTAATAGCTTTGCACATGTAACAAGAAGGTAAAAATTGACTCCAAAATGATAACTGAAAAAAAAATATTTGTACGGTTAGACAAAGTGCATTCCCGCTCTGATGAAAGATCAAGTTCTTTTTCTGTGAAGAAAATAATATTCTCTTACTAGTTTTGGGGGAATTAAAATGTAAAATCCATCAAGTTTTGTATAAATATGAGGGCATGTCCTCATATCAAAGGAGGGTTATTTTTCTATATGAAAAAATTTGAAAGAGAACTACTATAATTCTGTAAATTTCCATTCTCTTATATGGAATACATGTGAACTTTGAGTTATTCAAATATTTGTGCTAAGGTGATTGCACTTTATAGGCATTAACAAACATTGAGGGCATTTGATTCATGTCCCCTTGTTAAGGAATTAAAATTTTGAATCACATATGTTTTCTTATGATTTTATGTTATGAATCTTGTGTGTTATGTTGGTACCCAAATTGATCCCTCCCCGTAAACCATGCAGCATACACAAGCTAAGCAGGATGCTTAGAGGAAGACAGACTAGGATTTGAGTCATTTTGTAGTTGGGGATGGATCTGGCAGCCTCTTTTTCACTCTGACTTGGGGGATATTGGATAGCACCTCACTAAGGGTATGACCTACCCTACTACTTTAGGTTCTTCCTACAACCAGGGTGAGAGGACCCATTTTGTAACTTGTATTTATGAAAGAAATGAATAGAACAACAATATTTGGACTCTCTTTCTTAGGGATATGAAAAGGAAACCTCAAGAAGATATGGTCAATGCAGACATCATCTAACTCTCACGAGTTTTCACACTAGAAAATGCATATATCTTAAAAAAGGCTCGATTACTAAAGACAATTGTAAATTCCAACTTGCTCTTACATACTTTGGACAAAGGGTGAACAAATTTGACAAATCTCCATAGTATTTATGCATTAATAGTGCAAGTAGGGGTAATTCAGGTGGATCTGATGGTTATTGGTTGTAATTTTGATGTATTTTTGGGAAGTTAAATAAGATAAAGTTGATTATACAAAGAACTCAAATGAACCTTACAAATAGCATATAATTGTTCTTGATGTAAAATATGGATCACACAGTCCAAAGCATTCCTTCAACAAAAGGTTTGTATTCATGGAAGCCCAAGAATATAGGATTTCACACAAACTTTGAGAATTCAAACACAAAATCTCATGGTAAATTATCAACAAAATACTAACAATCTCTTGATCAAATATGCTCCAGATACACTCAGGAACTGACAAAAATCCTAGATCAAACAGATAAAAATTGAATTTAAAATCGTTTACCACATTATGAAGGAAATATCCATCAATCATGTAATTACAATTACCAAAATGTCACTACTTTTAGACCAAGGATTTGTGTAATTCAGAGAGATTAATTAGCATAATATTGCAACAAAAATGTAAACAATTGATTCAAAACAATTCATCTTGAAACAAAGTAACAGTTCTCACGAGAATACACACAGATTAATTCAATAAACTCCAATTCTTCAATAAGGGGACACAACACTATGACCTCAATATTTGCCAATGACTGTACAATGCAATCATCTTGGCAAGAAGGTTTTGGAATAGGTGAACAAAGCTTGGGTATCTCATGTTGGTTCAGTTTCAACAAGTACAAACAAGGTTCTCTCCTTTTTCTCTAAAGCTTAGAAAATTTAACCCCCCTTATGCAAGAGTATTCTCATCGCATTTATACAATTTCAATCATTCACTCATTCTCCATTTTCCCCAAAAGCATGAATATCTAAGAGAATATTATTCCTCACAGCATATAGTTTAATTTATTATTACTTATCCTGAAAAATATCCCATCTTATATTGCCAAGTGGAAAATTCATGAGCTATTCACGTTTTTCATTTCCTCATATATGACTGGGATGCCATGTCATCCCTTTTGATATTTTTTTAATCATTTCTCCCTTTTGGCGGGAAATAAATCTTTTTTCATAGTTCCTAGCTCCTTCATATGGCTTGATGTGATATGCAATCCCTTTCACCTTTTTAGAATCAACTTTGAGAAATACATACTTATGTTCATGTCTTTTAGAGATGAATATTCTCACATGGATTGTATCACATCAATCAAACATATTTTGTTACACAATGCCAATTTCCTTCAAATTTATTTCCTTCATGTGAGCTGAGTGAAAAATCTTTCTTCATTTGATGGCAGTGATTTTTCTCGACTCAACATTTGCATCATTCTCATTATAAATTCAACTCTATTTTCTCCCCAATATGCATCCTTTTTCTATTCTTGAATGTGAGGAATTACTGCAAAGCTATTTTTTGGTGCAATGGCAAGGGTGGTTGTGGTGAATAACTTGAAGGAAATATCATCAGAAGATTTAAATCAAATCTTCGACTTAACTAGCCCAGATGAAGCCTTTGTCAGGGCTTTGTTTGAAATTGTAGACCCAGGGGACAACAAAGGGCCCTTGACCTATTGGTAGGTTCAGCTCTCACTTCATCTGATATTTTTCAAGATCAATCTTGTGTTACAATATTTTTGTGGGAACACCGAGAAAAACTCCGTAAGAATTGAAGAAATTATGGATTGAAAGGAGGCATGTTATAGCAGGGACGACTGAATATGAATCTCCCTTTCTATGTAATGAAGAATTTGTGTTGAAAGAGGTTCCCGGGAAGCCTACATACTTTATGACAATACCTCAATTGACATTTTGCCTACCATTTCTCACAAAGTAGAAGAATTGGAGCAACGAATCATTTCTCTAGAAGAAGGTCGAGCAAGACCTATGTTACTTCAACAATCCACAGTACCAACACCATCATCAAGAAGAAAGAGGGGGGAATCAAGATCTCAACCCCCAATTATTATTTTGGATGAGGAAGAAGTAGATCCTTCATCTCCTCAACATTTTAAGGCATCACTTTCTACCATCAAGGAGGATAAGGGCAGTATACTCTCCAACCTTCCATTCATCCAGTGTAACGGGACTCCTTTAATGGAGAAAAATTATCAAGACCTTTGTTTGTTCCTCTACCAAGAGAGCACCCACATTTCACGAGGAAGCACAAGGGTGAGCCTAGTTCTAAATCTCTTACTCCACTAGGTCCAAGGGTCACAGTGTTTTCTCTTCCAACCACTCAAAATTCTCACCTTTAGTCCACTTCTTACAAGGAAAAAGGGAAAAGGCATTTCCTACAGTGGTTTAGACCTTTTGGATGGGTATCTTCTTATCAAAAGAAGATAAAGATGAGGAATATCATGGATGGACCTAGAATGACTATTGAGTCATTGATGGAGATGGGGATGTCTCGAAATTTGGCAGGGTCAGTTGTATTTGCTAAAATAGCTCAGGGTTCAGAAGAGTTTATACCAAGGAAGAATAGGTTGTTGAGTAAAATTCCCCCATTTGGAGAAGATTTCAGAGTGGAAGTAGAAGAATAAATGTTTTTCTTTTCTTTTTCTTTTTATATATTTTTCAAGATGCATGCAACTTTTCATAATGAGATGGGGCCCCTATATAACCCTAATTTTTATTTTTTCCACAATACAAAAGATATCAAATAGTTACATTAGTTCACATGCTTCATAATAGATTTGAAATATTATCAAAGCAATATAAAAATCTAGTGTATTGTATCAAATTACATTCATGTCTGAAAACAACAACTTCAAAGTGATATTCAATTTTCATGAAACAAGAGTAATAATTGAAATAAGATGAAAATAAAGTTCAAAGAAAAAAAAGCCTAAGCTTGCTCATCAGTCTTCACATCTGAATCTTCATCTCCATCATATTTCTCTTCCTTTGGCTACCTCTCCATGTAGGCATCATACCTTTGAAACAGTGGCATTATCTCCTCTTCAAGTTCTGTGTGATACTTGTATATCAAGTGATTCTTATTCAATATATCACTGCATTCAGACATCCTTGGTCTAGATTCCCTTAACCCTTTATTCAGCTCCGTAATCTTATTCTCCACCAAAGTGATCCTTTTGACAATATCATAGGAACAAGGTTCTTCTTTAATATGTTTTTCAAAGGATTGAACTAAGACATCAACCCCCAAATTCCCATAAACCATTTTTTTTGATCAGATACCATTTTTCTAAGTATACAATCTATACCATCAATGGTCTTGCCTACCCATTCCTTCTCAGTTGTCAACCTTTTCTATGATTTTATTCAAAGTTTCTACCTTGATCTTTGCCAAGTCTTCTATTATATATTGAGTCCCTTTTTCATTTGGTGGCACTATTCCCTCTTTTTCCAGTAAGTCTTCATCAAGCTGGTTGATTCTTTCTAATTTAGGGAAAATCCCTTCCCAATAGAACAACTCATTATCACACTCTCCAACAACTTCATTAATATCATTAAGTAATTTAGAAAGTTTTGCATACCTATCAGTTTGCTTTTTCAATGACTTTCTTACCCTCTTGAGATAAATTTTCTATCCACTTATCTACTGCCTGAACTTTCTTAGTATCTTTTTCAATCTTTTCCAGTGTTTCAGGGGTGATGACAGTGACAACTTCTTCTTGTGTGTCCTACCAGTCTATGTAAGCATGAGGTTAATGTTTTTACTTGTTCTTTTAATTTCTTTTGGATATATTATCCTCATCAACCCTTTGTAACAAACCTTCAACTGCCTCTGTCACTCCATGTTTCAATGATTCCCTATTAGGTTTTCCCAACTGGATATGCTAAATATCATAATCACCCTCTATGATATCATACTTTGTTTTTCCCTAATGAGGATTTGTAACCTCCAAAGTTTTGAATCCATGTTGGTCTACCCTTGTCTTGGTAATAATTCTTGCTTTCTTCAAAGAATCTTTGGGATTTGGAATTGATATACTAGTGATACTTAGAGCTTATTTTGGAGTAATTTCCTTTTCCCCTTGTTGAATAACTCCTCCCAACCATCCATCCATAGGGACATTTCCTTTCTTCTCCTTCTGTGGAGTTTTAGAATATAACACCAGTTCTTTTGATGTTTCTTTAACTTTTATTATTTGCTTTTCATGATCCAATGTGACAACATCTGATTTCTCCTTACTTTGTTCTTGATCCTGTGACTGAGTGCCATCTTCTGGATTTTTGCTACCTATTGCTCCCTTGTCCTGATTATTTTTTTCCATGAGAACCACATTTTAAATTGACACCTCCTTTGGATCCCTAGGATAAGTAACCAATGCACTGTATCTATGTTCTTTGTTGAGGTATCTGTAGTTTCTTTTGGAGCATCTTCATCCATACTTGGGGTTTTGACTAGCTCACTATTCTTCACAATATCTTCACCCCTTTTGGTGGTTGTTTAATGGATGATCCCTCTTGAGGCTATTCTTCAACTCCTTTATGCCCTGTTGGCTGAGTTTCCAATTGTAATTCCTAATCTTTATCTTTCTCAAGATGAATCTCAGCATGTCTACTCATTTCCTTTGATACCTCGTATAGCTCCTTCTAGAACATTTGTCTCTTGAAGGATCTCACTTCATGTTACTTTACTTTGAACATTTTGGGGTTGGCCCTTCATGCTTACATCTGATGCTTGGTGGGGATCTTGAAAATGCACCTCATGTTCAGGAGTTTTTATATCTTTAGTTGTATGAATCTCAACATTTACATCAACCATTTCTAAATCAGAACATCTTTAAACAATTCAACTATATCATCATCTATTTTTTATGGATTTTTAGATTCCTTACTTTCTGGTTTATTTTGTACATGTTCCTTCTTAACTTCAACTAACTAACCAGGCATCTGAGTACTGCCAATTATCTCTAGAACATTTTCAATTAGGGAGGAAAATGCTACCATACCAGAAACTTCACACTAGGAGTAGATTACACATTTTCAGGAGTCTGGGATGACAATGTTTGATGAGAAAATGAAGCAACAACCTTCTTTTGATCTTTAGTCAAGACAGGGGGCTCAATTACTTCAAGTTTTGTATGCTTATGTTTTCTTGATACATGGTCACCAACATCCCTTGTCAAAGGTTGTTCCAACACCACCTTAACCTTCTTCTTAGCTCTCTCAAAGTGCTTGACATTTGGTGCTTCTCTTTCCTTAGCACTATATGATTTGGCTTGAATGTCTACACCTATTAGAGATCCTCTCATCTTCTTTCCAGAGTCTAATGATCCTGGTAAAACTTCTACGAGAGTTTTTATGTGATCAAACCTTTCCCCTTTTCCCAAGCGCATCGCTTGCTTGATTATAGGAGCATCCTACATGGATTTTAGAAGTATTCCTTTAGCCTTTTGGACTAGATCAGACCTCGAGGACTAATTTAATGTTCTTCTCAACACATTGGAGATCCTTATATAAGGGCAATCTAGTTCCTTTTCTTTCCAATCAATGAAACTAATTGATTTTGATTCTAGTTTCTAGTCATGGTAGTATCATCCCACTATATCCTTGTCATCTATAATTCCTATGGGACTACAAAAATCTTGAAATCAATAATCTATCTTAATGACATTCTAGAAAAGTCCCTTAATCTGACTTCTTCCTCATCTAGATAGTTCATCCAATAATCTTCAAAGTGAGACTCATGTTCACCATTACTAATAACCCATCAAATATCATAGTTGGGTCTTGGTGTGAATCTCTCCATTCCAAATCTTTCCATCTCTTCCTCCATCAGTCTAGCTTTTATTATACTTTGGCATGAATACCTGCCAATTTGGATGGGGAATTTGATGTTTGTCTTGTGCCTTTTGGCAATTTGTTTATGCACAAAAGTCAATTGTCTTGATAATTCCATTAAGGCCCATTTTTCACTTACATATCTGGGTAATTTGCAAGGTTTTCCCTCGAATCCACTTACCCTCAAGTATGTGAAGAACCTGTATTATATGAAAACACAACCATATTCCTGAATTGTTTCCCTAGCAATAGTAGATAACCTATATTGCTCCCATTTTGGCTTGAAAAGGTAGGTCACAGGGGCAATAAAAGCATCATTCACCAACCTTACATTCCCCTTCCAATTTTTCAACCTTAATTATGGATATACATCATACACCCTGTAATCATCAAAAATAGCTTGCAGTGGGAGTCCTAGAAATGATTTAAAACAAGCAATGTTGTATATAAAATATGACATCATATAGAAATCAATATCAGTTGAACTACCTTTAGTAGTCTTTACCATCATTGTCAAAAACTTAGCATGAATAGATGCTGAAATAAAGTTTTCCCAACAGAAATTTCCTTGTTCCTCTAAGATGACCATTATGAAAGGGCACATCCATTCATGAAAATCATTAACTCCCTCAAGCCCTGCCATCTTGCTTAATAGCACAATTAAGTCCTCAACTTCTTCAACAAACATTGCCTTGGTCAACCTCTTAGGGATTCTTTTTATAGATGGTTTTTTTCTTTCAACCACCGAGAATTTAACATTGTAGCATACTCATCTCATCTTGCTTCATAATTGATTTGTGTGGATTCAACCATAGAAATTATCAGTTGATCTAGATTTGGAAACCCTAGAATTTCTTTGAAGGCTTCCGATATTAAATTTATCACTCTTTCTCCACTTCCATCTAATACCTCTCTTGTTTCTAGGTTGTAATTCTCCACACACAACCATATAAGCTCAAGAGCATGTATGGAAGGTGGGAAATAAGCTGCTATGGCAATGTCACTAGCATCAATGGCTATCATCCATTTACTTTTATTTGGTCACTTAATCTCCTCTGGAAATCTTTGAGGTCAGCATTTAACAACTTCATGTCCATGACCTTATCCAGATCACTGTAATACTTGGAATTCATGATAAAACATGATGCTAGATACTTCATCTTATATAATTCGTCCTTCCTTTAATTTCAACTTGAATATTAAGAATTGAATGGGGTAAAACAAGAACTTACTCATTTTTCCAAGAGCTCTGTGAATTTCTCTTTTTCTCGCGTGCTCCCGAATTATTTTTCCCAAATTCTTTACTTCTCGATCAATTACTTTGCCAATTTTTATAACTAGGGCATCCAAATATTTGCATGCAATGATAAAATTTGAAATACTTGGAGGCTTTTAATGATTCTACCTTGATTTGTGCAAAGAACGCATTAATGGTGGCAATCATAAATGCTTTATACTCCAAGTCGTCAATCTCACTTTTTCCATTTGAATGTGGGACATCCATGTGGATCAACCTAGTCTCTTGTGGGGTTAGGGAGTCTATTTACACATTAGCATTGCTTTTCAAATTGGTGCAAACCTGTAATCTTGACCCGCACCCCCACTTTTCCACTTTTAATAAGGAGTTGCCACATGTTTTACTTGAATAATGGTGGAGCCACGAAACTTACTTACATTTTAGCCAATTTTTTTCGTAAGTGCATAACTACATTTTTGACCGAGCATCTACATTTGAATTTTACTAAGATCTTGACATGTGTCTAAATATTATACATAACGGAACTGTGGGGCTCTTTTACACATTTGTTTGTTCTCCCCGTTGGATGCAAGATTGACAATATGACCCAATACCCTACTCTTCCGACCTTTGCGAAAATACGCCACATGTCTTTAGCGGGTCTCAAAACTTTTTATTGCACTTTGAATTTTATCAAATCAATATCAAGGAATGCATCTTTGGCCCAAAACCTGCTTCAGCCTCTTGTTTTGACACATAAATCGCTTTTGGGCCTCGGGGTAAAAATTGCACTTTACATTCACGATGTAAATAGTGTAACTTTGCAAACCAAGTCCATCGCAGGTGCATCCAAAGAAAGCATGCCACATGTTTTCATGGGCGGAGAAAAATGTGAAATTTGCAACAAAGGCCAAAATTTGATATAAAAGGATGATTTTCAAGTTTAAACCCAATCCATGATCAATTTTTCATAGAATTTTTCAAAAGAAACATGACTATTACATTCCTCAACCGAAAAAGAGGATCCACACCCTAAACACAAGGTTTTCATTCAAATTCAACATGATTATATCTTCAAGCATATGTTTTTACATGGGTAAACTAGTCAAAGAAAAATTTTCGAAGGCATACACTTGATAAAAGGGTTATATTGAATCGAGCACTAACATGTTAGAATATGATTAATGAGTTATAATTTCTACTGCAATTTTGTATTCATTATTTCTGTATGTAACACACTAGATCAGTCCTTGGTTGTTGCATTTTGGTTACTAAATCAATATTTTTTGTAAGCACTTACTCTACAATATTTTATCTAATTCTAAAATCCTTACTGCAACCATCTAGTTGAGTGATTTTTTCATTCTTTGAGTGTATCTTTGGCGTGTGATAATAGGAGCAATGAATACTTCATTAGAATGCTTGCATGAGCTCTTGTGTTAAGTATTTTGGAGATTGTGTTGAAAACATTTGCAATTGTTGAGTATCAATGAATGTAAATCTTTTGGTGTAGGAATTTTTCATTTCTTAATCATATTTTCTCTACTTTCCAATAATAGCATGTTGTCATGGTAATTTTTATTGCTTAGTTACAGAAATCAATCATCATTTACTCCCCTTCTTTTACAAGATCAAACCTATTATATATTTCCCCACACCATCACACTTCTAAAATAAATCCATTCACTACCTCGGTTGTTCTATTCCTAAGCATCATTGAAGACACTTCTTCATACCTAAATTTCCATGAGAAAAATGATGTAAGAACAATCAGCTTTTTGTCTTTAGTAACTTGTGTCTAATGCACTAAATATATGTAATACTTTTGTCACAACTCTTGCATATGAGTTTTATATCCATGCCCATATTTAGCTCATATTGACCCACCATTTAAAAGGAGTTAAGTGAAAATAATATCCCCTATATTCAAGTTACCCCATGGGTTCTCTCACCCTAGTCTATGTAGGACCAATAGTAGTAAGACCATGCCAAACCCTTTGTATGTGTCTCTCAATCATCCCAAATCTTGGTCCCAAAGAGAGTTTTAGACATATCCTCGGCTATTAAATACATGTACCGTACAATCTATCATTCTTCAAACATTCCCATTCTTTGAGAATGTTGTCAAACCCCAAAGGGGTGTAAAATTTGGAACCAAAAATTGAAGAAATAAACCTATGCTAATTTTATTTCCAATATCTACATATTGGAAGCTATATCCAAGCCAAATATGTGTTTGTAGCATTGTAAAATCCACATTTGGAGGTCACTTTCAAGAGCACCCACAATCAACCATTTACAAGGTTCTACAAGCTTAAAGCTTCCACAACCTTCACATCGAATTTTGTAAGGAATACATGGAGGAGTAGGTTTGCATCTGCTTATCTCTTTGTTTCCGCCATGTTTTTCCATGCTCACATTCTGAACTCTCGATGGGATTTACCCACATCTTCATTCATTTTTGTTTCATCTTGTAGTTCATATTTTCATTTTACTAACACTTGTGTTTTGCATTATTTGGTTAACTTTTTTTTTGTTTTTTTGTTTTTGGTGTTGTTGTGTTTTGCGGATCCTGGGAGAATCGAAATCACAATTTATATAAATTATAATAAAAATTTATTTTTGTGTTGTTTTACTATGTTTGTGAATCTTTTACGGTGTCTTTGCAATTGTTTTCGTGAAGCAAAATTAGTTTCAAAATCAAAAACATGGTTTTTATAATTAGGTGTTTTTCCACTAATTTTAGCTATAACTAAATCCACACTTTGCATAAAACCTCGGTAAATTTCTATATAAAAATAGCTATCTCTTTGTTAAACCCTACTTAATTTATATCTAAACCCCCTATCTCCCTACTAAATTCCTCTATCTCCCTCCCCTTATCCTACCCGAGCTACACCATCCCTCACATCCCTTAACACCCCCATCTTGACAAGATAGCTTGCTAAGCTGATCACCTCTCTAATAATCTCGAGCTACACTCACTACCTCCCGGCCCAACTCGGTCATGACTCGGTCAATCCGAACCCAACCCTTCACTCCCGGACCCCCTCTCCATGGATCCCCACACCGCTCACCCCACTCACCTTTCACCCACCCCCGGCCCTATCTACCCTCATTTCTCACCCCACTCACATTGTGATTTCCCTCTTGGTTCCTTCACCATTCCTGGACTCCCCCATCTCCCACTACCTAACCTTGTCACACCGAAACCTTCGCGCCAATGCCTAAGAACCAAACCTCCACCAAGCACCATTATCTCCACCTCTCTCTCATACCCAGTCACCAAGCTCCCTCCATTTAATCCTACCTTTGCATTCAAACCATATTTTTAGGTCTCCTATTAAAATAACACACAACAATAGCTTTAGGGTTTCATTAGTTCGTTTTTATAAAGTTTAAAGTTATGTCTAACTATAGTTTAGACTTAGGTCTCGAGTTATTATTTAATTTCTTCATTTTAAGTTTAGGTTTAAACTTCATGTATTAATTTTTAATATACTTTTTATTTCTTTTAATTTAATTTAATTAGATTTTTATTTCATTAATCTAATAAGTTGATTTTTTAATTAGATCATTAATTCATTTAGTTAATTAATTATTATTTTCTAATTAGTTAGCACCTTTTAATTAATTAATTAGTTTAGTTAATTTATTTAGGTATTTTGACTCAATTAGGACCTTTGATTATTATTTTTTTGTCAATTTTACTAAAGGAGACTAATTGTGAAAATTACTATGACAGGGTTATTGGACGTTTTCATCCCTTTAACTCACTTTTTCGTATTTTTGCAAACATTCAATCATTTTTGCACCGTAACTAATTCTTTGTGGGTGGGTTTTGCATACATTTCATTGTTGCTTTTCATTTTTTGAGGTTAATCACATCAATACCACATGTATGATATTTTCTCACGCTTGTACAAGCGATCTTGAAAATTAGAAACATGAGTTTTGTTGTTTTTTTCATGTTTTCTCGTGTGTTGTTTACCACATGAAAACTTACTAATCCTTTTTACGACTGTCTCTAAATATGGTTTTTAAAAACTTTCAAACTACTAATTACATGTTGTTTTTTTCACATCAATTAAACCCCCTTATCATGTTCACAAACATTATTAAAATTAACCCTTAATGTAAACTTTTTGAAGTCAGGTTGTATTCCCTTATTTTGACCGTCAGAATCGTGGGAAGTGCATGGTCGTCGGGGATAGAAACTCATTGTGGGGATTACCACAAGAAACCCAAAGTATTTCGGACCTTGAGTGTACCAACCGACGAAATGTGAACTCCCACCCAACCGACAAGTACGCCTTTGTGAGATTAGTGTCAAAATTTTCCTTAGTGGTAACCCCAAAGTGCAATCCTTTGAAAAAAATACGTGTTCATTTCATCAAAGGGGGTAAATTAAATCCAGGATACTTTATGAATTTTCCTAATGGAACTTTCTTGGAAAAATAAGATCACTTAGACAATTTTTGACATTTAGGGAGAGAACCATATTCTAGGATGCCATGCCTTGTCCAAGCCAATTTAAGGTAGAGGCCATCTTTCACTTCATTTTTTTTATTTTTTCTTATGTGTTACACACTTGTCTTCACTCTTTTCATTCATGTTTTCTCTCTCATTCATCTTGTTACTTTGTAAATGAGTCTAAGTATTGAGTTGTGGACATCTGTATCCACACTTAAGCACTTTCATCCTTTGTCATCTAAGTCTTGACATCGTGATATTCACGTTATCATGGCCAAGCACCATCATGATCACCTTAATCCCTCACTTTCATAAGTCTTAAGTTTAACATTACATTGTTGAACTTTAAGCATTTCATCCTCTCATTTCATCTCCTTCACATTCACTTTGTTGAATTTTTGACATTTTCACATTCCTTCATTCCTCTCTTTTAAAGCATTCACTTTTCTCTCATTTTAGATCATTAATCAATCACTTCCCCTTTATCTCTTATCTCCAATTTCATGATTTTCAAAATCTTTCATCATCATTTCTTCACTTCTTGTTTTGACATTCACATTGTTTTCACTTGAGTACTTTTCTCCGATTATTTATTCCTCTCTTAACATCCATCTCATTAAGATTTGAACATCCCTCATTTTATTTCTATGTCTCTTCATTCTTAACAAATAATCTTCTTAATAATTGAGCACCTTCATCATGTTTTCAAGTCTCTTCTCTTAACACCCCTTTTGTTAAGAGTTGAGGATCCTTCATCATTTCCTAAGTCTCTTCTCTTAACATTAATGTTGTTAAGTGTTGATCATCTTTAATCATGTTTCTAAGTCCCCTCTTGTAACACTCTTTTTATTACAAGTTGAGAAAAACTAACCTCTTTCACCTCTTCCCTCCTTACATTCACTTTGTAAAGGGTCATGAAGCCTTTTCGAACCTTTTTATCACTCTTAGAACCTATTTTGTTAAGATTTATCAAAACTAAGACTGCAATCCCTCTTCCCTCATTACATTCACTTTGTAAAGGGTCATGAAGCCTTTTCAAACCTTTTCATTTCTCTTATCATTCATTTTTGCTAATATTCCTCTAAATAACATTTCAATTCCTCTTTTACCTTGAACTTACTCATTTTTTTAAGTGTTGTGAGGTCCCCCTTTTGTGTTCCTCTTAACACTCATCTTGTTAAGAGTTCACATTTCACCTCTTTTACGTTCCTCTTATCACTCATCTTGTTAATATTTTACCTTTCACCTCTTTTTCATTTCTCTTAACACTCATCTTGTTAAGGGATAACCTTTCTAAACATTTTCTTCACTCTTTTCACTTGTTTTTTTAAGAATATATTTAACTAACTTATTAAGTCTCTACTCTTTTAACATTCATTTTTGTTAAGCGTTGAGCACATTTAATATTTCAAACCTCTTTTCCATTTCTCTTAACACTCATCTTATTAAGGGATAAATTTTCTAACCTTTTTCATCACTCTTATCACTCATTTTGTTAAGATTTGATCACACTCACATTGTTAAGTCTCTTCTCTTTTAACATTCATTTTTGTTAAGCGTCGAGCACATTTAACCTTTCACACCTTTTGGTCTCTCTTCACACTTGTGTTGTTAAGATTTGATCACTAACCTTGTTATGTCTCTTTTCTGTTAACATTCATTTTTGCTCAAGATTCAAACATATCTTGCCCCTTTTAGTCCATTTTCTCTTAACTCACATTTTGTTAAGAGTCGGAAATCAACTAAATATTTTAGTCTCCTCCTCTTAGTACTCTTTTTGTTAGGGTCAAGAATTCTCACATTTTCCCCTCTTCCATCTTAGCATTCACTTTTCTAAGGGTTGAGTTTTCTAGCTCACCTCTTCTTGTTTTTTCCATTTTTCAAAAATGGTGGGAACAAGACATTGTGATTATAGTCCCTTCATATGGAAAGAAAGAAATTATTTCCACATTATTTTGGATGAAGATAACGTAAATCATCTTGAAACTCTTTCTATTGAATCCACTTTATGAAAAAACAAGGACCATTTCCTTCTTCATCTCCTCAAGATGGAATCCATATTTCCTCCAGACCTTGACAAGGACATTTTGAAAACCTTACAGGTACAACATAAATCCTTCCACGACTTGAGTAAAAAAAACATGATGAGGTAGGATGAAGTAAAACAAATACCGATAATAAAGGAAAATCTAGTGCTTCGTCCATCGATCCCAACCTAGCCTTGTTTAATCAAATAAATGCAATGACAAAACATTTTTCTCTCTATCCTCTATAATCACTAAAAACAAGATCTTGAATACATGAATAAAAGTTACAACACCTTAAAAATCATTCTAAGACTCATAAAGAGAAAAAAATCATATAAATGGTTGATCATTATTTATCCCACAAACCAACTCACCATTTTCTCAAGAGTGGCAAGTGACGAAAGACATTATTTTAAGTATGCAAAAATAACACAAACAATTCAATTTTGATGAATTGTGTCCCTATCCTTTTGATATGGACATCCTATACCATACCCTTCACACACTCTTTTGATATGCCCAAATTTGACAAATACAAGGGAAAAATTGATCATACATATCATTTCAAGGAATTTTTCATGGCATGCCAAGAAGTGGCATATAACGATATCTTTCTCTTACACCTTTTTCATAGAATTCTAGGAGGAAAAGATTTGGAATGTTTTTACACCTTCCAAAGGGATCTATAACTATCTTCGTGGACCTCTCAGATAAGTTCGTTAAACACTTCTCTTTCAACCTTGATTCTGAAGTCATAGTGATGGATTTATGAATTTTCAAACAATGAAAAAATGAGAGCTTTGCACAATTTTTACAAAGATGGAGAGTAATTTCAAGTCAATTCCCATGTTCAATCTTGAAAAATAGATGGTTAGCCTATTCATCCTAAACCTTAATGGTGAGTTGTCCTTTCATATGCAGATGTACTACCTCAATAGCTTTGAGGAAGTTATCAAAAAGGGAACTCAAATAGAAAAGGCCCTCATTACTAAAGGATCACTTAATCCTCATTCTAAAATACAATCAACAAAATCAAAATAACAATAATAACAACAACCCTATCTCTTTTCACGATAAATCTAGGTATGTTAACCGTAATCAGTAACGTAACGTTGTCGATGATGGTATCGCGAATAATTGTAATGTGCACAACATACGTAACAATAAATCTCAACCGACTAATTCTAAACCAACAATCGCTATTCATAGAAAATAAAAAACCTCCCCCTCGTGATTATAAATAATGACAATATACAACGTTGGGATAATATCTTTCCAAAGATCTTACTAGAAGTGGTAAGCTACAATATGGTCACTTACCCCCTTACGCAACCCTTTATTAAAGGGGAACCTAAGCCATATTGGTATATACCGACACCTATTGTGATTTTCATTGCATTGATGGTCATCAAAAATAAAAACGAATATAACTTCACAATTATATCCAAGACCTCATTGACAATGGAGCTATAGTGGTCGAAGACCTAACACCAACCAAAACACCTAATGACAATCTTAAGGTGTTTTCTAATCCGTTTCCTAACCATGGTACAAAGGGAAAAGCTTCTGAACATGGTGAATCCTCAAACAACATTAATTATAAATCTAGCATGTCCTTCATCATAGACACTAATCCATGCAACTTTCAACTCCAGGTTTACACCATCGGAGAAAGTCTTTCTAGTGCCTTTTAACAATTGGAAAAGGCTAACTGATTTTCCAAAATGAATTAAATCTAATTTTAGAGTAATTGATGCAACAAATTATACTCAAATAGTAAAACATAGAAATATACAAGTAATGATCATTCAATAATGTAAAACCCTAAGCAATTGATAGGAGGAAGATGACTTAGTTGATCTCAAGTGATCTGGAAGTGATTATAATCTGTAAAAATGTTGGATCTGGTTGGAAATGATAACAGTAGCTTGTAGAGAGTTCTGGGAATCTAAAATGTGTTGGACAAAATTTCCCATAGGAGGACAGAGATCCTGGGTGTTAGTGTCCATTTTTGGATGCTAGTGATCTGTGTTAATATTTAGGATTTGATCCTTTTCTTGGTCTAAAAGTATTCACTCCAATATTTTCTTTGTCTCTCCAACTTCATTGTTAGGATTTTAATCACACTGTAACCTATAAAAAACCCTAGTTATCTCGCACAAACTCACAAATATATTAGGTCTAAATAAAATATGCAATATGTGAAGTCGGACTTATATATATATATATATATGAGATAACCCCTTTTGAATTTCTATCTAGCTAGAATAATAGTGAGCATGTTATGTGTGTATATATTAATCTCTTGCTTCAATTTCGACATTAGTGGCAAAAAAGTTGACTACAAATGTGAGATAAGGATAAGAAAAGAAATAAGGCTGACCAAAATGATAAAATGTGTAAAAAGGAGGAAATGAGAACCCATAAGGGAAATTATCACCTGGGTACTAGTGTCCAGAGTGGGCGCTAGTGTCTTTGAGACCACAAATTGCGATGTGGCAAAGTAGACAGGATAAAGATCCCTATGACTTGACCAAAAGTGAATGCAAAACTGAGAGGTGTAGAAGAGAGTCACAATAGAAATCAATCAAAGAATGTACAATGACAAGGGAAAGTGTCACCAATGTGTACTTTTCTTACTTAAGATTCATGCATATAACAACATACTGATGGCATAATAAAGTGGTGATACGTACATAATTTTATGTCTACATTTCCCCACCCTTTACGTTATTTGAATAAAATTCAAGTAGTGTAAAGGAAGTAAAAACATACATGTATGGGGTCTAGAGAAGCCATGTTGTAGAAGTACATGTAGAACATAGAAACCTATAGCATGGCAAACCATGGATCAACATTTTGACCCATGTGGCATAGGAGGAGATAACAAACCATCACAAGGAGTGACTTGGAGAAATAGTTGTGATGATATTTAGAGATTTTAGATTGTTTGTCAAAGGTGATATAAAAGGTAGGGAGGGAAAATATTCTTATAATTTAAGGATTTATTGGATAACATGTGGGTCATATACAAGATTTTTCATGAGGGCATGAAATTTGGCTTCTTCAAAGGAGTTGGAAAAAATCGGTTGCATGTTCCTTGCTCCTTTACCTTTAGGAACACTTTAGCATTTCCTTTTCTCTAAAAATTTTCCAAGGTTCTCTATTCCTTCTATACCTATAAAAACTTCAAACAAATTTAATTCCACTCAATAAATGCAATCAATTAACTCACAACCTTCACTACTTCCCTTTATCACAAGACTACCTTTATATGCATATCAAGCCAAGTTGTTGCTCCACCAAGTACAAATGAGGTTCTAGAGATTCCCATGAAGTATTAACACCTCCACTAGTTTTATTTCAATTCCACTGACATGCTTCTAAAATCCCAAGGCTTAACTCTTTGCACAATTCCATGTAGGTCTCTTTTGCATTTTGTTCTCAAACCCTCCACTAGGTCTTGTAGAACCTTCGCTAGCTATAAATCTTGATGAAAAAGTTTTAAAATAGTTTGAAAGATATTATTGGCACCCATTAAGTAATTTTACCTTCCCTAAAATTTTCAATCTCTGATTCATAAGAAAAATGTAGTTCCCTTTGTAAACTAGCTCACGATCATAGGTCTTTCACTATGGTCTTCAACCGAGACAACCTATTGTCATGAATATCTTGATATATGACCAATGAAATGTTCCAATTCCATTTAAAAACTTTTTAATACCTTCCTAACATGATATATACCAAAGTTCAATAACAAACTCGATGGTTTAGGCCCTCGAAGATCAATCCATAGCACAAATTCTCCCAAAACTCTCACAATGCACCCAGAAGGGTATTTGGCTATAAAACTCATTACACTTTGCTTCAAGACTCTATATTTGACCTATAGATCTGATTTGATCCACTCCAAAATAATATTTTAGTAGTGTCGAGCTTGATATGAGGTTATTCTAGTTTCCACGAGATTCCATGACTATCATGCATGCACAAGTTTGAATATGGAACCCTAAAATTCACAATGGGAGAAATTTCAAGTTCTCCAACTATCAAGGCCTCCTTTCACATTTCAAGCATCATATTTACAGTCTATTCACTATACATGCATAGTATTATTATTTTCATAGTAATACCAAGTTTTCTTTCATATTAATATATAGCTATAGTCCCTAACAGCTTCATTTCTTCATACATGATACTACACTTTGAAAAGTTTACCTTACTCGATCCTTTACATGCTTTCAAAACCACTATGAGAATCTGAGCACATACCTTTTTCACGTAATCAACCACACACATTTTTATTATATACAAGAGTACCATAATCTCATTCCTTCCTATCGATCAAGTACTTTTTCATACTTTTCACAAAGTATTTGTTCCCATTAATTGAATCTCCACAACTTTGATTAGTACCTGCAAGTTCTAAGCAAATAGTGACAACATATTATTCCAATCAAGTTATCCTCACACAAATGTATGTTTAACAATTTATCACACTAAAAATTATATTTACAGTCATGCCTTCCAATCATGCAATGAGAAACCCTTCCATGCTTCCTAATGGTACCACAGGGTAACTTTAAAAGCTCTATGAGCTTTCAAATCAACAAAACCATTGTAAAGTTCAACATGTGCAACTCATAAATATACAACCATACATAGTGACCTGCAACATAGAATTTTTTTATCTCCATTATATTTCTTACAAAGTATATCTCAAATCTCCCTCCTCTCGAGGAATTCTGTCAAAAAAATCCCCAAACTCCTTTTCATACTTGAAATTATAACTTGCACACACCCACTCCATGGAATGTAACTGCCCTTCTAGAGACTATGATGACTCCTAACTACCATTTAGTGAATTTTCAACTTCCCTAAATTTCATGACCATTCCCACACACACACTTATCACTTTTACCCACTCACACATGACTAACTACACACGCTAGGACTTGACTAGACTCTTACAACTTAATTTAACCGTGAGTACACCTCTATACCCCTTATGAGGTCTCAAATGACCTTTACAAGATTTAATAACCCACATTCTTAACTTTAGACCCCCTCCAACAAGCTTAGTAATTCAAATTTTTCAAATGTTTCCTTGGGAGGGAAAACTCATATCTTCAAATTTACATTGCAAAGTAGGTCCAAGAGGACTCAAAACATATTAACACATCTAAATGACTCTCTAGATCCTAGAGAAACCCAAAACCTTGATTTATTTGACTATGCATGTGATCCTCCTATATCATTCTTCCAAGGGGATTAAATTGCTTGCTAGTACAAAGGAATCTCCTCTTCTTCTTTTTTTCAATTGTAGTCTCTTCTTGATTTCTTCTTCTTACTTTCACTCTCTTGATTGACACTAGTTTTCTTCATCTTCATCTTTTGATCTCTCTTAAGAGTTTCTTCCTCTTTTTCTTTTAGTTCTTTATCAAGTGTACCTACATATTCACAGTCAAACCAAACATTAGATATAAAATATGAAGACCTTTGAGTCTCCACCACTTCCTTTTGTTCATCCTCTAGCTACTCCATCTTGAAATATTCCTCAAAAACTATTTTTCCTTCACTTTTAGCTTCATTTTCCTCTTCAAACATCTGATCTTCATCCTCAAATTCTATACAAGCATCAAAATATTCTTCTTCATCTTCATTCCTTCTACGTCTTTGCAAAATTATTCATCTTCATCTTCTTTTGGGAAAGCTAAGAAGCTTGTTATCACTTCCTCTTCATCTATTTTCTCATCTTCTTCATAGATCACTCCTTTGATGACCTCTTTCTCTTCCTTTCTTGAATTCTTCTTCTCTTGTCTCAACTTCCTTTCCTCTTCTCTAATCTTCTTCCTCAACTGCATTTTTTACTTCTCTTCACAAGTAGCTCTATGGGCCACTTTATCCTCTTTCTCATCACAAATCCCACTTCATTATACTCTTCCATCATACTTTCAGCTCTCATCAACTCCCTAAGCTTCTCTACATATTTTCTCAACTCTTTCAACTCTTGTTCCATCCATTCTTCATGCTTCCTTGCTTTCTCTTTCCTCTTTTCCTCTCTTTTCTTTCTTTCTCTCTCATCTTGCCTCTTCCTTTGGCTTAACAACAATACCAACTCTTTCATCAATTCTTCCTTGTCCATTTCTCTCTTATTTTATCTCTTTTCTCAGTCACTTGTCTCTTTCTTCATCTCAACTCTTCTCTTTCAACTGTCAACTCATTCACACACACTTACATAACTTGTTATTAGTAATAAACTATATTCAACTCATTAAAGTCCCGCTCACGATACCACATGATGTAGAGAAAATTAGTATCAAGCATGTTTTTAATTTCACAAGGAGGTTTCTAGCAACTTACTTCACTCTAGCTCTGCTAAGAGGATCCACACAAGCTTAAAATGGCTTAACATTTGTAAAATGACAAATTTTCTCATAGAATGAATTCATCCATTGAAAACATCTATCTACCATGCTCCTCACCTTCATAACTTATCAATTCAATCATCAAACTCATCTACATGCACTAGATTTCTCTAAACACTTAACCTTTAAAGCCTCTTAAGTTATCTCCCTATTTATTAGATCAAAATAAAATTAGAATCACCACAAAAGCAACCACAAGAATAAACTTCTATGTCATCCTTCCTTTAACTTGCCAACTAGTCACTTCTAGCTCCTTCACCTTTAGGAACACATTAGCATT
Source organism: Taxus wallichiana var. yunnanensis (assembly GCA_018340775.1). Classification (NCBI taxonomy): domain Eukaryota; kingdom Viridiplantae; phylum Streptophyta; class Pinopsida; order Cupressales; family Taxaceae; genus Taxus; species Taxus wallichiana. The sequence goes on from CM031242.1 coordinate 651,429,419, forward strand.
TCCTTTACTCTACCCATTTTCCAATATTCTCTAGTCCTTATATCCCTACAGGACACTTTAAAAAAATTTAATCCAACTTAATAAATGTAATCAAATAACTCACAACCTTCACTACTTCCCTTTATCACAAGACCGCCTATATGCTTCCAAGCCAAGTTGTTGCTCCACCAGTGCAAATGAGGTTATATACCTGCCCAAAAATTAATAACACCTCCAATATTTGTATTTCAATTCCCTTGAAATGTTTTTTAAATCTCAAGGACTAACTCTTTTCACAATTCCATGTAGGTCTCTTTTGCATTTTGTTCTCAAACCCTTCACTAGGTCTTGTAGAGACCTTCTGCTAACTATAAATCTTGATGAAAGAAGTTTAAAAATATTTTGAAATATATTAATGGCACCCATTAAGGCATTTTAACTTACCTAAAAATTCAAGCCCTGATTCATAAGAAAATGTAGTTTCCTTTATAAACTAGCTCACTATCTTAGGTCTTTCACTTTTGTCTTAAACTAAGACAACTTTGCTATCATGAATATCTTAATATTTCACCAATGAAATGTCCCAATTCCTTTTTAAAACCTTTCAATACCTTCCTAACATGATATCTACAAAATTTCAAGAGTAAATGCAATGTTTAGGCCCTCAAAGATCAATCTCTAGCACATATTCCCCAAAACTCTCACAATGCACCGTAGAAACGTATTTAACTATAAAACTCATTATGATTTGCTTCAAGACTCTATATTTGAACTATAGGTATATTTTGATCCACTCCACAATAATATTTTAGCATTGTTGAATTTGAGATGAGGTTAGTCTAGTTTCCACGAGCTTCCATGACTATCATACAAGCATAGGTTTGGATATGGAACCCTCAAATTCACAGTGAGAGAAATTTTGAGTTCTCTGCCTATCAATGCCTCCTTTCACCTTTGAATCATAATATTTACATTTTATTCACTACACATGCACACTCTTTTTCCTTCCACATTAATACCAGGTTTTCTTGCATGTTAAAATACAAACTACATGATCCTTAACCAATTCATTTCTTCATACATGATACTACATTGAAAAGTTCACCTTCACGATCCTTTACATACTTTCAAAACCACTATGAGAATCTAAGAATATACCTTTTTTCATGTAATCAACCACACACATTATTTTTCTATAAAAGAGTACCACGGTCTCATTCCTTCCTATCAATCAAGTACTTGTTCATGCTTTTGCACAAAGTATTTGTTCCCATTAATTGAATCTCCACAACTTTGATTAGTACCTGCGAGTTCTAAAAAAATGGTTACAACAGTATCATTCCATTCAGTTATCCTCACATAAATTTTTGTTCAACAAATTAGCACACTAAAACTTATATTTATATCCATGCCTTCCAATCATACAAAATAAACCTTGTCATGCTTCCTAATGGTACCATAAGGGTAACTAGAAGAGCTATGTGAGCTTTCAAATCAACAAAACCATTGTAAATTTCATTGTGAAACTTATAAATATATAGCCATACATAGTAACCTATAACTTATAACTTTTTTATGTTTTTATCTCCACTATATTTCTTACAAAGTATATCTCAAATCTTATTCCTCTCGGAGGAATGCACCACAAAAAAATCCCCAAACTCCTTTTCATACTCAAAATTCTAACTTGCACACACCCACTCCATGGAATGTAACTAAACTTTTAGAGACTATGATGACTCCTAACTTCCATTTAGTGAATTTTCAACTTCCTAAATTTCATGACCATTCCCTCACGTACACTTATCACTTTTTCCCACTCACACGTGACACACTACACACACTAGAACTTGACTAGACTCTTACAACACAATTTAAAGGTGAGTACACCTCTATACCCCTTATAAGGTCTCAAATGACCTTTACAAGATTTAATAACCCACATTATTGACTTTAGACCCCATCTAACAAGCTTAGTAATTCAAATTTTTCAAATGTGACCTTGGGAGGGAAAACTTCGTCTCTTAATTTACATTGTAAAGAAGGTCCAAAAGGACTCAAAACATATTAACACATCTAAATGACTCCTAGATCTGAGAGAAACCCAAAACCTTGATTTATTTTACTATTCTTGTAATGCTCCTACATCAGCAAAGTGGTAGTATGTAGATATGATAGCCCCTTCGAATTTTCATCCAGCCATATTAAAAGTGAGCATGTTGTGTGTGTGTGTGTGTGTGTGTATGAATATCTTGCTTGAATTTAGACATTAGTGACATAAAAGGCCAACTAAAAATTTGAGATAAGAATAAGAAAATAAATAAAGTTGACTACAAATGATTAAATATGCAAAAATAAGGACATGATCTCCGAAAAGGGACACGAGCTCCTGGACACTAGTGTCCTAAGACCACAAATGACTGATTTGAAAAAACAGACAAACAAGGATCCATATGACCTAACCAAAGTGAATGCAAAACTAAGAGGTGTAGAAGAGAGTCACAATAGAAATCAATCAAAGAATGTAAAAGGAAAAGGGAAATTCTTACCAACGTGTAATTTTCTTACTTAATATTCATGCATATAACAACACACCAATGGCATAATAAAGTGGTGATAGGTGCATAATTTTGTTTCTACTCTAACATGATCGAATATCCAACTACGAGACCCTTTTATAATGGGGAACCAAAGCCTACATGGTATAATACATAGGAATATTGTGAATACCACCACATGGAAGGCCATTCTACATATAATTTCACACCTCTTTGTCATTACTTTCAAGACTTAATTGATAACAAAGTCATTTCTATAGAACTCGATGACGAAGCTCTTAATCAAAACATGTTAACTTCCACATGACTTCTAGTTAAAATTTAAATTTTGTCCCCACTTCTTTACATATTGGCATCCCACAAGATCACAACAAAATTCAAGTATCTCTACCTCAAAACTAATCTACCTCTTCTACATATTTTCTTCCATTAGTCCAATTAGATTTTGAATCTATTTCGGGCAACATTCTTCTAACATCAAATGAGAGCTTGACCTTTCTTCAATACTCCCTTTCAACCCTTGATATAAATTTAGAATCTATATACGAGGTTCTATCATCAAGCACCTTTGATCTTGATTCTATTATTTCATTGTTGGCTCCTATGCCTAACATATCTAGTCTTGTTGTAGAAACACAACCACAACAAGTTTAGACACTTGCAACAATGCAATCTTCTGTTTCATTTCTACCTCAAAAGGTCACTCTTATAGCTCATCAATGATAATTCCCACCTGTCAATACATATACATGTGTGCACTCTACGAGGTACATATACCTAGGGTTATCCTTATACAACCGTTTCACACTTCAACCGTAAATATTTTTTCAAATCAATTACTCACTAGCCTAGAAGGATAAATATTGAATATCTTCTCTCTATGGCCTATAATGAACCTTAGATATACATATAGAGATCAATACTCCTTTCCTTACCTTCTTCCACTCACAAATGAATATGAGTCTCCACATATTCCTTGCCTCGACAATATTACTCTAACATCACATATGTATTTCAATCTCATTGAAGACTTGTTATCACGTATCACCGCACCCTCCGAATGGCCAAGTGATGGATAGAGACTTCAGAGTGTGATTGGGTAACATGGGATCACCTCCGAGAGAAGGTCGGCTTCCTCTTCCTAAACTAAACACAACACTACTTCTAATGCAATAAAATAGCTAACTAGACCTATACTAACATTTCCAGGGGATTAGGGAGAGAGATTTGCAAGAAATAAAACCTACACTAGGAATGGTGATGCACCAAGAAAGGGTTTTTCTAGACAATTTTTTTGTCTTCCAATGAAGAAGGATGAAAATGGGAAGGATGAACAAGCACCACAACCCAACCGCATAAAAAGCTTCACTCCCAAATAAGCACAAAACTCCCAAAACCTGTAATGGAAACTTGAAGTTACACAATATACCTGCAAACATGAGAAATGCACAAAGACGTAGCAAAAACTATGAAAGGACCAATAATTAGTCACAGAACACAATATTTATTACTTCAATATCATGCACAATGCATCATTACATAGGAAGAGGCAATGGTTGCCATTACAATCTTGGAAAAAGGCTTGAGAGTTCCCAAATCTTGTGAAAAGAGAGAGAAACTAAAAATGTCCAACCCTTTGAAATGGGTTTCTCATTTACATTTATAGAAATCCAAGCTGTGAGAGAAAAGATGAGGAATCCTAAATTTTGGGCAGATGGTCTCCATACTTGATTACATTATTAATTTCACATGAGAATAACATTCCACCACTATTCCTCCATAAATTCAAAAATTTGAATTTATCCATATTTTAATAAAAATAATATTTTTAATAAAATATTAAGGCATCTTGACTTTTGAAGGGACCCAAAAGGTTGGTTTATGTGAAATGGGGTTCTTGGCTTGTGATTGGCCTACTAAATCGGTCACTTAAATTGTAATGGATTGTTCGAGTCATATCCTAACCTCCACCGCCACCTCTTTGCATTAGCAAGCCCTTCGTATTTCTTCATCGGCTAGAATTACCAATGACTCACTCGGTGGTGACTCGGATGATTCCCCCCCCTTTACACAAAGGCTCATTCATTATAACTCAACATTAAATTAAATGATCGGCTTTCCATTTGTTGTAGGGGCTTCGTGGCATACATTTTGTTGATCACTTCTTTATTATTCATCTCGTCGACCACTTAGTCCATGAGTCCCTTGAAGACCCCTCCATCACCTTGGGATTGACTGAGCATCTCAGGCTTTATCATTTACCACATTCTCTTTGTGACAGCTCGCCATGTCTCTTGCTTCATCGACATCATGAGTGGTTTTGACACGTATTGACCGAACTCTCCATGACAAGTTTCATCTTGCCTTAATGGCTCCTCGAGGAACAGCGCCTCGTATTAATCTTCATGTTTACCGAAAAACTCATGATGTGATTGAATTGACTTCCATCATCCACTTGGCTAGATGACTTGGGCCATACACCTCACGTTTTTTGGGTGACTTGCAATGTATCGGGATCCTGAAATTGCTTCATTCCTTATCAATCTCCTCAGTGGGCCCAACATGCCATGGAACCCGACACCTTATTTTCCATGTTCCAACTTGGCAAGTTGGTTTCTGATCTCCACAATTCCCATGATGAATCACCTTGGTATGTCTGAGCCATGCTTATCCTCAAGTGTGGAAATCCACCATGGCTCACCATTTTGAGAACCCAAAACTTGGCTTCAGCTTGGAAATTTCCCACAAGGTCATCTCAACATTGAGCCAAGTCCGTATTCTCTCGCCACCGAGTGACTCCGCCTAAACTTGGTGACCGAGCTACCTCCTCTACGCTACTCCGAGCTAGTTGGCATTAGCATTTCCTCAACATTCATGAGCCCAGGTGTTAAGCCATTGAACCTATTTGACTCAACATGATCCTCCCATTACCGAGTTAGTCTCACAAGCTCAACTGATCTCTTTACCTAACCGACCCACCTACATCCTCCCTTAAACGCGTTCGCCATGTATCACCAACTTGGCCCTTTGATGTTCATACCGTCATGGCTTATCGAGCAAATAATTCAACCACAAGTCCCATTTGAAATGGGCTCAACTCTCCAACGTCAACTTGAGCCCGTGTTGAATGCTCCACTGAGTTATCCGAGATCACTTCTACATGTGACTTCACGACTCGTGATTTGATGCCACTATGCATTTCGACCAAGCCAAGTTACAACCCTTCCGAGGACTCACTTTAGCTTCTCCCAGATGAGCTAACACTCCATACAAGCTCACAAATCTTACGAACCTTCTAATTTGTCATGCTAATTATGAGCTCAATATAGAGCCATTTCTCTTTTCTACCCAATCTCACTTGTAGTCAAGCGATGCATTCATGGTGCCGAGTGACTCAACCTTAACTCTTTGATTTGCCAAGGTATCCCTACATTATTATGCTTTGACATGATCCCTTCTACATGAGCCAAGCTTGGTATTGTGAATCCCGGGCTCCATATCAACTTTTCTAGCTCATTTCATGTTGTTCTAACCGTCGTCCTCCACGAGTGTCTTGACCAAGATCATTTCTTAACCTTCACACCAATCCCCATGCCTTGGAAATTCATTGAAAACCTTTGATCTCCTTTTCCATGTACTTGTAATTTGTACCACTCACCTCCTCACGAATTTTGAGCTCTGCTCCCAAACACTACCGAGCTCAACTTGATTACATGTCATGATCATTGCTAAAAACTTAACAATTTTCTATCACAATGCAACTACGGCTTGGCCCAATCATTTCTCTCTTGGTTAGCTCATAGAAGTTGAGCTCGGGATCCCTAAGCCATAACTACTTGGCCTTAATGATGAAGCTCTTTTCTGCATGACTCCAAACTCAAAACTTCCAATTGATAAGCAACTCACCCACGGCCATGTTTGAGCTCCAAACAAGAGTCATCAATATATCTCTTTGCTTCACCATTTTGCCAACTCTAAGCAAAATCAGCCCCATGATGACACCGAGCTTGGCCTACATGTTATCTTCTACATTCTATGTTAACCCAAACAAATCGATACCCCATTTCCTATGTTGTCTTCTATGAATACCTAGTTTCCTTCACCTTTGCATCCGCTGAGCTCGACTGTGATGATGCAACCTACTTAATGTTGATTTCTCCCTCTTAGCAAGTGACCCTTTGATCCAACATCAAGATTTCCCCTTGATGCAACATCAAAACTTGAACTCTAAGTCATTGCTTTACCAGTTCGAACTGGGCTCGTAAACTCTAATCGTAACTTTGTTGAGCTAAGACCCTCGTAATGATTCTCGCCATGACCTTCAACACTACTAGTCTCCATCTCCCGAGATTCACTCATTGTTCATCTTCTTCCAATGTTGGGTCCTCTATATTGACTCAGTTTCAATTTCATTTATGCTCTTAGTGAGTCAAATACTGATTTTCAAGGTATGTAATGCGCATGACTTGACAATCAACTCACCAGTTGTTAATCGGCGAGCTAGTTTGGGATCCCCACCATATTTTGTAAATTTTAACTTTTGCAAAAAAAACTTGGAATTTTAGGATTTCCTCTCGATCTTGGGAGTAATGTAAACATGAAAAAAGACTTCCAAAACATGACTTTATCAAATTGACCATTTTCTCTCGATATTCACGAAGTGGGCCCCAAAACCAATTTTATTGTCTGAAACAATCCTTAATCCCGTAAGACCTAAAAAGGGAAAAATAATCTAGGATGATCTTAAACCTTCCTAGGATTCTATAAACGTTCTCAAAGCACAAAATTTTCCCTATAGGCCCCAAGTTCTCCCGAGAAGCCTTTCTTGGTCCCAGGTCTATGCACCCATTTGTCCAATTTTTACCCCAAGGGCAAAATTGGATAACATTTTTTGGTGACCTCTCATGGATGTTTGCCTACTAAGCATTAGTCCAATAGTATGTAACATCTATTGGGAATGGAGTCACTGTTAATCCCAAAACAAAACTCGAAGTAGACTATTTGACCTTGTCCCGGAATCTGATGTTGTCAAGTATGAAGCACATTGGAACCCATGACTACTTGGAATGCATGACACACTACAGAAATTTAAGTAAACATTTTCCGAGTTTGGTACATCATGGAACTCTATTAAAACTTGAATTTTTTTCCTTCTTTTAAAAATTTCACCTTTGACACATTGTGCAAGGGCAACAGATGAAACACAACACACACAACAACTGAAAATCATACATGCTTTAAATGAAACATGCAAAGTGTGTCGAAGGCACTTATTCTCTAAAAACAAAACTAATCCTACTCTATGCTATGCTAACTGGAATCATAGGTGAGATAAAAAACCTTGTGAATGGTTGTGTAAAATAGCTCCCTTCCTCACAATGGGAAGCCATGCAAATGATTTTATAGTGGACATGGCCGAGACTAAAAGTGAAAATCGAGACAAGCCTATTCTCCACCTAGTCCACTAAGGAATCAACTGGAAAGAGAAAGAATGCCTCTTTTAGTTTCTCTGCATTTGTTTTGTAGAGGCATTGCAAATGATCATTGGGGCTATAAAACTCATCCTCACATTCTAAAGTGAATGTGACTGGTTATTACTCCTCTTTTGGATCCAATGAAGCCAAATACCTTATGGGGCATGGTCTAACCCGTTGAATATTCCTGCTGCTCTAAACTTCAACTTTAATAAGAAAGTCTAGTTGAAGACATCCTTGAAAAATATGGTTGTTCATGACCTGATTTCCCTCTTGTTTCCCATTTACAAACAACTGATCTTCCACCTAGATGGATGGTATTGCAGTGACATCTCCTTTTTCAACATGAAATTTGAAAATTCAAACCCTCCTATTTGTAGCTTTTGAAGACTATTAAGGGCAGAAAAATCTTCAAGAATACTTTCCTCCACCACAAGTTCATTAACCAAATCAGGTTCTGTAACTAAAAACAAGAAGCTCTCCATGATATAATCTTCATTCAATTCTTTTGAATCATTCCTAGCTTCTCTTGTGTGTTCCTCCTCTACGTGTAATGAGGGATATGGAAGATTCAATTCCTCCAATTCTGATTCAAAAGGACAGTTATGAGTAATGATTTATTCCTTGAGCATTTCCCTCCATAGCACTAGGCACTTTGTGTTGGAAAAGAAGTGATGGAATAGCAAAATTGTCAAGTTCCATAGGCTCATGTCCATCAAAACATTCTTCCAAATCTGATAGATAATTTACTTCTTCATTCTCTAGCTATGTCAAGGGTTCTTCTTCAATCTGAGTATCCTTCAAACTAGAACCTCCTTCACCTTGATATTCTTCATTCTCAAACATGAAATTAGAAAGATCAAATTCATCTAAGAAATTCATATTTTTGAGAAGGTAGAGAGGGAAAGGATTTGAAAGCCTCTGCATGGTCTCATCTGCATTCATGACTACTGAATCTACCTTGGTCTCATGAAACTATTTATGGCTGATTGTAACATCTAATGATGACCTTGGAAAGATTCTACAACCTTCCGAAGCATTTTCATTTCTTGACATGCATGGAAATTAGGATCATCGCACTCATTAGAATTACCTAGTACACTTGAGAGTCTTTCTTCTTTAACTTGCACATACCCTTCTTGTAGAGGAATTGGGGCCAACTCTTTCTTTTCCATAGTTAAATTCACAATATGTAGTAAATCAACCACCTTTTATGACATGGAACAGGCGTGGATGTTGCACTATAAACAAAAAAATTATTGATCATCACTTTTTATTTCTAGATTTTTCGGTGCTTGTTCTTGATCACACTCCATCTCCATCACCTGATCTTGAGCTTCAACCTTAGCTAGAGGCTTAACCATGAGTGGAATCTGCTTGATGTCAAGTCTTGTAGCCCACTCTTTCAAATTTCTTACACATTCTTCTTTGTTAAGGTCTTCAATCTTCACCTCCCCATTGCTTATTTTCTTATCATGCTCTTCCCAAAATGGGTTTAGGACTATAAGAGAAGGGAGGAGTTAGGATTCAACAGCTTCCCAACCTATTTGAGGTAGTGGAAGTGGTGCATCTTCTTGTCTTGATGCCCTTTATAGAAAAGAAGGAATTTTAGAAGAACGAGGAACGGAAGATTCATGATGGGATGGAAAAATAGGAGACAAAGAACTGAATTCCACCATAGGGGTTGTAGCTAGAAGGTTAGGACTATGGGACTCAAGTTTAAATTGCATGGATGGAGACATGGGAAGAGGGTTACAAGGTGGTAATGCAAGAACCTCCCATTTATAGGATTGACTAACATTACATTCATAATCTTCTCTCTTCTTGATCCATTCTCCAACTTGAGTCATCGTTTTGATTATGAATTGAAGATTTTGTTGAGGATTAAACTCATCACGGTATAGGGCCAATCTAGGGGTATGGAATTTTGAAACCAATCTAGGTTACATTTTTCATTTCCTTAATCCTTATTTGCACCATGTTATACTCCAACTCTTGAACCTTCTTTTATAAATGGTCTTCTTCAGTGAAGGATAACCTCCGAGAATCTGTGTGTCATTATTTTTCATAAGCCCCACAGTTTGGTGGATGACCCAACTACACTGCATCTTGTTCATGTGGACATGCATGCTCAAACTGATATTCATCATAGAATTGGTCTAGAGGTGGATTAAAATAACCTAAAGATGGAAAGTATTATTGTTGTTGAAAGTGGGAATTCCACTGTGGGAATGAAGCCATGATTGTACCACTTCATGAATAGGAGAAAGAATGGAAATATGTGGAAGAAAAATGGATGGAAATGGGTGAAAAATGAAAGTCTCGTAACTCAAAGAGTGGGTTACTTAGACCAATGGAGTCACCAATTGTGCTTGGGAATACCTCCTGAGGCTAAAATTTCACTAAGAGCACAACAACTTAATGAAACAAAGTGAACACAAATACACACACCTATGAAAGATATGACTCTTTTGGTCCCACCGGGCATGCCAAAAATGTTATCACCAAATCACTACACCCTCTGAATGGCCAAGTGATGGATAGGGCATTCGGTGTGATTGGGTAACATGGGATCACCTCACAAGCTGTGGGACTTACAACTTGAGGTGAACCTCCGGAGAAGGCCATCTTCCTCTTCCTAAACTAAACATACCACTACTTCTAATGCAATAAAATAGCTAGTTAGACCTATATTAATATTTCAAGGGGATTAGGAGAGAAATTTGCAAGAACTAAAACCTACACTAGGAATGGTGATGCACCAAGAAAGGGTTTGGCTAGACAAGTTTTCTATCTTCCACTAAAGAAGGATGAACAAGTACCACAATCCAGCCTCATAAAAAGCTTCACTCCCAGATAAGCACAAAACTCCCAAAATCTATAATGGAAACTTGAAGTTGCATAGTATACCTACAAACATGAAAAAGGCACAAAGACATAGCAAAAACTATAAAAGGATCAATAATTAGTCATAGAACACAATCTTTATTACTTCAATATCATGCACAATGCATCATTACATAGGAAGAGGAAATGGTTTCCATTACAATCTTAGAAAAAAGGCTTGAGAGTTCCCAAATCTTGTGAAAAGAGAGAGTGTAGCCACCAAAATTACGTCATACTACCCTTATAATCTTATTAATTAAATTAACCATACCTTACCTATTCATATCCCATAGTGCACATGATTAATTTAATTAATTACCTTAATTAATTTAATTAACATCCTCACTTGACCACCTCACCCAGCCAACTCACCTAGCCACCTCACTCCATGACCCACTCAAACCTCATTAATGACCTAAGACCAAGTTTAAGCATATCCTAACCAACTAGGACTTATTCTAAACCTAGACTTAACTCCTATTAATAAACCTAAGAGGAATCTTACTCATCCTTTCATGATCTATCACTCGAGACTCAAACAAAGATTGAAGACCACACCAAAAATAGCAACAATCAGGCTATTTTTGGCCAACCTAGATATTCCCACCTTAACCGACGTTAGTTATACCTCAACTAACATCGGTCCCCTAATCACCTTGAATATTTTTAAAAATTCCAAAATCCTTTGCTAAGGTTGGTCATTCGATTCAGGATCTCACATGAACAAAGACTTGGAGAACTTAAATTTTTGAAGCACTCAAGCAAAAGAAAGCACCCAAGAGCACTACCAACAACCATCGACATCCATCACCTTCTTCATGATCACGGATTCACATAGAGAAGCAAGAGAGGATCAAACTATCATGGCACGTACATGACGTCCCTTTTCTTTGGATCTCTTCCCTCATAGTTTTCATCACCTACACTCTCCAGACCCATTCTTCAATAAGTATCTAATGTCTCTTCGATTATCTTTATTTTCTTTCAATAAGATCGTCATTCCTCTCGATAATTTATGTCTTTGTGCATCTTTACATCTCCTTCCTCTCACCAACCTATCACCTTACCATATCTAGCCCTTTCACCTATCTTCACCCTCTCCTAGTCATCCTTGAGTCACTAAGGCCATTTTACAACCTCACCTTCACCATTTCTAGCCTCTAAGAAATCACAAAGAGCTTGGAAACTAGTTTCTAAGAGCCTTTCACTAACTGCCCCTACCGACGCTGGTTAGCCAACCGACATTGGTCATCCTACCAAATTGGTATCGGTCACAAATACGATGTCGATTCATCGTGTCTGGCAACATACCTCAGACCAGCAAGCTCATACCCATTCCCTAATAGCCCATAATCACTCCTAATATTTACCAAATCTTACCCAGAGCCTATCCTGCACCTATAACCCAATACCACCCACCACCACGACTGTTTTTTGACCTCAATCACCTTTTATCTGACCTTTTTTATTTTGATTGTACGAGATACCTAAATCATTTCAATTCCAATAAGATTTTTATTTCATGTTTATTTTGGATAGCATTAATACTGTTATATAAAAGTGGATTGATAACCTGTTCAGGAGCATCACGCTTCCTAGATCTAGCTTCTGCTAGGCAGTCCACTCGTTTTTTTATTTAACTCTATCTAGTGGTATTGTTTTACATTTTACAGGTAGTTCCTCCTAGCCAAAAAGGATCTCTCGCAATCAACATTGGATCAGGAAATCATAACGCTCACACTGACCTTCATCCGACATCACAAACAGTATTCCTCCTTGGCCTATCACCTCTATCTGTTTCATTAATTTTTTAAGAATCCGATGAAATAGAGAGAGAAATAGAAAAATGTCCAACCCTTTGAAATGGATTTCTCATTTACATTTATAGAGAATCCGACTCTAAGAGAAAAGAGGAGGAATCCTAAATCTTGGGTAGATGGTCTCCATACTTGATTTCATTATTAATTGCACATGGGAAGAACATTCCACTATTATTCCTCCATAAATCCAAAAATTGAATTTATCCATATTTTAGTAAAAATAATATTTTTTAATAAAATATTAAGGCACCTTGACTTTTTGAAGGGACCCACAAGGTTGGTTTATGTGAAATGGGGTTCTTGGCTTGTGATTGGCCCACTTGACTAGGTCACTTAAATTGAAATGGGTCACGTAGAGTCACATCCTAACTTCCCCGCCACCTCTTTGTATTGGTGAGCCCTTTGCATTTCTTCATTGGCTACAATTACCAATGACTCGTTCGGTGACTCGGATGACTCCCCCCTTTACATGATGGCTCATTCATTATAAATCGACATTAAATTAAATGATCGGCTTTCCATTTGGTGTAGGGGATTTGTGGCATACTTTGTGTTGACCACTTCTTTATTATTCATCACGTCGACCACTTAGTCCACGAGTCGCTTAAAGACCACTCCATCACCTTGGCATTATTCAAGCATCTCAGGATTTATCATTTACCACGTTCACTTTATGACAGCTTGTCATGTCTCCTAATTCATTGGCATTGGTGGTTTTGACACATATTAATGGAACTCTCCATGATGAGTTTCATCTCACCTTAAAAGCTCCTCAAGAAATGGTCGCCTCGTATTGATCTCCATGTTTACCGGAAAACTCGTGATGTGACCAAATTGATTACCATCATCCACTCGGCCAGATGACTTGGCCCATACACCTCACATTTTTGGGTGACTTTCCACATATCGGGGTCCCGACATTACTTTGTTCCTTGTCGATCTCCTCGGTGGGCTTGACATGCCATGAAACCCGACACCTTGTTTTCCATGTGCCAACTTAGCAAGTTGATTTCTAATCTCTGTAATTCCCATGATGAATTGGATCATTATATATGAGTCATGGTTATCCTCGTGCATAAAAATACACCATGGCTCACCATCTTGAAAACCTTGAACTTGGATTCGACTTGGACATTTCCTGTAAAGTCATCTCAATGTCGAGTCAATCCCATATTCTCTCGCTACCAGTGACTCGACCTTAACTCGGCCAACCGAGCTACCTCCTCTACATTGTCCAAGCTAGTTGGCATCGGTTTTCCTCAATATTCATGAGCCTGGCATCAAGCCATTGAATCAAGTTGACTCGACATAATCTACCCATCACCAAGTTAGTCTCATAAGCTCAACTAAGCTCCTTACCTGACCAAGTCACCTACATCCTCCCTTAAACGCACTCCAGCCATGTATCACCAACTCGGCCCCTTTGATGCTCACAACCATCATGGCTCTTTGAGAAACTCATTCAACCATGAGTCCCATTGAAATAGGCTCAACTCTCTAATGTCAACTCGACCTTACATTGAATGCTCCATTAAGTTATTTGAGCTCACTTATACATGTGACTTCGAGACTCGTGAGTTGATCCCACTGTGCATTCCGATCGAGTCGAGTTACTACCCTTCCAACGAATCACTTCAACTTATCCCGGATGAGCTAACACTCCATATGATCTCACTAATATTATGAACCTTCTAATCCGTCATGCCAATCATGAGCTCAATATAGATCCATTTCTCATTTTTTCCGCTCACTTGTATTCAGTGCAATGTATTCTTGGCACCAAGTGACTCGGCCTTAACTATTCAACCGCTAAGCTATCCCTACATTATTTGGTGACACAAGCCTTTTGCGATGAGCCAATCTAGTTGTGAATCCCGAGCTCCATATCAACTTGTCCTAGCTCACTTCATGTTTTCATAATCACATCTTCCATGAGTGCCTCGACCAAGCTCATTTCTTAATCTTCACACTAATCCCCATGCATTGGAAATTTTTCGAAAACCTTAGATCTCCTTTGCCATGCTCCCGTGAGTTACACAACATCCTCACGAATGTCGAGCCGGATTTAAACACCGTCGAGCTCAACTCAATTACTTGTCATGCTCAACCTAGAAACTTAACAAGTTTCTATCACAATGTAAGTACGGATTTGCCTAATCATTTCTCTCTTTGTTAGCTCATAGATGTTGAGCTCAAGCTCTCGAGTCATCACTACTCAGCCTCAACAATGAATCTCTTTTCCTTCATGACTCCAAACTTGAAACTTCCACTTGATAAGAAACTCGCCACGGCCATGTCCGATCTTAAAACCCGAGTCACCTATATATCTCCTTGCTTCGCCATTTTTCCAACTCTATGAAAACTCAGCCCCTAAACAATCGACTAAACTTATGCGTTATCTTCTACATTCCATGTTAACTTAGATGGCTTGATACCTCATTTCCTTGTTTTCCTCCTTGAATACTTGGGTGCCTTCATGCATTCATTGAGCTCGACCGTGATGATGTAACATGCTTTATGTCGATTTCTCCCTCTTGAGAGTGACCCTTCTATCCAATGTCAAGATCATCCCTTAATTCAACATCGAAGTTGAACATCAAGTCATTTCTACTAGTTCAAACTAGGGCTCGTGAAATCTAATCACAACTCTTCCGAGCTAAGGCATAATGATTCTATCATGACCTTCAAAACTACTAGTCATCAGCTCCCAAGCTTCGCTCATTATTCATCTTCCTCCAATGTTGGGTCCTCCATATTGACTCAGTTTCAATGTCATTTATGCTCTTTGTGAGTCAAATATTGAATTTCAAGGTATGTAATGTGTAACTTGACAATCAACTCGCCAAGTGGCTCGTCCGAGCTACTCGGTGATCTAGTTTGGGTTCCCCACCATCTTTTGCAAATTTTAACTTTTTGCACTAAACTTTGGACTTTCTAGGATTTCCTCTCAATCTTGGGAGTAATGTAAACACGAAAAGACTTCCAAAACATGACTTTATCAAATTGACCATTTTCTCTTGATATTCACTAGAAGTGGGCCCCAAAACCAATTTTCTTTTCCTAAACAAACCTTAAGCCTGCAAGACCCGAAAAGGGAAAAATAATCTAGGATGATCCCAAACCTTCCCAGGAGTCTATAAATGTTCTCAAAGAAAATAATTCCCTATAGGCCCCAAGTTCTCTTGAGAATCCCTTCTGGTCCTGTGTTTTTATGTACCCACGTTGTCCAATTTTACCCCAAGGGGAAAAATTGGATAACAAGACTTATCTAATCACACATCCTTTGACTTGGAACTCGTCCCCTCAAGTCTCATACTTCAAGACCTCATGAATATTTTGATTATTTCCTTTGACTTGGAACCCATCTTCCCAAGTCTCTTATTATATGACCTCTCAAATATTTTGATTCCCTCCTTTGACTTAGAACCTGTCTGCCCAAGTCTCATAGTTTAGGACTTATCAAATCTTTTGATTCCCTCACTTGACTTGGATTTGTCTACCTAAGTCTCATAAATCAGGACCGTTCAACTTTAGTAAACATGGACCTCTTTTCTAATGAGTCCATTACCAACCCTCATTCATCAAAATTCAAAAAAAAAACCATAAAAAGAAATAAAAAATCCTTATCAAACCCCTTCTTACGTAACCTTTTGCAAATTAAAATCGTAAAAGTGAGTACAAATAACTTTATGTATTCCATCTATTAGAATATATTAGTCATACCATTATCATGTCTTCACTTTCTTCACCTATTATGACACAAGTTAACCTTGTTCCTTAGTGGGTATTGTGTGTCTCATCCTGTTATGGTTTCCACCATTTGCATCTTTTACCTATGGTTTTGTCTCGAATCTTACTAATGGAAACTCCTCCTTTCAAATAATCTCTCTCTTTAATAGAAAGATTCTAATTCTTTACCTAGACATTTTTGAATTTCCATCTCAGTCTATGGTGTTGAAGCCTTGTCTCCTACTAGTCGCATGAGGCTAATACTTGGGGGAAGAATGTTCCTTCCCAACAAGTACATTTTCAACAGCATAAGGAAAAAATCAATTATAAAATACAAAAACTATAAAATATTTACACGTTTCATCCTCCATAGTCTTTGGTGATGATCCCATACTTCTTATTAGTAGTATGAGACTAGAAACAGAGAAATATGTCCTTACTCACCTACATTTTTCTTCAAAGTTGAGTCATTGCCTTTTATTGATGACATGGGGCAATATGTAGGGGGTCCTTTTCAAAAAACAATCAAACAAAATAAATCCTTTAAAATAAAAAATTTTTCATCAAAAACATCCCAAGATTTGTTTTATGTTAAAGAGAGATAAAAATTCCTTCAACTGGATCTTGTCAATCAAGTAGGTCATCAATGGATCTAAGTCTAGTCAAAACCTATAAAGTGGAATCATCTTGGAATCATTAGATAATCTTGACTGGAGATGAGTTACATTTTTCTCACATGGATCATTGTTACACCTTGTGTCTTCACATCCATTATCTTCACTTTCATATCACTATTCACCTCATTTTCACTTTTGTCTTGGATCTCAATGATGAGCCATTGCATCTTCCTAGTTGCATAGAGTCACAAGTAGAGGGACACTCTGTCATTTTATCATCTACATTTCTACCAATGGTATGGAATGATTCTAATTGATTTAATATAAATAAAATTAAATCTAATTACGAGTAACTATTGTAGTGTATGATATACAAATGTTAATGTACACTAAATATGCAAGCAATGAAGCATGTGCAATGTGAAACCCTAATCAAGAAGGAGATATAGAGGGACTTAGCTGATTTTTTAGAAAACTAGAAGTGATATGTGCATGTGAATAGCTGAAATTGACTAAGGAGAGTGTCATCACTATAAATTAGAGGTTCTAAAACTTGAAACAATGCAGGAAAGGAGTACTCAGTGCTAGTAACTAGATCCGGGAACTAGTGTCTAGACAGTGCTTAGGATCTCGCTTTATTCAAAGTTGGAGGAGCTTCGCCCTTATCTTTGTTTATCACTCTAGTTTTACTCCAATGTCGCTGAGTCATACTTGTAACTGGAAAATAAATGGCTAGCTACACATACCCACAAACCAAATCAAATCCTAAAAATAAAGATACAATATGTGGAGTCATAGTAACCTCGGCGGTCACTGAAGAGTGAGCTTAGTACCGAGTGTTGCATTACATCTCAAACTCCATGTAGTTCTGTGTGTAAGTGTGTGTAATGATTCCCTAGGATGCCCTTGTGCAAGTTACACAATGATAACATGATAGATATAGAATGTAGCAGATGTATAGAATGTGTGGGATGGAATAGAATAAACTTCCCCTCCTATGTTATGTATACGTAAGTGATGTAACCCTTGTCCCTTAAATGAGTGTTTTATATTAATGATTTTGATTTTTTTCCTTTAGATGCAAGCTTAGGTGATAGTAGATAATGTTTAGTGCTTAGTCCCTTATTTGAGAGATATAACTATGTATATATATGATTCCCTTGTTTGAATTTCATAATTGACAACTGGAAGGTTGAACCAAAAGTATAAAATATTCCCAAGAAGTAAAAGAGACCAAAAAGAGTGAGAAAAGGGGAGAAAGGGTCAAGAGCGCCCAAGAGGGATAGGAGCACCTGGGCACTAGTGTCCTAACTGGGCACTAGTGTCTGAGGTCATGAAAGATAAATTAGTCAAATACCAACATTGGTGTAGGGTGTGTGAGATTAATAACAGTATAAGAGGTAAAGAAAAAGGCCTAAAATACATTGTCAATTACTATTTTTATTGCTTAGGAATCATGTATATATTAGTATGTTTTAGGACCTAGAAATTTACCCAAGTGCATAGATTTTGTGTCAACATTTTCTCCCACTTTATGTTGTTGATTGAATACTCAATAGCATAAAGTAGATATAATATGTGTACCTTTTGATCATGTAGAGAAGAGTGTTTCCAATAGCATGTCAAGTGGACAATTGAAGCATGGAGACTAGGAAGGGAGACAGACCACAGGGGTGAAGCATATATGTGACATGTACCTATTATTTTGAGCTTATATTTGTTGATGTAAGTTACTTCTTGTTATGTATTAAGGACAAACCTACAAAAGAAGAGTGAGAAAGTAGTCAAAGTCTCATATATGAAAAATCATAGTAATGTATGTATAAGTAAATAAAGAGTGTAAAAGTGTGTAAAAGGAAAGTGTGCATCTGATATGTAAGAGAGTATGAGATAGAAATTTATCCTGATTTTCTTAGAAATTCTATTGAATTTATTGTTGATGCTAAGTTTTTGGGCAATCTCACACCAAGGGAAAGTTTCTTTGACAATCTCATGCAAAGAGTGAGTTTTTGGGTGATCTCATGCCAAGAGAAGATCATTGGGGAGAGAGTTATATCTTTTATCTCCTTCCATGACACTTCCCAAATAAGCTCCGCTATAGATGGTACATCTTGATTTATTCTGATTGTTCTAATTTTTTCCCTTTGGTCCATATTGTAACTTATTATAGGAGATATAATGCATTCTACAACTAGAGGCAAGTGCCTACTACTGGAGAACTATGTTAAAGACTATTGGAGATCATGTTGTATTATGGAATTGACTATTTCTATCCCAGTCATTAGCACCTAGGGGAGGACACAAGCACCCACCGATATTGTATGTTATTAAGTGCTAGTGTCCACTCTTTGTGTGAGTTCCAAGCCTCATTCTGGACTATTTTATGACTGTATGCCTATGTTGATTTTGTACTGTAGCTCTAAGTTGTTGTAGGGGTGATTTATTCACCCAATAGATGTCCCCTTGTTTGATGTGCATGTAACATCCGTAGGAGAATGCAGTCTAAATGAGAGGACCAGGAAGCTGATATGCATATCATGTATTAGATACCTGTAGTGGGTAGGGGATGTGTATGGTAGAAACCAAGGCATGTGTAAATAAGATAGGCTAGTAACAAGTGTTAGTGAAAATGAGCTAGCATGTAATAGAATACAATGTAACAAACAACTAAGAAGACAATATGGACCACAAAAAAAAAAATTTGTACATGGGACATTTCTCACAATGTTTCAAGACAATCAAGGCCAACGTAGCTAAAAGCATACAATGAACAAACAAGACATAGGAAAAATCCCACAAACAATAACAAATAGTAGTAAGCAAGTAGAAGAAAAATGTGGTAGATAACCATGGTTGTATTGATCGTGCAAAAAAATACTACACATAAAGCACTGTTAGCATGTTATAAAGATAAATAGTATGTCAAGGAATTTATATAGTAGTGAAAATCAAGTGCTTGTAAGAAGAAGTAGTAAATAATGTGACAATGGAACATATAATGTGTGAGATTAATAAAGGTAGATGCCCCTGGGAGCCTCGGTGGGACCGGAAAGTGATTCAGTGTTGAGAAGTATGCATCGTGTAAGGAAAAGTAAGATATCTACATTCACTTCTAGAGACCAATTGAATGCACATGTATATATGATAAAGATAATGACATACTAAGAATCTATCTAACAGAATAAACATAGTGCAACATGTAAGTAGTATAGGCTAACAAGAGTAAATGCAACCAAGATATGTGAATGTTGTATGAGTGTGATGGTATGGCATGCGAAGGTATGAAGATGGGATTATTTTCATTGACCCCCAATGGATGTGTATGAAATTAGGTTCATTTATAAATGCCCCCTCAACAGTCAAGAATGAACCATAGAACAAGAGTGTTTCATCGGGAAATGAATGTGTTGCGTGAATGTAGAGGATAGAAAAGATGTATCGTGAAACACAGAGCATGAAAAGTATGTGATGTGAGGTTCATTGATGTAGTGTGCCCTCAACAGTCAAGTGTGAATCGTAGCACTAGAGTGCATCATCGTGTAATGAGTATGTTTCATGTGAGAATAGATGCTAGAAAAATATGTGTAGTCACAAAGTCTATGCACTTGGGTACATTTCTAGGTCCTAAAATCATTTTAGCATTTACATGATTCCCAAGAAAGAAAAATAGTAATTGATAACTCCCTTTAGCCATTTACTTTGTATTTTGTACTTTTATTGGCTTTACACATCTTGCACTCTTTCCGAAATTTGCTTGTTTTATCTTTTTATGGCCTCAAACACTAACTCTCAATTAGGACACTAACGCTCTGACGCTCTTGTCCTCTTGAGAATTCTTGTCCCTCTTTACCCTTTTCTTATCCTTTCAAACCCTTTTCACTTCTTAATTAATTTTTACTACTTTGGGTTGGCCTTTTTGTTGTCAATTATGAAATTCAAACAAGGGAATCATATAAATACATAATTATGTTTTCAAAATATGGGACCAAGCACTAATAAATACATACTACCACCTAAGCTTACATTCAAAGGAACAAGAGCATCAAAGCAATCCATCTAGCATCCATTAAAATGAAAGGCTTGCATACTTATACATACACAACATAGGAAGGGGAAGTCTATTCTATTCCATCCACTCATACTATACATCTTCTACATTCTATATCTAACCAACTATCATTGTGTAACTTACACAAGGGCATCCTAGGGAATAATTTCTACACACAAAAACTACATGGAGTCTAAGATGTAGTGTAGAGATCAGTCATAGGTTCACTCTTCGAGTGAATTTCGGGATCAAACCGACTCCCCATTCTATATTTTCCTTTTTAGGTTTGATGTGGTTTGTGGTTATGTGCAGGTGAACTTCTTTCTTGCAGTTAGAGGTACTTTTATAGATCAAACAGTGCATTGAGAGTGATCGATAGGAAATGATGACGAACCCCTTGTGACACGTAAGATATCGAGGATTCGAGCATTTACATGGTCACCAACACCTAGATCCAAACACCAACGTCTGGGTGTTCCTAACCTCCCATGGGTGCTCTTGCACAAGAAAATTCCAGATCTCAAAACCTCCAAAGGTGAGCCTCTCGTGACACTTTCCTTAGTATGTTCCAAGATTTCATCTCGCCCGAGATCACTTCTTGTTCACTCAAAAATCAACTAAGTTTTTTTGTCTCTCCTTCTTTCTTAGGGTTTCATATCATTGTTTGTTTATAGCTTATGACTGCTACAAATCGGGTATATTAATGACTCTAAAAAAATCATTCGGTCAAGTTTCGAGCACTTTGGATCTTGAGGATTTTGATGGATAGGAACTGATGGACCTTAAAGCATCTAACTTGTGCACCTGAAAATAACTCTCTTAGAGAATTCAAACTTATATTAATGAGCCTGAGTTCGATGTGAAATAAAATGCATGCATTAAGAGGAAAATGAAGAAGAAATCCCAAGGAGTTTATTAATGAGCAAGAGAGTAATGCACTGAACAAAATGGCAAATTGAAATAGCACATAGGAATATCGATAAATCATCCATGCCGAGAACTTTGTTGGAGGAGAATAAAATCCTGAAGGAACAAGTGGAGCAGTTGTTTGAGGGGTGGAAGAAGGATAAAGAAAAGTAGAAGGATATTATGGATTTTTCAGCAAATTTGGGGAAGGAGATTATTGATGTGCATCTAGATATTGGTGAACAGTGCCGAGTAGACCTAGCAATTATCCTTGCACTTCTTACAAGACTGTGTTCACTTGTTGATTAAGAAGTAGTTAGGGGAGCGCAAAGAGGCTAAGGAGGATGAATCAGCTAAGAAGGAGAGAAAAAGGCTACAATAGCACACTGAATAGTTGCGTATGACTCTCTACTACAAAAATTAAAGGATGAATTGAAGAAGGTAGACTCGGCATTGAATTTATGTGTGGATCTAGATCCGATCATTAAAATAAGGACATTGGTAGAAGAAAACGAGGTCCTTTCTATAAAGAAAAATGAGACTCTTGGGAGGTAGGGGAGGTGACATTATTGTGAGAGAAGTGTGATGTATTCACCGATCCTAGGACCCTCATAAGGAGAAGATAAAGGAACTTAGAAAAATGATCACCCGGCGGATGGATGTAATGGATGGGATGATTTTGAGTTTGGAGAGTGTTCTTAGGGTGCTACAGAATGAAGGTAAAAATATGACCTTGGATGAGATGGATGGAGTACTTACGGGTATCCCTAAAAAGACAAAGAAGGCACTCAGTGACTAGAATGAGTTAGAGGTAGAAATCAAGAATGAATACCCTGAGTTACTACTACCTTCAGAGGAATAGAGTGCCCATATTATTTTTGGTATATCTTCATTGTGTACAGTCATTATTTTATTCATCATTATTTATTCTTGGAAGGAAGAGGCATGATTACCCATTGTCGGGGTGGCAATGAAGCTAGTGTGGGGTAATGTTGACTGGAAAAATTATTGCCTAAGTATTAGAGGTGCATAAGATAAGGGCACACATGAAGGGGGAGCATAGGTACACACGGAAGTTCGTAAAAATAAGGGAACACTGGGAAAGATAGAGTTCAAGACTTATCCATTTTGCATGTTACAGTTAAGAATAAGATTGAGTACAAAACACACATTGGATAAGAACAAGAAGACTTGTGGACGAAGCAATGGCTATTTTTGGAGCAAGTGGAAGATCAAACATCATGCGAGAGTTCAAGCTAAAAATAGGATTAGATCTAGAGTTAATTATATGTAATCTATTATTAGATGAATCTTGCGAAGCTTCTTAGTTGCATTTGTAAGCGGCACGTGGCTATTTTGAGTATGAAACCTATTTTAATATTGCATGGGCAAAGTGAAGGGAAAGTCCCCACCTCCTATATATATGTATTGATTTGCATGGTTTAAGAGAGACCAACCGCTGGATTTGAACAAGGTTATGTTGCTAGTCTAATGCATACATGACTTTATATTGTTACTTTTGGGGTATTTAGCTACTGGTTTTGTTATGACTTAATCTAATGTATCATTGTGGATGGTTACTGGTTATTGACATATCTATTACTAGTTATTGTATGGTAAATTTGATCTTGATCCTTGTTTGATTCATTATGCACTATGGTTGTGATCTAGTTCTTGATATGTTTTACCTTTAATTACTTATGGTTATGGAATATATGAATGATCATGCTAACATCTTGACAAGGCTATTATAAAAAGAGGGACCTGGTACCTTTATATGCTTCAGGTGAGAGTTTAGATCTATCTAAGTGATGGGCCAGCGTGTCTAGGGTTTGAGTAAGAAATAGAGACTACAATCAACCATTTACAAGGTTTTACAAGCTTAGAGCTTCCACAACCTTCACATCAAGGTTTGTAAGGAATTCATGGATGAGTAGGTTTGCATATGCTTATCTCTCGCCTACCATGTTTTTCCCTACTCACAACTAGATTTAGAAAAGCTCTTTCCACATTTTGTGGAGATTGATGCCTTGTTAATAGATTGAGATCTTAGTTGATAAGATTTGAATAATTATAATACTTGATTGTATGCCCCAAAATAAGGAGGTAGTTGGAAACAAATAATTATAAATGCAACCTCTCACACCACTGGATGTAACCTCCATTATTATGAATAATTCATTTTGAGATCCTATGACATCAAGCTCTTAAAAAATGTTGATCAAAATCCTCTTCCAAGTAATGAATTGGACATGCATTCCAAGGAAGATGGATCCATGTGTTTTTGTTTATTTCTTCAATTTGTGAGTCTCCTTTTGTTTTGATAATTCTTATTTTTTTCTTTGTATCGTGTAAACATTTATTTTTTGTATAAATTGTTGTGAACTCCGTAGGTAATTTATGTGTTTATATTTTCTTTCCAATTTAACAATTTACTTTATTATAAGTTTTCTTTAATTTTCAGCAAGTGTGATATTTGATTTCTTGCAAGAGTGATTTATATTTCTACAATTGTTCCTTTCAATTCATGCAAGTGTAACATCCTAGATTTAATTAAATTCATTTATGAAATTATTAAGATCATTGTTGTGAAAGTTTAACTAGTATGTGTTATTACTTTAGTGATTGGTGATGATTTAATGAATTAATAATATATATAGAGATATTTACATATATAGATATATGTATATTTTCCATTGATTGGCATATTGATCACATTAGACCACTTAAGCTATGTGATTAATTTGGTGGGTACGTGGCATTGTGATTTGGTTAATAGAGTTTGGTTGGTTTTTTTGTGGCATTGTTAATTAGATTCTCGTGAGGTGGAGACTCGACCCCACCCCGTCATGCCATTTATGTGGTTGAAATTTTATTAAACTAAGGATAAAGACAAAGTTGCATGACATATTGGCTTCCCGAATTTACACCCTCGAGGAGAGAGGGCGTCATAGATGCATGGAGATTGGGGTGAGAGGGAAGGACCCACACGAATTGTCATTATGTATCCAGGGACAAGGTCTTTCTCTGCTTGCCCATCCAATATCTCAAAGGGAGTGATGAGGAGGCACCTTAACAAAGGGTGTGGTTGATTTCCCTACTACTTTTGACTCTGCCTAAGTCAGGGTGAGAGGACCCAAGATGTGACCCAGAGGGTACAAGATAAGGGAGGGAATTGGAATAATGTCCCAAGTCTGCCAGGACAAAAATCAAGAGTTAGATGCACCACCGAATGCGAAATCATTCAAAAGAGTGGTCTCTAAGCACTACAAGCATCCAAGAACCCCAATACAGATCGCTAAAGGTAGTTTTGTCACAATCCACACATTAAACCTCAGGGATTTACATGAATTATTATGTGTTAATTCTAAGGATTTAGATGATGAGTGAAAGCACTTAAGTTATGTGCATCGTCAATGTATTTTCACAAGTGGTCTATGTAAAATAAACAAGTAAGGTGATATCCGCACGTAAACACACACACACACACACACACACACACACACACACACACACACAAATGAGACTAGAAAAATTAAGTGTAAAGTTATGAAGTGGAGACATGGTATAAAAGACGAAAAACCTAGATTCAAAGGGAATTGTGAGGGTCGAGAAACATATCAACCATATTATTACCACACCCTTACTACTTCACGAAGATGTGGGATACATGAAATGGGTTTCTAGTAGGGAATTGGTCGTGAGGATCCTTTAGGAAAAACACAATCCCGATCCTCGATAATTTAGCTCGGTACTTCGAGGCTAAGTCATCATGCGTGAATTATGCTGAGTGTTCTAAATCGAGGGGCCCCTAAGATAAATGAACAAAGCACCTAGTATTGCTCAGTTAGTAAGGAATTTTACAGGTATAAAAGATAACATCCTAAATTACCCCCAAAGGATATCAATCTCCCACACCACCCTAACAAAACTTAAACAATAACAAGGTATTTTCACATAAAATCATAGCCATAACCTACACAAGATCCTAAAGAAAATTCACACAATATTTCACCCAAAAAATTGTTCCACAAGAACAAAGATAACCAAGAGAAATATCGTAGGCCATTTATGATAAATACATTACACTTGGAAAAAACAAGGGAAGCACACACACATATCACATATATGCTCTCAAAGCTTGTTAATGACTGTACATGGGCAATCACCTTAACATAAATTCTAGGAAAATGAGAAACACACAATGCCTACACCACGAAAGTTCAAATTTATATGGTTGACTATGCACCTGAAAAATCCCGAACTCCTCCGAGAAGTCTTCTCCCTCCAAAAAAATTGTCTCTCTTTTTAAAACCTTAAACCCTCATATATATCCTTATCCATTTTAGGGTTTAATAGAATATTCACCTAGATCTTTACCGACTCACATTTAGGTCATTTCCCATAGATTCAAAGAATATCGGGGAAAATGTCCTCAAAAACATTTAACCTTGCGCTACCGCCACTTGTCACTATCATGTTAATAATGATGAGGCATTACTCTTTTCCACATCATTTTAATCCAATATTAATTTTCCATATGTAAATAAATGTGACATGGCTAGCAAATTTAAAATGACAAGAAATCTTCAAAGGCGTGGACATTTACTCCATCCCCGATGACATGTTTCGTATAAAAATAAATCCTAATATAACTCCCACGCATGCCTACCGATCTTGGTAGGAAATGGCATTGCTAGTGATATGACTTTTCCGCACATTATTTTGGAAGACACGTCTATTTAAGCATGGTTCACATGACCACCAATTTACCACCTAATTTCCACAGAGCCTTCTACATTCTTTTTCTATGAACAATCCATTTTCCATGGCTTCTTCTTTTCTAAGAGCAAGTCCCATTGAGGAAGAACTCCCCAATTTGGGTGAATTATTCCAACCGACTGACCGGTCTGAATAAATATTTCATCCTCGCATGTTTTTAGTGTGCCTAATGCCAAAACAAATACCCCTAATGAGTCATCTCAAAATCCCTAGTCTTATCGTTCCTAAACATGTTAGTTGAACTATGTGCCTCATTCCCTCTATTTCAAGTCCTGCATTACCACCTTATCTCGCCATCAAAAGTCTAAAATGAGCTACCTAAAACACTTGTGGTTTCACTATTGTTCTCATGTGCATAATGACCATTGGCACATGCTAAAATCCTAATATGACCCTCCTTTGTTGAACACAACTCCCAAAGGTGCACTCCACCGCCCACCCCAAAAAGAAGAAGAAGAACCCCAAATATAAATGAAAGTGAAACAGAGAAATGGTTGTCATCTCTCAAAACTACCCTTGCTAAAATACGGTATGCGGTGGGCGCCCAAGCCCTTCCTCCGAAGAAAAGAAAAGTTGTGATAGAAGGCTCTTCTAGTAGAGCTAATCACTTTCCAAAGAGCTTATCTCTCTATAAAGAATACTAAAGAGTACATAATAGGGGGCTCTCCCTTTTTGAGTGGGTGAACTCACTCGAGAAGAAAGGAGAACTCACCTAGATCTTGAACAAACCACGGATGGAAATTCAAGAGTTGTTGGAGAAGGGGATGTCACGAGGCCTAGTGGGGGACATCCAATTTGTCTTCAATGTTGTGGCTCATAAATAATTTGATTTTCACAGTACTTAAATCAAAACGTGCGTTGATCTTCTTAGGTGAAGTTTGGATTTTTGAGAATTGACCACTATGTCTATAATGAAATAGTTTTTACTTTTGTTATTTTGTATATGTATGTATGTATTTTTAAGGGCAAGGGCCCCTACAATAGAACCCCCATTTTGCTCACATTAATTATCACTTTGAACTACATTTATCCTTTTCTAATGCATGATGTGTTTCATTCTTCTCTTGTAAACACTCAACCATATCATTTATTTTCATGTTTTACCCATGCTACACTCTAAATAAAATCGAGAAAATTATTCATCTCATACAATACTTGCCACTACACTTCAAGCATTTCACAATTGCATATCACTTTGAGAGAGAAAACGATACTTAATTGCTCCCAACCAGCCTGGATATTGAGAGGTTGTAGGATGTTTTTATGATTCTAATCGTATATTACATGTGAAAAAATTTAGAAACCGTAGACAATGACACGCTGAAAATTTTTAAAATGTAAGTTTTTTTAAGTGGTTTGTATAAAAATATAAAACCTATTTATATATGTATGAACAGATTATAGAAATATCTCTAAAAATTAATGGAATTTAAAGCCACATGAAAGATCCAAACCATCAATGAATTTTTATTTGACATGCAGAGATAATTTGAAATTCCGTGCCTACTCCCAACCTCTCTCAAATGGAAAATACTAAGTCCTTTCATCCTTTTCTATGCATGCCAGAACAATTGTAAACATATACCAACCTCTAAATTTTATCCAATCGGATGCCCGGGGCTCATAAAAAGTATTTGAACTACTACCAAAAAGTAATAAAGTAAACCGGACCCCGAGCTCCGAAAAGCCAATTACATTACAAGTCGAATGTAATGAACGCCACTTTGAACATTCTTGGGTGTAGATCATAATTTAATATTTTCTATCCCTTCCTTATCAACATGGGTCCTGGGAACCCGAACCAAACACTCAAGGAAAATATGATATTCCCTTAGGTTAATCCCGCGGTCTTCAAAATACTTATGATTTGAGCACTAGGAGAAATGTCACATTCACGCAATGTTCATACTTTGCATAAATGGCCCGAAGTTCGACCATACATCAAAGCACACTCTGCCTCATACTTTAAACTCTACAAAAACCCAAAAACCTCGATAACAACATGAGACCAAGTGAATACTTAACCTTCCATTCAAGGAGAAGAACTTACATAGGAGATATCTACCCGAAAAGCTAGCACCTCAGTGCGTGTCCATCTGGAGATAAGAACACACCTAGTGATAATAGCACTGGAAAGAAGCCAGACAAATATAGGCACCAACATAATGAATTAATAATATATATAAAAAGATATATCTATTATATAGATACATACATATATAGATATATGTATACTTGGCATTGATTGACATATTGATCACCATTAGACCATTTAAGCTATGTGTTTAATTTGGTGGGTACGTGGCATTGTGATTTGGTTAATAGAGTTTAGTTGGTTATTTCATGGCATTGTTAATTGGATTGTGTGAGGTGGATATTCAACACCACCTCGTCATGTCATTTATGTGGTTGAAATTTTATTAAACTAAAGATAAAGAATAAGTTACATGACATATTGTTACAAGGTTAAAACGAATCTGTTTAATGTTGATAAGCCACAACGTGGCATGGAAATTAAGGGAATTGGTATGAATTTGATGCGAGACGACACCTTGGAAACCGTTATCTTCCTTAAGAAGTTAAGGCATGCAAGAAACTCTTTGTTTCATTTCATTCGGTTGTTTTTTTGGGAGCTCTATTTGAGGGTTGTGCATGCATTTTTAAGGGGATAATTGTTTGGTGATTGTGCATGTGATTTCATTATTGTTATCTTTAGTTATCATGGAATTTTTCATGGTTAAAAATGTTGTTGGAAGATTTAATAGTGTTTTGAATATTTTAACTTGGAAAATTATAGAGAAGTTTGGAGGAAAATACGCAGTGGGTTTTTCTACTCTTAGTCTCTATTGTTATTTGAATGAGGTATCTAAATATGATTTTGGTTATCATGCAAAATCTAGAAAATGAATTAGATTTATTAATAGCTCTTTCTAGAGCATTTTTGTTATCATTCTAATTAAGGTTTTTTTTTTTTTTTGGTCATTATGCAAAAACTAGAAAAGGAATACGTTTTATTTTTGGGTTATTATGTGAAATCTTGAAAATGCATATGTTTTTTTGGATTTGGGATATATGATCTAGAAAATGAAATAAGGAGTTAGTTTTTCAGCTCTTTCTTAGAGCTTTGTTGTTATCATTTTGAATATGTTTTGGGTTTTGGATTATTTGGTGAAATATGGAAAATGAAGGAGAGTTAGTTTTACTGACTCTTTTCTATAGCATTGTTGTTATCATTCTGAATACGTTTTTGGTTTTGGTTATCATGTGAGATCCGTAGAAAAATGAAATAAGAAGTTTGTTACAACTCTTTCCAGAGCATTGTTATTATCATTTTTCTTTGTTGGGTTTTATAAAAGTATGGACTGTTTGGTTGTTTCATGGAACCCTCTCCCTCATGGTTGTATTGGAGCTAATTTTCTTTGTTTTGTTGGGTTATTTATATATATATATATATATATATATATATATATACAATTGCTCAATTTTGAGCATGACTATTTTTGAGTTAGTTGGGAAAATTCTTAGGAAGGGAATAAAGGTTTATGTCTCCTTCTATTATTTATTTCTAATATGTGTAATACAATTGATGATTATTTGTTTATTATTGATGAACTCTCTCTCCCTTCTTGGGACTAGACATTTTGGTTAACTTCATTATGATTAAATGAGTCCTTACATGGAATTGTTGATGTTCTGGTAAACAATGATTATATATAGTCAACTCAAAAGGGTCTCTAAAACAAAATTACTTCATTAGTTTTCAGTTAATTGAGGTTCTATTTGGGCTATGATTGATTTTTGTAATCTTATGAAATTTAACTTTACTAAAATATGATTTGTTAGATATAGTGTGGTCATTATTGAATGCCTACATTATGAAATTTCTAGTTGTTATTAATAGCAGGAAAGTTGGATAATATTGTGAGTTATTACATTTTTAATTGATGTTTTTGATGCAGTATATGACCCATTATTGTCTAAATGTCTACTTCATATTAGGTTGGTTGTATACAATCACAAAGTGGATCTATTGTTTCCATATAATTAAGAAGTTTCAGAGGGATATGTTTATGAGGTAGATTTCATAATATAAACTATGGACTTCACAATTATAAATTCATTGTTTAAGAATAGCCCTTAGGAAATCTCTTACTTTTTATTTCATTATAATTACAACATAGAATAAGAGTATTTGGACTTATGCAAGTTCATATGATTTGACCCATGTCTCTCTCTATCTCCTATAATTTTGCACTATAGGCCAGCATACTTGAAGTAACTATTTGGATTTGAATTTGTGATTGTTTTACATCTTGAGTATTCTGAAATAATTTGAAAGGATTATTCATAATCAATTTTATTATGTAATTGAAATATCATCGCATCTTAAAAAGGGCATTATGGCCCAATGTATTATTCTTTTTACTATTGTAGTTCATTATTAATGAAGATTGGGATATTTGTCCCTTTTTTAAATTTGGTCTTAAGACTTATCTTATTTGAACTAAAAATGTGGATATTTTACTTATAAAGTTGATTACTTAGATAAGCTAATAATATTTTAAGTTATGTGATTATTTTTGATTTCATTAATTCAAATAGAATAATCAAAGTAAAATGAATATCGATAGATAAACCAAAAGGATAACAATGGAAACAAAATAAAGATGTTTAAATTATTTATAGTAATAATGGATTAATCATGACGAGTAAATGAAATTAAATATCCCACTATGAAAAATGAATGATTAACCTACATCTAACGACAATTACTAAGCTAATCAAAAGTATGACAAGAGGAACTAATACTAGTTAGTAACTTGTTGAGTTACTAAGACCCTCTTATGGAAACATATTAAGTATTGTGAAATGATACTTTAAAATAACTTGTTAAGGATGAATAGTTACATTACTTAACTAAGGTAACCTAAATATAATGAGCATGGGCATAATGTTCTTGTTGGAGCTCAAAATTGCACCCATCCCAGATCAGGATGAACTAGGGCTTTGAGGAAACATGGGGTTGTCTCCAAGTTGTGGGACTTGCGCTTTGACACAGACCTCCAAAGAATGTTGGCTTCCTCTACCTATTTCTACTGCTAAAACTACTCCTACAAAGGGAAATGCAACTACCTATTATTACTCTATGATTCCAAGGGACTAGGGTGAGAAGGAGCTACACGAAATGGAAACCTAAGCTAAGGGGATGTGATAACACTAGAAAGAGGGAGATGAACACTCTCATCTTAGTAGAAACAAGGGAAAACATATGTAGGGATGGCAGGAAAACATGCCACATTCTGAAACACATTCACACACTTGTTTTTATGGAGCATAATAGAAAATAAACATACAAGGGACATAAGACATACATACCAAACAAACAATGCAAGGGAGAGGCAAGAAGATGCAATAAAATGTGAACTAGGGCAGAGAATAGCCACAAAATAAGATTTTATTGCTTCCAAATAATGCATAGTCAATTACAATGGTGAAAGAGGTAGGCATCAACATATAATGAACCATATTTGAGGTCCGTAACTCAAAATACCAAGGAATAAAGCTCTAAACAATGCTCTCAAAGAAACTAAGGGGGTCCAACCATTTACAAAGGAGAAATTTTCATCAATTTATAGAAAAGAGGAGGGAAATATAGGGAAACTTAGATTTTCAAATCTAACCACCAACAACCAGCAATAAATGTCAGCAAATACATCTATATCACCGTTAGATATGCATCCATGTGTCATATTATCTTGCGAAGAAGGAAAGAGGAAATATCTAATCAAATTTAGGTAGTTAAGTCAATTAAATCTATGCATTAATGGCTTAAGTCACATTTCCCCATTTCACCTACCAAATCCCACCCAAAATCTGATTTTGAAAATCCCAACATGTAGCCCATGTCAGCATATTTCTAACAAGACCAAAAGCACATGAATTCAAGCCATGTAGCATAAGTTATGATGATTTGAGGGTATACATTACAACTCGAATACATAAGACACATGATGTGCTCTAATCTATTGAAGAATTTGGCTGACTATCTATTTGTTTTATATTTTCTACCACGTTTAATGCATTGATTTGACACAAGGATTCAACACCTAGTCGGAGTGATTTTATAGGTTGCATGTTGTAGACTCAATCTGACCGGATTTCCGTAATGAGCAAGTGACACATCGTGATTGGAATACATTGTTGTAACTTTAGTGCACACGCAAAAAGGGAGAAGTGCAAGAATGCAAGTGGGAAAGAGGGCATGTTTGGAGTGGGAAGAAAAGGTGCACATTTGCAAGGGTATGCAAGTATGTGAGGATTAAGCGGTACGTGAAGCATGCCGTGAGGGAAGTAAGTACACAATGTGCATGTGCACAAAAGGAAATACGAGCGTGCGGGAAAAAGAGTGCAAAGATAAGATGTGCAAGGGAAAATGTGAAAGGGGAAATGAGTATGTGCAAGGGGGGTGTGTAGGAATCGAGAAAGAAGTTCATGTGTGGGGAAATCATGCTAGGGACTTAGAGAAATGTAAAGCAAGTCCAAGGGCATGCACAAGGAGTGTGTAACAACCAGGAAAGGAAAGTGAATGTGCCAAGAGTGCACACAAGATGGGAAATGGAGGGAGATAGAAGGATAAAGGAGAGGGGTGAAAGTACATGGAAGGAAGCAAAGGGAAGAGAAAGCATAAAGAATAACCAAGAAGAGCATGAAAGGGTGCGCACAAAGAATCAGTAGCCAAGAAAATATGACAAGGAAAGAACCCAAAGAATGCACACAACCTAAATATTTGATGTTAGATCTAGGGTGGAATCAAGTTGTCTAAATAACCAAGGTGGTTATTTTGGACAATAGTTTGGAAAATTTTGAGGTTATCTTCCTATCGGATAAAGGAGATCATTGGCCTTAGAAACATCCATTAGGCATGGGTTCACCTAAAAACATGAAATTCTTATCTACACTTTGAATAACACCCCTAATTAACTTAAAGCATTTCTGAACTTTTCTTAAGAACTCGTGTACAATCATTGGAAAGTGCTAACAATTTGGAACACCTCTTAGAATTTGTGAGCACAAGGACTAACATCTAGAAGCAATAAAAGAGCACGTGCAAGAGCATGTGAGAGGAAAGAACTATATACGAACAAAACAATGTGCACAAGGCACACTTGGAGGAATTGAAACTACTGTAATATGTACAATGATGCATAACATGTAATGGAAATGTTTGAGATAAATCCCATTGACTAGGATTGATAATGCATCTCTATCGAGGTGAGATAACTCAAAAGATTTAACCTCCTTACAATAACTTATGATGTATGGACCACTCCAAAGTGCATCAAACTTTGAATGGTTCCCTGGTTTAGCTCTATCAACATCCCATTTTAAGACTAAAATACCCACTTTAAAAGCCTATGGTCTAGCCTTTTTTTTCAAACCACTACGTGGTTGATCGTTGCTGATTTTCTATCGTGATCATGGAATAATTTCTTAACTCTTCAAGATTAACCATTTTTTCCATTCCGATTTCTCTCTTGTTCATGCTTTCAAATTCTAGTTACTAGGCCATCTCTAATGAATGCAACTCAAGTGATAAAGGAATCCTAACTTCTTTACCATAAACCATTCTATAAGGTAAATTTAATATTAATTTCTTTACCGTGAATATGTCTACCCAGAGCGCACGCGAGACCTTTGTGTACCACTACCTCTAGTTGATATTCATTGTTCACTTCATGATTATAATTAGGTTCTTATTAGTTGACTCTACCAAGCCATTACCTTGAGGGTAATAGTTAGAATAAGTATTCAAATAGATACCAATAATAAGAGACAATCAAAAAACTAGTAGCGAGGAAGGCTTTTGCATTATCAAAGATAATGGTTTGAGGAACACCAAACCTTGTTACAATGCCTTCGAGAAATTCAAGGATGACTGACTCGATTGATTCCTTGAGCGTGAAAGCTTTTGTCCATCTGGTGAAGTAATTTGTAGTTTTCAACACCCACTTGTGGTCAATGCTTGAAGGTGGGTTAATCATTCCTATGAAGTCAAGACCCCATTGCACAAAAGGCTGATTCATTTGGATTGGTCGGAGGGGAAGCACTGCCAATTTATTTTTACTTATAAAGAAAGCACATTCTTTGCATTTTTGACCCACTTGTGCACATTTGCAAAGAGGGTAGGCTAGAAGTATCCTACCTTAATGATTTTCATCATTATTTCTTTGGAAAAGAAGTGTCCACCAGAGAATCCATCATGAAATTATGCTAACACTTTGTCAACTTGCGCACCATCAATACATCTCAAAGAAACACACCATCAATGTTTATTTTGAAGAGAACGCCATCAATTTGCACATATGGAACAAATTACAACCTCATATGTCTTCTATTTTCTTTGTTTAATCTAGGAGGCTATGCCCCATAAGAGAGAAATGTTGACATGTCCTTCATCTAGGTGCTCGTGTTAGGATCTTCATTCTCGCTCGGAGTTCGGCGTGTGGAGGCACTTAATCCGAAAACAATAAAGCCTCATGTTCATTATGTGCATCTTCAAAGCAAGTTTCCTACATAGTGTGTTTCCTCTAGCCGCTTTAATGAATTTGATAGTCACATCATATCCCATTATTTTGGTCACCCATCTCACTCTTTTCTCATTGATTTTTCTCTTGTGATGAAGTCCCCCACACCAGAGTGTGAAACTAGTACCTTGACATGATTCGTGGCGAGCATACTTTTGAATTTTTTAAGAGTGTGTATAATGGAAAAGACCTATTTTTAGTGTGACTATGTTTCAGTTCATAATCCATTAGTGTTTGATTGAATAAATTCTCTAGATGCTCCATTCCTTATTCATTTTTGAGTCAAGATAAAGCAGTAACACTTTTATCATCAATTCCATAAACATAAAGAATGAAATCCTTGGAGTAATCCATATTGATGAGTGTTAATGCACGAGAAATTTATTATCTGATCATGTTGAAGCTTTATTTTCATTTTTTTGTCCATTTGAATATTGTTTCCTTCTTTTACATGAGGTTAATGTGACTAATTAAGCATGCAAAGTTAGGGATAAACCTCCTAACAAGTTTATTTTTCCTAGGAATGATTACAAGGCCTTCTTGTGTGTTGGCAAGAAGAGAGAGAGGATGGTGGCAACGTGCTCTGTGGATCAATGGCAATACCATCCTTTGAGACCATATGGCCCAAAATATTTCCTTTGGCAATAAAAAAGTTACATTTCTTGGGGTTAAGAGATACCCCAAATTCTCTACATCTCTCAAAGACTTTCTCCAAATGACCGATGTGATTTGTGCTCTGCTTTGAGAAGATAGTTATATCATCCAAGTAAACTAGGATGAACTCATTGATATATCCTTTGAAGGTAATGTCCATGTCTCTTTGAAATGTTGCAACTGCATTTTACTGTACCAAAAGGCATTTTCTGATAATCATATGTACCTCATTTGTTTAACTATTGTTTTGAATTGATCCTCTTCCTTGACCATGATCTGGTTGAAACCTGATTACCCATCCAACATGGAAAACCTTTGCGCTCTTACTATAGTTTGCAAAATTTGCTCCATATAAGGCAAAGGATAATGATCCTTCAAATATGCCTTACTCAAATCTCTAAAATCAACAAAAATATTGATTTCACCATTTTTCTTGCGCACGAACAAGGTTTGCCACCCAAGTAGAGTACTTGATAGGAAAAATAATGTTTTCCTCAATGATTTTGGACAACTCCTTCCTCATAAGGGGCTTTATCTTGGGATTGGCTGGCCTTTACTTTTGTTTGATGGGTTTGATGTTTGGTTTAAGGTTGATGGAGTGTTTAGCAACACTTGGATCAAATCCTTGCAGGTCTTCATACTCCCATGAGAAGATATCACTAACTTTTTGGTATAAAGAAATGAAGGCTTGTTTTTCATTCTACGCATCTTTGTCAAGCAACAATTCTTTATCACACGCAGTAGTGACTGGAGTTCATTCTTCTTGCGTTGTGCGCATATACTTTTCTTCACCCTTGAACTCATCATCGATCAAGAAGATATGCTCTAATGTGACCAACCCTTTATGCAACTTGTTTTTCTTAAGTTGAATCACTTGGTCACAATATTTGTTATGTCAATCAACTTGCATAATTGAAGAAAACACAACTTATTTTTGGATGAACTGACAATATGTGCATCATTATCAAACATTTTCTAGCTTGTTTCATTATCTAGAATAGATGGCCTGACCACCATCTTGATGCCCTACGCATTTCCTAGGAAAAAATCCTTGGCAAGTGAGAATTATGAACCATGGTTTGTCATTTGATTCACTTCCTTATTCAATTTCCTTGGCACCACCTACATATTGAGAGCTTCAAAACTCTCCAAGAGGTCCCAAACTCTATGTTTATAAGCTTTAAAAATCTTATTCTTTATTGTGCACTTGTTTGTGACTTAGTGGATAACCAACTCAATGTCCCCAAAGATCTGCAATGCCTTAATCTGTCTCTTCTCAGTAATAAGAAGACCATGTACCAATGCTTCATATTTGGCTACATTGTTGGATCATGCAAACTGCATCCTATATATGAAGAAGATCTTCTTGCTTTTGGAAGAGATGAGAACAACACATGCACCTACGCCATTTCTATTTCTAGATCCATCAAAATACATCTTCCATAGTCCAAAAGCATCATCATTTTCTTTCTTAAGTGGGCTAGGCAACACACATTCTTCTTCATGGATGTAATAGGTTCCAAGACCAGTTTTAATAGTTGTATCATAGGGATTAAACTCATAGTGTTCTTTAACCCATTCATCTAACAATAGATTGGGTATGGAGGGAGAAATAGGCTACTCTTCTGAAAATGAATCGTGTTCTTAGCCTTCTTGAATTAGGAAGTTAACTTGGAGAGGGGATGGATCATATGACTCAACATGATAAGAAAATATAGCCTCATTTTGTATGGTATATTGAGTACCATACGTTGTTTTTAGTAACATATGAGACCAATCAGAAGACAAGTAGCCACCCACATTAGCAGTGAAATCTCTTAATAGGAAAATGGAAAACAAACGACGTAGGTAAATTATTGACACATCTTGAGTTATGGTTAGAATCAGACATGCATGGAGGGTTAACTCAAGATATTTGATGACTCCTAGGGTAGTGACAGTTGATCCATCAAGCTACAAGACTCCTTTATCTATAGGGTTGTACTTGAGTCCTAGAGAGATCAACAATTTTCTAAGGCATGACAAAAGTACTAACCTCTTATTCAATCATATAGTTGTGAACAAGATGTTTTCCTATTATCAAGGACATATAAAAGGGTGGGGTTTTGATAACCTTGTTTACTTGATTCTCCTCTCCTTGTCAAATGTTGATAGCACCATGAGGTCCTTTGATAACTGGATCAACACACGGGAGTTGCACCAAAGCTTCATGTAACAAATCACGCTGAGAAAGAATGGCCAGGGCATCCCACATTGTGACATTTACATTTGTCTTCTTCATTTGGTCAACAATGTTGAATGGAAGGCCCATGGACTTGTGCATTTGAGGCACAACAGCATCTTTTCTTTATTGTTTAGGTGCAAAGGCAGGGGCCTTAGCTTGCGCAGAGGCTTGACCTATTGTTATCCCAAATTTACCCCACCGGGTTAAATTTGGATAACTCATTAAAAATGGACAACCATTTTTAAAATCATGGGATGTTCAAAATGGCCATCAAATTCAATATCAAGCATCGGTGGGGCTAGCTGGTAGAAGATCAATGGTCAAGGTGGCGGGAAAACATGTCGACATTCCGAAAACTTCAAAGCGCATCCATTTAGTAGACCTCAAGACCCCAAAATAAACCAAGATCAATGAAAATGTCGGATCCGGTTAGTCAACAAGGTCAACAGGCTACGTCGAAACATTTTTTGAAGCCAAAATTTTCTAAGTCTAATCAAGTTAAAGGTTGCAACATGAAGCCATAAAAATATTGATAATCGAAAACTTGAAGCTACATGGATCCTTTTCATTATCTCAACTTTCATAGTCCAAAATTGCGAAGAGGAAAAGAAAAGTATGAAAAGACTGACACCGCGAAGAGTGTGGAGCTTTCTCATTGGCTCATGCTTCATAGTTGTCGATCAAGAGATAAGAAAATTCGATAACCCGAGAGGAGATTCCTCGTTAGTTCATGTTTCACAGGGGATAAAAGGGCTAATCAAAAGGACTGACATTATGAAGAATGTGGAGCTTTCTCATTGGCTCACACTTTGTAAAGTTTAGTTTGGGATACCAAAAAAGGGTGAATTGTGAAGAAACATGGAGCCTTCTCATTGGCTCATGTTTCATAGTGGTCAATCGATATAAGAAAAGGATGCTCTAACACTATAAAGAAGCTCGGCATTGTTTTATTAGCCTATTTTTCATAAAAGAGGTGACTTGCTGGCAAGGACAAGGGAAAAGTAAGGAAAGGAAGCAAAGCCCAACTCCACAACCCAATGAGATACCGACACATGGAAAAAGACAAAGTAATGCACACATTGGAAGAGGTCAATCTACAAGTTAATCAAAGGTTATCACTTGTCATGTTCTTATGCTCCATGACATGCAAAACTTCAAGTGGAAATATCTTTTAATCCAAAGCTCCAAATTCAACAAAATTTATATCGTTGGAAAGGTCTCCTTGATCCCTTTAACTTGGCATCATCAAAATCAAATTTTTGTGGTGTTTGGTGAGAGAAAAAGTAGAAAATTAATATGTAGACTCATATGGCTCAACCACCCAAATATGATCTGATTTGGCTCTTACCTTCTCTAGTAAGCAAAAGATCATTGGGAAATGGATTCATGAGGGTGTCCATACAATTTCCAGAAATTTAATGCATGCAAACAATGGTTGAAGTTTGAAAATTTATGTTGCAAGGAAAGACAGAGATCTTCATTAATGACAAGATCAAATTCGATCCCTTTCTCTCTTCTCTTTCTTCCTTTAGCTATATATTATTAAAAAATCATTTTGAAAGAGATGAAAATTTCTAAATTACAAAGGAACCATGTAAAAATGGTCTCTTGAGTAGTTATGAGTGGTGAACCTACATTTTGGCCCCTATAAATGTGTTCTTACCTTCTATTCAAGTTATAATGGATTGTGCATCCTTTTAAGTAATAAAATCTTGTGTGTGTGGCTTTGTGTTGCCCTATACTTGTGTTTTATTTGCATCTTTCCTTTCTTTTATGCTTGTGATATGTTGGCATATCTTTCTCATTTCACGGATCCATTTTGATTTTATTTTGTACGTTCATCTCCCTTTTCTTGGTGATATCACCTCTTTTAGTTTAGGATTTCCCTTTACATGCATCTCCTTCTAACCTTGGTCCCTTGTAATGTTTAGTTTAGGATTTTATTTCTGCAGTAGGAGTAGTTTTAGCATTAGGAATAGGTAGAGGAACCGGCCTTCTCCGGAGGTCTGTATTATGATGCAAGTCCCACAACTTGGAGACAATCTCATTTTGCTTAAAAATCTTGGGTTGTCTATGACTCGGGGTAGGGTGAAATTTTGAGCTCCAACACCTACCAAAGAAGGAACATGTGCCACTTCTATTGGGATGTTGCACAAGACCTCACACATGAATATTTGCACACCCGTAACTATTAGGATGATGAGATAAATCCCTTTATTTGTGATTATCGGTCTAGATGGCAAAAGTATAAGGCTGCATGCAACACTATAGCATTCTCTTCTTGGACCTTGTGTTATCAGCAACTTACGTGCATGGTCTATTTGATTTTTCCATGGCTTGGTTCTTTGTACAAAAGTCTTCAATGCCAAGTAACACAAGGTTGGTATTAGGAACAACTTCTAGCACTTCTTCATTTTCATGTTCATGCACGCTAGTGGAAGGCTCGTAACTTGAAGCATTCTCGATTCATGTAAGCCTCGCGCATACAAGGAATTTACACAGATTGTACTTACTATTAGGCAAATTGTAAGGAAAACACTATTCTATCTCTTGGACTATGTTGTTATGTACTAGAACTAGTGCTTTGCTTACACTAGGCACTATAAGGGGTTGCGTAGGAGGGACTATCTCGAAAGGAAGGTGTGTATTAGCATGTCATCTATCATTTTGTTGGTTTTTCCCATATCTCTGATTTGGATATTGATTTCTAAAGGGTTGATGGCTTTGATTAAATCCTTGATTAGAATTATTTCTAAAGGATTGCACCTGCTATTTTTCTAAGGATATAAATTTATTGGACATATTTCTAATTAATTTCCTCATCCTCCTTTTGCTATTTGGGAGAATATTATGTGGAGGCAATAGGTTGGGCACTCTGCCGAGGAATGGGAGCAATGGAAGCTTTGAGATGTTTGAGGTGGTTAAGGAAATAAGGGCATGGGTAGTCTAAGGGCTATCTTTCCAGCTTGGATTAGGTAATTTTTGTCCTAATGGCTATAGGATAGGCATCATGAAGTTGCGCAACACCCATATACTTGCATCATCACCGAAATGTCGAAGTCAAAGCTCTTATAAAGTAAAGAAAAACACCTTGAGGGGTTGGTCTTAAGAGGGATGGAATTTTGTCCCATGTCTTCTAAAATCTGAAGTTGAAATCAGCCATGAGCTCATTAGGAGCTCTCTTGATCATGTAATTTGTTCTAACAAGGAGATGTTGTCATCTTTCTCCTCAAACCGGTTGTAAAGTGCAGTGTCAATTCCATCACAGTTAGTGATAGAGGCAAGCCTTAAAATTCTATACCACTAAAGTGTTTTACCTTTAAGTGAAGAAACAAGCATCCTTACAGCTTACATCATCTTGTATAACTAGGTGAACAGAGCATACGTTTGTAATGTATTGAATGTGCTCAACAGGGGTTACTTGATTCTCACCAGTGAAAAATGGTATTTTTAAGTACAACCACTGGTATATCATGTTACGTAGGAAGAGCCAAAGGACTATCATTGTTGAAACTTACAAAGGACATATTTCTCTGTGCCATGGCTAGGAAGGGTTTAAGTACCCTAGTAGAGTAGAAAGGTCTAACATGAGCAGAGATGGCATCCCGTGCATGAAAGGTGAAGATGCGTGTGTGGTGGTTGTGTTAGTTCTTCTTCTTGAGACAACTAGAGATGCTCGAAATATTCTTCAACTATTGTGCTTTGTCTGATATGTATCCTTCTCATGAATAAAGCACTTTGACTGCTGAAAATAGTAGATCTCGATGTTGGGAGTCACCAGATG
The DNA here is from genome assembly GCA_018340775.1 of Taxus wallichiana var. yunnanensis. Lineage (NCBI taxonomy): Eukaryota > Viridiplantae > Streptophyta > Pinopsida > Cupressales > Taxaceae > Taxus > Taxus wallichiana. The sequence continues at coordinate 651,471,465 of CM031242.1, forward strand.
TGTTAAAACAAGCCTCCAAAGGCTGGAAATCAACAAGAACACGTAATTCTTGTTGAAATAAAGATTTATAGCTCTTCAAATTCATCCCATCAGGCGTGCCAAAACTTTTAGATCTCAAAATTGCACCCATCCCAGATCAAGGTGAATTGGATATTTGAGGCAACATGGGGTTGTCTCCAAGTTGTGGGACTTACGCTTTGAGATAGACCTTCAAAGAAAGTCAACTTCCTCTACCTATTTCTACTGCTACAACTACTCATACGAAGGGAAATGTAGCTAATATCTCTACTCTACAATTCCAAGGGACCATGGTGAGAAGGAGATGCATGAAATGGATACCTAAGCTAAGGGGAGGTGATAGAACCAAAAATAGGGAGATAAACACTCTCAACTGAGTGAAAACAAGGGAAAACATGCAAAGGGAGGGTAGGAAAATGTTCCATAGTTTAAAACACATTCACACACTTGTTTTTGTGGAGCACAATAGAAAAAAAAACCTACAAGGGACATAAGACATGCACAACAAACAAACAATGCAAGGGAGAGGAAAGAATATGTAATAAAATGTGAACTACGGTAGATAATAACCAAAAAAAGATTGTATTGCTTCTAAATAATGCACAATCAATTACAATGGTGAAAGAGGTGGGCATCCACATGCAATGAACCAAATCGAGGACTTCAACATAAAATTCCAAGGAACAAAGCTTTAAACAATTCTCTCAACAAACTAAGGGGGTCCAACCCTTTACAAATGAGAAATGTTCATCAATTTATATAAAAGAGAAGAGGAGGGAAAGAGAGGGAAAACTTATATTTTCAAATCCAACCACCAACAACCAAAAATAAATGTCTACAAATATTTTTGTGGCACTCATCGATTTTCCTCCCCATGTTAACTTAGCTTGCAAAATAAGAAAGGAGACAAGATATAATCAAATCTGGGTGGTTGAGTCGACTAAATCTATGACTTAATGTCTTCGGTCACATTTTCCCATTTCACCTACCAAACCACTCCCAAAATTTGATTTTGAAAATCCCTGCGTGTAGCCCATGTCAGTATATTTCCAAAAAGACCAAGATCACATGAATTTGAGCCCTATAGCAGAATTTATGATGATTTGAAGGTATACAATACAAGTTGAACATGTAAGATGCATGGCGCACTCGATCGATCGAAGAATTTGGTTGAATGTCTTTTTTTTTGTCTTTTCTACCGCATATCATGCATTCATTTTACATAATGATTTAGTGCCTAGTTGGCATGTTTTTATAGGTTGCGTGTTGCAGACTCAATCGACTAGATTTCTAGAATGAACACATGACATGTCGTGATTGAAACACAATGTTGCATATTTAGCGCACGCGCAAGAGGGAGAAGTGTAAGAATGCAAGTGCACGAGAGGCGGGTGTGGAGTGGGAAGAAAAGGTAATATCTACTAGGGTATGAAAGTATGCGAGGACGAAGGAGTGCAAGAAACATACCGTGAGGGAAGGAAGTACACAACGTGCATGTGCAAAAGAAAATGTGAGCATGTAGGAAAGAGAGGACAAAGATAAGATGCACAAGATAAAATGTGAAAGGGGAAAAAGTGCATGCAAGGGGATGTGTAGGACTTAGGAAAGAAGGGAATGCATGAGGAAAGCATGTCAAGGACTTAGCAAAATACAAAGTAAGTTTGAGGGCACATGCAAGGAGTGTGCAATGACTAGAAAGGAAAACAAATGTGTCGAGGAGCATGCAAGATGGGAAATGAAGGGAGATAAAATGATAAAGGAGAGGAGTGGAAGTGTGTGGAAGGAAGAAGGGAAGAGAAAGCATAAGGAAGAATCAAGAAGGGCATATAGGGGTGTGTGCGAATAACTCCAAGTAAATATGCCAAGGAAATAATCCAAAGAAAGCACGCAACCTAAATATTTGATGTCGAGCCGAGGATGAAACCGTAAGTTGTCTAAATAACTAGGGAGGTTATTTTGGACAACATTTCCTACATCATATCACTATAATATTAGCTTCCTTCTAACTTAGGATGGCTACATGAAGGGTAGTGAGGACATAATGATGGGTAATCTTTACATGGTCACCATGTTTCCTTTAGCAATCCTAAGATGGTATGGATGGGATTCTTTACATTTAGGGAAATGAGCCAAGATAATAAGGAAACCAGATAATTATATTGAGATGGTTGTGTGGTGACAGAAGATGAGTTTTGTAGGCTAGTGTGTGGTCTTAGAACTAAGATTGTAAAGCAATGCTTGAAAAATTGGCCAAAAAAATGTATTATATGACTACATTGTTTGATCACCAATACCCTAAATTAATAGTGTTGGATACTAAAGGGAAGTTTTATAAATGTCTTCCGTGGCACTTAGGAGATGCACATTGTTGATCATTCAGACCCTAGCACTTAGTAAAGAAAATACGTAATGTTTGCAGGAGAGAAGATCACATTCAAAGGTGCAGACGTATCGGAAAGGCTTTCATGCGCAAGAACAATGTAAACAGTTCGGGACTTAGCCATTTTCACAACAAGGATCTATTTTGGAGATAGTGTGCGAGCACTCAAACCGATTGAGACTTGTGCATCACACATTGGCTATTTTTGGAGGATTAGCTATGAAGCGCTTTGCATGGACACAAGCCGGAAATAGATCTACTATTGTCAGTTAACTACCAGTAGTCTATTGTTAGTGCACTTGCATGTGTGGCTATTTTTGTAACGACACGTGGCTAATAATAGCATGCAACCTATTTTGGGATTGGATAAGCGGTGAAGGGTAAGTCCCCACCCTTATAAGTATGTAGTAAACTATGTAGTAGAAAAAAGGTAGAGAGGGATAGATATATGCATACATAGGGAGATTATGTTGCTAAATTTGTTACGTGCATCTTTGTTGTTATTGTAATGAAGCTTCTGAACACTTATTTCATTTAATATAATGGAGGGTATTAGCTGAATCTAAGTGTTAGTTATGTGTGTATCTAAATCTAGTATGTTTTTTATCTCATCATGGTTAATACTTAATTATGTTCTCCCTTAGAGATAGATTTGGCATGCTCTATAGAATGATGTGTTAATAATGGAACTACATTTGTTAAGTCTTCATCATGTTATCATCCTCGCAACAACAGCCCTAAAGAGGGACCCGTACCTTTGTGCGCTTTGGGTGAGATCTCGCCTAGGGCCGAGTGATGTGTCGGCTCATATAAGGTCTTATTGGGATTGCATTACTGAATTATAGGTTGCATCATTGGTTTTGTTCTTTGAGACCTCTTTTTAGTTGTTTTGGGATGGTTCGCGATGAAGACATACCGGTTGACCTTAGCAAGTGTTGAAGAATGGATACACGATCTGGAAGAAGAATACGCATGGTGATTCAAAGCATTGGATCTGAGTTTAACGTACATGCATGGGTGGAACATAATCTGTATGATAGTTTATATGAGATATTTTTCGTTATCTTTCTAATAGAATTGTATGAGTGGTTGATTGCTTATGCATCTGAGCGGAATTAGAGGTATCATGCACTTGTCTGGATGCAGGAATAATTCCAAACCCTTTATGATATTGATATGATTTGGACTCGAGCTATAGATATGTGGTTTCATGGTGTCTTGAACAATTATATCTTGGAATACTTAATTTCCACTTATTCATGTCTAGAGGTAGCTGAATTCCAGTTCTTACGATATCCAAGGGGAGCTTACCTACAAGGCATTCCATTGGAAATCAAGATCCTAATGGTAACTTTGAATTTGGAGAGTAAACCGATGGCTAACTAAACCTCACCACACATGGGGAAGGAGTAGGTTTGGTGAAGGATGGCAGACCTAGCAGTAGAAATTCAGAGAGAGGAAAGGTGCTTAAGTATAATGAGGCACGCGAGAGGGAGATAGAGAAGCAGCGTAACATTGTAGAAAGTATGGTGTTGAGGAGAGAGATGCCTCGTGAAGGATTTGAAGCTCACGTAGAAGACATGGACCCAGAGCATCAGGAACTCCCCCATCTTGGAAAGCATGACAGGGATCCTTCCTCAACCTCACACGTAAGCACGCCGAAGAGACTACCAAGGTCATGGGCACGCATCCAATCCACTTAGTAACCTTTCCCTTGCATTCAATTTTTTAAAATCTAGTACAACAAGCAATCAATAAGCTAGTTCAAGCAGTGGGAGAGTAGGAGCGAGTCTTATAAAAGGCACAAAAATGGTAGCACAAACGGATTTGTTGTTATATGGGAGTACCTTTTCAGGTGTATCATTAGCACAGAATACAAGCATGCCAATTTTCGATTAACCTCTCGGGAGTAGTAACGCTTCGTAGACCGGGTGTTGGTACAGTCTGATTGATTCTATTGTTGGGCCATAAGGAAGTACAGCTTCTAGTCTAACCCAGCCACATGTTCGGGATTAGGAGGCATAGGAAGCTCGCTCGTGTGGATCTGGGAGGTTCTAGAGGTAGGGGAAACACAGGAGGTTTTGGATCTAGTGGGCAAGGTCCATACCAACCCTAGAATATTTACATGGAGATGTCTCTTCATCTTCCAGAGTATAGGGGCATAGAAGGTGTTGTTGAACATGTGCATATGTGTGAAATATTGTGGCACGCAAAAGGAATCGTGACTTCTGAGCATAGGGAAAGACAATTTGACACTACGTTGCAAGGTCGTGCACACACTGTACAAAAAGTTTTACCCGATCGACTTGCATAGTTTATACGGCTTTAAAGGATGCATTCCTTAAAGAGTTTCATATCCCCGAGTTCAATCAAGAGTATAAGTTCACTCAACGATATTAAGAAAGGCACTACTTAAAGTGTTAGAGAGTATGATGCATGGTTTAAAATGGTATTATCAAAGCTTCTTATGACATACACACAAGCCAAAGATGCACAATGGTTCAATGAGGTTTGATCACACCTTTTAGGAGGGCATTATCATATAAGACATACACCGATCCATGTGAAGCACTTGAAGCATCCTTGCACGTTGAGGAAATTGGAAGCATAGATACTAGGGTGAGCCCGTTTTTAGAAGCACAAATAACAGCTATGGAAAAACAATTGGAGAAACTAATAGCAAATTCAGCACATGAAATGCACATAGCGATGTGGTGCACAGATTGTGAAGTAAAAGGTCACACAAAGGATAGTTTTCCTCGCAGAATAGTACGCTTGTTGTTGATGGATTGTGAAATATGTCATTTAAACCATGATGCTAGCCGTTGCCCATTATTATAATGCACAATAAGGAAGAATGTTCAAGCTACTCAGTAAAATCTTCGTGTCCACGACTCATGACATGGAAAACTGTCACTTATTGGATAGATCCATGATGCTATAAATATTGGGGTATGATGATAAATATTTTCTCGATAACTCTAAGGATAAGAATGAGCATCAGGATTGGGATCACAATTAGGCGTGCTACGATGGGAATGAAGGGTATTTTGAAGGAGGTCATGGTAGAGGTCAAGGATACCGTGGTGGATTCAAAGGACGAGGCCGTGGTGGTGGAAGAAGTGAGTTCCCTCGCGAAACATGTTATACATGTGGATATCCTAACCACTACAAGCATGAACTTCCTCGTATTATTACATGCTCTTTCCGCAGAAAGAACCATAGCTATGAGGAGTGCCCAGGACTTATATGAGCATCCGAGTAAGCAACATACATAAGAAAACAAAAGCACAAGGATGGTGAGGATACATCGCGCTATTTAAAATCAATGGATTCCTAAGATGGAAGCAGAATCTGAGGCACTACAAGTGAAGATCATGACCCGCGCTGAGGCGGCACGCACTAGGGAAGCATTGCAGTAGAAACCTACCATCACTAAAGAAGAAGTTTTTCATGCACATTACCCAGATCCTACCTATCAGAAGGAGGTTTATCAAGAAACCATGGAAGTTCTAAGGAATCTTCAGGGTGAGATACAATACTTAAAAGGAAATCACGAGAAGATGAAGCGAAGAAAGCATCGAGACAGTCAAACCGATATAGATGACTTGAGGGAAGTGTGTAAAATGTTGTGCTAGGAAAATATCATTCCATTATTAGGGGATTGGCTAAAAGGAAACACTCCACACGCAATTACCGAGACTAGACGGCAAATCTTGGATGGGAATCTTCCCGTTATAGCTCAGTATTATGACAAGTAAATCACTCAATGTTGTTGTGGATGGGTGGCTATTGAGTAATATATTGATTGATACAGGCACGAAAGTCAATGTTCTTACCTTGGATGCATGGGTACAAATGGGAAGACCCCGTTGCAGCTCATCCTCTAATGTATTATTCATGGCTAATCAGACTAAGGCCACTCCCGTCGAGTTTTGAAGGATGCATCCATTACCATACAAGGTCCCTTAGGGGTAATTTGGCAGAGTTAGGTAGCTTCCCAACTCTATTAGGGCATCCTTGTTGTTATGCAAATAATGTTGATCTTCAGTTCAACAAGGGCTATATCAGTTTTGAAAACAAAGAAGAAAGAGTTATTATCCCTTTAACAGATGGAAAATTTGTGCCCTATGTTGAGCCCTTAAGTGAAGAAGATCTGAATAGGATTTATGTACGCATCATCCGAGATCCAGAGATGATTGAACCAACCAAAGAAGGACTAATTCAGTGGGAGGATACACAGTCTATTAGTGATACTATGAGTGTTGCTTGTGATAATTGGGCTCACAACACTTATGAGTTGGTAGGGCACAAAGTAAAGAGCATATTCCCTCGAGGCACAAAACTACGTTATGCGGGAGGATAAGTAACAACTCGGTACCTTGTTACATAATAGAAGCGGATCCCATGGTATTCCTGCGCGCACCATGGAAGGACAAAGTGGATAGACCCATTGGAAGAAGAAATATGCTAGCATATACACTATGTGGGATAACGACACGCCGGTGGGGGTGGCCCATAGGGATAATCTTGTCGATGGAATGAAATTGGGATTGCTCTTACTACTAGGTTCTTTAGGGGCAATGCACTTACTCAAATCAATATTTATCACAAAGAATCAACCTCGCTCAATACCACGTTCATACGTGTGAGAGACTCTAGATAGAAGGGCATGAATTTTTACCACCTTCACTATGGGTGCACCAGTTTTATTCCACTTTACAAGGTTAGCACGCATTCCTGGTATGTATATGCAAAACTCCATAGAGAAACTAGAAATTGGTAGAATTTAATTGTAGGAATGGCCTAGACATTTGACTTTTCTCTACAAATCCTCCGGTAGAAGAAGCATTGGAAGTTATCAAGCACTTAACTATGGGGGATAGTGTCAAGGCTGAAGAAATCCTTCAAGATTTATTAGGTAAAGAAGACTCAGGAGCGCGTCTTGATGAAGAACCAGAGGCCGATGCAACATTACTTCAACGCGCTTGCCTTGAGAGAGAAAGGAAAAATGGTCTACTTAGTGGATGACGAAGAAGTAGATAATCTAGATGTAAACCATTCAATAGGGAGGTGTGAGGTATTGGATAGTGCGGATAAGACCATGCATGCCTATCATGAACCTATGAAGACAAAACGGGTGAATATTGGAACAGATATTGAGCCTAAGGAAGCCATAATTAGAAACTATTGGTTAGACTCTAAAGTGGAAAAAATCACAAAGTTACTAAGGTATTATCGGACTTATTTCTTAGGGGGTACCATGAACTTAAAGGCGTGCATGAATCGTTAGGGGAGATGAAGATAAAGCTTAAAGAGGGTGCACGCCCAATAAGAAAGAGACCCTACAGGATGAACCCCAACTTGTGTGAAAAGGTCAAAGAAGAGATTGATAACATGTTGAAGTCTAGGATTATCAAGCCCCTTGATGAGTCAGAATGGGTTAGTCCAATGGTGATCAATATCAAGAAGGATGGACGGATTAGGATATGTATGGACTACAGGGAGCTGAATGTTGCATGTGTAACTGATCCATTTCCTACGCCATTCATTGAGGAAATACTAGAAGGTGTTGCATGGCACGAAATATATTCATTTATAGATGGGTTCTCTGGGTATCATCAGGTTTGGATTGCCTAGGAGGATCAAGAAAATACTACGTTTACTACTGAATGGGGTAGCTTCGCCTATACTGTAATGCCTTTCGGTCTAAAAATGCATTTGTTGTATTTTCAGCATAATTGTCCAAGTGTTCAAAGAATTTATTCACAACTTCTTACAGGTATATTTAGACGATTGGATGATGTATGGATTAGTTAAGGATCACCGTGACAATATGTGATTAATGTTTTAATGATGTAGACATTTGAGTATCTCATTGAACATCAAGAAGTGCATATTTGCTACACCATTTGGGATAATTTTAGGACACATAATCTGCAAGGAGGGATTGTTGGTTTATCCAACAAAGGTTGCAGTCATTATAGGCCTAAGGGAGCCTACTAGTCAAAGTGAGGTGCGCAGATTTTTAGGTCATATAGGATATTATAGAATTTTTTATCAAATGCTATGCCAAAATTTCGCATCATTCGAAGAGTTAATCAAAGGGAAAGGTATGTTCTAATGGGGAGAACAACACCAACGCGCATTCGAGACATTGAAGGAGAAACTTACTACCGCACCTATTCTACGTTTTCCTTCATGGGAAAAACCATTTCATGTACATGTTGACACCTCTGGCATGGCCATTGGTGTGGTGTTGGCTCAACCTAGAGAAGGTTCTCAGAGATCATCCTATCTGTTTTGCTAGTAGAAAATTGACTCCTGCAAAACAGAATTACACAACTACAGAGCACGAAGCTTTATCAATGATCTATGCGCTACATAAATTCTACCAATACCTACTAGCTACACCATTCATCTTTTATACAGATCACATGGAATTGAATTATTTGGTAAATAAACCTATTTTACAAGGGCACATATGTCGATGGGTGCTCTTATTTCAACAATTGAATTTCACAACTTGTGGTAAAACTAGGAAAAAGTAATTGGACCGAGCACCATCTATCAAGAATACAGTTAGGAGAAGAAGCATAGGAAATTGAGGATACCATGCCAGATGCATAGTTATATAGGTTATAACGAGCACCATCAGAACTAGAGGACATTGTTATCTTTCTACAAATAGGGATGGCACCAGAAGGAATGAAATCCTTGGAGAAGAAACAACTTGTTATATGTGCCACACCTTATATGTTAATCAGTGGTGACTTGTACAAATTGGGCCGAGATGAGGTATTGTGTCGTTGTGTATTGGAACATGAGCGCACGAGATATTATGGAAGAAGCTCATGGTGGTATTGTAGGTGGCCACTATGCCGTGATGCCACAACGTGCGTAAGATTCTACTCATTGGATTATGGTGGGAGACCCTATATAAAGATTGTAAGGAATTTTGTAAGGCATGTGATCATTTTCAATGTCTTGGAAAACCAGTCAATGAGATGAAATGCCTCTAAGACCTATTGCTAGCGCAGAACCATTTGAGAAATGGGATATAGATTTTGTGGGTCCTATTTCACCAATCGCACGCAGAATCGGATCACGCTTACATCATAAATTGCGCACGACTATCTAACAAGGTCGGAAAAAGTAGTACCCACAAAGGACTGCATAATGGCTATAAAGCGCCCAGTTTCTATGGGAACATATTACTACCGTATGGATGTCCTTTGAGTTTGTCTAGTGATATGGGAACACATTTTCTTAATGAGATGATCGAATTGTATTGGATGAGTTCATGATTGCACACCATAAGACTACACCCTATCATCCTCATGCATATGGAACTGCTGAGGCTTTCAACAAAATTTTGAGCCAGACATTGACAAAAAATTGTGGTGTTGGAAGAAATGATTGGGATGTTAAAGTATCTACAATACTTTGGGCATATCGAACAACATATAAAAGGTTGAACAAAGCCACACCATTTCAGTTAGTTTTTGGCGCAAAATTAGTTCTTCCTATGGAATTTATGTTACCTTCTTTGTGTATTGCACATGTTGGAGGTCTATCTGATGAGCAAGCTTTAGAAGAATGGATTGAAAATATAATTAAGTTGGATGAGCAACGAACCATAACACGTTGGAGTCGAATTAAGAAAAGGCCAAGAAAAAAGCATGGCATGACAAAAACATAAGGGACAAGAAGTTTGAGATTCGACAAATGGTGCTTCTCTATGAATCTAATCTCTTGCGTCATCCAGGCAAACTTAATGTACATTGGTTGGGGTTGTATGTTATCAATTACATCCTTGAAACATGTGTTTGCTAGTTATAAGAACTTGATGGAACACGGCTACCTGTTACTTTAACGGGAGTAGGTTGAAGCCCTACTATAAATAAATATTCTTGGTGTTTGTAATAAGGCGATTACCATTTAGATTAGGTTTTCAATTTTGTATTCCTTTAATTTGTTTCCTTCTTTGTTGTTATGCTTTGTCAATTTAGTTGGTGTGTTGTGGAATAAGCGTGTTTACGCGCTAGAAGCTAATTACTATTTGAAGAATTTTTATGCGTAAAGGACTGCACATACTTTTAGTGTGGGGTGGATTGTTGGTATCCAGGTACAAGACTATTGGAATTAAATGACGAAAGGAATAAACTGTTATGGGTGCTATTCAAGTCAAAGGATTGCTTCTAAAAAGTGACCAAAGATGGAGATGGAGGAAAGGACAATATAACGTGAGGTAAGCGGAGGCCATAACAACTACCAGTGGAAGGTGCAATGACAAGGTACTCAGGTGCAAGGAATTGCACTGAAGAGAAGCTTATGACCAGAGGGTAGGAAGATGCGTTAGAAGGTTATAGCTGGAGCGTGAAGATGTACCAAGTAGAAAGAAAAAAGTTAGTCTATAAATGAGAGGAAATTGGGTAGGTGAAGGAGAAATAAATGCATCCAAAATTTGAAAATCTATATAAGCATGAGATGTGAGTTCATTCTTACCATTGCAATTAAGAGAATTTGAAAAGATCCAAGTGCGAAGAGCCGAGCTATCGTGTTGAGGTGCGAAGAGTATGAAACCATACATGGAAAGGAGGTTTGTGCGAAGGAAAAGCTTATGTTCCCACATGAGGAGGGTTTGAGCAAAGTAGACGCGTTAGAACCAAGATAGGGCACATGATTTCCACTAGGGCATGATGATTTGAGCTAGGGTTTGAGTTGCACATTGCAGAAGTCAAAAGACAAGTATTTTCAGAGGATTACAGGGTAGAAATGGCACCAAAGAAGGCAACATTGCGGGAAGAGTTAAGGGAAAGAAGAAGGTGGTTGTGGAGGAAGAAGAAATGACCCCTGAGAGAAATTTTTCAGAGATGTAATATCCAGAAGGGGTTATAGTAGGCCAGGAGTGGGATTCCCACATTCGAGAAGCAAGATAAGTGAGTACAACCATTGTACCATAGAAAACAAAAAGGATTTGGATGCACTATTGAACACGAAGACAAATAAGCACATGGCGGAGGACATGCCGGTTTATGACGATGCTAGGGAGAATTTATTGAATAATATTAGAGTATATCAGTTATATGAGCTCCCTACTTTGAGAATTATGAGCCCTTATACCAATGGCTCATGAGAAGAGTACACAAGGACTTCTTCTACTTTATAGGATGCAGAGTAAGGATTTCAACCACGTTGATCTCCATAGTGACAGGGTTGAAGGCTACAGGTGAAGACCTCAAGGAAGACTTATCAGATAAGGCTATAATTCTAGAGACTAGTAAGGAGTTGGGGTACACCAAGGGTCCACATGGCATGGACATAGACAAGCTAAAAAAGTACCCAATTGCGCAGGAAGCTCGCACACCTTGTGACAAAACTAAATGACCAAGAGAGGTGGTCACAAGTAAACACCATGTGGCTACACGTTGCTAAAAGGATGTCTGAAGGGGTGATCTATAACATTTCGGTTACATTACAAAAACTATCATCGAAGAATCATGTTCAAGATGAAAGATCAGTTTTAGGACTATTCTGTTGTCTCTAATATTCATGGAGATCGGGGTGCCAGATGGACCAAAGGAGAAGGTCTAGGAGTATCCTATGGAGAATAAGTCACCTGTAGAATGATTTAGAAAGTACTTGTGTGAAGGATCGATGACCGAACAATTCAAGCAGAGGTCTGAGAATTGGTATGATAGGCTTCATGCAGACGTTCAAGAGGAGTGGCGCATACCAAAATATTTACCATCGGTGGTGGGTAAGGCAGTTTGGTTTTCCGTATACCAACATTTCTGCATCGTGTGATTTACGATGAAGGACGGGGCTTAGAGCCCATGGTGTAAATTATTGTATGCCTTCACAACAAGGTATTTTTAGGCATTGGTTCATATGTTCTCAAACTTGCGTTGACTGACATTCAATGTAGACAAGGTAGACTATGACTACCACACACCGAGGAAGAAGTCTCAGATATCCAGGCGTAATGCATATATTGAAAGGCTCATTTCATATGTGTTAAGAATAAATCCAGTAATTTTGGTTGTTGGAGACATTAGAGCAGCATTGGTGTATCTCCAAATGAATCCCAAGCTATGTGGAAGATGATTTTGCACTTCCAGGGCCACCGAAGGGTAAGCATACCATGGAGAACATTCCAGTACCTAAGCCCACAAAGAAAATTGAAGTGGAGGATGAGGAGGATGAGCGCAAAGATAGTGGTGGTTTTGAGCATAGAAGTAGAATACATCCTACGAATAAGGATGAAGTTTCGAGTGCGCAACTACTAACAGATCAAAGAACATTTTTACAGAGATAATATTCAGGGATCTTCATTATATTCCATTCAAGGCTGGTTACATATATATAGGAATTATAGCTCCTATATTTAAGGATTATATTGTTTGAGCTAACTCCTTGAATCTCTCTCTAATCCTATTTACGTGAGTTTGGTTTAACAACCAAAACTCACACAACCAATACTAAACAACTCTTAATATGAGTTGTTATTACAACAACATTTATATTATCCTTGATAATATAAATTATACACACATTAATAATGTAAACACTAATATTTATTCCTAACATTCACCCCCTTAGTGTGAACATTATTAATCACTAATCTTCACCCCCTTAATGTGAACATGGAAAAAATGCACCATAGAACTAGAACCAGAATCGTATGCCTCCGCATACTTTTAGGTCTACATACTACTTGGCTTGGATCTTGTTGTCTAGATCTTACTACACATGACCAACCACTTCACCACAGTGAACCCCATACCGGATGATCACACTTCCATCGATTCACCTACATACATAAACTCAACAATTCCTGCTTTCACTTCCAGTGAACGATAGATTTCACTGGCCAATCGATGTTAGAAGTATGACAGTCGAAGGATCTCTGCAGTTAGAGGATCACTCTAGTTTAGCTGCCCTCCTATACAACTATTCTCAACATCCAAAATACACATCTTCCTCATTTGAATCAAAATAGGGAAGGAAACCGCACACCATTTTATTCAGCACACACCACACAACTGAAATAATAGAAAATACTGCCACCAAATTTGAATGTGACCCCGTCGTTGGTGACTGACGAGAGGCGTTGATCACCCTCCATCCTCCATTGCCTCCCCTCTAGTAGATGGCTGCTAACTCAGCCGAATGTGACAATGAGACTTAATAACATGCCTTGAATGTTGGATTCCACCGAAAATGCGTTTGTAAGGAATTTTTTTTTATTTTGACAATTTTCCTAATAATCACCTAAATGAAGATAACAAAATGACACAAATATATTTTTGACACTTTGACTTTGACTATTTTGACAAGACTAATGACTCAATTTTTGACTTCTAACTCGAATTTGAGAGGACAACATTCGAATTTGACTCTTTAAATGATTCTTTTATATAAATAGACAAATTCATGACTTGAAGACACGAAAATTTTTAATGAGGACAATAAAACAAGAGGACACTTGATTATTTATAAACTTGGAAAATATATTAGACTAAAAGACTACTAAAGTGGCAAAACACAAAATGACACATTGACAACTAAAAATTTAGGATAAATAATCATAAAACAAATATGGACTGCAATAGACTTTACTATAAAACTATCCACCACAAATTTCTCACCGAGAAGAAAATGCGGATCCCATTCACTATGCCATATATGCGTGGATACTCCAAATTCCACTTTTGTAGGTGTTTAATCCACAACAATGGAGAACTAATCAGGCTGCATTCCAACTTTCATATTCCACCCGTATAGGACTGAGATGCTTTTGAACTAGTGGATAAACTTGCCCCAATGGAGATAGCAAATATTCCTAAAAAATAGTGTTGGACGCATGATTTATGTAACTCGATGCATCTGAGTTGAGAAATGTGAAGACACATTTCCTGTAACTTGCACGATAAAGGATAGTTAATAAATTAATCACCTAGAGAATGTGTTTGATAAAATTGGGGCTCAAGTCTCCCTTATGTGAATAAGGTAATTCATATACTTCTGTAGATCTATGTGTATCTCTATAAGCTCACAAGTTATAGCTGAGTTCAATATATTCATTAACCTTGAAACATGTTGTTCAAAACTTGCTCTTGAATTTGCAATCCATTGCTTCTCATGTGCAAGGGCGTAGCTTTTTCATGTAAATCTCCACCTTTCTTCTATACACCTCTCTAATATGCAAACAAATACCAGGCTCTGATAGACACCATACAACTTTGACAAATGACAGCCAAGTAATAGGATTTGTGATGGTGGAAGATTTGGGTATCCCCACACAATAAAAAATGATCAGGCTAGCATAAATGGTCAATCCATTCACATCCAGTATACCCAAGTCCAAAATAATTTGATGTGTCCCTCCCCTCTTCCTCTGTGCCTCTGGCTTAGAATACACGGAATGCAAATGCAATATTGAGGCAATGAAAATCAGAGAATTCCCTATTGAATTTACCATCTTTGCTCTGATACCAAATGACAGACTCAACAACAGCTTTATAGAGATAATATTTACGGTTCTTCCTTATATTCCATTCAAGGTCAAGTTACATATTGTTGTCTCCCGAAAACCGCTTTTCATTTTCCAAGTTAAATTTGAAATTTTGAGCTCTTGCCCTCCTAAAATATTTAAGCCAAGTTGAAAGTTTGAAGAAATAGCAAAATTTGTGCCCTAGTGCTGTTTAAATCTCTGTTTTGCTCGTTTTGAGAAATTCTCCATCTCCTAGTCTGTGCACGTAATATCCTCTTTACAATCTCCTTTTTGATCAAAATTGTTTGCTTGTTCTATGGCTCTGGTCGTCAAATCATTTTTTTGCCTCCATGCCTCTGGCTCGTGAAGGAAATTCAAAAATTGGACTCAAAATGATGAAGTTCTCTTCCTCTATGTATTTTCCCACAGTCGGAACGATGGGCGTTTTCTTCCTGTCAAATTTTGGCCCCATCATCCATGGGTACGTGGAAATACCTAATTGGAAGTGGGTCGGCAGAGAAATTTGTGCTTTTGAGTCTCTTTGTAAAAAAGGTGAAAAGTTAAAAAGTGACTGTGGCCCCGATCAGGCTATAAAGGTAAAAGTCAAATTTTGAGCCCGTAGAGAAAAAGTAAAAGTTGAAGCCCACAAGGAAAAAGTCAAAGGTGAAGCCCACCATTGAAAATTCAAAGCAGACAAGTGGGCCATCGGGGCACTTTTGGAAATTTAACCAAATTCCCAAAAGTGAAGTAAAAGTTCTAGAATGCTCCACGGCTCCACCAAGGTCTCGGGCCCGCCGTTGAAAAGTCAAAGCGGGAGAGCGAAACAACGGAGAACTTTGAGTTTTGAGCCTTTTTCCAAAAAAGGTTAAAATGTTGAGAAAAGGGCCACGACCCCATTTCCAATTAGAGGATGCCACGTGTTAAGAGTTCAATCGGAGTAGTGGGTCGGCAAAGGAATTTGAGTTTTTGAGCCTTTTTCAAAAAAGGTTAAAATGTTGAGAAAAGGGCCGCGACCCCATTTCCAATGAAAACGTGCCACGTGCCTAAGTTAAAAAGTTGAAGTGGGGGTGCGGGCCAATTTGTTCCAAATTGCCAAATCTCTAAAAAATCACAAAACGCAAAGGGCTTTCCCCGTACCCACTCCAATCTCTTCCTACCACGTGGATGACCCAATTTCAAAGTTATAAGAGAAAATCAAATGGTCTGTATTCAAACTGGAAAATCAAATGTAACGTTCACGTTGCAAGATTTGGTTTTTAACCCGCCATGAGCATTTTCTTCGCAATGGAGGAATTTGAAGAGGCGTAAATGATTTGTAAAGTTATAATCGTTTTGGCAAAGGATATAATGGCTCCTCGAGCCATTCTCGTGGGCCGGCATTGATTTCAAAAAGACCAGAGTGCTCAGACTGGAAAAGACAAAAATGCCATACTTATTCTATTTTACCTTCTCCTTAGATTTTCCTCTATTCTCAAATCTTTGTACAAACTCTACTTTAGCTTCAATAATAAAAGAAGGAATTTTTGCCTCTTTGATTGAGGGATTTATTGGTACCTTGTGACCAATGAATTTCATTTAGTCTTGTAGCTTCTCCTGTGGATTTGTTTTTCTTCTAACTATAAATGCATGTAAACGAAATTTCTAATTAATGTGTGTGGGCATTTGATATTCTAGTCACAACATTAGTTTTCTCCTACCTCCATTTCCACTCCCCTTCCCCTTTCCAAGACAGTTTCTTCTCTAGCGAGACATTGCTAGCTTTGCCACTGGGTCAGTGGAGTGCCCCTATTGGATCTCTAGTCAAAAGGCCACCATTGAATTCCACCTTTTATGCCTGCACCTACGAATCTGCACCGCCTCAAGTAGAGGGACTTAGATTCCCATAGCGTTGGCTTGAAACCCACCAATTTGTCCATAAGACAAATTTTCTCGCCAACACATATATATAGGAATTATAGCTCCTATATTTAAGGATTATATTATTTGAGCTAACTCCTTGAATTTCTCTCTAATACTATTTATGTGAGTTTGGTTTAATAACCAAAAATCACACAACCGATACTAAACAACTCTTAATATGAGTTGTTATTACAATGACATTTATATTATCCTTGATAATATAAATTATACACACATTAATAATGTAAACACTAATATTCATTCCTAATAACTACACCACCTCACCATAAGAAGGGGATGATGAGGGCTTGGATGCACTCCAAGGAGAGCACGATTTAAGAGAGTGTTTAGGAGAACAAGGACCCAAGGTGCTACTCTGCAAATAGTGTGTAAATCACCTAGACTCTCTCCATAGAAGGAGACAACCGAGAAAAGGAGAAGGAAACTAAAATTGAATGAAGAAGTGGAAGATTTAGAGGAAAGCGCTCCTAATTCTCCTACATCTCTAAAGAACGTAGAAGGACAACAAGGTGAAGAAATGAAGGAAGGAGAAGAGGAAGAAAAGAGAATAGATGAGACAGCTACCGAGATGCTTAGGACATGGAAACAGAAGTTCCAAATCTGGAAGCTCAAGTTCCTAAGAAGCCTAGGTCAAGAAGAACAAGTGGGGAGAACATTCCACCAACCATGGGTTATGCTGAGGACATAGGTAAAATTTTCTACACCCGTTTCTAGAGTATAGTGACACAAAAGGAGTTATATGGCTGGGAATTAATGGATGAAGATATGACAACAATGCACATAAGGAAGCAATTATCATGGTCAATGCACACGCACATGGATGAACCAGATTTTGATGTGTGTGAGGAGTCATGCATGTCGAGGAGGTTGAAAAAGACACCTCAAGCTAGACACATAACAGTAAAGCCTATTGTTATGTCAAATGAATAGGTGAGCAATGCATTGGTAAAAGTCTCAACAGAGGTGGCAAGGCAGAATATGGACAAAGCTGCCACAATTAGGGCACTAAGGGAAGAGATCAAAACTAAGGATGAGGAGATAACGCACCTAACGTAGGAAAGAGACTTAGCGCAGAAGAAGAACATTGTATTTATCAACGCATCACAGAGGAAATTGGTGATAATGTCATAAGGGCTAGGCCACACTTAGAGCCAAAGGTACCAAAGATGTTTCCTTCGCAATACACTATGTAAGTACATTGGTGGACTTAGTGCTTAAAGATGAACCTCTACGCATGCCAGTGCCAAAGGATCCAACACAAGATGTAGAGTGAGAAAAGGCTTCAGTGATGTGAAAGATTGCATCAAATGAAGGACTGCTATAAGCCCTGAGGAAGAATTGAAGATGGCGAGACCAAGCCTTGAACATTTGTACAGCTCCAGAGGTGCTCATCAACATAAAAACCCTAGAGGAGAACAATAAGGTCCAAAAAGTGATGAAGGATGACACATTGGGCCGCATAGAAAGATTAACATTGGTTAAACAAGTGTGAGGCCACTGCAAAGCACTCAAGAACCACACAAAAATTGGCTAGAGCTTGCAAACTCATTACGCAAAAGATGGATTTGCTAGAGGGAAGGATGATTGCAATGTCCAACATTGTGTTGGTCTTGCAGAATGAGAAAGGAGAAATTGCGAAGGATGAACTGGAGTCCATTGTTGTGGACATTCCAGAAAAAGAAGAGGAAGCACTCGTTGAGTGGCAGACCTTGGAGGCCGAGATAAAGGAGGAATATCTTGAATTAATTTGTCAGGTTGCAGAAGAAGAAACTGCAGGTTAAAAAACACATTCTTTCATTCATCTATTTTTTTTTCTATTCTTCTATTCATATTCTTTGATTTGTTTTGGAGACAACCATTGTCGGGCGGCAATGTAACTAGTGTGGGGTAATGTTGATCAGTCAGACCCTAGCACTTAGTAAAGAAAATATAGAAGGTTCGCACGAGAGAGCAGAGTGCATTCAAAGGCGTGAGACGTATCGAAAGGCTCACGCGCCAAGAAGTAGAATGTAAAGTTCAGAATTAGCTATTTTCACGACAAGGATCTATTTTTGGAGATAGCGTGCAGAGCACTCAAATTGATTGGAGACTTACACGTTACACATTGGATATTTTTTTAGGGTTATCTACGAAGCACTTTACATGTACTCGGTGTCGGAAATAGATCTACTATTGTTAGTTAACTACCAATAGTCTATTGTTAGCGCACTTGCATGTGTGGCTATTTTGTAATGGCACGTGGCTAATAATAGCATGCAACCTATTTTAGGATTAGATAAGCGGTGAAGGGAAAGTCCCCACCCTTATAAGTATGTAGTAAATTGTGTAGTAGAAAAAAAGGTAGAGAGGGATAGATATATGCATACATAGGGAGATTATGTTGCTAAATTTGTTACACGCATACTATTGTTATTGTAATGAAGCTTCTGTATACTTATTGCATTTAATATAATGGAGGATATTGGTTGAATCTAAGTGTTAGTTCTATGTGTATCTGAATCTAGTATGTTTTTGATCTCATCATGGTTAATACTTAATTATGTTCTCCCTTAGAGATAGATCTGGCATGCTCTATAGAATGATGTGTTAGTAATGGAATTGCATGTGTTAAGTCTTCATCATGCTAACATCCTGCAACAACAACCCTAAAGAGGGACCTAATACCTTTGCACACTTCGGTGAGCTCTCAGTCTAGGTTGAGTGATGTGTCAATGACATCTAGGGTCTTATTGGGCTTACATTACTAAATTCTAGGTTGCATCACACATAGTTCTCATAACCTGTAAAAGGTTTAACCATGTATACAAAAGTATGCACACTCGATTAGAGTGACTTAAGGGAGATCGTAGAGATCTAGATACACCCTTACAGCTGAACATGGTTATTATATGTTATTAGATGGATTATAAATATTTAAATTATAAGTTGAATAATAGTGTTAAACATTAGTAGTATTGATTTGTATATTAAGGGTAAGCTTAAAAAAATCAACTTAATTTGGTTGATCATAACATGGGTGTTACAATTTGGTATTAAAGCCGTAGGTTTATCACTCTTGAATCAATGGGTTCATAACACTAGTGTTTTTCATTAATAGGATATGATGGTTAAAATAAGGGTAAACCATGAAGCTAGAACCGTTCAACTAACACCGAAGGTTTGACGACTGATAAGTTAGATGAAATTCTCATAGTCTTCAAGACACCCGTAATCGGATAGCTACCTTGGAGCAGCATGTAGGGGGTGAAAATGAAGAGCATGAGGAATAACAACTTGAACAACATGACAATGACAATGAGCGAGGGGATAAAAGAGCTCGCTTGGTTGTTGAATTATCTAGAGACATAAAAGGATCAGCCCACCCAAATTTGATGGAACTACCTTGGAGGATGGTGTTGAAAACTGGTTAAGTGAGATGGAGAAGTACTTTGAAATAAGGGATTTTTCTAAGGAAACTAAATCAGTATGGGGTGTTTTCCAACTCTCTAACAAAACATCTTCATGGTGGGATAACCGTAAGATGGAATTGGGAGTAGATATTGCCTCCATCACTTAGGAGCAGTTCAAAGTATATTTTCGTCAATATTGGTTTGCCTCAACTTTATTTTGATCAGAAAATGTCAAAATTTCAGAACTTAACTCAAGGAAAATTGAGTGTTGTGGAGTATTGGGAACATTTTACAAAGTTGTTAAAATACGTGCCCCAATACCAAAAAGATGAAAATTTTAGGATTTGTAAGTTCATCATGGGATTAAACCCAAACATAGGAGGTGAGGTGGATGTTCATGGACCATATATAATGGAAGTAATGTTTGAAAATGCTATAAGGCAGAACAAAAATTGCAATCCATTTCAACCTTTAGGGAAGAAAAACGCAATAAGAGTTTTTAGCTCACATGCACCACTTGCTCCTAGGAAAACTTGGTGGAAGAAAGAGGGTAGTAAAATGAAGTTTGATAGGAAAAATACATCAATTAAACATGTTGTAAACATAAGAAAGAATGAGAAGAACAATGTTGTTTTTGGAGAAAATAAATTTTAAAGAAAGGGTCATTGGGGATGTTTCAAATGTGGTGGTGATCACTATGCAAACAACTATCCCCAAAAGAATCGGGGAATAACCAACAACAAATAATTCATGTTGCATAGTGGGTAATCATCAAGCATAAAAAAAAGGCTACCCCAATAGAAGTGCCAAGTAAGCTTTATGGTTTTCTAGTTACTATTTTATTTGACACCGGTGTTACCGAGTGTTTTATTTCAATTAAATCAATTGAAAATTTTTATAAGAAAATTATATTTATGGAAAACACTTAGACTGTCCAATACATGAATGATGTTATTCATACAGTGGACCAATGTTTGTTTGAAGAAACATTGGAATTACCTAGTTTTACCACTAAACTTAACCTTTATGTGACTCCTTTAGGGTCTTATGACATCATAATAGGAGTAAATTGGTTGTCCAAACACAAGGCAACAATGGATTTCTTTGAGAAGCATATAGAATGTCTTGATGACACGTAAAAACAACCATCATTTAGGGCATTAAAAGAGATTTTGAAGTTAGACAAATCTCTACAATACAACTAAAGAAATCCAAAAACAAAGGTTACATGTTGTACATTATTAAGATCTCAAATTTTAGTGAGGAAGGTAAGAATTCTTTAGAATATTTTCCACTTTTACGTGAGTTTAAGGATGTCTTTCTAGAAGAATTACTTGGACTTCCTCCTAAAAGAGAGTTTGACTTCACAATTGACATTAAACTAGGAACAAAACCAATATCAAGAGCACCTTATAGAATGATGACAATAGAGCTAGTTGAATTGAAAGCACAACTACATGAACTCTTGTCAAAAGGATTGATCCGACCTAGTGTGTCTCCTTGGGGAGCACTAGTCATTTTTGTTAAAAAAGGATGGAACGTTAAGGTTATGCATTGACTATCACATGCTTAACAAAGCAATAATAAAGAATAGATATCATTTGCCAAGAATTGATGATCTCTTCGATCAAATGAGAGATGCATCTGTTTACTCTAAGATTGATTTATGATCTGAGTTATCATCAGTTAAGAATAAAAGATGAGGATATTCACAAAACAACATTCAAGACATGTTATGGGCATTATGAGTTCACTATTTTTCCATTTGGACTCACTAATGCACCAACAACATTTATGAACCTTATGAATAACATTTTTCAAGAATACTTAGATAAGTTTGTTCTAGTCTTTCTTGATGATATTATGATTTACTCAAAGAATGTTGATGAACACAATGAACACTTAAGAATAGTGTTAGAAGTATTGAGAAAAAGGAAACTCTATGGTAATATTTCAAAATGTTCTTTTTATCAAAGTGAAGTACAATATCTTAGCCATATCATAAATAGGGATGAGATTTCTGTTGACCCATCAAAAATCAAAGCTATTATTGAGTGACTAGGACATAAAAATGTGCATGAGGTAAGAAGTTTTATGGGACTGTTGGGTATTACAAAAAATTTGTTAAAGACTTTTCAAGAGTGGTTGGACCAATTACTTCATTGCAGAAAAAAACAAAAAAAAAGTTTATATGGACTAAAAATGTGAGAGTGCATTTAACTTGCTAAAAGAAAAACTTACATCTACACCTATATTAAAGATTATGGATCCCAATGGAAACTTTACCATGGTTACTGATGCCTCAAGTGAAGGATTGGGTGGAATAATTCTTCAAAATGACCACGTAATTGCATATGAAAGTAGAAAAATGAAGGTACATGAGCAAAATATGTTCCCCATGACTTAGAGCTTGCTTCCATAGTCCATGCCTTACAAGTATGGAGGCATTATTTTTAGGAAATCCATTTGAACTAAAAACAAATCATTTGGGGTTGAAATACATTTTACGCATCCCAATTTAAACACAAGAAAACATAGGTGGATGGAATTTATATCCCAATATGACTTTGATATTAGTTATATCAAGGGAAAAGAAAATCAAGTGGTTGATGTGCTAAGTCAGCATGAAGCATATTTATGCAATTGTGACCCTCAAAATTCAGTTTAGGAAGAAGTTAAGAAACAACTTCAAGTTGATTCTTACTATCAACAAGTGAAACTGTGTTAGAAACAAATCCAAATGATAGAAGGTACAAGGGTTTTAGGTTCAAAAATGAAGGAATTTTATGATTTAACAACAAAGTATATGTTCCCTTGGGTAGTGATCTTAGAGTGAAAGTCTTGCAATAATTTCATGATGCATTGTATTCCAGGCATCCGGAATGAATAAAAATTTTATTGGCGGATGTTAGAGAATAGTATTTTTGGAAAGGGATGAAGAAGGATATGATAGAATATGTTGTGCATTATTTGGAATGCCAATGTGTAAAGGCGAACACTTGCATCTTATAGGTCTATTATATCCTCACAATATTCCGTAATATAAATGGCAGGTAATCAACATGGATTTTGTGCAAGGACTGCCACTATCCAAAAATAAACATGATATGATTTTGGTAGTAGTGGATAAACTAACCAAAGTAGCTCATTTCATACCGGAAATCTTAAGGATGATTCCCCAATACTTGCAAAAAGGTTTGTGCATGAGATTTTTCGATTGCATGGAATTCCATAACTAATCATTTCATATAGGGATCCAAGGATGACCTCTCGATTTTGGCAAACATTGAACTCTGCATTGGGAACAAAATTGAATTTTAGTTCGGCCTACCATCCTGAAACAGATGGACAAACAGAAAGAGTGAACCAAGTTTTGTAAGATATGCTCAAAATGTATTGCATGAATCAACAATATAAATGGGGGAATATCTACCATTGGTTGAACTTACTTATAATAACACTAACCACTCCTCACTAAAATGTCTCTATTTGAAGCGTTGTATGGTAGAAAGTGTAGAAATCCTATTAGTTGGGATAACACGGAGGACAAAGAGATGGTGGGTCCGAAAATGTTGACTAAAATGGAAGAGAAAGTTAAGCTCATTCGTGAGAAGTTGTTAATAGACAAAAACACTATGTTGATTTGAAAAGGATTAATAGAAAATTTGAGGTGGGAGACAAGGTCTTTTTAGGGTAAAACCCAAAAAGAGCTCTATTTCATTTGGAAAGGCTACCAAGTTATCTCCTAGATATGTAGGACCCTTTGAAGTCTTAGAAGTTATAATTCTAGTGGCTTACATATTATCCTTACCTCCGCATTGTCCAAGATGCACAATGATTTTCATATATCTTTTCTTAAAAAGTATGTTTCTGATATATCACATATTATTAATTGGAACTCATTACAAGTTTAGGACCAGGAATCATCATAGTTGAACCAATAAGAGTGTTGGAAAATCACAAATTGTGTCTTAAAAATCGAGAAGTTTCTCAATGTAAGGTCCAATGGGACCAATATTTGTTTAAGTAAATGTGAACTATCGCTTTTTGATAATTTGTGTTGGAATCATTTAAAACTATTCGATACTCAATATAAATAAATGGCAATACAAGCCATACCGTAAGACATTTTGGGAATTGTTTGCTGAGATAAGGCTAACACAACAAAGTTTTAAAACTTTGATTGGTTAAATTTTGGAAAAAAATTCAATTGATGAGAAAACTAATTATATTCTACAATTTTATTTATGAATTTTGCTTATGATTGATATGTTAGCAATGATTATAATTAAATCATCAGGACGATGATTCTTTTTAGAGGGGAAGTATGTAACATCTTGATTTAAATAAATTCATTTATGAAGTTATTAAGATCGTTATTGTGAAAGTATAATCGGTTTGTGTTATTACTTGAGTGATTGGTGATTATTTAATGAATTAATAATACACGCACACATGGTTTTTCGGCATTGATCAAAGCATATTGATCGATCATTAGACCACTTAAACTATGTGTTTAATTTGGTGGGTACATGGCATTCTGATTTGGTTAATAGAGTTTGGTTGGTTGTTTCATGGCATTGTTAATTGGATTATGTGAGGTGTAGATTCGACCCCACCCCACCATGTGAGTTATGTGGTTTGAAAGTGTATTAAACTTAGGATAAAACCTAAGTTGTATGGCATATTATCGCAAAGTTTAAACATACTATTTAATGTTAATAAGCCACGATGTGGCATGAAAATTTAGAGTTAGTACAAATTTAATGCGAGAAGGACGCCTTGGAAATTGCTAGCTTCCTTGAGAAGCCAAGTCATGCAAGAAACTCTTTGCTTCATTTCATTCGATTATTTTTTTGGGAGATTTGTTTGAGGGTTATACATGAATTTTTTACGGGATAGATGTTTGGTGACCGTGCATGCAATTTCATTATTTTATCTCTAGTTATCATGGCGTTTTCATTGTTTAAATATGTTGTTGAAATATTTAATAGTGTTTTGAAGCTTTCAACTTGGAAAATTGCAGAGAAGTTTGGAGGCAAAATACACAAGCATGGGTTTTTTACTCTTACTCTTTGTTGTTATTTTAATGAGGTATCTGAATACGATTTTGGTTATCATGCAAATCTGGAAAATAAAATAGAGTTATTAACAATGCTTTCTAGAGCATTGTTGTTATCATTCCTTGAATACATTTTTGTTTTTGGTCATTATGTGAAAACTGGAAAAGGAATGTGTTTTGTTTTTAGGTTATTATGTGAAATATGGAAACTGAATACATTTTTGGTTTTGGGTTATTATGATCTGGAAAATGAAATAAAGAGTTAGTTTTTCATCTCTTTCTCAAAGCTTTGTTATCATTTTGAATACATTTTGGTTTTAGGATTATTTGGTGAAATATGGAAAAAATGAGAGTTAGTTTTACAACTCTTTCTAAAGCATTGTTATCATTTTGAATATGTTTTTGGTTTTGGTTATCATGTGAGATCTGGAAAATGAAATAAAAAGTTTTTACAACTCTTTCCATAGCATTTTGTTATCATTTTTCTTTGTTTGGTTTTATAAAAGTATGGATTGTTTGGTTGTTTTATAGAACCCTCTCCCTCATTATCATATTGAGTTAATTTATTTTGTTTTTTTGGGTTATTGTTGATATATATGTATAATGGTTTGATTCTCGAGCATGATTTTTTTTTGAGCTAGTTGGGGAAACTCTTAGGAAGGGAATAAAGGTTTATGTCTCCTTCTATTATTTGTTTTTGATATGTGTAATATAGTTGATGATTATTTGTTTATTATTGATGAACTCTCTCTCCCTTCTTGGGACTAGACATTTTGGTTAACTCTGTTACAATTAAATGAGTCCTTACATGGAATTGTTGATGTTTTGGTAAACAAGGACTATATATATAGTCAACTCAAAAGGGATTCTTAAAACAAAATTTACTCCATTAGTTTTTAGTTAATTGAGGTTCTATTTGGGCTATGATTGATTGTTACAACCTTATGAAGTTTAACTCTACTAAAATATGAGTTGTTAGATATATCGTTGTCGTTATTGACCACTTGCATTATGAACTTTCTAGTTGTTATTAATAGCAGGAAAGTTGGAAAATATTGTGAGTTATTACATTTTTAATTGATGTTTTGTGATGCAATATATGACCCATTATTGTCTAAATGTCTAAGTCATATTAGGTTGGTTGTATACAATAATAAAGGGACCTATTGTTTTATATAATTAATAAGTTTCATTAAGATATGTTTATGAGGTAGATTTCATAATATAAACTATGGAATTTATGATTATAAATTCATTGTTTAAGAATAGTCTTTAGCCAATCTCTTATTTTATTATTTCATTATAATTACAACATAGAATAAGAGTATGCGAACTCATGCCAGTTCATATGAGTTGACCCATATCTCTCTCTATCTCCTACAATTTTGTAGGAAAGGTCGGCATACTTGAAGTAACTATTTAGATTTGAATTTTGTGATTGTTTTTACATCTTGAGTATTCTAAAATAAATCCGAAAGGATTATTCTTAATCAATTTGATTATGCGATTGAAATATCATCACATATTTAAAAGGGCATTATGACCCAAATTATTATTTTTGTTGACTATTGTAGTTCATTATTAATGAAGATTGCGATATTTGTCCCTTATTTAAAATCTGATCTTAAAACTTATTTTATCTGAACTAAAAATGTGGATATTTTACTTATAAATCTAATTGCTTAATTAAGTTTGATAATATCTTAAAAGTTATGTGATTATTTCTGATTTCATTAATTCAGATAGAATAATCAAAGTAAAATGAATATTGACAAATAAACAAAAAGGATAACAATGGAAATGAAATAAAGATGTTTAAAGTACTTTATAGTAATAATGGATTAATCATGATGAGTAAATGAACTTAAATGACTTGGTATGAAAAATGAATGATTAACCTACACCTAACAATAATTACTAAGATGATTAAAAGTATGACAAGAGGAACTAATACTAGTTAGTAACTCATTGAGTTACTAAGACCCTCTTATGGAAACCTATTAAGTATTGTGAAATAATACTTTAAAACAACTTATTAAGGATGACTTAGTTACATTACTCAACTAAGGTAGCCTAAATATAAGGATCGTGGGCGTAATGTTCCTACATCATATCGTTGTAAGCTTAGCTTCGTGTCAACTTATGATGGCTACGAGAAGGGTAGTGAGGACGTAATGATGGGTAATCATTATGTGGTCACTATGTTTCCCTTAGGAATCCTAAGATGGTACAAATGAGATTCTTTACATTTAGGGAAATGAGTCAATAATGGACTCTCCTCTTCTTATCTAGTTCACCTTAAACAACAAGGAATCCAGATAATTGTATTGAGATGGTTGTGTGGTGATGGAAGACGAGTTTTGTAGGCTAGTGTGCGGTCTCGAAACTAAGCTTGTAAAGAAATTCTTGAAACTTTGGCCAAAGTAATGTATTAGTTGACTACATTGTCTGATCACCAATCCCCTAAATTAACAATGTCAAATACCGAAGGGAAGTTGCATGAGTGTTTTCTGGTAGGCACTTAGGAGATGCACATAGTTCTCATAACATGTAAAAGGTTTAACCAAGTATACAAAAGTATACACACTTGGTTAGAGTGACTTAAGGGAGATTGTGGAGATCTGGATATACCCTTACAACTACACATGGTTATTATATGTTATCAAATGGATTATGAATATTTTAATTATAAGTTGAATAATAATGTTAAACATTGGTAGCATTGATTGTATATTAAGGGTAAGCTTTTAAAAAAATCCCCTTAATTTGGTTGATCATAACATGGGTGTTACAAGGGTGAGAGTGTTTTGACATTTCTTCAAGTGTGGAGTTTAGTAGAAGGGACCGTTTACTAGAGATATTTTTCTTGATTTCATATTGCCTTCAGACACCAACCCTAGATTGACATTATTAATTTTGAGGATTAACAACCTCCATCAATTTCATAGGTTTGCACAAGCACAAGAAGTTACATAATGTAACACCCACTAAAATCTCCCACTTGAGACCCATGAACAACCTAGGTTTAGTTACAAAATTATGGAATAATTTTTTTAAAGTGTTAACAACCAAAGTCTCAAGGACAATTAAATTCAACTGATAACTTTTCCCATTATAATAATTACTAATTCCACATTATAAAGCAACAAGTGTAATAAGTCCACACCTAGCTCAAATCTCCTTAGGGATTAATTTAATCACTGATTACATTGACATTTTAGCTAAATATTCCCTGATTAAAATTTTAGGGTTAAGGGACCAAAATAATTAAATACCCAAGGTATTTAATTCCACAAGATCTAAGACAAGAGCAAGGTTTAATTACAGTGGGGGAAAAGAATACATATTTAAAATCATCAGAGTAAATTCTTACTTACCCACTCCCAGAACTTGGTTAAAGATTCAATTTGATTTTTCTCATGATTAATGTAATTAAAACTTCCTGAAAACATTCCCATTAGATAGGGAATTTCCTCACCTTTCCAGTGATATAAAGAAGTCCTCCTAACTCCTCATATTTCTCAAGTTATGGACCGGTGGAACTTGGTGAAATTTTTCCCAAGAGCAAGCTGCGGGGCCTAGGGAGGAAAATTTTCCCCAACTCGGGCTTATGGACTTTGGAGAGAAAATTCACTTGGAGGAGAAAAGTAGACCGACGGAGCGGGAAGAAAACTTTTCCCAGATGCGGGTCGATGGAGCAGGGAAGGCATTTAGTGCTTTTTCCCTTTGGGACAAAGTGAATTTTACACCCGCACCTCCATTAATGCCTAGGGAGGCCACATGGCAGCTCCTTATTGGCTGTAGGTCAACGGGTCGGGCGGGGAACATTTGAAAAATTTGACTATTCAAAAGGAAGGGCAAAAAGGTCAAAAGGAACCCATGCCTCCGCCGACACGAGAAGATGCCATGTGTCAGCCAACCGTTAGCTGCGGTTTGGCGGGCCGACGGGGATAATTTGGAAATTTTGCCCAAAAGTTTTTTGAAGTGTTAAGGCTTAAAAGATCCGCTCCTCCGTCGATGCCTCGTGAAGCCACGTGGCAGCACCTGATTACCTGCAAGTGGCGAGGCAAAGGGGAAAACTTACAAATTTTTCTAAATTTATTTTTGAAAGCGCTTAAGGTTAAAATCGATTTGAGCCTCCATCGACGCCCAACAAATCCATGTGTCGATCAATGATTGGCTACGAGACTGCATGGAGGAAAAATTGTCAAATTAACTTTTTGGACTTAGATCATTTTTAGACAAAATGAAGGCTTGCGGATTAGCGAAGGCGGAAACTTCATGACTTTGCACCTTTTGGGAAAAAAGTAAAAAAAGGAAAGTTTTAGCCCGCAGGTCCGCCCAAGAATATTTTATTCATTTAAAATTTGATAGTTAGATTATTTTGAGCCCAAAATGAAGTAAAAACTTCATAAGGCCATAACTTTTGATTAGGAACTCGGTTTTTGGCAAACGAGGACTTTCTGGAAAGCTCTCGATGTCCTCTTTTCACAACATCCTTAGGAATTTGATTTTGATAAAGTTTAAAGGGTCAATTTTGAGAAAACGTATTTTTGTCACTTAGAAAGTGAACTGGTATTTTTAACTTATCAATTTTGTTCAAATTTGTTGTTAATTCTTTTTCCACTTGCCAAACAGGCATGGAGGATTTTACTTGGAAGATTTTAGGATATATTGCAAGGTTAAGTTTGATTGATTTGCATTCAAATTTATCAATTTTATACAGC
Source organism: Taxus wallichiana var. yunnanensis (assembly GCA_018340775.1). NCBI lineage: Eukaryota > Viridiplantae > Streptophyta > Pinopsida > Cupressales > Taxaceae > Taxus > Taxus wallichiana. The sequence goes on from CM031242.1 coordinate 651,501,460, forward strand.
AAGAAGTCTGCAATTTTGCCTTTGCCCGATTTGAAAGGTTCTATAAAATTTTCATAAGTATTTTGGTATGTTTGGGGTCGTTTTGACCTTACAAATAAAATTTGATATTTCATTTTGTCTTTTTGATGTTGCAGGGTCATTCTATTTAATTTCCGATTAATAATTGCCAGTATGAAAGTTATTTAACAGAGCTCAAATTCGAATAGATTTATTTTCATTTTCCAACTTTAAACTATGAATTCATTCCAACCCAATCTAACATACTAAGTTGACTCAAGCAAAGTATTCAAATGCCAAATTACAATTCTGATTTCTAAAACATTTATTTCAAAAAAATAGTATTATGAAATTTCTCCATACGTATTCACTTTTTCATCCTTCCAACAAAATTTCAAAATACATTCAACAATCATATTTCAATACCCAATAATGTCATTTGAGTAAAGTAATACAATCCTTTATTGATTCAAAGAGATACCTTTACAATTTCTTCTTTCATTCCTCAATTACAATATACAGAATATGATTTCTTTCACATTCTTTCAAAAGTAGAAAAATAGAGTATATCTCTTTCACAATTCAATTTACAACTTTCATAGCCCATACAGACCATCTTTCCATCACAAATAATATACAAGATCATCCACTTGAGTGGAAAAAGGTTACATTAAGAAATGATCTCAAAGAAGGACTCACAAACCTTCTTTCTCGCCTCTAGAACAAGTAGTATGAATTTCCATCATTCTCTAATTTGGTCACAATAGAACAGGGGAAAGGAAACGCTCTCCACCCAACCAAGACATCCAATGAAAAGGGAGAAGCCATCCTTCTTCATTGGCCCCCGCCCCAACCACATTACAATAAGAATTTTTTTTTTTCAACTCATGGCAACAATAGGCTTCCACAATACAAAGACAAATTTCTCATTCAAAACATAGTCTAAAACAAAATTGTTGTTTGCCACCATAGAAAAAAACAACAAACAACACTCAAGCTTCATCATGCAATCCAAATGAGAAAGAAACTATGGGGGATGTTGCTTATGCCTCCCAAAAGGGAAATGGGTATCACCACCTAAGAACAAACCGCCAAAATATATATCATTTCAAATCCCTGACATGCCCTTATGCCTCCCCAAGTACCCCTTATTCCTCACATTTCCTTATGCCTCCCCAACCTCTTATGACACCCCATAATAAGTAAAGAAATGCAAGCTATTTCTTTGTAAGGTGGAACCCAAATCCCAACTCCCTCCACACTTATACCTCCCCAAAACACTTATGCCTCCCACAAAATGCCCCATAGTCTTCTCCTACACCATCCCTAGGCCATCTACCCAACCAGCCAACAAATAAAACAACACATTCAAACATTCAACCATTCACATATGCATACAAATAAAATGAGAGTATTTCCAAGAGCTAAGCTCTTACCTCTCCATGATGGAGTTTGTTCCAAGTTCAAAACAACAAGCTCTCCAATGCAACACAAACTAAGAGATCAACAATCAACAAGTATGCAACAATCTCTAAATTTCTCCCAATTTGTAAGAGCTCCAAAAACCCAAAGCAAGTCGCCAAAAATGAAGTGATAAAAGTGAAGCAAAAAAAAAACCCAAAAACAAGCCAAGGAATTCGAATATATAGAAGAGGAAAGAGAAGAGGATGAGGTGGATCCATGTGGGATGCCACATCACACATCCTCAACTCCAACTCATAAGTCAACTTCAATCTCCAAGGCACAATAAATAAGCAGGTGAATAAATGATAGTTTTACTTACACACTCAAATCAAACCCACACCTCATAAGGACTAAAATTGAAAGCATGTAAGAAAGTGCAATAAAAGCATACAACTTGACTTACAAAAATGTATAATGAAGGCTAGATTTAAACCCTCCAACCATAGGTAAGGTTGGCATGCAATTTAAGAGGTATGGGACAAATTTAACTTATCCCATAAACTTCCAAAATTAACCTCCAAGGACAAATTTGAATTTCAAAAGGAGGTAGCGTGTTTCATACTCCAAAATTAATTTACACATCTCTTACATATCACTTACACATTTCTTACAACACTTTAATTTTAGACCAACAACTATAATAATTACTTTCTTATGTCCCAATTTGATTAATTACTTTTAACAACATGTTTACTCACATTAATTTACCACAATTAATAAATAATGAAAGGGGTAAACATATTACTTAATAAACATATACAAACATCAATAAAAAAGAACCAAATAAATAAATACACATAACCCTTGGTCACATTTAAAGGTGATCCCCCATGGGAATCCCTAATAATCAAACACACACACACGAACAATACAAGTTGCCTCATGGTGACCTTGTTGAATTCATCTAGAATTCCAATGTGGTTGGTCTCCAATCCCCGATGTTTGTTGTGATATTTTTAACCCGCACAATACAAATACCCCTTCGGCCTCATGGCCATATCAAAACATCCAAATGAATATAATATAATTTCAAAATCATCAATATATATATGAATCACAACAACATCCAGACAATCAACAATATCACTTACAATTTCATCAAAGAACTATATAATCATTAATTTTAAATTCAATTTTTTCGGTCTACTCAATATATCCAAATATCACACGCCCGACAACACACACACACACACACACAACCATGTCCAACAACATGTCAACATCTATATAAAATGTCTCTAACAATCATCATGCATCATATATGAATCAAAGTCAACAATAATCCATGATCCGACATCTAACACCATACTAAATCAAAACTATAATAATGTCCATGATATAGTCAATGATCATGGTCAAGATCAAAAGTGTCAAAGGGAAGTGAGCACTACACATAACACCAACGACTATCTATATGAAAATTCTAACATGAACATAACCACCAAATAGTTTCATACACATACAACAAATTTGTACCTTCTCATTTTGCACTCCCGCATCCGAGACGAAGCATATTGATATCATTCTAGTATTCTTTCTCTTTTGTCACTACCAAATTAACCTTCTAAACATCCAATTAGCTAGGTACACCTCTCTCTTGAACCTTGTCACATCTAACACGTGTTTTAATCGATTTATCTTACATATTACTAAATAAGCGTTACGATATGAATTTTGATATTCAATTATCAATATAAATATATATCTTATTTCTAACCCCAACCCAAAGATAATAGATAAGTAAACATCTTATTTATCTATTTTGGGTTAAATCGACTACATGTATGCAGCTAGAATTTAGTCCTTAAACAATTGATAATGCTTGATTTGACTTGGATTTGAAAGCTTTTAGCTTGTCTTTGCTTGCTCTTAACCTAGTTTATAGTGTTTCAAATTTATATGGGAGATATTCTTGAAATAAGGAAGATTATTAGGTAGTCCATCGATGACTAAGTTTTCATGATATTATAATGGATTTTTTTCTTATGCGTATACCATCCAAATTTTATGTATGTATTCATTTAATAATCAAATACACAAAGTCATCATTAGAGATAGAGGGCACTAAGTTTGATGATGTTGGCACGAGTGAGCTTGAGTGGTCATGTGGCAACTTACATAATAAGTTGTTTTCCTCGGTTTCAGTTGGTGTGAAAGGGGGTTTGAATTTGAGAAGTGTTAGCGAACAAGGGAAGTTTGGTTTCGTGAAGATGGGTGGTGATAGAATCAGGGTTGAACCTGCTAGCTAGAACATTGAAGCTTTTAATCAACATTTGTGGAACAAGCTTAAGATTGGGGGTTTCAGTAATTTCATTGCTAAATTACATGGTCACGACCCTTCCCTGTCAAAGGATTTTGGCAGATCTTGGAAAGAGGGAAAGTTCAAGGTCAGAGGAATGGAAATTGAGGTTTCAGAGTCCACCATTACCCTTGCGACGGAGATGAAAATGGACAAGCTCAAAATATTTAAGGATAAAACCCACGAAGAACATGAAATTGAGTTGTTCTTCGTGGGTAAGGAAAGGTGCTCTTTCTTTACTGATGGTAGTGTCGTCGCGTATCTCGAGAATATGGAAAGAAGTATACTTTCAAATCATGAAGTATATCACTGAAGGCAAATACTGAAAAATCTATACTCATCATATGACCCTTCTGAATATGTTTTGCCATAAGGTCATGGTGAGCATTACTTTTTTTTCTATTTATGTCTTTGACAAATTCTTTGATGGCGTTCCAACAAGAGAACACAGAGATGCCTTTGCATGAAGGGCTCATCCTTATGTTATTTGAAAATGGGAATCTTATCCTAAAGTCTTCTCTCGAAAGATAAGGTGGAAGAGGATGATCTCACTCGGCATAATGCCTTACTAAGATGAAGGCTAGGAAATGTAAAAATGAGGGGAGGATTCTCAAAAGAGAAGAGTGAGGAAGGTCGTGGTGATGCGAGCACCTCGAGAAAGAGGGGTTGGGATGGTAATTTTAAGGGTTTTGAGGAGTGGAGTAGAAAGGTGTAGTATTTAGAGGGGGTGCTTTAGGCGATGGAGGAAACCAATGTTGGTCAAAGGGAAACCATGTTGGATGTCATTAATATTTTAAACAAATTGTCTCGGTTTAGGGAAGTCCAAACAAAAGGTTCTGGAGCTGGAGTTTTAGGTCAAAAAGTTGAGTGATAGGTTGGAAAGGATGGAGGAAGGCACTAAAAGGAGGAATTTCAATTTGTGCATCAGTAGTTCCGAGGACGAGCTGGAGGAAGACATGAATGACAAGGGTGTTGAGATCAAAGGAAGTCATGCTAGAAGTAGTGAAGTTTTTCCTAAAAATTAGCTGGGTTTTCAAGACCATGAACTTCTGCAGTTTTGATGGTTTAGGGTTGTTTTCTTTTCTTTGTTTTACTCTCTTTGATTAAAGCCCCGATCTTCATTGTCTGAGTTAAGCATGTTTAACTCATTTTGAGGACTTTTATGTTTCTTTCTTGCTCGTTGGTTTTTGTTCCTCCTTTTGTAAGGCCCCTGGGAGCCGATCCCTATTTTTACCTTATCTAATAAAAAACTAAGTACACAAAGTCATTTACTAGATGATGTTAGTAGATCTTGTCTATGTTTTTATGCAACAATGTATTATGTTTTTAATGATGTTAATTACATATTCTTGAATTGTGTAGTTTCAAATAAGTGATTTGAAGTCTTTTTATATTCAATGGTGTACAAATATTGGACCAGTTAAACTATAGGAACTACACATGTATCACGAGTATGTCGGTGACAATTATATTTGTTGTTTTCTATTTTCCTTTTGGCATGAAGCACCTTAAAAGTGGTGGTATTACTTTGAATGTTTGCAATAGTAGCATTTATGAGGTTTACAAGGTGTCCTTGAACTTGTATTGGATGAGAATAATTACTTTAAACAAGTTTTTGAGAACCTTGGTCTTATCCTATATGATTATTTCAGAGGTTAAGAGGGAAACTTCTTGAGTCAATAACACGAGTGTAGACAATACTTGAATTTGGTATTATCTAGTTATCTAATGGTTTGTATTGCTCAAGAACACTTCATTTTTACTAATAATGGCAATGCATTTTTGACAGATATAAATGATTTTGATCTTATTCATATAGAATAAAATCTTGACAATATACATAATTATAAATTAATACTATTTTTTCACTTTCTTACAATCTAAATCACTCAATTCTATGTACATACATTGATGTTTCCTCATTTTCTTTCTATCTTGTGCAATCACTAATTACAAAAATAATTGCAAAACACAGATTGAGGCAACAGTCCCATGCAAAGGGGGCAATGCATAAGTTTTTAGCAGGGGCTATAGAGAAATTATAGGAGAAATTAACAGCGTTGGGGTCCCATGTCTTCCAATTATTTCTGCAAAGAATTTGGAGAGTATTATGTATCTATATTATAATTTTAAAAACATTATATTTCCCTCCCTGTAATGATTTGCGCTGAAACAGTTTTGTGGAGGGAAGCTGATTTCCAGGAAAGTAGATTTGGAGGGAAAATTACTCACACAATACTTTGTTGACAACTGGCCAAAAAAATGGAATGCAGGTGGAAAAATGTACACCCCCACCAATTCCCATAGCTGCATTCCAAAAATAAAATTCTGTTTTTTTTTTTTTGGCTGTGACACTGTAACATTAAATATACACGGGACCACCTGAGTGTAGATTTCCATTACAGTTTCCCCGCATGGGACCGTTTCTTCGCGAGGATAAGTCCATATTCCTTTACCAAGGTCTCGGAGGCATTTGGGAACTCAATGCAAGTAATAATATTTTTTCCTAGGAAATAGGACTAGTATTAAAAAATTAACAATTGTAATCATAAGAAGCATGGTGGTGGCACCTCGTTCTCCCATACTGCAATTGTACATTCTCCCTTCCACATTTTGCGAACGTTACACTTTTCTTCGTCATCTGTAATCGTGCATGACTCCAGTTTTGTCAGCAATTAGGACATACACATTCTGTATGCAAAGAGAACATATACATTGCGTAACTAGACATGAGTTTCAGAGATATCAAAGTGATAGAGGAGGAAGAGATGGAGTTTATGAAGGAAAATTGCAGCCAGCTTCCTTTAAACAGGGTTGAAGGTAGTTACGGAAATGTGGAAGAGTATTTGGAGACCCATTTTAGGCTAATGCGGGAAGACCTCGTCACCCCTTACAGGCAAGCTGTGAGGGAGTTCAGAAGGAGAAAATCTCATAATTTCAACTGCAAGCTGCTTTCTGACATACAGATATATAACAGTGTTAAAATGGTGGGCATGAGAGCAGAGAACGCAGGTATGCGGTATTTTTGAATTTTATGGCTTAGATGAAGAGGTAGTTTTGTGAATTGGGTCAGTGCAAACGTGGGCATGCATTATGTTTTGAAATTCTGTAGTTTAGAAGGTGTTCTTGTGGGAAGTGGGCCAATGCAAAATTGGGTTTCTAGCATGTTTCAATTTTCAGTTGTTGAGAAGGTGTTAAATAAATTCGATCGTTGTAAAAGTGGGTATGCAGTATGTGCTAAAATTTATAGATGGTTTAGCTGAAGTTGTAGTTGAATAAATTGGGTTTACGTAGTCTAGAAAATGTTTTGCCGTATAGATTGGATCACTGTAAAACTGGGTCTGCAATATGTGTTTATAAAAAATGGTTTAGTAGAAGATGTACTTGTGTAATTGGGTCCATGCGAAACAGCTGTTGTTGGTTTTTGAATATATTTTTGCTTAAGAGGAGGGTAAATCGGGGATGGGGTTATGGGTTGCTCTAACACTGTGATGGGTAAGCTTGAACCATATTGATAAGATTTGTTAACTTCATTACACTGGAATGTACACCATAACTGTTACACCTCTAGTTATGTAAATCGAGACAATGCATGGTTGGTGTTTTGCATTTTTGTTCTTCTTATCAATTAAATGAGGGTTTGAATGTGCCCACACCCATCTGGGGCGCAAATGAAGGTCTGTTTTCCATTTTTGTTAATTGCATGGTAAATATCTTGTTGAGGTTATGGGCTGGCTTTAACACTGTGCGGGGTAAGCTTGAAGAACATTTTAAAACAATCTAGAGTTGGTTAACAGTGTAATCTAGGACACAATCTTGACACCGAAATCTCCCACATTGTCTCCTAGATTTATGGATAGCCTTCTTAGAATTATGGGTAGCTTTATAAAACTACTCCTTCTTTTCTTAATTTCTTGATGTATCTTGGGAGAGGTTGGGCTTCCTTTGAGACTTCGCAGCTAAGCTTGAACCTCGTTCTTAAGGTTTGTAGGCTTGTGTCACACTTGAATCTATGCCATAATTGTTGTGTCACATCCCCATTGCATTGTCTATTAGAGTTATGGTCCGCCTTTACAAAACTGGTGATTTGTTTTGTTATCTGATACTCTGTTTTGCATTTTGATTCAGGAATGGAATATATTTTGAAGTTCTGTAGTGTAGAAGGACATGACTATGTGGATTGGGCCAATGGGAAACTGTTGATGTATAATTCCCTGCTCTGCATTTCTGGCGATGGGTTCGAGACTTTTTCTGGGCTGCGGTTTCAACAAGAAGGGCCAGAGATTTGCATGTTGAGAGTAAAATTGGGGTGAGAGGTGTTGATAAGCTGGAGGCTAAATTTGAATACGGGATGGAATATACTATGTTTGAGTCCACCAGTGCTTTTTTTGAGGCCTACCAACATGTGTTGAAGGTGCTGCAAAGGAAGGAAATGGAGAAGGTTGTCTTTTTGAGGCATCTTGTGTTTTTGGAGCCTGAGGTTGGGGTGCCAGGGTATTTGGAGGCAGGTGGTGGTGGTGGTACTGGTTGGGATGTGGAAGGGCGGATTTTGGCTGCAGGGGACATTGAGAGGGCTACCAATGGTTGGGGAGAGGAACTGATGTCCCCGAAAAATAAAGGAAAAGATACAGATTGGGGAGCAGGGAGTAACGGGAGTGCTGGGGAAGGGATGGATGCAGGTTGGGGACCAGGGGGCAATGGGAGTGCTGGTGATGATGGCTGGGGATGGGAAGGGAAGTCTAAAGCAAATGAAGGAAAGGATAAAGTTTGGGGAGCATGGGGTAATGGGAATGCTGGTGATGATGGCTGGGAAGGGTTAGTGGCATCTGCCACAGCTGAACAGATGGATACAGATCAAGATGGGCATTCAGAAAATTGTGCAGCTGGGGGAATGAGAGGGCCAACGATGGTTTAGGAGGGGAATTAGATTCTGTAACTGAAGGAACAGACACGGGATGGGGTGGAGAGGCTGAGAATTGTGTATGGGGCAATGAGGATACTGATTGGGATCAAGGGCAGGAGGCCATCCTTGCAGAAGGCAAAGTCCCATATTCTGGAGCAGATGAACTACCTGGGTCTCTTATTGCTGATATTGACTACAGCCAGGAGGCAGCAATCAGGCATGGGCTGTCAAAGAAGCTGGCAATCATTCAGGGCCCTGCGGGCACCGGGAAAACTTTTGTCGGCCTCTTTATTACAGAGAAATTGCTTGCCAGTGTGAAGGTACGTGGTCCCATAATTGTGGTATGCTACACCAATAGGGCTTTGGACCAGTTCCTAGAAGGAGTTTACAAGTATGAATCGAGCCTTGTACGCCTTGGGACTGGAAGCAAGAGCCAAGTTTTGCAGCGGTGCAGCTTAGAAAGATTTCAGAAGAAATTTAGAATTCGGCTCCCAAAGATTCTCGGTCGTGCCAAGGTCAGGCTCAGGTGCATTCAAGAGGAGATGGCTGATAAATTAAATTTTCATGCAAAGTGTATGTATGCAGAGCATGTAAGCAGGGAAGCTCTTATCAGGGTTGCAAAAGAAGAGCATATGGACAGATTATATTTCTGCGATTATTGTCGAGAGGATGAAATTTACCAGTCATGGTTAGCTGGGAATGATAAGGTACACCCTAATTCTGCTTGTCCTCACTCAGTTGGGGAGTCTACAATTGAAAACACCATTCAGAAACAATCTTTGAGGTTTGAAGAGATTGAGGACGATCCAATAAGTATTGGGTTATTTCTTGAATATAGCAATATGGATGATGTTTGGATTTTGGATGCCCCTTCTAGGAAGAAATTAGACAGGTATTGGTTGAACCAAATCAAATTGCAGGGGCAGAAAGCGTTCTGGAATTTGGCTCCTGAATATGAATCTTTGTACAACGAAATGGTCGAGACAAAAACAAAATTCAACAGTACATATTAAGTAGTGCAAAAATATTGGGCATGACCACCACTGTTGCAGCAAGGTTCTTTGATATATTGTGCTCTATAAAACCGCAGGTTATGATAGTAGAGGAAGCAGCAGAAGTCCTGGAAGCCCAGCTCTTAGCTTGTCTTAATCCTCACATTGAGCATCTAATTCTCATAGGAGATCACTTGCAACTCCGACTTCTGTTGCTTCCTCGCAACTTGCCCATAATTACCATTTGGATGTTTCGTTGTTTGAAAGATTGGTGACAAATGGAATAGAATATAAAACACTAGAACTGCAGAGGAGAATGAGGCCTGCAATTGCTTATCTTCTTGCAGGTTTTTATCCTACTGTTAAGGATCACAGATGTGTTAAATCCTTAGACAATGTAAAGGGGTTCTGAACAATGTGTATTTCCTTGATCATATAAATGTTGAAAGCTGCGTGGATAATTCAGGTAGCAAATTTAATCCTGGGGAGGCTGATTTGGTGTTTGAGTTTGCCATGTATCTGATGAATAAATGTGGCTATTCTTCAAAGGATATAACAATCCTTAGCATGTATAGATCTCAAGCTAATGAGATAAGTCAGCGTTTCTTGCAGCACTTTTCTAGGAAAAGGAAGGGGCGGTTTAAAGACCCTAGTGGAGAAGCGCCAATGGTAAGAAGTGTTGATGAGTTTCAGGGTGAAGAAAGTAACATTGTAATTCTCTCCTTGGTAAGGAATACAACTCAACCCCGGGAACACTTAGACCAATTGTCACATGCAGATTCTATAGGTTTTTGGGGACTCCAAACAGAATTCTTGTTGCACTGTCTAGAGCTAGATTGGGACTATATATGTTTGGGAATGCAACACTTCTTGCAGAGAAAAGTCAAATATGGGCTGATATCATAGATCGTTTGAGTCAAAATGGATGGATCGGAAGCAGGATGAAACTGTGTTGCCCTAATCATGAAGAGAAAATATTTCGAGTTCGCACGATAAGCGATTTTAGGTCTGCCTCTTGTTACTACAAATGTGAAGACACTCTAAATTGTGGTCACCAATGCCCACAAAATTGCCATTTGGGAGATCATGATAACATCATCTGTTCTAAGAAATGTGGGAAAATGTTACCGTTGTGCTCACATATCTGCATGAGGATGTGCCATTCAGATTTGGGCGCATGTTATCCATGTCTTGAATGCAAGATTTCCAAGCAATATTAGCATAATTACACCCAATGGTTTTCTGCATCCATCTGAATTACAAAGGAGGTGATTGGATTGGTGTTAGACTGATTTCTGACTGTCTATTTACTGCTTTTAGGCTCACATGCCTTTGTTATCTCTACTTACATCAGTTGCTTATTGTTTGATGCAGGCAAAGAGGGATATGCACAGGGTTGAAGTCTTATGATAGCTAATGCGGTTTTTGCAACTAAACACTAATAGTAGTTCATCTACAACTAGTGAATCTAGCATAGTCAACTCTCAGGGCATTGGTAATGTTTCTCAGACATTTCATGCTTTACAACTAATCTTCAATGTTTACACTGTCGCTCAATGGTGCTGCCAATAGGCCTTAAAATCTCAGGTTGCCATGTGTAGCATCGATGTATTAAAACTTCACTCTGCTGTCATTTAAGTAATATGAACTGCTAGGAGTTGTTCTTCAACTTTTGCATATCAGTCCACTTTATTAGAATTTAGTAATTACCAATTGAAATAACATGTAAGTGGAGATTATTTTTTCTACTTTCCATTCTAAAGGGGAAACTAGCATCTCTTTTTGAAGATTGATTGATCACTTTTCTGCAGGTTTGATAAACAATCCGAACCTCTTACATACTTTCCATGATCTGGATTATTTCAGATTATATACTTGCTTGTATATCTATGAACTATGTCCGACTTGGCAAGGCAGTGAATGATTTGTGTCTCTGCGATTTCTGTACTCTTGGGAGACATAAAAATTTCCATCAACATCAGGATTTACTGTGTTATCAACTTATCAAGTACGCCGATTTTAAAATTACGGCAAAAATGGTTGTTTTGATGGGGGGTACGACATATGGTTTAGAACACGAAGAAAGAAATTCCATGTATTCTGTTGAACAAGTTAAGAGTGTAGAATGGCATCTACTAGATGAATGATGGGGTTACATGTTTCTAGTTAATTTAAAAATAATATTTTTTTGTTTATATTGATTGTATTAAAAATATTTGAAAAGATGCAAATCATACCATGGAGACTCTTTCTTGTATTAGACACGGTGAACACATTTTAGACTCACACTCAGGCAATTTTTTTGGCAGAAACTCTCATATCAAGACCCTAAAAGATAAAGCTACACAAGTTACGTTCACTATAAGCACTCTAACTGTAACCCTATTTTAAATGGGGATTGCAAAGGACAGGAATAAAATTAAATATAAGACAAAGCATGCATGGAGATGGCAAAAGATGGGAATAAAATTAGTAGAAGCAAAAAAATCAGCCATTTTAAAAGTAAACATTGTTCACCCAAAAACTTACAAACAGAATTATTATATGGAAAAAGAAATAACCTGGAAGATGAACCATACTCCTGTAGTGATTTACAGATGATGGCTGGTGTCATTGCAGAGCAGTTGAGTGGTGTGGTGGCTTAAAACGGAATCTGCAAATGTATTCCTGGCTTGTTTGTCTTCTAATTCACTTCTCAGTTCTCATGGATGTTTTTTTTCTTTTTTGGGAAGTCTCAATACTATGATGCATATACAACTTTAGGTTGGCACGTTTTCTGCAGAAATAAAGTGATGTAGTACTCTGACACAATCCATTTGTTGTTGATGTTGTGCAATTTTAAAAGTCTACTGACTTTTACAGCATCGAAACCATTCTATTTATACAAATTTATTCTACCATGGACAATTCTGTTAATTGTTTTCTAGTAGCCATTTTTATTAATTTGTTTGGATTTTCTCTGCAATCACTCAACTAGAGATCAACTCTAAGGCAAGGCTGCCTCTTTCAGTTTTCTATTTTGCCAGATAAGTTTAACCTAGTTTCTACTTGTACACTTTCCCATCATTCTCTTTTTTATTTTCTTTAGTATTGATGAGGTGTAGATCTATGTTTCATAGCAGCTGCTACTTGAGTTTGTGCAGATTTTACTTCTATCAACAAGGCCATGTCCTCTTGAAAATTTCTCTTTTAACTTATTTGCAAATTCTGTCTGACACTGAGATTGTCCTAGCTGTAATCATTCTCACTTTTTATGGGCTATTTGATCTTATCTTCCATAAGGTAGAATACTATCTAGGATGTGACATTTTCTTCTAAGTATTGATTTTCAATCGTTGGTTCTTTTCTGCCCAGAAAATGTTTTTTTCCTCTTCTTTTGTCCTTTTAAGAGTCATTTGCTTTGGGGAAAACTAACGATTCTTGGATGCCAGATCTGTCTATATGCTATGTTGGCTCTATCTCAGCTTTCTTTCTCTTTTGTATCTTGTGGGATATGGTATGTTTTACTGATAGCATTGCCTGTTTTACTGATTTCTTTTTCATCCAAAGGTGGATTTTAGGGCAATCTAGAAAATATGATCTGCAATAAAAGCATAGTTGATTCCTATCTCACTCGATCAAAGAAGGGAAGCTTTATCCTTATACGCATTCTCTTCTTGAAACAATCGACTTTTTATTTTTCAAACTTCCCGAGTTGGTTATACAATTTAAACATTGAATACTAGTACATTCTTTCTTGACAAGGATGTTTATTACTCTTACAAATTCGTTGATATTTCAACGATACTCGAGACTCTTTATCTTGATGTAGAATTGGTGTCCCCGATTTCACCCTAAAATTTGAGACTACCCCATGTTAAAAAATTCGTTCTTTTAAAATAATGGGTCGTTTTGTGTGTTAATTGCCAAAAAGTTCTGTATTGTGTCAAGATATTCCCAAGGAGCCATATAAGCCATTTTCGACAAATACCCAGATGCCCAAAATTGTTTTATTCTGTCACTGGGGTTTGCCTACGGAAATTTGTATTTAATTATTTTGAGCCCCGTTTGAGGCAATTTGTGCTCCGGTTTAACCCTGTTGTGATTGTACATGTCAATTTTCCCATATACCAGTAGGGTTTTAACCAGAATGAATCTTGGTCTTTATTTGTGACTTCTGGCAACGTTTTGTGTTTTTGTGTTTTTTTCGTTTCGTTTTCTGTGAAATTTCTTTGGATCAATTCCTTTGTCGGTTTGGCCTGATTCTTGGCCTGGAGTATTTGGAGATCACCTATGCACGTTGTGCCAGAAGGAATTCGCCATCGAAGGTCTGGTTCTCTCATAAAAGACGAAATGTGCACCAAAAAGCTTTTTCTGGGTTGACTGCATTTTTGGAAAAAGAGGATTTGAAGTGAATCATGGGATTTTGGAAGCGGCAGTGTGTGGAATTTTGTACCTGCTTAGCAGGTACTTTTTCCCATGGAAGCAACGCCACTTAAGTCACAATGGGAAAATTAGAGGCAGCAGGCAGGTGGGAATTTCTTACCTACCTTGCAGGGTAAAAATTCCCATTGTGAAATAAAAGAAAAATCACTTAAGGTATTAATGAGATTTTATTACCTGCCTTGTAGGGTAAATAATCCCATTATGAAAGTCAAACAACTTAAGTGGATCATGGGATTTTTGGAGCTGCGGTGCAGGGTGAATAATCCCATTGTTAATTGGCTTTTAAAAATAGAATTCACCCTTGCCAAAAAGTGCGACCCACCTTGGGTGAATAATAATGCATTTAATAATATTTATTCACCCAATTTTGGTGCCCAAGCATGAGGAAAAGTCAACAAGGGAAAAGTGGATAAAGAAAATTGGAATTAGAAATTCTAAAATTAAATAAATATTATTTATTTAATGCAGCCATTTGGGAGAGAAATAATATTTTTTAAAGTATTAATTGATTTAATTAATTCCTATTTTCAGTGGCTAAGGTCAAAGCATACTGTGAGGCTTGAGTTAACTGGAAGTAGAAGTCTAAAATTAAATAAATTTAATTTATTTAATGGCAGCCATGAGCATGCACAAAATAGGCACCCCATTTGAAGAGTAAAGCTTATTAAATAATTAATTAATTGCCAGGAATATGAAAGACATTAATTAATTATAGAATTATGAGGATTATATAAGTAGGGGCTGTCATAAGGATGAATTAATTAATTCAAAAGCAGAGAAGTGCAGCCCAGACAAAAAGTGCGCCCCATTTGAAGAGGAATTTTGCTTAGAAGGTGTAATTAATGCTGGAAGCTTCCAAATTTGGCGCCAAGGTTGAAGGAGGTTGATTTGTGTCTGAATAATTGTCTACATAGTGGTACAGGTGCTCAGGTGAAGTTGGTAAAATTCATGCTTGCTTTGCATGCAAATAAAACATCAAATTTTGGGGCAACAGGCTTGATATATGCAGATTTTTATGATTAAAATCTACTGTTCGTGTTTTGGTTGCCATCTTTGTCTGAATTAATTGTAGGAATTCATCACAGGTGTTTTTATAAGAGAAAGGGAGCTTAAATCAATGTCCAATACATTGAACATATCCTCCGAATCTGAAGAATTATCCAGATCTGCACCGGTTGTGAAGAATTCCGGCCGAATAAAGAGGAAAAGAATTGTTCAGACAAAGATTGCTCCAGCCATGGCAAAGCGGGATGAACAAGAAAGCTCAGCGGAATCATGCATTACTTCCAGATTTGCTGACATCGGAGACAGATCCAGATCTAGATCCGATCCAGATTTAGATCCAGATCTCATAATTGCAAAAGCTTCCGACAAAAATTCATCCTCTTGTTTCTGATGCAGCCCGTGTAGAAGTCAGTGCGTGGAAAATTTCTTCCAGGATCTTGTGCATGTGCTCCCAATCTTCCAGTTGAAGCCTTCATTGAAGTTGCATTCACCCGGAGTGCTTTCCAGAATTTTTAATTGCTCATATGCAATTAAAAATAAAAATGATGAGTTATTTACGGCAGACATTGCACTGATGCATGTACAGGAGAAGAACTGCAAAAGCTTCAAGGATAAAAGGGAAGACAAGGCGAAGGCAACACCCGTAAGCAAAATTCTAGATCCAACCGCTTCCCGGATCTAGCATGGTGAGAATCAAGGGCAAAAGAATCAATTGCATGCAGAATGTGAAAAAGAACAAGACTGCAGCTTTCCTCTTCCTTCTTCTTTCCTCCGACAAAGTAATTGAGCGATCAATTAAATTATAAAACTTAAGTGATTGGTTTAAAAGCCATTACTTGAAGAAGTCAACTACTTGGAGATAGGTGGCAGACGTGCAAAATAGAAGGTTCTATTTTTCAGTGCAAATCATGCATGTCATGCAAAGAGGAATTCCAGGAGGGAGATTGCCAGTTGTTTCCTTTCCCACTTCCACATGTGCCAGTTCAACTAAAAGCTTCCGACTTGTAATTGCCCCTCTACATTCTATAAGTAGAGGAAGAACCTTCGGGTTAAAGGATCAGAATTTGTAAGCAACATTCTTGTGTTCCAGACTTTGTGCTGAAACCCCTGATAGCCACTTGAAGCAAAGGAATATAAAGGAGCAGATTTCCGGAGAACTTTGTGTCACGGTGCATTTTGTTTCTAGCTTTCTATCTTAGATCTTCTAATAAACTTTGTGTTATTTTAGATCTAGATCTGAGTTGCCTTTGCTTATAATTCTGTGTGTTGATATCTATTGGTTTCTTCTATGTGCATGCAATCAACTTTGTTATCTATTGATTGGGTTGCACATCTTCCCTATTTCTTCCTTGTGTTTTATTATTTCCTTCTATAAATATTTCCTTTCTTAAACAACTGCTTACTTGCTGCAGAGCTATACAACTATGGTTCATGAGCTGAATAGTTAAAGTAAAACCCCATATAGATACTAGCATATTTTAATTGACAAATCTGACACGGGAGCCTCACCGGTAAATGAGGGAGATTTATCTCATGACTGCCTAGGTTTTCAGCTATGCAAAAAATCTAGCCAACAAGAATTGTATAGGTATTCTCTTGCGCTTTGATGTTGCAATCCTTGAATTGGATTTTTTTAAAACATCACTATATATCATTGTTCGAAAAAAAAATGGCATGTCCTTGCCTTGGTTTGTAACATAGAAATTTCAACGAGTCCTAGATTTTGACGATTTTAGTCATTTTGGGACATTCGGGTGGTTTGATGAGGTTCCGTAGACTGTTTGAACTATTTGGCCCTTTTTGGAACAGCTTAAACAGCCTCGGAAGATAAAATTTCTTAAATGATGTTGGCGACCTCGGGTATTTTGTGACATCCAGCTGTTAGTGGATGCCTTTGACTATTTGAGCTGTTAGAGTTATTAGTACCCATATTCTTGTAACCCTATTTTATCTGGAAAATATTAATATTATAAGGTGAAAAAGAAGGGAATTATTTCCAATCGGTTGTTTGAAAGTATTTCAATAATGTTATAATTTCTCAATGGAACATAGGTGCCAGCTCGCAATATTTTTACAAAGAGCAAAATGATTCCTATCACCAAAGTTATGTACGTCTTCACAGTCGTGTTTAATTTTCAGATTGATTGCCTTCTCTCTGTACAAACCAAGAAGCGTGGTACTGTGTGAGATTGCAGGTCTGACCATTGGGTAGTCATTCATGCTATTGAAACAAGGAATCAGTAAATGAAGGTGAACATCATGCACAAGAAGGGAAGCATTGTCATTCTGTTGCTTGAAAGTATTTCAATCATGTTAGCATTCCTCAATGTAATATAGGCGCTGGCTCTCAATAGCTTTACAAAAACAACACGGTTTCTGTCACAAAAGTTATGTATATCTCCGTGGTAATGTGTTTAATTTTCAGATCGAGTGCCTTATTATTGTCATTCTGTTGCTTGAAAGTATTTCAATTATGTTAGCATTCCTCAATGTAATATAGGCGCTGGCTCTCAATAGCTTTACAAAAACAACATGGTTTCTGTCACAAAAGTTATGTATATCATCATGCACAAGAAGGGAAGCATTGTCATTCTGTTGCTTGAAAGTATTTCAATTATGTTAGCATTCCTCAATGTAATATAGGCACTGGCTCTCAATAGATTTACGAAAACAACACGGTTTCTGTCACACAAGTTATGTATATCTTCGTGGTAATGTGTTTAATTTTCAGATCGAGTGCCTTCTCTCCATACAAACCAAGAAGTGTGGTACCATGTGAAATTGCAGATATGACCATTGGGTAGTCGGTAATGCCATTGAAACAAGGAACAATAAAAGAGGTGAACATTGTGTACAGAGTTTTGTTAATCTTTTAGTTATGTCAATGGTTTTAAGAAGGAACTAGAGTGAAGAAATGTCATGATAGACATTTGATTAATTTGGATGCTGTCATTCACAATCTGAGGTTTTCTTCTTTCTATACTCATTTTATGTTAGACATCAATTGTGAATATTTTTAGGTATCGATTATTGTTTTACTTCAACAATGCAAAATGATGTTCAGTGTGCTGCATTTCGAAGATACCATACAGCATTATCTATAGCCTCAACATTGGAAATCAGTTTGGCACATGTTGATTTTCATACCCATATCTCATGATTTCATATTGAAGTGGAAACAACGAGATCAAGGAGTGGTGCACCCTTTCAAAGATTCAAAACTCACTCAAATTCTTCAATGTGCATCTTGAAGCAATGTGAAGACCTCAGTCATCTGTAAATTGATTGCTGCATGGGTCCATGCGGATTCAATTAGAAAGAAAGAACATAATTATTTTAATGTCCAAAAGTGATCAAAGCAGGTCAATGGGACTCAACAGGTACATCCAGTGCACATGTCAATGCAGTTATGTCATACAAGGCATTAGATAAACATTTGCAGATGGAAGTGGTTGGGTATGAGAATGATCTATGAGTTTCTAGGCTCCATCCTTTCCATCACTCCACCGAGGATTAGTTTCTGGTAAGGCATTCAGAAATGAAAGGTCTTCCTATATTTCATCATTTAAATTTGGTTTTGCTGTTATATAAACATAATCATGTATGTCCTTAATGTGGATTATCTAATACCCGGAGATCTCTATGATTCATGCTTTGAGAAGCTTAATGTTATTATAGATGGAACATGAGATCAAGGAGTTGACTTAATTAAGAACTTTTGTACAGAGCAATGCAAACTTGATTTGGAGAATTAAGCTTGATCAACGACAAAATGGACAATTTAAGCTTGTTCTATGGTATTTTGAAAAGCGACAAAATGGAGAATTTAAACAATCACATGATCAACGGTTGTGTTTCTTGGGATGCCAAAAATGTCTCTTCATCTTCTACACATGTACTATAATGTATTCTATTATTCTCTGTATAGTTGTAGTGACGTTAGAGAAGACCCTTGTGGCGTCATCCAACCTCTTGGATTATTATACAAATCTTTGCATAATATAATCTTGCATTTTACAGTTCTAGCATTGTGTCTTAGTGTTTGTGTTTGTATAAACACTTTGATTATAATCTAACCTTCTGTCATTCTCATACATTTGCTGCATCCATAAGACATTTGAACCCATATGAGTGTATTGTCCCTCAAGTTGCCTTGCAGAGTGGTGACAAGGAACTATGGAATCCAGTAAGCCCACCGGAAGAATGTTAGTGCATGGCTCCGGACCAAGCCCCAACTCGACAATTAAATTAGCAAACAATCTCATCTTGAACAGAAATTCCATGGTGTTGATCTCCATTCCATCAATCCAATCGGCCACACATATCTTCGATTTTGCACACATATCTTCTGAACGAGATCCCTTCTCCAATCAGCGAATGCGAATGAGAATGCAGATGTGGGGGATATAGATCGAGGAAGAATCTATCGAGTGCCCCCATATATAGATAGGGGTCCTGACGACTATATATAGAGTATAGTGGGTGCCTATATAGATAGAGGCGGCCCCATGGTATCAGAGCATATGCACTTTGTATCATTTATAGCGGTATTGAAATTTTCAATTGAATCCTTTCTGCATTTTGCATGGCTACTCACATGATAGAAGATGCTTTGCAAAGGGAATGTGATGAATTAGAGAGGCACTTCAGAATCATTGAGCACTTTGCTCAACTTCTTCAGCAAGTTTAATCCTCTCCTTTATATCCGTCTACTTCAACACATCAACCATTTCATGATCAAACACCATTTTAGGTTCAAGTAGTTCTAGATATTCAGATATTTGATGGCAAGATGCAGATGCATCAATTATATGTTGTCAAACAATTTTCGAGACAAGAAAAGATAATGTTTTCCTTCTGATAGTTTTTTTGTTAGTTAAGAAATGGTGGGAGATTTACTGCGCATACCATGAGGATGATGACTTAATATGTATATATGTATGTATATATATATATATATATAGATGGAATGGTTTTGTAGATTTCTTAAAAGAGACCTATTACCTTGTTGGAAACTGAGATGACCAGCATGAAAAGTGTTCCCAACTCCAAGAAGGGCATGATCAATTTGTTCAAGAATGCACATTTTTCATACTCTGGTTTTTAAGTTGAATTTCATAGAAATAGAGTAGAATCTTATTTTGAAGTATTGGCCAGGCTCGAGAACGTACATCTAGAGTGACATGGGTTTCCTCCATATTTTTTTCCCTAGGAGAAGCTTGCAGATTTTCCTTCAAGTTTGAAGCAAAAGTCCAAGAAAGAAGATTCTAAATCTCAGGATAAATCGTAGTCCAAAATTTCTAAGCCTAGAGCCAAACATAATTCTAAGCAAAGAAAAGAACCTCCGTGTTATGCCCAAAGGAAGAACACATTCTTACTTATCAAATGAAGCCTTCCAAGACTAGCAAGTGGTGCACCATACACAATTCCAATGGCCACTTAGCTGAAGAATGCTGTGAGAGGAAAGCCCTTCTTGCACAGATGAAGACATCAAATCCTATCTCAATGGCACTGGATAAGGGTAAACAAATCACAGACTTTGAGCCTAGTCTTATTGTAGGTACTGCCAACATTTCCTCATCTTCAAATTCAGATCTAGAAGAAGCAGAATGCTTGTTCCATTCTCAGATGTGGTTTAATAGACAGCTTGTACAATTCATTATTAACAATGGTAGTTAGAGGCACCTGATTTCACTAGAAGCAGTTTAAAAATTCAATTTGCCAATGATGTCTCACCCACAACTATAAACCATTCGATGGTTCAGCTTGGGGTTTGACACGTATGTCATTCGTCAGTGTCACCTACTCTAAATCAAGCCTTTTCAAGATGCAATCCTTTATGATGTAGTGCCATTAGAGGTATGAGATACTTTTGTAAAGAACCATTTCTTTTTCATCGACATGAAATTTATGAAGCAAATTCTAGAAATATTGTCATAGATGTTCGTGAACATAGATACCACATAGCAAAAGTCGCTTGGAAGCATTTTCTTAGCAACACGATGTAATGTAAGAAGCTAGTTAGTTCTACGAAGAAATTTATGCTCTTGATGGTGTGACCTGAATGCAAGAACGTCCTTGCAACTCAATCTCATACCACACCTTCTTGAGAAGAAACAATCGAAAAAAGTATCGGAGTACAAGGATATCTTTGGGTCGCCCACTTGAATGCCAATGCAATGCATGGTAAATCATAATATTGATTTGATTCCCAAGACCACCTAATGCCTATCGCCAACCATGGAAAACACATGAACTTGTGGATAAAGGATACAATTGACCCAACTCTTCACCTTGCAATAACCATGTTATGCTCGCACCAAGAAGGATGGTACATGGATGTTGTGCATCAATTATAAAGCTCTCAACAAGATCACTATGAAGAAACGCTACCCTCTTCCTAGGTTAGAGGGCCTTTTGAACCAGCTCTGTGGTGCCAAGTTCTTTGCAAATATTGATCTTAAGTGAAGGTACCATCAAATTTCTATTGAACTCAAACATTTAGAAGACAATCTTCAAAGACAAAGGTCTGTTCGAGAGGTTTGATATGCACTTTGGCTCAACTAATGAACCTGTGACATTTATGTGGATTATGAATGACATTGTGTGGCCATTCACAACTTCATTTGTTGTTGTCCACCTTGATGACATCTTACTTTTCACCAAAACATGGTAGAACACCTGCCCCATATTCAGCAAGTGGTCAACAATTTGTGACAACACAAAATTGTATGCCAACACGGAGAAATGTTCTTTTGCCATGTAGGAAAGTATGTGTCTTGGATGTATTGTTGACCCACATTGAGTTCATGTAGACCCATCCAAGGTCTGCATTGTGTAGGAATGGCCTATGCCAAAGGCTTCACTTAGCTTTGTGGCTTCTTGGGGTTGGAAAATTTTTATCTCACATGTCACTTGGCCGATGAGTCAAATTACTGGGCGTGTTGCCAAACTAACTTTCACCTGGTTAGTGGAACAATAGAAAGCATTGGAGGAATTGAAATATAGACTCTGTTCTGCATCAGCTTTGCATTACATGTTTTTTAGCAACCATTTGAGATAGAGAGTGATGCATCTAAATATGCAAGGTGTAGTTGTCCTTATTCAATTTGGTCACCAGTTGCTTATCACAATGAAATCATGGCAGTTATAAAGTATCTGACATATGGCTGAGAGCTTTATGTAATTATTTAAGCACATAAGTGATATCTGCATTACATATTTGGAAAGGAGACCATCATACACATGGCTCACAAATTGTTGCAGTTCTCAGAGACCCAAAACAAAGTGCGGCATCAAAAATGATCTTCATACCTGCACTAGTTAAACATCAAGTGGAAGAAGGGAAGTGCCAATCCACTAGTCAATTGTTTTGAGTCAGCCCCCAATTCAATCTCTTCTCTCTTTGCTTGACGCATGTGGACATGAGACTAACAGTTGGCCAGAATTGTACACACTTTGCATAAATCCATCAAGCTATGCATAGGGGGAGTTCAATTCCAGATTACTACTGGTAAGACGGACTCTTGTATAATCTAGGATATTTGTGTGTAACGCATGAGGTAGAACGTAAGAAGCTCATATGGGAGGTATATTTTAGCAATGCAGGCCATTTCGGAGCTGAACAAGCACTCGTGGTCTTGAGAGGGTGTTTCTTTTGGCCACTTTCCAGGGCAGATACTGTAAAATACATCAGATTATATGACTTTTATGGTATAGCTAAATCGGTTAACAAGAAACTAGGATTATATATGCCTTTTATGGTACTGAACCAACTTTGGGAGTTAGTTTCCATGATCCAAACAGATATGGAAAACCAGTCCACTCCATCATCCAAACAGAGAAAACCCGGTTTCAGTCAGCTACAAGGCTTTAGAATGAGTATTTCATGCAAAATGGTGAAACTTCCACTTCATGCAGAGTGACAGTTTCACTGGTGTCCACAGAACAGTGGTTATGTAGTCATCGATTTGTAATTACCGCAGTTTTGCCCGTACAAGTCTAGTAATGGCAGGAAGCTTTCTCTTTTATTTCCAAGGATTTTGGGGTCCTTTAGTACACAAAAGAACATCTCCAAGCATGGTAAATATGATGCATGGGGTCAGAGGAAGGCATTGGTGATCAAAGTTGGTGTTCAGTTGGTTTTAGGAGAAGGATTGGAGTAAAGGAACAAAGAGAAGTTGAACGAGCAAGTTAGAATGACTGTTGTACTTGTTATAATACTCTTTGTAATTCGTCTTTGACCAAAAACAGGTTAGGAAACTAGGCAATTGCCACATCCAATTGGTTTTTCCCATCTCGTGTTATTTCAGACCAACAATCTCGTGTCTTTGTGCTTTCATGTTTCATCTTTTTGTTCGTGTTATTTACATTATATCAGTACTTTAATGTTTCCAACAACAAATCACACTAATTCTAAGTTTGTATGAGTATTCTGCATTGTCATTTTGAAGCAAAAATCAAAGTAGAACAACATATTGTGATTTTGTGAAATAACATATTGTGATTTTGTGAATTCTATTCGATCATAGAGCTAGAAGTTTATAGATCATTCCATGTATTTAGTTTCAGGTTTCCCAGCCACAAAGCATTGTAATGCTTGTGTTTATGTAGTGGTTGATATATCTTTTAAGATGACTATTCTCATGCCTTGTAAGAAGTCAATCTCAGCTCTAGAAACAACTTGATTGTATTTTCAGAATATATGGGTTCATTTTGGATTGCCTTCCACCATCATATCTGATAGAGAATAGATTCTTGAGCAATTTTTGGAAAGAATGTTGGTCAATGATGGACATAAAGTTACAGAGGGTTATAGCATTCCATTCTTATACTAGTGGACAAACAAAAGTGGTGACATGATGATTGTGCGTCTTCCTAGAATGCACAGTTCGAAGAAGCATCACACTTGGGATGAAATTCTTTTTCATTTTGAATAGCTACAACAGAATTTTGCACAACCCCATCGTACACAACCCTTTTCAGGTTTGCCTGGGTTTCTTACTATTGGCACCTATTGATATAACATATACCGCCATTGTCAACATCAACTCCTCCAACTCAAAAGGAAGTTTGCAATGTCGTTAAGTTCATTAAGCGCATCTAGTAACAAATCCAAATCATTATGCAGAAAGCTAATGCAAAATACAAAGAACGTCATGATTAACATCGACATAACTTTTAGGTTGGTGATTGAGTATGGCTTCATTTGCAAAAAGAAAGTCTTATGGGACATTAGTGCAACCTTTATCTACTTCGGTATAGCCCATGCATGATTACTGAAAAGGTTGGATATAACACATATGATTTTAAACTACTTTCCTATCTTGGCGTTTATCTAATTTTCAATGTAGAACTCTTGTGCCATTACTTTCCACCTTTTTGTGTTCCCTCGATGTTGTAGAGGCACTTCAACGAGCAAAGATTAATTTTGATTGCAACATTCCAGTAAAAGTGAATGGAATGATTGATGCTAGAGTCAAATGCACAAGAAAACAAAAGATCTTTTTCTTTTAGATTGTCAAAGCATGCCAAGTAACGTCCTAGCGGAAATGGTTAACAAAATTTCAAGTGTGCTACAACTTTCCTCAACTTAAAGCAATAAGGACCATTGCTTCTCATGGAACAACTGATACTTGAGAATTTGACACCTTGATTAAGTCTGTGGTATTACAATGACACTTGGCGCCATAGTCTGGCTACACTCTTAAGCACGCGTGGTCATACCATGATGTCCCAACTCGGACAGTGTGAGCCTTGTTCTACACAACTATATTGCAGTGTTTCCAAAAATGAAAAAAATAGACTTCGAATAGTCACTTGATGAACAGTTGCCTTTCTTGTAATGCCACAACTATCTTCATCTTCCACACTTGTTTAATAATTAATTCTAATTATTTTTTTGATAGTTATTTTAGTGATGGTACCAAATGATCCTTGCGGCATACATCCAACCTCTCGGATCATTGTACAGAACTTTGGATCATAGAGTTTTGCATTTAGCGTTCTAGCATGGCGTCCTATTGCTCTTATGTTTATCTGTCTAGAAGCACTTTGATTATAATCTGACTTACTATCATTCTTGTACTTTCTTGCATATTTGACACATTTGAATTGGTTTGAGTGTGATGTCCACCATGTCTTCTCCAAGGCCTTGGATCACCATACCTCAAAACATCTATGATGGAGAAAGGAAATTAGGAAAGCAACAAAACTTGTCTATGTTAGAAGCCTCATCATAGGGTTCTATGAATTTTTTGTTTGAAGTTCAGACTTTTCCAAACTTGTGACGTGGACCGAAAATTCGGTCAAATTGGACCAATTCATCTAAAAAAATATAGGTAACAATCATTGGAGAAAACATGAGAAAGCCCTTCCTACTATCCTATAAACCCTACTTTCATGTCTGCAAAATACAATTTTTTTTCTCCTGAACTGAGCCAAGCAGATGTGAGTGATGGGTTGGGAGTTAGTAGAATCACATATTAGAGTGTAGACTTGGTAGACGTCAGTGCTAAGTGTAGAGTTTACAAATCAAACGGCCATGGAGTAGACATCTGAGTGTGTGGCAGTCATGGAGTAGTCATGTGACACAAAGAAATATGGACCAACATGCATGGCTTTGCAGTTATGTCTATCACTTTGTGTGGATGTGGACGTGGTTGCTAAGAGGAAAGGGAGTCGAGGAGGGAAGCAATGCCAAGGGGTGCACACCATCGCCACAAATCGAGACTTGAGAGGTAGGTTTTATCTATTTATAATGTCTTTTGGTTTCTTTTTTATAACATTTTTTAAACTTTGTATTTTTAGATTATAATTTTGTTTTATAATGTTTTTAAAACTTTAAATGTGTTTTTGGGTAATCTTTTTAATAATGTATTTATTATATTTATGTTTTAAAATTTACTTTAATTTCTTATAATTATATTTTTATTTTCAAACTTGTTTTTTTGTTGTTAAATTTTCAAGTTTATTTGTTAATAATTAGTTTTTAATATTTTTTATTTTTATATGATTTATTTTATGATAATTTGTTTATTAAATTTTTTTTTATAAAAAAATCAATTTAATTACCTATAATTTATTATTTGTTTTGTATTAATTTATTTTTTCAAATTTAATAATTTATAATTTATTTATGTTTCAAATTTATTTCACAAATAGCCTTTAAAGCTATATAGCATAGTTTACATACTCAGCGAGTACTTAACACTTTTAGCCTAGGTGAGTACTTGCCCAAGAAACTCACCACAAAGATTTGTTGAGTTTTCCTCAAAACCTCGCGTGAGTACTTGTTATAGATTTGCCCAAACTCAGCGAGTTTCCCCTACAAACTCATTAGACATTGTTGGGATGCGGGACGCTGCAAAAATGTTATAGTTAGTGTAAACATTATTAGTGTGTGGAATTATTTGTGTGTTGTATATTGTTTATATGTGAGTTGTTATTGTAACAACTCACGTCATTTGTAATTCAATTAGTTTGGAGTTGTTAAAAGTAAAACAAGTCGTATAGTTTAGGTGAGTGGTTTCCTATATTTTAGGAAACATTGTCCTATATATTCTGGTTTGTATTTAATTGATTGATCAATTGAAGATTGTTGTGTTTCTGCTTTGTGAAACTCTTTACCAAATTACATCTGGTATCAGAGCAAGGGGGTGTCCAAATGAAAGTTTGTGAAACGTGTTCAATCTTTGCATGAGAGTCATTGCCAGTGAAGGACGCAGTTCAGCCATTGAAGTCTTAAGGAGCTCAATATAGCCTTATATATGGCATCAACAGATCAAGATGGAACTAGTAAAACGCTTCCGAGGACCCATAAATCTGTTGAAAATTATTCTCCTTGCAGTAAGTCAAATCTGCCTGGTGTATTGATTCCTTCACACAGATCTGTCTGCGCGTATTTTCTGTGGGTGCAGCAAGATAATAGTATTGTTCCTGTTGTATATATTGCGTGCCCCTGCCCATGCAATTCATTCTTCTCTCCATGTGTATCTTCATTCGCTGCCTCCACTCAGACCTTTACTACACACCGTCAAGTTTGAGACATCTATGAGTATTCAGACATGGCACATATGAAGCTTGCCGTCCAAACAAAGTATTGCAAAACAATGATACTGCAATGTACAACACCGTCAACCCTTGCTCGTGACAACTGAAGGAAATCTGGAGCTAATCCGTGCATTGATAAGCAATTGTCAAACCGTCGAAGTTCTCTGCCAAAAAGGTTTAGGTTGTTTCATATATTTTTGTGATTAGTCGGTCAATATGAGTATTGGTTTGAAGTCTTTAGATATTTTAGTTTAGGCGTGTCTATTTATTAAAATAATGAAATAGTCTTTATAAGTTTGTGTCTACTTGTAACCAATGTTAGAGTAAAAAGTCTATTTAATCTATAGGTGGATTAAATATATTAATGGTCTTGTTATTTCGTTAAGTCTATGTCAAATTTAATTTTATTAAGCCCATAAAGTGTCAATATAAAGTCACATTTATATCATAAATTTGTGTTATCATTTTAGTCAAAAAAATTATTATTTTTAAATGGGTTGGTATCAATATTAATGTAGTTTTGTCTTTTTTTGGTCAAAGGAGTGCTCGTCCTTTGTAAGAGTCAAAATAAGTGTCATTGTTACCTTAAAATAAAGTCATTGGTTAAGTCTTTATGTGTTCGTTTATGTCTAATTATTATCATTGTCATGTTTATCATTAAGAGTCTTGTGTCCTTGTCTTTTTTGTGTTGTCAAAAGTGTCGTAAAATAAAAAAATTAACCTTACGAATGCATTTTCAGTGGAATCTGACATTTGGGTAAGGTATGTAATTATTGAGCCTCAAAGCCAAATTTGTTGAGCTAGTAGCATGACATTGGAGGTTGGAGGCAATGGAGGAAGGAGGGTAATCAGCGCCTCTCGTCAGTCACCAACGATGGGGCCGCATTTTGGTATGGTGGCATCTCTTTTTCAGTTGTGTGGTGTGTGCAGAATAAAATGGTGTGTGGTTTCCTTCCCCTGTTATGATTGAACGAGGAGAATGTGCATTGCGGATGCTGAGGAAAGTTGTATAGACAGCTGAATTGAATTGAGTGATCCTTTGACTGCTGAGATTCTTCGATTGTTGTACTTCTAACATCGATCGGCCGGTGAAAGAGCGTTCACTGGAAGTGAAAGCGGAACTGTTGAGTTCACGTATGTAGGTGAATTAGTGGAAGTGTGATCATTCGGTATGGGATTCACTTTGTGGTGAAGCGGATTGGTCATGTGCAACAAGATCCAGACAACAAGATCCAAGCCAACAGTATGCAGACCTAAAAGTATGCGGAGGCATACGATTTTGTTTCCAGTTCTTGAGATGTGCTTCTCCCCGTGTTCACACTAAGGGGGAATGTTAGGAAATTATAGTTAGTGTAAACATTATTAGTGTGTGGAATTATATTTGTGTTATCTATTGTTTATATGTGAGTTGTTATTGTAACAACTCATGTCATTTGTAAGTCAATTAGTTTGGAGTTGTTATGAGTTGTTAAAACAAGTCGTATAGTTTAGTGAGTGGTTTCCTATATTTTAGGAAACATTGTCTTATATATTCTGGTTTGTATGTAATTGATTGATCAATTGAAGATTGTTGTGTTTCTTTTGTGAAACTCTGTACCAAATTACATCCGGCATCAAAGCAAGGGGGTGTCCAAATGAAAGTTTGTGAAACGTGTTCAATCTTTGCATGAGAGTCATTGCCGTTGAAGGACGCGTTCAGCCATCAAGTCTTAAGGAGCTCAATATAGCCTTATATACGGCATCAACAAATCAAGATGGAACTAGTAAAAGTTCCGAGAACCCATAAATCATTGAAAATTATTCTCCTCTCGCAAGTCAAATCTGCCTCGGCGTATTTATTCCTTCACACAGATCTGTCGCACGTATTTTCGTGGGTGCGGCAAGATAATAGTATTGTTCTGTTGTATATATTGCGTGCCCCGCCCATGCAATTCATTCTTCTCTCTATGCGCATCTTCATTCGCTACCTCCACTCGACCTTTCCTACACACCGTCAAGTTTGAGACGTCTATGAGTATTCGGATGTGGCACATATGAAGCTTGCCATCCAAACAAAGTATTGCAAAACAATGATATTGCAATGTGCACAACACCATCAACCCATGCTCGTGGCAACCGACAAACAAAATTGCCTTGACCTTGTTTTGGAGGACAACCAAAATTGATTGATGAGACCAGTTATAGAAGATGCAAAAATATAACCAAGTACATATATAATCACCCTTGGGTTCTCAACTTACGAGAGACTACACCAAGGGGAAAGAGCCGTGTGAGTGGGTGTTACAAGGTTTGCAGCTAACTTCTAATATTGCGAGGTATTTTTAGTTTGTTGATATTGTTGAAGCAAATACTTGTGATCCAAGCATGGATAGACTCACAATATTCAAAGAAAGTGAACGGAGAGAAGACCACAACTATAGTTTTAATGATGTTTTTACAAAGAGAGTTGCGAGAGATCATCAAGGTAACTTCAAACTTCAATTTAACTTTCAAGTTGATTCCTTTATTTTTATTTTTAAAGGTATTGTTATTTACTTTATTTGTAAGTTTTTAACTTTAAAATTTAATTTGTTTGTAGTTGTTGATGAGGGTTTTGTGCTTGGTTGATGGAGAGCAAAATATGATGGGATACATCTATGAGACCATGGATAGGACTAAAGAGGCCATCCAAAATTACTATGGGGGATATATCTAGATTTGGTCCCTTTTGGGAGCTAATTGATTGGAAGTGGAACAATCAACTCCACCAACCCATTCATGCAATTGGGTACTACCTCAAGTCCAAGTTTTTAGTTTTCAATGACTTCACAGATGTTAACAAGGAGGTTGTGGAGGGCCTCTCAACATATATTGGGAGGATGACATTAGAGGTTGAGGCAAGGGACCACATTATTCTTCGATTGCAAAATTACAAGCATGCTAGGCCGAGGCTCTTTTCTTTGGCATTAGCTATTCGAGGGAGATCCACCTAACCCCTAGGTAACAAAAATGAGAGTATTAACTTACATGTTGCAGTAGTTACAAATTTAAAATT
The DNA here is from genome assembly GCA_018340775.1 of Taxus wallichiana var. yunnanensis. Classification (NCBI taxonomy): domain Eukaryota; kingdom Viridiplantae; phylum Streptophyta; class Pinopsida; order Cupressales; family Taxaceae; genus Taxus; species Taxus wallichiana. The sequence goes on from CM031242.1 coordinate 651,531,630, forward strand.
ATTAATTACTTATGAACTTGTGATTAACTTGTTTGTAGGTCCTTGGTGGGAAGATTGGGGAAATACCCCACATCATCAAAAACTAGCCTTCCAAATTTTAGCTCAATCGTGTAGTGGTTTCAAATGTGAGCGCAACCGGAGTTTCTTTGAGACCATTCACACGGAAAGTGCAACGAGGTGACTTAAAAACACCCCAATGACCTTGTTTTTGTGTAATACAATCATTGGCTTCACACAAGAAAGCTAGGTAGCTGGTATAAGGTACATGGATGAGGATCCAAAGACACCGGTACGACAATTTTTGGGGGCTCGGGTGCGGCACTTGGGTACGGCAGTACAATATGTGTATGAAATATTAAAAATATTTTAAAATATAGCCAAATAAGCAAAATTTCAGCCTTATACATGAATAGAGTAAACAAATTATTAAATAAGTGAAATAGCCAAATAACATATTAATAATTCAATGCATTTTGTCATGATATTCATTGATCGAACTTAGAACAAGTACATTGTTCAAACTCCAAATGTTACAATGTATACACAAAAATCAAGATAAATCAACATACTAATAGTCCAATTATAATCATAAATAATAACAAATCACATAACTGGACTGGAATTCCGGCTATTACCAGCTCCCTCCAAACCTTAGTAGTTCAGATTCCTTTGGGGTTTCTCTTATTATTCCTACATTAGTCTTACTTGCTAGTGGAAATGTTGCCACTGCATTTTTAATTCTACATTACCCAAACTCATCTCAAATGTTGCAGTTTCTGAAATATCCCTTTTAAGGGCTGAAACTGAAATTTAGAAAATTAGCACCAATCCCAAAGATATCAAATCAGATTTCTAAATCAGCAGACTGGAGATAAATCCAGATTTTGGATAGCTAGCTGGTTTCAGAACAACAGTATGAAAAACTCACAATTTCACCAAAATATCATTCAACAATGCATCCACAATTTTTATAAACCTTTTAGAGATATTTTAGAACTGTTTTCAACCCCAAAAACATGTTATTGCTCAGCTGAAAAATTAAATATAACCAACAGAAGTACAACTCCAAAATAATTATGAAAAGAGGGTTTAGAAACCCCAAAATAAATTATGAGGAAGACAAATATGAACTCAAATCAGATTGTCGTGCCCTAGATGGCACCAAACCCTTCACCAATGCAAGTCGCTCCACAAGGGAGAGGCTCAACAATGCCTATAAAAATCTGATTATGTCTTCTTTCCTTTGAATATGTCTTCAAGCCAATGGAAGGAGGGTTTCCGTCCCCCAACCAACCACTAGAAGGGGTTTCGTCCTTCTAGGAAGATGCCACACACTTGGATTGCTGCCCAAGAGTGGAAGAACAATGAGCTACTAGCCCACAAGTCCAAATAGAGAAAATGCGCCAATGTTAGATGATGCAAATGAGCTCTCTAACCTTCTTTTATATCCTCTCTTTGGCGCCAAAGCCCCAAAAGGACAAGGCCGACCCATACAATGTTCTTTTTAATCTTTAATTGGCTTCATTAAAGCTCCAAACCCAGCCGACCTGCTAAAAGCAAAAACACACTAAAAAGAAACATTAAAAATTAGAAAACAAATGCAAAGGAAGCTCAATTCCTTTTCCCAACTCTTCTACTTCGTTGCCATGGAAAAGGGGATGGCAAGAAGTCCAAAATTAGGTCCTTAAGTGGGAAAAAGGGACATTACAATTTCAACCACTGTTTTATGTACTTATGTGAATGCCCTTGTTTTACCACGGTTGAATCGTTTACGTGATCCCATCTATTGACCTTTATTGACCCCCAAAAAGTTTTAAAAAATTATTAAAAAGTTGTTTTTTACTGTGGATATGACCAGTGTACGTCCAACAATACCTGTATGTCCCGGAAGTACCAGACGTGCCGGCATCTTTGAACGTACCTTGGGCGTCTTGTACCCGTGTTGCGTATCGTATTGGGTGCAGATGCGTGCACTGCACCCATGCCCCGTAGGGTACGCACCGCTACCTAGCAAAAAAGGTGGACAGATCGCAGGAGCCTATTAATTTGGATGAGGTTGATCCATATAATGATTGTACTGCACAAGGAGAGGAAATCCCCACATTCACAGAGGATGAGATAGTTGCTTTCAAGAGGGAAGCTATGGAGGGAGAAGCACACACATGAGATTTTAGATTGGATGACATATTTGGAGATGATGTTGAACATACATTAAAGGAGCCACTGCCATTTACTACCGTGGGGTGGAGTGAGCAATGGGAATTAGTAGAGGCACTAGACCCTCTCCCCATTATATCTCTTGAATAGGGAAAAGGAAATGTAAATTATTGTAATTTGTAACTTGCATAGATATGTAATTTATGATGATAATTTGTAATGACAATCATCATAAATTCATAAGACTTATCAATTAGTTGTTGTATTCACTTGAAGATGCAATATTGGATTGGATGACATATTTGGAGATGATGTTGAACATACATTAGAGGAGCCACTACCATTTACTACTAGGGTGGAGTGAGCAATGGGAATTAGTAGAGGCACTAGACCCTCTCCCCAATATATCTCTCGAACAGGGAAAAGGAAAATGTAAATTATTGTAATTTGTAACTTGTATAGATATGTAATTTATGACGAGAATTTTTAATAACAATCATCATAAATTCATAGGACTTATCAGTTGGCTGTTGTATTCGCTTGAGGATGCAATTTTGTACTCTATTTGTATTCAAATATAATAGAAACTATGTTCTCAATGTTTTACTGACTCATTTGATACATTTTATTTTGCATAAAATTTATGTTTTGAAATTTTTTAGGTATTTTTGTAAGTTGCCAAGTATTTGCTTTGAGTCAAATTTTTTTGGTCCACAAGTATTGGCCAAGTAGGACTATGCATGTAATGCCCCCATTTTCTGAAGACCCTTAGTCTATTTTTTCCCATGGGCTTTGGGATGTTACAAGGGGGAAATTATATTAAATAATTAAATATTATTGCCTGGGGAGTGATTTTTATCATTTGACATTAGAAAGCAATAATTATTTAATTATGTAGATTATTTAATTTAATTCCCAAATATAAAATTAAATGGAAAATTAATTAAATAAATATTTAGGTGGCTTTTATTGATAAAATCACCCTTAGAAAAGGGGACGCCACACCTAGAAAAAATAAACTGCTTTTATTTAATAATTTCCCTCTCCTAGGGATTTCGAATTGTGTGTCTCCTTGCTTATAAAAGGAGTGCTAGGATCATTGTTACATTCATGTTATGATATGATTTATTTGACACTCCATGCTTGGAGTTGGGATGCATGCCCATTGATTCTCTCTCTCTCTCTTGCATATTGAGCTGGTTATATTATTCAACTGAAGAGTGTCCATGAGATTTGCAATCTACTTATTGAAGATTCAGCAACTTGCTTAGGGTGTTTTGGAATTGATTTAAATACAAATTGTAACTAGATGGTTGTGGAATCTTACTCTCTTCTATTTCTGAGTATTAGGGATCTTAGAGCTGGTTTCTTTTAACAGTGATTGGAGTATTTATTCTATCCTTGCAAATCGATTTGCTGTGCATTTGTGAGAATGGTACGACTTGACATATATGCTTGATTTGGTATGATTCACAGTCTTTATTTTGCAGCGACTTCTCCTTTATTTAGGTGGATTAGTTTGAGTGGTTCGAACTAGGAGTTGCATGTTTGTATGATGTTTGACAGTCCCCTTTGACAGCGAACTGTGTAGTACTTATTCATTGGCTTTAGCAACTCGTTTCAAGCCAATATTCCATTGAGTAACCTTCCATAAATCTGCATATTGATTGGTGTCTGGTTAAAGTGTTTTTTTGGTATGGATCGGTTGGTTTTGGCAAGTTTGGGTATTAACTCCATGTGTTTAGCGAACTGAACTTCATCTAAATTGATTGCTGATCCACCCTTTATAACAGCGACTTATTTGGAGTGAGCATTTGATATTTTGATGTATGTTTGGAAGTCTATATGCCCAGCGAACTAATTAATCTTCATTTGTTAGCTACAGCGATCTCAGTTGGAGTGAAATGGTATGGTTTGGGAGTGTGAAGTGAGCTGCTAAGATCAGCGACTTCATGTTATACTTTGGTTTGTCTGCTGGCAGCGATTTCCCATGTATTTAGTGATCAGTTCAAAGTCTATATAATTCTATGTTTATGCGACTGGATCTTGCATAATTTAGTTGTGTTTTGGGTTCTCAAAAACCAGCGATCTGAGTGGGGTTGTCTGGGGTCTGATGTTGATTACTTTTGGCATTAATTACCATGCACATTGAGTAACTCTAATTGCCTGAGTGTAGCATCTGAAATTCCTACATGATTCACTAATGATCCAAGTCCAATGGCAGCAATCTACATCGTAGTATGGTAGATAATATATTATGAATGTATGGTCCTGGACTGATTGGGTTTGATGTTCTTTATATTGATCTATATATGAAATATTAGATCAATATTGCAGCGACTGGTATTAGAAGTCTAACGCTGATTTTGTATGCTCTGAATGGTCATCATTGGCTGAGTGTTGTAAAGGTTTTGAGAATAATTCCAGTATTCATTTACAGCAGTTTCATTGCTTGTTTGAGGTGCAATACAGTGGTTGCATTAGAAGTTTAGATCTGATTTTTAAATTCAGCTGAGGATTATCTGGGTGAATTGTTGATAGAGGCCATTAAACCCCTATTATTTGGGTTTATTGAGTCATCTACTCAACCGGTTCAAGGGGATTTGATTACAATTTTGCTATTGAAGTATTGAAGAGGTTGTTGATTTGCATATTTTCTATTGATCCCGGAAGTGGGACATTACAATGCGAACTATGCTATATAGTATAACTATAGGGTATTGTCCGTATGAAGTTTAAAAACGTAGTATTACATGTTTTAAATTGTGATTTGACATAAGTTTGTGTTTTTTTATTGTTCAAAATTAATGGCGATTTTTTTCAAACTTTATCCATTGGGCAAACTTGAACAATTTTATCCTCACCGAACTCGAACTCGAACTTTGTGACTTAGGTTAGAAGCTAGTAAATATTATGTATGAAGATGTTTATAAGATTTCGATCCTCTGCCTCTGCACCTAAGAAATAGCCTGTTAAGGAACCTGAATTGTGTCTGGAAATGCCGGTCCGTGAAATCAGTAAGGTTGAATATTTTAAAGAAGTGCTTCATTAGGATGCTAGTATAGCTCTGGAGCCTCTTCAAAAATATGTACGGTCCTTTGTCTACCACCATATTGAACAAGCAACGATGCAGCAGCTGCTGTGAGAGAGTTCAGAGGAAACTTTTGAACATTGCAGATAAAGAAGAAAATTAAGGTGGCGATAATTGATTTCTTTGAGAAGCATAAATATAAATATCAAGGAAGAGATTCAAAGATTGAGCAGCTCAGATAATTTTAGCAAATTAACAGATACAGATACAATAATTGCTGTACTGGAGGATCAGCCTCAGAATGTGTGAAAATTCCTTGAAAACATTGTCCTCCCCATTCCGATTGAACCCTTGGCATTACCTTTAAGTAGAAATCCACCGTCAGAAAATAAACTTCAAAGTTAAAATAAGCGGAAGTTGTCAAGCCCAAATCATGCCCAGTCTTCTATCCTCTCCTTGTTGTTGGACAATAATTACTCAAGCAAAATGAGAATACTCCATTGTGCACATCTGAGAATATATTTAACGAAAAATAGAAGCTTAAGGAAGAGTCCTTTTCATAAAACTGGAGATAAAGAAGCTAATTTGCCATCCAGAGACGATTTTCCAAGAAACAAAGTGTGTTCTTCTGTTGACTTGAAATAAAATCCATAATTATTAATATTTTCAAGACTGCTGCTCGGTAGAATAATAGCAGCATTTTCTCTTATGTGATTGAGGTCAAAGAACAAGTGGCTAAGGTTCAACATCAAAAAGCAATTTCATTTCTGCCAGGTACTAAACTTAACCATCTAGTCTATGGTTCTTTCTTGAAAAATATTTAACACATTTGACTGTTTGAAAAGTTTCTTTACATGTATGCATCAGAATCATCAGATTTTGGCTTTCTTGAAGTGAATTATTGTTATTTACATTTGCAGGTCTTAAATCTTTATCTATCCTGCTTGGAATATTACTCACTATATTGAAGATAAGGTTTTGTTAATTCTTTAAGGATTTTAGTTATCCTTCGAGTCTCTCCTGAAGAATAATGTTTTGTTGCACATTGCAGATGCCTTTTTTATTTGCTTTGAAAGAGTTTGGTGTTTGTTTATCTGAACTCTCTTTTGAAGTTTAGCATAGTTATCTTATCGAAGGGTGTTGAGTCTATGTTTTGTCTTCTGAGACAACTCAAACGGTCTAACATGTCGGCTAGCATGTACATAATTGACCAAATATTTGAACAGTGCAGATTTTTAATACTTACCAGAGAAGTACAAGTAGTAACAACAGGTCTTTCTTTTGAAGTTGATTGCTTTCTTTTGCCTTTTTTTTTCCTTTTCTTGGGTGAAGGGAGAGAAAGGGATGGGATGGTATCAGATGCATTTGTTGTTCAGGATGATAAAAATGTGAAGTACTTAACTTTTAACATGTCACCCATTCGTGTGATCTTCACCTTCCTGCTGGATTAGAATTTGATAAGCCAAAAATGCAGATAATTGAACTGTGAGACACCTGATACGTCTCCATAACCTAAAGAACTCATGTCTTCCTGTTGATCAAAGGAGACCCTGTAGATGCCATGTACATGGAGGTAGAATTAAGGAGATTGTCATTCCCTTGGAAAAAAATTCGGAGAGGATTGTTAACAGCCCTAATCTTTAAGATTATCAGATCCTACCCTAGCTTTTGAGTAGATTTCATCCCTCTTTTAATGACCATGTTGATTTTATAGCTCTTTTGCAGAATGCTTCCATAATTAATATGAGCACACACGTTTTTGTAGCATTCATCTCCAACGTGTGAAAGAGACATGTAATATTGCCACTAAAGTATTTTGTAAAGGAATTAATAAAAATTGAAAGAGAAATGCAGCAGTGATAAGCCGCTATTATGGTGAGGGTATAAAAGGGAAGAAGAGATGCTCACATCGGATAGAACAAGATATAATATCAAAGTTGAAGCAACAAAATCAGGAAGCGTTGCATCTCATTCACAATTAAAAAAACATTTACTTATCTTCTTCAACATGCATTGAGAAGAAGCAATGTAAGCAATGCAATCATCTTTACAGTGAGACCTGCTTGGGTCCATGTGGAATGATCACATAAAACATTTCTTTTCTACTTGTGCAAATGAAACAGTGACTAGTGTGCATGTCAATGTACTTATGTCAGACGAGGTATTAGTAAAAGTGTAAAACATTTGCAGAAAGAATTGGCTAGACTTGATAACAGGTTATGAGTTTTTTTGGATACATCCATCCTCACTTAAACTGAGGATTGTTGCTTTTATGTTATGTTCTTTATTTAGCTTGTCTAATGCATGCGAGAGATTCTATGATTCTTGCTTTGAGAAGCTCAATGTTGTCTGAAATTATAAATGGAACAAGACATCAAGGAGTTGAATTAAGAAAGAAATTTCGTACAAAACCAATTTGAAAACCTGATTTGGAGCATTGAAAGTGATAAAGCTTCAAAAGATGGGAGGAAGGAAAAATACAGTTGCTGATGCTCTTGCTTTGTTGGCATCTGAGGAGAACAATCACATTCTTGTGGGCGCATCAGCTAGTACCAAGCCATGGAATGCACAAGAATATGCCAACAAAGAATGCCGGCTTGACCATGACCACAAGGTATAGGAGGACTTGCCAAATCAATAATTCAATCCTGCTGCTCAAGCTGCCAATCAAACTGGTAGAGAAAAATGCCGACGTTGACTAGTTGGTGGCTTTGTTGGGTCTATTTTGATAGAAAAGCATGTTGTAATGAAATTTTAATATTTCAATATTTTCTTTTATGCTTTGGGCCCTAGTTTGTTTGTCATCAATTTAACAGTTTGATGTTTTGGTATTTTTACTTGAAAGAGCTGTTGTTATCATATCATAAATCTGTGTTTTGCATGATGTAAACACATTTGTATTTTTGATCCGAATCATGGGGCTCAAGATGGCGGCTTGGAGGACAAATGTTGGCTAGATTTTTTGCATAGCATCAAACCTAGGCAGTCATGAGATAAATCTCCCTCATTTAACCGGTGAGGCTCCCGTGTCAGATTTGTCAATAAAAACGTGTTATTATCTATCAGGGGTTTTACTTTAACCACTTAGTTCATGAACCATAACTAAGAAGTTCTGCAGCAAGTAAGCAGTTGTTTAAGAAAGGGAAGTTATAGAAGAAGGAAGTAAAGGAAATACAGAGAATAAATGGGGAAGATGTGCATCCCAATTAGTAGATAGCAGAGCTAATTGCATGCACATAAAAGAAACTTAATAGATATGAACACATAGAATTATAAAACAACGGCAGGCTCTAGATCCGATCTATAATAACACAAAGTTTACTTAAGAGATCTAAGATTTAAAAGCAAGAAACCATAACTAAGAAGTTCTGTAGCAAGTAAGCAGCTATTTAAGAAAGGAAGTTATAGAAGAAGGAAGTAAAGGAAATACAGAGAAGAAATGGGGAAGATGTGCATCCCAATTAGTAGATAGCAGAGCTAATTGCATGCACATAAAAGAAACTTAATAGATATGAACACACAATTATAAAACAAAGGCAGCTCTAGATCCACATCTATAATAACACAAAGTTTACTTAAGAGATCTAAGATTTAAAAACAAGAAACACAAGACACCGTAACACAAAGTTCTCCTGGAAACCTCGCTCCATTGTATTCATTTGCTCCAAGTTGCTCTCGGGGTTCAAAGACAAAGTCTAGAACACAAGATTGCTTGCTTACAAATTCTCGATCGATCCTTAACCCGAGGTTCTTCTCCTACTTATAGAATGTAGGAGGGAAAGTACAAATGGAAAACTCAAACTGAACTGATACATAAACAAGTAAAGATGACATTTGGCAATCATCCTCAACTATCTTCTCCTTAAGTGACACATGTATCACTTTACTAATAGAATGGTTCCACATGACTTTAAGTAATGGTCAGAAACCAATAACTTAGAAGTTTTACAATTTCATCCGGGAACATAGAAAATAGAAAAGAAAGAAATAGAAGAAGTCATGCCACCGTAATAACGTTTATGTCTTTTTCTTGTTCTATTTTGGATATACTTGTCGAACATGTAATTCAGCATCTTTCCATCTGTTTTAGCCACTGCTTCTTTCTCTGTCCTAAACTGCAACAACCCTTCATTCAACACTTTGATGCACGCTTCCACATCTTCCAAGCTCGGCCCAATCCTTGCAATGTCCGCCTGCAGCGCCACCAGTCTACTGATAGAATTCATCGTGAAAGGCTTGGTAGCTTTATCAATTCTCTTTTGTACCATCAGAAGAGAACCTTCCAGGGAATTAGGCACCTTAGTTGAGACGATCCGCACGTATGAAGTAACACCTTCGTCCACTCTTTCCTCAGTGAAAGAAATGACACTGTCTGGTAAATCTGATGTCCTACTCTCAAGTGCTTGCATCCTCTTCAGCAAAACTCTGCAGATTTCCAAATGGAAAGATACTGCAAACTCTAGCTACTTCCCCTTCTCGACTGATCCGTCCGGTATAATCTGTTCCGCAATCAATACATCTCCGTGAGCTTGTTGATCTCGGCCAAAATACTCAGGTTACTCTCTGCAACTGTATTCATGCCTTCTATGTTTGCCATCAGTTGCTTTAGTTGATTTGCTGCATCGTTCATAACCTTTAAGCGGTCGGCACTTCTCCAAGTTGTACAGAAGCTTGACGAATAATCAAATCCTTCCATTCGTCAATAGCCTTTACTTGATTGCTTGCATGTCCTCCATTTCCTGCATAAGATGATCACTCACCTGCTCTGAAATGGGCTGAATGGAAGGTTTAGCAACCTTGGCTATGATCTCACATAATTGAGATACTTGCTTCTGCAGCTCTTCTTTCTCCGCCTTTTCACTGTCAAGCCTAAGGAATAAAGCATCCATCAATGTCTACGTGTCCTGCTTCAATCCTTTAGTGGTGGCTTGACCGAGGGGTACTTTGGTCACTGTCACATCTTCCGCCGTGAGCTCCTCCTCTATCTTTCCTTCTGCCGAATTGATATCTCAGCAAACTTCTCTCCCGAATCCTCGATGATCAACCTAGAAGTTGCTTTGGCAACTTTAGGCCTTCTGTCTCTTCCGCCCAGATTTTGGAGTAGCTGCAAGTCGTGCTCCTCTAAGTTCATCTCCATTCTTGCTTTTGGAACCAATCGTGCGAAGCCAACCATTCCGAGAAGTTACTTCTCGGAAAATGAGAAGTCGCTGAGTGTACTACCATCTTCCGCTCTGCATCCTCTCCATCAGAAAGTGCCACAGTGTTATGGCTGCCATCTTCTGAGTCATCCAAGGACAAAGCCCTTTCGAATTCCGCCATCTGCAGCTTCAACGTATCCTCTGGAACAGGCGCTGAACGAAGTGGCTGAGGGGAGAAGATGAATGTCGCTGGATTCAGTGGAGGCATGGAAGCATCCTGCTGCTGCGGTGCAATAGTTGGTGAAGTATTGAGTACTGGAGAAACCGGAGTTAAAGTCATGGTCGTAGAAGTGATCCTCTCCTTGGATTGAGATCTTCTATGCACTTTCAACTTCTCGACTTTCCTACTGCTTTCTCCTCCGTGCTTTCGCTTGAGGGAATCTCCTGCGCCGAAGTTGCCCGTGACTTGATTCATCAATGCTTCATCAAGGCAATATCCCTTCGTCAGCAACCAGTTTGAAGTATTCACCAACACAGCTCCCGACCTTTCTTCAATTGTGTTGCAGCCTCCTATGTTATTCTGCAGTATGGCTTTATCTCCTCCCATTTGATGGTAAGTGTCAAGTACCACATTCCCATCATCTTTAAGATCCGCAGGTATCCGCGCTAGTCCAAAGTCGAACACTTGCTTTGTTGATAGCCTGCTGAAATCTCTCTTTCTAACCTCGTACTCACTTTTGCACTTCATCCAGAAATCTTCTAATGAAGGCACATGTGCGTACTCCTGGGAGATTGTCTTCCTAGCTACTCCAAATGGATCGAAGTTCAGCCGTGCAGGGAAGAACTCTTGCTCATACTCGGATAACATTTGTGCTTCCATCCCCGAGCTCTATGAATGCTAATGCAACTGTAATATCCCACAGTGATTGGGAAGAAGCCCGTAGACTTGTGCCGCTTTGACTGAAGGTCGTGTAACTCCACAAGTTGCCTGCTCAGCTCCATGGCGATCAATCTATCATTCGGATACTTGGGCATCTTTATTGGTTCTCCAGAAAAGCCCGTAACCCTGAGGTATGTGAAATCTGCAAATTGAATGAATAGACTGCCAATCTTGGACACAGCTTCCCACGCTTCCTTGCTTACCCTGTTGGCCTTCAAGTCTTTGTCTAGCCTGCAGATGAAATCGTAGAAGAAGTCATCGTTGATCACTTTGAAGTCTTTCTCGCATGCAGGTGTAGTAAGTTGCGGGTAGCACTCGAAAATGGGGTCCTTGGAAAGAACACCACATCTATCCAGCTTGGAAAAGACGCCTTGTGAAGCTGCAACATACACCAAGTATGAAGTCATCTTGAAGCTGAAAGTACGCTTCACGTTTGGAGTTGCTCACCGATGTTGTTGCTAATAATTTCCGACCAATTGATTATAGAATCAACCTTGTTGATTTCAATGGTCCTGATGAAAGCATACATCCATGTATGGAAAGTGTAAGCATTCGCTTCACCATTCATCCTGCATAGCAATTTGACGACATCATCTACCTCCTGCACCAAATTGGACCGTGGAAGAGTTCTCGGGAACTTTGAAGGAGATCTAGGCTTCTTCATGTATCGGCTATTCATTATGCTCACGCAATCAGCTCTATGCTTCTCCCATCTACTGTCAGCATCCTGAATGCTAATAGAAGTCACCACCTTTCGCACTGGAATCTTCAAACAATAATTGATGAACTCTGCGTCCAAACGAATTATTGTCTTTCCCGAAGCATCACGCACTGATCTGGATGAAGGATGATAAGATCTAGCACACTCCATCACAAACTCTGGCAATTGGGCTGTACATGGAAAAGCTGCAGCTCGGATAATTCCATTGCTTTTGACCGCACGCATGAGTGAAGTCTTTCCCTCTCTAGATCTATCAATCAAATCGGAAAGAGGTTCCGGGCCTAGATCTGTGTCTCCTATGTCTGCAAGTTTGGAAGCAATGCATGATTCCATCGTGTTTTCTTTTTCATCTCCCTTCGCCATGGCTTTGTCTATCTTCGTCTGAATAAATTTTTTCTTCTTACTTGGCCGGATTTCTTCAAAATTGGTGCAGATCTGGACAATTCTTTAGATTCGAGGATATATGCAATGTATTGGACATTGATAAAAGCTCATTTTCCTTTGTAAAGCACCTGTATTGAATTCCTGCAATTTATTCAGACAAAAATGGCCACCGGAGAATGAATAGTGAATTTTAATTGTAAAAATCTGCACTTTTCAAGCCTGCTGCCCCAAAAATTGGTGTTTAATTTGCACATAAAGAGAGCATGAATCCTTTCAACAACACCTGAGCACCTGTAACACCTATGCAAACAATTATGCAGACAAAGATCAACCTCCTTCAAAGCATGCGCCAAATCTGGAAGCTTTTAGCCTTGTTGTCACCTTGTCTGAGCAAAATCCTTCTTCTAATGGGGGCGCACTTTTCCACTTGGCTGCAATTCTTTACCTGTGAATCAAATAATTCATCCATATGGCTGCCCATGCTTATATAACCTTCACAATTCTATAATTAATAATTGCCCTAACAATTAAAGGCAATTAATTAATTAAAAATCATGTTTTTCTCTTTTAAAAATAACATGTTTAAGAACAGCCATCCAATAAATTAAATTAATCCAATTTAATCCTTCACACATCACTTCACTTAAGCTTCACAGTGTGCTTTGACCATAGCCACTGAAAATAGAAATTAATTTAATGTTTTAATGCCTTTAAAAACATTAAATAACTCCCAAATGGGGCACTTTTTGAGAGGAAGGGGGCAGCCACTAAATAAATTAAATTTAATGCATTTAATTCCTTTCTTTTATTCCCTCTTTGACTTGTTGACTTCCTCCAAGCTTGGGCGCACTTTTTGAAAGAATAGATTAATTAAAATAATCACTTAAAGGCTGTCATCATCTCACCAAAGGGGGCGCACTTTTTTGCACATATAATTCTATTTTTAGGAAATTTTCCACAATGGGATTCTTTACCCTGCAAGGCAGACACCAAAATCCCATGATCCACTTAAGTGATTTGACTTTGACAATGGGATTATTTACCCTGCAAGGCAGACACTAAAATCCCATGATTTCACTTAAGTCACTTTCCTTTTATTTCATCATGGGAATTTTCACCTGTAAGGCAGGTAATAAATTTCCCGCTCGACCTCTAACTTTCCCACTATAGCTTAAGTGAATTTTATAACACGGGAAAAAGTACCCTGTTAGGCAGGTATAAAATTCCCACCCTGCCTGCGGCTTCTATTTTTCCCATTGCAACTTAAATCCTTTGTTTTCCAAAAATGCGCCCATCCCCGCAGGGGTTTTCATGCACGACTTCGCTTTTTCCCAGTGATCCAGACCTCCGATGGCGACTTCCTCCGGGCATAATGTGCGTATATGTTTTCCAGCTGCTCCAGGCCAAAAATCGGGCTTACCCGGCAAAGGAATTGTTCTAGAGAAATTTCACAGAAAACGAAACGGACAACACAAAAACACGAAAAATTGCCAAAAGTCACAAATAAAGCCCAAAACTTATTCCAAGTTAAAACCCTTTTGGTACATAAGAGTAATGACATATTCGATCATAACAGAGTTAAAATGGAGCGCAAATAGCCTCATACGGGGCTCAAAATAATTAAATACAAATTTCCCATGCAGACAAATCCTGACGACAGAATATAACAACTTTGGGCATTTGGGTATTTGGCGAAAAAGGCTAATATGGCTCTTTGGGATTATCTTGATGCAATACAAGAACTTTCAAGCAATAAAAACACAAAACGACCCATTATTTTAAAAGTATGAAAAATTTTCGGATAGGGTAGTCGCAGATTTCAAGGTGAAATTTGGGTGACACTAGTCGGCTCTATCTATGGACATCTTTTTCTCTGTCAGAATGACAAAGGGAAAAGATGAGATCCCAGCATCTCTGGTTTCGTATCTTGTCCTTTGGGCATGGGGTCAGGCAAACAAACACAACACAACACAACACCAAAACAAGACAAAACAAGGAAAAACAAACAAAGATTTATTTATGTACATACAGGTTTTACCCTGCTTCTCATGTCCGGAACAGCTTCAAGTGTTGCCCATTGAAAGGCAACGGCAATTCAACTCCATCCTGATGAGCAAGAATGAAGCTATCTGCTCCGGCGATCCTTTTAATCACAAAAGGCCCTTTCCATAGTGAATCGAACTTTCCATGCATGCCTTTTGTTTCTCTTCTTTTGTCCCATAGAAGGACCCAGTCATTGACTTCAAACTTTCTTTCCCTGGCCTTTTTGTCGAAAATAATTTTCACCTTCCTTTGATGCTCTGTCAACCTATCTGCAACTTGAGTTTGTACTTCCCTCAATTCAGTCAGGTACATAATTCTTTTATCAATAGCATCCGTGAAAGTGGAATCCTCTAGGGCCTTAGAAAGTTGCAGGGCAGGCGGCCCCAGGTAAGGCAACTCCGTGTCCCTACCGTACAACAACTGAAATGGCGACATGCCTATCACCCTTTTTGGTGTGATCCTATCGGCCCATAATGCATCAAACAACTTTTTATGCCAAGTCCTTTGATTTTCCGTTCTGAAGCTTACACGATAGTTACCAAGTTTTTATTACTAGATTCAGCTTGACCATTCCCTTGTGGATAGTAGTTTGAGGAATGAACCAGTTGGATCCCATAAGTGTAGCAGAATTCCACCAACTCCTCAGAAGAAAGATTCGGCGTTGTGCATTACAATTTTGTCTTTGGAGCACGCCAAACTGACAATAATATTTTCTTTTATAAAATTGCACACCTCGGCGAAGTGGCATTCTTCACAGGAATAGCTTCTACCCACTTACTGAAATAATCAGTAGCTATTAGAATATAATGGTGACCGCACTGAAGCCGGGTTAAGCATACCAATAAAATTCATTCCCCACTTTGTTGGAAAGGTTCTTCAATCACAATGGGTTTTAGGGTAATGCGAGTAATTTCACACGCCCAACAAAATGTTGGCATGCTTGCACTTTCTTTGCCCCAATCACCTAGTATCTTGAAAAAGGGTGGGCCAAGTAATACCCTGCTTCCGAGGATTTTGTGTGCGGTGACTCGGGCCGAGAAAATGACCACCGCAAGCCATGTCATGGAATTGTTGTAGTAGCTGATCTTGTTGAGCTTTGTCAACGCATCTGAGAAATACACCATCAATTCCCCTCTTGTACAAACTATTATCCCAAAGAACAAAATCTTTGGATTTCGGTTTGATGGTTCGTTTCTCTTTTACGAAAAGTTGATCCGGGCATTCTCCATACGTCGAAAGTAAGCAATGTTCTTGTACCACCTCTCTACCGAGATCTATAAAAATCTTTGCAGGCAAATCTCCATCTATCTCATCATCTTGATCCACTTTTGCACGATGTTTTCGTCTCTGTAATTAATTCACACAGACCTCTTCCTCGAACCAGCTTTGTTGGTTTAATATCCAGGTCATATTCTTGAACTTTTGTCACCCATGTGCCTCTCAATAATCCTAACTCTTGCTGAGTAAGAATGGATTTAACTGCAGTATCTGGAACCAAAACCACAGTGTGCGAGGAAAGAATATAATACCTGAATGCTTTGCACGCCTTCACCACTGCATATGCGTGCTTTTCCATTGGAGTGTATTTCAACTCATAGGCTTTAAGAGGCGTACTCATGAAAGCAATAGGAGCTTCTGCGTCCTCTTGATTTTTCTACATCAGTATTGCTGACATGGTGTGTTCGGAGGAATAACAATAAAGAATAAATTCTTTACTGAAGTCGGAATGAAACAAGACTGGAGCTTTTGACAAGGCCTCCTTAATTTTCTCAAAAGCTTCCTTCCCTTCACAACTCCATTTAAATTCTTGTGTCTTCTTTATCATATTCGAAATATGACGGGTTAGCTCAGCGAAAGTCAGGAATGAATCTCTTGAGAAAATTAACTTTACCAAAGAAAGAGTGAATTCCTTTTTTTGGATGTGGGCAAAGGTGTTAGAATATGCGGAGAGAAAGGAAAAAGAAAGAATAGAATGTACAAAGATGGAATGAAGAGAAACCGGAATGCACACTGCATATGTCAAATGGGTTGTGTCCGGGTATTTATTATGCAAAGATTTACAAAATTAGTTAGCGGTTACAACCGCATAACCATACAAAACAATTATAAAAGGGGAAGTCTTATTCATTTATTCCTACACCCCCTCTTAAGACTTACCCTACATAACTCAAAAACAAACAATCTAACAAAACAAAACTACGCAATCTTCAAACACTTTCACTTTGAAAGCAATGCTATGATAAGGTAGGGCTCCATCAAGTCAGTTCCCGTAAGCTTCGTAAAGGTGTAGCTCCCGAGTTGAATTCCCGAGTTCCCAGATTCCACCTCCCCGAACTCCCAAATCACAGATCTCCCGAATTATTGGACAACCATCCATATTGAGCCATCCACAAGCTCCATCAAGTTGTCTCATGACCCTCGTGAGGGTATAATTCCCAAGATCCACAGTCTCCCGAACTATCTGAGCAACCATCCATACCGAGCTTCAACTACCCTGTATCCTTTCTTGCCTTCAAAGTTTAGAGCATCTTTATAGTGCGTATTTGTCACTGTCCTCACTACCTTCTGCATCTCTTTATAGTGTGTATTTGTCACTGTCCTCACTACCTTCTGCATCTAGTGGGTGCTTTCTCTTTCCCGTTTACTATGCCCCTCGAATTTTTATTCATAAGTTGCACTTGTATTTTTATTTTCCATGTATGAAAATTTAGACCACAATATTTTTCTATGGGAATTTCCGTTCCCTAGATATAGGAAGAATAGAACTGTCCAAACTAATAATGTGCCCTAGTTCGTATTCACTTGAAACTTTGTTTTTCTCCTGAAAAACGTGACTGTAAATTTATGACTGCAACTGTTATTCACGACTATATAAATTGTATGATGGTGCTCTTGATTTTTCCTTGCTCCTCGACCCCGATTTTTTTTTTTTTTTTTAGCCCTCGCGATTTCTTTTCAAGCCACGACCGTATTTATTTGCAATTCGCGACTATATTCGTGTCTGTTTTTGTGGCTATTTTGTGCTCAAAAGGACTGTATTTTCATGGTTATATTGTTCGTGCCCTAGCACAAAATCTTCAGCATACTTCAGGAAGCCCACGAAAGCCACCAAGATGCCACGAAAATGAGTTGAAAATGCTGCGAAAAACCTCGACTGTTGTGACTGTAATGTCGACTGGTATATTATGTGACTTGTTGCAGTCCCTCGAATTAGTATATAATCGTGGCTATATGAAACTCACGATTTTGCAGTCTTTGTCTTTCCTTTTCTCATAAGCCTCCTTGTGTCTCGAAAATGCTGTTATTTCCTGAAAAACGTGTCATTCGCGACTGTATTTTCGTGACTTTTTTTTTAATTAGAAAAACGCGAGTACAGCGTGATTTTTTCTGAAAAACGTGAGTACAACGTGATTTTCGTGACTGTATTCTTCTGATTCGCGACTGTACAGCGTGATTTTTCGTGCCCTAATGGCGTGCCCTTGATTTCCGACTGCAGCGTGCCCTAATGGGACTCACGAAAATATCTTTCTTCCTCCCTCTCTTTGCTTGCCCCACGCTCTGATACCACTGTTAGAATATGCGGAGAGAGAAAGGAAAAAGAAAGAATAGAATGTACAAAGATGGAATGAAGAGAAACCGGAATGCACACTGTACAAATGGGTTGTGTGTCCGGGTATTTATTATGCAAAGACGGTTACAAAATTAGTTAGCGGTTACAACCGCATAACCATACAAAACAATTATAAAAGAGGAAGTCTTATTCATTTATTCCTACAAAAGGCAATGTCTGAATGGATTTGACACGCTTTGGATCTATCTTTGTTCCTTCTTTGGAAACAATGTGCCCTAGCAGCTTTCCTTCGGTCACAGCAAAGATAGATTTCTTGGGATTCAAAGAAATACCATGCTTGCGGCACTGTATGAAAACCTCTTCCAAGTTTGAAATGTGTGCGCTTCTATCTTTGGAAAAGACTGTCAGATCATCCAGATACACCACTATGCTTATATCTTTGAGATGAGCAAAGGCTAGATCCATAGCTCTTTGAAATGTAGCACCAACATTAATCAGGCCGAACGGCATTTTCTGGTATGCGAAGGTTCCCCAAGGTGTGATGAACGCCGTTTTGTATTGATCTTCCTCGGCCACCTTGACTTGATTGTAGCCTGAGAAGCCATCAAGCATGGAGAGCATCTCAGATCCAGTGACCACCTGCAGAGTGTGATCCATGATGGGTATGGGGTAGTTGTCTTTCAGTGAAGCTTGATTAAGGTTGCGGAAATCCACGCACAGCCTAATCTCACCGCTCTTCTTTCTTACAGGGACTATGTTGGCCAACCACTCCGAATGATGTATGGGATAGATGATCTTTGCGTCTAACAACTTCCGGATTTCTGCAAAGATGGTTCCCGAAATGGTAGGGTTGTGCCGCCGCAGCTTCTGCTTGAAAGGCTTCTGTTCTGGTTTAAGTGGGATGTAGTGTTGAACTTCCATGAAGCTGATATGTTTTTAGATCCTGGTAAGACCAGGCAAAAACATCCATATATTTCTTAAGAAGCTCAGTAAAAGCTTCTCTTTCGGCCTCTGAGCAACACTTACCCAGATTTACTAATTTGGGATCATTGCCAGCTCCCAAATTTAGCAATTGTGTGTCGGAGGAATAACCTTCCCCACTTTCTTCATTTTTCTTAAGCATTTGATCATGCTTATCAAACATTTCCTCAAGAGATACCAAACCTTTGGGAATTTTATTTCCTTTTAGTTGGATAATCTCCTGACTTCCTGAGACGTCCACATCCATTTCTCCGACAGTAGTCTGCCTAGGAGGTGAATTGCTTCCCTCATAGTAGATTTCTTCAAAGTTGTCCTTCTGTTGGAGAAACGCAACAATCTGCGTGTCATCATTGAAAACCTGCCATTGTTGAACGTTGTCAGGAACCTTTGGGCGAAAGACCATCTCCACCTTGTAGTCCCCCTGTCTAAAGAATGCAGGAGGCTGATCCGGATTCAACAAGGCTGCAGTTACTGCAAGCGAATCAGCTCTTGAATTTTGTTCTCTCGGAATGTAAGATACCGAGAAAGCTGAAAAATCTAGAATAGCAGAATAGACCCGATCTCTATAGTGCCACAGTTTGTCTTTTTTGACTTGGTAGAGGCCTCTTATCTGCTTCACGATCAGCTCAGCATCTCCCTTTGCGTGTAATAATTTAATTCCCATTGTTCTTGCCTGCTCCATGCCTAACAACAACGCTTCATATTCAGTTGTATTGTTAGTATTTTCAAACATCAATTTGAAGGAGTGCGCATGCACCTTCCCTTCAGGAGAGATAAGAACAACGCCTGCGCCTGATCCAAATGAACAGCAGCTGCCATCAAATTCCAGAGTCCAAATCTTGTTGTTAAGTTGATGCGGCTCTTGAATCACCGGTTGAACATCTTCTTTATCCATTTCTAGATAATAGACTCCGTGATCCGATTCTGAAACAAGATCTGAGATCTAGGATCCTCAGACTTTGATATTGTGTACTTAGATTTCTTCTCAGGTTCTAGCTTCTGATTTACTCCTTTGATTGGTATGTGCGCACAAGACCAATCCATCTTGACTTCTCCACCCAGCTCTTTGCAGAAATTTCTACTCAATAGCATGCCATAAGAGACTAAATGTCTGCTACAAGGATAGTCATTTTCAGTCTTTTATCTGGAAAAGAAGCAAGTACTACCTGCACATCTTTGATTTGCCCCACAAGAGGGACTTGCCTTTCCATTGAATAACATCTTCCGATGGTTTTTGTCAATGTGAGACCCAAGGCATCAACAACTTTGGCAGGCATGACATTATCAGAAGCTCCAGAATCCAAAATGCAATTGCTCAATTTATGTCCGTTGATGAGCAAAGATACATAGAATGGCTCGATCCTTTCTGATGTAGCAGGAGAAGAGGTAGAAGGAGAAGAACTTGCCGCCGCATTATTTGTAGGAGTATTCTTTGGATTTGACAAGATACCCCGTGAAGTATTATTTGTTGGGCTGGGACCATTACTTTGCACATATTTGACCAATCTATTCAGCTGATCAGGAAATGCTCTCAAATACTCAGCTTCTGACATTTGGACCTTATTCTTCTTGATGTGATCAATTATGTCGAAAGCTTGACTTGCTTCAGGATGTGCATTGGCTCTTTCTTGCGAATTGAAAGAATTTGAATATTTATCCTTAGCGCTAATGAAGAAGGAAGAGTGCTACCTCTTTTCAAGATAGTAACATCCGGGCCAGGATCTTCTCTCTCTTTTGCTTGTGGATGCTTCGGCATTTTGGCGCGTCTGAGACCTTGTAAACACCGCAAAAGTGTGACCATCAGAATCTTCAAAAGATTCATAATAGCCATCATCAGATTCGTAGTCCAGGTAACCAATATTGGAGTCACCAGCGGGATCTATAAAGTCTTCATCATCGAATGATTCATCAATGCCGAGATCCTCTTCATTAGTTTCCAAGTTATTCCTTGGAGCAGCTTCTATTGCCAACCGTTGTGGTGCAGCAGCAAGTCTGTTTCGGTTTTGATTTTGATTTTGACCATTAAAGGTCCGGGTAGGAGCTATTCTTGAGGGGGTGCATTCCCTGCTTGAGAGATCTGCTTCTTGATCTGCAGCATGTCATTAGCCAATTTCTGCAACAAAGGATCTGAAGTACTAGAAGAAGCACCATCACCTTTGTGAGATGGTTGTTTGAGTTTTCCAGCCATGATCAAGTCGTCCTCAACCTCCACGGCAGCATTTTGTGCTTCAAGCAGATTTACCGGTCTTGCCCTTCTTAGCTGATATCCAACTTCAGGCAATAGAGCGTTTATAAAAAACGTCTTTTGATTTTCGTCGCTCAATGCGGCAGAAGTGGGGATTTTGTATAAAATCCTTTGGAACCTTGCAATAAAGTCCCGCATGTTCTCGTTTGGCTCTTTCTTCAACTGCGTCAGTTGAGTGATCAACGTACTAGCATCCTCTGCAGGCTTGAATCTTTTCAGAAATTGCTCACGCATAGTCACCCAGTTGGTTATGGTGCCAGGAGCTAGCCGATAGAACCATTCTCCCGCCAAGTCGTGTAGAGTCTCAATGAAGAGCCTGACTGAGACATCTTCATGCTCTACTGCAAGCACACCACAGGATATGAAGAAGGCCGCCAAATGATCATCCGGGTTTTGCTTTCCATCTCCAAAGAATTTCGGAAAATTCTTTCTGGATCCCTTTGGCAGTTCATGCATAGGTGGAGCCAAGTTCAGAGGTCCAAAAGCTGCTCCCCATGGAACAGGTACAATCTGGTGCGCCATGTTGACTTGAGCACGTCTCCTCCTTGTGTAGACTTGATAGACTTGATGGATAATTCCAGCCACCGGATTATGCTGAATACGATCCGGATCTGGATGGATGTGCACTCTCCTTCCTGGTGAGAGACTAGATCTGCGGCTTCTAACTTGAGGAGGATGATTGAAATTGAATTGCTCCTGCAGTCGGAAGAAATGATCAGTCCTTCCTTGCGCCTTCACGGATCGGGTGAATGGACGTTCAGCCAGGTTGAGATTTGTGTGGAAAACACTCTGATCTTCAATAGATAAACCTTGATCTGCAAAGATAGTTGTTTCCCCAGTGGAGTCGCCAAAAACTGTTGGCTAGATTTTCTGCATAGCATCAAACCTAGGCAGTCATGAGATAAATCTCCCTCATTTAACCGGTGAGGCTCCCGTGTCAGATTTGTCAATAAAAACGTGTTATTATCTATCAGGGGTTTTACTTTAACCACTTAGTTCATGAACCATAACTAAGAAGTTCTGCAACAAGTAAGCAACTGTTTAAGAAAGGAAAGTTATAGAAGAAGGAAGTAAAGGAAATACAGAGAAGAAATGGGGAAGATGTGCATCCCAATTAGTAGATAGCAGAGCTAATTGCATGCACATAGAAGAAACTTAATAGATATGAACACACAAAATTATAAAACAAAGGCAGCTCTAGATCCAGATCTATAATAACACAAAGTTTACTTAAGAGATCTAAGATTTAAAAGCAAGAAACACAGTACACCGTGACACAAAGTTCTCTGAAACCTGCTCCTTTGTATTCCTTTGCTCCAAGTTGCTCTCGGGGTTCAGCACAAAGTCTAGAACACAAGATTGCTGCTTACAAATTCTGATCGATCCTTAACCCGAAGGTTCTTCTCCTACTTATAGAATGTAGGAGGGAAAGTACAATGGAAAACTCAAACTGAACTGATACATAAACAAGTAAAGATGACATTTGACAATCATCCTCAACTATCTTCTCCTTAAGTGACACATGTATCACTTAACTAATAGAATGGTTCCACATGACTTTAAGTAATGGTTGCAAAACCAATAACTTAGAAGTTTTACAATTTCATCCACTTCGCATTCACTTCGCCATTCATCCTGCATAGCAATTTGATGACATCATCTACCTCCTGCACCAAATTGGACCGTGGAAGAGTTCTCGGGAACTTTGAAGGAGATCTAGGCTTTTTCATGTATCGGCTATTCATTATGCTCACGCAATCAACTCTATGCTTCTCCTATCTACTGTCAGCATCCTGAATGCTAATAGAAGTCACCACCTTTCGCACTGGAATCTTCAAACAATAATTGATGAACTTTGTGTCCAAACGAATTATTGTCTTTCCCGAAGCATCACGCATAGCTGATCTGGATGAAGGATGATAAGATCTAGCACACTCCATCAACAAACTGGCAATTGGGCTGTATGGAAAAGCCTGCAGCTCGGATAATTCCTTTGCTTTTGACCGCACGCATGAGTGAAGTCTTTCCCTCTCTAGATCTATCAATCAAATCTGCAGAGGTTCGGGCCTAGATCTGTGTCTCCTATGTCCTGCAAGTTTGGAAGCAATGCATGATTCCATCGTGTTTTCTTTTTCATCTCCCTTCGCCATGGCTTTGTCTATCTTAAATGCGAATAAATTTTTTCTTCTTACTTGGCGGATTTCTTCAAAATTGGAGCGGATCTGAACAATTCTTGATTCGAGTATATATGCAATGTATTGGACATTTATAAAAGCTCATTTTCCTTTGTAAAGCACTGTATTGAATTCCTGCAATTTATTGAGACAAAAATGGCCACCGGAGAATGAATAGTGAATTTTAATTGTAAAAATCTGCACTTTTCAAGCTGCTGCCCCAAAAATTGGTGTTTAATTTGCACATAAAGAGAGCATGAATCCTTTCAACACACTGAGCACCTGTAACACCTATGCGAAACAATTATGCAGACAAAGATCAACCTCCTTCAAAGCATGCGCCAAATCTGGAAGCTTTTAGCCTTGTTGTCACCTTATCTGAGCAAAATCCTTCTTCTAATGGGGCGCACTTTTCCACTTGGCTGCAATTCTTTACACTCATGAATCAAATAATCCATCCATATGGCTGCCCATGCTTATATAACCTTCACAATTCTATAATTAATAATTGTCCTAACAATTAAAGGCAATTAATTAATTAAAAATCATGCTTTTCTCTTTTAAAAATAACATGTTTAAGGACAGCCATCCAATAAATTAAATTAATCCAATTTAATCCTTCACACATCACTTCACTTAAGCTTCACAGTGTGCTTTGACCATAGCCACTAAAAATAGAAATTAATTTAATGTTTTAATGCCTTTAAAAACATTAAATAACTCCTAAATGGGGCGCACTTTTTGAGAGGAAGGGGGCAGCCACTAAATAAATTAAATTTAATGCATTTAATTCCTTTCTTTTATTCCCTCTTTGACTTGTTGACTTCCTCCAAGCTTGGGCGCACTTTTTGAAAGAATAGATTAATTAAAATAATCACTTAAAGGCTGCCATCATCTCACCAAAGGGGGCGCACTTTTTTGCACATATAATTCTATTTTTAGGAATTTTTCCACAATGGGATTCTTTACCCTGCAAGGCAGGCACCAAAATCCCATGATCCACTTAAGTGATTTGACTTTGACAATGGGATTATTTACCCTGCAAGGCAAGCACTAAAATCCCATGATTTCACTTAAGTCACTTTCCTTTTATTTCATCATGGGAATTTTCACCCTGCAAGGCAGGTAATAAATTCCCGCCTGCCTGCGGCCTCTAACTTTCCCACTACAGCTTAAGTGAATTTTATAACACGGGAAAAAGTACCCTGCTAGGCAGGTATAAAATTCCCACCACCTGCGGCTTCTATTTTCCCATTGCAGCTTAAATCCTTTGTTTTCCAAAAATGCGCCCATCCCCGCAGGGGCTTTTCCATGCACGACTTCGCTTTTTCCCGGTGATCCAGACCTCCGATGGCGACTTCCTCCGGGCATAATGTGCGTATATGTTTTCCAGTTGCTCCAGGCCAAAAATCGGGCTTACCCGGCAAAGGAATTGTTCTAGAGAAATTTCACAGAAAACGAAACGGGACAACACAAAAACACGAAAAATTGCCAAAAGTCACAAATAAAGCCCAAAACTTATTCCAAGTTAAAACCCTTCTGGTACATAAGAGTAATGACGTATTCGATCATAACAGAGTTAAAACGGAGCGCAAATAGCCTCATACGGGGCTCAAAATAATTAAATACAAATTTCCCGCAGACAAATCCCGATGACAGAATATAACAACTTTGGGCATCTGGGTATTTGGCGAAAAAGGCTAATATGGCTCTTTGGGATTATCTTGACACAATACAAGAACTTTTAGGTAATAAAAACACAAAACAACCCATTATTTTAAAAGTACGAAAAATTTTCGGATAGGGTAGTCGCAGATTTCAAGGTGAAATCTGGGTGACACCAACAACCCTATAACTTAGGTGGCAAACTATGGTTTATAGCTTTTAAACAAAATACATTGGAATGCAAAATATTTGCAAAATAATGCAACCTCTATTCGATGATAGAATAGGGTAAGGTACATAAGTGTAAAATGTTAATTACGGTTGAGAATGAAGATTTTCATGATCAAAGGGGAAGACACTTCTTAACTGATTTTCTAGACTACCATGAAACTACAATGACCATTCGAAGGTTAGTTATGTGGTGTCACTCAGATTTCACCCCGAAATCTGTGACTACCCAATTCGAAAAAATTTCGTACTTTTAAAATAGTGGGTCATTTGTTGTTTTTATTGCCTGAAAGTTCTTGTATTGCGTCAAGATAATCCCAAAGAGCCATATTAGCCCTTTTCGCCAAATACCCAGATGCCCAAAATTGTTTTATTCTGTCGTCGGGATTTGTCTGCGGGAAATTTGTATTTAATTATTTTGAGCCCCGTATGAGGCTATTTGCGCTCCGTTTCAACTCTGTTATAAGCGAATATGTTATTATTCCTATATACCAGAAGGATTTTAACTTATTTTAAGTTTTGGGCTTTATTTGTAACTTTTGGCAATTTTTCGTGTTTTTGTGGTGTCCGTTCTATTTTCTGTAAAATTTCTCTGGAACAACTCCTTCGCCGGGTAAGCCCGATTTTGGCTGGAAGCGGTGGAAAACATACACGCACATTTTGCCCGGAGGAAGTCGTCATCGGGTGCGGATCACTGGGAAAAAATGAAGTCGTGCCTGAAAAAGCCCTGCTGAGGATGGTGCATTTTTGAAAACAAAGGATTTAAGCTGCGATGGGAAAAATATAAGCCGCGAGCGGGATGGGAATTGTATACACGCTGGCAGCGGTACTTTTCCCATGTTATAAAAGTCACTTAAGCTGCAGTGGGAAAAATAGAGGCTGCGAGGGTGGGAATTTATTGCTTGCCTTGCAGGGTAAAAATTCCCATGATATAATAAAAGGAAAGTGACTTAAGTGAAATCATGGGATTTTAGTGCCTGCCTTGCAGGGTAAAGAATCCCATTGTCAAAGTCAAATCACTTAAGTGGATCATGGGATTTTGGTGCCTGCCTGGCAGGGTAAAGAATCCCATTATGGAAAAATTCTTAAAAATAGAATTACATGTGCAAAAAAGTGCGCCCCCTTTGGTGATGGATTAAAGTGATTAAATTGATTATTTTAAATAATCTTTCTTCCTTCAAAAAGTGCGCCCAAGCTTGAGGAAGTCAAAGAAGTCAAAGAAGGGATAAAAGAAATAGATTAAATTAATTAAATTTAATTTATTTAGTGGCTGCCCCCTTCTCTCAAAAAGTGCGCCCCATTTAGGCATTATTTAATGATTTTTGAAGCATTAAATCATTAAATTAATTTCTATTTTCAGTGGCTATGGTCAAAGCACACTGTGAGACTTGAGTGAAGTGCTGTGTGAAGGATTAAATTGGATTAATTTAATTTATTGGATGGCTGTCCTTAAACATGCTATTTTTAAAAGAGAAAAACATGATTTTTAATTAATTAATTGCCTTTAATTGTTAGGGCAATTATTAATTATAGAATTATGAAGGTTATATAAGCATGGGCAGCCATATGGATGAATTATTTAATTCACAGGTTAGGAATTGCAGCAAGGAGAAAAAGTGCGCCCCCATTAGAGGAAGGATTTTGCACAGACAAAGTGCTA
This sequence comes from Taxus wallichiana var. yunnanensis, assembly GCA_018340775.1. NCBI lineage: Eukaryota > Viridiplantae > Streptophyta > Pinopsida > Cupressales > Taxaceae > Taxus > Taxus wallichiana. Next base: position 651,558,568 of record CM031242.1, read on the forward strand.
ACAAAGGCTAAAAGCTTCCAGATTTGGCGCATGCTTTGGAGAAGGTTGATCTTCGTCGGCATAGTTGTTTTCACAGGTGTAACAGGAGCTCAGGTGTTGATTGAAAGGATTCATGCTCTCTTTATGTGCAAATTAAACACCAATTTTTGGGGCAGCAGGCTTGAAAAGTGCAGATTTTTATAATTTAAATTCACTATTCATGCTCCGGTGGCCATTTTTGTCTGAATAAATTGCAGGAACTCATTACAGGTGCTTTATAAAAGAAAAGGAGTATTTATCAATGTCCAATACATTGCAAATATCCTCCGAATCTGAAGAATTGTCCAGATCTGCACCAGTATTGAAGAAATCCGGCCAAATTAGAAGAAAAAGAATTATTCAGACAAAGATTGATAAAGCCATGGCAAAAGGAGATGAAAAAGAGAGCACGATGGATTCATGCATTGCTTCTAAACTTTCAGACATAGGAGACACGGATCTAGGCCCAGAACCTCTTTCTGATTTGATTGACAGATCCAGAGCTGGAAAGACTTCACTCATGCGTGCGGTCAAAAGTAGTGGAATTATTCGAGCTGCAGCTTTCCCATGTACAGCCCAATTGCCAGAGTTTGTGATGGAGTGTGCTAGATCTTATCATCCTTCATCTAGATCAGTGCGTGATGTTGCGGGAAAGACAATAATTCGTTTGGATGCAGAATTCTTCGATTATTGTTTGAAGATTCCAGTACGAAAGGTGGTGACTTCTATTAGCATTCAGGATGCTGACAGTAGGTGGGAAAAGCATAGAGTGCGATGTGTGTGAGCATCATGAATAGCCGGTTCATGAAGAAGCCTAGATCCCCTTCCAGGTTCCCGAGAACTCTTCCACGATCCAATTTGGTGCAGGAGGCGGATGATATTGTCAAATTGCTATGCAGGTTGAATGGTGAAGCGAATGCCTACACTTTCCGGACATGGATGTATGCTTTCATCAGGACCATTGAAATCAACAAGAGTTGATTCTATAATCGATTAGTCGAAATTATTAGCGCGACATCGGTGAGCAATCTGCGGGCGTAAAGCGTACCTTGACTTCAAGATGACTTCATACTTGGTATATCTTGCGGCTTCACGGGTGTCTTTTCCAAGTTTGGATAGATGTGGTATTCTTTCGAGATCCCATTTTGAGTGCTTTACGCTTCTTTGCACTTTGTGTGCGAGAAGGACTTCAAAGTGATCAACGATGGTTTCTTCTACGATTTCATCTGCAGTTAGACAAAGACTTGAAGACTCACGGGGTAGCGAGGAAGAATGGCAAGCGAGTGTCCAAGATTGGCGATGTATTCATCCGGTTTGCGAGATTTCACATACATCGGGGTTACGAGCTTTTCGGTGAACCAACAAAGATGCCAGGTACCCGGTGGATTGATTGCCGTGGAGTGAGCGAGCTGAACTTGTGGAGTTACACGACCTTGATCGGCGACACAAGTCTACGGGCTTCTTCCCACTCACTGTGGGATATTACAGTTGCATCAGCATTCACAGAGCTCGAGGGATGGAAGCACAAATGTTGTCCGAGTATGAGCAAGAGTTCTTCCCTGCACGGCTTAATTTCGATCCATTTGGAATAGCCAGGAAGACAATCTCCCAGGAGTACGCACATGTGCCTTCGTTAGAAGATTTCTGGATGAAGTGCAGAAGTGAGTACGAGGTCAGAAAGAAAGATTTCAGCAGGCTGTCGGCAAAGCAAGTATTTGACTTTGGACTAGCGCGGATACCTGCGGATCTTAAAGATGATGGGAACGTGGTACTTGACACTTACCATCAAATGGGAGGAGATAAAGCTCTCTTTTGCGGGATATGCAATGGCGGCCGTAGCCTGAATAGAAGAAAGATCTGGAGCTGTGTTGGTGAGTACTTCGAGCTGGTTGTTAACGAAGGGATACTGCCTTGATGAAGTATTGATGAACCAAATCACAGGCAACTTCGGCACAGGAGATTCCCTCAAGCGAAAGCATGAAGGAGAGAGCAGCAGAAGGTCCGAGAAGTTGAAAGTACGCAGAAGATCTCAAGAGAAAGAGAAGACCACTTCTACGACCATAGCTTTGACTCCGACTTCTCCAGTACGTAGTGGATCACCAACTATCGCACCACAGCAGCAGGATGCTTCCATGCCTTCATTAAAACCAGCAACGTTCATCTTCTCTCCGCAGCCACTTCGTTCAGCACCCGTTCCAGAGGAGATGTTGAAGCTGCAGATGACGGAGTTCGAAAGAGCTTTGTCCTTGGATGTTTCAGAGGATGGCAGCCATGATACTGTGGCACTTTCTGATGGAGAGGATGCAGAGCGGGAAATGGTAGTGCACTCAGCGACTTCTCACTCTCCGAGAAGTAATTTCTCGGAATGGTTAGCTTTGCAGTTGGTTCCGGAAGCAAGAGTAGAGATGAACTTAGAGGAACATGACTTGCAGCTACTTCAGGATCTGAGCAGAAGAGACAGAAGGCCTAAAGTTGCTAAAGCAACTTCTAGGTTGATCATCGAGGATTCGGGAGAGAAGTTTGCTGAGATATTAATCCCGGCGGAAGGAAAGGTAGAAGAGGAACTCACGGCAGAAGATGTGACGGTGACCAAAATACCACTCGGTCAAGCTACCACTGAAGGATTGAAGCAGGACACGCGGAGGCGTTCTGGATGCTTTGTTCCTTAGGCTTGACAGTGAAAAGGTGGAGAAAGAAGAGCTGCAGAAGCAAATATCTCAATTATGTGAGATCATAGCCAAGGTTGCTAAACCTTCCGTTCAGCCCATTTCAGCGCAGGTGAGTGATCATCTTATGCAGGAAATGGAAGATGCAAGCAATCAAGTAAAGGCTATTGACGAATGGAAGGATCTGATTATTCGTCAAGCTTACGTGCAACTGTACTTGGGAAGTGCCCCGCCAAAAAGGTTATGAACGATGCGTGAAATCAACTAAAGAAAGCGATAGAAAGCATAGAAGGAATGAATACAGTTGCAGAGAGTAACCTGAGTATTTTGGTCGAGATCAACAAGCTGCCGGGAGATGTATTGGTTGCAGAACAAATTGTGCCGGATGGATCAGTCGAGAAGGGGAAGCAGCTAGAGTTTGCAGTATCTTTCCGTTTGGAGATCTGCAGAGTTTTGCTGAAGAGGATGCAGGCGCTTGAGAGTAGAACATCAGATTTGCCGGACAGTATTATTTCTTTCACTGAGGAAAGAGTGGATGGAGGTATTACTTCATACGTGCGGATTGTTTCTAACGAGGTGCATGATTCCCTGGAGGGTTCTCTTCTGATGGTGCAAAAGAGGATTGATAAAGCCACCAAGCCTTTCACGATGAACTCTATCAGTAGGCTGGTGACATTGCAGGCAGACATTGCGAGATTTGGGCCAAGTTTGGAAGAAGTGGAAGCATGCAGCAAAGTGTTGAATGAAGGATTGCTGCAATTCAGGACAGAAAAGGAAGCAGTAGCTAAAACAGATGGAAAGATGCTGAACTATATGTTCGACAAGTATATCAGATATCAGAACAAGAAGAAGATGTAGATGTTACAGCTGGCATGACTTCTTCTATTTCTTTCTTCTTCTACTTTCTATGTTCCCGGATGAAATTGTAAACTTCTAAGTTATTGGTTTTGCAACCATTACTTGAAGTCATGTGGAACCTTTCTATTAGTTAAGTGATACATGTGTCACTTAAGAAGAAGTTAGTTGAGGATGATTGCCAAATGTCATCTTTACTTGTTGTTCATACTTTAGTTCAGTTTGAGTCTTCTATTTGTACTTTCCCTCCTACATTCTATAAGTAGGAGAAGAACCTACGGGTTAATGATCGATCAGAATTTGTAAGAAGCAATCTTGTGTTCTAGACTTTGTGCTGAACCCCTGAGAGCCACTTGTTGCAGAGGAATAAAAAGAAGCAGGTTTCCGGAGAACTTTGTGTCACGGCGTACTGTGTTTCTTGCTTTTAAATCTTAGATCTTTAAAGTAAACTTTGTGTTATTTTAGATCTGGATCTAGAACTGCCTTTGCTTTAGAATTCTGTGTGTTCAAATCTATTAAGTTTCTTCTATGTGCATGCAATTAGCTCTGCTATCTACTGATTGGGATGCACATCTTCCTTATTTCTTCTCTGTAATTCCTCTACTTCCTTCTTCTATAATTTTCCTTTCTTAAACAGCTGCTTACTTGCTGCAAAACTTCTTAGTTATGGTTCATGAACTAAGTTGTTAAAGTAAAACCCCTGATAGATAAAAAACACATTTATTGACAAATCGACACGGAGCCTCACCGGTTAAATGAGGGAGATTTATCTCATGACCGCTAGGTTTGATCTATGCGAAAAATCTAGCCAACATTATGTGAGGCATATCTTTAGTTGTTTTGATCTCTGGTGATGTTGATTCATGATCCCTCGGGGTCGAGCGACTTACAATACATTTACAAATCATTATAAGAAGGCAATAGAGCGGTTAAAAAATGGTTCATCTTACGCCCAGTGACGGTTCACTTTCTTACAAGTGTGATGGTTGAATTTCTAATGTTGTGGTTTGTTGTCAGTGGTTTGATGTTGTGCGGGATTGGAAAGTGCTACTTGGGATGCCGCAACGCGCGAGTGAGGAGTTGCCGGATGGCCGCATGTTTTGATGGTCTTGAGTGACATTGGAAGTCTGTGTGTTATGGCATAAGGCATTGGCCATGTAGGCAAGAGTATCATGAGGCTGCATAGATGGTGCGAGATGTTGCAGAGGCCGATGATGCCCTTCTTGCAAGCAACTGTGATGGCCAACTTTGAAAATCTATCCACTACAACAAACATAGAGTCATTATGGTGTTGCATCATAGGTAGTTCAGTCATGAAATCTATGTTGATAGATTCCCAATGCTTGTATCGATTCAAAAAAGGTGTGTAAAGCCCTAGTTTCCTATTTGTGGGCTTGGCGATGCAAGAAGGAATGCTAGACTTGATGTGGCATTCAATGCTTGTGTGCATGTGAGGCCAGTAGAAGTGTTGTTGCGGTGTTGCTAATGTCTTGGTAACATTGAAGTGTCTTGCTATCTTGGTGAGGTGCACCATCAGGAACACAAAGATGCCCAAGCTTGTAGAGAAACTTTTTGTACGCGTGGAATTTGTGAAGCTATTCACCTTGCTTAAGTGTGGCATGTGTTTTTGCAAAGTTGTAGTTTGCTAAGTAGAGAGATACCCAATCGGAGAAGTTGTGGCCACGTGTGTCAAGCACCGTGATGAGCACTTCGCACTAAAGGGCGGCTGAGGCAATCTATTGCCGTCCTATCTTTACCCTTCTTGTGCTTGAACACCGGATGGAATTGATGCGAAGTAAGTCATCCATTTTATGTGGCACACATTCTCAACGTGCTCTTTGTATGCGAGAAAATGAAATGGCTTACGATCATGATCAATATGGATGATTGTCTTCTTACCCAAGATGTAGTAGTCCCATTGCTTAAATGCTTTAACAATGGTGTATAACTCTTTTTCATAGGTGTAATGTTGAACCGTGTCATTAAATGTCTGTAAGTGATATTGATTGAATGTACATGTTGTATGAGTATTGCACCGAGTGCATGGCCATGGCATCAGTCTAGATCTCAAAGGGGTGAATATTTGAGTATTGCTGAAATAGGTGTTGGACAGAGGAAATGTTTGAGCTCCTCGAAGGCACGTTGCCGCGTATATGCCCAATGGAATGTTGCTTTGGTGAGAAACCAAGTACAAAAATGCGGTAGAAGTTCCCAAGTCTAATGAAGCATTAGCGTAGATTGCATGCAAAATCCCATAGAAAATTTTGTCCTTCTTATGCCCACTAAGTCTTGTCAACAACTTAAATTGAACTTTATTATGTAGGAATCAAACCATTGTTCCTCAAATTAGGGACAATGATGTAAAACATATGGATTTAGCTGAATTACGGAGCAAAATGGAGGACGGAAAGAGGACTGCATTGGCTGACCAAATTTTCAATATTGGTTTAGCACATGCGGATGGATTTTCTACTTTTGTTCAATGTGCTGACATGGTGTCGGCCTACGCTTCATGCTTTGATCCCCAAACCAAGGAATTGAAAAATCCTCAAGGCTAGGTTATTACTCAATTGGATGCATATCATATCAACCTAGCCCTCGGAATCACTCTTGTTGTAGGTGCTAAGGTACTATCTCTTGAAACAACACAACATGAGTTTGATTTAACACCTAACAAGTACCAAACCATGATTGCCAAGTCTTGGTTAAAAGCTAAGAAGAAAGGACCTTCCAAGTTGGCCAAAACCCTTTACAGAATGATTTCATTGAAGAATTGTCGGATATTATTACTCTTCTGGCTAGAGTAATGGGTCTTCCATCCACAAGAGAATTTCATGATTGGATGAGTATTTTCATCAACTTGATATGTGAGGGCAAACAAGCTTTGAGCTGGGGAGAAATCATTTGTGAAAATTTAACCAAGCAGCTCACTCAAGTACATAACACTAAGTCATTTTATATGACTTCCTATTTGATGTATGCCATCGCAAGATATATAATTTGGGTTGGCCTTTCAAATCAAGGAAGACAAAATCTCTCTCGACCCATTTATGAGTGTTACACCCAACTGAATCTTGACAACAAGAGTCATTTCAAAAGGGTGAATGATGCATTTACCATGTTCATAGTCAGGTTATTGGAAGGATGCACCACCAACATAAATCTCTCAGGAAGCAAAGCAATTGGTAACCAAGTTTGGCAACTTTTTCATTCAATTTCAAAGGTTCTCCTATATTCGAGAAGTCAGATTTGAGGGAATTCCAATTTACTGCAATGATAAGCTCATCTTGATTGAACTATGTAGACAATTGGACATCCTCCACAAGACTTACAGGGATAAGAAAGTTCCAAGCATCCAATTTCCCTTGTCTCTCGATTTCCCTTGTCTCTGGGAAACTACATTTGCAGATCAGGTATTGATGCTTAGAATGTTGAGAGAACAATTGCTCTGTTCAATATGCATCCTTTCCACAAGAGAACATCATTTGATAGAAAAAACTTCATCAACAACAATCTTCAATTGCTAACCTCATATTCTCATGTTCCAACCATTGAAGATTACTGGGAATATTGTGATGAAAAATTTGAAGTCAAAAAAGATTGTTTGAAAGGATGACTCTCCAACAAATTCAAAGTTTTCAGTTGTATCAAGTACCTGAAGGTATGTTAGATGATGGATCAAATTTGTTTGAACCTGAATTTATAAATTCCATTCAATGCTCTCCTCTTCCTATCATTGATTGGTCCCAAAGAAGGATAACATTGATGATCTCACTACACTTGTTCTCTTGAGAACCAAAAAATGGTTCATGAAAAAGTTGGCAGAATTCAATGCTTTTGAGAAAGCCATTGTTTCCCAAGATGTACCTTGTTCCTCAATCCAGCAGCAACCAAGTACGAAACTCTATGTGCGGCCTCTGAGGGCTGATCCAAAAATTGAAGAGGTTGAAATTGTTGAAGAAAAAAAGGAGGAAGAAGAGGAGAGAAGAAGAAAAGTCTACTGAAATTCCTACAAAGAGCATAACTGAAGCGAGTGGTTCAAGATAGAAATTGACTATAAGGATACCCCCTACTTCCCGTAGGGATCTATTGAGAAATCTCCCTATGTGGAAATCATTCCTGCACCAGTGCCTTCTCCTCCACCCCTCACTCTTAGTGTACCTATTGCAAGTTCGTCGGTAGAGGATGTCATTGGTACCTCTTTCTCATGGGTTCAACCAATGGTTGAGAAAAAGAGAAAAGATCAATCTAAAATAATTGTTTCTGATTATGATGTTGTAGCTGCTTTCCTTAGCACCCTTGCTCCCAAAAAAGCTCTATAACGATTTCTTGCCTTGTGACTGATACCTCAGGACAACAATTTGTTGAAATTGCAAAGCCTATAGTTGATAAAAGTGAACATGAGATCACTGCAGCAGATTATGAACTTACAAGGATATCACTTGGAGAATCTACCCCGAAGGATATGTACACAACTTGAGAGACAATTTCTAAGGTTATTGAGAGGGTAGAAAAAGGTAAGCATATACAAGAACAATTAGAAGAGCAAGTTCAAACCCTCTCAGCCTACATCAAAGCATTTCTCTCTCTAGATCCCACTCCTCTTGCATCTCTCCCATCTTCCACCTCCGTGAGTGATGTTGATATCAAGGCCATCTCAAAAGTCCATAAGCACACTCTACGAGGTAAAGTTACATAAGCATGGGTTGAGAAATTGTTGATAAATGGATTGAAATTCATTGACGAGGGATGCAAAATATATGAGAATCTAGTGGCTGCCCACAAACAAATAGATTTTGGAATTGAAGACATTGAAAGAGGCCAAATTGTGCTGATGTGATTCAGGATTTGAGTATCAATTCAAAGGATAACATTTCTCAAACTTGGTCCCGTAGTGTGGAATGGAGGCTCAAGATTCTAGAAGAAGCTTCAACAGATCTGTAGAATTTCATTTAGAAGGGTGAGTCTTTAAAGGATGAAGTTTTTGTTGATTTCAAAGCCCTTCATTGTGATCTTTTTCAAGATGATTCCTCTCAAAGGAATACAGTGGGTGAAATCAAAGAACAGTTCAACAAACTGGTTAAAGAAGAATTATTCAAAGCAAATAGATGACTTCAATCAAGAAAAAATGGATGAGCTCTCTGAATTAAACAATGTGGTGGTAGAAGCCTCCAAGAATTTGACTCAATTTAGTGGGACAAATTCTGAGATGGAGAATGCTTTCGGAACTTGGATGAACAACCTAGCAAACACTGTGATCCCAAGAGAATCAAATATTGTCGTTATAGTAACAACGTTCAGGATGCACATGCTTAAGCTCAAAGTCCTCACATCCTTCTTGAAGTCCTAGCAAAAAAGCTAATTGTTACATGTCAATGATTTAAAGAACTTGCAATATTATATAACAGAAATTCTTGCCCATAAAATAAATATTGACACAAAGTTCAGTAACTCACAAAAGACGAGAGAACGCAAAGTTTCAAATTCTTATTATATGAAATTGCAACACAAGAAAATGGAAAGAAAAGTAGAGAAAAGAGACAACTCTCTTTTGTATTCTCTCTTCTTCCAAGTCTTTTTACAAAGATCAGCCAACAACCCTTTACAAAGGAGGAGATACCTTTTATAGGCAAAATGGGTTGTAACTACCTCAAAATAACTAATTGTTATTTAACAATTGCACTTTTGCTTAATTAAGTCAATTAAGTGACTTTTACAATTTTAACAATCTAAAATGAAAAACCAAAAAGTGCCATGCAAAAATAGAAAGCTTCCTCACTTACTTCAAGTACTGCCTGCTATAAGGCAATGGGAGATGAGTCCCATCCAAATAGGCAAGTTAATAAGTATTTTTCTCCACAAAAATGTTGGATCTTGAAAGGAACAAGCCAAAGTGAATCGAACTTACCGTGGCTTCCTCTAGGCTCCCTTCTTTTATCCCATAGAAGGACCATATCTCCATTTTGAAAATCACATGGCCTAGTTTTTCTGTTAAAGAGCTTCTTAACTCTTTGTTGACGAGCTGAAATCCGATCCACCACGACGATGCGTTCTTCTTCAAGCTTCTGCAGATACATAATTATCTTTTCGAGAGAATTTCTAAACTGTTCATCTTCAATTGCCTTAGCTAGCTGAAGGGCAGGCGATTCCAGTGTTATGGGTTTTTCAGCATCTATTCCATATAACTGAAAGGGAACATACCAATTGCTCTCTTTGGGGTTATATGATCAGTCCATAAAGCATCGTACAACTTCTCATGCCAATTCCTCTGGTTGTCATTGACTAGCTTTCGAACAACGGCGACAAGATTCTTATTTGAAGACTCTGCTTGTCTGTTTCCTTGAGGATAGTAATCTGAAGAATGCGACAATGCAATGCCATAACCATAACAGAAACCAATTAGCTCATGAAAAGATAAGTCAATTTATCATTCAGAAATGACCATGCTCTACATTGAAAGAGCTCTTTTTACATTAAACAAGTCCATGGAATGTTTGCCTGCTGTTCAAGAGCACATTAGCTATATTTTCTCTTATGTGATTGAGCTCAAAGCGGATTTAAGAAGTGGCCAGGATCCAATATCAAAAGCAACATGTTTGCCAGGTATAAAACTCAACTGTCCAGTCTTTAGTTCTTTCTCTGAAGCTTTTATTCTATTTGTCTGTTTCAAAGGCATTTCAGACATATATTTGCATCAGCGACATCAGATTTAGGCTTGAAGTGAATCACAGTAATTTACATTTGCAGATCTTAAATCTGTTTTGATCTTTCTCGGATTACCAAATAGGTGGTTTTCTAAGCCTTTTAGAATTTTAGTACTCAAGTCTTTCGTGAAGAATATTGTTAAATTTTTCTTTTATTAAAATCGCCTAGTTTTTATATAAAAACCTGAAACAAAGTGATTGATTACAAAAAGGTGTGCCAGGATGCTATCAAACCAGGATTATTTCCAGAAAATACCAATATATTAAAAGTAACTGTTTTCAACAGGACCATAATCTAGAGTGCAAAATCAGTTCCGAGATATCATGCATTACATCTCACCTTACAAAAAGTATCAAAAAGAGAACCAAAAAAAAACAACTGAAGCCGAAAAGGAAGCGAATGCAGGGCAAGAAAATCAGCTTACTGTAGGCTTGCTTGAACTCAGACTGAAGTGGCTCAGTCCAGCAATTCCCTTGATTGTCAGCATAGTTACCAGAAATGAGAAACAACTACCAGAATGGAAATGTGATAAGAAACGCTATTGGGGAGGTTGCAAATAAGAAACAGATTTTCCATACTTATGTTTCTAACTTTTGTTTTTTACATTCATCAAGTGTTGTACATCAAAGCTATATTTGGTGAAAAGCATGGATACTTGTTATCTTCAAACTTGTGCATTGTTCCATATTTCTTCCATTCTAGAACAATTATGCTAGTATAAAACTCCTCTTATACATTATAATATAATGTAGAGAGCATTGGCCTTACAATACCATATATTAAAGGAAGATAAACGCTGTCAAATGTAAAAGCTAGATGTTAGTCCTAATTTCCGTGAACCCCTACAAATTTTTTCTTAATTTCTATGTTCTTGATAATAAAATTTCTTCATATTACTCTGACCATATTACCATAATAAAAAGTATGTTATAAAGAAACTGCCCCTTCAATTGATAATTGTAGACTTTCGTAAATCTGTCCTTCAACTCCTAGTTATCTTTCCTCAATCCTTGGATTTCTTTGCGGAGTAGATGATTTGTTTTTGGATTTTAGGGCATTTGATTCTACTTCAAAATGGATTCAACCTACATCAAGTATTGGGCCGCCTCTCGCATATGTAAATAGTCAGTTGCAGCAGCATGGATACACCAGCAGATGATGATGGACATGGACAACAGCAGCTGCAGAAAACTGCATTGCCATCACATGGTTTTCCTTATTTTAATATTGTTTACCTCTATGCTTTTATTGAAGGAGTTAACGGTTTTAGTTTTCAGAATGCATGCTTTTAAACATTTTTTTATCTGTTGAAGGCGGATTGAAGGTTTTATTTTATGGGAGGTGGAGATGTTATAACACTGTACACACAACAGCTTGCAACCTGTTCACATTGCGAACAGGTTACAGCCCATTCAAATGCACGACAGCTTAGGGCCATTGCATTTCTTGTGACTATGATTGTCGGGCAGAGCTCCATGATCAGAAATCTCAAAGAGGTTCCTGAAGGAGAGCCTGCAAAGAATACTGTAGCGGCAGGTGTTTCTCCCTATTCTCTCCTGAAGTTTAGCGTAGGTATCATCAGTTATGGTATTGAGTTTCATGCCTTGTGGAATGTAGAAGGGTCTCTCACCTCAGCTAGCATGTACATAATTTGCTGTGGATGTTATAGCTGAATGCCACAATAAAACTATCATTTTGTTTTTTCCAAGACGCAGTGCCTTCTGAACAGGATATTTATAAATGGGAAAAGATTAATTGGGAAAACAGAGGTTTGGCCAGAGAATCGGTCAGAGGACTGAGGAAAGGATACATCTCTTGCATGTTCTTGTCCTCAGAATATGCCCAAGCTGTACTGCAGTATGGTACCTGGGTTATTTGTAGCCAAATCTGTTACCTACAAGCCTAGAGCTTTGACATTCACTTGGAGAGTCCTTCTTGATTCAAATATCCCATGTGGGTGGAGTTTCCTTTTTTAATCTAGCCTTAAGACCTTCTGTAAAGGAGATAGCTGGTGAACTTGGCAGAGTCGTCTGATTTGAAAACAACAATGACAAATTAGCCATCCTGCATGTGCACCCTTGGGCGTGTGTTGAAATGGACCTTACACAACCTCTCCCTGTAGCCGTTATGCTTGTTGGACGTGGGTTTGAGGTTCTACAACTTGTGGGTTTTCTTAACAAACCAATTGCTTGCTTTTATCGCAGAAAAGGACATTGATCAGGGATTGCCCTATCATGGAACCATGGAATCCCAATAGAGACAATGACAATGCTAAGATCAATAACACCTCACATGGGATGAATTACTCATGCTCTGGCTCTGGCTCTAGCGACAACCATCAAACAGATAAAGCCACACCTCCATATAAACAGACTTCTCAAACTACCTAGTCTAGTTACTCTGAATAAGCCTAATTCAAGTACAGTTATTCGGCAGCACTGGTCATCCATCTCTATATTTTAAACTCCTCTAGAGCCAATCCTTCCTAGAAGGAAATTGTGATTAGTGATGGCTCACATACAATTTGAAAAAGAAAAGAGTCCAGCTGACATATTAACTTTACCTCTTCGCCTTCAACTCTAGATGGACAGAGCTTCTCAACTCCTGTTTCTTCGGACAACAATGAACGTCAACTAGTTGTCGTTGATGCTCATCGTGCCGCAAGACACAAGTTAACATCAGCAGTTAGCTATACAGATATTTCAGCCAGAGGTGTGGACCAATCAGTAGTCTTGAACAATAGATTCTTGGCCCTCGGGTACAGAACTTCTCACTGTCTCAATGAACTGCAAAACGGTATGTTGGAATGGAAGGGTGCTATCCCTTCCTAAACGCTAATTCAAAGTTAGAAAAGTGATGAAACTTAATCCCGAGATTCTTTATCTTCAGGAGGTTAAAATCAGCAAAGCTAGACTTTCCGCTGCATTAAGGTGTATCTCAAGGGATCTACTATTTCTGCAAACATCCCACGAACATGGTGCGGGACGGGCAGTCCCGGGTCTTGCTCCTTGGCTACGAGAATAATCTGGATGATAAAGACGAGGATCATTTCATAGATGTGTGTGGGTTACACTGATGCCACAGAACAAACTCATTGGAGTATGCTAAATATATGCTCCAAACGATAGTCACTCAAGGCTTAATTTATGGAATTGGATGAGGAACTATCTCCCACATGGATTGTTGGTGGTGATTTTAACATGGTTGAGCATAAAGTTGACCATTCTTGGAATGAGAATGATCGTTTCTCCCAAGCTGAGTTTGATGAGTGGATCCTTTGCGAGAACACTCTAGGGGTTTATGACCCTCTAGTAGGCAAGTTCTCAACTCATTAAACATGCTCGCTTTACATGGTCTAAAATCCAATCAGTGCACCGTGTAATGTCCCTCTTTCTCGAATAGTTTGATCGAAGACCTATTAGTGCAAATTCATAGCACTCCCCAAAATGACCTTCAGATCTGCTTTTCTAAGGCAATGTCATTTGGTGTGATTGCACAACATTGAACTTTCCCAAAGTGTGGAACCTTTGCAAATGGGGAAAGCTCTCCAGAGAAGGCTGGTTCCTCTTCCTAAACTACCTACCACAAGCTATTCCAGTGCAGGCAAGCTAATCTAATCCTAATCTAACTTCCAAGGAGACAGGGAGAGAGAAAAACTGAAAAAATAGAGCCTACACTAAAACGGTGATACACCAGAGAAGGAAAATGTTGAACATCTATCAAAACTACCATGGAAACAAAGAGAGGTGAGCAATGGAAGGGATGGACAAGTGCATCACAAAACCAAGGATGGATTTCACACAAAAAATGTTCCAAAACTCCATGAACACAGCTCCAAAACCTGCAATGAACATCCAAACATGCACAAATACCTGCAATGAAGAGAGGCAAGAAGAAAACAACCAAAAACGAGCAAGGATGGACAAATGCATCACAAAACACATTTTTATTGCTCCAGAAGTTTGCACAAAACATCATTTCACGGGTAAGAGGCAAAAATGCCATTATAGAGCAGGGGAGGAGGTTCAAACTCCATTTTGACCCCAGGGAAGAAAAGAAGGGAGAGACAGAGAAGAATGATGAACAATTTTTACAAATGAGCCAAATCTGGTTTTTATCGCTCGAACAAAAAGAAAGAATGAGAAAACGCGGGCAAATTTGATATAAAACTTCAACCACCGACAAGATCCGTTTGATTGGCCTAGAAAATGATGGGTTTCCATGAAAAATCCCATACTTCAAGTACATTGCTTTGCAGAGCGAGAAAGAGGCCCATACTTCATTAATTTTAGTGGTTGGGGTCGTTTTCTGTAACTTTTCCATTCCAGAGACATTTTCTCAATTTTCTCCCATAAATCTCCATCAAAATTTGAAATTGAAGGGTCCATTGTGTGGAGAATTTCACCATCTTTCCAATGATATAAAATGCATGAAAATCGAGCTTTGGATCCAAAGATATGCCCCTCTGAAGATTTAGGGCAAAAATGGCGAAATTAGGGCAAAAATCGGGTTCACGGGCCAAATTTGAACTTTTCCCTCTTTTTTCAAATTGGGAAAATTTCCCAAAAATTCTCCATGCCCGCTCCTCCGATGACACGTGGCGCCCTCTGGTTGATCCGCGGCTTCAAAACAATATTTTGCCCCTTTTGCGAAATTGGGAAAATTTCCCAAAATCCTCTGCCGGTCCCACTTTCTTTGTTGATGATGTGGACACGTGGCGCCTTCTGATGCGGCGCGAGGTGCGGCTCAAGTTTTTACCTTTACGCTTTTATGGTTTTGGCAAAAAACCAAATATCCTTCCGAACCCCGACTCCCGGCTACTGATCAAACACGTGGCGCCTTTTGATTGCTTGGCGGGGACGCATTTCCATTTTTGCCTTTGACGCATTTTGACCAAATGCCAAAAACTTTAAGTCCTTTGACCCCACCGCTCCGCCTTGACACGTGGCATCATTTCATTTCCTACGGGCCTTAACCAATTTTGTTTCCTTTGTGGGCTTTCGGGCCGAATTTTTCCTTTGAGTTTTTTGCCCAAAAGGGCTAAGTGCCAAAAATTTTCCCACGGGTCCGCCTTGGCAAATTTTCCCTCCAAACTCCGCCGAGCCATAACTTGCAAAATACAAGGAGTTAGGAGGACTTCCTTACCTTTCTAGAAAGGGGAAAGAATTCTCTATCTGATGAAGCAATACCCAAAAAATTTTGAGTGCCTGAAATGTGTAAAAATTTGACTGAGGCACAAAAAGGAAGCTAGTTAACCCAAAATAAGAGGGAGCTTATTTTGGTTAACAATTTGCGACTCTCAGGGGTCATCTGCCTGCTAGATGAATGATCAGTGGCCTTTGAAGCATCCATTGGGCATGGAGTCAAGCCTGATAACCAATTCTAATTTGAACTATGAAAATCTAACCTTTAAGCCACTTGGAAACCCACTGAAACTTGGGTTGATCTTCACCAAAAATGCCACCTGAAATGGACTATGCAAGAGCAACCAAAACAACACCAAACAACTATGTACAAAATTGAAAATCATACATGCTCCAAATGGAACATGCAGTGTGCAAAAGCACTTCTTCTGCTAAAAGAAAACCTACCTACACTACTCTAACCAAGAGCAAAGGGAGCTAAACAAACCTGCAATTTGGTTGTGCAAAATAACTTCCTTTCCTCAAAATTGGCAGCCATGCAAATGATTTGGAATGAACATGGCTGGTTGGATGAGTGGAAAATCAACAAGAAGTTGGTCTTCTACCCAAATTAGCAAGGTGTCAACTGAAGACAAATCAAATACCTCTTTTAGTTGCTTTGCATTTGGATTGTAGAGGTATTGCAGCTGATCCTTGGTGCTTTGCATATCATCCTCATGCTTAGAAGCAAGCATGACTGGTTGTGGCTTCTCCTTTGGCTCCAATGATGCCAAATACCCGATTGGGCATAGTCGATCTTTTGATGTGCCCATTGCTCTGAAATTTAACTCCAAAATGGAGTCCTCTTGTAGACCTTCTTGGATGGATGGTGTGGAAGAAATGGTGGAACTCTTTTGTTGTTTTCCTTCCTCTTCCAATGAAGAACATGGAAGATTAAAATCTTCCAATCTTGGCTCCAAAAGGCTGCTATAAAATGTAGGCTACTGCAAATGAATGCTCTCCTTCATGGCAGTAGGTTCTTGTGTTTGGAAGATGGATGATGAAGGAGAAAACAATGTGATTTCAACTGGTTCCTCTCCATCAAAACAGTCCTCCAAATCTAACAGATAAACTGCCTCATTGTTGTCCTGCTGCAAATGCTCAACCTCCTCCATGGTGTTCTCTTGATTTGCAACTTGCTCACCATGGTTATCTTCATTCTCAAAGATGAAGTTTGAAAGATCAAACTCTTCTTCAACGTTGGAGCTCGAGAGAGATGAAGTGGAAGGAAGAACTGAAGGTTCTTCTATAGCCTGTTTTGTGTTCAAAGCTTTTGGACCTGCATTTTTCTCCTCCACAGCTGGAATGTGCTCCTCTTCTTTTGGATTTGGAGTAGCTTCTCCTTCCTCTGTTGCTTGAAGACAATCTTGCTCTTGATTGAACTCTTCCTCTAGCATGAAGTTTGTCAAATCAAACTCTTCAATCTGCTGCTCTAGAGGACAAGTTGGGGCTGCAAGATCTCTTTTAGAGCTTTCCTCTTCCATGGCTGATTGTGCAACTTGAATTGGATCAGCATTTCCTTCAAGTAGAGTGCCAACATGGACACTACATTCTGAGCAAATTGATTGCTGATCTGCTTCTTTTTGCTCTTCTTCTGCTGCAACAAAATCAGTCCTAACCACCATTTGTTCTTCAACCTTTACCTCCTCTGAAGGCTTAACCATCAAGGGGATCTTTGTAATCCCAAATTTAGCAGCCCAACTCTTCAAATTGTCTGTCATTTCTTTTCTGTTGGGCTCCTCTTTTGCTGTCCTTGACTGGCATTCTGATTTTTATCTTCCCAACATGGATTTGGGAATGCAAGAGGAGGGGTGGGTTGTAACTCAATTGATTTTGCAATTTTTGTGGTGGTGGAGGAGGTAGAACTCTTGTTTCTTTGGAAGGGATGACTTGTTTGGAAGGGAAAAGGACATAAGAATTGAGATGGGGTGGAACACTAGGGGATGGAGAAATGAAATCAACACTTGGGGCAACATTCAATGGGAAGCTTGGAAATTGAAGCCCAAATTGAGATGGTGTTGCTTTAGGAGTAGAGAGAAAATTACCAGATGATGGTGTAGGATCTACCCATTGACAAGGCTACCTGGCACCAAGTTTATAGGCCTCTATCTCTACTGTCCATTGTGCAAGTTGGGGCAGCATCTCAATCATGAAGTCTAGCTTCTCCTGAGGGCTGAAGTGTCTTGGAAAAGGGCCTCCCCATGGACAAGGTGCTCTGAAACCAATTTTGAAAGCCTCCATTTGAGTTATTGCTCTTGATTGCACCATGCCAATCTCCATCTTTTGGATCTTCTCCAAGAAATCTGTATTTTCTTCTTGATTGCCCTCATTGCATGCGTACCCTTGCTCTTGATATGTTTCATAACCAAACTGATTTTGGTATTTGCTCATATGGGTAAGCATGATGATTTTGAATTTGTTCAAAATGCTGATTTGAAGGAGTTGTAAAACATGTTGGAGGTGGAATATATTGTTGTTGTGAATGTGAATTCCATGATGGAAATGAAGTCATGATTGCACAACTTCATGGAATGGAAAAGAGTGAAAGGGATGGAAAGAAGAATGAATGAAAAATGAATGAAAATGAATGGAAAGAGGGTTTGCAACTTCAGAGATGGGTATTGATCAGATGGAGTCGCCAGATGTGTTTGAGAATGCCTCCAAAGGCTGAAATCTTCACAGGAACACACCAACCTGCAAAAGATGAAGTGGAAGACCTCTAAGGTCCCACCGGGCGTGCCAAAACTGTTAGTGCAAATTCACAGCACCCCCAAAATGACCTATGGATCTGCTTTTCTAAGGCAATGTCATTTGGTGTGATTGCACAACATTGAGCTTTCCCAAAGTGTGGGACCTTTGCAAATGGGGAAAGCTCTCCAGAGAAGGCTGGTTCCTCTTCCTAAACTACCTACCACAAGCTATTCTAGTGCAGGCAAGCTAATCTAATCCTAATCTAACTTCCAAGGAGACAGGAGAGAAAGAAAACTAGAAAAAATAGAGCCTACACTAAAACGGTGATACACCAAAGAAGGAAAATGTTGAACATCTATCAAAACTGCCATGGAAACAAAGAGAGGTGAGCAATGGAAGGGATGGACAAGTGCATCACAAAACCAAGGATGGATTTCACACAAAAAATGTTCCAAAACTCCATGAACACAGCTCAAAAACCTGCAATGAACATTCAAACATGCACAAATACTTGTAATGAAGAGAGGCAAGAAGAAAACCAAAAAAAATGAGCAAGGATGGACAAATGCATCACAAAACACGTTTTTTATTGCTCCAGAAGTTTGCACAGAATCATCATTTCACGGGTAAGAGGCAAAAATGCCATTACAGAGTAGGGGAGGAGGTTCAAACTCCATTTTCAACCCTGGGGAAGAAAAGAAGGGAGAGGCAGAGAAGAATGATGAACAACTTTTTACAAATGAGCCAAATCTGGCTTTTATCGCTCGAACAGAAAGAAAAAATGAGAAAACACGGGCAAATTTGATTTAAAACTTCAACCACCGACAAGATCCGTTTAATTGGCCTGCAAAATGATGGGTTTCCATGAAAAATCCCATACTTTGAAGTACATTGCTTCGCAGAGCAAGAAAGAGGCCCATACTTCATTAATTTTGGTGGTTGGGATCGTTTTCTGCACTTTTCCATGCCAGAGACGTTTTCTCAATTTTCTCCCACAAATCTCCATCAAAATTTGAAATTGAAGGGTCCATCGTGTGGAGAATTTCACCACTTTCCAATGATATAAAATCATGAAAAATCCGAGCTCGGATCGAAAGATATGCCCCTCTGAAGATTTAGGGAAAAAATGGCGAAATTAGGGCAAAAATCGGGTTTGCGGGCCAAAATTTGAACTTTTTCCCTCTTTTTTCAAATTGGGAAAATTTTCCCAAAAATTCTCCGCGCCCGCTCCTCCGATGACACGTGGCGCCCTATGGTTAGATCATGGCTTCAAAAACAATATTTTGCCCATTTTGCAAAATTGGGAAAATTTCCCAAAATCCTCCGCCGGTCCACCACTTTGCTGCTGATGTGGACACGTGGTGCCTTCTGATGCAGCGCGGAGGTGCGGCTCAAGTTTTTACCTTTGGGTTTTTTTGGTTTTGGCAAAAAAACAAATATTCTTCCGACCCCCCGACTCCCGATGCTGACCGAACACGTGGCGCCTTTTGATTGCTTGGCGGGGACACATTTCCATTTTTGCCTTTGACGCATTTTGACCAAACGCCAAAAAACTTAAAGTCCTTCCGCCCCCGCCGCTCCGCCTTGACATGTGGCATTATTTCATTTCCTGCGGGCCTTAACCAATTTTGTTTCCTTTGTGGGCTTTCGGGCCAATTTTTTTTTTTAGTCTTTTGCCCAAAGGGCTAAGCGCCAAAAATTTTCCCGCGGATCCGCCTTGGCAAATTTTCCCTCCAAACTTCATCGAGCCATAACTTGCAAAATACAAGGAGTTAAGAGGACTTCCTTACCTTTCTGGAAAGGGGAAAGAATTCTCTATCTGATGAAGCAATACCTAGAAAATTTTGAGTGCTTGAAATTTGTAAAAATTTGGTGAGGCACAAAAAAAGAAGCTAGTTAACCCAAAATAATAGGGAACTTATTTTGGTTAACAAGACCTTTGGTCCTTTTTGTCTACCCGACGGCCAAAGGGTGGGTTCAAGGGTGACTTAGGTTTATTAATTTTATTATATTGTGCTTAAAATAAAATAAATTATCACTAAAGCACATATAATGAATTAATAGACTTAATAAGTGACTTCGACTTAGGAAAGTACATGGGAATAAATTAATAAATTATTTAATGTGCTTTCCTAGGCAAAAAGTGCAACTTGCCTTGGGATGTGATTAAATAAGCCAAAAAGTGCAACTTGCATTAGGAATGGAGAAAATTAATTAAAAATAACTTATATTCCTTGGGAAATGTGTGACTTGCATTTTGGAAGGGTTTTTGGCTTATAAGGGAAAAGTGTGACTTGTCTTTGGCATTCATTCTCGAATAGTTTGATCGAAGACCTTTGGCCCTTTTTGTCTACCCGACGGCCAAAGGGTGAGTTCAAGGGTGACTTAGGTTTATTAATTTTATTATATTGTGCTTAAAATAAAATAAATTATCACTAAAGCACATATAATGAATTAATAGACTTAATAAGTGACTTCGACTTAGGAAAGTACATGGAAATAAATTAATAAATTATTTAATGTGCTTTCCTAGGCAAAAAGTGCGACTTGCCTTGGGATGTGATTAAATAAGCCAAAAAGTGCAACTTGCCTTGGGAATGGAGAAAATTAATTAAAAATAAATTATATTCCTTGGGAAAAGTGCGACTTGCATTTTGGAAGGGTTTTTGGCTTATAAGGGAAAAGTGTGACTTGTGTCGGCATTCATTCGGATTATTATTGTTTTCTTTCCCGGCAGTTGGAGCTTGCAACTTTCCAGACAAATCCAAGGACGAAAACCCTCTAGATTATTCCTCTTGTGGACGAAAACCCGGAGTGAGAGGGGTTTCTATTCAAGGAGCTTCATTGTATTCACAGGTTTTGTTTATCATTCTGCAAAGATCAGAAAGAGAAATAAATTGCAGCAGTGGGCATTAAGACAACTTCCAGAGTGGGGTGATTTATTCTACAGTTGTTTTATGCAGTATCTGAGGTATTTTTCATGCTAGTTTATTATTGTATCTTCCAACGATCAAATATATACCAAAGCGATTTGATTTGAATAAATTCTAGCAGGGTTTTGGGCAATATTTTGTTATCGTTCCATTTGTAGACTTACGGCTCTTTTTGCCGTAAATATTTGCCATTATAAATCAATATAAAATTCACGGCTGAATTATTTGTGAAGAAATTTGTCTCTTTAAACCCTAGGCGCATTTCCTTTAGCTATCCAAAGTGTTAGGGGTTTATTTTTATTATATTGTGTGCAGTGAGAGAATGGTATTCTATGATTTCTATTGACATTGCCAGTATAGTTCCAAGCCTGAAAATTATAATTAAAAAAAATCAGGCAACAGGGTTTGGGATCTTTCAGTGGTATCAGAGCAGTGTATTCTCCCAGCCTGTGTGGGAAGGTACCAAAGTTTTTTATTTTAAAAAAAAAAAAAAAACAGATTTGAATGCAGCCAAGAGAGATTGGCCCACACCGATACTACACCCGCAGACGAGCACGACTTGAGGCTAGTTTTGAAACAGGTGTCAGGGTTGAAATTATGGGTGATAGACAGGAGAGTCCTCCTCGGGATGAGCGGCAGATCTAGACAGAGAACTTTTCAGGACTATGGTAGCCACTCAGCAGCGGTTGATTCAGTCCATGGAGCGTATGGGTTCTACTCTGGACAGGTTGGTCTTGGATAGGCCAAGAGATAGACATGAGAGAGACAGTTCGTATCAGTTGCCAGTAGTCACAGGGGGCACAACAAATCACCTTCGAGATTGGTAGTGTGAGGGGATCACCTCGCCGTGAGAGGAGGCCTACCCAAACAACAAGAAAGAGGCATATGCAGCCTGACCTAGTTTTTGCCTAGAGAGGATCCGCCAGAGATTGAGGTTCCGCTTGAGGAAGTGACCTTCCAGGATAATGTTATGGCAGCCAACAATGAGTGGAGGAGTTTACCACAACATGTGAGGGACATTTTTCCCCTTCCGCAATATTGTGCTCAGAGGAGGGATAGCTTGAGGGCTAGACAGGACAGGAGGCCTAAAGCACAACAAAATAGGGAGCTGAAGCAAGTTACCAATAAGGTGACTCTTTCCACTTTTGATGGTAGCGGAAAGATCAGTGTCAGGGCTTGGATTCATAAGCTCGACACATATCTTACCCTCAAGCCCATGCAGGAACGGAGGCTATACAGATTCGCTACTCTACACCTTGAGGGTGTAGCTTATGATTGGTGGCATCATGGGTTGATTACACAGAACCATAATCTTCTGCAGTCTTACAGAGAGTTCAGTGAGAGACTGATAGCGAGATTTGATCGCAAGGATGTGGAGTTGTACTACAGGGACTTGGCTCAGCTCCACCAGATGGGACATGTTGATTCATACATCAATGAGTTCCAACGCATAGCAGTGATGGTTCCAGAGATGCCGGAAAAGCGTGTGGTGATGCTCTTTATAGAGGGACTACATGATAGATTGAGGGGTTTTGTCAAGGCTCTTAAGCCTGGAACTTTGCATGAGGCCATTCAGACAACATTGGACTTAGACACTACTCCATTTCAGCCCCAAAAGAAAAATGTCAAGAATGAAAAATCAGAACAACATGAAAGTGAGCAGCCCACTTCTTCAAAGGTTGAATCTACACCAAAGATGGACCTTGAAACGAAGAATGACCTTCGTAGAAAAAACTTATGTTTTCATTGCAAAGATCCTTGGGGACCGGGTCATAGGTGTCTTGGAAAGGGTAAGATACATCTCATTGAGGTTGTTTCAGATGTGGATGATGATACTAATTCAGAAAATGAACATGGACAGCCAGCGCCAAACATTGAAAATGATGGTAGACTCACTTATCTTTCAGGAGCACCAAGGTATAATCCATTCATGTTTGAAGGTACAATGTTCGGGTGTAAGGTCATGGCACTTCTTGATAGTGGATCTACACACAATTTCATGGATGAAGGTTTGGTGATCAAAAGAGGTTTGCATTGTTATAATTTTGAAGGCTTTGATGTGACTACAACAGGTGGTCTCACTATTCCTTGCAAGAAGAAAGTAAACCAAGTTAGCATTCTATTTGGTGGGTATACACTTTGTGATGACTTCTATGTTATTGACTTGAAGGATAACAATGTTGTGCTTGGTATGCAATGGCTACATTCACTAGGAAAAGGCACCCAAGATTTGCAAGCTATGGATTTGAGTTTCCATCAAGAAGGGGAGCAAGTCACCATGAGAGCAGCCAAATACACGCTGCCCCATCAAATGACAGCCAAGTCTATGATAGTTATGGACAAAAAATCATCTCATGAAGACATCTATGAGGATTTTTCACTACATATCAGTATGGGACAGCAAGAACAGGGTGAAGATTATGGCAAATTGGGGGCATACTTGAGGAGGATTGTGGCACTTTTTATGAGTAAGTTGCACAAGTTCTATTTTGCAGACTTTGAGCAGTTTAGCACATAGTGCATATGAAGTCATTCAAAAAGCTTAGGTTGATTTGGGATCCGGGACTTGATTGGTATGCAGATCTGATATTGCTTGTGGGCAAGCAATCTCGGGAAGGGAGGACTGTAATGTCCCTCTTTCTCGAATAGTTTGATCGAAGACCTTTGGCCCTTTTTGTCTACCCGACGGCCAAAGGGTGGGTTCAAAGGTGACTTAGGTTTATTAATTTTATTAAATTGTGCTTAAAATAAAATAAATTATCACTAAAGCGCATATAATGAATGAATAGACATAATAAGTGACTTCGACTTAGGAAAGTACATGGGAATAAATTAATAAATTATTTAATGTGCTTTCCTAGGCAAAAGTGCGACTTGCCTTGGGATGTGATTAAATAAGCCAAAAAGTGCGACTTGCCTTGGGAATGGAGAAAATTAATTAAAATAAATTATATTCCTTGGAAAAGTGTGACTTGCATTTTGGAAGGGTTTTTGGCTTATAAGGGAAAAGTGCGACTTGTGCGGCATTCATTCGGATTATTATTGTTTTCTTTCCCGGCGGTTGGAGCTTGCAACAAATCTTTCCGGATTATTCCTCTTGTGGACAAATCCGAGTGAGAGTGAGAGGGTTCCTATTCAGGGAGCTTCATTGTATTCACAAGTTTTGTTTATCATTCCGGCAGTATCAGAAAGAGAAATAAATTGCAGCAGTGGGCATTCAGACAACTTCCAGAGTGGGGCGACTTATTCTACAATTGTTTTATGCAGTATCTGAGGTATTTTTCATGCTAGTTTATTATTGTATCTTCCAACATCAAATATATACCAAATCGATTTGATTTGAATAAATTCCAGCAGGGTTTTGGGCAATATTTTGTTATCGTTCCATTTGCAGACTTCTGGTTGTTTTGCCGTAAATATTTGCCATTATAAATCAATATAAAATTCACGGCTGAATTATTTGTGAAGAAATCTGTCTTATTAAACCCTAGGCGCATTTCCTTTTTGCTATCCAGTGTTGCAGGGTTTGTTTTTATTATATTGTGTGCAGTGAGAGAATGGTATTCTATGATT
Source organism: Taxus wallichiana var. yunnanensis (assembly GCA_018340775.1). Lineage (NCBI taxonomy): Eukaryota > Viridiplantae > Streptophyta > Pinopsida > Cupressales > Taxaceae > Taxus > Taxus wallichiana. Next base: position 651,583,192 of record CM031242.1, read on the forward strand.
TCTATTGACATTGCTAGTATAGTTCCAAGCCTGAAAATTATATATTAAAAAAAAAAATCAGGCAACAGGGTTTGGGATCTTTCATACCGAAAAAAACTTAGTAAGCTTTATAGATTATATCCAATTCATTATTTCAGTCTCTCGCCAAATATACATAGGACTTTGATTGAACAAGATTTATCCACTACTCTTTCAGACCACACCCTTATCAGTCTTTCTTTCCCACTCAATGAACATAAGGATCTCAATTTTGATCCTCATTTCAAACTCAATGTCCCTCATCTAAAAAAGACGGTTTGCCTTCATGCTCTGCAATCGATTTGGTTGTTTGTGCATTAATCTTCCCAAGAAGAAAAATGGATAGATTGGTGGACCAGCATGCTGTCCAAATACACAGTTTTCCTCGGGGTAATTCAGAAAATTAATAGCCAACAAAAGAGACGAAGAGAACAAGCCTCACAAAACAACTCTCTAAAGGAGGCGCTTTCACATGTTGTTGAATCCATGGAATGAAAGTTTGCAAAAGAATCTCTTTGATTGAAACATTTCTTCGAGAGTTCAAAATTTTTAAGTAACAAGGAGCTAAAGTTAGATCTCCCTGAATTGATTTCAAGGAGGGGATAGAAACTCCAAATGTTTCTTTCAATACCTCAAACACAAACACAGAGAAAAGCACATCCTTCCAATGCAAAGCTCAAATGGGAGACTTGAAACCTCAATAGATGGCACTAAAAACATTTTCCCCCTCACTATCGAATCCTATTTAAAGATTCCCCAATCGAGGACAATACTCGGTTTGAACTAGACAAAGCTATCAGCAATTGTGTCTGATCAAGATATCCAAAGAGACTAATTGAGTCTAGATCATCTTCTCATGCCCGAGGAACTTGAACAGGCATTGTTTTCCATGGCCAAAAATAAGAGTCCCGGGCTTGATGTGCTTCCTACCAAATATTTTCAAGCAAGGCGGCCCATCCTCCACATTGACTTCTACCAAATGTATCTAGTAGTTGAGTCATCAAGATCCTTGGGGAAGGATATAAACAATGGATTAATTAAGCTTATTCGGCAGATTGTAATAGAGATTGTGTGCCAAGGTGGCATCCTATTACCTTGCAACACCTCTTTTAATGTCCCTTTCCTACGCCAAAGGCCTAAGGGCCAAGTCGAGTCCAAGCCTTGGTCATACCCAAGGGGCTATGGATGCTGGGAGCTATTGGGTATGAATATCTAGTCCATTTTGTTATAATTCTTCATTGACATATGCAAAAAGGTGTGTTGGAAGGACTAGATGTTATGTTTTGTCATTAGGAAGGGGCCACATGGTACTAATATTCTAATTTTGCATTTGGGGGTCACTTTTGGACCATGGTGACTTAAAAAGGAAAAGTAACTTTAGTTACTTTTATTTTATTGGCCCTTCCATGGAAAGAAATGCGTCTAGGGTTTATTGGGGCTCTTTTGCCTTGGAGAAGTATATAAGGAGCTGGGGGAGAAAGGAAAAGGACTTTTGCATACATAATTATTTTCCTTCACGTGCAACTACTGTTTGCAAATCTACAGCTTGTGGAGTGAAATCCCACAAGAACCCTAGCTTCGGTGGTGAGAGATCCATCCCTAGCTAGCAGGGCATTCTTCGGTAGTGAGAGATCTACCCTAGCTTGTCATTTTGGAGCCGCTTTCAGGGCTGTGTTACAGAGATATTATCAGAGGTTTCAGAGGAAGGGTTTTGAGGGTTTTGGGGCATTTGGGGAAGATAATCAGAGGGTTTTCAGATCAGATTTACGGTAGCCATTTGGGCAGGGCTTAACATCACTTTGAAGGCATCTTCATCAATTTCCAACCCTTTTCCAAGCTAGGCAACTTGCAACCTTTATTTGGAGGGTTTCCAGTTGGCCATTTTCAGATCTGAAGGTTGAAATATCATTTCCTATATTTGTAAATGTTATTTCCAAAGTCTCATAATTTTTGCTCTTGTATTTGGAGAGTTACGAATTTTAGAAGTTTTCCAGCTGTCTAGGGCACGCTGTAATTTTCTGGCAGCATTTTAATTTCTGAAAAATTCCAAAAACAGTTTTCTTATGTCCTTTATAATATTAGCAAGCTCTCTTTAAATTTTCAAGTAATTCGGGTGGATATTTTGGGAGATATTAATTTTCTTTAGTTCGCTGCCCTAACTGTAAAAATCTGCAAAAATCAGTATTTTATTTGGCTGCAAATTTTCAATATTTTGTGCATTTTTAAGTGGTATCCCACAAGGGATATTTCACTCTTACAAGATTATTGTTAAAGCTTTGGCTACTAGAATAAAACAAGTGGCTAAAGACATCGTTAGACTCAATCAAACTGTATTTCTTGGAGGCAGATTTATCCTCAATCATTTAATTTTGGCGTGGGAAGCTGCTGATTGGGGACATTGATCTTCCCCAACAAAGCAATATTCTAAATTCTCACTTTGGTGATGATAGTGTACTCTCTCCAAAATGAGGAAACTGAAGTGAACAATGCTCTTGGGATTCTTGACATCTTCTGCAAAGCTTCTAAGTCACAACTAACACCACATAAAACTGAATTCATTACCAGTGGTGAAAATGCCCCATAATGGCTTCCCAAACAAAGGAAACAGCTGAAACACGACGACATTATGAGATACTCGGAAATTCCCTTTGGTATCACACTTTCTCAAATGCGGGATTGGTTTTTACACAGGTTTAATAGAAAAATAAATAGCTAGGAAAATTTCTTTCCTTGGCTGGCAAAAATAAATTCTTCTTAGCCACTCATGTTTATGTTTCCTCATCTTGGCTTCCCTCCAAGACTTGCTATCTCAAGCAAGTGAGAAAGGTGAGACAATTTTTATAGGCCAAGTATGATGGTAGTAGAGGCATGCGAGCGGTTTCTTGGGCTATTTGCATCCAACCAAACAGAAGGGAGGGCTGGGTATCATAGACCCATAAACCCAAGGCAAATGCCTAGTTGCCAAATGGATGATTAGAGCCTTAGTTGGAAACAAACCATGGAAGATTCTTCTTAGGCAGCATGTTCAAATGGCTACTATGAAAGCAAAATGGCAAAAGGTTAACATTCAAGATAAAATCTTGATTTCCAAATTCAGCCTTTGGAAGGCATGATAAGAAGTACCTGAGCTTCTTAGTTGGAAAGACACCTCCCTTAGACATGGTTTAAGCTTCCCAAACATCTCTATTTGGTGGAATCAATTAATCAAAGTTAATGATCTGCCCTTAGCTCTTCTTAGGTCTCTGCATGGATTAAAATTGTTCAACAAAGATATCCATTCTTTCAATGAATTTGGGTTCCTCTTTCGATGGACTGTTCTCCTTGGCCAAGTATAAAAATACCTTCCAGCTCACCAATAAAGATAAACTAGTCATCTCCAAGATCATCTTGGTGGTTAATGAAGAACTTCTAATCAAGATATCCCAGGAAATTCCTTGCAATTTTATCAAAGATTGGAGATGGTCTAATGGTGCCCATTTTGATGGATTCACCGTCAGAGTTTCAGGCGTTCACCTCCTCCCTATCATTCACATTCAGAAGAGATTAAACTTGAAATGGAAGTGCAATTTTGCCGAACACAGTTGTTTTTGGCTCAGTAATAACATCTGGAACTTGAAAGCTGAACCCAATACACAGTTATTAACCTGGAGATTTCTTCATTACAAGATTCCTACAATTGAAAGATTTAAATTTCTGCAAAATAGCAGACTGGCATGTCCATTCTGCAGTTCCAAGGAGACAATTTTCCATGTGTTTTGGACCTGCAAGTTTGTTAAGATTATTTGGGACAAAGTTCCACAGGAACTACCAGCTCTCTTATCTTATAAGTTGTCATAGAAACGAGCTCTGCTTGGGGTGGGGATATCCACAAATATAATTTCAGGAACTTTCAGGCAGATTATTATTAAGAATATATGGAAAAATTGGTCTCATTCATGTTTCTATAACAACATTATTCTATAGTTAACTACTTTACTCTGACTCCCCTTTTCAGTTCTTTTTGAATTATGTCCTTCAAACTAATCTTCTTGCCAACGAAGACATGGAAAGCCAAATGAAAAGGATCAGCTTGCATCTGGCATGCCTAACAGAGACCTGAGATAATCTTGCAACTAAGTCAGAGAAAATCAACTCTTATGTGAAGCTTAAAGGTCGGCAACAAGTGCTCATCTTACCTGATGAACTATGGCTGATTTCTTGCTCTCTTATTGCTTTTGTGCCGTGCTTCAGGCACTGTTTATAGTTCTATTTGCATTTGTTTGGTGGCTGCTCTATTTGTAGCAGACCAATTCATGGGGGCTTCTTGATGCTCTGCCATTGTTTCCTTTTGCTGTTGTTTTGACTGTCAGATTTCTCCAATATAAATTAAAAAAATTTGGACAGTGCGGATACTTGCTAGTGAAGTACAATAAGTAACAATGAGTCTTTTGAAATTGTTTGGTTTCTTTGTTTTCTTAATACATTTTTCTTTCTTGGGTAGAGGGAGAGAACAAGATGGGATGGGATGAATTTGTTGTGTGCACGTTATGGAATTAAAATGTGGACTTGCACGTTTCATGTGCAGGTGATGGAACTCAAGGCAACTAGGCATATTCAGGATGTGACATCCAGAGATGTACGGTCGCCTTCCTGCTAGCCTTTGGAACTTGAAATGCAGAGAGTGCAGATAATTGATTCCGTAACATACAAACTCATACCTTTCTGTTGTTCAAAGGAGATTCTGTAGATGCCATATACATGGTGTTAGAATTGAAGAGATTGTCACCATTTCCACTGAGCCTCAGCATTGCCCTCAAGTAGAACTCCATCATAATCCATATAGAAAGGAAACTTCAGAGGTAAAAAGAAGCAACCGTTTTTGAGCTCAAATCATGTTGAGCCCTATATTCACTCGGTGTTCTTGGGCAATAAATACTCTTGAGCTCAATGAGTATCCTTGGTAAAGAAATACCAGGAAGCTCAAGGAAATCATTAAAATGGAGATAGAGAGGTTAATTTGTCGGAAAAAGCTGACTTTCCAATGCATGAGAAGGGATTTGTTTGTTCACGGTAAACAATTCCATAATATTTTCAAGACTGCTGCACAAGAGATCATTACTAGTATTCACTCTTATGTGATTGAATTCAAAGAGTGAGCGGCCAAGCTTCAATGTCAAAAGCAACTTCTAATCTTTGAGGTACAAAAAGTGTCCAGTCTTCAATTTAATCTTATGATCTTTTACTCCGCTCTATGAGAATTTCTTTTACATAGGTTTGCGTAAGTAAATATCAGATTCAGGCAATCTTGAGGTTAATTTATGGCTACAAACTTACAGGTCTTGGATCATTTCTCCATCCTCGTTATATTGACTAAAAGGATATTTTAAGTCCTTTAATATCCTCTATGCCCATCCGAAAGAGTAATTTTGTTGCTAAACGTGGTCTTCATATTCCCTTCTATTTTCTGTGAAAGAGTTTGGAGTTTGTTCCAAGTCTCTCCTGGAGTTTGGCATAATTATTCTATGGCAGGGTATTGAAACAGTATATTTCCTATTCTCGACTGAAAAGTACAAAAACTAAGAAAAGCCTTTGCTTTTGAAATTGATTACTTCTTTGTTTTCTTATTCATTTTTTTGTGTTTTGGGGAAAGGGAGAGAAGGGGTGGTTTGGGATGCATCTGTTTTGCAGGTGGTGGGGAATTAAAATGTGGATAAAATGCAATTGTTGTGCAGGTGGTGGGGAATTAAGATGCAATTATTGTGCAGGTGATGGGTCTCAAGACAGATGGACACTGTAAATTACTCAACCGTCATGTGCCAGCAAATCATGTACAATTGCCTTCTTGCTGCCCTTCAAAATTGCATGATAAGAGACTGTAGAAAATTGAGCTATGGGATACCTGCTATATCTTATTAACGTACAAAAGTCTGAACTTCTTTTTGTTCAAAAGAGACTGCAGACCTCATACGTGGAGGTAGAATTGAGGAGGTGGCCGTTCCTTCAAAAGACTTTATTCGAGGATTTTGAATAGCTCTGATATTTAAGACAATCGGATTACCATTCTAGCTTCTAAGGCCGTGGTCCCATGCTGGGGGCTTGCTATTTTTATTCAGTGGGTGCTGCTGAGCAAAAATAGGAGCTTAAGCCAGTTTGCGGTCCCATGCAAGTTTGTGTTCAGCGGTTGCTCTAACAGGAGCTTAAGCCAGTTTGTGGTCCCATGCAAGTTTGTTTCAGCTGTTGCTGCAGAGCAATTACAGTAGAGTAATGTCAATCACAATCTCACAGCATTATATAGAGAGGGTGAGCAGTCTGTCCCCCTGCCCCCAATTATGATCATACAATGCCAATGCCATCCGTTGCCAATCTCAATCACAATCTCACATCTTTATGGAGCAGGTGAGCTGAAGGAGGTGCTAAATACAGTGCATGAAGCAATATCTATGCTAAACCTTTTATAAAAAGGCTGCATTGAGATAAGCAACGTGTTACATTAAAATGTAAAACCTACATCTGTGCGTAACCCTGAAGACTAGTAGTCAAAATCTTTTTGTAAAGTCTTTGGACAAGGCTTCTGTTTATAAACCGATCCCATACCTGGCAACAAAAATAAAACCTCGAAGGAAAGTCCATTAAAGAAACAAGAGATTGCATCCAACTAAGATTTTTCAAGGCAAGAAAATTCAGCAAACAAATGAGAAAATTCATAAATACATATCAATGCCTAGAAATATATTTCGTTTGATGTTTGTTGCATGTTAAATTAATGTTTTTACTTAATTATGTTGCCGCTACTATCTACAAAATTGTCTCTCATGTTTCTTTATAGAACTCTCTTTTATCCTCAAAAAGTTGTATTTAATGTATTTAACACTCCCATCAATCCCTTCATTGTCAGTTATGAATATTGGTTTTTAATTTTATTTCCCCAAATCATATCTTAATTTTACTAATCTCCCCTTATTTTTTATTTTATATACTTAAGTGCTCATATTAATTGGGAAGGATGCATTGGGCAACTTCTCATCAGCATTATCTTATCTCCTTGCCAATATATAATTGAAGAAAAAGAAACTCTTACATTGGGCAACTTCCAATCAATAGTATCTTATCTCCTTGCCAATATACAATTGAAGAAAAAGACACTCTTATGAATTATTATACATCAATGTATAAAATGCCAATGCCCCCAATTATAATCATACAATGCCAATGCCATCTATTGCCAATCTCAATCACAATCTCACAGCTTTATGTAGCAGGGTGCGTTGAAGGAGGTGCTACACATTCTAATTACTACACACCCTCACCCGCAATGCCATTTGTTGCCAATCTTCATAGCACTAAACATATGTTATAAATAGGTGAATATGACATTCAACGTCAATTATGAATGATGCCAAAGAGAACCCACATCCAATAAATGCAAAAGTAAATAAGAATCTATAATAACAACAAGAAATACATAAGCTCTTCTACCTATAATACAGATTAAAGGATTCAATTTCTAATCTAGCAGAAACATATTAAAGGAGAAGCAAAAAAACACCCACTTCAAATGCATGCTCATTCCAAAAAAAAAAAAGCCATTTTGTTTTGCATAAATATACAATAACATTGAAGTACAAAAACATTCACAAAATTTGAAAATGGATTGAGCATAGATTAAAATACTAACCACATGAAAGACCTTAACACAAAACTGCCCATGAAAGATCAAATGCTTCTTAAACCAAAACTTAATCAATCCCAACATCATGGGGAATCAAAAATCCATTACACTCTGTTTCAATTTTCACTCTTAAATTGCATTTCAAGTCTCTCTAATAAATTTATTGAAATTGAAATGACAAAAAACTAAGTTGTATCATTACAGCAATGATTATCCATTATTATTTGCAAAATGTGAAAGCATAGTTAAAGTAGAAAAAAAAATTATATGGTCCACTCCATTCCTTCCATTGACAAATTCCATTAATGTCAATCAAGCTACTGTTGCAGTTGGATCGCTTGAGCCTTCTTCATTGGTTGATACATTGTATTCATTGTCATTGACATCAACTGCATCACAATCATCCTCTTCATATGTTAACAACATATTATGCAATATGCAACACGACAAAAATTGTTTTTAGCATTTTCCAAATTAGGCTGAGAAATCTTGGAATGAAAAATGTGCCATATGTTCTTTAGCCTTCCAAATGCACATTCAACAACAATTCTTGTTGAGGATAACTTAAAATTGAAATCTCTTTGACTGTTTGTTGACGCTCTAGGAAAAGGAGTAATTATCCATGGTAATAATGGATAACCGCCATCACCAATAATATATTCTCTCATGGTTGTTGAACCAATGGAAATGGAAGGACCATTTAGCCTCTCCCCACCTTCACACAATCTGTAAAAAGAAGAATTCCGCAAGAGTCTAGTATCATTGACTGAACCAAGCCACCTAGTGAAAACATCCATGAAACGCATATTACTATCGACAATGGTTTGCAATGACATACTATAGTTATGATCTTTATCACACTCATTAGATAGAAGTTCAAATTGGATGTGAGTTACATCTATAGCACCACAACAATTTGGAAAGCCTTGTTTTTTCTAAAAACCTTCTTTCACATGCTCAATCATTAAATTGTTACTTGGCCATTGTATATGACTTCTCAAGTGCATAGAATTTATGAAGTTATTTATAATTACGCCAAAAGGCGTGTTCTCTGTGAGAAAATCGGAGGGTTTCTGACACGGACGAAGACAGCAATGGCCGAGATCGTTTGGTCGACGATGTCCGGATTGTTTTCTTCCCTACACGTGGCGCGCGTTCACTCTGTTTGTTGTTGTCATTGTCAAGTTTTCGTAAGGAAATGGCAAGATAAACCAATATAAAATGCGGTTTCATTCCAAAGGGCACGACCAACGAGCAGACACTGTATGCGTATTAAAAACAGATTGTAACACCAATTATTTCGATCGACACTGATAAATTCAAAGAAAACAACAAACCCGATTGAAAGAAAGATCCACGCACCATTTCTCTTCTGAGCTCCTGCCTGTAGCCGAGCTCGTTGAGACGCTTCTCCCCTGAATCCATTCCCTGACCTGCCGACTCACTAATTTCGCCTCCTGAGGCCGAGCTGATTTGACCGTTCGAATCCATGAGTTTAGTTGCATTGAATGATGAGAGCAAAGGAGCATTAATACTGATGCCATCCGGAGAAGAATTCGTCGGCAGACACGGTTTGTCTCAGCGATTGACCGAGGAAAAAAAATCTAGAGATCGCTACGGGTTCGAATCCCACCCGCGCCGTTCTCCGTCTTTTCCTAATCTTCAAAGAATGCGGTGTGAAATGAAGGAAAAGAACGAAGACAATGAACTCACTCTGGGCAATTTAAAATGTCAATCCGCGAAATATTCAAAGTTCATGGAAATAGATGTTTATTTGGATGATAAATGGAGCAGATTGAACAAGCTCTATTTTAGCTTTCTCAGAGAATCTCCCGAGTTTTTGCCAGACTATGGACGTCTTTTGCTCGAATACGGGAAAGACGGTGTCCTCTGTCTCAGGTCTTAGAGATTTCATGGCGGATTAGTAATTTCGAGATAACATGTTTGAATATTTAATATTAGGTTTCATAAATCCATTCTAGCTTATGTTACTGCATATAAATATTATTTATCAACATTGCCATAGTAACTCACTAACATTTTTAGCCTCTGTAGTTAAGGTTGCATAGGCATTTAATTTTGTCTAATTTCGTCCCGTTAATCTAAGTGTATTTGTGTAAATAAGAATTATTGGGATTTTATTTTTTATTTTGACGTACGGTAATATTTTTACGCCGAAAGGCGTGTTTTTAGTTAGAAAGCCCGGCCCCCTTTGACAGCCGACAAGACATCAACGTCTGCGATTGTTTGGTCGACGATGTCCGGATTGTTTTCTTCCTTGCACGTGGCACGCGTTCAATCTCTTTGTTGCTGCCACTGTCAGGTTTTCGTAAGGAAATGACAATTTCTGTAGCGGCCCGAGTTTCGATCCAAAGATGGTAATTCTGGCCAGCAGCAACATTCAAATCGTCTTCAACCATGGAGGAGGTGGCGGCTCATAGATTTTCGATCACAATTGTTATCCAGAATAGCAGACAGGGTTCTGGCGCGGGGATTAATCTGGTTCTTCCGATGGAAGTCAAAGTGTCGAAAGATGAAAGTTGTGTGCGGTTGATAAGTATCCACAAACCGGCAGAAATGGAGGCCAACTACAGTAGAAAGACTATCAGCGTGCATGTAATCATCACTATTGCGAGATTTTTTTAAAAAAACAACTTTTTCTTACACAGAATGCAATGGATATCCGCTTTCTCTGAAAGGATTCTAAGACAAAGAGCCTCAAATGCCTGCCTCCGCCGCCTTTGAATTCTAGCCAACGCATACATCAAACGAATATGGAAAACAACCACCGTCCAATCTATGGTTACAAACAAATAGCTTGGAAAATCTCGGCTTCTATTGTATAATTTTGGATGATGAAATGTAAGAGATATTGTTTTCGCATTGTTTGTATGGCCAAGGTTGCAAATGAGTGGTTGAACTTTAATGGTAGCGCCAGCTTAGCATAACTGGTCCTATATATATATGGAGAGTACGTTTCTTTCAGTTTTTACTTCATTTTCCACAACATTTAAGGCCTGTTAAGGTTAGAGGGTGAAAAGTTTAAAATTTAACCTATTTTTAATTGTATTGTAAGTGTGAAATGGATACATTACAGGTAGAAAAACATAAAGTTGGATATATGGAGGGTACTTTTCCTTCATTTTTTACTTTATTTTCCACAACATTTAAGACCTCATAAGCATATATACCATCCATATTGCATTTTACCATGGTTCGAACTGCACTTTGCTTTCCCTGTTTGCCGCTACGAAATGTCTCCAAAAGAGTCTCAAAACCCTAGCGGTGGTTCACAATTCAAATGCAAGAGTTGGTGGCGCTACCGACGGCGCTTCTGGTGGAGCCACCTGGGACGGTGGGTGGAGGTTCACTTTTCGATTTCCCTTGCGGTTTCATAGCGCCGGAGTGCCGCAGCCCAGCAGGAGCAACTCCGACGAAGGCAATACGACACCGATGCCGAACAATAATGAAGAGGGCAATAATAATGGCGGGGATCAGTCAATGTCAAAGGCAAGGCATGACAACTTATATTGATGGTGTGTAAGGTAGCTTAGTATTTCCTTGATGAAATTTTATATCATCGCCAGTTACATATTCTTTGTAATTACATGTTCGGAGTTTTTTTATGTTAAGTAATGAGTTGCTTTTTCTTATTATGTTTGTTTAAACCTGGGGTTACAAGTTCTTTGTAGTTACATTTTATAATGTATATATAAGTTGTTGCAAACATTATGAATTTTATCATTCATTTTCTTCTATAAAGGATGATGAAGAACATTGAATTCATTTCTTGGTTTTTTAATGGTCTGGTTGGTTTTAGGTATTTTATGATCAACTTTGGTTTTGTACATCAATTTTGGTTCCTAATGGGCCTATGGTGCATGCTGAGAACAAAGGTAGGATTGTTTTTAAGTTTTAGTTTGATATGGCGCTTGTAGGGGAGTTAGGCGGTTCGTTTTATGAAACTCTTGGTGTTAATAAGGATTGTTCTAAGGCTCAAATACGAAGTGCTTACAAAAAATTGCAATTGCGACGAGTGCTTTGAAAATAATAGCAATTAAACATAGCCCAAAAAATCACGTTTAGCCTGAAATGGCTTTGGATCAATCAGTCCCCGATCGCAGAGAAGGAATGAAACCATATGGAAGTCGGCCTTTCGTAGAGAAGAGTCGATGGGAAAGAGGTGTCCAACCCGGTCATTTACATTTGCCAGCGCACTCCTGCCCCATGTCAAAATACAAACTCGGAAACAGGGCATGGAGAAATTTCAGGGGTTAAATTTGACGGGCACCTTTTCCTGTGAAACATTTTTTAGGTGAGGCTAAATTTCAAATATTTCCCTCCAAAAATACAAAATAGTGCTATTTTTATATATGGTAACCTGCAAAAAGATAAACCGTTTTTTTATTTAAAATAAATCATGTTTTGTAATATTTTATTATTATTTATTTATTCTATATGTATATCATTATTACTAGTGGTTTGTTTTATAGTTTTTTAATAAATATTTATTTATTCAATATATATATATTATATTTGTATATATTTATATAAGAACATAAATAATGTTTTGTATATTGTATTTTTTTTTTTTCCATTGCCCCATGTCAAAATACAAACTCAAACAGGGCATGGAGAAATTTCATGGGGTTAAATTTGATCGGGCACCTTTCCTTGCCGTGAAACATTTTTTAGGTGAGGCTAACTTTCAAATATTTCCAAAAATACAAAATAGTGTTATTTTTATATATGGTCAAGGAAAATGGCAGGCCATAAACCGCTTTTTATTTAAAATAAATCATGTTTTGTAATATTTTATTATTATTTATTTATTCTATATGTTATCATTATTACTAGTGGTTTGTTTTATAGTTTTTTAATATATTTATTTATTCAATATATATATATATATATATATATATATATATATATATATATATTTGTATATATTTATATAAGAACATAAATAATGTTTTGTATATTGTATTTTGAATTTTTTTTGTTAACGATACATTTTTCATGTTTTTATTAAGCTCGACTTATTACACTAAAAGGAATTTTCACTAACTCGCAAAAGCCTCCTCCACCTCCAAAATTGTCAGAGGCATGAACGATTACAATTTATTTGATTGAATGGACATTTATTGATCGTACACGTGGCGCGCGAGATAACTACCTATCACATGTCGATGACCATCATATATATCACCATTATGCTATTCCAACGTCCAATCCACGCTTCATTCCATGGCAAGGAAAGTGCATCGACGGGATTACACCCTGTTTAAGGCCATAATATCTTCCAGATTGAATCTGTCACTAGACAAGGCTCAATCACATATGCCCTTGTTGGGCACGTAGTGGATTAAAATCCATGGTAATTACTAATTATGGAATAAGATGAATTGATATTTTATGCCAAAAGACGTATTCACTGGGAGAAAGCCCCCTCCCCCTGACAAGCGATAGACCATCGATGATCATTTGTTGTTGGTCGAAAAGTACGGACACTCCTCCACCGTACACTTGGCACACATTTCCACAAAAATGTGGCGTAGTAATCTTTTTCATTGTCCACCTCAAACAAAGATTTAGCAAAGGACAAGCGGTGAGCCCAAAAATTGTTGTGGCGATTCATTTAGGTCCTTCCGATCCGACTTGTCCTCCTCCCTCGACGATGTGGCGGCCTAATCCGATGACCTAAATGCTTTTTCAGGCAACAAAAGGGGCGATGAACCTGGAAATAAATATTAATTTAAGGAAAGAGAATCAAGAGTGAGCAACAAAACAAATTACCTGAACATTGTCGCATCGAGACAGATCAAGAGGCATCGGCGAGAAAAAGAAGTAGCGTGTCCTCAATGGAACAGTAATGTACGAGAATGATGTGAATTTTAAAGGCGAGAATGTGCAGAACGAAGCTCATGCTCTTTACGCCACACTCCCCCTCTAGCCCATCTCGTGCTCAAGATGTCATTACCACAAGAATTTTGAAGATGGATTTCTAATAAACTCCTTTTCAATCCATGGGTAGTTTCGGACATGGTTTTTAGAACCTACTCAAAATTTCAATGAGCCGTGGTGACCATAAAAAAAAGTTTGTCATCCATGGAGGCCTAAACTGTAGCATGGAAAACCACAATATTCACTTGTTGAAACCCGTTTACTCTCTTTTTGCTAGACCAATTTCTCAAAACACCGGGCAGACTGACTCATAATAGGTTGATTATGGATCTTTTGCAACACAAAATTTTTCTCTACATCAACCAAAAAGTCATGCTTTGTGCAAATTTGTGGATTAAAACATGTCTTGTTGATGGTCTTTTGAGCAGGTGTATTCATTTGAACAGGTCCTGACGATTCCAATTTGGGAATGAACTCGAACTTCCCTCTGACCCCATGCTTGCAAATCTCGTGTTTTCCGACGAAGAAAGGGGCGATCAACCTGTAAAAAAATTAATTTAAGGAAAGAGAATCAAGAGCGACAAACAAAGAAAATTACTTGAGCATTGTCGCATCCCTGGCATGTTTACTTGTGAGCTTCAAGCGTCCAATTTCTAAACATCCTGAAACGCCTCAAACCCAAGCATGCACAATTGAAGAAAGAGTAAAGAAGAAGATGTTTGAGGTGGAGTGGCGAAGCGGTTTGAAAGGTGTCTGCAAGCTGCGTAAGCAATGTGTCGTTAATGGAGGGGTGGTGGCCAAGAGTGATGTGAGTTTAAAGGCAAGGGAGTGCAGAATGGAGCTCATGCTCTTTACGACATGCTCCCCCTCTGGCCCGTTTTTGCTCACGATACCATCTCCCTAATGAAAGTCGAAGATAGATATATAATATACTCCTTTTTGGTAGTTATCAAACATGGACTTCAAAATGTACTCATATTTTTGGGATCCGTGGTGACCACAAAAAAATTCCATCCATGGAGGCCCAAACTGTATGGTGTAATGTAGAGAAGAAGGCGAGCAAAAAGGAGGAGTAAAATCATCAGAATGATGTAAAGAAGAAAACCAAACCAGAAAACAAAGAAATCATGTACTTTCCTAGCACCTACGATAATGATAGCAATTGATGATGATTTGGACAACCTCAAGCTTCGATTGTTGAAACCCCTTTACTCTCTTGTTGCCAGATCATTTACTCGGTACACCGAGAAAACTAACTCATAATAAGTTGATTCTTTGCGTCAACCACAAATTCATGCTTTGCACAAATTTTTTGTTTAAAACATTTTTTGTTAATGTTGTTATTAGCTCTATCTTCGACTTTGTTTACAAAAAATCATTCCATCCACCTGGTTCGTCTTTACTTGCCATCCACATATGTAATTGATACTTGGTGCTTTATTGTTTGCTTCAATTTCCATTTCCCCTCACCATTATTTCTCTTTCGGCGTTAACATCGCACACCTCACGTGCGATTGCTAGTTATTACCACTATTGACTTCCCACAACCAAATAGCTCACTAATGGCAATCATTGTCATTCCAGACGATAACCGCAAAACTGCAATGGCCACTTTTTTCTCAACTGAAAACACCCTACCCTTTATAGATCTTGCCAATGATAACGGTATATCACCTTGACGAAGGTCTTCATTCAACAATTCACAAAGAGATGTAAATAATGAATAGGAAGCCTAAAAATGCTATGAAATCATTCATCATCACATGTAACTTTAAAAACATAGTGGTTCCACCAATGCAATGAACGAGGCTTAATATACCATTCATTGTAAATCCTCCCTTCAAATTGAGAATTTGATAAATTTGTTTCAAGGATTGTGTTTTCTTGCTCTGAAGTGATTGCGTAGATTTCCCCTTCCATTTCAACATTTGAAGACTTTGTACTTGCAGATGAACATATCTTACGTTTCTTTGATACATGTTGCATATTGTTTGAACCTTGAATATCATACCAAATTTGAAATGCCAATTGGACAATAATAGATGCACTTGCCATGAGGATTTTTATTATTTCAGTTGAATTAGAATTCATTTGATGAGAACAAATGTTGTTGGAAGATGATAATACAAAATCCTCCCTACAAAAATGACAAATCCACAATCAAATCCTGATCAATGTCATTGAGAAGCTTGCACTTTGACTACAAAATATAACAACAAATTGTAACATCAACATACAATATGGTTTTATCAAATTCAACAAAGATGACAAGAAATAACATTAAAATTTCATCTTATACAATAAATTGCATGATGAACTTTATGATTACATTTAGAGCAACAACTACTATTTGGAAATAACAATGAGCTAGAACTCAAGTAGGTAATTCAGTTTTTATTAAAGGTCATGTCACACATATAACTTGACAAAAGTTGCATAAGATGAGAAAAGGCTACATAAAGAGATTAATCATTTATTGTTGGAAAATGATTCACTAATCTTAAGCATGGCCTGCCCAATAGAATTTAGAGCTGAAACCAAATTGACTTGCACATTGATCTTTTGTTCTTCAATTTTGATCAGCCTTTCTTCATTCACATCTTCCCTTTGCATTCATTGTTCAAGCAAAGCAAAGTCTTTTCATGGCATTTCATTCGCCCCTCCTCAGCCATCTGTAGAGTAGTAATCACCGATTTATTGTTCTCAACAATAGTATCTTTTAGACATGTAGCTTTGGATATTGTTTTTCATTTTTTCTTGTGGATTGAGTTTCAGTTGTTGCTTTAGGTGTTTGGCTCTCATAATACTTTTCATTCTCGTTTGGTGTAAAAACTCCTCATCAACCATATGGTTCATGTCAGAGCTATCAATGGTTATATTGTTAGGATTTATGGCTCTGTCTTGACCAAAATTGACCTCCATTGCACGAAATAGCTCTTTAGGATACTTTGGAGGGAGTTTCTTATCACTTCTTTCTTGCACTGTCATACTCCAATAATTGTCATGCCCCAATGGAATATTAGCTTCATAGTCTTTGATTTTTTAAAATCTGGTTGAATATGTTCCCATCGATCTCGACATTGGTTTGGTGTGTGATTCACACCATGAGCAACACAATATTTTTGCACAATTTTCCACTTTTCAGAGGATGATATAGCCTTTTTCATGGCTCCACCATTGACTGTGTTTCCCTCTCAATGTGTTTTGCAACAATCAAAACAAGAGTATCTGTAATACTCCAACGAGCTCTACCCTTTTGGGGAGGAAGGGCAGATGATTGAGATTTCATTACCTCTGAGTGTGTGGGAGAAATATTTCCTTGAGGGAAAGAGTCATCAACGTGTTGGGGAGATTGTTCTTCATGGTTCATTTCTTCAACAAAAAAATGTTTGTTACAACGAATGTCAACATCTTCCTCAACGTTTACTTGTGGAAGTTGGGTACTTGGAACAAATTCAAGAAATTTATCATTATTCAAGGACAATAGATCTCCATATTGCAAGTCATCCTTGAAAGCAATGAAGTATATCTATGAAAACTAAATTTTTAGGGATAGGACGATGCACAAATTTATCCATGATAATATCTATCTATACTTGCAATAAAGAAAGGGAGAATATATTAAAAACATGAACAAATCTGTCCTAGAAAACTTCTTTTGTTGAGACATGTTTGTACCCTATTGAGAAGAGTAATATAACAAACAATATTGAGAAGAGTTCTGATTAAGCAAAAAAAAATATTAAATGTTATTGTTGTGTGCCAATGGAAGACTCATGGTTGTGGTCGATCAAGGCTTTGAGCACCAAATTTTATTTAAAAATCAAGGTAATATACTTGGCGGTTAACAAGCTCTCCTTTGGACATATAAACTGTGTACATCACAAAGAGTATGTATTTGTCTTTAAACCAATAAGAGCATAAAAATCATAAGGGCTATTTATCATTTAGCCAAAATTATTAACTTGAGAGGATTACAAAGATTCGAGTCCTAAATGCACCGAGGCAAAAATCTACCAAACTAATGACCACGACATTAACCTCTATAAAATCCTCTCCGTATCTGGATTGCCTAAATTCACAATCGTGGATTCTATCTCATGTCCGCACTGGCATGTTTCCCGAGTTAGTAGAGGATAGAATAAATAGGTCATTCTTATAGTAACTATGGCATGTTGGGATTCTTCTAAGAGGAAATAAATACAAGCTTTTTTATCATGGCTCAAATGAGGTAGTTGGTGCAACTAATTCTCTTATCAACTATGAAGAATAGGAGGAAGAAGGATTGGGTTTCTGTTGATGATACTGATAAGAGTTGTTAATGAAGATGGTTCATATATTTGTTTGGATCCTGCAATAACCACAAGTTTAGGCTCATGATTTTTCTTAGCATTGTCAATGGATGTCACTAGTAATAAAGATGGATGTCTTGCAAACATGAAGTGGCATAAGCATAGAGCTCACCTAAATTGAAATTAGGCATGGAATGAATTAATATCCAGGGAAGAATAGTTATAGATATTGGAGACCACACAAGCAGATAATCATAACACCTACTTTTTGTTGTTGCCAAACAGAATGGTTTTCTTATGAAGTGAGTAGCAATTGAGATTGCAGAGTTCAGTTGCACTGGGATAGAAGAAATATGTTGAGGGTCAGCATGATGGAAAAGGTGGCAGTGGCTTCTCCCTTTTGATGTACCAAATAACTTCTAACATGTAAGGCCTCATCCTAGGATCATCTAGATATCACGACACCTACTCTGTAAAGGACTAAAAGCATTTGGTTAACTTATTTTCATTTTGCTTATGAATCAATCCTTGAATTATTAGCATTGCCATGACCAAGGGCTCAATGCATGGATTAATCCAGTCACAAGTTTAAGTGGGTCTCAAAAAATTGCATAAATTCACAGGGTTTTCCGTAAAGAAGTTCTAAAATATTTAGAGACATTAGTCATTCCTCTTTACTGCTTGCTCTCTTAAAAATTTGTAATAAAAAAACAAAGTTTAAATCTGGTACCTAGAACAGTTTGCTTCTCTGATTTGTCAGCTCCCTTGCTCTGATTTATCAACTCCCTGCTCAGATCTGTCAATGTCTACTCAAACTACATGTAAATATGGTGTATAATATTTCTTTATGTGCATCCCGAATAGATTTTTGGAGGGAAAAACAAGGAGGGAAACTAGAATGTGAAGCCAAGTGGCAGCAAATATGGAGAAAAATTCTGAGTAGGTGAATGATTTGTTTTGGCCCCCACTACTTGTTAGCATTGGAAATGGTCTTCCTATCCTTTAGGTGCAAAGATTTTTAAGGATGTTTGTTTGGGATTAGCAATAGTGGTTGAAAATTTTCTATATGGAACCCAGTTTGCAAGAAAACAGAAGCAGTGGCCCCCAACATGAGACCACGCTCTAAGGTAGAGGTGTCCTACCGGGGCTACTTCTCCTAGAATTCTGGTAAATATGATCCCATGAAAATGAAATATGTATTGTTGTTGCTTAAGAGAAATTCTTCCTGAAATTTCTGAACAGCTATTGTTTAGGAAATGATTTTCCAGCTCAGGGAAGCAGTGAGGGGGACAAAAAAATTTTACCGGCTTAAACTTTTTTCAGCTTTTTTCTGCCAGATGGCATATTTTCATGTGGTTTACTCCAAAATATATGGGCAGATTACAGTAGATCAAAATTAATCAATAAATGTTTATCAATTTATTTAGTAATTAATACCCGAATTTTTCCAACAAATATAATTTTAACGTCCATGGGGCCGCACCTCTACAAATCTACCCTGATTTATCTCAGCAGCGACTGCTCAACTTTTTAAGCGATGCAGCTGCATGGGACCATGGCCTAAGTTTGTCTCATCTCTCCTTTAAACACCATGCACTTGCCATAACATGAGCTTCCCTCATTGGCTTTTTGATTTGTATCTAAATGATATAACTGCTGTTATAATGGAACGATAACAACAAAATGATTCTATTCCTACCTAAGTTCTAATGGAACGATAGTTACTACTTGCAAATTTTGCAGCATTCAGTTCTAATGTATGAAAGAGATGGGATAATAGTTTTCCACTAAAATGTTTTGTAATGGATAAAAACACAGCTCTGATAAGCTGTGATCAAGGAAGTTGAGGATACACAAGGGAACCGGAGCTGCTCAAACTGGATAGAACAAGATATGATATTAGTACTGACTGCATAGAAAACAAACTTGTGAGCAGACCATTGGGCATTCAACCATAGTTGTAATAGCAGCACTGCACTAGGTCAAATAAACAAAGGCCAACATCATTTTACAAGTGGGATATTGAATTGATATGAATGGATATGACATATTGTATTCATATACATACCCACCACGTTTCCTTGTCACTCCATAACTCAGGTTGACAGGATCCATGACCAAACAACCTCATATACTAGCATACCTCATTTTAAAATGACATCTGCATCATGTGATCAACCCAAAAAGTTAGCAAAGTTACTCGAAATTGATTTGAAGGTCTAAATTTAATAAAAATATGAAGACCAATATTTGAAGATTTAATTTAGGTCTTGATATAATTTATCTCAATATAAATATCTAATCAAATTACTCCTGGAAGCTTCCAAATACTTATTTTAAATATAGGAACGGTTTGCAACTGAGTTCGTTCCACGTTGGGAAGAAATGTGACATAAAGGGTGACATATAAATGCATTATCTGCTCAAAAGCTTTTATTCATTATCATTCCCCCAACTTACAAATGTTTTTGTTGTCTTGATTATTGATTATTATTTAGAATATATGAGGAATAATGTAAGTAGAGTTAATGATTATTCATGGAGGTCATTTATGAGTAAATTTTTTTAAAAATATAATGATTTTGTGTATTTAAGAAGTCCCTTTGTGTTGTGATTATTACCTAAAATAGCTTAGATGTTTTAACTACACAACTGAAAAAATATTGAGGAATAGATGCACCATTGCGCATCACCACCTCCAATTGAGAAGAAAAGCTATTATATGGGAGTCAAATGCATCAAATTTAAGGTTGACCATTTTTTAAAACATTCGCTCCATTATGAGATTACACTCACTTTTGCTCCTTTGTCTATCAATGTAAGTTACACCTCTAGACATAAATGTATTAAAAAGTATAATTAGAATTATGACTATTTAAGTAAATCATCTTGAAATGACTCTAAACACAATAAAACCATATGAAACTATAATAATATAATTTTATTGCGGAATA
Organism: Taxus wallichiana var. yunnanensis; assembly: GCA_018340775.1. Classification (NCBI taxonomy): domain Eukaryota; kingdom Viridiplantae; phylum Streptophyta; class Pinopsida; order Cupressales; family Taxaceae; genus Taxus; species Taxus wallichiana. The sequence continues at coordinate 651,604,008 of CM031242.1, forward strand.
CTTCACTTAATTATTTGTGTAATGTATAAATATTCGACTACCCAATAATTTATATTTTAAATGATTAATAAAATATTCCAAATCATGTTAGTAGGCTTCCTCATTTGTACTCCGGTTCATTGAAACTTTTATTTGAAGTGTGGTTAATGTTTATAACATCCTATTTAGTAGGGCTTAGTTCTTATTTGGTTTGTTTATTTATATAATTTAAATTTAAAATGTGGTTTATATTTATAAGATTCTACTTTGCTATATCACGTTTGTGTTTATAAGATTTTATTTTGTTATACATTTAGCGGGAGAGGTTAGGACCTTAAAAACACTAAAATTTAAAACATATATTTGTATGGAAGAGGTTAGATTCATAGCAAGAGTTATAACCCTAAAAATGTTACAAATTTTTGTGTCATTGAACATCCAAAGTCACATGCCATTTTGTTGATGCTGATTAAAATTTATCTCATCAAATTTATTCATGAAAATTTGACCAAAGGTCCTTTGATGGATGTAGATGACCTCTCACAACATTTGATATGTTGTGTTGTTTCCTTTCCTTTTTTGAACTTTAAATTATTTTAAGAATCAAATGTTGGCTTATAGAAAAGGCCTTTAGTGGGATACAATGAAAATCTCCAAAAGGCACAAAATAACTTACAAGTCGTTTATTACAAGGGTGCATCGTGCTTAGAGTTTAAGTTTAATGAAATACCTATAATTAGTAATAATATCCCAAAAAAATGAGGTGATGGATTCAACATTTCAAGTGCCTTAGATTGTTGATGTTGGTGTAACATGAATGACCTAAAGATCTTCATTTTCATCATTGCCCTTCAAACCATGAACAAGATTGTTGGAATTTTTTTGAATTAGAAATTGTTTGTGCTAAAAACTAACACCTTTGGTTTTGTTATAGATTTGTTGAAATGTTGCAATAAGATTGTTATGAGAGTAGTAGAACATGTGTTGTGCCCCCAAAAATGAACCATTGTGCTTGGTTACGACTCCTCGACTTTCTTCAATTGGCGTTGCTCTTTCTTGTATTTCAACCGACTCTTAGGATGTTACATCCGTACATCAATAAATATATAAAGATAAGTAATTCAAATCTTCAAACATTTTATTAAAATGGGACATAAAATTTTAAAAATGAAAATCTAAATATTCTTACTATGTCAAACTCGCATAATGTAGAAAGCAAATAGGGTCATTGGAGTGACAATTAAAATGTATGCATCAAGTATTCTCACAATCTTCTCCTTAAAACTTTGTTCAATTGTGCCTAGATAATGGAGTGGGTGAGTTGTTTTCTTGGTGCATCTAAACTTAATACAATGAACACTATTTTTAAAATTCACATATTTTGCCTTAATATCTTAAAATATTGCTATTATAGTAAAAAAGCATAAAGGCTTTATTATATGATAATTGTCTTTAGTAACAATAAGTTATACTCTATGATTTAACTTGAACACACTTACTTGATGCATATTGTAACCACTTTGAAAATAACACATTAAGATGTTACGGAAAGACATTAGAATATGACACTTGTTTTTTTAATAAAATATATACATTTAAATTGTGTTATGTGATGTTTTTGTATATGTATGTTTTTGTGTATGTTATGTTTTAAATATATGTTGTAAGTTGATACATGAGCATTCAGTTTACAAGTAATCTTGCATCAACCAAAAACATGGGTCATCATCTATGTGTGGTTGAAAATTGTCAATTGTGCATGTAAAAGTGATCGATAGGTCGAGATGCATTTTCATAGGTACAACACTCTAAAATAAAGTCACATGCGAAGGTTTCATTTATCTTATTAGAATCAAATTTACCTCTCAACACAACAATGAAATTGTTGGTTTATGTAGGCGGTGGTTTCAAGACACAAATTGCATAAAGTAGTATTTTTTCGTACAAAGAAAGTAAATCAAGTAAACATCTATAATGATGAAATATCAATTGTTGAGTGTTTTTAGATGCTTAGAAGTTTGAAGAAATCCCAAATTATTAGAGGCAATTAGAAAGATTTGAATTGATTGGTGTGAGGCAACTCCGAGTTAAGCAAGTGTAGGAAAAAGAGTTTACATGAACTTGCTAGGGAGGTGTATGACTAGTCCAAAACAACGAATTGTTTCGAGTGCATTGAGGAAGTGTAGTATCAAGTCTTTCATCTTTATGTTTGTTGTCATTCAATAAATCAAAATAAGTGTTTTGAGTATACACAATAAAAAGTGAATTTTGGGTTCGAAGTTTGAGTATCTTGTGTTCAATGTGTGTCTATTGGAGTGAGTGCACTATAAAGAAAGGTTGCCATTCATTTGTTTCTCTTACCCGATCAACATCATAAATATAAAAGGAAATGTATGACTTGTAAATTGTAAGCATAGATAAAGCTCATTTTTGTTTACAAATTAAAGATAATGCAAACTTTTAAATGATTCTAGATAAAATTATACTAATTACTTAATAATACTTTTATTCAAATAAATTGGTATATTATCACATAATTTTTGCTACCTAAAAATAAATAAAAATAAAAAACCTTAAATTTATAGTTACCAAGCATACTTAACTCTTCCAAATATGAGGATTATATTACACTATTGTAAATTATTTTTTTCCTATCAAAATTCCCATAAATAAACACTTAAAATAAAGTATGAATAATTAAATTCTCATCGTATAACATTGGTGTATTTGAGAGTACAAAATTGATAACCTCTTAAAATAGTTAAAGTTTCACTGCTTCTATATTTTGAACATATGATAGGACAATATGGGTGACCCGTAATATGCTTTTAATTAAAGAAGAAAAAGGAGCAAGGATATTTCAAAACTTAAACTCAGCAACGTTGTGGAGATTAATTGGTTTATTGATATATCCTCAATTCCCTATTGTTTTCCAATTATAATTTTTTCATTTCGAAAGACATTAGCTCTCATGAAGTATTTCTTTGCTATAGTTGATGTCCCGAATGACTGGTGAAATGAATTATATAAAGAATAATGTTTATTCAAGTTTCAACACGGTACAATAAAAATTTTGACTCTTCATTTTACAGTTACAATTTCTTCAACAAATGCAGAGTTACTAGAACATTGGTTACGGGCTTAAAAAGTGAAAGACAAACCCATGTTGGCGTTTACCTTTCAATATTAACAAACTCCTTTTCGATGATTGGGAGGGGGTAAGATTTTTCCATATAGATGCTATTTGGGAGATTTTTCCAGCTATATTAATGAAATTACTTAGATAGATCTGAATATCAGCAGCAATAGAACACAAAGAACATCCACTTTTAGAGAAATGATCACAATATGCAAGTATAATAGCTTAGCCACTTCGAGGGGGCAACCTCCAAACCACACAATAAAACTCAAATGCTCAATATGATGATCAACTACTACCTACTAACTTCTATATATATTATTCCTATGTTATGGCCATCACCAAGGCTAACCCACTAATGATAATATAACACATATGAAAGAGATACATCATGATAAGAAGTTATGATAGCCACAAGTCGGCCATACACATCCAATGTAAGATATAGGATTAAGGGCGTAGCATGCCCCTCCTCAAAGCAACATTGTCCCCAATGTTGAGAAGCTTTGGATGTTGTTGCAAGAATGTTGCATCCTCCCATATTGTGTATTCATTGTCTAACTCCTTCCATTTGATTAAATACTCGGTGATGACCCTTGTCCTCAATCATTTAGTGCATGTCTAAAGGATGCAATTTGTTCCAAGATGATTCTTCCCTCCTCATTGAGCTCAAGTAACACTATTTGGGTTGATACCTTCTATCCAATTACCTTCTTTAGGCAAGAAACATGGAAGACTGGATGTATTCTAGTGGCCGGAGGGAGTTCCAGTTTGTATGCTACATTACCAATCTTCTGTAACACTTGATAAGGGCCATAATACTTAGGTGAAAGCTTGTTATCCTTCTTCTATTGTTTCAAATACATTTGCTTATATGGTTGTAAATGCACAAAACCCAATCACCGACTTCAAAATGTATTTCACTGTGATGTTGATATGTCTATTGCTTCATGCGGTTTTGTGTCATGGCCAAGTTCTCCCTGAGACTAGAAAGTACCTCTTGTTGGTGTTGAATATGCTCTTCAACTACTCAAACCCTTGGTTGGACTCTCAAAGATGAGGTGATGGATGGTGGATGGTACCCATATAATGCCAAGAAAGGAGACATTTTAGATGAAGTATGAAAGGAAGTGTTATACCACCATTATGTAAGTGGTAACCATTGGACCCATCTCGCTTGCTTATCTAAGGTAAAACAACAAAGATATCCCTCCAAGCACTTGTTTACCACCTTGGTTTGCCCATCAGATTGGGGATGATAAGAACTATGAGCTAGTTGAGTGCCCAAACATGAGAACAAATCAGTCCAAAAATTACTAGTAAATATAGGGTCTTGATCACTTACTATAATCTTTGGTGTCCCATGTAGCTTCTAAATTATATCCATGAAGGTTGTTGCTACTGTACTTACAACAAATGGGTGTGATAAAACACAAAAATGGGCATATTTGGTGAGTCTATCCACCACAACCATGATTACATTTTCCCCTTCTAATTTAGGCAATCCTATGATGAAGTCCATGGAAACCTCTTCCCACATTTGGCTAAGAATAAACAGAGGTTGTAAAAGACATACAAAAGAATCCCTTTAGCCACAAACCTTTTCACCCTTTTTTACCGACAAATCATGTATTCTCGCCACAAATTTTTGGACATCCCCTTTTAGCCCTTCCTAGAAGAAATCTTGATTGATTTGATGAAAAGTATTCAAGAACCCAAAATGCCCCCTACTTGAACAAGCATGGAGCTCGGATATAATCCTATTTTAAGGGTTGAGTTCTTACATATGTATAATCAATCTTTATACCATAAAGCATCACCTTTCCATACAATTTTTTTGACCTATTTGGATCATGTTGAGATTCTGGATAAGATTTTGTGTACGTGGGTCATTTTACCATTTGAACCTTGTCTCCTCTACCAAATCTTCTTGTAATACAAATATGGCACACAACAATGCCTCAACTGATTCATCCTTCCAAGATAGAGCATCAACGACTACATTCTCCTTCCCTTTCTTGTAGATTATCTCAAAATCATACCCCAACATTTTTAGACCCATTTTTGTTGTTCTTCAGATGATAAATGTTTCTCTAAGAAGTATTTCAAACTATCATGATATGTCTTTACTTTGAAATGTCTACCCATTAGATATGGTCTCTATTGTTTCACTGCATGAAGTATGGCTAGCATTTCCTTCTCATAAATTGGTTTTGATATATTCTTACCTTTGAATTGACGGCTCTCAAAGGCAATGGGACGACCCTCTTGCATGAGTACTGCCCCCATACCATACCACTGAAGCATCACATTCAACAATGAATGTTTTGGAAAAATCAGGGTGGCTAGAACTGGAGTGGTGCACATGGTTTCCTTCAACTTCTCAAATGCAATGGTAGCTTCCTCATTCCAATGGAAAGAGTCCTTCTTCAATAAAGTTGTGAGTGGTGTTGCTATAATTCCATAATTCCATACAAATCTACAATAATAACATGTAAGCCCCAAAAATCCTCGAGATTCTTTAGGGTTTTGGGAACCTTCCATTCAAGCATGGCTTTTATCTTGTTAGGATCCACTTTAACACCTTCATAAGAGACGATGTGACCCAAATATTCAACCTCCTTGACTCCAAAAGAACACTTAGAGGGCTTTGCATAAAGTTGATGTTGTTCAAGAGTTTCCAACACCTTATTTACATGATGCAAGTGTTCCTCCCATGTTTTATTGTAGATTAATATATCATCAAAGAACACTAAAACAAACTTCCACAGAAATGGATTAAAGATAGAATTCATCAAACTTTGAAATGTAGAGGGTGCATTTGTGATTCCAAAAGGAATTACCAAGAATTCATAATGACATTCATGTATCCTGAAGATTGTTTTATGAACATCCTCATCCTTGATTCTAATATGATGATCTTTGGAACGAAGATCAAGCTTTGTAAAGTAAACAACACCTTGCAACTCATCTAGCAAATCATCAATTATAGGAATAGGGAACTTATCTTTGATCTGTGTACTTATTGAGTTCCATGTAATCATGACACGTGCGCCAATTGTCATCTTTTTTCACACCATCACTACTGGAGAAGAGTAAGCACTCGACTATGACATATAATTTATACTTCTAACATCTCTTGTACTATCTTCTCATTCTCGCTCTTTTGCACATGGGGTACCTATAAGGTCTGATGTTGAGTGGTTGGCTCCCTAGTACTAGCTAGATGGCATGGTCAGGGTCTCTTTTTAGATGTAAACCTCTTGGCGTATCTCCAAACACAAATGAGTGCTCATCTATAATTGCTTGCATATTTGATGGTATAAATGCATTTGATTGATGTGCTTCCAATGAAAATAGTTGTGCCATGAACCCCTTTGCACCTTTTTAAAGCAATTTTTGCATCTGGTGAGAGCTCACCAATTGTGGGGACTTTGCTCTTAATCCTTTTAGTTCAAAATTCCTCCCTTCTAACTGAAAACGCATGAACAACTCTTGGAAGTTCATCTCAATGGTTCCCAAGGTGGTAAGCCATTGAACTCCTAACACAATGTCTGTTCCTCCCATGGCAATGGCATACATAGGGATAGTTATCAAGTAATCTCCCATGGTGAATTTAATGATATAACATTTTTCTAAACAATTCATAGTACCCCCATCAGCGATCATTACTTGACATAGCCGAGGGAATGATGGTGTCAAGGTGCTACGATCTCTGATATTAGTGAAAGTTTGCCTCATGTTGGAAATAAAATTTTCCTCTTGCCCTACATGCCATGATAATAGAATCAAAAACCTTATGAGGATTAAACATACACATCTCATTCTCAATGTATTCCTTAAGACCCCCAAGAAATATGTCATTCAAATTCTCTTCAATAATATTTTCCACCCGCAAGGATAGGTTTTGGAATTGATGAATGTAATCCTTGACTGATCATGTTTGTCTTAACTTTGCTAATTGGCTAAAGTAATTCTTTGACACACTAAAACTATAGTGCAATTGCAACTATTCGGTAAAAATTGTCCATGTGACATTGAGACCACTCTTTTGCCTTTGAGCACATAACCATCGATACCAAATGAATTGGTCAGGTTGAGATACAAGGATGCCATGGTCACCTTTTTGTCTAGATGGGATTTTATGTAGATTGAAGAAATTATCCATTTGGTTAATCCAATTGAGCAGATCATTTCCATCAAACTTACGCATTTCCACTTTTGGCATCATGTTTTGAGCCTGCAGAGTATTTGGATTTGGATTGGTTTGGCTAGCAAATCCACCTGGCTAGTTTTTCCACCTTGGTTGATCAAAGGTTGATGATGAACCTTTAGATTTGCATTGAGTTTTTACATGATATCATCCAAGCGTTGATTGATCTTTTCCACATCTTTCCGGGCCATTTTAAATTGTAGGCTTCGCAGATCATACTCAAGTTGGCTTACCCTAGGATCCATTATGGTACACCCTGGTATTGAGGATACCGTAGTTACCCCTTTTGACTCCCAATCCTCAACTACTACCTCCTTATTTGGGATTTTACCCGAAGTGACAGGATTCTTTTTGTTTCTTGTGGAAGGCCCCACTATTTTTTTATCCTCTTTCCGAAAATGTAAAGAACTTGGAAAAATTCCACAATTTGCAACCTATAGAGCGAATTTATGAAAAACCCTAAAATTGATATAACTTTTGCAAAACAAGTCAAAAAAATTGAAACGCAGAGAGGATCTTACTTAAATGATTTCGCAACACCACATAAAAATTTGCAAACAAAATCGATACCGATTTAGACATATAGCCAAATCTTCACAATTAGAGTTTTGATGCGGTATTGGTCGAGATCAAGCTCGATACCCGAATATTAGCAGCAATAGAACACAAGGAACATCCACTTGTAGAGAAATTATCACAACGTGCAAGTACAATAGCTTAGCCACTTCGAGGGGGCAACCTCCAAACCACACAATAAAATTCAAATGCTCAATATGATAATCAACTACTAGCTACTAACTTCTATATATAATATTCCTATGTTATGGCCATCACCAAAGCTAACCCACTAATGCTAATATAACACATATGAAAGAGATACATCATGATAGCCACAAGTCGGTCATACACATCCAATGTAAGATATAGGATTAAGGGTGTAACATTGAGCTTGTAGTTGTAGGTGATTTTCAAGTTATTATCAATGTACTCAATAACCCCTCTCGATTTTTTTGCACCCAAAAAGAATAATTGACAATGTTAAATTTTTGAACAAAAACCGAGGTGATTTCATTTTTACAGTGTTGTAGAGAAATCAACAAACCCACCGATCTGTTAGCTAAATTTGGCACGACTTGCTTAGGTAATGATAATGATTTGCGGTAACAATGATGACTTTATCTCCCATGATTTATCCATTTTCCAAACATCATTCCCCTCATCAATCATGATAGGGATTTGGCTCTTATTAAATTGAATGCACCCAAGATTTGGCATGCTTGACAACAATGGGGTAGCCATCAATAGAGGTACAACCTCATTTATGATTTGATTGCTACATGTCTTTCATCTCATTGCATGCAAGACTCGTGTTTTATCCTTGTGTCTTTTGGCTTTCTAGTGGCATTTCCACATCTTGTTTGCTCTTGTTCCCTTTAAGGTTTTTTCAAAGGGGAAGGAGAACAAGTAGGGGAGGAAGAAAGGTGGCATGATTTCTAATTTGAAGAGGTGCTAGAAGGCAATTAGAAAACTTAGCTTCAACAAACACGAGGAGGCTTGCAATCACAAAGGCCATGTGGATACATATTATATCTAAGCTATATTCAATCCCTCTTCATTGTGTGCGGTGGAATTTATTCGTAGTGTCATTGGTGAAAGAAAAGTTAAATTTAAAGGAAAAGGATTGGAACCCTGAAAAACTCAAGTGTCTCTTCAAAATTAGATTAGAGGAATGTAAGTATGAAGAGGCAATTCAACACTTTATCTTCTTTGCAGTACAGAACCGAAGGAAACTGAGAACTAAAGCAATTCTTAATTTGTTGGTAAGTGAATTATGCCTTAACTTTACGGTTCTTGATTCCAAATTAAATCTTGTTTTGGTGAAATGCAATGATTTGCTTGTTACAGGCCTAGGGACTTCTTCTAGTAAATATTTTGCAAGGTACCCTTCTCCCATCCCAAATTCCTTCTCATCCCTAACTAACCAATCCCTTGTGGTAGAGAATGATACTCTCAAGCCTATTATGAAAACTGATTGCCAAGTATTCTTGAACCTTTTAAGTAACTATAGTAGGCTGGCCTGTTAGCTTTTCCTATCAACACTTTTGCAATGGTTGGAATGGTGGAACCCCTAAATTCTTGGCAAATGCTCTTAATCTGGTGGATATCGACAATGCTGCTATGTTCTTGATTCCAAGCGTCAGGTAGACAGCTCTTAAATTCCTAGTTCATCAAGGCCAACACATGATTCGAAGTTGTACCTGTCCTAAAGAACTTGATGTTATGCTCAGGAGTAGTCAAAAGAATCCCTCCATATTCGAGATGATGGACGTGACTGGGCTGCTGGAAGAAAATCTTTTGAAAGACGTGACTCTAAAAGACTAATCATATTATCTCAGTTTTATTAAGTTGTCTACTATTGTGTCTGGTTCACTTTGAAAATTTGTAGGATTTTATCCAAGATCACAACTCTCAATTGTACTTCGCTTTTTGTTTTTACTGATTGCTAGTTGGGGTTGCTGAATGTTGCAATTTTCCAGCCCCCTTGTTTTGCATTTGATCTTAGACAAACATTGTAGTTTTCCATCTTTCGGTGGTAGTTGTTTAGTTGTTCTATGGGTGAGAGCCCTTCTTTCCCCTCATTTAATATATCAAAAAAACAAACCCCATCTATTGCATTGAGAATTCCCATTTTTCTTTGGCTGCTTTGGGTGAAATATTATAGCATCAAATATTAGAAACTGACATTATTGAATATTCTTATGGAGTTGTCTATCAATACGTTTGAAAATAACAGTTATCTCTCTCCTGAATTCTACATTGATACTAATGTGTGTTAGATCTACACGACAACATTCTGGCCAAGGAAAAGAACATGTCAAAAGATCACATGGCCATGTTTTAAGTTTTAACTTACATGCAAAGATTATTGATGATGCTACATGTAGGTCATACATCGAACCACTTGTTTTAACCAATTTCCGAAATGTCTAGGAAAAGAAAATGACCTATAGATGTTGTCATAGGAACGCTAAATGTCTATTCAAATGGTAGCATAATCGAAAGTATGATGTGTTGCTCTCCAGTCAGCCAAGGCCCTTATACAATCACTGGCCTAGTCAGTTTGGAATAGCAATCATAAAACATCAGAAGAAGCCTTTATCAATTTAGATGATATGCATAAACCTTTAATGGCAGCAAAGTCGATACATTTATTATTGTCCATACCCAACTTCATACATCCTCAACATTTTGTTGCCCGCCTTTGCATGATAGTAGTATCAAACTAACTAATAATTATAAGGAATGTCAACTAATTCATCTTCAACCCAAATCCTACCTAAACATAGCAAAATTTTATGCTGCAGGTATGCAATTATAATCGGGTTAAAAAACAGTTCTCAGATTTTGAAAAATTAGGAATAACATCTCTTGATACTCTGCTATGTATACAAGACAGATGTTTCTCGCTGTCAGTTGTTCCTCACATGTTTTTGTATGCTGTGACAGCAATATCGTACCGGCACATGACACAAATTCACCAAATGAAAAATGTTCAGACTGTCTTTAGCGGGGTTATTGTCAGATTAAGCTATGGTCAAGGATGAACTAGTTGAGTATCACAAACTTGCTAGAAAATAAAATTCAAACATTATTCTACCTTTTGGCATCTAGTAAAATTGATGCACATAATTGTGAATAATGCATGTCCAGTCAACACTCGATTGCTTGTTGCTGGTGCTAGCCAAAATTTGGGCTATAATTTTGGCTGCAAGCTCTTCTTAATAATGGCTAGAGGAAAACAAATGGCTTATGTAATAAAACTTTGACTCCATAACTAGTAACTACCCTATTTTGGCGATCAAATACAGAAATTTAGAAGTACATCATTTATCCATTCTTGCAATGTTAAATACACAGATTACAAAATGATGTGCAACCCGCTGGTCACATGTATGAACGCGTCTTATAAGAACAACCAGCATATTATGCAGAAACCATCTTCTTTTCTGCAACAATGCAAGTTGTCACAAAATAATGTTAGCAATATGCATAGTTCTCGTTAGCATGACAGAGACAAGAGTACTGCTTACCTTATGTTAAAGAACAATTGTGTTGCCAATGCCCCCGTCCCAATCTAAACTACAACAATACATTCTGTACTGCTCTAGATCAGCACAGCAACAAATCTTGCACATTATTTCACAATTTGAGTTGAAATAGTATTCTACAAATGATCTCCATCAGCTACTGATGCTCCTTTAAAAAACTTGATAAAGCAACTGCTAATGTAGATCTGCCCAGAAATAATCATTTAGTTTCTATGAATGTTACACACCTGGCAAGTTATCTCAAACTATACCAGAAGACTTGCATCCAAGTGAGAAAATTGACTTCATTTTCAAACTTTCAAAAATAATCATGACCATTTGATCGACCAAGCAAGGGAGAACCAGGCCTAAACTCAATCCCAGAGAGCTTGGATGGGATTTTTAGAAGCTGCTGGGACATATGTTCAGCAAAAGCGACTTGACCACTGTACTGCCTTTGGGTTTCACTATTGCTATCTCTTGTCATTCCACCATATGCTTGCCCAAATATATCATCTGCTAACATTTGATCTTGAGCTCTTGGTGAGCCTTCTGGAGTATGGATTAGCGGTGTCCCACGGTAAATATCAGGCCTTAAGTCATGATAGATGCCATTCAAACAAGACCCGTTGACATATCTCCTATTAGGTGATCTTGGCACACTCACAAAACCTTCCTCTGCATATGTTGACTGCTTCATAGCTCCATTTAATTGGAATGGAATGGCACCATGACCACCAGTCAATGGAGTTGAAGAGCCAGAGCTAACAAGAGGTGTTGATATAGGAGAAGGAGACATCCTGCCACTTCGATAATGCAGTGAACGAGGCTGGATCAATGGACTTCCGCAGGGAGATACTGGCAAAGAGATTGGCATAGGTATATTCTTTTGTGCGTAAGAGTGCTCACTGCAATTGGAAATCATCTAGCTCAGAAATTATTCCCAGATTTTTCATGGATCTATTGGTTGCCAAAATATACTGGCTGACATAAAAATGAGAAAATACGTAAACGAGGAGCAAACCTTGAAGGTTTATATGCAAACTTTGCTTGTGACTGTCTTGTGGCATAGTCCGTATCAAGAGAAGAAAGATTCCTTGTGTGTCCAGCACCCTGCATAACAATCAGCTTTGAAAACTAGATGCTAAAATGGTTCAACGATTTCAAAAATTAGGGAGAATCACCAGAAAATTGACCAATATATAATTGCCCTATAACAGAATGGATACCACCCCAATATGGACTTTGACAAGGCAGTATGATGGCACCAAGCTAAGCTTTCTGCCTACTAAATTATATACATAATTGTGAAAGGCCAAGCCATAACAATGCAATCCCAAAATATTACACACATGTTATTTGCTCCAATAAATGATAAGAGGAACCTAGAACCAATTCTCATCAATTTAGAGATTCCATTATCTGCTGGGATTCAACTAAGGTTGCCTTTCGCCAATTCACCTAGATCAGCCAACAAGTATAAAGCAGCTCCAGAAATACCTGTATGATGGAGATTTACAACCAAAGGCAATATAGTTTTGTTGAACAGAGGTTTTTTCGGTCATTCTGTCTCGGAACGATGTCCCCAATGACAGTGATATGGAATCTGGATAAGTTCGTACCTGTATAAGCAGGAGAATGATTTCATTGGGTGAATTTCAGAATGCCTTGATGGGAAATTACAAAATTCAAGGCCTTGACAGCCTTTAAGCAGGATTCTTTCAGATGTTTTGGGGTATTATAAAACACAATTAGGTGGTTTTGTAGAGGAAAAGCTCGGCCTATCCTAAAAGAGTTCAATGTTATATTCATAGTTTGTGTTCTTGTAGTATGTCGAAGTGTTATTTATCATAGTTACCTAAGACTCGGACGGGGACGTTGGGAAGTAGGGACGGGTCTCCAAGACAGCAAAAATTATCAGATTTTGGGGACGGCGGGGGACGGCTATTAAAATAATATATAAATATTAAAAATATACAATGGGTCCCCTAACCTTGAGAAAAAAACATGAAAGGTTATAATTTCAGCACCATAGCCAATAATGTTACCAAAGGGCCTGTAACATGCCAACATCTCTTTATCATGTCACTTACATGATTATATCCTCAAATTAAAAAAATAGCTTTTTGGAACAGTAGAGGCCATGCAAACTACATGAATAGCCATCCATAGACAAAACTGGCTAAGGTAACTGAAAAACACTAAAAATTAAATACAAAGTTGGCCTCTAGAACATCCTAATATACCGGTAAAGCCTTCAATATCATACAAAAAGAAGCAGAAAGACTTGCACAACAAATTTTGAAACTAAAGAAATCCTTTAAAATATGCATATGAATTTATTGATCCTATTGCTATGTATAAGAAAGGCTTTAAAATGTAAAATAACAGCGACCTCTCATTAGAATATCTTCTTTTGGAACCTACATAAGACAGTAAAAATCCATTTCTTGGGAAGGTAAGTTTGCATGGGAAAAGGATTAGTTTTCATTTTCCTCTTTTCAAAGTCATAATCCTTTATGTTTTATATATTTTTATTTTTTTGGGACTTCGGGATGTCCCCCAGCCATCCCGGGGACTTCATGGCGTCCCCGTTGGAGTCCCCAAAGTCTCGAAGCACCCGGGACGTCCCAAGTGCATTCCCTAAAGTTAGGGACGTCCCCTTCATTTTTGCATTTGGGGGGTGCGTGGGGGGCGTTGCTCCGTCCCCAAGCACCCGGGACGTCCCGGACGTCCGGGACGGCTTGGGAATTGGGGGCGCATCCCCACATAACACTGTTATTTATGAATAAATGTAGCCAGCTGATTTTGATAGTATCCTTCTCAGCATCTTGTTAGAAGGTTAATAAGACTTTTTGTATGTCAGTTGTAATGTTTGTGTGAACCATCAACCGTCAGGCCTTGCCCTTTAAATAACATAAGGTGGAGGCAAGGGCACTTGTATGAGGTCATCCCTAAACTACAAATATTGTAATAGAGCTCATCTTGGGGAAAACAAAGCTGCTGTTATTTCATAACCCGTTATTGTATTATGGTATGAATTTGCATGTACTATTCTGTGTATATTGCATTGGTAGTCTAGCATCTCAATAGAATATATATCTATACTACATTTAGCACTGTGCCATAAAAATAACTTGGATTACATTGACATTGGAATTAAGTTGGTTGACAATCCTTTTGACAACCATTCTTATTAACAACATGAAAAACTAATGTGACAACCAGTCCAAGTAACGGTTGAAACAAATCAACAAGAGGAAGAACTTACAAAAGACTTCCAATACTCATGGGATCGCTTTGTATGAGAGCAGGTCTAAGAAGCCACCAGAATCCAAGCACCGTTAGATTCTATTTCAGGCAACTTGGCAGTCATGGAAGACGTAGAACGGCTTCTTGACCATCTTTCACAACTTATTGCTAGGTATTATATAATATTGAAAAACATTCAAGACAATCGTGCCCAAGAGATTCGAAGGCAAAAAGTCATACACGACTACAAGAAAAGAAGGCTTACAAGAGTATAAGGAAAGGCAAAGCCAGGAAGAGGAGGAAGATCCTCTAACCAATGTTGATGTCATTAGCACCAAACAAAGGAGATCAAAGAAGACAGAGTCGTGAAGCAGAAGTAGCAACTCAGAGATCGCTCCAACTCTTGGAACAATAAAAGAGGCAGTGAAAATCGGAAGAAGCAACCACTTCAAGAAGTAAAAGACAGGAAAGCAGAAACCCAAGACAAAATGTAAGCAAGAGCTGAAGCAGGAACCAAGAGAGAGTTCAGTTGGCACTGGCACAAGTGATTGAACACTCTACATCACTCTTGATGTAGCAGGAGATCTTTAGGCATATAGGGATATGGCTGGGGAGTGTCTGAGCAGGTCCAACGAAATCCAACAAGGAAAATAGAACCCAAACCTCCTCTTTGGAGAGAAGAGTTCCTTGTGATAAGGATATTGGAAACAACTTCCTCACGCAAGAAAGAATGGGCTGCGAACAAGTCAATGCCCACAGTATTGAAGAATTATTGATAGAACGTCTGTCATCGAATACTCCAAAGCAGGGAGAACAATCGGAGCAGCAACGGAGGGGTAAGAGCACTAGGAGGGAAATGTAAGGTGAGCAAGACAAAATATGGATAACTACAGACAAGTTGAGCATACAAATGTGTTTGAGAGTGCAAAGTAATGCCCATCATATACTGCCCCAAGAAGGAAGATCATATTCAGTGCACAACTTTAGAAGACCCCACAACCCATAACCATGGGTAGCCCATCACCCGAAAAACTAAAGTGGCCCAAATTCAAAGGAGACATCTCTAAAAATCTGACATGGCACTATAGAATGTGCATCACTATTTGGACTGCCAATGGGAAGACAGACAAACGTACATGGCTACAATACTTTCCAGTCACCTTGTGCAGAGTGGCTATTGATTGGGTACTCACATGCACCAATCACATGCAAAGCGACTTGAAGGACTCTCAAGGCTACCTTTGAGGAAGAATTCAAATTCATGAGGGGCAACAACAAGATTGTTGCAGAGATTTACTTCACACGACAAGGTAAGCGTGAGAGGGTACAAGCATACAAACTAGCATATATATCTTAAATACATCTATCTAAAATACGCCGAGAGATATCAATCTTGAGGCACCTGTCTAACTATGCTAGACATTACTATTTTTTGCTTGACTTATCCAAGGAAAAAGAAAATAAAACATACGAGTGACAGTTTAATGGAAGTTAAATTTATGAATGAACTGTCATGTGACGGTTAAATGAACGTCAAATTTAATGTAGAGAATAAAAGTGAACAACTCACTCCATTACAACATTGGTTGCCATTGTAGGAATGCCTCTCAGCGTAAAGAAGACTCAAGGAGCTGCTCAGCAAATTTGAGGAGAAGCCAACCGATGAGCTGAAAAAAATGATGGTTCATTGAAGGGTAGGTTCCCTCACAAAGGAAAAAAATGAAGGTGGCCCCACCTTTAACATACGGGGATGCCTATAACCGAGCAATGGACATCCACAATTAGATCAAAACATCAGCCTTCCATGCAAGAAGACAAAGTGAGTATGAGGATTATAATTCCACAAACATTGAACTAGGGTCTATACGAGTTCTTTAGAAAGGACGTGCTCCAAATCATAGTTAGAAGACTCGCTCGAGTACTTGCCGAGTTGGCGAGTACGAAAAACCAAAACGAATACTCACCCTAAAAACTTGCCACTCGAGCTCAACAAGTTTTGGCGAGTATTTGCCACAAATATTCGGCGAATACTCGCCAAAACTTGGCAAGTCCGAGCCAAATACTCGCCCACGTTGATTGTACATGCAAACATGTCTTTTACACTCAAAAACTCGGTTTTTTCCTTTATAAGGCACTAAAGCACTTCATTTTCATTCACACAACCATTTGAGCTTGCATTGCATGTGTTGAACGGATTTTTGAGTGAATTCGAAGAGGAAATTTGGAGAATTGCATTTGGAGGTAAGTTTTTTTAAATTCTTTCAAGTTTTTGCAAATTTGGTATATATTATTTAAGTTTTATATATTCATATTGTAATTCTAAATACATGTAATGTAAAAGCGATTGCTTTTATTTTTTTAATAGTCATTTGCAACCGGAGGTATGGTTTTTTTACGCAAATTCGTTCTAAATTATTTAAATTTTATATATGCGTATTGTAATTGATTCATCGAATATGTTTTGTAATTTTAAATGTGTTCAATGTGATTGCGAATCATTTTAAATTTTTAATACTCATTTGCAACCGTATGTATGTTATTTTTATTAAATTACGGTGAAATATGGTTATTCAGGCACATTTTTTAATTTAATTAAGCTTACATTTTTATTTTTTTAAATGTGCATTGTGTTACAAATTAGAGCTTAACAATGGCATCAGGCTCGGCATCAGGTTCAACATCTAGGTCAACATCACTAGCAGGAACCGTTCCTGCGAATGCCTGTACCCTCACTTGGAAGTATGGTGTACGTGGAGCAGTTCAGGGAACAATGGTTTGCAATTTTTGTGGCAAAACACTTTCTGGAGGCATCAATCGTCTCAAGCATAGTTAGAAGACTGCCAAAGGAAAACCGAATGAATACTCACCCTGAAAAACTCACCACGTGGGCTCAACGAGTTTTAGCGAGTATTCGCCAAGAATATTTGGCAAATACTCGCAAAACTCGGCGAGTCCGAGCCAACTACTTTCCCACGCTGACTGTACACGCAAACACGTGTTTTACACTCAAAAACCTCGGTTTTTCCCTTTCTAAGGCCCTAAAGCTCTTCATTTGCATTCACACAACTATTTGAGATTGCATTGCATGTGTTGAACAGATTCTTGAGCGAATTCGATGAGGAAATTTGGAGAATTGCATTTGGAGGTAAGTTTCTTTTTTTTAATTCTTTCATGTTTTTGCGAATTTTGTATATATTATTTAAGTTCTATATATTCATATTGTAATTTTAAATACATGTAATGTAAAAGCGATTGCATTTTATTTTTTTAAAAGTCATTTGCAGACGAGGTACGGTTTTTTTGTAACACAAATTCGTTCTAAATTATTTAAATTTTATATATGCGTATTGTAATCAATTCATCAAATATGTTTTGTAATTTTAAATGCATCCAATGTGATTGCGAAATCATTTTAAATTTTTAATGTTCATTTACAAATGCGTATTATGTTATTTTTATTACATTATGGTATAATATGGTTATTCAAGCACGTTTTTTAAAATTTAAGTAAGCTTACATTTTCTAATTTTTTAAATGTGCATTGTGTTGCGATTAGAGCTTAACAATGGCATCAAATTTGGCATCTAGGTCAAGATCACTAGCAAAAACCGTTCCCTGACAATGCCTATACACTTGCTTAGAAGTATGGTGTACGTGGAGCGGTTCGCGAGCTCAAGGAATAGTGGTTTGCAATTTCGTGGCAAAAACACTTTCTGGAGGCATCAATCGTTTTAAGTATCACCTTACATGTATTGTTTTCCAGACGTGGTGGTTTGCCCCAATGTTACTAAGAGGCAAAGCGAGGATGAAAGCGAGAACTAGCGAGCCTAGAGGATTCAAAGGATGATGCGGCAACAATTGTTGGCTCTACTCGTGGTCCACGCATACGAACTAGAAGAGGCACATCTTCATCGAGTTTAAACAAAGGCATACATTTTTTTGTGCCAAGGAACATACTGGAGCACAACCTTCATTCAGCAGGTACCGCTTTGAAACAAGGATATGCACGAGTAGCGGATAAAGCATGTGCGAATTTTTGGTACTACAACAACCTTCCATTCAATGTGGTAAAGAGCTCGTACTGGGAGTACTTAGTGACAACATTGACAATTGCAGGGAAAGGGTACAAGGCACCCTCTCCAAAAGATTTGAGTGGGAAATTGCTCCGTGTGCGATTGCGTATGCCACTACAATTCTAGAAGATCAAAAGAAACAATGGCACAAATATGGATGCACCATTCTTTCATATGGGTGGACGGATGAAAGGAACCGCACCCTCATTAATTTTTTAGTGGCTTCAAATGGTGAGATGGTGTTTTTGAAGTCTATTGATGCCTTTAACATAGTAAAAATGCCAGAGAATTTGAGTGTTATGTTGGAGACAATTGTATTAGAGGTGGGTATACAGAATGTTGTGCAAGTTGTCACAGACAATGCAACAACATATGTGGCATTGGGAGACTACTGTAGGAGAGACATCCATCACTCTTTTGGACTCCTTGTGCGGCTCATTGCCTTGACCTTCTTTTGGAGGACATAGGCAAAATTGATTGGGTGAGGCCGGTTGTAGAAGATGCAAGAAACATAACAAAGTACATATATAATCACCCTTGGGTTCTGAGCTTGATGAGAGAACACACAAAGGGGAAAGAGCTTGTTCAAGCCGGTGTCACAAGGTTTGCAACTAACTTCTTGACATTGCAAAGTATTTCTAGTTTGTTGACATCATTGAAGCAAATGTTTGTGAGTCAAGCATGGCTAGACTCACAATATTCAAAGAAAGTTGATGGAGAGAGGATTGCAAAGATAGTTTTTGATGATATCTTTGCAAAGAGAGCTATAGAGATCATCAAGGTAATTTGGATTTATCTTTCAAGTTGATTTCTTTATTTTAATTTGTTAAATTATAAATATATTGTTATTTACTTTTTTACTTTATTTGTAACTTTGTAACCTTACATTTTAATTTGTGTGTAGGTGTCAAAGTTGGTGAGAGTTTTGCGTTCGGTTGTTGGGGAGCAAAACCCTATGGGGTACATTTGTGAGGCCATGGAGAGGGCCAAAGAGTCTATCCAAAACTATTATAGGGGGATATCGCTAGATATGGTCCCTTTTGGGAGATTATTGATCGGAGGTGGAACAATCAACTCCACCAACCTATTCATGCAATGGGGTACTACCTCAACCCCAAGTATTTCTTCTCCGACGGCTTCACAAATGTGAACGGAGAGGTTATGGAGGGCCTTTCAACATGTATTGAGAGGATGATACCAAATGTTGAGACGAGGGACCTCGTTATTTTAGAGCTGCAAAATTACAAACATGCTAGGGGAGGCTCTTTTCTTCGGGGTTAGCTATCCGAATGCATACACCGAGTAATAAAAATTAGAATGTTTACTAGGTTACTTATTAGTTAAAAATTTGATTTTATTAATTACTTGTAAAGTTTTGTTTGTTTTATTTGTAGGTTCTTGGTGGGAGGATTGGGGAGGAAATACCCCACATCTTTAAAAGCTAGCCCTCAAAATTCTATCTCAACCTTGTAGCGCTTCTGAATGTGAATGCAACTAGAGTTTGTTTGAGGCCATTCACACGAAGAAGCGCAAAGTTGACTCAAAACGGCTCAATGACTTGGTTTTTGTGCAATACAATCTCCGGCTTCGCACAAGAAAAGTGGAGGCCACATCGAGGAGCTTATTGATTTGGATGAGATAGATCCATACAGCGAGTGGATTGGGCAAGAAGAGGAAATCCCTGTGTTCACAGAGGATGAGATTGCTTCTTTTGAGAGGGAAGCTATGGAGGGAGAAGCACTAGCAGGAGATATTGGATTGGATGACATCTTTGGAGGTGATCTCCAACATGCAACAGAGGAGCCACCACCATCTACTACTAGGTTGGAGCCAGAGTCGCAGCCTTCTAGGGAGCGAGGAGACGCAGCCGAGTGTGGGGACTAGTAGAGGCACTAGACCCTCTCCCCAATATTTCTCTAGAGCGGAGAAGAGGAAAATGTAACTTATTGTATATTGTAACTTGCATAGATATGAAATTTATAATGATATTTTTCAATGACAATCATCATAAATTCATAGCGCTTATCAACCAAGGTTGTTGTATTCACATGATGGTGTGATCTTGTATTGTATTTGTATTCAAATCTAAAAGAAAACACTTCAACATTTTATGGACTCATTTGATACAATTTGTAGCTATATTTTGCTTACATTTTATGTTTTTAAAGTAATTTGCATATTTTTTAAATTGTCAAGTATTCTCGAGTATTCGTCGAGCCTTCTTTAGTCAAATTTTTTTGTGTCTACCGAGTATTCGCCGAATACAAGTATGTGAACTATGCTCCAAATGATGAGAGAATTGAAGATAGATGACAAGGAAGAGGAAAGGGCATTTGGTGCACTGCTGCGCAACATAAAGGGCACAACAAGACCAATTTCTTAAGAAAATTGTTTTGTGAAATTTGTTGATCAATGGCCATGACATACAAACTTTCCTATTCAATCTAAAAACAGAGTGCCAAAGTGTTTTCATCACCCAAGGGAAACCTTCAACACCACCTATCACCTCGACAAAGCCCCAAACAAATACGTAAGTATCACCGAGGCCATCACTTGGTGGATACAAAAACCAATAATTTAATACATGACATCAAAAAAACATGAGGGAAGGTGGTACGCATCCAGCTTCGATGACCAAGGTCTACCAATGGTTCATCCCAGAGTGTAATAGTTGAGACCACTTTAGAAGAGATTGTCCTACCAATTGAGTCAACACTAGACTTATGTGTTCTTGGCATGATCCAGGAATTGTTGATGACAGGTTCTTCACAAGATTACAATAGAAGACTTTGACCGCGAAAGATGTGTAGAATATCGCGGGTTGACAAAATTCGTGCAACAAAGGAATGTGACTTTACAAGTTGGATGAATATGTTGTATGTACAATAGACGAGACTAACATTACGACCTTTTATGAGATCTAATATGTACAAATACAAGAGAGGATAAGATAGAGTGATATGTAATGGATGTAGCGAGTGTGTGAAAAGTGTAGTGTGCATAGGTAGGAGCGAGCAAATGTGAAAGAGAGGTATGTATGTATGTATGTATGATGGAATAGAAATAGAGTAGTGAGGTGGACTAAGTATATATGCATCCAATAATGTTGTAATCTGAACAATGTAATTGTTTATTGACATATATATTGGTGTGTGTGTGTAAGCGGAGTTAGAGTAGGGAAATTTGCGGCTGGCTACGTTATCTTACTTGCTTTTGTGATACGATATATACGTTGAATTTTTAGGCCTACTTCAAAATTTTGTTTCAGCAATTGTGTTTAGTGTTTTCTATTTAAATCAACCATTTCCACCTCTGTATGCATCAGCTCTATCCCAAAACAAACTTATTAAACTAACAAAAGCGTATAGTTTACGCCAACAAGGATCATAATGACACCAACTATCTCAAACAAGTAAACATCAACATGATAAACGCAAGAAACAAAGAGGTGATGATAATAACAAGGGTCCAAGTGAAACAAATAAATTATCCAAACCCATGTATGGAGAAGACACACATGGCCGAATCAGAAGTGGAGCTTGAATGTGCAAAGTGATGGAAGAGTAGAGACCTTCTCAAGAATGTACCAAAACATTGACTAATCAACTTGAGTCGATACAAGGAAATTGCAAGACAAGTATTGCAAACCACTATTCGAATTGAAATAGATGGTCTTCTACACAACATCCCAAAAACAAGAATGTGTTAGCCATTGTTGTAGACAAGACATCAACTACAACATGAAGTGGGTGACACACCTTGTGCCAAAAATATGAGCAACAATAATAAGAACTAAGTGTGCAAAATAGATAGAGCCCATTGTCGAACCCCCTGGTCAAGAGATCGAGAAATTGACCAAATGCTACTAATAATGAACTTACCTCGACAGCCTAGTGGTTGTTCATGCGGGGACTCGGGCTTTAACCTAACCAATACCGTTATTATGGATGGCGGTTTTGGTGTAAATGTGCTTCCCAAAGAAACTTGGAAGAGTCTCGAGAACCCATTATTTTGCCATCAACATTCTAGTTAGGAGCTGACCAAAACAAAATACGGGTGTTGGGAGTCCTCGTGGCATAAAAGGTAAACATTGACACCCAACAATTCATGCTAGATTTTGTAGTCGTCTCCTTAAAAGAAAAATCTTATGATGCATTATTGGGTTGTGGCTATTTCATAACAACTAAGACAAATCACAATTAGAAGAAAAACCTCCTCTCGATCAAGAACAAAGGTCCGAAATACATCATAGACTTCACAAGTCGGGCACTCAATGAAGAGGCAACCTCATTTGACGATGATGAGTCATTAAATATTGATACAAAATATATGAAGGAAGAACACTCACAACATCTCAACCAAGGTTCAACAAAACCAAATGCACATCTATTGGAATTACACTCATGCTCCAAAGATGAAATGTGTTCCCACAATGGTCTCTTCAATTGGCACACGGAGGATTACAAAGTATTACAACCTAAGTGTAATTTTGTCAAAATGATGGAAAAAGAAGAAAGTGAAGGTTACAAGGAAGAGGGCACAAAATGACACTTATGAACCAAGAAGGGGACAACATACATGGAAGAAATTGAAGTCTATAGCTTCTAATCAAATATAACCATCTTCATTGTGTCCAATATACCATCCATAGTTTATGGAATTCCGAGTAGGGGATACAAGGATAAGTGAAGAACCAACCCACCATTTCAAAGGGGTATAAGATACGAATTAAAATGAACTCGACGACAATCAAAGTGAAACTTGGATCCGATGAAAAACCCCAAATTATCATGATGGGGTGATAATTGGAACCCGGTGTTGAAGACTGCGGCGTTTAAGATATTTATGGTATAAGGATATGTTTGCATAGACCAGCGATGTGCGTATACAAAATTTTGTTAGTTTGAGGAGATCATACGGCATGCAGAGGAGAGCTTATAGAATGAAAAGATATATGTTGCCAAGGTCCAAGAAGAGATTGAAAAGATGTTGGGAGCAAGTACGATCTTCAAGTTCAAACAAGAGAGGGTGTCCCCAATAATAATCAGCCAAAGCGAAGAGTCAAAATAGATATAGATATTTGTCAACTTTATAAACTTGAACACGATTACTATCAAAGACCTATTTATAAACTTTATAGTGGAGGAAGTAGTATGACACAATATCTACTCCTTTATGGACAGGTTCTCGAGCTATAATCAAATCAACATTACAGAGGAAGATAAATTGAAGATCACTTTTATAGTGGAGGAATTTTATAGTGGAGGTTGGTGTTTATGTGTATAATCTAATGTCCTTCATACTTTGTGATGCTACGACAACTTTCCTAAGGATCATTCCACACATCTTCAACAAAATGGCCACAAGTAACTTCAAAGCTTTTCTTGACGACTGGTCAATTTACAGCAATCAAGAATCCCACCTGCAGAGCCTTTATAGAATGCATGAGACGATGTTGAGCAACAAAATTGGCTTTGAATCCAAAGAAGTGTCGATTTATGTTCCCACAAGGCAAGCTTCTAGGACATATAGTATGCAAAGTGGGCTTGAAGACTAATCCAAACAAGATAAGGGTAATGGTAAAAATGGAGGTACCTAGGGACTTAAGTGGGGTAAAATCCTTCTTGGGGCACATCACATATTATTGACCTTCATAAAAACAATTTCTCAAATGTCTCACCCTTTGGACGTCCTAACAAGAAAGGGGAGTCCATTCATGTGGTCCAAAGAACATGGGAAGGCCATTCAAAGAATTGAAGGTTCAATTGATTAGTTCCACTATAGTTGTCTACCCATGACACTTCAATTATGTGACTGGAGCAACATTAGCTCAAGTTGGAACCCAAGGGTTGGACCACCCAATGTTCTTTGCATGCACTCATGTTCAGTGCTAGAAACTACTGTACCACAAAACATGACGTTCTCGATATTGTGTATGCAATGTAGAAATTTGGCATTAGCTGATATCTAACCCTTTAACTTTTTATGTGGACCATTGGGGCACGTCGCGTATTACTAACCTTCATAAAAACAATTGTTCAAATGCCTCACCCTTTGGATGTCCTAACACAAAATGGGACTCCATTCATACGGTCTAAAGAACAAGGCAAGCCATTCAAAGTATTGAAGGTTCAATTGATTATGTCCCTTATAGTTGTCTGCCCATGACATTCCAATTATGTGATTGGAGCAACATTAGTTGAAGTTGGAACCCAACGGTTGGACCACCCGATGTTCTTTGCATGCACTCGTGTTCAAAGTTGAGAAGAACTACTGTACCAAAAACATGAAGCTCTTGATAACGTGTGTGCAATGTAGAAATTTCAAATTAACTAAAATCTACCACTCTAACTTTTTATGTGGACCATTAGGCATTATAATATTTAGTAAATAAGCCCATTATCCAAGGCAAGATACACAAATGGTTGTTGCTACAACAGTTCACAATAAAGATCATTGTCAAACGGGATAAGAGCCATGTTATAGCTGAACAATTTTCTCAGATAAAAAGGGAGACCTGGCAGACGCAGGTCAATGAAGATTTCCCAAGTACTTATCTTTTCTGAATTGCAATGATACCAACTTGATATGAATAGATTGGGGACTATTTAACGTTGGCATCCTTTCCAAAGGAAAGTAACCCACGCCAAGAGGAAATTGAGAATAAAGGCTCAAAAATTTCAATTGATAAATGGGTTGTTGTAGAAAATGGGTGCAGACCACATTATGCATCAATGCATGTTAGAAGAGGAAATTAGAGACGTACTCTTAGAAGGTTGCGTAGGGCCTACTGCAAGCCACATGGAACTTGATGCCACTGCAAGTAAGGTATTCCTAACAAGACTATGGTGGCCAACTCTAGACCAAGCCGCCAAAAAGAGTGGGTTCTCAGGTGGGATACTTGCTAAATAATAGAAAAACCTCTAAAAAGGGATTTTATGCCCTTATGGCCCTCCTAGCCCTAGGGAATGTTTGAACATTGGATTCTATGGAACCCTTGAAAGAATGCAGGATACTTAAATGTAAGTACATTGCAGTGGCAATTAAGTACTTAATGAAGTGGGCAGAAGCAAGATCCTTTCAGGACAATAGTGCTCAAAGCACTACAAGGTTTATCTATGAGTAAATACTAACTAGGTTGGGAAACCCCATACAAATCACAAGTGCTTGTGGGGGTATTTTGTTAATCAAATGATTTGTTTAATGACTTTGGAATTCTGAATCATTCACTCACTTTTGAGTTCATACTATCCAAGGGCAAATAGCCAAGCAAAGGCCACCAACAAGCTATTCACTTCATTAGTCAAAAAACCATGTGGAGTAGAAGGCAAGGATTGGAAAGAATGTTTATCAATGGTATTGTGGGCTTCCAAGACAGTCTATAAAGTAATACACCATTCCAACTACTGTATGGGCAGGAAGTGGCAGTTCCAATAGATTACATAGAGCCGATTTTAAGGATAGCAGTGCAAAATAGACTTGGTAATGAAGAAAGTCTTAAGAAACGATGACTAATGACCAAATGGGCAAAAAGATTATGCAAACAAGGAGGATGTTTTGCTACAACAAGCACACTAAGCGAATGAACTTTGAAGTTAGAGCCTTAGTCCTTAAACATAATCAAATGCATGTGATAAAACCAAGCAAGTTTAAAGTATTATGGCTTGGACCATTTGAAATTTTGGAGATTTCAAAAATGGGGCTGTCAATCTTGAAAAATTGAATGGATTTGCCACCAAGGATATGGTGGATGGTTCTAAACTTTCTAAATTAAAGGTATATCAATCCACAATAAAGAGTGTCAATGTCAGAGCATACATGTTGGTATCAAGTGGAAACCATACAACCAAGTGTGGCCAATTATTCAAACATAAGTTTGCCCTCTAAAAGTCTTCCTACAATCATGTATACTTCCTCTTAGTCGAACATTCACCCTCTTACTGTATGTTACTCCCTTGAATGACCCTAGCACTTCTTTTGTAAGCTCCTTTGTCGTGTGAGTTGTTTCAGCCGCCATACATGTTGCCTTGGACGCTTTGACTGCACGCCCTAATGTTGAAAGTCTTGAATTGCCCCCTTTTATTTAAGAGTCCCAAATGTCATTCACCTTCATGATGTTCCAAGTGAGCGTACATGTTGGAATCAAGTGGAGACCGTACGACCAAGTGTGGCCAATTGTTCAAATGTACATTTTCCTCCTAAAGCCTTCCTGCAATTTCGTACGATTCCTCATTGTTGAACATTCACCCTATTGTTGTACGTCACTCCTCCGAATGCCCTAGCACTTCTTTTGTACACCCCTATGTCGTATAGGTTATTGGCTGCCTCAACAGCCATACAACTTGCCCTGGATGCTTTGGCCGTATGCTCTGACGTTGAACGTCTCTCAACTGCAGAATGTCCCTTCTTTGCTCAAACAACCCCTCTTTGAATGCTACCAATCTACCACACACTAGTACATTCCACATGAGGCACTGTACAATGCTAGAGGTGACTATAAGGAGCCAAATGACCTACAAGAAGGCCTAGACTTCCAACTCTCATTTTCATGATTACTTGTGTAAAAAAATTGCAAAGAAAAAATGATTGTTAAAATCAGATATAGTGAACAAATTCAAATTTATGCTTCCAAGAGAGGAAACACAAGTAATACGTCAGAATATAGTTTCAATTTTGGCTTTATGAAGCACTTCTAATGTAGGGTTTGGAGTGCAATAAAAATTCAAGGGCCTAACCCAATATCAAATAACTAGGGGCACCAGGGTTATTGCAGGTATTTGGTGATAAACAATTTGGGTTTTTCACCAACAATCATGTTTGATAAAAATTAAACTCCCATGGCATCAACCATAGCCCCATCTTCATCATGGCAAAAGAATGCCCTAGATACAACATATGAACGATTTGGATCAGCTAGGGAAGGCTGCATAAACCCCAAGCTGTCTTCTACAGCAGCCCTAAGGATGATTCAAGTTTCATTAACAGGTCTGAGCTCCAAAATAGTGGCCAAAGGTAATAGAAAATAGAAGGCTATGGAACCATCACCAAAAGCACAAACTATGCCATAAATAATTACAGGAATTCTTACAGCTGTAGAGTCCCAGACGTGGTCAACCAACAAGCCTGATAAACACAAGTTGAAGATAGCCGTGCACAAAGCTAGGGCAGACCGAATCTTGCAAATGTCGTACTAATAGCCATGAGTTCAAACCTTATCTAAGATGCATGGTTTCAAGCTCTGATAGAAATAACAAATGCTCATTTGTTCATTACATGGACAAAGAGATAAAAATTACCTACACAGCTCAAGACTTTACAAGTATTTGGGGTACCCTCACATTGACTGTCTATGAATAAACTGACCAATCTTTACACCACTAGGGCACACAAATAGTTTGACGAGCAGTGAGTTTGTCGACCGAATCTCACTTCAGAAGAGCTGATGCACATGTGGGACAAGAGCCACAAGGGTCTCTAAAAGGAATACTCGGCTTGTGAAGAATGGTGTTGTCTCGTGGAGGTCATCTGATGTCAGTTTGTGGGGGCTACTATGGCATCTAATATGGCAATATGAATGACTAAACACCTCATGGGCCTGATGAAAGGCGAGATCTACAACTGGGGAGAGTTGTCCACACATATCCATGAGTTCCTTTACTTGTCTTACAAGGGGTTTTGTAAGATGCAACATGCTATATCAACTTATTCTTGGATGTCGTCTATAAACAAACAGTAGTAGAAGGAAGTTTCAAAGTTGATACTTCACATGATCCGACGAAGGCCCTCGGTGTTTCAATGGAAACACCTTGGCATCCCCCCCGAAGAGCACTTAGACCACCAAACTTCAACGAAAAGATAAAGGAGATAATAGAACAGCCCACTTTGGAAGAAGAAGGGGAGGGATTTGAGACAGACGATGAGGAGGACGAACACATAGAAGGGCTTTGCATGCCTACCTATTTAGGCTACTAGCTGCCGCTACTCATTTTTCTTCAAAAGCCATGGTTGGCACTCTTTTCAAACAGGGAAGGAACGTAAGCAAACACAAATTTGGCTGCAAGTGCCCGAAGCATCAGTAAATATGGACAAAGAGGTGCCCATGAGTCCGTTACAACCCCAAGGGTCCATAAGGGTAGCATCAGAAAGAAACCAGATATAGTCTGTGGCCAACATAGATGTGCATAAAGCATAACCAGCAAACTCTGATGCAGACATATGATTCTCCTACAGGAGATGAGAGTATTCTAGTACATTTTCCCTTCCCTAATAGCAAAAAATCTTGGAAAACCTTGATTTAGTTTTTTCCAAGACTGCAGGGAAATGTCTAGAACACATCCCCCGGCCGCCATACCAGGTCAGAAACGTACCCGATACAGGTACAGGTACGGAAATGTTGTGGGTACATTTTGGAAACGTACCCGCAAGTCCCAGGCATGGCAAGCCATACCCGGGGCATCCACGGTACCTGCAGGTACATTTCCAAAACGTACCAGCCTAATTATTTTTAATTTTATCAGAAATTCCCAACAAAATAGAATCACCTCCAAATGCTCACTGCCCCATAGAAGAGGTGGAACAAAGGCCATGTTATGTGAAAGAAATGGTGTTGATATGCAGGTTTCTGGGGTCTTACCTTGGACCCAACATAGTCAATGAGTGGGTATACATGAACTGTAAACCCATGGGGCAGTATATATCCTCATGACGCAGAGCAGATAAGGATGTGATATTTAAATGTGGTCCTTGGTTCATGAAAAAATCACACCTCTTTGTGAAGCATTGGATGGACAGGATCAACCTCATTGATAATCTTCTTAACCCGGTCATAGTTTGGGTGCAGCTACACCTGTAGCAAATTCTGTGGGGAGAGATTGTGATGAGAAGAATTATAAATGTGTCAGATGAATACATTTTCAATTTTACTTTTGCATTTCACTGTATGTATTTTGAAACTGGATAAACTTTTATTTCTGATATTTGAAGTATTTGAATCCTAATGTTATCCTATAAATGAATACTAAGTATTTGAAGTCTGTTTTCCATGAAATTATGAATACATATGATTCTATGAATATTAATAACTATAACTATATATATATATATATATATATATATATTTGTAAAAAAATTCAATAATATATTGTACAAAAGTACCTGTAGCATTTCGTACCCAAGGGTTTTTAAAAATTGGCATTTCTGCATATCGTACCTGTACCCTGTTAGTCTTGGTCTTTTTAGGCATTGGGACCCATGGCAGAGGCACTACAAGGCATCTCCAGTGTAGTTGGGCACTTAGAAGTTACCAGCAGTCCTTCACAAGTCAGATGATAATGAAGGAGGCTACCAGTATTCGGAGGTTTGTGCAAACAGAATGTTGTGCCGAGTTTACACAGGTCTAGTTTGGCTAAAGGTGGCAGAAGTGAATATTCTCAACATGCATGAACAATGGATGCCCACTTCAGTGGCTTAGAATATTACTTCTCTGGTGAAAAAGGTCCTTTAATCCTTATGGAATATTGAGCATACCTATAGGTACCAATACTTCTTCCTCCAATCCTCTATGTGCAAGCAAAATATGGTACAAAATGAGAAGGATAGTTTGGCTTCAGAGATGGCAGCCCTAGATCATCAAATAAGGGATCAACAGGATCCATTCCGGGAGCAATTGTCCCAACAGACCCAACTCACACATGCGCAGAGCCTTCGGGTATTGGAATGTGGGTAAGATCTCGAAGAGGTGAAGGAGAAGCATGAGCAAGAGCTCAAAGAGGCAGGATAGTTTGGCTTCAGAGATGGCAGCCCTAGATCATCAAATAAGGGATCAACAGGATCCATTCCAGGAGCAATTGTCCCAACAGACCCAACTCACACGTGCGCAGAGCCTTAGGGTATTGGAATGTGGGCAAGATCTCAAAGAGGTGAAGGACAAGCATGAGCAGGAGCTCAAAGAGGCTAAGGCCAAGAATGAGCAGGAGCTCAACCAGGTACAGGCCAAGTCACAATTGGCTGAACATGAAGTGCTCCAAGGGAAAAACAAGATGCAAGAAGCAGTAGGCATGGTAAAGTGTTCACAAGATGCAAGAAGAAGCTCCAAACATCTTCAGCACTGGACCCCTAAAGTCTATAAAGCGAGAGCTGAATTGTGCCAATCAAAGCCTGCTCCATCAAGTTCTTGAATGGCCGCTCCATCAACCTCTCCAATGGGCAAGCAAGTTCATGCTCATCCACAGATGTCTTTTTCTTTTGCCCCTCTTTTTCCTCAGTAGGTTTTATATTGTGTAGTCAGAAGAAATTCTTAACATATCTAGTAGGTCTGAGGGTTAATGTAGTATGTTAAAGCGTTATTTGTGAATAAATGTAGCTGGCACATTTTGTTAGTATCCTTGTCAGTACTTTGTTAGAAGATAAATAAGACTCGGTTGTAATGGTTGTGTGAACCGTCAACCATTGGATCTTGCCCTTTAAATAGCATAAGGAATGTGGGGGTAAAGGCACTTGTATCAGGTCCTCCTGATCTATGATGATTGTCATAAAACTTATCTCAAACAATACAACACTGCTGTTGTTTCATAACTTGTTATGGTATTATGGTATGTACTTGCATTTTCTATTCTATGTATATTGCTATTGGTAGTCTAGCATCTCAGTAGATTATATCCATACTACAGCTCTGAAGTGCCCCAATGCTAAACACTTTGATTCCTTGCATCCCATCTTCCCCCATAACACTTCCTACAAATTGAATATGAAAGTTATGGCCAATTGCCTGAACAGTATCCTCCCTGACGTGATTCCCAAGGAGCTTTATCAAAGGGAGGCAGATCCTCAATGGTATGATTCACGGGAAAACAAGTGGGCATCCAGGAATGTTGATGAAGCTACATATCATGAAAGCCTATGATAGAATTAAATAGTGCTTCTTGGAATAAGTCCTTTGAAATTTTGACATTTGCAATGTCTGGTGTACACTGTAAACAGGTCACATACTAATTTTGTACCCCTATTCTCAGCTTTAGTCAATGGTTCCCCAGTGGACCTTTTTGCTTCCCATCCTCACCATCTCTTCATCCTTAGAAATTGAACCTCAATGAGACAGATGGATTCTAGCAGATTGAAAGGCCTGAAACTTACAAGCAATGTCCTACTAAACCATCTACAGTTTGTACATGGTACTCCCCTTATGAGAGACCCAATCATCTCAAAAGCTGAAGCCTTTGGGAAGACACTGTCAAACTAAGAATCAGCTTCGGTACAGCTCATGAGTGGAAACAACTCAGCTATTTTTGTTCATCAAGGTAGATTTCAATACCTAGTTGCAAATCACAAAAATATAGGGCTCTGAGGTGGTACTTAACCAAGTAAACTATTTGAAAACCCTATTCTTTGAGGGCAGGAACTCGCTTGAGAGTTGGCAGCTTTTGATTTTCGGGTTTCATAGCAAATTTGAAGGCTGGGAGCAGATATGGCTTTCACGAGGAAAGCCAAAATAAATGAGGTCTGTCATCCAACATGTTCTAGTTTTAATTCTTCAATTTGTATGCTCATGTGTGCCTGTATTCCCTACCTACAATGATCTGCCCTATTTCAGTAGGAGATGACTGAGAAAGCTCTTTGCCTAAATAGTTAAGCTTGGAGGCTGGGAGCAGATATGACTTTCACAAGGAAAGCTAAAACTAGTGAGGTCTGTCATCCAACATGTCCTAGTTTTACTTCTTCAATTTGTTTGCGCATGCGTGCCTGTATTCCCTACTTACAATGATCTGCCCTATTTCAGTGGGAGATGACTGAGAAAGCTCTTTGCCTAAATAGCCAGGCTTGGCAAAGCTAAGCTCCTCACCTAAGCTTGGCAAACCTAATTAGCCCAAGACAAACTCCAGCTGGTATCTAGGTTAAATTAAGAAGGTAAAGTTAAATGGCACATGCAAGCAAAATAAAGGCTTTATCTGGGGAAACAAAACAACATTGATCTCCGTTTGACCGAAAATGCAGGAACAAACAATTAAATGTGTAACCATCTCATCTTTCCTGGAAAGGAAGAGGTGGCAGCAACCCTCAGTTAACTTTGTGTCCTCTCGCAAATTGGTAAGCATGTGTCACCACTGTAAGCTCAGTTTTCCTAGACTTGATAAATATGGCTAGCCTCTAGGGAAATGGGTAGTCCACTGAACTTTGTTAGAACTCAAGAAAGAGGTCGAATGCTCATGGCAAAGAACTTAGCAAACAATTACACCCAGCTGCTTCAACTCAAAACAGACTATAGACATGTAATGGGTAAAAGACTTTAGGTCAAGAACCCATAGAGACATTGAGCCTTTGAATGTTATGAGATATTAATTGAGCTCCATGGGTTCAGTTAATTAGTAGCTTAGCACTCTAGGACTGAGCCATAAAAGCACATGCATGCCCACAACCCTTCTAACTAGCTTCAAAATAAATGCTTAAACAAGATATGATGTCCAACTTAGAGAAGTGTTTTAAAAAGGTGCAAACCTTGACTAGGCATGCAGTATCATGCAGAGGCCATGCATGCATTTGCAACACATAAACTAATAAAGAAACAATGCATGTTAATTTAACCACCTCCAAACACATTGCAGTTACAAATATTAAGCAATGCCCCACACCAGTCAGAAAGTAGGATATGACATGCTAAACTTGAAGTTCTGTACTCAAGAGACTTGGATTTGGCAAGTACTCCACAAGCAAATTTTGACTTGGATCCAATGAAAAACACTGCAAAAACTTCGCAATTTTCAAAAGACAAAATTAGCTTTTTGCACAAAATTCAGAAAAAGGTTTTGGGTGAAAGTGAGGGTAATGGATGAGTGAAACGAGTGAAAAAGGTCACTTGGATCTTTTAAGACCTGGGTGACATTTAAGGTTTTCTTTTCTTTTTCATGTTTGTGTTCTTTAATATATTTTTTTTTTAAAGTCTTATTGGACTTGCAAGGCTCGCTGTCAAACTCAACGGATTTGAAAATTGAGGCTGCAGAATTTCAACACTATAGCTCAAACCCTTCACAGCTGGAAAAGATCGAGACCCAAACAGGCAAAGACAGGAAAATATTACATGAAAAGCTACCAAACAATGAGTGCAACACTAGTAAGGAGAAAATGAATCCATTGACATTTTACCATAAACATGGACGATCCAGCCAAAACACAAGTCTTACCATGGGTCGATCGGCATTATTGGTTGAAGGCAAAACTTCAGAGTACTGTGTAGCAATATCCAGTTTTACATATGGTTCTGCATATTTCACGAATGGGTGTTCTAAAAGATGTTCAGCTGAAGGACGATTTGTAGGATTGCGTTGGAGACAGAGTCTCAAAAGTCCTTGCCCTCCTCTGAGAGATAATCAGGGATTGTTGGAAGCTCCTTACTGTTCCCGATTTTAAACATTGCAGCAATCTACAGCATTCATATCATTACTATAATCCAGAAAAATGTCAATAGGCCTATCTATGAAGAAAAGATGGCTAGCAAAGGGACAACATAAAAACCAAAATTTCTTGCAAAAGAACCACTTGAATCAGGAGATATTCCAGATACAAATTGTATTCTTACAAATACAATATCACGGTTTTGAATCTCAGGCATCAAGTCTTCCTACACAACAAGAAAATTTCACTACCAATTAACTTACCCCTTCATACTGACTCCAGGGTGGCTTTGCAGTAGCCATCTCCAGAACTGTACAACCAAGACTCCAAATATCCACAGCCAGATTGTACCCATTTGAATTCTTGATAACCTGCATCAATAAATTAGAAACAATGTGGATAATCATCAAGCATTTCTCCAAAAAACCTCAAGTGTAAGACCATTAGAGATGAAAAACCTACATTACAGGAAAGAATATACAACAAAGTGTTTAATACCTCTGGAGCCATCCAGTACGGACTTCCTTTGAATGACAAAGGACAAGACTGTGCAGTGATCTGAGCCAAATAATAATTGTATATCAGTGTTCCACTAGAAACCCACTCATTAATTTATTCTTTTCCTTGCCAACAATCCAAGTTGAAAATTGATTCATTTATATCCAAATCGAAATATAAACAAAAAAAAAGAGGTCCTTCTGGTACATGCTTTCTGAAGGCCCATTTGGGCAAAAGGCCATAATAAATCTTGTAGAGTGGACAACTGACTTTTCTAGCACCTCTCAACAAAATGCAGAGATTTACTCATTTGCATGGTTAGATGTTAGAAATAATCAGACAGGAAAAAGGTAAAATAGTTGAAATGCCTAAAAAATATGGGTGACAGGAAGATAAAGGAAGTAGAGTCAAACAAAGAAACTTAATATTTTGAAAAAGAAATAAACTCTACATGGTTATTTAAACTGAGAGATTGTAAGTATCGGGGCTTCCTAGTGTAGAACTGTTCAGGTAATTTTTAATTTTGTGGAGTTTTCAATACATGGGAGTATTTTTAAAACTCAAGTCATCACCACGATGACCTTTTTCCATGAGAAGCCATTTCTCTCTGACCTTTAACCCATGCACATTGTGTTTATAGAGAAACTACACTAATAAGAACAGTCAGTGAGAACATTGCATAGCATAAGCATAGACGAGAATGGTAATAACAATAGCTTCTCGTTAACAAAAGCTAGAATAAGTGCAGTATAGGGAGGACCTGATACAAGTGCTCTTGCCCCTACTTGCAACAAGCTATTTAATGTCAAGATACAACGGTTTGGCAGTCAATTGCTTTTATTTATAAAGACGATCTAAGAGTCCCATCTGACAACACCTACACAAAATCATCTCAAGGAGGGGAAGAGGAAGATGTTCTTGGAGGTACAGAAGTCCAAGCTTTGATTTTATTTATTGTAGCTTGCTCAAAGAGCATAAACCTCAGTGATATGCTTGTTATAGACCAAAAGTAGCACCCTTAGATTTGATCATGACAGATCAATACTTTTGGCTAACATGGGAATGTCTCCAAGGTGTGGGACCTTGCTCCTTGAGACGGACCTCCGAGAAAAGGCTGGTTTCTCTACCTAACTAATGCTAACACTACTCCTAAAGCAGAAAACATAATTATCTAAGCCTAATCTAAGCTTTCATAGGGACCAAGGTTAGGGAGATGCAAGAAATGAAATCCTAAACTAAGAAAGGAGGTGATAGCACCAAGAAGGGGATCAATCTCCATGAGGGAGAAATGAGAAGGAAATGAAGGAAGGAGAGGGCAGACAAGTGTGCCACAAACCAAAACAAGCAAATCTACTCATTCCACACATTGCAAAACACAAAGAAAAGGAAAACATACAAGTATAACTCATACACAACATAAAATGAGAGAGCAGAGAGGTAAGAGACACAACCAAATGCAAGCAAAGGGCAAAGAAGAGCCACAATGTCCAGATTTAATTGCTCCAGAGTATACACAGTCTGTTACATCCATTTGGGAGGCATTGAGGGCATTGCAAGTTCCAAAACATAGGTCTGCAACTCAAATTTGTTTGGGGCACCATTTTGACATGGTGCCTTTGCAAAAATGGAGAGATACATTACAATAAAAATGAGTTGCATATATAGAGGGGGAAGGAAATTCGAATTGGCGGATGAGTGAAAATGAAATCCGCCACCCACCAAATCCAATGCCATTACTCATGTAGACAAGTCATCGTTACTTTTGACACACGCCATTAGATTTCGTGGGCGAGAGCATGGGCACCGTCAAACATTTATCGCAAGTAGGTGAGGTGGTTGGGCGCTTGAAACGGTTAGAATCTTCTCTTTCTTTTCTTTTTAATTTTAATTATTTTCCTTTTATTATTTTTCTTTTTCTTTTTTACCTTATTCTTCTTCACATCTCTTCCGAACATCATGTCTCTTGGTCGAATTAAGTATTTATTCTTGGTCACTTTTCATTCCTACTCTCAAGCAAATGCTCACCCTGATGATGGTTCCAGTAAGTGAATCGAAACGTTGGTGCTAATCCTCTCCACGCAATGTATCCAGAAACCTCTTTCTGCATTTAACCTGCAATATGAATTTAAAATCTTTCGTTAGAACCTTATCCCTCTTCCTCTTGAAGTGGTGACACAACAAGTGGAATACCGAGATATCTCCATTGGAAAATGAATGGCTAACTCGGGTCATAAGAACGGTCTCAAGCGGAAATTCATCTCCCAACATTGCCTATGTCTACACAGAATCCAAAAATAGCCCGATAGCATGTTCAGTTATAAGGAATCCCTTGCATGTCAGAGATTAAAAACTCTTGAATCCGAGTAACCAACAACTCCGCCCAATTGTTTAGCTCACCACGGCTTAACCCAAGCATGTAATTCACGAGTCTATAGCAGCTCCACCCAATTCTAAATCTCCACGGTGTAACTCGAGCATGTAAATCTGTCATCCAACCAGTAACATCAGATGCTCGGCTGGTCACTACTAACCAGCATTGAGTCACGTCCAAGATACAAAGCCACTCTTCTAAAGATAAGCAATCTTTTTGTTTGACTATGCTCCTTCGCTCACATGCTGCCCAATTTTTCCTTGGTCAAATCCCTCATCCAAATGTGTTTTTAACTTGGTCCTTTCGAGCGGTTGTCATGTGATGGTTGGGGGCTTGTTAACCGGCCAGCCATGCAAAGACACACCAAAGAGTTGTGTGAAACCTAGTAGAACGTAAGTAATTTTGACTTCATTGTCCATATAATAGACAAATGAGCATTGTGTGTCCCTATTATAACTCGAAACCAAATGAACCAAATAGAGTTTGAAGTTTCACACTGAAATAGGGTATCTGAAAAATTAAATCCACACACGCTCTACTCAATGCTATCTTTAGTTCATGGTTGTCAAGTTTACTTGTCCACCATGTGTGGGAGTTTGTGGCTAGAAGCCTCTCCCAACTAAGTGCCTCTAGAGTGAGTAATACCTTAGATTTTTTTTTCTGCCCACTTCACCCACTCTTTGCTTCTTACTAATTTGTGTTGCCCCTTGCTCTAAGCAACCCACCATGAACGAAGTCTACACAATCTTTGGATTTGAAGAGGTGGTGTAGAAGCATTTAGGTCCACAACCAATCTTGCGCCAATAAAAAAGGAGTGCAACATGTATGTGTGTGTCATGTCTTGTCACCGTACCAACAAGGCTGCACGTGTCAAAGATGAATAAGCAGGTCAAGGAGCTTCCCCAGAAATCTAACACCTCAACAAAGGTTCGAGCAAGAGGTTTCAGTCATCTACCATGATCAGAATGAACCTTTCTTGGACAAATGGCAAAACCACCAATTTACACAACCACCACGACATTTCCCTGTAGTGCTTGGGCATGCAAAGCAACAATCCAACATTCAAGAATTGTCAATTCCAAGAACCTTGGGTAGCTGAAGAGGTATTGGGATTGTCAAAAGATGTCAAAAAGATTCAAAAGGATAAACTAGAGGCGGTTTCAGCTGTGCAAGGGGAGTTGCAAGGTAGTGGAAAAATATAGAGCAAGTGGGAAGAGTTTTGCTTAGTACTTGCAGGGGGTTGCGTCCAAGTCTAGAACATAGAAGGACTCTGTGAAAGTCCATCGAGTGTCTATTGTAGTCTTTCATCTTCATACGGTGTTTTTCAGTAAAATTAAGTAGAGTTGTGTATGTGTAATCTCTTTACTCAAGTCTTAATTCAAAAAACAAGCCAAGTCAGAGCATGTGTATTCAAGTGTGACCATTTGTGTGAGTGCTAAATTGTGGGGAAAGGCTTCCATTAATTTGGCCCCATCTTACCCAACTTGCATCGTTTGGTATCACAGCAAGGTTGTGCCTTTCTTGTTGAGTTTGTAAGGCTCTAGTGGGCTTGTTGCAAGTGTGAGAAAAGCCCTGCAATAGTAGATGAGTTGTGATAAAATAAAATGACAAACAAACGAGTTCCCCTTGCTGGGAGGAAGGGAACCAAGAGTTGCAGACCTGAAAGAGATGTTGAGAGGAATCCAAGTTAAATTGGAGGATATGAGTGAAGATGAAGAAGAAGCAATTGAAGATTAGCTTGAAGAGCTGGTATATGAACCAGAAAATAGGTTCTTGAAGGCCACTGCCAAGATGGGAGGGAAGCTGTGATTGGACACCCCTAGTTACTCAGGAACTTTGTGTCTTGAGGATCTCATTGATTGGATCACTGAGTTAGAAAGTATTTTCACTATGAAAAAATGAAGAATCCCAAGAGAGTGAAGTTTTCTTGCATAAGGTTGAAGGGGCATGCATCCTTGTGGCAGGATCATGTGCAAATGGAAAGAGTTATCTGAAACAAAGATAAAATCAAGCCTTGGGATAGGATGGTAGCAAAGTTGAAGGTATGTTCTTTCCTCTGATTATCAGCTCAGTTTGGTCAAAAAATTACAGAACTTGAGGCAAACGAAGACGAGTGTAGAAAATTACACAGAGAACTTTTTAAAGCTCACCATTTAGGCTGGTCATGCGGAAGATGATGAAGAGAAGATATCGAGGTATGTGACAGGCCTTTATATTTCCATGCAAGATGAGTTTGGAATGATAAGATTGCACTTGGTGCAGGAAGAATACAGATGCACTTCGGAGATAGACGAGAAGTTATCTAGAAGACAACATACAACAAGACGCGTAGGAAGGTTTGTGAGATAAAGAGGCCAAGCAAACATTGAAAGAGGATAGCGTGTTCATGAAGGAGAAGAAAGTACTTCTCACAACAACTATTTCAGTCATAAGCTCGAGAGGAAGAGGATGTCCTTCTAGAGGAAGAGGATGATGTAGAGGATTTGTGGGCATATGCTCTAGATGTGGAGATGTTGGGCATAAAGCATTTGAGTGACCAAAAGCACAATAAAACAGTGGTTAAAGAAATGAGGCTAGCAATCACATTGTGCAGACAAATGGGGAGAGCATTGCCTAACCCAATCACATGGAGAAGCTCTCATGATGAAGAGAGTTGATCTGCACCACGGAGCCTAGGACCATGTGCAGAGGCCAATCCTGCAGTAGCTGAGTGTCAAGGATTATACGTGTACACACAAGTTATTTAGTGCAATGAACCACACACACATTGATAAAGTGGAAGACTGATATGCAGAAATACAGCTTCTATGTAGAATGCAAAATAGGAAAGTACAGGTGTACAAACAAACAATAAGACTGCCGTGAGAGATTTCAGAACAAATGTGTTTGAATGCTGGAGCAAACCCGAGCAAACTCCTATAAGGTGTCAATCTAATCTATCAGTGAATGATGATTGATTTGTGTATGTCCGTTTATCCCACTATAGTGGTTACAATACATATATACAACTAATGACAACAATTACAACTGACAAGGTTGGTGGAAAACAGATATGGAATGTTCCATCTTCCTTAATTGCATGACAATTGTGCTCTAACATGTAGCATGTTAAGGAGATAGTCTAACACGGGCTACTGCAAAACGTGTCATCTGGCATACTGCATGGCAGCGAAGTGCTGACGAGCGAATGCTGAGATGAAACAAACCTACAAAGATATGCAGTGACAAATGACATACAAAGAAGTGATGCACAAGTTGGCCGATGCTCGAACAGGCTGTGAAGTGCTAAGCAACAAAGGTAAGCTACAGGTGTTGCAAAGTGTATAGAAACATTGCAGAAGTTTTGGATGAAACATGGTGGTGTATAGTGATACCGTGGGTTGTGAAGCGTGTGCAAAACACATGGGACTATACAGGGCAATGTGGCAAGGTATTGCACTACTTGGAAAAAATGCTAAGTGTTAGGCAGGCTGCACTGAAGAGAGGAACTGCGCAGAATGGTGCAAGGAGTTGAGCCATCAGTGTGCATTACTGCAAGGTTGTGATCTTAACGCAAGATGTCGCAAGGTGAGGATCCCAGGTTGAGCAGGAGGAGTGAGGAAGCTTGCAGCTGCTGCACGACAGGTTGCAAAGATACATACGGATCATTCAGCCGTTCTTGAGAAGCAACCGTCTCTCCATTGCACTGAAGGTTAGCTGGAGAAACTGAATCTAAAGCTGTTGAAGATTGTACCACTTCACTCGATTCAAAGATTTAAAAATTGCTAACAATCGCCAAGAAATCGATAGGAAAATTGTGAGAAGGTCAATGGTGATTAATCAGCAATTTTCAGAGTAATATTGGCAATTACTCTGAAAAAAATTGCCAATTAATCACCACAACTCAGCCAGTGAAACAATAAAATCCCAAAATGAAAAGAATCGATTTCATTTCGAAAAGCAGCGCTGCATTTTCTGCGATTTCCTCTACGAATACAGTCATTGTGACAGTGGAGCTAGGGATTTCAAAGTGTAACTCAGGAGTTGTCATTAACATGGTTCAAGCCTAGGGTTTTCAAACCTCAAGGAATATGGATAGTGATTAACTAGGGTTTTCAAGTCTAAAGGACTACATACAGCCTACATGTATTCATTTTAATTATTTTGTTTTAGGAATACATGAATATGAAAGAAATCCAACATGAAAATGAAATGCAATTTAGTGTTTACAATGTACATTACATTTTTGTCACTCAAGTCTCATTCCATGATCTATATTCTATAGTAACAATGTATGCAGTCCAATTATCTTTGAGTTTGAACTTTGACATACTCCTCAATAGGGTTATACCTTTATAGTATTATATCTACTTCATCTTCTACTTTTTCCTTTAATTAGCATGTAGTATTAGATTTCAAAACAGCTCGCGATGAAGTTGTCAAGTAATTGTGTAGAAACTTTTGAGCCTCGAGTACAAACCAAGATTTTGGGTTTCCGTGTAATCTCCGAGTCGAGTATTTGAACTATAGCTTGACCAGCACAATGCACAACCTTGACTACTAGAAACAACTAGTGAGTGCCATGGTGGGTGGGTGTGTCTATTGCTCAATGATTTGGTCTTTGTCTACAGGGCACAAATGCCTAGAATCCAAATCATAACGATGCTATATCGCTTCTAACTCAGGAAATGGAGAGAAGTAAGGCTTTTAAAGCTCCACATTGAAAACCAGGTGAATGCCGAAGTACAGGGATAGATCAAGACGGTAGTTGTTCTCACCTGCTGCATGAAGAATAGTTCAGGGACCATCGCATAGAGACTTGATATTTCATTGTGGACTTTTTAAGTGTTCCTTTTGAATATGCAACCAAACTTGATCGCCAACTCGAAATGCACGAGGTGTGCAATGTGCGTCATGGGATTCTTTGTACTTTTGTAAGGAGTGCAAGAGAATCTGCTCAACCTATTGATGAACAGATTGAATGTGTTGCAGAAAAATCTGTTATCTGTCCACTTCTTTTCCTGTGGGGCGACTCAAAGTCAGATGATGCAATAGGCGATATCTAGAGGTGCTCTGGTTAGAACCAAAAACATGTCTAAAACAAACTATGCCCAATAAAACAATGAAGATCTCTGTTGTAGGCATGTTGGATGTAAAGCAAGTTATCATCCCAAGTACGAGCATGTGCACGATTGTACATACATAGAAGCTAAACAAGAGTGTAGTTGGCAGTGTCCAGTTGCCATCTGTCTGAGGGTGAAATGTCGCCCATTGATCAAGTTGCGTACCCATAAATTTCTATAGTGTTTGTCATAAGTGACCAAGAAAACCAGAATCTCAGTTAGATGCAATGGATGTTGGTAGTCCAAAGTGGACCCATAAATAGGTGAAGAACGCACAAGCAATGTTGGCTTCATCAATGCTTTTCTCACAAGGAACCATGATAGTCATCTTCAAAACCCAATCCACTAGAACAAACACCATGTTGTTTTGGCACTTTGTCATAGGCAATCCAATC
Source organism: Taxus wallichiana var. yunnanensis (assembly GCA_018340775.1). Classification (NCBI taxonomy): domain Eukaryota; kingdom Viridiplantae; phylum Streptophyta; class Pinopsida; order Cupressales; family Taxaceae; genus Taxus; species Taxus wallichiana. The sequence continues at coordinate 651,646,502 of CM031242.1, forward strand.
ATGCAATCCATGTTGATGACTCCCATGGCTTGGATAAAACCAACACAGATGTGTAGAGTCCTATCTTCCTATTCGCAACCTTGGCGATGCAATAAGGAATGCAAGACTTGATGTGGCGCTCCACATTTGTGCACATGTGCAGCCAATAGAAATGTGATTGCAATGTGACTAGAGTCTTTGTAGCGTTACAGTATCTCAATATCTTGGCTAGTGCAGCTCCCAATTGAGTCTCTAGCGACGTGCTCCATGAAGTAAAAGCTTGTAGAGAAGTTTATCACCTAAATAGAACTCCTGAACCTGTTCACCTTGCACAAGGGCAGTATAGGCATATGAAGAGTTCTTGTCAGTCGAGTAGAGGGATACCCAATCTGAAAAGTTGTGACAAAGCATGTCCAACACTGTGATGAGACCGTGTACCAGCAGTCAGATAAAGCAATTTGTTGCCTTGTTGTCCTTTCCTTTTTGTGCTTTATCACAAGATGGAATGGTTGAAAATAAGCCATCCACTTCATGTGTCGTTCATTCTCCATCTTGTTTTGCAATTGCAGAAACTAAATTGGGTTATGATCAGAATGAATAGTTGTCTCCTTGCCCAAGATGTAGTGGCGACATTGCTTCATTGCTTGTATAATAGTGTACAACTAATATTTGTAGGTGGAGACCCTCTGCACCGTGTCGTTGAACATATCTAGTAGTATGTGATCGAATGACCATGTTGCATGAATATTGCACCAAGTACATATTTGGATGCATCAACATGAAGTTCGAACCTGTTCACCATGCACATGGGCAGTATAGGCATTTGAAGAGTTCTTGTCAATCGAGTATAGAGATACCCAATATGAAAAGTTGTGACAAAGCATGTCCAACACTGTGATGAGACTGTGTACCAGCGGTCAGCTAAAGCAATTTGTTGCCTTGTTGTCCTTTCCTTTTTGTGCTTTGTCACAAGATGGAATGGTTGAAAATAAGTCATCCACTTCATGTGTCGTTCATTCTCCATCTTGTTTTGCAATTGCAGAAACTAAATTGGGTTATGATCAGAATGAATAATTGTCTCCTTGCCCAAGATGTAGTGGCGACATTGCTTCATTGCTTGCATAATAGCGTACAACTAATATTTGTAGGTGGAGAACCTCTGCACCGTGTCGTTGAACGCCTCTAGTAGTATGTGATCGAATGACCATGTTGCATGAATATTGCACCAAGTACATAGTCGGATGCATCAACGTGAAGTTCGAAGGAGTGTGCAATGTCGGGTATTGTGAGAACATCCACTTTGCAAAGGCATTGCTTGACAACCTCAAAAGTGCATTGTTGTACATGAATCCAATCAAATTTGGCTTTGTCGGGTGTTATCTGACTGATGGGCCAAAATATGTGAAAGAAACCAAAGATGGACTTGCAGAAGAAATTTGAGAGTCCAAAAAAAACTCCTCAATTTTGTGAAATTATGCAGAGTAGGTCAATCTTGGATCAATTTGATCTTTTCTAGATATATATATATATATATACTCCTACACAAATCAATGAGGTAGCCCAAGTATTAAATATATGATGCACCAAATGTACACTTGGCTAAGTTGGCTTAACTTTGTGTTTGCACAAAGTGCATACGATGCACGAGATGTGATCTACATGCTCCTCCCAAGTCTTGTTGAATATCATCTAAGTAGACAATGATGGAGTTGAGGAAGGGCCAAAGTAGATCGCTCATCAAGAGCATGAATGTGGTTGGCGCATTGCTCAAGCGAAAGGCATAACCAACCATTCATATAATCCATTCCATGTCATGAAAGTTGTGACATCTTCAAGATAGATTAGGCTTTGGTGGTAACCTAACTTCGGATCAATTTTGGTGAAGTATTGTGCACCTCAGAGATGGTCCAGGAGGTCATCAATATGTGGTAGTGGATATTTATTCTTCACTATGATCTTGTTGAGAGTGCAATAGTCTATTCAAAGTTGTCATGTCCCAAATTTCTTGGGCACAAGAACTATCGGGCTGCCGCAAGGAGAAGAGTTAGTCCTAATCTTTGGCTATTTAAGGAGCTCTTGTCTTTGGTATTGAACTTCATCATTCTCCCAAAGTGATCTACAATACAAATGGATTGTTTAGCGAGGGGATCCAGAACCAAATCTACGCAATGTTTTACTTGCACACGATACATTGGAAATTTTGTGCAAAGACTTTACTTGAGAGGCTTTAGTAACTTATTCGATTCTAAGCTTGCTGCGAAAATGTTGACATAAGTACGCACTACCAATGCTTGCTTTCTCTCCCATGTAGGTGTCTCTCAGCCAACCATGAGCAACATAAACCTCTACATGTGCCAGATGAGTTTGTGATATTGTTTGCAAACTAATGTGACTTTGGTCATTCGCGAGGACTCAAAGAGGTCAAAAACGGTATTTAGCTCTACAACTTACCCTAATCAGAGAATCGTGGTCATACAAGTAAGGTATTCACATAAATATGTCGCAAACTTCTGAGGCGCAATGTCACAAGTGACACTATCCTCCATCGGCTCAATTTTATACTAAAAAGTACTTTGTCACCAAACTTGTATATTTTTTTCTTGGCTAGAGTCATCCAAGCGAGTATGAGCAAGGATGTGCGACTTAGGAAGTGTGAGGTGTTGCACTACAGCTTGAGACAAGATGTTCTTTTGACTCCCATTGTTGAAGAAGACATAGAAAGGCTGATCTTTGACCCAAAACTTCATGTGACAAAAGCACTCTCATTCCTTAGAAGCATTAGTGGCATTAGTGACGGTGCTCGAGACAAGAACTATCTACATCAGTGTCATCTATTTCAACGAGACTTGATGTAGACTGGGCAAGCAATGATTACTATGCATGGCACTCAAAATCATTGTGGGTGTGTAAGTGATGTTTATGACAATACTTGTCACCGTCGTCTTCTTGCCTTTGAGTTGGAAGGTGTAGAAGCCTTTTGGTTTTTGTTGTGTAACCTTTTTGGGCTGCTCACTTTTGTGTGAAGCGATTTGCTTGTTTTGCACAAGGACTTGAGCTGATGCATTGTGTGCGAGCTAACTCTTACTATTTGAGGGGGTCGTATTCCTTTTGCATAACCCCGACAAAATCATCCTAAGTTTGAATGGGTTGGAATTCTTTGTCACGTTGTACATTAAATGTTTCCCATCAATTAGACATTGAAATGGACATCTTCAACATTGCGTTAGTGAAGTTGTTGACAGAGATGTAGGCTTCAATATGGTGAACTCACTTATCAAATTGTAGTGGCGTCAAAATTACCTCCAAACACTAGAATGTCAAGGATTACTGACATCTTGAAAGGAGTCAAATGTTGAAATAGCATGTGAGACAAATGGTAGAAAGAGGGTGCCCCTGTCGGGTTGAGTTGAACCATCAACCTGCAGAATTGGCCAAAGAATTTGTTGCACTTTCCTTCCAAAGCATCCTTAATGATCCTTTGGACATCTGGGGCTACCTCAAATTTTTTTGGCTGTCAGCCATCTTACTCTTGTTACAACATTCTTCTAGGTAGGGAAACTCGAACCAACTTCGTGTTTTTCTCTCGTTGCACTCACGTGTTTACAAGCATTGAAAAGTAAGAGCAAAGCTCTAATACCAATGATTCACACCACGAAGAATTAGACCATGTGCAGGGATCATCTTGCACTTGCTAGAGCTGAAAGGATTATATGAGCATACACGGGTTAATGAATGTAATAAATAAAACACACATTGATGAAGTAGAAGACTGATATGCAGAAATGCAGAAATGCAAAATGCAGAATGCAGAAAAGTGAAGTACAAATGTGTACAAGCAAACAAAAAGTGTAAGAGGGAAGGCTCTTGTATTGAGAGGGTGATGCATCCTTTATGATTGTCCAGATTGCTGCAAGAGATTATAGAACAAATGTGCTTAAACGTTGGAGCGATGCTTAGTAAACTCCTATCTAGTGTCAATCTAATCTATCAATGGATACTGATTGATTCGTGAATGTCTAGCTATCCCACCATAGTGGTTACAATACATATATAAAACTAACAATGATAGTAACAATTGACAATGGTTGGTGGCAAACAGTTACAAAATATTACATCTTCCTAATCATGTTGAAGTTGTGCCTCGACACATGGCACACATCCCCTTAGTTAATGGTCATAATATATTGAATCAAACAGGTCATTTGTGGGTTTAATTATATTGGGTAATGAGTAGGCCTACATTGGGATTAGGTGCTACCCACCCAATAAGAGTTATGTATGCTTGTATATAGAAGATGAATGATGAGACCAAAATGTGTCTCATCTAACTCACAAAATAGCACTATTTTATTTCTTACAAATTAATCTTAAAGTGCATTTTGATGTTGCTTTAAGAATTGATAGCTTATTTAGGATAGAATATAAAATATATTTGATCTATTTCTTACAAGTCCATTGCAATCTAATTGTTATCATTTCCTAATATTTCGTTTTAAGTTGGAACACATTATTGTGTATAAATAGGTCATTTCAAGCTATTGAAGGATGAAGGTTGGAGGCTAGATCACTTTGGACCCTGCTCTAGACTGTTTTTAACTCCAAAAATTGCATACAAGTCAAAACTGGGAAAAACTACAGACTTCCGCAAAAAGCTCTAGACTTCCAACAAAAAGCTACGACTCAAACACACAAACTATGGACTATGGCACATTAGCTACGAATTGTATTGAGGCAGCTCCAAACTATTTTGTGGTGACTCCAAACTTCATGGGGCAACTCTAAACTACCATAGAACCAACTCAAAGCAGATTTTTGAGCAAGCAAGCACATGGTGTTCCAAGATGAAAGACTAGTCTATGTTCGTGTATTTTGATTTTGAGAAAATGTACAAATGGCATTAAAATGCCATATGGAAAGAAAATAGTCAAAGCCACAAATGTAACATTCTCCTACTTTCATGATTAGGATGAATGAATAATGGCATAGTAGTAGGTAGTTTGAATAAAACACTCTCCCATGTTTTTCTCCTAGTCTAATGGGACAAGTTGTAGTGTTTGAATAGAAGTAGTTAAGAATAAATGTCTTCCAAGGTTTGTCTCCTTGGCAAGTGGAAGAAGTAGTCAAGTTATGCCCAAGATTATAGATAGGTAGTTCTATATTCTTGGAGTATTGACTAAGTGATGAGTTATAAGTATATCTTCAAAGCACTCAATGTAAAGAAGGATGATTTTGTAATATCATTTTTTTCCAATACAATCTACAGTTCGAATATCTTGGCAGCAGCTTGTGTTTAGTTCTTAACCCGCATCGAGGGAAGAGCAAGGGCGTGTTTTTATTTAAGGAGGATGGTTTACAATTTTCTTAGAATAGGATTGTTATTGTTTACTTAATTAGATTGTTTAAATTAACATTGTGTATTCGGTTTAGTAATTTTGTGTGAAGCTTCACTTTCAATTGTTCATTTTCATTTCTTTATTTTTCAGTTATTTATTTCAATTTGTTAACTTAGATTTACTTTCAGTTGTTAGAATAGTTGTTGAATTTCATTTCAAGCATTTTCAATTCTAGGACAAAGAATTGGTAAATCAATCTTTTCCTTCAGCCCCTTTTGCATACAGACCTCGGATGCTACAACTTTGGATTGACAAATTAAATAGATTAAATGACGAACATACGACCATTGGCATGAATGTCGTTATGAATTATGTCATGTACATGTTGAGTCTTCTACTTGGTAGAAAGATATTGGAGGTAACCCCCTTGAGGTGGGATTCCCATGTTAAGGGGTCTTGTGGAGTTATTTTGTAATGTCCCTTTTTCCCACTTAAGGGTCACTATTTGGACTTCTTGCCATTCCTTCTCCATGGCAAAGAAGTAGAGGAGTTGGAGAAGAACATTGAGCTTTCATTTGCTTTCGTTTTTCTAATTTTTATGTTTTCTTTTTAGTGTTTTCCCTCTTGAAGCAGGTCGGCTGGGTTAAAGGCAAATAAAAGAAGCTTAATGAAGAATTATAACATCTCCTATGGGTCGGCCTAGTCTTTTCTAGCCTTGGCGCCAAAGGAGGGATATAAAGTGATGTGAAGACCTCATTTTGCAAGCATCTAGTTTTGGCGCATTTTCTATTATTGGGCATTGAGAGCTTGTTGCTCCATGTTCTTCCACTTGAAGATGAAAACCCTTCTAGCGGTTTTGTTAAAGGACGAAAAACCCTTCAACTATGCATGCTCTTGAGATAAATTGCAGATTTGAGGAGAATCATCTACTTTCAAATTTTTATTTATCTTCTATAGGTGGAGCGACCTACCTTGGTGTAGGGTTTGATGGTTTGGAGGACATAAAGTTGAATTTTCAGTTCATAATCTGATTTGCCATATTTAATAAGGCCGGAATCTACATTCTCATGAATTTTGAGGGTTTCTAGACCCATATTTCATATTTTAGTTGTGGCTGCTCTTCACTGGTTATAATTAATTTCCAGCTGTGTGTTGACTCAGTTTTTCATTGATTATTGTTCTATTGGATGCCTAAAATACATATCTAAATTGTGGCAAGGTTAATTGGAGTGAATTTTGTGTTTTGCATATATTTTAATACCGTTGTTTGGAGAAATCAGTTCACTGGTTTTAATTTCAGTCTGCTGGTTATAGAAATCAGATTTGGTTATTTGGTGTTTGAAGCTAATCCCTTGATTGTTGGTCTAATCCCTTGAAAGGGATATTACATATTCCTTCCTTGAAGAGTATTATATGATGTTGCCCTAATTAAGGGTACTACTTTGAATATCAGGCCTTCTTGGCCCACCAATATCTCTTATGTTGTTTTGATCTTCATTTATTCCACATATTTTCTGAATTATTGTATGTGAAGATCTTACAAAGTGGTATTCAAGCTTCAATTCGGGAAAAAATTGGTTGAAACCCTAACTTTAAAGATCTGTTTATATCTTGCTCATCGTTGTGAATTTTCCGATAATATTTTACTACAATTGAAGAATATTTCAAGGAAGTTCCAAACTCTAGCCTTCAATGATTTGTTTTAGGAAGTTATTGCGATTTTAGGGATTCTCATTAACTTACTCTACAAGCCCCACATTTTCTGAATTTTTCAAATTTCTTTACGTTTTCATAAAGTTATCTAAAATTTGAAGCGAAGTTGCTTTGTGTTGTTTGATTTGCAACCCCTTTAGCCCAAAATTGCCACGTCAAAATTTGGTCAAGGAAGTTTCTTCTTAAAACCCTAGATTTTGTGGATATAGTGTTACCAAATTTCTTTGGAGATGGTGATATTGATGTTAGAGACTGGTGGCTCCAATTTAAGGCAACCTACTCCATGAAAAATTATGTAAATGCTAGAGACATACACGGTGAGCTCCTCCCCCTACAGTATCGGAACCCCAAATCTTCCAGAGCCTCTGATTCCAAACTTCAGCACATTACTAGCTTCTTTCATTCGGCCTTGGATGCTAGTTGAGGGGGTCTCCTTCTTGCCTCCTCTTTCTTCCTTTTCCTCTTCTGCATGTTCAGGTTTTGCTGATCTCTGCAAGCTTTTTTTGGGCCCTTCTCTTTCTGCCCGTTCTTCTTTTCCTCCTACTTCTTCCTCTCTTTTATGGTTGTTTTCAAGGACCTTTTGGTTCTCTGGCTGGGTTCTCTTCACTTTGTATTGGCGCAATCCCATTGACCTACTTTTGTGGTCACTCGTTGGACATTTAATATATTTATCTTATCTTATCCACTTCATCTTAGTGGTCTAGCATGGAGATGATGTGCTCATGAGAATAGGAACATGCCCAATAAGTATATAGAGAAATTGGAATAAGTTTTTTTAGCTATGGGAGAAAGATTAAGAATAAAATGAGGAAGAGAAACATAATGATTATGATGATGAAGCGAAAGAAATGGTTTCGGATAGTAAAGTTGTGGCATATAGACACTCACATTATCACGTGAAGCAACAATCATGGAGACGTGTCAGGGGACGTCAAAGAAATAACCAATACAGATATCAAAGAAAAAATCACGAGTATTGTACATGGAATCAAAGGAGCCACAATAACCAAAGAGGAACAATTATGGTCATGGATGGAATCACAATTGTGCAGTAGATTATGAAAGTATGTTCAAAAATGTATCACCCACCAAGATGATCGAGCATGGCAACAAGTGTGCAATGATTTGAAACACACTCATTACATGGTTTTTCTTAGGTTTTGGGAAGAAACGTGTCAAGGATGGCATGTTATGTACCTAGGGTTATGATATTGTAATATTTATGAGTTGATGGAGATAACGGCATGCATACATCCCCCTTAGTTATATGGTTATGATAAATAGGGCCAAATAGGTACCTTGTGCAATTAGTTATATTGGATAATTAGTTGACCTACATTGGGATTAGGTGTTACCCGCCCAATAAAAGTAATGTCTGTGTATATAAAGGAGATGAATACCATTACGGGATATGTTACGGATGTTAAGAATCTTTTATTTGATAAAAGAATATTGGAGTTAAACCCATAAAAGTAGAATTTTCATATTGGGAGATCTTAAGGAGATGTTCCTTAAGGAGTATTGTATGATGTTGTCCTACCTTAAGGGTATTATGCTAAATAAATTCAATATTAGGGCTTCTTGGCCAACCAATATCTCTTGCATTGTGTTGATCTTCATTTATTCTACATATTTTCTGAATTATTGTATGTGAAGATCGTACCATTGAGCATGTTTGCTCAAGTGTGTGTTCTTTTGTGTATCTGTCTAAGTTGGAAGGGAAGGTTGTCATTCGTTTGCCCCCTCTTACCGACTTGCATAAGGTAGGGTTTTCTCTAGGAACTATGTAGCCTTCCACGGCCATGCCAAAATTTTCAAATACTATCTCCAACACATTTTTATACCACACGGTTGGTGGTCTTATGACCAAAGAATGAGGGTTTGACAATTTGTGCCTTCCTCTAGCATATGTGTTGTATAAAAAACAGAACTTTTAACAAAGAAATGATTGCTTAACCCTTCATGCCAAGATCTACTAAAACTTGGATATGGTCCTTGAATCTTAGTAACTTCAATGAACCTAACCATGGCACTGGTTCTAAAGCCAGTGTTAATGTTGTATGCAATCTTGTTAGACTCTATTTTGCCTCTAGAAGTAAAACCCTGAATTTTTCTAGTATGTTCTCCTTGTCATCTAATGGCAAAACTAAATTTGCACAAGACCAAATTTCAATCAATAACCCATCATACAGTTTGAATGGTTGCGAATTGGGTATCCCTAATGACTTGTAAGGCAGCATACAACTATCACAGACTGCTTGACAGTGACAGGAGAGTCATACAGCTTCGATTTGTTGGCCATACAATTGGACATATTGGTATATGGCAGCGAGGGATGGTGATGGTCATACAACAATGACGTCAAATCCTACAGCGACATCAACGACGGTTGGATAACTATAATAATTGGTCGTGTGGGGATAACAATGATTGGTCGTACAATGGTAGTAGGTTGTATGGTGGTTGGTCAGACAATAGCAACAGGTGATAAAGTCATTTGTGAGGCAGGAGCAACGGGAACAAAAGGTTGTGGTCGTATGACAGCCATTGCAAGTTTTCCTAGTCCACCCTTGTGCATATATCGAGTATTACCTGCCCTTAGTTGTTCGAATTTGACAGTTCAACTTCATAAGTGAAGTTGTTCGGGTCTTATGTTTTGTCTTTGAGCTGGTCATACGGTTTTCTCTTACTTACCTTTGCTTTATTTTAGGCTTTTTCTCGCTCCTATTTCTCTGTTGTCGAGTCCCACTTCATCCCTACATAGAAGTCCAATGTCAATCATATTGGCATTTTTGTCCTGACTTGATATAGTTTTCATTTAGAGCCACTCACTATGTCTTTGAAGAACGTTCCATCCAAGTGCTCTAATTTGGCTGCCCCATTCTTGAAAATCTTTAAAAATTTAAATGGTCAGAACCAAAACACTTTAAACATAGTTTAATTTCTCATCTTTCGTTATCTCTTAGGACTAGAGTTCTTGCTTTAAATTTCATCCATCAGATGTGCTTATCACGACAATACTTCTATCTTTTTGCAAGTCATCAGCTGCCCACAATGCCATCACCTGACATTCACCTGGTTTATTTAGTCGGATGAGTCATTCTTCCGTGCTCGTCATCACCAAGTTAGTTCTCAAGCACTATCCTTAAGCTTGGCACTAGATACTCCATTGAACCTATTGCCTCCTAACCATACATGATTTGGATGGGTGTATATGTCTGGTGACCTTATATCTCATCCGATAGGGACCATAGCATTGTTGAATATATAATGAACCATTCGGTTCTGGGCAGTTATAACTGATAACTGTTTTGTAACTATGTAACCATCATCCCTACATATAAATAAAACTCTGCCTGTGACATTTGAGCAGTGCCATTTGCCTTCTTTGAATTCTTTCTTCTCTTTGCATATGCTAACAAGCACAAGTGTTCTTCCCAACCAACACCCTCTATACCACATGATTTCCATATTACGATATTAGAACTTTGTTAGTAGCCTCTGCTTGGCCATTCGCTCATCGGTAGTATGCGATCAAGAGAGACTGGAAAACGTGTAGTTGTGAAGTCATCAAGCGAATCACATGATTGACAAAAATGCCCCCTCTATCATTAGTGACTTGAGCCAAAATTTTGAATCTAGTGACCACTTGCTCATAGATAAACTCTTTGGTACTCTGGGTACTATCATCGGGCAATTTTCTTGCTTCTTCCCATTTAGTTAAGTATTCAGCAACAACCACTATATATATACAACGGTTAACCTTACCAACTTTCAAAAGCCTAATGATATGCAAGCCCTATCTTTCGAAAGCATGCGAGGTTGAGATGGCCAAAGGGGCATAAAGTCACTTTTTAATGGTTTTGTAGACACCGTTTTCACCCCTAGGTGACCCAACACACATTAATCACATTATCACAATTATCATTATTATCCTTATCCTAAGACCCTTATAAACTACCGTCGTAAAACTCATTCACCCTCCCTAACCACTTAAAACCAACCTAGCCTAATTTACCTTACCCATCTTAACCCCCTAACCTCTTCCTACCCGAATCCCTAACCTCCCACCGTTTACCAAACAACCTAAAACCTCGGATGGCAAGTGGTTTCAACCATTTGCCATCTTTCCTTTGTTGGTTTGTAACCTCTCTAGACAAATCGAAGGCAATCCGCAATCATTGCGAGACAGCGTCGATTCTATTTTGTCAAACTCTTCCTCCATTTCCCAGTGTATATGTTAAAAAGATTAGTGAGAAAAATGTGAGAAAACAAAGAAACTTGCTTCCCTAATCTAATCTCTTCAACACTACACCAGATAGAGCTAGATGGAAGGGAGAAAGAAATGCAATACCTTCACTTACCAAATGAAGAACTCCCTTGATGCTTTGGATGTGTTCTTGATGGTGGATTGGATGTTCTTGCTTTAAATTTTGGAGACACTTGGGCAACACCTCCCTTGATTGTGCTTGGATTGCTTTGATGAAGGATGAAGGATTGAATTGATTGTAGATTGATGGATTGATTGGATGATTGAAGATAGAAATTGAAAGAGCTTTGTTATAGATTTGAGAGATTTCTAACTTGCTAACTAGCTAGCTCTCATGGAGGAGGAGAGCTCAATTTATAGTTTGTGGGTGGAGGATTCAATGGCTAAGATGAAGCCATGTTGGATTTGGATCAAGGGTGGAGAATGCATGTGAGGATTAGAGGATTCTAGAGTGGAAGGCTCTAGAAATTTGAATTCAAAATTCATGGAGAGAAAAATCTTCTATTGAATTAAAAATTCAATGGAAGGAGAAGGCTAGAGAGACTTCTAGAAATAGAAGCCTCTAGATTTAGAGGTGTGAGGATGTGATTAGGATTAGGATTAGGATTAGATTAGGTTAGTAAATGATGATTAGGGGTGAGGTTACGTGGAAAGGCTAGGTGTCGGGATGTGTAGAGTAGGTGGTAGGTGAGATGTAGCAATATTAAATTCCTATAAAATGTTAATGAAGGATTAAAATAGGATAATATGATATAATAATGAAATAAAAGGGATTAAGGATGAAATGGTACATAATGATGGATTAAAAGGATTTGAGATAAATGATAAATGATGAAAAGGGGAAATATGATAAAATCAAATATTACATAAAGGGTAAATGTGATAAAGGGATTAATAATAATTAACCTTGCGATTAATTATTATATGGATTTAGATGATGTTGAGGGACAAATTAATAGTAATTAATCATGTTGACATTTTAGATGTCTACACCTAGTTAGTCGAATTTGGATTCGAGAACGAACTGTTGCATTTGCAAATAACATCATCACGCTAGAGATCAACAATATCCTGCTACCAAAATCCTCAAGAACTTCGTCGGATCACCAATCAACTCTCTTTTTGGAGCTCTATCACCTTCAAAACATTTGTCAAGGTTAGTACCTTTATTTTCCATCTTTGTTAGCCTTTGCTTTACACTCATTATAATATTTGAACAAATCGTCACTTCATCTTGCATAGCCCCTTTGACTTTTGTCTCTCGTCAGTCGTTTAGTCCAAACTTTACAATATTTGCAATTTCCACGTGATCGCGTAAATCAATCGCTATATTTTTTAATCATCTTTGGCATATATCATATTTTTGCAATCGACTTGATCTAATAAGTTGGTTGCAAGATCTATGTTATGTAGATGACTATTCCAGTTCTTCTCACCCAATCACCAAATAGATACGATCTCCCGATCGTCCAACAATCGTTCGTGTGGGAAAAATTTGACATTGTCCACAAACTCGGTCATGCGCCATCGCACTCACACCAAAAATCAAAGATATCGAAAATTAGTTAGAGATCATTCAAGAAAAGCAAGAAGTTGCCAAGAGTTCCGAGTACAACTACTTGAAGGATTTCGAGCTTCTTAATGCCCTAGCTTTGAGTAACTTGCAACGCTAAAAGGATCTTTCCATCCCCTTGAGTTCTAAATCATTGTCATCATTCGTCTTGTCATTATCAAATCATTTAATTGCATCAAACAAGTTGACACCCTTGAAAGTCCTTCGGATTTTTAGAATGCATTTGTCGACCAATTCATTATCATTTTATCTAATATCTCTTTGTTTAGTTGTCTTTGCATACAGGTTTTCTCACTTGGCGAAAGGAGGAGCCTCTTTCCTTGCTTAGAACCTAATCATCCCGACATTACGATTGTCGGCATAGGTATTGGTGAACCCTCGTTATATTTGAATTTTTGGTACTTTCAAAGCATTTATAGCACTTAACCAAAAACACCACAAACAGTTTACTCATTCGCTAGTATCACATCCCATAATCCATTCATTAGCATCATGGTGCGGTGTTGACCGCCATAGTCCCGCTAGCATCATTCTTCAAGCATCCAGGTCCCATGTGGTCTCCTACTAGTCCTTGTGCTTCAAGACCACATCCCAGATCTCCACTTTAAATTTACATTGTCAAATGATACAATCAGTGCTATCTTGCATAGAAGACCATTGACCAATTGGAGCATCTAGGCCTTGAGGCTGATTTCTTGTGCTTAGTAGGTTGCATGTCACTAGGGAATGAAGCAACAGATAGATATTCACCAATAATTTCATACAAAGATGGTAAGATAGCAATTTGAAATAAGTGGTGTCTGGAAGATCCTTATTGACACCTTTCAAAAATTCGTTGGACTGTATAGAAGAAAGTTGATCATACACATGACTCCTTCCGAGCTGAACAATGATTTTGAATATGAAATCTTGTAACAACATCAACCACCTAATTATCCAACCATGAATAACAATGCTCAATGGTCTACATACGATGTGAAGGGTGTTGCTACTAAGTAATGGCAAAACATTTGTACTACACACACCATTCTAAGAGCTTCGATTCTGTAGTACTACAATTTTCTATGCATTCACAAAAAATCAGGTGACAAAAAGATAATCTAAATCTTGAGTTCCTACATGGGTCTAGGAAGCTCCAATAACATAGTTGGAAGCATCAAAATGCACATGGAATTCTTTGTCCCCATTTGGAAATACAAGGGTAAACTAGTAAGACGTATCTTTAGTTCTTTAAATGCTTGCTCTTGCTTGTCCAAACATACGAAGGAAGATCCCTTCCTTGTATATGTGTCTAAAGAATGACTTGCATAAAACAAATTTATTAAGCATCAATAGTACCCAACATTCCCCAAGGACTTCATCCTAGTGACGTCTTTAGGTGCTTCCATTATTATATGTATTTTATCAAGATCAAACTTCAATCTAGTCTTACAAACAATAATATGAAGAAGTTTTCCTTAGGGAACCATGAACCTACATTTCTTTGGATATAACACCAATTTTGTCACTCAACGACATTGCATACATTTTTTTCAAGGCTTAGAGATGAGTATCGTGTTGTATATGTACCAATCATCGAGGAAGGCTTCAAGTTACCATTAGTCATTTTGCCAAAGATTGTGCAAAATGATCCGTCGAAAGCCATATAAGCATTACATATAACCCGAATGGCATCAAGTTGTAAGCATAGACTCCATCTTCCACTAGCAAAATAGTTTTCATTTTGTCCTCTTGACTATTTTGATCGGATTGTACCCATAAAATTCTTCCACGAATGTGTAAATCTCATGACGAGCCACTTCTTTGACTATAGGATGTGTGAATGATATCGGTAATGGGTCCTTAATAGTGACGATGTAAGCCTTCAAAATTCCACGCATATTCTTATTTGTGCAAATTCTTTCCTTAGACAGATCATTGAGGATTTAATTGTCGACACTTTAAAGATTATGCTTGCATCTAACATCTTGTCGATCTCCTGGACTTTAGTAGCATAGTATTTATTCACATTCTATAAGCTTTCCTCCTTGTTAGTTGTGCTCCTAGTATTAGTGGAATTCTATGCACACGCATTTTAGGGGGCCTCATGTAGTAGAGGTTCAAAGGTCCAATGAAGAAATGTCTTAAACCATGTAGCCTAAATGCTCATGCAAAAGAAGAATGGCCATGGACAACATGAAACAAGATTCGATGTATTAATTTCAAAAGAGGAAATACAAGTTCTCGTACAACAAATTGCAATCTTATTACAGATCTTAGA
Organism: Taxus wallichiana var. yunnanensis; assembly: GCA_018340775.1. NCBI lineage: Eukaryota > Viridiplantae > Streptophyta > Pinopsida > Cupressales > Taxaceae > Taxus > Taxus wallichiana. Next base: position 651,661,630 of record CM031242.1, read on the forward strand.
TCTCAAATATTACAATAAATCCCAAACAGAAGAGTTGCCCAAAACACTTCTAACTAGACATGCAACTTTCGTAAATATCTGCATGAACCAGGTTTTGGTTCTTTTTCATATGTTACTGACTACTCTCAGTCTCTTTTCTCGGACTTGGCTCGTATTCTAGATACTTTAGTTGTCAATCCCTTCTTCGGTGCGCAACCCTCATAACTATAGGCACATGAATCACTTATGGAAATTTAAATTGTTCGCCTTCCTTGTTAGACAACACCAACTTGTGACTCTTCGACTTCCATTAGTTATGTGATTCCATCTATCACAATCATTACAAGATCCTTGTGCGTTGAGACATGTCTCATGGGTTTTGATCCACCTTGCGAAGAGTACGTAAACAACAAAAGCATTGTGTGCAAAAATCTTCAATCAAGTAGTTGTGTAGGTTGTGTATGACATTGCACAATGCGCAGGGGTGTGCAAGACAAGTCCCACTCTGTAAGATCCCTTATTGCACACATGTCCAAATCCTATTTATGTGGAACATGCAGAGCTCTCCAAAAACTTGTGTAAGACATTCATGCTCATATGTCAACATTTAGCTATACAAAGCTTCCACAACTTTGTGCAAGACTTCAAATAAACATATTCTTTATTCCTCTACAACCAAAGGTTATTCACACAAAAAAAGACTACGCAAGTAACTTATTTCTACTCTCAAGTATTTTTGGGTAATGAAGATTGTGAACCCAAATGCTCCTACATCAAGTCTCCTATCAAGTTTTTGTATGTCCAAAGAAAACATGTATGTATAGTTCATGAATATGCACATCATTGATACTTTCAATACTCGGTCCTTGTCATCTCCTACCGGAATCACTTTCAGATCTCTTTTTGTTCCTAAATTGACCATGATATTGGTAGGTTCCTTGCGCATCATCTCGACACCCTCAAACTTGTGAGTGGATTTCTCATTTTACTTTGCATTCCCAACTTTATATTCCATAAATTAAGGGGAACGTTGAATGTGAGGATAAAGGTTCACTAGAGTTTGACATTATCAAGTCATCCTATTGTAGTCCCTTGCTTTCCTCGCTTTTCATGATCTCCGCCAAATTACAATCCATCTAAAATAGCTCATAGTCTTCCATTTACCAATGAAAAGACTATTGAGGGAGCTCGTCTCGTCTTGAGCATGGTTATAACTCCAACACCCCTTCATCATTCACTTCATTGTATCTTTGTTCACATCCACCAAATGTTATTCTATGGAGTCAAAGTCTAATGAGGCTTCTTCTTCACCAACTCGCTTAATTTTTCACATCTATGATGTACTTTGAACTTGTTTTCAATGTAAATAATATGTTTTCCCATTTTTCGTTGGTTTTGGTTGCTAACAATCATCCCCGATTTAATAGTGCATCATACGCTTTACTCTTCGGTTAAATGACTATGAAATTTGATATAAAAGGTTGTGTGCCAATAGTTACCATTTGAACCATGAGAACTCTCAACACCTTTATCCCATGTTGGTTTAGTCCCACTAATTGAAAAGTTGGTGGCCATATAGTGGAGTTCCCAAGGCTCTTCCACGTTTCCTCAAGAAGAACATTTACTCCTAATCTGCCAACTACATTAGTATTTGTGAGATTCATTCCTCACAATCTCCATATGAACAATTGATGGCCACCAAGCTAGTTTCACTATTAAAAGCATTGAATCAATCACTTGATAGCCTAAAGAGGGAATTCAACAAAATGTTCCTTGTCCAGCTTATTCTGTGGCGTACGCTCCATGTTGTGACCAATGCCTTGCATAGTAGCAATCCGAGTTACGAATGCTTTGTAGTTGATCCAATACTTGGTTGGGTAAGATAATTAGCAAGACTTGGCATGCAATTTCTTTGTCAAACTTGACTCGATTGGTCCTTGTACTCGTATGCTCATGGGATTGAGGTTGACCTTCAACCATTACCCTTTCTACTTCCGCCCTTGTTTATGTCGGCATCTCCTTGTTTGTGAGTGGGTTGGGGTAGTTAGCTTTCCTTGCTTGTGCCCTTCGAATGCCATAACTCTTTGCTCTATTACGTCGAATCATATTGAAGTTTTCTTGTTTGGGACAGTTCTCGTTGTCATGGTCTCCCTAACCACATTATCTCGTAGAGAAGTCCAATGTTGGTTTGATTGGTAGGGCGGTCTCTTGTGGAATAGCCCAACTCATTGCATTTCCAACATTTGATAATTAGTTAGCCTTGTCAGTATTAAATTTTCACTTCCACTTCATGTCGTATTGTTCTTAGGTATATAAATATTTCTCATATTTTTATCTTTGCCAAGGATGCACTTGAGGACACACTCTTACTCCTTCGAAACTTCATTCACGTGACCGAGAGTGTCATGTGGTCTCTTATGTGAAGAGTACTAAGGCACGCTTACTTTTTTAAATTGAACGGGTGATCTTTGATTGCATGACCCATCATTGTGAGATCTCACAAATATCTTCACAGGACAATTTGCCTTGGTGTGACCTACTATGCACCATAGTTCTTTCCCTTCCAAAATTCACGAAACTCAAGATCTTGGCTTTTAAAAATATGGGAACAAGATAATAAATTCAGATTTACCAAATTATCATCACACATACCAAATAATACTCCCAAGTGGGTCGCTCCACTTCAAATAAATAGATTATTGATCCAAAGAGATAAATCATGCAAGGAAATGATAATTTATTGCTTTCCAAACCAACTTGCATACATAAATCCTTATGGAAGGGTTTTTGTCCTCCACAAGTCCTCAATCAAGGGTTTTGTCCTTGATAAAGGTCCTCAATCAAGGGGTTTCATCCTTGAGAAAGGTAGGAAAGGTGCTTCACAAGCAAACCTTAACCAAGATATGAAAATTCACCAAAACATAATCCAATAATGGCCAAACGACCTCCTTTTATAACGCAAGGAGTGCTTTACAAATATAAAAATGATGGCCGACCCCTTAAGGTAAGTGCTTTTAAATATTTAATTGGTATTTGGAGCCTACATGCTCAAAATATTTTTATTTCCTAACTACTTAAGTCCTTCTATTGGAGCGCTAGGCTTCCCAATAGGATACATGATAATAAATAAAATAACTACCTAAACAACAATAAAAATATAATCCAAATCTTCCCTTGCTTTTCTCCTTAGACTCACAGGGATACGAATGGGTTAAGGTCTTCAAAAATCAGCCTTCAAAAAGGGACATGACAGGTTCTTTTTCTAGCTTGACCAGCACTTAAGTCTCCTAATGTAGGCTTAGACATTTTCACACTTACGCTAACACGGATTGCAAATTTTGGCTATAATTTCATTTTTGTCTCTCAAGAATCTAATTGTTTTCTCAAAGCCTTTCTGAGTCCTGTCTCATGAGGCCTTATATGTGGCTGATGCATTTTTGTACTAGTCAATGGCCACTCCTCAAAATGTGGTTGGGAAGCATTACAGAACCATAGTTGTTGACCTATGTGCCCATTAGCTCCCCATATTGTATTGCATGTCTTGTAGTGTCGTATGAGATCTTCCATCCATCACAAGTGAACTTGAAACATTCACTTTTTGAAGATGTACTTGCAGGTAACCTCTAGTTCTACTTTCGGGTTTCGAACGTGGCCTTTGGAATGCAATTATCTTCCTTAAGAAGTTTTGTGTTAGACATTCCTCTACACTCTCTAACATGTCCCTATGCTCGAACCCTTCTTTCAACAAAGATTTGCTCGCTCTCTTGTCCCCCGTCAAGTCCCTTTCTGATGCCACTCCCTTGAATCTGTGTTTTAGGCTATTGTGGTGTATTTGGTTTAATATCGTCAATAAGAAGATCCTCTATTCCACGAATATGTTTCATATGCGACTCACTCTTCTTTTGTAAGGAAGTCATTATCAACTCCATTTCAGACCAAAGGTTTCCCTCGAAAAGAGTCTCCATCGAAACCTTGTTGGATTTGGATTCTTCCAATGGTCTTACCAATTGTATTTGGTAAGCAAGATCTGCACTTTCTTTCTCTAGAAGTGCTAAACACCCTACAATCTCCACTCACTGTGTGCTGATGAGCAGTGCACGCTTATCTAATGCCGGCTAAAACCTTCCTTGGTTTCAGCTCCAGCTTCAACTTTCACTAGAATCATGTAGTTTCCTTGAGAATTTTCTCAATGTATATGCTTCTCACAGCCTCTACCTTTGCTCCTATTATTCCAAAAGCCTTATTGACCATCGACTTTGTTGGTCTATTCCCTTACCACAATGCCTTCTCTCGCCTTGATCTGGCCCAATGTCATTCATGCATTTGGGTTCAACATCAATCTTCTAATCTTTCATGACAACACCTTTATTTGTACCGTTGTAAGGTTTGATGTATTTCGCGATCACATTTCACCCGCAGGTCTTGTACAACAATATAGTGTTTGGCAAGAAGTCAGAGTCCTTCATCAAGGCAAGCAGTCACTCCACTTCTTAAGTTACCGCTAAGTTGCCCACGATAGATTTTATTGGTACATGAGTCCTTTTGGATTCATCCTTAAAGTGCTCACATACAAATAGGTTCCATAAGTACTCCAAGCCCTTTGTAAGATCGTTCTCTCCTTATTGGTTTGTTTCAATTGTTTCTTGTACTGGTTGACCCATTGATTCTCCATAATGTGTGTTGTCATCAAAGAGGATTGTCGACAAACGGTATTTTTAATTTTTTGAGCCAGCTTCAACTTGACCAATGTTCTTTAAAGGCACAACACCAAAATGTTTATAGAGAAACTACACTACCAAGAAGTCACTGAGAACATTGTATACCATAAGCATAGAAGAGAATGTTTATAATGCTAGTGTCTCATTAACAAAAGGTAGTACTCGGTACAATAAGTGCAATATAAGGAGGCCATAATACAAGCGCCCTTACCCCTACATGCAACAAGCTATTTAAATGTCAAGATAAAATGGTTTAGTAATTGACACAACTGTTCAACTGAACATCTATTTGTTACTACCTAATGCTGAAAAGAATCAACATCAATTAGATTTAATTATAAAGACGGTCTACACCTTGGTGGATAATCACAAAACCCACAAGCATCTCTAAGCTTTCGTTAGTATGGAGGAGGAATGTTGAGAAATATCAAATGATAAAGCAAGATACTTCAATGTCCAAAAGAGAATGAGAGGAGAATGAGCAAAGAACGCAATAGTAGAAAATGTTTTGAAACAGAAGTGAACTAAAGACAAATAACAATTTTTTAAACTATGGTTCACAATTGCCAACATACTTTTAACTAGTAGAAGCAATGCAATACTTTTTGTAATGTACAATTTACATAACAATCAGATTCAAACAGATACAAAGCAATCTGATGTATCATATGCTGAGAATCATTAAAATTTGAGATGCACGCAATAATGAGAAGCTCCCCTGTTCATCTATTGCAAGAAGTCCATCAGCATCCATAACTGCATTAACCATGACAAGCAGATATTTGCTGCTTGTGGAAAGCCTCATAAAAAGGATATCATGCAGATCAGAAAAAAATTGTGAAGGTATCACTTTTGTAAGAGCAAAGCATAAGTGCAACGCACCATATAAAGAGATTGCTGAGAATCCAATATTCAAAGGAATAAATCTCTAATGAGCTAAGAAATTAAAGATTGCAAGAAAAGCATACGAAAAATAAGAATACTAACATAGAACCGTAGATGCCAGGTTCACAAAACAAAACAAAATAAGAAACAAGGGCTCCAAAAAACATAAAATGTATTCATGTGAAAGAATTCAGAAGAAAAAGATTATATATCACCATATCGATTTCATTTCAATTCAATAAAGGCCTCACAACATATGTTATAAAGTTTTTGGTATATTATAATTTTATAACTAATATTTACATAAACTTTACTTATTTGATACAATTTGGGTACTTGCTTTAAATCAAGGATGGTGCTAGAATACAATCGTTTTATTCGAGTAGCTGAAAAATCAAAAACATATTTTTACAGTTTGCTCAATTTTGGTAAATATGCATAAAACCAATTTGCACATGAAAAATAAGACTCGCAAGAAGAGACTTCTTCTTTTGAGTGGTAAACTTAACAAGGTAAGTAAAACACTGGATTTTCAATTTATTTATTTGATCTCTGCACTGCCATTAGTGTGATCTTAACTCACCTGACTGGAGTTCACTTCAAATTCAACAATGAAATTTGGAAAGCATTCACACGTACAACACAAAATCTAATAATTCAGCATTAAGTCCAAGAAATATATATGGGTACATTTAATTATTACTTCATAGTTCCAAACAAAAAGCAAATAAATAAACAAACATTTAATTAAAAAGCATGTCATATGATCATAGATTACTTACATTATTTAAATATTCCAAAATATTTTAAACACGATAATTCAAAAAAATCCCGTAAATGAAACAGATTTTATCAAAAATAAATTTGAACTTCACTAATTAAATTAGTATTTCGAGAAAGAATTCGGCATTCAATTGATTAAAATTAGTATTTGATTCGACTGATTATTAAAAACGACAACTAAGCAAGGTCTTTTCAACGACAACTAAGCAAGGTCTTTTCAACCTTTTTCTTGATGTTCAAGCAAAGCTAAATGACATAGGTGTGTGCAATAAGCATGGTGGTAGAAGGCAGTTTGAGTCATTTTTAGGTTTTTCAATCTTACCACAATGGGGCAGTGAGGTCTGTAATATAGTCATGACAATGTCAAGAACTCTAATTACACTTGTGAAATACCCTAAAACTTAGGTCAAAATTCTTGCATTCAACACAGTGAAAGGATTAAGGAGGTCAAGCAAGGGTAAGAGGTTCTTGATGAGAAACTGCAAAAGTAACATCAACAAGAATGACACCCGCAGACCGCATTTAGTCTCTGAATTTTCGCCATGGAAGCTTTGGCATGTAGTCCTTACAGATCATTATAGGTTAGTGGTTAAAGTTATTATATCTAGTCGGACTCCCCTACTTTCAAAAACAGCTTCTTATTGTAGTTAGTCAATTCAAGCCAGTATAAGAATCGGTTTCCATGGCTACCCAATACAAATCAACTGGACTACAAGAAAATACTCTAAATCATTATATCTTTACTATCCAGTGAGTGAGCTACAAGAAAAGTACATGTTTAGCCATGCCGAAGTCCGCAACCTTGACTTGGCCATTCGGATCTACTAGTATGTTAGCTCCTTTGATGTCCCTGTAAAATTATCAGTCATCATCAAGAGAGAGAATCACGTTGATATCAAATATCTACCAAGCTAAAACTGCAAGAAATGTCATTACTAATCATGAAGACAAACATGCTATACTTTAGGAAATATACTTGTTTAGAATGAAATTCATTGTCAATAGCTCCTGTTGAGACTAGATCTGTTTAAGCACCTGTGTACAGTATTTTTGTTATGCAAATATGCCAATCCTGCAAGGATCTGTCGAGAATAACTACGAATAATTGGTTCGTCAAACTTGCCAAACTCTTGAAGTAATTTGTGGATAGAACCACCAGAAACATACTCTAGGTAAATATAAAGCTTATCGGCAATCTGCACACACAACAAAATCAGTGTTACTACTAGTATTCCAAGAACATAAACGAGACTTTATAGTATCATGGGCACCAAGCTAATATGAATTTAATAAAGTAAAGAGAAAATGTAAGCATCTTATTTTTATTCTAATGCTAGTCTTAAAAATATGTAAATATTCATCAGATTCAACAAAAATATCTGCACTTTGGCCTGGATGGAGAATGTAAAGCAGACTAAAGGCCGTTTAAAAACTATATTATGAATTTGAAGAGGGTGCTGGAAGGAAATGGAGTATGTAAAGAAGACTACAGGACATTTAAAAACTAAATTTTGAATTTCAATAGGGTGTTGAAATGGAAATCACATGTATATTGTGCTTCTGGTAACTTGAAGAATAAGAAAAGTCAATGGACATGAAATGTGGGCATCTTTAAGAATTCCTTTACCTCTATATATTCCCAAGCTCTATGGACCTGACTGCATCACTGGTGGATTCATGACTGAGGTCCAGGAGACACTTCGTAATAACAAATACAATTGAAAAGCACGCCATGATGATTCAACAACAGTGGACACCAGAAAATGACAACTGAGGAGAAAGGTATACTAATCTATGAAAAAAATTAAAAATCCCAAGCACTCCTCACTGGCAAGTTGAAAACAGAACCATACCCACTGCATTTTCCATGCTCAAGAGGCAACAATTTGATAACCATTTACAAATTCCAACAGACCAATAATTTGATATCCTCCCAGGATGCTTTGTTCTGCATCGAAGGTGGTAATTTTCAAGGAATTTATAGTTGCCATTACTAATTGAAATTCCTCACACCGCAATCATTAGCATTTTCATCTCATTTTTAAGGAGAATGCACCCAAAGCACTTTGAGAGTTTGATTGTTCACAGACTAAAGTCTGAAAGCGTAAATTTACTTTGGAAGTTATTAATTAGAAGTGCAGGGCACATATAGACATAACACAATTATATTCTAACTATTTCAAACAACACGACAAACATAATGTCCAAAAATGTGAAAAAAATATGAAGTCTAAGCACAAGTCCAAAAACTATTAAAATGAGGACATGGTGTGTTTCAGATGCCAGTAATAGAAAACACAAATTTGAGCCCAGAATATATACCGGATGAAGACTACACAAGACATTGGAATTTACCAGGATGCGAACTGTTGAGGCAAAGTTACTAACAGAAATTATTCTCATGCCAAAGATAGACCAAATCAGTTAGCCAAGGTTATTTCTTGATAGAATTGTGTTTTCACTGACTATACATGATTTATTAATACCTAATGTAGATGATATGAGGCGATTGCAGGTGAAAAAAGCTAAATCGGTTCTAATGCATATACTAACATAATCTACCATGAACTTCTGAAGAAAAATCATTAGTTTGGGGGAGGAGCTACCAGGTCCAGTGGTTCACAATCATATCAACCTTCCATACCATCTACTTTCTGCATCTAGAGGTTCACAATCAGATATGTGTACAGGAACACCCATTTACACTTATTCACACCACACACACACACACATTTTATTAGTTTTCAGTGAGAGTTGGACTTCTCACTGCACCTTGCATTTGTAGCCACCATTCTAGATCACTACCACTTGATCACAAACCGTCTAAGACAAACTCCACCAAAACTTGGAAATCGATCTCAGCTTTAGTCAATTTGGCGCAGTTTGTTTTTCCACTACTGCAATTTGCAACCTTTGAGTTAGCAGCAAACATGAGTTTGTTGATGGGCCTCCTTTCTCTGTTGCCTCTGATGTCCGACAAGACTAGCTCAAATTGCATGTCACATTTATTAGAAAAATTCTTTACCCCCACAAGATTGACACAACCATTCTAAATTGGATGTCAGGTTCTCCCGATATTGCGTCTATACAAGAAGTAAATATGACTTTGTGCTTTAAAAAACAACACGCGATTCCTTTATTTGAACATAGACTCTGTCACATCCCATATTTTCACATTATTATTTTGGAGACTCTTTGATGATTGGGTGGTTGCCACCACATGGTTACAGCACTTTATATACTGCTTTGATTTACTTTAGTTAGCACTATGATATGTTTTGGGGATAAAACAGTTATTGTCATTGATTGAATTGCAGTAGGTGATGATTGATTCATATTACAATTTTGGGATTACTGTTTACAGTTTGGGATTACTTTTATACATATATGTTGCTTACAATTATTACTGTTGATTTGATTATATGAATGGATAATGCACTGGGTATTCTTGTCTACTTGTGTGCAAATGTTCTCTAGATCGAGAAAGGGCATCATCGGAGAGAGAAGCAGAAAGATACAGACCATGTGTGCTTCAGTGGACAAGAAACAGTGTCAGCTATGTTTTATGTGATTCATCTATGTTTTATGTGTCGCTTTGTGCAGCGATATAGATTCATCGCATTGCGACAACGAGATAGAGTTGCATACTCTCGCTGCAGTAAGAAGCGCAACGTCGCACTGCGGGATTAGTCAAGTGTCACATTGTTGCTTAGCGACAATGGCTCGCTTGTGGTATGACTTGACGCTGAATGAATTGGATATGATAACTTGTTCTAACTATACATGAAAAAATAAAAGAGCTAGTATTAGCAAAAGTTAATTAATCATAGCTTGCATCAAAAGGGTATTTTGTTCCAAGGGGTGACCCGGCTTCTCTGGGTCCTAGTTGGTCTTGTGAATCCAAGTTCAGTATTTCACGATCAAACCCTATTTACGATTAACTCCACCTTAATGGAAAAATGGATTTTCATTTATAGACTAGCTTAGTCTTTGACATGATGCATTATGAATGGGAGTTGAGCTCACCGAGCTCCTCGGCGAGCAAACCCAACGTTGCATAGTTCCCATGTTAGCCGAGGTTGCATTGCAAGTCTACCAAGCTCACTAAGTTGTTTATCAAGCTACATTCGTGTTGAGCTCTTAACCGAGCTGTTATCATTTTGTGACCGAGTTCGAATGCATCCAAGTTATATTTCATTGCTCAACCGACCAACCCACTTTGCTTTCCATTGATCCAAGTCGAGCTCCTAGCCGAGCTGAGTTAACCGGGTTCCACTAACTCATCCAACTCATCGAGTTAATCTGGTTTAACGCAGGTGGCAAAACACCTTGTTACGGAAAGTGTTTGTACAAGCATAAACTTATATAAAAGACAAGTATGTTAAACCCTAGTGAATGTGGGATTAAAAGCTTAAGAAGCTCTAAGAGTCTAGAAGTCCCAAGATCTCTCGAGCCATGTTACCTTTGTTATACTTTGCATTGCATTAAGTTTAATTGATCAATCTCATGTCCGAGTTATGTGTCGTCGAGTTCATTGAGCTTGCTATCAGGCTCACAACATTTTTGATTTCATTTTTGTTTATTTAAGAACTAGCGAAACCCCAAGTATCTAGAGGCACTTCATTAGTCGGTTTGTCGCTCTCATAACTTTGTGACCACGTGAACCACAAATGTGATCGTGTGACTTCGAGATTGAGAACACAAAGGCACGTGGCACATCACCGGATAACGTCGCTCAGGAATTTTGTGACCCTAAGAATCGTGACCATGCGAACCTTGCAACTTCGCAACCCCATGAATTTTGATTGGTCCATGAGGACCAACCACGAGCCGTTATTTCCTCGGGAAGATTTAGATCTCGTGAATGAAAAATTTTGCAACCCTGAGAATCATGGACACGAGGGATTTGACCACGTGTCTCCATCCCACGTAAAGGTTTCTCTTAATGCCTTGAATCGCATTTTCTAATGTGACTCAAAACCCCATGATTGGTGGGAAACCGGAACACGTGATTGGTCGAAGGTTTTGGGCTGTCATTGGAGCACATGTCTTTTCCTTGTGATTACAATCAATCCCACGCATTGGCAACCTATGAACACCATCCAATTAAGCTAAGGCCGGTGGCAACGTGTGAGCGGTTAGCTAAGTTTGATAAAATGTTTTCATTTAAAACTTTTAGACGTGCAAACCCACGAGAAATGTGGGATTGAAACACAAAAAAGTAAATGGAAATTGTAACTTAATGGTCAAACTAGTCTCTCGGCTAAAATATAACCATTAACTAGCGGTCACAATGGAGTTCAACAGGAAGTTAATGAGGTTGTATGCAGCCATGGTCATCAAGAAGTTAATACGGCTATTTTTAGCCAAAATTAGCAATGATCAAGGCGAACGAATCTTTATTGAACGGGTCTCTGGAAGACATTAAATCTAGCGAGAGATATAGAGAACAAATCCTAAAATTCAAAGGTGTGGCTAGTAGAGAGAATTGAAAATAGTTAGCAAAGCTTAGATTGAAAGGGGAATGACAAAGTGAAATGAAATAGGGAGATAGCTTGTTGAAAGAGCTTATAGATTGAAATGGAGAACAATAACGAAATGAAATAGAGAGATCAAGGTTCTCAACACTAAGTCGCAGAAATAAGATCAGAACTATTATGAGCTCAATGCAGATCTAGAGGATAGAGATAAAGAGAGGTATATGATTGGATAATACAGAGCTATCCTTAGCTCAATGAAAAGGGAGAAAGACGTGTTTTAATTGAAAAGCGCACTTTTATATATAAGAAAAGATATAGTACACCGCTTATCATACAAAAAAATTGGGTGGAAGAGGTCACACCCCATAATGCTTGTCAAATCGAGTCAAGAAGGCCTCGAGAAAAAGCCATCTCACCTCACAAGGGCGTCAAAAACTAAGCATTATAATAATAGTGTGCTTTTAAACCAAAAAAGGTGCACGAAATAAAAGGGTCCAAAGAACAAGGAGGGCCACAAAAAACTATGTCGCGGCAACGAACATGGTGCTTGAAGGAGGCGGCGAACTATCTCGGCTTGTCCCCCACCTACTCTTTTGCTAGAAGAGGGCAGGCATGTCGGCAATGGGATCCCACCCACCGCCGTTGGTCTTCTTCTTCTACAAGTTGATCATGGTAGCCAAGAGAGATGGCCAACACCAAACGTCCACCCACTTTTGTCATTGTTGTTGAGCTTGTCACAAACTTTGCCACTGTGGGTGGGAGAAGGACGTCGAGATGTAGGAGGGGAGCGGCAACATCGGGAGAGGAGCCTTGCCGACTTTTGGAGCGGCGCCTATGAAAGCCTCGGCCACGCCTTAAGAGGGAGAACGATGGCACGGGAGCTTGAGAAACTCACGGTTGACAACGCACGGGGCATTAACCCAAAGTGAGAGAAGGGATTGAAGGTGTTCCACCTCCAGGCGTACTTTCTTCACTTGCACTTGGATTTGAAGCATAACATTGGATATCACAGTAACTTTATTAGTCACAGGGAAATCTCTATCCATAGCAATGTTGTTAAAACAAGCAAAATTTCTATCTTTCCAAATATGAAAAAGAATATCAGCTCTAAACATTTGCCAATAATTATTGTATGTTGCAGTAACATGGCCAAATCCCCTAACAAAACCATTTTCCAAGAGAAGAATTTAGGGATGAAAGGTTGGAAAAGGGTGAAAATCCACTTCTAGGTAGATTGGGCATGCGGCAAAACCAGAAGAGGTGTTTAATCGACTCTAGTTGCTTGCCCAAGAGAGGCATGTAGGGTTAGCAACTCCCATGTGTTTGAGTTTGTCTCCAACAAGGAGGCCTCGATATAAAAGGCACTATAAAAAGCGGGCTTTTTAGGCTCAATCCACACTTTCCAGATGGTGTCAAACCTTCTGGCCCATATCCCATCCTTGGACTTGAGATTCCACCAATGATTTAAAGAGTCACTCAAAACATCTTTGGGGCAAGAAGGTGATAAACAATATGGGGTTCGTATCGATAGAAGAGGGTCGTAGATGGCCAATGCCAATCTCGCCAACAAGGCACACACCGGAGGAGATACAAATTTTATGAAGACAAGTATCAGGTACGGAATTCGTGACTTCTAAAATAGACTCTGCATCTTCCTCTTTGAGCTAGAACTCGCTTTTAGCATATCCCGTGACAACTAATCACGTGAAGCTTTGCAAAAGATGTCACCATCTACCCTAATTCCCTTCTTAAAAAGTTTTAGAGTTTTAATCAAGGGAACCATGGCAAATGGGACATTGTGGAAATTAAGAATGGGAGACCACCAAAGGGAAAGTAGGAGGCTTTGAAACCCTAGACCCTTCCATGCTTGGCGACCCAGGGGGTCCCTTTGGTGATACAATGTCTGAGAAGGATTTGTCAAGCTATAGATGCTTCAAGACAACAAATGATCCATTTGACACCGAGGCCACATCCTTGGAGCTTGATGTCAAGAAGCCCCAAACCTCCAACTTCTTTAGGTTTACAGCAGATGTCCCAAGCAACTTTGTGGAACCCTCTATGGTCTTTTGAGTTAGCCCATAAGAATTCTCTAAGAACTTTTTCAAGTTTGGCATAAGTTGCTTTAGAGAGAGCCAAGCAAGAGGAACAGTAAAAATGGCCGAGAGCAAAAACTTTGGAGCAGATCTGGAATTTCCCTGCAAGAGAGGTGTTTGGTAACCCAATATGCTATCTTTTTTTCCACACGTTGGACAACATATGACCACAACTTAAAAGGAAAGGCTCTGAAAGCAAAGGGTATGCCAAGGAATTTAAATTGCACCCCAGGTTAAATCCATTGCCATTGGAATCCTTCTAACCATGGAGGTTTGGGAGTGAGAGATTGTCTATAGCATTGGGTCCTTTTTCACCGAATGGTAGAACCAGAAGCAAGGCAAAACATATTCAAGCATTCCATGGCATTGTTGATCTGAACCTTCTTCCTCAATTGAGGTGAGAAAGGAATCAACTGCAAAATGGTCATTCATAAGTTGTTCGATTGAGGAAATTCTACCTCTAACCAAATCTTGAGAAGAGTAGCTGGCAAGTAAATAGTTGAATCCTTCCACTGCCCAAAAGATATAGATGGAGCTAAGAGGCATACTTATGGATCTAAAAAGACCAAATCTGCAAAGGCTCCTGCATCTTGAAAAAGTATATTGATAGAGCGCACAAAACGAGGTCCAAAACCAAGGGCTTAGAACATGACAATTATAAAAGGCCATCCAATCTTGTCATAAGCATTTTCAAAATCAATTTTCACAAAAAGAGCTTTTTGGTCAGAAGCCCGGCACATTCCACGCCTTCCCAAACCGCTTTAACATTGTCAAAGAACGTACATGGGTTGGATGAACCCGATCTATTCATTGTGGACAATGAGGGGAAGGAGATGCTTGAGTCTGTTTGCCAAAGCTTTGCTATGATTTTGTAGGAGACATTGAGAAGAGTAATGGGCCTCCAATTAGCAATTTGTTCAGGGTCACCAACTTTGGGAATAAACTTGATGTTGCCTTGATTGATAAGTTCCCCCAAGGTAGAGGTCATAGCTTCAATAAACTTTGTGCAAATAAAGGCCTACAGAGTCCCATAGGATTTGATAGAATTCACAAGGGAATCCATCAATTCCAAGTGCTTTATCATAAGCCATTTGCAAAGTTGCTTCTTTGAGGCCACTAATGGTGACTGGTGCGTCACAGGAAACTCTTTGGGCTTGTGAGAGCTTGCAAGGGACCACTTGGACACATTTTATGAGAGCATCCTCTCTTTCGGTGAGGAAAGATTGGAAGCAAAGATGGTGGACAAAAGCTTGCAAGATGTCCGCAATTTGTAAGTCTAACATCGGTTGTTTGAATGGCTTTGATTTTATCAAAGAAGATGGCGAGATCAAAGAAGGGAAAAAAACTCTTTGGATGCTCTATCTCCAATTTTTAACCAATGTAGCCTTGCTCTGAGTTGGGCCCCTCGAGCTTTATAGGTTTCCTCCACCTTAAATTTGTATTACCAATGAGCCACTCATTTTTGAAGAGAGATGTTAAAAGGAGAGCTATTGAGATCTTGTGAAATCCGTTGGAATTCATGGTATGAAGCTTCTTCATGAGCTTTGTCTATAAATGGCCGCTTGTTTCCCATAAAGCTTGAGAAAGGTGGTGGTTTCTTAAATAACAGCAATCCACCATTCAATCCAGCTCGTACCCCTTGTAGGTTTGGGAACCAAGTTCCAAATCCTTGTGATATGTCCTAAAGTTCTCTCACGCCTAAGATGGGCAGTATTGAGATTGTCAAAACTTAAACCAGTGAACCAAGCAACATTGGAATCTTTCATGCTATGGTGATTTGGTTCATAAATTTCGAGCTTGTGCCGCATGTAGAACCAAGCTTCTTGTTCTTTGACACACCACCGCATAGGAGGCGACCCTCCTTATCTTCATTGGATTCAGCCATGTTAAAATCTCCATATAGAATCCGGTGGGCATCTAGGAAGGAATCTGCTAACCAGCAACAAAATAGAGCTCGCTCGACTCCATTGTTAGAAGCGTACGGGTTTGTCAATCCAATGATACACCGTCAAAATCAACAAGGGTCCATATCACCACGAAGTGGGTGGGGTCGGAGCCCCACGAAATTATGTTCTACACAAACTCGACGTGATCAACGTGATGACACTTCCACAACTTGTCTCATGATTGGACATCCGCAAAGAGTGCTTAGCCGAGATAGTATGCACAACAAATTGAAGAAGAAACTCAAGAAGATTTTAACTTCCTACATGCATAGAACTTTCATATTGAAGAAGTGTAGACAATTGTCATTCACCGGATGACAACGAGTTAGTTCAAGATGGCCACGAACATTCCAAGAGTACGAGATCAATGGGAAACACCAAGGTGCATGGATCCCTCATCAACAAGATCTTTGAGGGCAGCAAACTTATTGCTATTGCTAAATTTCTATTGGGAGAGAGGCACATAGTCCGGAAGGCTGGAACGATCGATGCTTTTCTTGGGCAAATTCTCCATCTTCTGAAGGGAAGGGCTTCGAGAATGGCAAAGAACCGACTTGCGCTCAAGCAAGACATCATTGTCATCTAGATTACTCAGCCCATAATGGGGTTGTGATATTTGGACAATGGAGGCGAGAGAACATAATAGACGATGCAGCGAGTGGGGTGTGCGAAAGCGATGGTGGGGCTTCAAAGAACGGGTGGTGGAGCTTATTTGATAGTAGAGGTACTAGCTCCCAAAGTACCCACAGGATGGTAGACGGCTAGCGAGGGCAAGTGGAACCACGGGGTGCGTTGTTTTTCTTCATGACCGTGGTCCATCCATTCGAGGTTGTTACGGAAGGCTTAGTTTTCATCGATTTTTTCTGTTGAGGGTGGCGTGTGACACCATTAAAGGGCATTCTTGAATTATATGGTCTGAGGCCTAGCACCAAAAGCACGTATTTTGAAGGTTAATGTAAAGCACCCGCTAAGAAAACCAAGTGCTTCCAATCTGGTTATCAATGGTTTCGTTAATGTCGTTGGCCAAGTTAATCTCAACCGAGACGCATTTTTGAGGGTGGGCTGCATAAAATTTGGGTTGTTCTAGGCAAATGAAACGCCCTAAGGGTTTGATGAGTTGCTCAAAAATACTCGAAGGAGGAGAGGAAGACCAGAAACTCCACCCAAACCGGGATTTTGAGTTTAGCTTACTCAAAGACTTCATGAAGTCTCGTGTCCAGTGGGAAAACACAACCAAAGTGTTGCGGATAAACCACCGCCCATGATTAACAATGGCTTTACAATGCTCGGTGTTATTGAAACAAAATAGAAAGAATCCCTTGGTTAGGTTTTGAACCCCCTCAAGCTTGACACCATGGAACTCGCTAGTAGTTTTGAACCCATTGATTAAAATGACTCTCTAGGGGGATTCGACCAACAAAATAACCAACAAGGGTAAAAGATTCAAATCAATGACAAGCTTTATCAAATTCTAGTAATTCAAGAACACCATCAAGCAAAGGGGTTTTTGGGTCAGAACTAGTACCTCGTGGAAAACCTTCAAGACAAACTTTCTTGCCTTCTTCGGCACCATGATTGTCGAGAGCTCAGCAGTCAAATGCCAATAACCTAAATATTTTGTTCTCTATTCAACATTTTCAGACACCACAACCAACAAAAATCAAGAGGTTTTCAATGCCAAGCTTTTAGAGATACCTATTTGAATAAAGCAGACTATTCTTAGCTATTCTAGAAACAAAGGGAAAGGAAGGAAGTAGCGGTTGAAGTCTTCTACGCACAGAGCAAGTAGAAATAGAACTGGAAGAGCGCTAGCATCACTACCAAGTTCCCTTTAGTCTCTTTATACGCATTATGTTTTAGTGTTGGCCAACGAGCAAGTAAACGGCACAATAGTCTTGAATTTGTAAATGAATAGTTTAGAGTTAAAAGCTCTTGTATCTTATCTTTGAGTTTTGTAGATCCTTTGGAAGTGAAATATAGATAGCTAAACTTTTTCCACAGTCACAATCCATTTAAGCTTAGATTCAAACCTTAAGTTAAACTGTTACAGACCAGAAACGAGACTGTATGAGATTTAAAACAAGAGAGGATGAGATCATTTGTGTTTTAGGATAAAACCAGTAAACAGTAGACCAAAGGGTCAAGGTAAAAGAATATTTGGTTTGGTTTAAGACCACCAAATGTTTAAATTATAGAGAACCTTATTGGCAGGATTTCATGGTGAAACAAAAGAGAGAAATGTTTGATCCTGTCTAAACATAAATAAAAAATAACAGTAGAGCACATTTAATGAAACCGTGAACTGGTAAAGAGCTTGCCATAAAACTGAAGCAGCATACGGGGAAATGCAAAGTAAACCAAGTCTTTTATAAGGAAACATAGAGGAAGTATTGTGAAGATCCTTGATCATGTGAACCTAGGAAAATATAATGCTGATTTCTTATAGGGCATTAGTGTGAAATAAAGGTAGATGTTTGATAAGTAAACTAAAGGACTAATTAGACCCATTTTAAGATTATTATATAGTGACCTTTGTAATAGTTGTGACCGATGTGTAATATCCCTGAAAATTATTTCTAATAGATTTGGATATTTTGTTAAACCCTAGAGTAAAAGTATTAATAATCTGACTTTTATAATAGTAGCGACAAGCTAATTTTTTATATAAAAACAATGAACCATAATACATAAAAATTGGTCTTTTATTTATGCATATGATGAACCAACTACAATAAAAATACCAGTGTCTTAATACAATTGTTTGGAGCTGAACTAGCGGAACACTTGCACCCTAAATTGTCACTACAACCCTTGAAATGGAATTGCCCAATTGAGAAGTGAGGGATTCCGTCCTCAAATCTGTGTGTAAAGGAGGCTTTTCATCCTCTATTAAGGAAGCAGAAGCTACTTGCAAACAAAGAAAATAATTGATGAATTTCCAAGATGTCCCCACAATAAACCCCAAATCTGCCTTTATAAGTTTCAATCCTTCTCCAAAGTGGGCGCCCCTTTTTGAAATACATGCATGCTCCATAAACAATTAAAAATAATATAATTCCTCCCCCATGTTGGTGCCCCATCCTAAAAATAGGATTAAACAAATTTAAAAACACTTTATCCACCTCCCATCCTAAAATTAGGACTTCATGCAGCTTCTCTAACTTTGGCGCCCCCTTTATTTATTTATTAATTCTAATTCTGGTGCCCAATAATATAAGTCAAACTTCTATTATTATTTTATTCGATTCATGCTTTTTGGATTAAAATATAATTTAAGTGTCCTTTTTCAATTAAAATAAAAATATATCCTTAGAACACTTAAATTAATTTATTTTTCCTCTTTTAATTTCCCCTTAACGTATGGAAACTAATAAAAAATGGACTTTAAGTATTCAAAATTAATTAATTCTGAAAAAAGGACATTACAGTCCGCCCTTCCCAAAATTGTTTGCCCTCAAGCAATTGCAAGCGGGGATCTCAAATCCACCTTGGGAAATTGCAATTCCAAACCCTAAATGCTTCATGTGATGCCAACATAAATGATTTGTGTCAAACAATGTCATCCAACAAATTGTTGTCCAAATTGTTACCCAAATTGCTTATCATTAGTTGTTGATCTGAAAATTTCAACAAGCTCAATGCCAACATTAGTATCTACTGAGTCATTTTTCTCGAGTGCATGCTTTATGTTGCAAGTTGTATCCTTCACCCTATCTTGAAATGACTTAATAGGGAGCAACAGATATGAAATATTCTTATATCTTAGGCTAAAATCAAAGCACTCATCTTCCTCTGTCCAATAGGAATTGTTCAGATACCCTCAACACCTCCATCTTTGGGACTTACGACTCCCAAATTAGTGCCAATCAAAATGTTCTCCTCCAATGCATATCCATCCATAATGCTACTCTGAAAATCAATCAATGGCTTACCCTTTGGAAGTTTGGAGGATCGTTCATGATTTGGTGCATCTTCTTCCATCTTGAGCTCATTGCATCCAACAAGTGATGTCCTTTCCCCCTGACTTTCTCACTTTTATTTTTACAACTATTTTGCAAATCCCCTTCATATGGCATGAAAACGCAATCTTTGGGAGATTGATGGGTGCTTCTTGAACATGAATATCTTTTTCAACTTCCTCTTGTATGGTGGATTCCTTCATGGGTTGTTTCCTCTCAATTTCTTGCAACACTAATTGTTCTTTTTCTTCTTCAACCAGCTTATGTATTCACACAACCCTCTTTTATTTGGATTCCTCATTTTGAGTAACTCCAAGTAATCATCAAAGGAAACTTCAGATTTAAGATAATCAAGCATCCCTTGATATTGGTCAAGGATTTTGGGGGCCTCAAGTTTGTACTTTTCTATTTTTACCAACACCTCTTGAATGGGATCTATATTTTCTTCCCATTGTAAGAACTTTGCTTGAATAAACATTGTTATGGATTCCTTCTCTATCTGATCCACAAGTTGGCAAGAATATTGTCCATCTTTTCCTCAAAAATAACCTTTGGATCTTGTTGCCTTAATCCTTCCTCTAGTTGTTTTAAAGCTTTCTTTTTCTCCCTTTGTTGGTACCTGACTTCTCTGTCACTACCCTGCATGAAGTTCAAAGCTACATTTTTTTATTTATTTTTTCCTCTGCTTTTTTAATTCCCTTCCACAAGTTCGAGAGGAAATTCACTCTGATACCACTATAATATCCCTGAAAATAATTTCTAACAAGTCTGGATATTTTGTTAAACCCTAGGGCAGCAGTATTAACATTCTAACTTTTATAACAGCAACGATAATCTAAGTTCTATATAAAAACAGCAAAACCATAATGCATACAAATGAGTCTTTTATTTATTGAATACAAACCAGCTACAATAAAAAATATCTGTCTTAATACAATTGTTTGGAGCTAAATCGGCTAAACACTTGCACCCTTAATTGTCACTTCAATCCTTGAAATGGATTGTCCAACCGAGAAGTAAGGGATTCCGTCCTCAAATACTGTGTAAAGGAGGGTTTTCGTCCTCTATTACTAAGCGGAAGCTACTTGCAAACAAAGAAAATAATTGATGAATTTCCAAGATGTCCCCACAATAAACCCCAAATCTGCCTTTATAAGCTTCAATCCTTCTCCAAAGTGGGTGCCCCCTTTTGGAAATACATGCATGCTCCATAAACAATTAAAAATAATATAATTCCTCCCCATGTTGGTGCCCCATTCTAAAAATAGGATTAAACAAATTTAAAAACACTTTATCCACCTCCCATCCTAAAATTAGGACTTTGTTACTCATGCAGCCTTCTCTAAATTTAGCGCCCCCTTTATTTACTTATTTACTATGTTCCATAGGGACACGAGCCCTAGGTTTTCAGCTCGTCCTCGTCGGGACGTTTCATAACCTCGTGGACGGGTAGAAACGCTCTCCGTCATCCCCAAAGTCGAAAAAATTTGGAAATGTCCCGGGACTTGAAAAAATCCGCGAGGGACAGCGAGGGGACGTTTGGAACCTCGGGACGGGTAAGAAACGTCCCCCGTCATCCCCAAAGTCAAGAAAATTTTGGAAACATCCGGAGGACTTGAAAAAAAATCCACAAGGGATGTCTCGGGCGTCCCTTGCCATCCCCTACTTTAACAGCCTCAAAAAAACGTTCTTTTTTTAAACACAAGTACCCCCACTTTCATTTCTAAGTGCCCTAAACCTAAAACAAACATCAAATCAAAAAAGAAGCTCATTTAGTCCATCCGTAGCTTCTATTCTCTAGATCTACTTCATCCGTTTTAGAACTGTCCATAGATCCTTGCGTATATCTCAGGGTCAGTATAGGCACGGTTAAGTATAGTTTTGCATTACATCCGTAATGATATTTAGTTCCAGCCGGTTTTGTTTCCTCAGACTGATATTTTGAACAGTCATGACTTTCCTCAAACAAGATCTTTATTTGAATTAACAAAAGAGAAACTATTTAATATAGTAAACCAGAATTCAATAGAATGTTTACTGTTCACAATGAACACACATATTCAACAGTTTTTAGTTTATAAATTTCAAATTCTAAAGATAATTTATTGAACAAACACATGGTATTAAAAATTTCCATTGATTCAAGCCAAATTCAGCTATTGTAATATATTCTGACATAAAAGTGGAAAAAGTTGCCAATTTGAGCACTGTTTTTGGACCCAAAGGCTCTAACAGAGTTTCATAACACAAAAAAAAATTAGTACAATGTCAACACTATTTCTGAGTGGCAACTTTACAGTGGGAATTTCAATAAGAATGCTGCATTAGACCCTTCAGCGAGCATTTCAAAAGGAATATGATTTGCATAGGTGCAGAGACATTCTTAAAAACAAATCAAAAATACATATTGGTAAAAATGGCGCCAAACCAAAAAGCATAAACAAGGTACATCAGACAAATTGAATGCTTTAAGTTTAAGTTTATCAATGTGTTATACTTATCATATGAATATTTGAAATTTCCTATATTTTTAAGGTTAAATCTTATGTGAAATATCAATTCAACTTTAATTTTATGTATCAAGGTTCTATAATGTGTGTGATGAATGTTTTAGCATCATGTTATCATATGAATATTTGAAATTTCCTATATTTTTAAATTTTCCCTTATTTTTTAATAGCCGTCCCCTATCGTCCCCTAAAAAGGCTTAAAAAATCCATCCCGAAAACACGTCCCCCGTCCCCTCGTCCGTCCTCGTCCGGAAACTTGGTGGAACATAGTTTATTTATTAATTCTAACTTCTGAGCCCAATAATAGAAGTCAACCTTCTATTATTGTTTTATTCTATTAATGTTTTTGGATTAAAATATAATTTAAGTGTACTTTTTCCAATTAGAATATAAAAATAACCTTGGATCACTTAAATTAACTTGTTTTCCTCTTTTAATAGTTAAAACCAGAAGATAAGAGGCAAAAGAAAGACATAAATAGGACCATAAGTTGTTCTCACTCCGTGTATCATCCCTAACCCAATGGTTACGTGAATAACCATACTACTATCCTAGAGCAAGCCCCTTAAGGCACCCATTCCCATGAGATAGATGCATTAGCAACCTCTAACCTGAAAAGAGAATTGTTAGTAACAAGGGTGAAAATAGAAAACGTACAAAATTAGGTGTACAGAATTAATCGCAATCCCTAAATTATTGGATGAACAATTAATATGCAAAATCATATAGGTACTTGTTTTTAGTCAAGACAAATGGATACGGCAGTGCGGATACGGATACGGTACAGTGCAGTGCGCCCGATACGGCAAATTTTTAAAAATCTTGGGTACGGTACGCTTTTGGGTACGTTTTATATATATATATATATATATATATATATATATATATATATATAAATGTATAAATATGCATATAAATTATAAATTTAAAGAAGCATTTGCATACTTATTGAAATTTAATTCTCATACATTGCATGCAGCATACTTATTGAAATTTTAATTTAATACTCGTGAGTCATAGAGTTATACAACTTAAAATCATTCATAGAGCTTTATATTTAGTTTGACTTTCAGGAGAATATCCTGGACTTGACTGTGTATTTGTGCTGAACACTTGACCAAAGCAAAGCCGGAATAATATAGAAGGAAAATCACCAATGCATTCCCTGTGCAAACTTCACGCGGCACATAGTTTTTCAATGGGCTATCCAAGAGGTTTCTATTTTTTAAAGAAGTTTCTGCGCATTAAATCTTTTTATTGCTGTTTTTAAAAGAAAATGAAAGGCATGAGCATCTGAAGAAGAGCAGAAACAATGTGCAGAAAACAGAGTTGACGTTAGAAGTCAACAAGAGGTGCTTGAAAAAAATACAGTAGTTTTAATTATTGTTGCAAAAGCATAGACCGCAGATCTGAAGTGCCCATGTAATTAGAAATCTAGCATACAGCTGCCTCAGATCTGTACAGAAAAACAACAAAAGTGTGACCAGTGTGGAAGCATGATGGTCTACAAAAGGCATTTAAAAACATCAATTACTTATGTGGAAGGCATTTTTGCAAGAGCAACGGAGCAGACAAGAAAAAGGTGTTGCAGTTTGCAATAAATAATTTAAAGAAAAAGCCCATTAGAAAGTCATCTTGCTTCATAACTGCAGAGGCATGTGAAAGGGCGCCCAGGTAATATAGAGAGAGGAAGGATGAATACTTGACTCTGCAAAACAGCAAAGAAGCTGACAAACTTAAAGATCTGATGCGACAAGAGAAGTACAAGGGCAAACCCTACTATAGTTGCGTTTCATAAGAAAAATGGCTAACCCAAATTTTATATGGTATTTTGCTTTTATGATAATTTCTGTCTATGACCAATGGTTGATGACACCTTCACTTGACATGTAACAAATGCTGACCGACATCGGAACTTCGATGAGGCTGATTAGAAAGCCAAATTGATCATAATGTTGAGTGTATCGATGAGGTCCAACCTCATACCCGAATTTGTACAAATGCCTGAGATAACTTTAGAAAGTCTTAAAATAAAAAAATGCTTTTTTATGAAAATCGCGTCAAAAAACGCGTGAAAAAAATGCGGATGATGGGTGGAAGCATTACGCATGACGATGTGAGAATGCACGCCCGGCACGGTTTTCCGTGCCGGGCCGTCAGACTGCCGCCTCGCGGTACGTTTCCGACCGCACCCGCAGCGCAGCACAAGCCGCACTCCGTATCAAGCACTGCACGTTTCAGCTGGTACGGAGTGCCCTAGGGCGTTTCCTGACAGTCTAGTTTTTAGTGGTTTGCGCACAATCAATTCGATTATGTTATAAATGAAACAAATCATACAAATTGAAATGTATTACACATCCTAACTTAATATGTTAGATAACTTTGATTGTTTGTATTACTTATCAGATTGTTTCTTGCATGTGCTTGGATGATTAGGATGTTAGGAAATCTATGGTTAGTGCTCCATATGGGTGAATAATAATTACAAGAGTAATTATTATCTTGGAAGAGTAAGTTAGTAAATGTGTTAGTAAATAATAATTACATTAGTAATTATTATTATGAGTTAGTAAATATTTGTTATATGTTGTTATATTAAACAACTATAACAAATATATTGTTATGTGAGTTTGGAATACTCACATAGCTTTGAGATGGTTTGAGAGGTTATAGCTACCTCCTTATTTATAAGGGGCTATTACCTATATATGTGGATGTATGTAATATTGAGTATTGATTGAATGAATGAATACGAATTATTGTTGTGTGTAAAATTATTCATAAATTATTTCTTCTTCCTGTGATTCTTCTGCAAACTCCATTTGGATCCTCCTCCACATAGGAGTAGGACTAGGTAATTGAGAGGCATCAATTTCCGTCCCTAGTGTTTGGGTAGTTTGGAAATTCAGGTTTTAAAAAAAAATCCAGTGTGTTTTTCCTACCCATCGGGAGTCGCTCTGAGACTCTAACATTATACTTTTATATCGACTAATGAAAATAACTACATGTAAATCTATTTTTACACCATAGACTCTTACAATATACAAATGGCTTATTGAGACTAGGACCCAAATAGTATAAATCATAGAAGGAAAACTCGCCAAAACTCGCCAAAAACAAGCAAAACGAGTAAACAAAAAGACTCGCCAAAATAGGCAAAAAAAACTCGCCGAGCATAGTTGGAATACTCGTCGAGTTATAGTTGGAAAACTCGCCAAAGACAACATTTCTTTCCTTTTTTGGATTTTTGGTGAAGAAAACACGTAATAAAATTTGCCATTTTTGGAAAGGGTCCGGGAAGATGTAGCAGCAAAAACTTGCATGTGCCATAACTTTCATTCTGTGGCTCCGTTTCAGGTGTCGTTTTCTCTAGAAGTGCATATTTTCTCGAGCTCTACGCATTGATGGCAATATTTTCTTATTTTCATAAAATCCATTTTTGCACCTTTTTGGACCAAGCAACTTCTTGCAATCTTCTGAAAGAATCATGAGCTTTGATCGCCTGTATAGACAGATTAGTAATTAAAAATATTGGATAGCTTTCCAAAACTCGACGAGTATTCTCCCGTGCTCGGACTAATCGTCCCACCTGCCAGCTTGGTCGCAACCTGCTTATTCAAATGTTGACTTCACATATCAACAGATGCGTAGGTTTTTTTTTTTTTGCTATTTTAAGAGTTTTTTTGTTCAATGATAATCACATGAAGAAGTGCAACAAATTGACTCAAAAAAGGCTCAACGACTTGGTTTTTGTGCAATACAATCTCCGGCTTCGCACAAAAAAAGTTGAGGCCACATCAGAGGAGCTCATTGATTTGGATGAGATAGATCCATACAGTGAGTGGACTGGGCAAGAAGAGGAAAACCCTGCGTTCACAAAATAATGAGATTGCTTCTTTTAAGAGGGAGACTATGGAGGGAGAAGCACTAGCAGGACTCCGAGGAGATATTGGATTGGATGAAATCTTTGGAGGTGATCTCCAACATGCAACAGAGGAGCCACCAAAGACCACCATCTAGTTCCGTGATCGAGCCGATTCACACCTTTTCAGGAGGAGCGTGAGACGCGCCTGACCGTGGGGACTAGTAGAGGCACTTCAGACCCTCTCCCCAATATTTCTCTAGATTGGGGAAGAGGAAAATGTAATTTATTATATATTGTAACTTGCATAGATATGAAATTTATGATGATATTTTTCAATGTCAATCATCATAAATTCATATTACTTATCAGCCGATTGTTGTATTCGCATGATGATGCGATTTTGTATTGTATTTGTATTCAAATCTAATAGAAAACACTTCTCCAACATTTTATGGGCTCATTTGATACATTTGTAGTCATGTGTTGCTTAAAATTTATGTTTTTTAAAGAAATTTGAGTATTTTTTAAGTTGCCGAGTATTCCCAAGTATTGGCCGAATATTGGCGAGTTTTTGCCGAGTTTTTTTGGGGGTCTGGCGAGTATTTGGATTTGGCGAGTTTTCCTACTATGGTATAAATAGCCCGATCAACCCTATAGACTACTATTAGACAACACTAAGTTTAACTCTAGACTAAAGATTAAATAACTATAAACTAGAAAATTGACATAAAAAATAAAAAAACAAATATTAATAAACTTTATGAATCATGACTTTGACACTAAGGAATAACAACACTTATTACACCTACAAAAAAACTTACGAAACTAGTAATAATATATCTACCGTATCAGCTAGGACACTTTTTTCTTGTAATTTTTTAAATGTGACAGTTTTAATTAATGAGGCGTGGAAATCTATACATGAGTTTTGCACCTATGTGCATTGATGACAGGAATTTGCACCTCTTAACTTGATCCGTGCAGCTTAAGAATCATGACTACTCAAATACACTAAAGCATAGATACATTTTTAAGGCTGTAGAAATGTTTTGTTTACTGCTTTACTTTGTCGGTGAATAGAGTGTATGAGTACGCATAGAAGCAAGGCCAAAGGCACACGAGCATGGAAGCCTGCAACATATGGGGATTGGGATCAATGCTTGGATGGTGTTGGACCAGCTGATATAAATGCTCGCGAAATTATGGCAGCTTGTCAATTTCCTGATTTTTATGGTCCATATAGATGAAAAATGAACCAAAAGAACATGAAATGGCATTCTAGTTGCAAACATAGCACAAGTCTGAATCTGATCTGCAATAAAAAAATAGAACTCACTTCTACAGTTTGCTTAAAAATAAAGCTCAGGGGTGAAACACCTCCTATTACCAGTCATCGCGATGATTGTTGGGGAAGATTTTGATCAGCGATGTCACTCACAAAAAGAAATGAATGAATCTATTTACGGCCAACATATGCAACAATATAAGGATAGAACCGGACTAAGACCTGCTACGAAATACTCAGACTATGAATTTACAGGCCCAAACTGATCACGGTGCAAGTGGAGAAATATCAGATGGGATCACAAAGAACCAATCATGCTGAGAGTATGCAATGATTGACAGCAGATACATGAGGGTCTGCAAAAGAGGGTGCGTGCTCATTGTGCAGAATAATTATTCAACCGTATTGTGTATCTTAATATTCATTAAACTACCTCAACTAATCTACACTCCCATAAGCTATTTCAAGATCTCATGTATTGGGGCAACAAAGAAAACAACAGAGCTACCCCTGAAAACAAACTACTCTTCCATCAGGTAAACATGAGTGAGACTGCTCTGATACCAAATGATGCAATAGATCAAAGGTCGCACACGAAATCTGAATTAATTAGTCAATATATGCTTACATATATAGCCTTTGTTTCTCCTACAATAGTGGAGTTACGCTTATCTTCAATAACCACACAATCCCTACTTTACAAGGATGATTTACACACACATGTTCACACATAACTCATGCTCAAACGAACATTAGCCCTAATACTATGACGTACTAACATAGATTATTCCAACAAGATCTACAACATTTTATTTTGTTAGTAAAAATTTCTTGGGATATGGAAAGAGATGAGAAGATTTAGTACTCAGATACTAGTTTCTTCTATATATTGAATTCAAAATAGGCATATCCTTGTTTACATTTGACTTGCATCTTGACAATAGTTATGTAATGCATATTATGATATTAAAGTTAAGTAAATATTAACTACTTAAATATTAGTTAATGTAATCTAGTTGTATAACTACCTCACTTGAACTGTAACTTATTTTATTCTTAATAAAAGACGGACACAAACAAGATGTTAGTGTGTCATATACCTTTCATTTCTTTTCATTCTCTCTCTCATACTGATATTGGTGACAGGGCTTGGCCTTCGAGGAAGCCTAGTCGGGTGCGAAGGAGGTAGAGTTCAAGGAAGCCCTAGAAAAGGATATGAACTGCAGAGGAAACAAAGAAGAAATTCAGACCCGTTCAAGGAAGCCCTTGGAAAAGGGTGCGAAGAGTGAAGAGGCAGAGATGTGCAACCTAGGGAATGGGAAAACAAGTGAAGATCTACAGAAAGCTCATGAGTTCTAGAAGCAGAATCATGAGGGTGAAATTGTATACTAGAACGTCAATGAAATTCATAGAAATTTACAAGAGCTTTTCAAGGAAAGACATACAGAACAGAACGTGAAGAGGAAAAACGACAGTGAGATTTGAAGACAAGGCAAGTGCAACACACAGACCTTAGGGCACATCAAGAAGAGATCGTTGTGGTAGGGCACGAGAAGTAAGTCAAAAACACAAGTTAGAAACAAATAGTCACGATTTTCGTCACCCCAAAAGAAAATCATTATAAATCATAATTTCCAGGAGTAGCAGTATACAAATAGAGAACATGCTTCGACTTCATGACCATACCAGAAGGTTGACGTACGAAACTGAGGATACAGAGGAAGATTCATGACCAAACCAGAAGGTTGACGTTTTCTCCTCATCTTTAGTGTAGAAGACCCAGAAAAATGTAAGAAGAGACTCACAATTTTCACCTCAAAATTAATCACGATTTCTAGGTGATTCTATCTTGTGAAGACAAAAATAATCACAATTTGGTGTAATTTGTAGAAATTTGTGTACTTATACAAGGTTTATAAGGTGGTTATTTTTATAAATTTGCGAGTTCTTTTATAGATTTTACATTTCCTTTATTTTATGGGTCAAAGGTCAACATGTGTGAATGAGAGCCAATATTCCAATTTTAGCTTTGCCAGAAGCGCAGAAGCTCGTTGGTCAAAATTACAATGTTTGGAATCATAAGATTTTAACAATTGTTGAACATCGTGATTGTCATAAAATAGTCCTCAAAAAGAAAGCAAGACCTGCTGCAAATTTTGTTAGTTTGACAAGCATCATAAGAAAGCTCTTCTACTGCTAAAATTGTTTGTTTCAATGATTTAATACCTAAGGTCGGGTCACCAACTTCCTTAACCTTCCGGCACTGGGCAGGCGTCAGCCTCCATACATGGTCTTACAACTTTGCAAAAACCTCTGTTTTGCAACCTCTATTCTCCCTAAGTTAAAAAGCTATTTTGTTGAGCTCCTTAAAAGAGGTGTCCCGTGCCCCTAGGTATTCTCTACCTACCACCCTGCAGAATGCCACTGTGGCAAGTAATCTTTAGACTGGTCTTCAAAACAAATATCAAAAGCTTTAGATAAAATTGGGTCTTGTACCTAAGTAATTTTCTTTTAGAAAAGATGAATGAGGTTGGATCCATGTCAGAACAACTTCAAATGAAATATTTTCAAGACCAACTCGTTGCCATCAACAAAACGACGGATGATGACAACCAAGTTGCCTTGTTATGAGTAATTTACCCACCCTCCTATGAAACATTTGTGGATTTGTAACACTCAATGGCAAAAAGGAAAACCCTAACAATTGATCACATTAGTTCCTATTTGTTGCAAAAGCAACACGAGAAGGAACAGACTAGTGAGTCTAGTTCTGGACAAACAAAGAGCATTTGTTGCTCGGTCGAAGGGGAAGTGGAAACATAATCCCAAAGGACCTACTTGTGAATTCTGAAATATCCCTTTTCCGGATTTATTTTATATTCAAGATTTCCAACCAAATTTTCACAAATAACAATCTGATTTTTATGACAGCAGTATATAGAAAAATATGACAGCAAAGTACAGTTATGGCAGCAAGGTATAAAATCAGAAAATAACCAATATCTTCACTTTTATTGCAATTAAACTAACATGCATCAACATGCAATGACATGCAAGTAACATGCATCAACATGCAATGACATGCAATAACAAGAAGTTTCCACTGATAAAATAGATGATCTCTCTTACTGAATATGGTTGTCTTCTCTTTCTGGACTTGAAACTAGATCAGCAAGCCTCTGAAACTCTGAATCTGACAACCCGATCTGAATAGACTCCACAATAGCAAACTAGGGTTAGATCTTTCACCACCGAAGAGTGCTCTACTAGCTAGGGGTAGATCTTTCACTACCGAAGCTAGGGTTCCTATGCGAATTTCACCTCCACAAGCAAGGAAAGCACAAACAACAGTTGCTTCAATATCAAAATAGGTGAGTATGAATGAATGCCTATTCTCCCCCAAGCGCTTCCTTTTATAACTTCTCATTGCAACAAAAGGCCCAAAAGAACCCTAATCACCCCCTTGGGTCTTTTCTTTAATTAATTAAAATAACTTAAGTCACTTTATTCCCCACATGCCAAAAAGTGCACTTAAGTCACCCCAACAAAGAATTAGAACATAAAGTACCATATATTCACCCATTACTTAAGTCATCAACTAAATATAACATAAAGTACCTTAGGGGAGCATCTCACAACCTTATTTCACTTAAGTCACCTCAAAGTACGTGTCCAACATCGAAACATAACCTATAAGTGAAATGAAGGTGCAAACCATACCCAATAACCATCAACGTCACTAGCCCCTTGGGCATGACCAAGGCTAAGACGGATGAAAGGCCTCCTAGGCCACCTGCTCGAAAATGGGGACATTACAAATTCCAAGTGAAATACAATTGTTGTCATTAGGTTGGGCATGCCAAAAAGAAATGTTGGAGCGACGATGTGATCTTTCTCACAACAAAGAGCACCAAGGTTAGGCAAGTGTAGCAGCAATTGAAGATAAATGGGATTTTGAGGAAGAGTGTGTCCTTACGGCATCATGCCCGAATGACAATGCTACCAGATTGTTGGCTCATTGATTTGGGCACATCTAGAAAATTTGTGTCATCAAGACCGGTTTGTAAAACTTAGTACAAATACAAATATTTTTTATTCAGATTTATTAGGCGATGGGGAATCACTTGCAGTAGATGAGATAGAAGGTATACACATTGTATTAAATAATGCTCAAAAATTCATAATAAGAAATGCTAGTTATGGTCCTAGCTTGAATAATAATCTCATCTATTAATTAGTAAACAAAAAATCCCAACATTGCTATAAATTTATCTAGGAATCGGTGTATTGTGTCTAATATGAAACAGACAAGGTAGTTGCCCTAGGCATTGGGCAAGATGCAATGTATAGGCTTGTTGACCTTGCTACAATCACCTTAAATGCACGTGTGGGGGACACTCCACTATATAGGATATGCAGGACATTGAAATGCATCAATCAAACGCATGGTTATTTATGGAGGGAGACTCCTCTCTACGGCATGTGAGGGAGGATTAATTGTCTCAATCAAATGCACGGGTAGTTGTGGAGGGAGACTCTACCATCCAAGATGTAGAGAAAGCACATGAGGAAATGAAAAGAAAAACCACTCAAAGGAAGGCACCGCTTTAAAGGACCAAAAACAACGTTGCTCATCCAACTACACATGTTCATCTTGTTGTTGCATCTTACTTTTTTATGGTACATGCATCGCAGCGACATTCTCAAGTAAAAGGTATACCTAAATGGAAGACTACCATGCAAGCAAAATGTGGCACCTTATTGAAGAACCATGCGTGGGAGTTGATGGAATTACCACTAGGTGAGTTGGTAGAATTACCCATTGGATACAAATGAGTGGATATAGTTAAAAGTAAAGTCGATAGTACTTTGGACAAGTACAAGGCTTGCCTAGAGAAAAGTTATTCACAACAAGAGGGAAACGACTATAAGGAGACTCTTGCTCCTATTACTACAAAGATGGCTACATATCGGTTGCTTCACTCCATAATAGCGGCTCAATTTGCTTAGAAGGATGTAGAGAACACCTTCTTGAGAAGAGATTTGAATGACAAGGTCTATATAGTGCAGCCCGAAAACCTTCAGAATCCAATTGTGATTAACTAGGTTGCAAATTGCTTAAGTCCTGTATAGACTCAAGCAGGTATAAAAGCTAGGTTTATTAAACATGATCAGCATCTCTCGAGATTCTAGATTCAAAACTATGGAGGTCAGGGCAGAAATTATTAGCCAATGCTAAATCATCATCGATCAATGAATCGCATTATCACTCTACGGTAGTGTTACCTAAGACTTCGTGGATGGCAGACTGTGTTTCCAAGAAGCGAAAAATTCTAATTCTTGGGGACGGTGAGGGGGAATATATATAAAGATTTAAAATATAAAATATAGTGACCAAACTATATAAATAAGCTAAAATAAAATCATCTAGACTTAAATAAGATGAAATAAAACCATTTGAGATTTAAATAAACGGAAATCATATATATCAAATACATTTAAATTATTAATTATACATAATTTAATAAGCTGAAATAAATTATAAAACCATTGTGATTGATCAATTGACAATATCTGATATTCATATCATTAATCTCAAATTCAAATACAACAATTGTCAATATTACAAAAAGAAGAGGACAAGTTTCAGCTTAAAAATCAGAATCAACATTTGAAACATCTCATGAACTCCTCGTTGGAACTATCATCCTCATCCTCAACGGAGAGCCCAATCAATCCCCATTGCATAGTATTGTCCTCTTCTACCTGCCTCGGCTCCTCGGGATCTACATCCCACCGTAATGTTGGGATTGTTTCTACTCAGTTGTCTTGCGATCTATAAGACACAAAGACCGTGTACAACTACAAACTTCTCTCGCTCTCTTAAAGGTAAGCCTATTCGTCTTAACAGTTGGGCCCAACCATATGTAGACCAATTCCTCTCAAAGGCAGAGGAACTAGAAACCTGGGAAAGAAGGCGAATTGCAAGTGTTCGCAGCAATCGTGGACACCCATACAGTCGCCATCAACTCACCGGCTTGTCTTATGCCAATGTTATCCTCTCCATCTTCGCTAAAGTTTTGTACCCATCAAGTTCAATGAAGGAGAGCCACTCCAACCTGATTTTTGATGCCTCCTCTGGACTATAAATTTTTTTAAAGGTCTACATAAGGCCCTTCTTCACCTCGTCATCATCTAAAAGCATAACTCTACCGACCTCTCCACATATCATTTGGGATTCACTACATATACAACCATATGAAGTGGGGTGTAAAGCTTCTCCAATCTATGATGAATGACGAGATAATTAGGCTTGTGATAGAACTCCAAAGTGGGGTCCCTCATCCGAATAACTACCTTCATTTTCCCAAGCATGTTGTCAATGCACTCATATATCTCACCAAAATTGGGGCTATTAGAATCCCCATATTTGATGATGTTAAAAACAGGAGTTATAATTGATGCGATGTATTTCACATCAGCCCAAAATATCTCCCTCACCACCGCCTCCTTCACTCTCTTCCCTTTTGTCTTTGGACTCACACCACCTCGTCCAATATTGTGTCATAATCATTGCGGGGACTCCTACAACTCAAAAATCCTTTCAAACAAAATAAAATCATATGCAAAATGCAAGGCGGGTGTCAACTAGTTTGGGGAATTTCTTTTTCGAAAAGCTTCACAAGAGTGCCCACGAAGTGTGGTGATTACATATAAACTTTTGCACGTCCCTCGGCCTATATAAACTTCTACACGTCCCCGGCCTCATTCATTATCGTGTTGACCCACTAAATCTTCCCTTTTCCTTTCAAAGTATTGTTCATGGCATGCACGCAACACGAGGTCCAATAAATACAAATTGTAGGTACACTCCACTAGTTTGCCTCCGGTCTACACACATAAGTTGTATCTATGATGACTTGTACAACATTTGAAGGTCTAACCACCTCAATGGCATCCTTCAAAATTTGAAATTGAAACTCGACATCTTTCCACTTCTCATAACAATCAAATGTCTCTAAGACAATCCATCTTTGCAAAAGACAATGATATTGATGAGTAGAGGGTGTCTAATATCCGTCCACCCATCCATGATAATGTTGTATCCATAAGACACCCATGTGACCTTCATCTCCTCCATCAATAGATTAACCTTGGAATAGTTTTTATCCCGCATTGTTGTCCTAAGTTTGGTATCTCCAAAGTAGGGAGCATAACTTCTTGTTGTTTTTGCTACCTTGGTCATAGCCTTCTTATAATAAGGAGAGCGAGCGGCATGAAATGGAATCCCAATAACATAAAATAATTCCCGATAGCATCATCCGCCTCTTCTCTTGCCTTTGAATCAAACATGTCTACAATCGGATTGAAATGCTCCCACCACCTTTCTCTTCCCTTTGCTTTCCACTTTTGTCATCCCAAAACTATAACTAGTCGAGTATTCCTACTAGTCCCGAGAGAGTTCAAA
This sequence comes from Taxus wallichiana var. yunnanensis, assembly GCA_018340775.1. NCBI lineage: Eukaryota > Viridiplantae > Streptophyta > Pinopsida > Cupressales > Taxaceae > Taxus > Taxus wallichiana. The sequence continues at coordinate 651,696,601 of CM031242.1, forward strand.
GGAGTGTTAGCCTCAATGCTAGTACCACAAACTTCCGGAATGTTGTTCATGGTATTTCTATTATAAAGTCTCACCATCTCTGCTCTTTGATCAAGTGAAAAGTCTTACAAACACCAACCCCTTCCTATAAGTTGCAACAAGTGTGCATTGGTCTTGGTGATGTTGTCATGCCAAGTCTTTGAACATATGTTGCACTTCCATAGTTTACTCCCCTCTAGACTTGGGGTTCTCAAGTACCTGAGCAAATTGTTGCAATGGCTTCTTCTTATCAAATGGTCCCATGGCAAATGTGAACAACATTTGAGAGGGGCAATTGGTAGCACTAGCAGCTTGAATTGCCAATTGCCATTAGCACCACATTGTCTCACTTCTTCGCCTCCCCCAATTATGTCATCACCAACACTTCCACCTATCTCAACCCTTCCCTTTGATTCATAACCATAGTCAGAAGAAGAACTCGTGGTGATGATTGTTGGGGCTGCAATGAATTAAAAAAACAGCCATAATTATATGCAATGAATTATAAAAATGATAATTATAGACAATGATTATAATTTTAATTTATAAACAAGTAAAACAGCCATAACTATATGTATTATGCAATGAATTAAAAAAACAATGATAACTATATAGTATATGCAATGATTAAGAAAAAGTAAAACATCCATAACCATATGCATTGTGCAATGAATAAAAAAAACAGCCATAACTACATGCAATGATTTAAAAAAACAGCCATAGGCTATTAGGCCCATAACTATATGCAAAAAAATTAAAAATATTAAAAACAAAAACATAGAAACATCAAACATAGGAGTATTAAGTTTTTCATTTTTGTATCTACATTCATGTGTATCAAAGTTTTTGTATTCCTAATGTTTTTAAGAATGTGTATCATACTATCATGGTAAACCTTGCCAAACCTATTCAATAATCAAGAGTTTTATGTTTTAAAATTTAAAAAAAAATTTACCCTAACCAAACCCTATGCAATATGCATTTTGTAAAATCCTACAAATTATAAACATGATTACATTGTGAATGTAGATACAAAACTTAAAAACAGCCCCTAAATAATGCAAATAGAAGCTAAATTTTAAAAACTAGAGACCATTCTCATGCATTATAAGCAAATAAAATTTTGAATACATCTTATTTGTTCTTGCTCTTGCTCTTGCTCTTGCCCGTTTTCTTTCTCTTCCTCTTGCTCTCTTCTTCTCTTTGCTCACTTTGCTTAAGTGTGAATATTGAATGCGATATGGAATGAGGCCACCATAGAGTCATTTTCAATGTTCCACAGAGACGTGTCCCCCCTGCCTTTTTAGACTCGTCCACATACCGGGACATTTCGGGACACGAGGACAAATAGGAAACCTCCCTACCCATCCCTAACCCATTAAAAAATTAACTCCTCTATACGAAAAAATCTTCATAAGAGCTATCCAAAGCATGCTTAAAAGTATCAACTTAGAAGTGAAAAAGACTTGAAGCTTGCTATTACCTCCTCTATACAAATTTTGATTAGGGGCAGCAATATATTTTCATTTTGATTTTCGATGTTTCAAACATTTTGTAGTTGTCTAGTTGAAACTTGCAGCCCTTGGGCATTTCATTGTAATTGAAACTTGAATCTTATGTGAAATCTCAATTCAGCTCCAATTTTATGTATTAAGGTTCTATAATGTGTGTGATGAATGCTTTATCAATGTTATCATATGAATATTTGAAATTTCCTATATTTTTAAATTTACCTTATTTTTAATAGTTGTCCCCTGTCGTCCCCTAAAAAAGGCCTCCAAAAAAATCCGTCCGAAACACGTCCCTTGTCATCCCCGTCCAAGAAACTTGGTGTAACATAGGTTATTTTATAACTTAGAATGTCACTTTTAGGGTTAGGGTTATGTTGTCATGTTTCTTTTATATTATTATTACTTTCCATAGAAAAGAATTGTCAAAAAGTGTTGTTTAAGTAAATGTAAAAAGAAAATGGTTGTGCCTCCGGGGAAGTCTAGATGTCCCTGGACGTACATCGCAACCATCCTAGGGACATCCAGGGACGTCCCCAAAGATCCCCAACTCATTTGGTACATCCCCAAGTCATCCCTTAAAATTTTGGACGCCCCGAGACGTACCCTCCATTCCCGTCTACCAAGGAAAAGTCGGAGAGACGTTTCCCCCATCTCGACATCCCCAAAACGTCGCAAAGAACTGGTTTTCAGGGGGGATGCATCCCAGCATAACACTACTCTACAAATAATTGGTGGATAGCTTAATATATCTTACGTCCACACCACTAGATCTATGTTTTGGTGTTATTGATCTTTCTCAGCTTTTATCTCAACCGAAGCTCATACATTGGACAACAACAAATCTGATATATCTTACATCCACATGACCAGATCTATGTTTTGTTGTTGGCAAATCTTTCTCAACTTTTGTCTCAACCGAAGCTCATCCATCACACAGCAGCAAAACGCCAAAAGATTACAGATTCCAAATTAATATCTAAGGAGCAGCGTGCAGATTTAATGACTAAATCACTTGGTCCCGTTGAGTTTGTGAAATTTCGAGACAAACTTGGAGTAGTTTTTGGTTTAGTCATTAGGGGAGTAAATTAATGTTATTAAGTTATTACGTAAATACTAACTAATTAGATATTGGTTAATGTACATTAGTTGTACACGTTACACTAACTCACTTGAAATGTAACTCGATAAAAGACAGAGACACATGAGATGTTAGTGTGTTGTACACCTGTCATTTCTTTTTATTCTCTCTCATACTCACTTACAATGAATATCCACACTAAAAATTTTCTTAATCCGTGCTCAATTTTATGCTAAGCCTTCATCTAAAGAAATTAATTATTTCCATTTTAATCTCAAAAACATACGACCATGGGCACACACATATGTTAAATATTAACACTGTTCATATGATTGACGGTACATCTAAGGGCTTAAACCAAACTACCTGCCAATGAATCTGGTGTTTCAAGTTCTCGATATATAATACAGACTTTTAAGTTTTAACCAAAGCTATGATTTAACTAATGCCAAGTGACAAATAACTAACTGGATCAAACATAGAGTATGCAGCAGAAGATAATATTGTTTTTATTAATTGCCACAATGAAGATGCAGGTTCAAAACACCAAGGGAACCACTAGACATGAGCTTGCACGGCCCGTGAAAATGTGTCCAAAAGGACGTTGGTAGAGTATTATAACCCATGCCCGGGCACTGCACCCCATTCCCCCATTTGTGTTCCAAGGTTGTGGGATCCATAGTAAACCCTCATTTGATCAAACAAAAAAATATACTATTTTGTTAATTTATTGAAGTGTTTATTGGTTGCTACCATTTATTTGAGAAAAAAGTGGTAATTCTCTCTATCACCTTTATCACTCATTCATAGTTTCATACTTTATATCTTGTTGGGCCATTTCATGTGCATTAATTAGCATACTTTAAATGCCCCAGTCAAGTGCTATCATGAGGGAATAAATGACCCGCAGGTTGAGCTCTCCTCCATCAAGAGAGAAAACAAGAATGAATTTCAAATACCTGAAGGCCCTAGAGAACATATGACAATAAAACCACATAAATGCCCAAACGGGAGAGGTAGAGGGGCATAAATGCCCTTACGTCGGTCAAGGAGACCTTTTACAACATCTTATATTAATGTTGTTGTCAGCAAGAGAAAGCAAATGACATAAAATACTCCCACATGGAAAAGTATGAAGAGATAGAATCGTAATTGTGAATATACATGAACTTAATTATTAATATACAACGGAATTTGCATTTTCCTAGATTTTAATGTAGAAATGACACGGCAAGAGGTTAACGTACAGAACCCACCAATCTCAATGACTACATGGCATGCTTAAATAGTCAACCACAAACAGTTGCATGGTTAAACAAATTATAAGACCATCAACCTATGTTCCACTTAATATATCAAAACCCAGTCCATGTCATTAACACAAATAGAAATTAAACACATGTCATCTCGCCAATTGCCAGCATAAGCAAAATCCTTCCAAAATATCTTACATCAGTTTTCTAATGCTTTTGTCCAACATGTCTATTGATGCATATGAATTACACACCCCAAGGGAAGAAAGACAGGCTCTTAATGTCCTCATTTTAGAGTCAAGAAAATGACTCATTGCACAACCTACGGGTATATAGCCTTATAAATGACCAATGAGAGTGTTTACTAGACAATGTTACGGTCCTTCTAGATCCACTCTCTACACCAACTCACTTATTTGCAACTAATTTATACCAGTGTTGCACAGAGACTCATCTCCTACCAAAAAAATGTGTCTCGAAGGCTGGTACTCTTCTCGGAGACTAGTACTTGTTGGTACTCGTCTTGAAGACTTGTTTGTCATTGTTTTCAAAATAATATATATTTTCAATTTTGTACTCTCGACCTTAAGATATGATGAGATATCAAAGATAAATATCAATATATTTACTTTTATCCTTTGTCAACATCTAATATTTTAATTTTGAAAAGGTAGTACTGTTTTTCTTAGGCTATATATTATTGTTTTTTCTAAAATTTACATATATATTGTTTTATCGTCTTCGAGCACCTATCTCCTATTTTCTGAAAATGGTGTGCCTGTCCCCGTCTCCTCATACCGGTACTGGTACCCGTCTCCATCTCCTAGTAACTATGATTTATACTTAAAGCTAATTGAAATCCTAACTAATGGGTACTGCATAGAAGAAAACCAAAAAGGAAGCTAGGGCAAAGAGAAAAGAAGATTTTGCTGAGACTGAATTTCATGAAGCTGAATTATATAAATTAAACATGTATGCCCAAAATACAATTTAGTTTACACAGAAACTGACATGCTACCGATGCAAAGATTCAAAGGAAATTAAAACTATGACTGTAATTGATTGTTCATAAATTGAACAAACCATTTAGATTGCTAGATGCACATCCGTTATAGTCTGCCAAGCTAGAAATCCTATTACACATTCATTAAACTTGCAAAGCACAATTTAAAGGTCACAATTGAAGGCATAGAAAAATAATAATTCAACAACAATTCATAAATGAAGCATGCAAAAAGGAAATGAAAACAGATCACTTCAACTCGTAGGAATGCTAAAAACCAGCTTGCTTTATCAAACTCGAATCCACCTCCTTTTTGAATGGAGGGGTACATGTCCATTTATACAAAATAGGGCCCCTCAGTCCACCACCTTTGCAATGCTATAATTGCCTAGGATTATAAAATATTACAGACAGTTGGCCTTTTACAAAATATCCTAACCGATTGAGTTAGGATGTTACAATTGAGTGCTTGGCCAAGTGTGCCTTTGGAATATTCCTAGCAGTCATCTATTTTTCTTGTTTTACAACGAGCTCCTTTTGAGTACTCAAAGTTGGTTGTGTGGGCCCTGCCTTAGAGGCTACCAAGGCATCTCTGCAAATTTTGTAATCCCCATCAAGTTTGTTGAGATCAATGATGGGCTTCCTAAAGAGCCTGGGAGTTTTATCCAATAGGACCTTTTGGGAAGTCATTATTGATTCTGATATTTCCTTGAGGGTTTGTATCTTTTGAATCTTTTCTTTGGCTTGAGACACTAATTCAATGACCTTTGAAGCCTCTGTCTCATTTGCCTCAGAAATATTCTTATGAAAGTGAACCATAAATTGTTTAAGTTGTCCTGATAATTCATTCGTGGTCACCATATCCTGATTTTCTGTATAAACTTTGGGGATAACTGCCTCTGTGAATATTTGGTTACCCCTAGAGATGATATCATCCAGTTGTAGGGGTAGTCTGCCCATTTGTTTATCTTAATATTCTAATGCGTAGTTGGCATATGTTTGACATAGGCCCATATCTTTTGTTGTCATCACGGTGGCATCTTTGCATGCTCCTTCATCTATAGCCTTGTTTATTATTTGAAGCATTTGTTGCGGGACAAGCATCTTGTTGATAACATTGCAAGCCTTCCTAGAAAAGGCTTGTCCCTCCTTTTTAGCTTCAAGACTTTCCTTTATTATTTCAAAGAGAGACAATAGAGCCTGTTCTACCTGGTTGGAGAGGTCTTTGGGGACAGTGGCTTTCCCTTGAGTTTCTATTGCTTGTTTCCTTGCTTGGACTCTGTAGACCATCTGCACTACAAGTTCGGTTGATGTTTGAATGAAGGAGACTGGGTCCTCTTGATATTCTACCACTTGGGATCCCTTAGTTTTTCTCTTTTTAGTGAGAGAAAATAAATCTTCTGAGGTCTCATGCCAGATGAGGGCTTGATTGGTGGACATTCTTTTTCTAGTTACTCTCCTCATCATGCCCGTTCTAGGATTGAATGCTTTTTTATTTGAGGGTCTTTGTGTTGTCCAATCAGGCTGCTCCTCTGTGTTATTAAGGCCTTCTCTACCCAGCTCTGCTCTGGTTCTTGTGGAGGTGTACAAGTAGAGGTTTCTTTTCCATCTCCCCTCTAAATTCGCTCCACTTCCTCTGTGGTTTTCTCAATGGCTTCTCCAATTTCTCCTTCCTCTTTTGAAGAAAATAATTTGTATGCCACCAATGAAGGGGCTTGGGTTTGCTCGGGGGTTACTTCTTGGACCTCTGCAGTGCTTCGATCAACTGGTCCAGGGGGAAGAGTGGGAGACATTTCGGAGCATTGAACTTGTGGCTCTATATAAACAGGTGCCCCTCTTCTTGAGAATTCTCTTCTGATTATCCCCTTTGGTGGGGGAATTGTTCCTGTGCTCTTCATGTTTTGTTGTATTAAATTGTCATCTTCTTGGGTGATCCACACCCTGTCATTTACATCAACATCATGGCCATATGCAACGTTCAACTACCCCCACAGAGATTCCAAATGCTTAGCCACTTTGTGCCTAGGATCATATTTTCTTAATGGACGTTCAGGCAAATTGAATAACTATGAGTGGCAGCAACTTTAAGATCAGGCCATCTTTTAGATTCTCTGTTCCAAATAACAGAGGCAGTGAAGGATGAGGTCTTAACTTCTTCTCCTTGCATTTGTTGGCAATGCCATTAATGACTTGAAAAACAATTTCTTGCTCTGCCAGTTTGTCTGGCACACAACATGGCAATTGTAACGGTGGAGTTAAGAGCCCTTCAATCATGATGATCGAATATTTTGGGTAGAAGAACGCAGCCCCCATTTGTCGGATAGATTTTCGGATTTTTGCAGAGAGTCTAGGCATTGGCTTCTCCATAACTAGCCTATAAACTCTTGGGTAAAATGAATTGCAAATATCCTCTATATGGGCCTTAAATCTATGGGCATACAAGTCAGAATAAGCCTCATTCACTTCTCGAGGGCTCCTGGGATCCCAAGAAGGGAAAAACTCAGGACAGACTATGATTCCACATACTACATCCATCAAATAGGAAGCCATGAAGAATGATTTTTGTTCATCACGTAGGCATCTCTTTCCGAAATCAAATTTAGTGATACAATATGCCCCAAGGCAGGAATTTCATCATCATCAATAATCAAAGATAACAGAGGGACCCAAGAAACGTCTAATTTGGCAGTGGAAGGGTTACCATACAGGCAGTTCATCAATGCCATCCCAATCCTTACTCCTAGCCTAAATCTTTGAATAAGGATGTTATTTAAACTATCAGTGTCCATGTTATCGGTTGGGTCATTTGCCCAATTCTATAAAACTATCCCTATTTGGTGTGTAGTCATCCAGGACTCAATAGTAGTGGAATTTTATACCACACAGGCCTCAGGTAACTTATAATACATTTTGAAAGTAGAACCAGGAATGAAGGCTACTCTATTTTCCTCACTTTTTGAATGTAAAATTTCATCCTTTGCTTTAGTGAGGGTGAAGATGGGAGAAAGCATGTTGGGCGATGGAAATACCTCTAGTTTTTCTGTTATTCAGTGCAATTTGGCCTTCTTCAATGTTCAAACATCCACAGCTCTCTGAATCTGGTCGGCTGACATTCCTGCTTCATCCACAGCATCTACAAAAGTTCTTTCTATTTGGATCATTGAGAAGATTGCAAAATAATGGGGAGATTCATTGTCCAATGAGGAGGGATCTAAAACAGTGTCCCTTATTATTCTTTGGTCTTCATACGTGTACAGGAACGTATACACGCTTGATTGCCCTAAATCACTAGCCATTGCTCTATAATCTCTGTAAACTTAAGACTTTGAAAATTCGGGTCTCTGCAAATGACTTTGGTTAATGCACCAGCTTCAAATTGAGTAATCTCTTAATTCAAATTGGCATGCCTGTATTTATGGCGCATAATTATGACTTGATGTTGCCTTGTCTTGGGAACATTGATTTCTGAAATGTTAGCCTTTTGAATGTGGACCATACACCTGTACATGTTTAAATTTAATCATAACCACCAACCTTAATTACCAACTTGACCTTGGGACGCCACCACAAGCCATGTGATAAGCCACGTGTATTACTATGATTGACTTGCCATTCTCCGGGTGCTGGGGTGTCCTTGACTTTATCTTTGTCTCGCAAATGTGAATTGCGAGCCCTCGCAAATGTGAATTGCGAGCCCTCGCAAATGTGAATTGCGAGCCCTCAAATGTGAAGTGCGAGGTGCGGGCTTTGATCTTTTGCATTTACATGGTGCGAGTGACAAATTCCATTGACCGCGAGGAAAATGTCAATTCAAAATTAGTGAAAATCTTAACTACGAAGAACAAATTCTCATGAATATGAAGTGCGAGTAACAATTTCTTGAAACTGCAAGATGCGAGGAACAACCAAGTGCGAGTACTAGAAAAAACTTGAAGTGCGATTAATAAACAAATTTTAAGTGCGAGAACTTAAGTTTTTCAAAGAGCGAGCACCAAATAAGTCTAAAGTGCGAGTGCTACAAAAATTTGAGGTGCGAGCACAAAACTAAATTGAAGTGCGAGTAACAAATAAACTTGAAATGCGAGTACCAAACAACTTCAAAATACGACCACCAAAATCTTTTCAAGTGCAAGAACCATAATAAAGACTTAGTCAAAAACAAGGAAACACTTTTAAAGGTAAAGGTAAGTATTTAAATATTACCATTTGTTTTAAACCAAAGTGGGTCCCTATTTTTAAAAGTAACTATTTTGAAAAATGGGGGGTCTTAAGCAGTAATAATGTCCTTAGTGCATCTAAAGATTGGAATGCAAGCCTTCATCACAGATAAGTCCTACCTTGAGAGGATCTTAAATATAAGAAAGAAAGAGAAATATATTGAGGTACACCAACAACAAAGTAGGCCAATGGGACTGAAATTATATTCAGTTACAATAGAAAAGCATATGATAGACAAGAACCCTAAGATCTGAATAAGTGACTAGGACTAAAACTAAATAAATAAAGCAACAAAGGCATAACAAGGGAAGGTAAACCTAAAGGAGTAAATCCTAGCCATAAAATGAAAGTAAACATAAATAGCCAAGCTATGAGAGGAACCTCCAAGGAAAACAAAGTAGATGACGGAGGCACAAAACTAGTGCAGCCATAATCAACACTCGGAGCAGGGGTATAGCCAGTTTCATCATCCATGATCACAGGACTATTGCAGAATCTCATATATCTATAGCATGAAGACCCATTTGGACAATCCTAGGAGGAAGCAAGATCTCCCCCTACGGCTTATCACAACATCCAAGGCCAACAATGATGCAAGCAGAAATAACATCACATAAGAAATCATATCATACAAAATATAATCCCAAAAGGTATCTGACATGTTGAATTTGATGTGTTTCTTCTTTCTTATGAAAACAACTTTTAGGCAGACCTGGTTACATAATGTTTGTTACATGGTGAGAACAGCTTTGTGGAGGCAGAGATATCCTTATTTGGCGCCATGGTTATCATCAAGATTGACAATAAACAAACCTCGTCCTCATCTTGGACTCTGGTATAATTAATTTTCCAGAGGAATACATCCAGGTAGGTCTGGGACACATCACCTGAATTCCCCAGGGTTAGGGACAGGGAGGCATTCTGTAAATATCAATGTCTTTGAAATATGGGAGGTGCCAAGAGATAGATCCTCGACTGTTACAAAGTGTCTCAAAAATCGGATACATGATGGGTGCTCCTGGAGGTCCTCCATGAAGATAATGTATCCGTTCATCATAAGACCTGGTTAGTACCAAACACTATCTTTTTTATGCAAAGAAAAAAATTGTGCTCATAAATAACTGCAATATTTAACTTTCCCATAACTGTACCTTATCACATTACCTGGACTGATAGACGTATTATTATGAATGAATTGAATACTTACAATTTTACTAACACATCCGTATAGTGCATTCCTGAGCAAGTAAAATGAGTAGCAAAAGATTTGTATTAACTATAGCAAATGGAAACAATATAACCTGGCCTGATATCATTACAATGTAATTACTAATAATGTTAAAATGACACTTCGGTATACTGCATCCCTGAGCAAGCCAAACAAGTAGCCAAATATTTCTATCAACTAAAACAAATGCAGACAGTGTAACCTACTACATTTAATTTTTCACAAACTATACCTAATCAAATTACCTGGCCTTATAGATAAATTATTACCAAGGTAATTGAACTCTTATAATGTTCTGGTAGCACTTCTGTAAGCTGCATTACTGAGCAAGCAGAAAGACTAACCAGAGTTTTTATCATGGGTAACAAATGGAGACATTGATACACAGAAAGAGGCTGGAGCATAGAAAATTTACAATTATTCTCGGGTTGTATGACAGGCACCAAATTTAAGAAAATTGCATGCTAAAGGTATGCTCTTTAAAGACAAACAAAAGACTAGATGATTCTACTACAATAGAAGTTATTGCCCACATACCATTTCACTTCCATAGTATTGCACTATGTTTTTATGACTGAGACGACTAAGTAAGGCAATTTCCTGTCAAAGGCAACTGGAAATCATCAATTGGTATTGAAAAAGTATTTCTTGAAAATATGACAAATTACTTGCACAATTCTAAAAGATTGATCATGACAGCAGATACATAATTCAATTGATTTTAAACATCAAATGAGAATCTTTGAAAATAAACATTTTAAGATGAAGTTACCTGTACCAACTGCTTTACACTTTCCTTTGACTTTGGATCGTCAGAAAGCATAGTAACTTCCTTCATTGCACACATTTTGCCAGTTTCACTAAAAATATGACAAGGTTATTAGGAGTAGACATAGGCTCAGAAAATCACTGAATAATGTTTATAAAAGTAATAACATAACCAAAAAAGCGTCAAATATTCCCCAATGCAATGTTGAATAAAATAACAGAAACTTGGGATTGCTACATGCAGATATTCTTGTATCCTACAATGCAATATATTTCATCTAGATTATGGAAAAATATCAAGGCAAAATTAGATTGGGGAAAATGGCTAGAACTGTGACATAAATTTAGTCCATCTTCCCAAATCCATTGCGGGTGCATCAAGTAACAGTTCAAGAAACAGTAAAGTAATATGAAGGGATATTTGCAATATCCATTGTGACAAAACAACAAATTAGCCAATGATAACTATGCAAAGTATAAAATGGCCAGAATAAAGCCCATCAAACATCCCTCAGTGTGTAATGCTGACAAAAAATAACAGAAAACTCAGGATTTCATCTGCATATATTCCTGTGTTGTGCAATGCAATCTATTTTTGTCCAGGTAAAGGCAGAAGTTATCAAGGAATGCAAAATAAGATTGGGAAAATAAGCCAGAACTGTGACATAAATTTAGTCATCCTTCCCCTTCAATAATTTGAGCATTGGGAAAGAGTTCAAGGCATGATAAAACTAGTATGAAGGGTTATTTACAATATCCATTGTGACCAACAGAGAGACATAGTTTTTTAACAAAAGTAGAATACTTAAGACAGAATGCTGCCCAAGAATACAACAGTGATTGACAATGAATGTCTTTATACATGGACCAGACATCTTTAAATTGGGATGTGGACCAATTACAAATGGATGCAAACCGACTATATTAAAGAAAAACTACCATGCAAAACAACGGAATGATTGAGGGAAAATGACTGAAGAAAATTAAGTTGTGCAATCACATGTATGTGCATAATGCATCACACAAATTGTCAAAAAAATAATACAGACCACGGGTGATCAGTTTGGAAAAAAGATTGAATAGTAAGATGATAGATGCATACTTGTTAAGACCAGCATAAACATGCCCAAAAGTCCCCCTTCCTAGAAGTTTTCCTTTCTTCCAGCGTGATCCAGGACTTGGAGGATTGTCTGCCCTGCCAGGACTCCGGGGCACTGCAGAAGATGAGGAAGATGCTGAGCCAGAAGCGACAAAGGGTGACGAGTTTGAAATAGATAGTGGAGGTAGGGGAAAATGATGCCCTGTGTGCTGCCCTTCTTCTAACCAGCTGGTTGGGGATTCAGGACCTGCTCCAACAGCACGAGGATGCAAAGGAGTAACAGCCCCACTCAGAACTCTTGAACTTGGACCACTTGTCATTCTCGGACTAGGAACGGGAGAACACTCTGGGCTGCCCCTACTCTGCTGCCAGAAGGGCTGTCCAACCATATCTCCACCCATAGAATTATGCCCTGAATTATAACCTGAACCAGGACTTGAACAATGACCTGACCCAAATAGAGCTGTCTCAGGATAAGGTTTTGTTTCCCAGAAAGCGTTGTTCTGAGATTGCTCAGACACACAAACTCGCATTGGACTTCTTGAAGGGCTGGACATGGAACTCTCTGGTGCACTTCCAAGTATTCCATTAACTGGAATTTGCAGGCGTGTTGGAGCATCTCTATTATTCAAAAAAACTATTTTGGGTGAAGCTGAGAGATTATTTTTGGAAGAAAGAGGACTGCCAGGCCTCAATATATCCTGTCCTGATTTTTTCCTGCTGAGCTTAGGAGAATGCCCTGCATTCATCACACTTCAAGCATACATAGCAAAAAGATATGTCAGAACAGAAAAATAACCTTCCAGAAAAAAGTATTTTGATTACCTTTCAAGCAGTGGTTCATAATATTACATAAGCTACAAAATTAAAAATGGGAATAAAATAGCTAAAGAGAGACTCAAGATGCCAATATAATCCACATATATTACAAGGAAAAACTTACCTAGAACCTCCAAAACCATTTGCAATGACTCTACCAGCAAGGGCTGCATCACGATGCTTACAATGAGCATTTTCTGGCCTATTGTTCTGTTGCAGATCTGCAGCTTCAACACTATCTACAGAGCTCACACTAGAAACAGATGAAGATGCTGAGCATCCATCCACATCTGCACTATCCAACCTGTTTGATGCCTGGCCAGGTGAAGGAAGTGGCAAACAAGGAGATGATCTCCAAGATACATTCCCCAAAGGTACGGGCAAACTGATCGCAGATTCTGTACGACCCAGTGCCGATGGCAATGTAGATGGGAGGGGCAGTGGTTTCCCATGGGGCCTCTCGGCAAAACTATGACAACGGGATACCGAGTTAGAAGGTGAAGGCGACCTGGAGTCCACCCTCGGTCCTGATCCATTCTCAGAAGCTGTATCGATACTGTCTCACCGAGAGCCTCCTGAAGACCTGAAGCTCCCCTTTTCTTCTAATAGAAGCTTGAATTTTCGAAAAGGCAGACCATCAAATATATTATCTCTACTTCCTTTCTTCTTCACTTCTTTAGATGATGATTTCCTCCACCATGACGGCATATTGCCGATCTGCACAATTACTGGCCTAACGTCAACGCAAGTTATAATTTACTGGATGAGCCTAATTAAGTTGCATTCACTTTTACAGCTTTAAACTTGAAACCTTTCTACGGTGTCCCTCACATCATAGCATCTTCGATAGACTGGTCTCTTCCCCAGTCTAAAGAGATTTACATCTGCAACTTAAAGGCAGAATGGAACTTGAAATCATCTAACAGACATGACCTAATCAATACATTGAGTTGCAGTTCCAAGAATGTACCAAAACACAATATCCCTTTCCACAATAACAAGATTGACATGTGTTTCTGCAAGGGTGATATTTTAACGTCACAGGTTAACAACTTAGGCAGATGACGGGTAAATACTTAAATGAATAGATTCTGTTTATCCCATCCTCCAAATTTCCAAGTAATCAAAGGGAATGCAAATCCTGAAAGAACCTGCAGTGTAAAGATGTGCATAAGAAGATTATATACTTCTAAACTTTCAACAAATTACTGTCAAAGATGATATTAAATCACATGAAGTGTTTGAATTTTCCCAAAGGGTGAACAGCTACAGAAGAAAATGAAGGTGACTGTAAGCAACTTTGATGGCTACAGCCTACCATAGTAAAGTGTTCATATTTCTTAATCTTGAACATTTGTTTTAGATGACGAAGGCTGAGGATATCACATGTATATCTATATCAATTACAATAGTTCATGGCGCACAACAAAATGCTCATTAAAAAGAAAAGGTTGGAACAAGAAAACGTGTTTCCAGCATAAAAAGCTGAAGGATGTTCATATGCGTAAAAAGAGATAAACACATAAATACATATAAATCTTCTAAAAATTGAAGTTTACAACACTCACATGTCAACATTAAGGAAAAGATAAGTCAAAACACATAACTATGAAAAGTGGATATAGTGTCATGAAAGTGGCAACACATGAGAATCTCAAACATAATATAAAGCTGGTGTACTAAGACATACAAACATGTATGATACTAAGTGTGTATGAATAGGAGATGGCATGCAGAGAAATGTAAACAAACCTGAAGCTAAAATTCATTGATTATCTGGCATAGAACTATAGAGCAGATTATTGCTAACCAATACAGAATGGTAATACATGAAAATAAAAAGCATGTCTAAAGCTAAAAGCAGCAACTGTACAAAAAGTCAGCCCAAAAAGACTACCATACCTGGATTTGACCAGCTTGAATCCAAAAGGTAGTTGCTTATCACTTTAAGATTTAGGACAACTGAAACAGAGGAAGACAGGATATCGCAAATAAGCGTAAAGGTGTAAACATACCTGACAATTACACCATGCAAACATAGTAACAGGCAATCACTCCTGGTTACTTGTCAATGTTGATACATTTCTATCCACAATACAGGTAACCATGGTTTGGAAATTCACAACACAGCTCACAAACATCAAAAACAATTATCGGAAGAACTAGGGAAAGGTGGGAATTCCAACACTATAACATTCCATGCAAAAAGTGACCTGGAATGGATCGGTTGAAATATGTAACACTTCATCTTTAGGTATCTATGTTCATGCAATTTCACTAAGTGGTTACATGGTCCTTAAGATCTTTAAACTGCACGCATGCAATCACTCCAAGACAAGAAAATGACCAAGACAGAATGTAAAGGTGACTGGAACAAATGGGAGGAAGATGAAGAACGTTTGGAGGGAAGTTTGGACCCCCATGGAACTTTCCTTATCTTTCTGTTTTCAGAAATCAGACATGGTAAAGGATTCTTGGTGGCAACCATCGCCTATGCACTCATTATGCATTTGATCATGACCGAATGCATCCCTGTGACAACAAACCATACAGATTGAAGATGGCATGAACCCTTTACTTAGCCATCAAGACCAGATTCGTGCACATCTGAACCTATCCCAAATATGACAAAGGCGC
Source organism: Taxus wallichiana var. yunnanensis (assembly GCA_018340775.1). Lineage (NCBI taxonomy): Eukaryota > Viridiplantae > Streptophyta > Pinopsida > Cupressales > Taxaceae > Taxus > Taxus wallichiana. The sequence goes on from CM031242.1 coordinate 651,712,233, forward strand.
GCAGACTACCCAGAATGGAAGTTTCAGCATTTGGCATCCTAGCTGTCGAGGTAGTTAGGATTTTGGAATCTTTTGTGTCCATTAGCATGTTTGGTTAAGGAGTCTTCGAGGAAGGTAAATCCACATCTAGAATTGAGTTCTGAATTGCACTAAGAGAAGTTTAACTGCAGACAAAGTATAGAGAATTGGGTGCTGAACAAGTAAGATGGGTTATTGAAGGAGCCATGACATTGTGAGCTTGTAATGCTGAATATTTTGTGGTGGTGGAAATAGCCACAGCCCCATTTGCTGGAGTTTTTAGCCACACTGAATTTCTCCTCGTTAAATCTGGTATACTGAATCATGTGTGTTTGTTGTTATAATCTTCTTTCCAAATTCATGTCCAATTCTTCATTTCCTCATTCAACTCTGTAGTATGGACAACTCTTTGAATGTTTTGAGCATAAGTACTTAAATCAGCACATGGCCAATTGGAATCAAGTATATAGACCACGCTGGATCCGTAACCACAAATCAGAAACAAGTATAGCCGGGCTAGTTATGGATCAAAAGTCATTACACATAACACAAGTACAGCTTGCAGTAACACAAAAAGTCAACAGATATGACGCTTAATACATGGAATTTACCCATGCGGAACAAGAACCAGGAAATCATTTTACTTTGGGTAATGTTAACACAACACTACAAAGAGCCCTGTGGCCATGGTATAATGGTAAGGCATGAGTGATTCCAATTATGACGACCCAGATTCAGACCCCGTTGGCTACGGTCTCCGTGTTAAAGCAGCCATGTCAATGTGCTAGACCTATGTTGCCAAGATACAAGTGCAGGTTCGGGTTTGGATATGGGTTCGATCGCGGATACGTCGATTTTAAAAAACCTTTTGGTACAATAGGTCTGTACATATATTAAAAATTAAAATATATATACATCGATTTTAAAAACCTTTGGGTACAATACGTCTGTACATATATTAAAAAATTAAAATATATATATATATACAGACGTATTGTACCCAAAGGTTTTTAAAATTGACGTATCATATATATATATATACTCTGTTACTCATTTTTTAGTGCATAAGAAATACAAAACTTGAAAATTATAGTAGGATCAATGTTCAAAACATTCAATATACTTGAGAGTTTACATTTTCATTGATCATGTAGCTGCTTAACATATGATATATGGATATAATGTCAACATGAATACAGACAAAACTTGAAAAATATTGTAGGATCAATGTTCAAAACATTCAACAAACTTAAGATTTTACATTTCATTGATAGTGTGGCTGCCATACATATGATATATGTATATCATGAAAACATGAATACAAACAAATCTAGAATATATCATCTAGATTTTTCTTAAAATCACATTCTTGCATGTCACTCGCGCTAGCTCCACTCTCAGTAGTTCCACTCTCCACTCCTTGTGAACTCCCTTGAATGTCATCTTCGCCATCAAATATTGAAAGTTGGGCAAGAGTCATTGCGAGAGACATCCAAGTTTGTGGTCTCGGAAGAATATCCCAAAGTTTGTGAGGACCTTTAACATAGTCCTCAAACTTGTGTGACAAGAGGCACAAATTGGAATGCACATATACCAAATCCTCAGCCTTTTTAGATGCCAACTTGTTTCATTTAGTTGAGTGGATAAAGGTATAAGTACTCCAATTTCGCTCTGCAAAAGAATTACTAGCCACCTATTACAAAAAAGTTCGTTAGAAAATTCAAATTAGTAACATACTAAGAATGTGAAAAAATATACTACAAAATAAAATTTAAAATTTTGAATAAATGACAAATGTTATACCTGTGAAAGAATTTTGATGGCAATAGGTCGTAGGTACTTGGCATCATGGCCATGTACATACCACCATTTGATTGGGCTCATGGTGTACTTGTCAAAGAGAGCCTCAACCTCTCCCATGTTGTCTTCTGAAGCTACAAACATGCCTACTTCATTCCAGACCACACTGGCTATAGCTTGATAAGGAAAAAGTCTTTTCAATGCTACCCTGGTTCCATTTGCAACTTCGAAGTCGGAGAATAATGGTTGCTTGTTAGGTAGCCCAAGTATTTTAGAGCTATAATATTTTGGGTTCAGTGCATAGGCAAGGAGATGTAATGGAGTGGTCATTTTATTCCACCTCTTCATGACCACATTCTTGGCCTCATTATAGAAGGTCTCTTCTGGATCTTGCTCTTTTGTTTGTATGACCTCTCTCATACGTTCAAGCATAGAATCTATTCCATCATATATCTCTCTCATGCATGTTGCATCAATATCTACGTATCTAATCATGGAGAGAATGGGCTTTGTAAAATTGAGCAAGTACTCAACCTTGGCCCACCATTCATCATCAAGGACCAATGATTTTACCTTTACAGACTTTCTTTGTATTTGATGCCTCCACATTGTCCAAACATTGTTGATCACCATATTGCTTAAGGCCTCTTTCACCTTCACAAGTCGTCTCAAAACGAGTGTGTGAGAGACAAATCTTGTTTCTGCAACCTTCAACAACTCCAACCTTGAGAATCTCTTGAATATGGTCTATGACATATGATGGTTTGTGATAAACATCTGAATGTCATTTACCTCTATGTAAATTTGCTCAATCCATGAGATTTTTCCAATCTTTTGGAGCATCAAATTAAGGGAGTGGACAGCACAAGGGGTCCAAAATATGTGCTCGTATCTACCATCTATAATCAATTTTGTTGTTTTACAGTTTTTAGCATTGTTCGAGATGACTTGGACAACATTCTGGGGGCCCCACCAACTCAATGGCCTCTATCAAAATGTTGGCAATAAATTGTGCATCTTTGACTTGGCCTTCACAGTCACTGGCTTTTAGGAACATTGCCCCTTTAGGACATATTGTAACAACATTTATTAGGGGTTTATTCCGAGCATCTTTCCATCCATCTGAAATGATGGAATCCCCTGAATCCTTCCATGAATCCTAATTGATTGCAAAGAGGTGTGAATGTGTTCCACTTCCTTTGCCAAGAGTGTCGTTCGAACCTTGCCATGTGTGTGTGGAGATGGATCTAAGCAAAGGGCACCTGTTGATTTTGCCTTGGTTTGGGGAGAGGGTTCAACAAGATTCCAAAAAGTTGGATTGTGAAAACATTGATTTTAAAAGCAGGTGATGTTTTGCATATGGCCATTTGACTAAGTCTTGCACATGCATACAAAATAAAGTACAAAAGAGGTCAGAAATAAATTCTAACTCTTTTGATAAGGATCTTCTGGTGGTGCAACGAAACAAAAGCAAAAGGTCAATTGCTGGAAGGCTGCTTCAGCAGATCACTTATGTGTTTCACCTTGGTATCAAAAGAAGTCGAATTTTGATGGAGATCAGCCTTGTCACTCTCCAAAAGAATCAGGAGCATCTCAAAGCAATGCAGGAACCTCAGGATTCAACATTTAACACTGCAGAAATGAGAGGTGCCGATTTAAAAGAGGTGCACAAAAATGGTATAAAGAGAAAACAAGAGTGTAGAAGCCCCTCTCCTCTCGAGGATCTTCCAGGTTCAAGTTCTGATGAGGTACAAGAACTGGTGCTTCAAATTATTCCAATAGTTTGTGGAGCATAAAAGAAATCACATGCAAAAATTGATGGTTTTATTTATTATATTTGATTTGGTTTTGGAATTACTTGTAAAAGCTCGCATCTATATCCGCGCAATACTAAAAAAACATGCATGATTGCGTGCTAGTAGAAATGCATGCATGATAAAAGTAAGATCTTGCAAAAATCATGCACGTTCTTTTTTGAAAACATGAAAAGGTGGAACTAGAAAGCAAAAAGCAAGTAAGAAAAGAAATAGGCTTTTTTAGGAAAGCTTAGCGAATTAGTGTAAAAGCGGGATATAATTTGGAAATTTTGTCATTAATATATTTTTTTCCTAGTAGAGAAAAATATTACATCCAAGCCAAAAAAACATTTTCGTATATTTTTTCATGGTTGCGTGTTAGTAGAAAATCATGCACATTCTTTTGAAAGCATGCAAAGGTGGGACTAGAAAACAAAAAGCAAGAAAAGAAATAGGTTTTTCTAGGAAAGCTAGAGAATTAGTGTAAAAACGGGATGTAATTTGGAAATTTTGTTATTAATATATTTTTTCCCAAGTAGAATTATTGCCAAAAAAATTACACCAAAGCAAATCATATTCACGTCTGGCCTAGAATTATTGCCAAAAATCAATCATTTCAACTTCAAGAATCGACTAAAATTACCCCAAGACAATTTTTAGAGGCCAAGCTAAAATTACACCAAAGCCAAGGCCCAAAAATATTTGTGAACTAAAATTAGCCATATGCCAAAAGTATATACAAGTCAGAGCTAAAGATGAGACCCAAGCCAAAAACAATATTTGTCTGTCTGAGCTAAAATTCACCCCAAGCCAAAATTACTGATGGGTCTGGGCTCAAATTATTACCTAGACAAACATGTTTACAAGCCTGAGCTAAATTTATCCTCGAGACAAAGATACTTAAAATTTTGAGATAAAAACAAACCTAAGGCAAAAAAATGTACGACTCTTGGCTAAAATTAGCTCTAACAAAAGCTTATTTACAATACTAAAGCTAAAATTAGCAACAATATAAAATTATTATATGTATTGAGCCTTGGCTAAAATTATCTCCAAGTCACAAATATTTACGAGGCTGTGCATAAACTTAAATCAAAGGTAAAATGTTTACAGAGTCTGAACCAAAAGTACCCCCAACCAAAAACAATTTAAAAATATTCAATTATAAGCTGAAAACATCAACAAGATAAATATTTTTACAAGTTTCAACTAAGATTTTCCCGAGGACCAAGACAAATGTATTTACAAGTCTGGGCTAAAAATACCTCAAGACAAATGTACTTTTTCAAGTCTGAGCTAAAATTACCCCAAAGACATCACATCAGTGTGACAGTAGTAACTTGAAGAAAATGCCACAATGGAAACTCGGGTTCAAATTCCATCCAGGAACCATTGGGCCTAGCTCCTCACAATAATGAGGTTGTGATAATGCAAGCACGCCTGGGGAATGTGGCTGTGTCTAAGTCCCCTAAAACAGAACTGGAGCTTGCTAGTCTTCGGGTACACTTAATGGGAAAAAATACTATCCCAAAGACCAATATATCGCCAAGTTTGAGCTAAACTTAACCAATGTCAAAAACATTTATGTGTCTGACATACATTTACCACATGAAATAGTATTTTGAGTCCCCCAAAACAGAATTGGAGCTCGCGACCTCCACGTACACTTGACGAAAAAAATTACCCAAAAGACAAACTTATCAGTGAGTTTGAGCTAAAACTAGACCAAAGTTGAAAACATTTATGTGCCTGATGTAAATTTATCACAAGAAAGAATACTTACGAGTCTGAGCTAAAATTACCTCCAGCAAAAGAATATTTACAAACCTAACCTAAAATTACCTGAACTAAAGTTTCCGCCAAGATGAATATTTCTGAGACTAGAAAAATTTTAACCCTGAGGCAAGAGTACTCATGAGTTTGAGCTTGAGTCATCCACAGGACAAAAGTATTTACAAGACTGACTTAAAATTAACTCTTAGCAAAAATTGCTTACGAGTCTGAAGCTAAAATTAGACTGAAGCTTAAAGAATTTACAAGTCTGAGCTAAAATTAGACTGAAGCTTAAAGTATTTACAAGTCTGTGCTAGAATTAGACCAAAGCTAAGTATTTGTAAGTCTGACCTAAACTTTCCCCAAAACAAAAATGAAAAATATTTGTGAGTCTCAGCTAAATTATCCACAGGAGATAATCAAATATAAGTCTGTGCTAATATTATCCTCAAAAAAATACCTTGGAATCTGACCTAAAATCACTCCCACGACTAAAATATTTACAAACCTAATGTAAAATAACCCCGAGATGAAAAAAATTATGATTCTGGCATTAATTTTCCCAAAAACAAAAATATTTGTGAGCTTCATCTTAAATTATCCCAAGGGCAAAAACTTCTACAAGTCTAAACTGAACATATCCTCAAGAGAAAATTAAAAAAACAAATCTGAGTCAAAAATTAAAATTTCCCCATTGCCAATAAAATTTGCTAGTCCAAGGTAAATTACCCCAAGACAGAATAAAGACAAGGCTGACCTAAATTTGTACCTAGACAAAAATATATACAGGTCTAAGCTAAATCTGACCCAAAGACAAAAACAATTTACAAGAATGAGCTAAATTTGTCCCCAAAACTACAAGTTTAGCTCAGAAATAATTTACTAGCCCGAACTGACCATTTTTAAAATAACTATAAAGCCCAAGCTACATTTTCACCCAAAAAAATTACAACACTTAAGTAAGTCTTAAATATAACTGTCCACATGATAACAATATTTGAGTCTAAGCCATAGATACCTAAGTCACAGGGACAGGGTGACAGGGTGGCAAAACATTTCAGATTTGGCGATGGCAGGGAGACGGCAGGAGGGCGGGGTTGTGTGGGTAAGTGGGGGCTCTTAAACTATTGAATAATATATAAAAATAATTATTAATAATCAATAAAAAATATAGAAACTAAAAATTAATTAAGCCTATAGACGTAACCTAAAATGGCAACCAAAGAAGTGGACAAAGGGCGTGTAGAAGCATGAGATGTCAATAAAAATGACCGACCTTGAATTTGATGTCCATTTGATGGTCATAGAGCAGCTTTAACTTTTCCTTCTAGCTTGGGGAAATAATCAAAAAAACATGATGTCTTGGGATGCGGAGGAGTTTGAAGTCCATTTATTGTTTACCCAAGAAAAATTTCAAGCCCAATGCAGTAGTGCAGCTAGATTAAGGCCAGACAGCAGGAAGCTTATGAAGAAGGTGATGGAATAATCAATCAATGTGGAACCCTTCAATATGTGAAACTAGAAGGTGATGGAGTGATCAATCAATGTGGTACCCTTCAATGTGTGAGACTGTAACAAATTCAAGATAAGTCCCTCGAGACTGATACATATAGGTGTTTATCAGGAAGATATATTTAGGATATCTGTAATAGTATTTAAATCTTTAAAATACAAATAAAGTCTTAAAATTTGAAAAAACAAAGTGGGGATGCCATCCCTGAAGTTTAGAAGACGTCCACCCCCTATTTTTGCTAATTTTGGTACTTCAAGAGGGCATTTTCCCTGTCCCCCGTTCCCAAGACATCCCAGACGTCTGGAACAGATCCAGGATGGGGGCATTGTCCCCGTGTAACAAAAGTCTGAACTAAAATATTGTCAAGACAAAAATATCAGAGTTTGAGTGAAAATTATCCCCCTAGATATAAATATTTAAGGGTCCAAAGGAAAATGATCCCCAAGACAAATATTTACTAGTCTAGATCAAATTGTTACCAGCAAAAATATTTTTACTGATCTAACCTGAAACTACCCCGTGTTAAAAATAGCCATAAGCCTGAGTTAAATTTGCACCCAAAACAAAAATTATCTACAACTCTTCTTTAAAACCATCCACACAATAACAATATTTGAGTCTGAACTAAAAATCTTCAAAACAAAAAATCTATGAATCTGACCTAAATAACCCCCACCCCCAGATATAAATATTAAGGGTTCAATGTAAAATGACCCCCATGACCAAAAACAAAGTACAAGTTTGACCTAAATTTGCCCCCAAAACCAAAATATTTACAAGCCTCAACTGAAATTATCCTCAGGAGAAGAACATATCCAAGTCTGAACTAAAACTGTCCTTGAGGAAAGATTATGTGAACTAAAATTTGACCCAGATCAACAATATGTACGAACCCGAGCTAAATTTGCCCCAGCACAAAAATTATTTACGAGTAAAGCTGAATTTCCCCCCAAAACAAAAAAAATTGAGGTCCCTGGTAGAATCACCTCCAGCACATAAAACAAATCACATGTATGACTTAAAAATTATCCCTGTGACAAAAACATTTACAAGCCTAAGCTAGATTTTCCTGCAACACAAATATTTGTCCTAACTAAAATTATCACTGGACAAAACTATCTACAAGAGTCAACTAAAATCATCCTAGAGATAAAAATAACTACACCTGTGATGAGCTAAAATTGGTCCCGAACACAAAAATGTTTACAAGTTTGAACTAAATTTGCCTGACAAATATATTGACAACTCTGACCTAAATTTTTCCCAAATCAAAACAGTTTAACAGTCTTAGCTAAATTATCCCCAGGACAAAAATATCAATGAGTCTAATCTAAAATTATTGCAAAGATAGATTTGCCAACGCGCTAGCTGTTAAATGAACCCCAAGACAAAAATATTTACACATCTGACCTAACCTTGGCCCAACAACAAAAATAATTACGCCTCTCTTCTACTCTACAAATATCCCGATTAAAATAAAACCTACATGTCTGACCTAAAATTATTCTTGCAACAAAGGTATTTACAAGTCACATAGAATCGCCTCAGAACAGAAACATTTATGTCTCAGCTAAAATTATCCCCAGTGAACTAAAATTATCTTCAAAGCAAAAATACTGACATTGAGCTAAATTTGCCCCAAGACAAAAAATATTTACGAGTCTGCCATAAGATTACCCTCAAGAAAATATTACTTATGAGCCTTTGCTTATTAGATCGAAGCCACAGAGTATTTGTCATTCTGAGCTCAAACTAGCCTCAAAAAATATTTACGAGTCTGTGCTAAAATTATCCCAAGACAAAAAATAGTGATAAAGGTATTAAAATAAAACTTCTCATTGGATTAAAATTTCAAAACAAAACTAGCAGAAAAAGCGGAATATTATGCTCAAACCCCAAAGATTGCTAGAATTCCAAAATGAGCACGACTCACAAAAATATAGGCTTTGAGCTGCATTCCCCCCAAGACAAAAATATCGAAAGGTATAGCTAAAATTAGTCCATGACAAAATATCATCAGGTATGAGATAAAGTTACCGCCATGAGAAAATTATCTACAAGTACGAACCAAATTTCCGTAGAAAGTGGAAAAAGTTGAGATAAAGTTACCCCATGAGAAAATTATCTACAAGTATGAACTAAAATTTCCCTACAAATTGGTAAAAAGTTTACTAGTCTTGGATGAAATTATCCTGATACAAAAACATTTACAAGTCTAGCCTAAATTTGCCCCCTCCCCAAAAATATATTTTCCAGTATAAGCTTATATTATCGACAGGACATCCATCAGGCCAGAACAACTGGTGAGCAAAGGCCGCTCGTTGGTTTAAAATCTAGGGTTCAATCGTAGTTCAAATCCTGGAAAGCCCACGTCACATGCCCCACGGAGGTAAGGCACGCTGGCCTAGGACCAAACGGGAGCCCATAAAGTCCCCAGTTACCCTTGGCCAAAAATGAATCCCCAGGGAAAACTTATTAGGGAATCTGAGATAAAAGAAGACCAATGACAAAAATCATTAACAAGGCCAACCTGAATTCCTCCAAAGATAAAAATATTTATGGGCCTGTGACAAACTTATTGGCAAAACAAAAATATTTACGTTTATGAGCTAAAATTATTACCAACACAAATATATTTGCAGGTCAGACTTAAATAGTCCCCTAAAACAGAAGTATTTGCAACTCTAAAGTAAAATTAACCCCGGATAAAAGTATTTTATGACTGAACTAAAATTAACCCCGGGATAAAAGTATTTTATGACTGAACTAAAATTATCCCCAACACAAAAATACCAATGAGCCTGATCTAAAATTATCACCAAGACGAGTATTTATGAGTCTGATCTAATTTGAACCCAAAACAAAAATATTTTTGTCTCCTCAAGAATTTTCTCCAGCTCAAAAATATGTAAAATGTAACATAAAATTAGTTTCAATAGCCTAAAATTAACCCCAGGAAAAGAAATATTTTATGGCTGAACTAAAATTACCTACAAAAAAACTACTAATGATCGTGATCTAAAATTATCGCCAAGACAAAGGTATTTGCAAGTCTGAGCTAAATTAGCACCCAAAATAAAAATATTTATGTCTTGGAAACAATTATTTCCAGCTCGAAAATATGAAAATGTGACATAAAATTATTTTCAAAACAAAACATCTACCAATCTGAGCTAAAATTTTGCACGAAGACAATTGTTTACAAGTCAGCAACAGTTTCCCTGAACATTTTTTTCAAATAAGTGTCAGCTAAAATTATCCACAAGATAAAAATGTCTACAAGTCTGAAATAAAATTGCCTTGAAGACAAAAATATTCACAAGCTGGGGGATAAATTTACCGTAAGACAAATATTTTCATGAAACTAACCTAAATTTTCTCCCAAACACAAAACTATTTATTAGTCTGAGCCTGAGCTAAACTTTGACTCCCAAGAGATAAATATGTGCGAGACTGACATAAATCTACCGCATGACAAAACTATGTGCCAGTATTGAGCAAAATTTACGCTCAAAACAAAAAACATTTACGCCAAGTCTCTGCTAAATTTGCCTTTAAAAAGAAGTTATAATTCTCGTCTAAAATTATAATTCTCGTCTAAAATTATACACAAATATCTAGGAGCCTAAACTAAAATTTTCCCGTAAAAAAGCCAAAAAAAGGGACATTATTTTGAGCGAAGAAAAGCACAAACCTCAGATTCCAACGAAGCTCGTCTCACAAGGGATGTAGCACCGCAAACTTGAGATTCGAATTCACGGCCAAACAGCACAAACCAAAACCCAAAATAATTTTTATACAACTTTCACAGCTACATTCTCTACCTCCGCCACTGGTAGCCCCTCCACCGCCTCCCATGCTGCACAAGAAAACACGCCGCCGCGAGTCAATCTAAGCTCCGCCTACCGCCCCGCCTTCGAACCCCGCCAACCGTAAACAACGCTGTTTTAACCGCTACGTTTGCCGCTCGCAGACCTTTCGACGGATTGAAACCCTCGTTTTTTTCCCTCATCTTCGGTGCAAGGAACAAAGTATGCAAAGAGCGAAAAACGTTGCAAATTAAAAGGCCGTAAGGATTAAATCTATAACAAAAATACTTATCTGCTTTGCTTTTGAATAAAATGTGATGCGTATCACGATGAAGCCATGGAAGCTCCAGCTGAAAGCTTTTTTCTTTTATTCTTTTTTTTTTTTGCAGGCCTTTGTTCGTAAAGCTTTACCAGCATGGGAGTCGCCAAATGCACGTGAAATTAACGCGAAATGAAATTACGTAAACCAAACGCAGCGTAAATGAGATTCAATTCAATGCAAACGCAAGTTTTCTCGTTAAATTCTTCTTGCCTTTGATTTGTGAAGCTAGGTCCCAAATGACCCTGAAATGAACGCGAAATGAAATGTAAATGCGGGCCAAATGTAATACAAATGAAAATGAAATTTTATTGAAATGAGGGTTTTAATTATTTTCCGGCGCACGTGCGGGTGGTCCCGCACGCCCGATCTCCACGGCTGGTTTGCGAGATAGTATTGTGGGCTTTTTGGCTGACGTGGCGAAATGATATTGGCTGGGGATTGGTAAAGTGGGTCCTACCGGCGGTGGTGAACAGCAGGACTGTTTTCGAGTTTTCCGACCGGCGGCCCCTACGAGTTACGTAATGTGTGGATTGGAGTCGGGAATATTTTATATTTTAATCTCTTTTTCAAAGTTCGTGATATTAGTGGAGCCTTGAAGGTGAAGGAATGGTTAAATAACTAACAACATATCAATTTAACTAACAACATTTATTAAACTAATGGTTAAATAATTTCCTTTGAGTTGGTAAATGTGGACTCATGTCAATAAGACTTCCTTTATATGTGGAGGGTTTATGACTATATTTTGAGAAGAAAATATTGAAAAAATGTTATCTAAAATTTTATATTACATTTTTTCATATATATATAGTTAGTTTAAGAAATTAGTTTGTGAAATGCTAATAAGCACTTTGACTATAAGTTTTAAAATGAAATGCAATGGATAAGGATGGTTAGTTAAAGAACTAAGTTTTGTTGATTAAGAAAATCTTGAAATAGAGATTAAGCACATAATTTTCTTTTCTACAAAAGTCTTGATCATTTATTATTGATGTTAGGCAAAGGAGATGAATTTTTCACAAGAATTACATTCATTGGTGAAGTTGAATGGCTTGGAATGAGCCCACCAAGGATCAAGTCTTGTTAAGTGCAAGGCCTGGAGATACCCGACACAGAGAGTCAAGCGGATAGGGCCATGATCGTTCCCTAGGTGACTTTGACGGATTAGATGCCCCTTAGTCGTGATTGCTTAGCTAAAGGAACAACTTTGATGTAGATGTACACTTACTCATAAAGTGTAAATCAGCTATATGAAAATCTCCAATTTACCATGGGTAGACATGTCGATATCTATGTAATCAAGGTCTTCCAAACAAAACAAAATAAGACATCTCACTCCCTCATCGCTAAAATGGTAAAATTAGTGTAAAAATATGGATGCCTTTCACATTTATATTATATTTCTAACAATATAGCATGAATAGGTTATACTCAAGAGTTTGTCTATATAAAAATGATAAGGTGTATGTCCTTCTCGAGATGTTTATCTTAGATCGAGTTATATATTTTCATCTCATGAAGGGTTTCTCATTTATTAATGACTCTAATTCCTTCTCCTCAAAGTTCCTCGGATTGTGTGTTGTTAATTTCCTTCTTGAAGAACAAAGATTCCCTTTATAATCATATAGATGACAAATCAAGAGTCATCATAATAGGATGTGATATAACACTTGATGCACCTATAAAAATTCTTACAAAATATAGACACATAAATCGACTACGTTGTTTTAATAGAAAATTGCACTAATTATCCTCTTTCCGACATTTTGTTAAAATTAGTGATTTCCCGCTAATTAGCTAACATTCTCTTTCGTCTCGGTTAAATAACGGCACTTCGTTAATTAACTAGCATTCCCCATCCTAGATGCCAATTAACAACACTTTGTTAGTTATAATCCTCTTTTAATTAATTAATTAACCATTATTAATTAATTAATCTTTTCAATCTTGTATTTAATTAATAAACCCTCTTATTGGTTAAATCCCCTCTCAAACCCTTCAAATTCTACTAATTTCCCTCTAAATCATCTTCAAATAGCTTCTATAAGCTTGATTTGGCCTATTAATTAATCCTAATTGATTAATTAAATCACATCCAACTCCCATGAGTTCTAATCACTTCTAATCATGTTTATCCCTTTCTAGTTCTAAACTCCCTTTATCCCACATTCACTAGGTTGCAAGCTTCTCCCAAATTGGAAAGTTATATAAAAAACCTAGTACCTTCCTACCAATCTTACACCTTCATGTCCTTGCAAGACATTTACACTTGATAAGAGTATTTTCATGTTATTTGGAAAGCTTGATTCAAACCCCCTTTTTCTGATTGGTAAAGAGTACTAAGAGCAGAACTAAAATGGCAATTAAGCCATATTAGTGAGTTTGCTTCCTCTCCTTGAAGAAAGCCTTAATCGTGTTTGGTTGCGTTTGGTTCACAAAGGATATATCCACAATTTCAAAGCACATCCAACCAACAAAGGAGGTTTGCATTTCTCATTGGATTTAATGATTGATGCACATTAGTTAATTAAGTTTTCCTTTCATGTTTCATCATGGTGTTTTGTTTAGATTATCTAAGTTATGAACTTATTGGATGTTAGGTTCATTTCATTAGCTTAGATTAGTCTAAATCATAGCACACATATGCCATGCCAGTGGGACACCCCTTTGTCTCACGCGCATTCTTTATTTTCTATTAATTTAGACTTCATGTTTACATGCTCTTTATGTCTATTGTTAAAAATCTTTGATTTGTGAGCATGTTTAGTGATGTTTGATAGTGTTGATTGTTCCTTTTAAGTAGTTATGAGGAAAAATATTGTCAAATTTTAGTTTTGTTGAGAAAAATCTAAGCTTTGTGTTGTTTTGGCTCGGTTTGACTTTTTTTTTTTTTTCAAACACACTCCTTACGCTATCGTGTAACTATCTACGCTACCATAACACATTCCTTACGTTAGCATGCACATGTACATGTTTGCGTCCATCTGCATGTGTTTCCATCCTATTGTACACGTTGGTGTTGTACTAAAATCTTACATGCACGCACTTGTGTTCTCTCTCAAAGACTAGCATTTTCTACTTGTTGTCCTCACAGCGCTAGCATTCATGTGCATGTCTTTACCATGTAACTATCTCTGCACTATCGTTCATGTGCACACACCACCATCAACCTGTCTACATTTTCGTTCACCTACACATGCTAGCGTTATGCTTTACTTTTCTATTGTCTACACTAGCGGCCAACTTCATGTACTAACATTATGCTTTACTTTTATGTTGTCTGCACTAACGCGTTGAACTTCATGTGCTAGCATTTGTGTATGCACACTAGTGTACTCTATGGTTTTTCTTGGAGTTTTTCTCAAAATTTCCAAAAGTTTCAAAGCTAATTTTTAATTTCTTGCGCTTTATACATGTTTTTACTCTAATATGCATTTTTATCTAAATTAATGCTAAATTTTTCAGAATTTATTATAAATCTCCTTTTCGCTATAACTTCATCGAAACTATGAATGCTCTTCTCTTGCACTTTCGAGCGATCTTGAGAATCAAAAATGACAACGATTTTGGATGCTTTTCTAACATTTTTATTGTCATTTGGAAATATGGCTAACACTTGATGTTATGGTTTACATTTTCCATGTTGGTTTAAATATGATCAAACACCATGTATGCTCTTCTCTTGCTCTTCCAAAATATCTTGAGAAACAAAAATGGTTGTGGTCTTTGATATTTTGTTAACATTGTGTTCATATGGAAACCTATTAATTGTTTGCATGTACGACCACTACGCTTGTCAAAGACCAAATCGAAACGAATTACTAACGTCTTATGTAGGTTGCCTTGGTCAAAGAATGACATTTTAAGACAAACATGTTTTAAATCAAGATAAGAAAGAACAACTCACACTATATTTGCAAGTTCGAACAAGGGTTAAAACCCATCTGCTTTAAATTGTGGGAAGTGCTTTATATTAAGCCATAAAACTCATTATGAGGAGTATCACAGGAACACTAAAGTAGTCGACACATTGAGGGAACTAGTCGACGAAATGAGAAGTGCCCCATTACCTACTTGACTAGAAAAGCATGTGAGGAGTGTTAAAAGTTTTCCGTATGAGGCCTCTTTCATTAATTTGATTATGGGGTAATGGTCCTTTGTTTAGAATTTATTCTAAAAAATTGTACCTCTCTTAGACAAGATATTGGCAAGTGTTGAGAACAAAATCCTAGGGAACCATTTGGCATCGGGGCCAACTTTTCCATATCCATTATCATTGATATCAAAATCTTTACTAAGCAAAACTTTGTCTTAGTTTCTACCTTGTTTTAGAACAAGGCGAAACTTTGCCAAAGTTGTGCCACATATTTTTGGTTACGAAACATTGTCCCTTCACAATTTTGGCTCCCCCTTTATCAAAATATCACTATCCAAAGTCTTTGCACAAAATTGCACCAACCATCTTTGGATACTTAAGCCGGATATACAAATTTCAAAGTAATTACTTGTAGTGTATGATATACAAATGCTAATGTACGGTAA
Source organism: Taxus wallichiana var. yunnanensis (assembly GCA_018340775.1). NCBI lineage: Eukaryota > Viridiplantae > Streptophyta > Pinopsida > Cupressales > Taxaceae > Taxus > Taxus wallichiana. The sequence goes on from CM031242.1 coordinate 651,727,806, forward strand.
AGTCGCAAACAAGCTCGCATGTACAAATATGAAACCCTAAACAAATGAAGATAGGGAGACTTAGTTGATTCTTGAGCAATCTGGAAGTAATATGGGCGGGTGAATAGCCAAAACAAATTAAGAAGAGTGTCATCAATGCTCACTGGAGGTTTTGAAACTCAAGAATGTGTTGGACAAGAGCGCATATGAAAGAACAGGGAGCGCCTCGGTGCTAATGGCCTTTCTAGGCGCCGATGTCTGTGTGAATTATCGGGATTTAGTTTTTCTACGTAGGAGGAGCTTCGTTACTAGTCTTTGTTTATCGCTCTGATTTCTCTCCTCGATCGCCGAATATACCTGTAACATGTAAAACAAGTTGTCTACCTACACATGTCCACAAACCACATCAAATCTAATAAAAAGATGCAAAATGTGGAGTCAGACTTGACCTCGATGGTCACCCGAAGAGTGAACTTAGTACCAAGCATTGCACTACATTTCAGACTCCATGTAGTTCTGTGTGAGAGTGTGTGTAATGATGCCTTAGGATGCCGTCATGGAAGTTACACTAAGATAACATGTTAGATCTATAATGCTCCAGATGTTAATGCATGCAATGGAATAGAAAAAACTTCCCCTCTTATGTTGTGTATGCATAAGTGATGCAAACATTGTCCCTCGAGTGAATGTGTTACATGGATGCTTTTAGATGTTCTTATGCCTTTAGGTGTAAGATTAGGTGATAGTATGTATTTTTTAATGTTTGGTCCCGTATTTGAGAGCTATAAATATGTAAATATATGATTCCCTTGTTTGAATTTTGTAATTGACAATTGAAAGGCCAACCCAAAAGTATAAAAGATGCCCAAGAAGTAAAAGGGACCCAAAAGAGTAAGAAAAGAGGAGAAAGGGTCAGGAGCGCCCAGTAGGGACATAAGCACTTGAGCTCTATTATCCTAACTAGGCGCTAGTGTTTGACGCCATAAAAGATAAATAATTCAAATGTCGACAGGGTTGTAGGGTGTGTAAGAATGGAAAGAGTGTAAGAGATAGAGCAAAAGGCCTAAAAGATATCATCAATTACTACTTTTCTTGTTTAGGAATCATGTATATAATAGTATGCTACAAGGCCTAAAAATGTACCTATTAGTGCAAAATCACAAGACCTCTGAATGGCCTAGTTTTGAATGGGGCATCCGGTATAACCTACCGCGACATTGGATCATCTCTCAAGTTGTGGGACTTGCGAACCTGAGATGGACCTCCAAAGAAAGTTGGTTCTTGTTCCTAAACTACCTACCACAATCTACTCTAATGTAGGAAAAACTATCTAATCCTAATCTAACCATTCCAAGGAGACATGGAGAGAGAATGCAAGAAAACAGAGCCTACACTAAAGTGGTGATACACTAGAAAAGGAAAGAGGCGAGATACTCATTGAATGAGGATGAAACAGGGAAAAGGAGATGGGGAGGTCGACAAAAGTAATACAAACCTAGATCCTAATCCACCATCAAAACTCCATGAAACATGACATCTTACACCTGCAAATGTGAAATACATGCACAGAAGCAAACACGAAATGGAGAGGCACATAGAAACAACAAAACATGAGAAAGGGTTGAAGAACACCACAAAAACATGATTTTATTACTCTATGAGGTGCACAGACCATTACATGAATGTTCAAAAGCATAAAATCCGCTTGTCAGCATAGGAGAAGGCTTACAGCTCAAATGGAGTTGAGAAACAAATTTTACAGAGTTTCCCCACATCCCAGAATGTCTCCTCTTTTCAAATGAGAAGTGTTTTTAATATATAGAAGGTCAAGGCGAGAGAGAAAGAAGAAAAATTAAATTCTACTCTGAAAGCTCAACCACCAACCATCAATGCCCTACAAATCTGCCTACAATCTATCAATTTTGGTTCCCCATGTCTGTTTTGGCGTGTTGGAGAAGGAAAGATGGCAAATCAGATCAAATCTGGGTAGTTGAAGCAATCAGATCTCATATTAATGGCTTGAAATAATTTTTCCATATTTTCACCCACCAAAGCCTACTGAAAATAATATTTTATGCTTTCATGGCATAGAGGAGGTCGATACCTTTCCAACGGTACCAAATTTGTTGAATTTTGAGCACTGGATCGAAAGTTATGCCCATTTGAATATTTGAATCGAATCCGTACAAAAATGGCGAAAAACAAGTTTTGCAAAACGGATCTGCGGGCCCGAAATTCACTTTGCGCCTTTTGCGAAAAAACACAAAATTATAAAAACCTCCTGTAGCCTCGCAGGCCAAATTCACTTTTTCCCAAAAGCCTCTGCGGGCCCAAAATTGAAATTGCGCTTTTTGCACAAAAATTACAAAAGTGCAAAAGTCTCCTCAGGCCCGAAAGCCCGCAACTTCGTAGCTTTCTGATTGGTGAAAAAACCTTGCCAGGCTCGTGGGCCCATGCTTGCAAAACTACGTTTTTATGAAAGTTGCAAAAAATGTAAAAAACTCTCGCGGCCCCGCAACTTCACATTTAGGCAAAAAAGACCCTCGAGTCTCGAAAGTTTACTTTGGCAGAAAAACCTCCGTGGCCCACAACTTCGCGACTTTGCACTTAGCAAAAGAAACCTCCGTGATCTCGCGGGCCCACACTTGAAAATTGCACCATTTTCTACTCTGACCATGTGGCGAGTGTGCGCTCATTTAGGGAACCCGCTCTTGATTCTTCCTTTGAAGTTACGCCGAGATGACATGTGGAGGTTTCTGCCAACTTATCCTGAGCTTGGACTTTTCAACGGCCAGTGTCCCCTTTTTCAAACCTGGGACACGTGGAGGGTTGGTGCTAGTTCAGGGTCTTTCTTTGGGCCGCACCTTTGTAGATGCGCCGATGAGACACATGGAGGCTTCCGCCAATCCTTTTATACTTAACTGATTTAGGCGCGCTGCCCATTTAACTTCACATTAGACCCTAGACATGTGGAGAGTCTGCGCACATTTGGGGTCTTTGTTTTGATGCGCCTTTTGGAATTACATTGAGCTGACACATGGTGCCTTCCGCGAGTCCATTGCTTTTCCCGAGTCGACTCACATGTGAAGTACGAAGATTTCGAGCTTCTTCTCTGATTTTCTCCTGTTGAGCCTCTGGTCTCTTTTAACGTTATTCGCCTCCTTTACCATTGTTGCTCCTCCATTGTCGAGCCCGCATGCCCCTCTAATTTGGGATCGATTGTCAGATTTGAAATGTGGGCTCGCATGATACTAAGCCGACCTTTCGATTATCTCTGTGCGGTCGTGTTTGATCAATTTTGTCGGGGGTGAAATTGGGATAACACTACCCAAGTACATAGCTTTAATGTCTACAAAACCTTGTTTTTATTAAAATGTGATTTGAGTGTTGAAAGTGTGTTGTTATATTGCCCACATTTTGTCGGTCCTTTTTATACTTAAATATTGTTTTCTTAAACTTGATTTAAGTGGTGAAATTGTATTGTTACGTCGTTCACATTGTATCGAATTTTTTTATACATAAACCTTATTTTTATTAAACTTGATTTAAATGTGTAAATTTGCATTGTTACGCTGTCAAAATCATAACAATACCATTTTAAAACATAAATCGTGTTTACTCAAAACTCGATTTAAGTGTTGAAATTGTGTTGTTGCACTTCTAATCAACCATTTTGATTATTCACACTTGCAAATTTTTTTCCAAACCTTGTTTGATTATCATAATTGTGTCATTATGTTACCTATCTTTCTTAGATTCCCTTCGAAAATCGCATGAGTATCCCTATATTTGTAAAATGTTTAGTTGGTCATCATTATGCTTCTTAAAATTGACATGGAACTTTGTTAGAAGCACAAGGCGAGAGGGCGGGTGAATCAATCCTACAATTTTTTTAATTCATTTACCATTCATCATGTGTTATCATTTATGCATCCATTCATTCATCCATGTATCATATATATGTCAACTTAACCATATAAACAACCATAAGCAAAATTAAGAGCAAGAGAGTACACAAGACACCAAAATTAAGTGGGAAACCTTCGTGGAAAGAAAACCCACTAAAACTCTACCTATATTACATAAAGAAAAGTAATTTAGTGAAGCACAAACCTTACAACGAGCATCAACCCCTAGTTTAGTAGAACACCGGCCTTACAAGGAGCACCAACCCCTAATTTAATGAAGCACCCACTCCACAAGGATACTACAACCCCCTAAGGATGACCAAGAACCAACTAAGCCACTTAAAGATGTTTGATTTCTAAAAAATTTTGCTGCCACAACTAATGAAGATCACTAATCCAACTCACAAACCCTAGCTCATACCCTAAGGCATCAAACTCTCATAATCTTGCTCTTTCTTCACTTGTCTTTGCTTTAACATCTTACTTTCATGCTCTATAATATTTCTCAACCTATAATTATTTTCCTTATCCTTCAAATCATGCTCTAATACCTTCAAAATTTCTTCCTCTAGGTCGCACTTCTTCGCTCTAAGAGAACTAGTTCAAAAATGAACTAAACAAGCACTTAAATATGGTTTTCTTCCTTCCAAACCAAATGAGGTTAGTCCCTCATGATAATTACAACCCATATAACTCTATAACATTCATAAATTTTAATTACAACAATTACATATGACCCAAATAGGTCGGCCTAACTAAAACCCTCATTACAAGTGTCAAAATGGCTCAAAACCCCATGGGCACAATCTTAAAATTGCCCTAACATGAGTACTATAGCTTTTCATCACCCATTAACCCTTATACATGATTAAAATATCATAAAACATTCATACATGTTCACAATTAATATCAACCAATCAAATTATTTCATTTATTGGGCTCAGTTCCCTTTACAAATCTAAAAACATTGCACCCTTCAAAGACTCAGAAACTTTTTAATGGCACAAAATGGCTTCCACTAAACCAAAACATGTCGTGTGATGACTCCAAAGAAATGGAAAAACTTGTAGAACGCTTCTAAGCATGTTATAAATCATGAAACATCTTTTAATTCAAACCATAGAAAGATTTTCCTTTACCAAATCAACCTGCCAAACAAATAGTTTCCAAAGGTTAGCTCATAAAATCATTTATACATGCATTCAATGCCTCTAAATGGATTCATTTGATGCCAAATGTATCCCTATTCACCTCCCAAGTGATAGGAAATATCACTTAATCCATCTAATTCTTAAAACAACATAACACTTGCACCAAATTAGATTTTGTCTTGAACTACCAAAAATTTCTTTCTAAAATAATACCCTAGAAACCATGTCAAATAACCTCATCATGAGTCATTCCATATATAAATTGAAATATATCTGAATATAATTTCCAACACAACTTGAATCACCTCAAAATTCCACCTGTAGCTCAAGTTATGGCCAAAACACTAAACCCTACTATTTGAGACCCCAAAACTGTCCTTTGACCAATCAACCTGTTTGAGCCTCAAAACACCATGTACTGTATGATCATATCCCGAAACTTCATGTAAATCAATATTATCTACCAATAATCATTCCACATTAATTTTACAATCTACTCATTTGTATCATTTTGCTCTATATCCTTCATTCCCAGAAACTACTATTTTTAGGTGGGGCCCACTCATCACCATAACCTCAACCATACATTTATGGAAATCCTGAGGATTCCTCTACAACATCCAATCATCACTTTTGTATTACTAATACAAACCTGGTCGATATACTTCACCTTTTGCAAAAGCCGCTCCTAGTTAGGATTTAACTAGGGTTTTTACCTCTTTACCTTATTAACATTCATTCATAAAAATGTGACAATCAAACAACCTCATTATTTTTTTGAAACCTTCTAAAATAAACTTTAAAGAATCCCTGAAATCCACAAGTTCCCATGTAAAACACATTGTTCACAATGAGCATTTGAAGTTGCACTTTGAACTGGAAATGCACTAGATTTTCACTCTGTCTTACAAAAATAGTCATATCTTGCAAATTTCACATCGTAGGAACCTAATTTTTTAGATCATCATAATGCATCCCTCTAACATCTCCAATCATCAGAATGTCAATTCCATAGCCCAAAATCTCTCGTTAATAAGACTTACCTATGCTTGCATGTTAGATCCTCATAATAACAACTAGGGCCAACTGAAATAATGCAATAACTGAACATATAACCTCTGAAAATGACCCAAACATACCTCATATGTCATTATATACCTATTTTCATGCATCCATGAGCTCAAATGGCTCCAATCCACACAATCGCACCTTCGAGCAAGCATACATGCTCCCAATGAGCACCTGCAACCAAGTGAATCACATGTACATGTACCATACCACTATTTTGATTGCTTAAGAACCCTCAAATAATGTTATACAACATGTCAAAATTCTTCTCAAGAAACCAATAATCTCACACTACAAAGCTACACCTTCTAGGCACCTGTATAGGCTTGCAAAAGCAAGCATGCAACACTAAATCCCACTATAGTAGCTGATAAACATTTGAACCAGTAAGTTAGCACCACAAAAAAATCATAAAATAATCTTACAACATTCACTTTTTTATTAATGTGGTTTTACATCAATGACAACACCTATTATGACATCATGCCAACAAACTTCCTTCACCATGAAGGAGTTCAATCAAACAACATATGTCTAAGCATTCACGTCAAACAATGTCAATCATAATTAGACCTTCATCTCCTAGTTGGTAGTATGATTTAGATTCTTCTAGTCCGTGGTATGATTCTCGATTGTCCTAATTAGTCATATGTTTTTTATTCTCCTAGTCGACATGTTCTTCTTATTCTCCTAATCCATTCTATTATTTTGATTCTCCTCGATGCTGAGCCTCGTCCCAATTAAATTTATTCTAAGGAATAATCAGTCACCTAAATGAAATTTCCCTCCTCGAGGATCTCATACAAATGTAGACACAAAATTACGCACTTGGGTACATTTATAGGTCTTAAAAGCATAATAGCATTTACATGGTTCCTAAGCAAGAAAACTAGTGGTTGACAACTATCTTTGGCCTCTTTTCTCTATTTCTTACTTTCTCTTTGGTCTTACACACCCTACAACACAGTCAGAACTTTACTTGTTTATCTTTTATGGCTTTAGACACGGTGCCCGACCGAGACAACACCGCTCAGTGCTCATGTCCCCTTCAGTCACCCCCGACCCTTTCTTATCTTACTCGCTCTTTTTGGGTCTCATTTATCTTTTGGTCATCTTTTTCACTTGTGGGTTGACCTTCCAGTTGTCAATTACAAAATTCAAATAAGGGAATCATATAAATACATAGTTATGTTTTCAAAATTGTAACACTCAAAATTACAAGAGCTGAAAAATGAGGATTTTTTTAAACACATAAACATAATAACAAATTACACAACTGTAATCGTATAGATTTATTTAATCAAATTCATTAATCAATTTTACTCTTTTGATCTATCCAATAACATCCATGTAAGCCATGTGCGGCTGAGAAGGGTGTATCCAGATCTCCACGATCTCCCTTTGTCACTACTTCGAGTGACAATGCTTACTAGCATTTCGCTTAACCTTTTAAAGGTCATGGGAACTATGTGAAAGTCCTTGGGTCTACCACGAAGCTAGTTTCCCGACTTCGTATTCCGGTATCCGACCATTTTCTACCTCATGTTCAGTATTTCAACTTCCCATGATCAGGTTACAGACAATTTTTTTATTTAATTGGAGGACTAGGTGATCAGACAATGCACAACCATCAATGCATTACTTTGGCCAAAGTTATCCGCCATGCAGGTTACAGCTAAACTCAAGACAACACACTAGTCTTATGAGTTTTAAGTCTTTCGCCACCTCACAACTATCCCTTTCATAGTTATCTAGATCTTTATAGTTTGTTTTTATTTTATTTCCAATTAAACCTATCTTGCAAGAGTTTATATTGAGATAGATGCCAAAGGCCAACCAAGATCTTTATGAGATAAGTACATTCGTTATCTTTGAAATGTAAATATATCGGCATTCCGCATGTACTTATCCCTTAACATGCCTAATGGATATTTTTAATCTATTTACCATCCCATTTAGTCTCTTTTTTTCCTGATGTTTGATTCTTTAACCTTAAATTACCTTTTTATAACAATACTCTTCCATTCTCTATACAACAGATTTAAAATTTTATCATATTAATACCAAGTTTACCGAAAGGCGAATTAAATATATATTAAAACATGTATATTTAATTATTCCTTCGATTAGCTATGCCACTAAATAGCTTATTTAATTTAAAAATTAAAGACAATTGATTATTACAATAATTACCCAATTATTGGCTTCATACATTGATAACTATCAAATAAATGTATTCAACAATTTGTGAAAAGTAAGATTTCACAACTCAAGTATTCATCATTTACTCATATTGAGATATTATTACACACAAAGTAATCATCTCTTTATTAAAATCATATATTACATATGTTGTTAAGGATAACTATATAACCGATATAATAATTCTCACATAGTGAGGTTTGAATATTCTGATGGGTACAAGACCCCAATAATTCAACCAAAAATTCAAGGATATCATCCTTTCACCAATTGAAATCCAAGTATCTCATTTAAATCCATACTACAATAAAATTTCACAAGACATGAGTTTCCGCACATCCGAATGTAACGGCTAATGGTCTTGAAAGACTGGAGTAGTGATATGATGTTAGTTCAAAATGAACTGGTATGAATATTAACTCCATTTTCTAATGCAATTAATTAATAAAATATGAAAGGATATACATGTTGTTTTATCAACAAGCACATGGTAATACAGCTAAAAATGTATTACTACCTAGTTTCTATAAAGATACAACTATGGATGCACACAAATAGAACACCAATTTCTATTTCAAATGATCGTATCCCTCTAATCACAAAGGTCAATACATCTCGTATCCCAAACTTGAATCAATAAGCATTTGACATTTAAATTTTTACATATCTTTGTAAAAACAAAATGATTAAGAAGAGTATTTTTTTCATCAATGAGAAGCTCTAAAAATTAGCACAAATATCACCATATTTACATCACGTTAACATGTTCTATCCGGTAAACAACAACCCAACCAACAATATGGCGGCACACATGGTTACATCATTTAAACATACTCTATTTAGTAAAAGAACAACTATTAATTTCTTTCATAAGAAATCATTATTTTAAACCCAATCATGCCTCCAATTACTCCTTGGTGCATCTCGGTCAAGTTGTCTAGGTTTTCATGCCCTTACCAAGACAAACAATTTCTTTTTCACAATCCTCTACAAGAATCCAAGTCATATTGCCAGGCATTTGTAATTATTCACACATAACAAGACACTCTCATTTATACATTAACCGATTTAGTGGTCTATAATACTAAAATTTACGGAAAAAGTAGTCTCATGCAAGAGCTTTGACACCCACAAATTATCATTCAAAAGATCTCAATAAATTAAAAATCAGACCTGCATATAACAACCAAGAAGAAAAATACAAAACCCCAACCGGTTGCATACCCATATTGATTGGGTTACCCAAATCGATTCCTTTATGCAAATCGATTTGCATACCCAAATCAATTGTTTTACAGAAAACACACAACCAAATTTTAGTTTAACAAAATGAAAACCCACAAGCACAAATCGATTTTAAACACACAAATTCACAAAACGTTTTCCTTCTTCCTGTACAGGAAAAACCCAACTCTTTTCCTTTTGGGTATAATTTATTATAATGCAGAGAAGGAATTTTTAACCTTTCTTTTACTTTATTTTTGCTGATCAAAACCCAAAACCCCATCTGCGTATTTTTTTGGGTTAGGTTAAAACCACACAAAGAAAACTAAAAAGAATACAAAATCCATCAATTTCCTTTTCATACTTCATCTCCAAACAATTAAATCAAAAGTTGTCCACAATTTCCTTGATTGTCATTAAAAATAATGTGTATTTCCTCATTTTTTTACAAATAATGCAGCAGAGAAAGGAGAAGGTATTCATGCACAAGTAAACCCGAGAATCGAGAATCTTCTACTCTTCCCGCTCCAACAAGTTGAATTCATCTTTCCTCCGAAACTCATGCATGTATTCCAGAAGGGGAGAATGAAAATAGACGAAGGAAAAATAATAGAAAAATATAATGAAAGAACTATAGTTGGGTGGCATATTGAAGAATTTTTGGGCTTCCCAATGTTAGTACGTGTTTTAGTACATGCCGCACACTTGTGCCATGTAAAGGTGTTTCACTTTATGAAACCCATAAATTTTAATAACTAAATAAAACTTTTGGCTTACATGCCAAATCCTTTTAAAAATTAATATTTCATACATATTTTTTACTTTAGTTGTTACCCAGCTTAATGGTTAAGTTAAAATTAACCTTCATAATACAAGTCCACATATTTCCAACAATATATTACCATAAAAATTAGTTGAATTTCCAGGTTTATATAAAACATTCCAATATGAAAATCACCAAGTCCGTAAATAATAATTTGAATATTCTCATAAAGTTGGCTTGATATAGCATTGTCAAATAAAACAGAGACAATTATCATCGCAGTCATGTAAAAGTCGAACAAAACAAAAGATGACCAAACCGATTAAAATAAAGTAACCGGAATACAAATAACCAAAAGATTCACTATCATTTATGAACCGTTTTACCTATGATTAAGGCCTAATCATGTTTTAGGAAGGATCATCAAGGTGGGTGCGGGGTTATTCATTCCGCAATGTCATGCCCCAGCAGCAGAAGTTGTGGGTCATGATACGACGAACCAAATGAATTTTACACCCAATGATGATCTCGTCTAATCTTGTTTAGACTTAACCGTAGTTAATTTAACTTATAAGAAATTTTGGGATGTTACATAAATGAAGTACCAAGCACTAAGCATTATTATCGTCACCTAAGCTCGCATTCAAAAGGCACTTAAAGCACTTTAAGGCATCCATCTAGTACTCATTCAAGGTACAAGAGGACTGCAAACTCTATATACATAGAAAGAGGAAGTTTATTTTATTCCCTCCACACATTTTACTACATTGCTACATTTTAGCTATAACCCACTATCAAGTGTAACTTGCACAAGGGCATCTTAGGGCACAATTTCTACACACACTCACAAGAACTATATAGAGTCTGAAATGTAGTGCGGTGCTCGGTTGTAAATTCACTCTTGGGTGACCATCGGGGTTGGTCGACTCCCCATTATGCATTTTTTTAAAGTTTGATGCATGATGAGTCCATAAACCGACTCATCAAAACATATATATAACTATAAACTTTACTTCAAAAAACACTAATAAATGCATGGGAATGTTCTAAATAGTTATATCTAAAGTAGAAAGTAATGCATTTCCCCTTATTCTATCTTAAGCAAACTAATGACCAATGAAACTCCCACTAACTACTTTGTTGAGTAATTTGGTGACATATGCAGGATGATGAGGCACATTTTCTACCATTTTGAACAGTTACAGTCAAAGGAGACCAAGTCTACAATCACTACGCCATTTTAAAGATTGAACCATAACAAGATACAAACTAGGACCCATGTTTCTAACAAAGTTTTGGGGCGTTATGGGAATTTTCTAAATTTCTAATCAGTTTCTTATAGCTTTGGCATGTGTAGTAACCAATCGTATCTATAAGACACCTTCGCTTGATCATTTCTTAGTTAGTTCTTTTTAGTATTACAACAAAAAATAGATATAAGTTATTTTTAGTTGCTCTCTGAAGTATGTAATGACTCATTTTTATCAATACAATACATGATATTTGTATGATACGTTTGTGTTAAGAGTGTCAATCCCAAAGTAGAGCAAGGGCCCACTCAACTGAGGAGAATTGAGGACTGGTACTTCATGTAAAATATTTGCATTTACTAAGTTCCAGTTTTAATATCTTGACTTGGTGATTATCTGAATACAATCTTATATCTCTTTATTTCGCTTAATTTCATTTACTTGTCACTTCCTTTAAACAATCATTTCATTTCAGAAAATTATTTCCTTTAACAAACATTTCATTCAAAAGTCTATTTCAAGAAATAGATGCATTTTATATACTTAGTTTTCCATTCGATAGTTTAGAAGCTTTTGATAATCGATAGTTTAGACATTTACTCACTTTTAGTAGTTAAGTAATATAGAACAAGAGAATCGATACTAAACGAACCCCCCGTAAAAAGAGAACCACCATAGTGACTGAGCTACATATCAACTTCTCTGCATATAGCCTTGAACACAACATTGGTGTTTAATGACGTCAACACTTGAATAGGTTGATTAAATGATTGGAAGTTACATGGACCCATCATTTTTGGTGTCATTGTCGGGGACTACCATAAGCAAAACACGCCATTTGATGGACATTTTTTTATTATGGGTGTTATTGAAGTTGAACTATACAACTAGTAGAGATCCTAAGCCTTGTTTTAAAGATAAATATTGATGGATAGGCAGTGATGCAAATAGAATTTCTTCGTAAATGACCCAAGCGTCTTTGACACATCACTCGATCGCCGAGTTGAGGGCTCACGCAAAGCGCAAAAAGGTATAAAGTCCCTCTTTATGGTTGTTTATTCAGAATGTTAGCATGATGGTGCATATAGGCATTCAGATTCATAACCAATAGTAAAAACACAATGCATAAACCAGATCTAGATCTTAGAATATATATAAGATGAACTAAACAATGACTATAACAAAATTTACCATGAAAGAACCAAATTTAGTCATGTTCAACACCATTATCCAGCCAATATGAACCATTATATTAAATATTGTAAAGCACAAAATTTTTTTACATTACATAAGTATCTCCATGACTCATGCACGTCAACAAAACCAACATCATAACTCTATAATTTGACTTACACATAACCGTGTAAATCAATACATGTATATAGGGGTGGGGACTTGCCCTTCACCGCCCATGCACTTCTCAAAATAGGCCACATGCTAATAATAGCCATGTGTCTTTACAAAAAGATGCACAACATGTAAGTGGTCTTAAGAATAAACTTCTTATAATTAACTCGAGTAGAAATCTTATTATTAGCTTAAACTATGCATGACATTCAGTTGTTTCTTGTTCCCAAAATACCATTATGTAGACCACAAGTCTTCATATTTGTGTGCTCAGCACACTAACTCCAAAAATAACCTTTAAAACAAAAATGGCTAAGTCTTAATCCTGGGCACTTTAGATATATTGTAGCGTAGTGCACTCTTCCAACACCCAACACTTAGGCCATTTTCATCCATCCAACATTACCCCACACTAAAATGTATTGTCTCCCAACAATGGGTAATCACCTTGTCATTCCAAAGAATATAGGATAAATGAATGAAAGAACAAATATTAAAGAATATGGCGAGTTGTCTTGTCGTATTGTGTACCCTTTTCTTCTTCTGGTAAAATGAATTCTGGATATTCACTTTGAATTTTCCTTCAAATTCATACCAGTCCTTAAGCGCTACATTTGCCTTGTCAGGGATGTCCACAATGATGCCATCTAACTCATCTAGAGTCATGTTTCCGCCCTCACTTTTCAAAATTCTAAGGATGTTGGCCATACTTGAGACCATCCCTTCCATGACATCCACCTTCACGGCAATGAGCTTCCCAATGCCCTTGATTCGATCCATGTGATGTTTCCTCTCAGCATCCAACACGTTGCATTTTGTCTCTACAAAGGTAACTCGTTATGTGCGCGCTTTCGAGTGTTTCATCCTTTGTTGCTGTAGAACTTCATTCTCCTCTGCCTTTGTCCTTGCCTATATTAAGTTATCACATGTAATACACATGGCCAATATTGTATCTGCCTTCTTCATTTCATCTTTTATGGCTTATGAAAACCACCTCATAGTTAGATATATTTCTTAATCGAAGCCTTGGTCAGTAACATTCCCATTTTAAGAATTTAGAAACAAGGGAATTTTTTTTTATAATAATGTTCTTTGTTCTAAATAATCATAATTTAAAACACACATTCCATGCCAATCAATCTCATAACAGATAACCATATGCAGTTGTAGATGACTCGGTGAATTACCAATCTCTCATGTTAACTCAATGTATTGTTTACTAAGTATACTTGGTTTTCTTACCCTTATCTAGATATTGAAGTGTTTTGTTTAAGAGACATATCTGAATATTTGTTACCAATATTAATCTAAAATCCCATTTCTTAAACTAGGTGACATAGGAGAACGCAACCAACAACATGCGATACTTTGGCCAAAGATTTTCACATATTGTTCATGTTTTTATTCCTAGATGACATACTTGTCAAACAAAATACGTCCTTCACCCCACTTCATTTGTTATCTAGAATGGTCTTCACTGACTCCTGTCAGTTCACTTGTTCAAGGTTTAACCCTAACCCAAGTTAGCAACATAGTTTAGTATAGAGAATCACTCGCAGTGACTAAGGGTACATAGACAGACTCAATCGACCTAAGTTGATTGTGTGTGTCTAATTATCCTAAGTCGTCGTCGATTACCCCTATAATAAATCATACTTCTAACCTAACCTAGAGTTTAACTAAGATCAAGTCTGAGATTATGTAGATCTAGATGATCCAATTTTGAAGGGTGTTACAACATGTCAACTGCAACATTGTATCCTCGTGAAGACCCAAGTCTTCACGAAAGTACAAGATCTTGCGGCAGCTAGTGTGTGCCAACATCCAATCAATCACCCCATCCGGATATACACACCTCTAGCGAGAGGTAATTACTTAATTATTTTTCCATAATTAAGGTCTAATTACAAAAGAACCCTATCAAATCCCTAGTTTCATTAATCATTGAAGTTGCTAGCCATAAATGAGTTAATGTTTTACAGAAACAACAATATTGCCTTTTATTCATTAACTTCCTACTTTAGGGTTTAGTTGATTAAAACAGAAACAACAAACAAACAATAAAGTTTACTCATTTTACTCAACCATTCCTAGTTTCATTAAGTTCCAAATCAAATTCCTTTATATTAGACTTCATTGAGATGAAGTCTACTTATTACATTTTTATATTTACCTTTCATTTGTTTTATACCAAGGAAGGTATGGGTCAAGAGGAAGTTCACCTTCCTCTTTCTTGTTAAGAATTAGGATTCATTGTAACCTCTTAATTTAAACAAGATATCATAATGAATTTGCACTTCCATTAACATCAATTAATAAACCATAGTGACTTAGTTAAATGATCAACTATGAATGCCAACTTAATAAGTTACATTTAATAAAGGAATAGTGTATTAAATTCCCTATCCACCTATTTCATTTTAAGTCAAACTGAAAAGGTTCAAAATAGATATGATTAAGAAAGAATAAGATAAGCTTACAATGTCCTTTCTGCGAGAATGCGCAAGGGAGTGACACATCAAGTACAAGTAAACTCTCGATCTTTTCCATTCATCAAAGTGAAATACACACTTTACAAGTCCAATCATTTCCGACATCTTTCATGCCAAAGAACCTTAATAAACTCAATAAGAAATTCAATTTTTCCTTTACAATACATTTCAATAATGAATCATATTTCCTCATAAAAGATCCAGTCTTAGGTAAACAAAAGTGACTTCATAAATGAACTTGTCTTCTTTTATCACTTACAAAGTCCATCTACAAAATTTGCTAGCACAAGTCAGTTCATTAAACTGAGCATGATAAGCACTAAGCATTAAAACGATGTGCTTTCAACTAACTGTTTCATAAAAAGAACTTTACTTTTATGAAATAGTAAAGCACTACAGATAGATACATCATAAAGGAATAACAATCATAAAATGAAGAACAAGGTGATCAACCATACTAACTTAAGTAAAGATCATGATATAATCAACACTCTCAGCCAATGATTTCATAAGAAATTATGTCAGATAAGTAATATTCCATCCTAATTACTTATCAAATCCCTACCATATTTATAAATCATTTCTTGAATTCCTTCTATCTAAATCAAGAAAGGTACTAATTCTTAACACTTCATGAAAAATAGAATTATTTTACAAAAGCAATGATCCACATTACACAGAATTAACTTATTCCATCCTAGGTTATATAAAGCCATACTCTTTCAATTTCTATGATAAAATTTAGGATGAACCATCAACATCCTCAAATAAGGGTTTCCCATTTAAGATATAACATCCAAATTCAAGCCAACTCTAGCCTAAGTTTTATGTTTATCATCAACAGGTTTTGTAAAGTATAAATTCCATTTACATACACCGAAAGGGGTCACATATCAAATTCATTACATCCTTATCAAGGCATTTGTGAAGAAGAATAAAATAAAAGGATATATCCTACATATTATTAGAATTTGAGGATTCTAATAAATACGGATTTAATTAACTTTACACATTATATAATGTTACAATAAATATTTAAATAAAGATTACATCATAACATAAGTAAATAAAGAAACACTTACATAAAATAAATATCACAGGTGACACAATATTTATAGTAGAAAACCCTAATAGAGTAAAAACTACTTTGAAAATAACTTTTTACTTCAGAGAACTTATTTTACATCCAGTAAGATCACCTCCTTTTTTGAAACCCTATTTACCAAGGGTAAAACCAAATCACTTGATTTACACACATTTGATATATTTCCTGAATATATCAAATGAGGACCTAAAGTCCTTTTTATATAAGGTGATCGGGTATGTCTCCCGACCCACCTTTTCAACCTAAAATGGTTAACACATACACCTAGGTTTATAATATTTAATATTAGAAATATAATCATTTCATAATATTAAATATTTAACCTAAATTATATACATATGTTAGCATATTTAATAATAGAAATATAAATATTTCATATTATTAAATATTAACATATATATTAGTGATGGACCCATGTACATTAATGGTTGGCAGCTGACCACTTAGTCATTATGTTTCAACACTCCCCCTTAATGTTAAGTGAAATAACATAACATATGTCAATAGATTACCTATTCGTGGTACACTACAGGATTTACAATCCTTAAACCATAAAGGTTTTAGGCTAACATATCAGTTGAAGGAATTATAACACCTTCATCATACTCAATTTACCTTTTGGTACAAAAAGATTTGGAATCTCAAATATCATCTCATGATCAGTGGCTAAGTATGATTTGTGAGTTTTACATGTTCTCATAAAAGGTTATTGAACCCAAGCATATATGATCCTTTTACAACCAAGGACCTCCTTAACAATATGCTTGTACTAGATGTTTACCAGTAAACTCAATAGCACTAAAGAGTTTATGAAGACCGCCTTTAAAATCTTTCTACACTTCTTTCTAAAAAAGAAGCTTATGAGGTATACATGCCTGAAGGTCTTTTTACACTTGCATGAAGGTCTTTTTTACACTTTCCCAAAGGTGTTTTTACAAAAACCAAGTTCCATTAGGAGGTGACATTGTCATACACACTCCCCCTAGATGGAAACTCTAACACTCCAAGTTTTTCATGAAAGTGACAAAACTTTGCAAAGACTCGGGAATTTATAAAGATGTCGAAGAAACTTTGCTCTTTAGTCAACACGAATTTGAGATTTATATCATCACTTAACACCTTCTCACGGGTGAAACGTATATATATCTCAATGTACTTCATCCTCTGATGTTGAATTAGATTCTTAATTAAGAGTAATACAACTCTTACCACCACTTAGAAGATGAATACTTCATTTAGCTTCCATGTGTATCTCTACCAACAACTATCATTAACCACATGGCTTCTTTACTTCTTCCATTGTACTTCTCGCCTCAATAGAAGAAATAGAGAGACATTGATTACATTTGTTGTTCCAAGTAATGGTTCTTGCACAAAAACTTGAACACATATCCAAAGATATTTTATAACAAAACATCAATATGGTTAAAATCACAAAATCTATATGAGATAGCATTTTCATTCTTAGTATAATCTAATCCGTAATGGTGAAGAATATGTGCTCTTGAAATAGAGGTCACGAGTTCAAATCCTGCAGGGGGTAGGGTATGTATGTCTCATTTGTAGAAAATTTAGTTACCTACCGCATGTGAGTACGAGGTAGTCCCATGTGCTATAAGCCATTTGTAGACCCAAAACCAACATCAGTGACTAAAAACCTATTATTATTATTATTAATTGATTGTTCCTTTAATATATCTAAAAATTCTTTTTGTAAGATTCCAATGATCTCTAAAAAGGTTCCCGCATAAACCTTGATGTGATTCCTATTGTATAGGAAATATATGATCTAGTTATAGTTAGATAAATCAAACTATCAACTAACAACGTATATAAAATAGGATCAACCTTTTTCATATGCAGATTTAAGATCAATATTTATTCCAACTTGCATTGAAGTAGAAAATGGTTTACAATCAATCATAAGAAATTTTTGCAATACAATGGTTACATATTGTGTTTTGAAAAATAACAATAGAATGAAATACAATCATATAAAGAACATGATGTGAGAGACCTAACTCATTCATTTCAAAGTATTGCTTCAATTTCTCTTTAATCCCATGAATTAAATCGAATTGTCACCAATCATACGGAAATCATCAACATAAATACATATAATGATAATACGTGAGCCTTATTACTTAATGAATATATCATTGTTAGAAGAACAATTAACGTAACCTAACAATTTAAAGAAAGAAACAATTTTCGCATACCAAGTTCTAAGAGCTTGTTTTAAACCATACAAGGATTTATCAATTTACAAACATAATTTTTCTTTACCGCTTTCTTCAAATTCTTTAGGTTGAAACATGTAAAGTTCTTCTTTAAATCGCAATTTAAAAATATTTTTCTTATCCATTTGGTAGATTTTTCTACGTAAATTGAGCGGCAATTACAAATAAGCCCCTAACAAGTACTCATTTTAGCTACAAGGAAAAATGGCTCAACATATTCAATACCGGGTTTCGATTAACCTCTAGTAACAAGTCTAGCTTTATGTTTGTTAATACTACCATCAACATTATCCTTTACTTTGTATATCCACCTGACCCTAAAATACTTCGCGCTCAAGTTCATACAAGGTAATAATACATGGTACATATGATGGCTTCGTAATTTTCTTAAGGTTAATAGGATTCAAACTTTCTAACGTAGATTGAGTCGAATTTAATTTCTTATCTAGGAAGATAAGAGTTTGAAAAAGCCTATAAAGCATCGAAATATCATTATGACCATTTACTAAATCATAATCAAAACCATCATTTAGAATCATTTAATGAAATAATTTCAAGAGAAGAAGACAACACATGTAAACCTTTCACTAGATTATATCTATGCATTTCATATAATCTTCATAATTAACATGTCATAACCTTTCATGTCATTGTTTTGAATTATTCAAACTCCGAGATATAAAATAAGATGCGGAAGAAAAATCATCAAAAATATACAAACCATTTATTTAAATTCCTGCATATATTATACGCTCATTAATATCCTTGATATACCAAGTATCTTTCATACATGGATTCTAATTATGTCCATACCACTTTCGGATGTTCGATATTACCAATGTGTGAAGGTACTGTCATTCACATTACACAAAATCATGAAAGAGCCTCTTGCATTCATTGTAGGGATGCATTCATGTTATCTATAGTTGTTTGACGATTAGTGGGAGCAACCTCAGATCCAGAAACAATCGTCTAGAGTTTCCTTGCCTTAAATTTTGTTTTGACCCAAATGTTGTAGTTGGTTTCATTCGGATTTGGGTTTGTCAAAACATAAATAGTTGGACGCCATTGTTTTCCTAAACTCCGTAAAATACACCCCATTATAATATACAAGTTACCATATAGTTAGATACATAGTTATCGATAATAAAAACAATATTTTTAATAGAATCAGATCTAAATTTTATAGATCTAAAGAAACTATTTGATCATAACTAATTTTGTCATTACAATGCATTATACTTAACCTCCCATGATCAAAATAATAACCCGCAATATAAAGGGCTCGGCCTTATACCTCATATTTATATAAAAATATTTCGACCATAAAGAATCAAGAAGATACTTCTAAGAATGCATAACAACTTCAAATTTATGAAAAAAATTAATGTAGACAAAGATTTGGCCAACTTAAATTTGACGTCTAAATAACTGTCGTAATGACTTATTTTTTGGTCTGTCATGACGTCATTTAACCGTCAATTTTAACACAATGAAAGTTTCCTGAACCTACGAGCTTAAATTTGACGTCTAAATGACTGACATATTGTCTTATGTTTGGTCTACTACAACGGTCATTTGACCATCAAATTTTATGAAGCCAAAACTTGTTATGTATTTCCAGAATGTGAAATTCCATAATTTCTTCTTCTGTATAATATTAGTGATGTTATATTTTAATACATTATAATAGCCTATTATAATTTATAATATAAAAATATATACACTTTTTAAAAAAATGTATATAATTTATAGAATGTAAATAAAAAACAACATATAGTTCATAAAATAATAAGTTATAGTATTTTTTTAATTGAAAAACAAAATAACCAATTAAAAAATTGGTCACTTGGTATGTAATTATTATTTTAGGTTTTTATAAACATAAACTATGTCAAGGTGGCCCACATTAATACGACATGATAATTTGAAAACATAAGTTAAAATATTTTTTTAATTAAACATGCCATACTTATCAATGCCACGTGAAAAACCTAAGAAAATACCATATGATTTAAAAGACTACTCGGTTTTAAGTTTAAATTTTTTTATATCTCACTTAGAAAAAAGAATGGGGCCACTTTAGAGTTGAAGTAGTTTTTACGGTTTAGGTGTCTATTTTTTTAATGAACAAGTATAGGATTAAACTTAGTAATATTGATTACTAAGGCCACCAACCTTCAACTACCCACCATTCACCACGTCGGGTATTAAGATTAAAACAATGTTTTATAGTTTAGGTATGTTCAAAACATTTTTTACGGAGCCCATACAAATGGGGTAGTTATAAACTATAGTATAAGAACTATATAAAATATATAGTTTTCAAATTATATAAATTTTAATACGATGTTTATATAAGTTATTATATAAACCTTATTCTATATATTTTTTAATTTAAAAATATAGTTATAGATTAACTATAAACTATAGTTTTTCAAATCAAATTCTTTTAGAGGGGTCCAAAGAACACGGGTATGAATTTACCTTCCAAAATATTTAACCTACAAACATTTGAAATTATAGAAAACATGAAAATTATTTCATATAGTAATAAATCTTTTTCTTTTTTATATGTGATTTTCACGTAGGTAAATATTTGAAGCCCCTTTCACCTGTGCACACATCAATCTCCAAACAAACATTAATTCCATATAATTTACAAAATGTAAATGAAATTAAGAATCATATCATATTACATCTCCCCCACAAATTAAAGATTTAAAATTGAAAAACCCTAAAAATTTTACCAAAAGTTTAATTGCACAAATGTAATGCCAAAATAAATTGGGGAAAAAATAAGGGGACCAGATACTTTTAAATACCCTTTCAGGTTGGTTGAAAAAACCCGTACAAATTAAATAAATAAAATACAAAACATTTGATCTTAATTTATTTAATTTACCTCGCTTTGTTACCATGTTAGAATTTGAGGATTCTAATAAATACAAATTTAATCAACTTACATATTATATAATATTACAATAAATATTTAAATAAAGATTACATCATAACATAAGTAAATAAAGAAATACTTACATGAAATAAATAACACAAGTGACACTAAGATTTATAGTGGGAAACTCCAATAAGCGTAAAAACCATTTTAAAAATAACCTTTTACTTCAGAGAACTTATTTTACATCCAGTAAGATTACCTCCTCCTTTGAAACCCTATTTACGAAGGGTAAAACCAAATCACTTGATTTACACACCTTTGATATATTTCCCGAATATATCAAATGAGGACCTAAAGTCCTTTTTATATAAGGTGATCATGTATGTCTCTCGACCCACCTTTTCAACTTAAAATGTTTGACACATACACCTAGGTTTATAATATTTAATATTAGAAATATAATCATTTCATGATATTAAATGTTTAACCTAAAGTATATACCTAGGTTAGCATATTTAATAATATAAATATAAATATTTCATATTTAAAATATTAACCTATATATTAGTGATGGACCCATATACATTAAGGGTTGGCACAGGACCACTTAATCATTATGTTCCAACATATCCACTCTTTCATTTCCTTCATCTAATACATAGAGAGATAACAACTACAACTTCCTTTAGAGTTTGAAGATAACAATATTGCATTCCACAACTCAGAAGAGAGAGAAGGGAGTCAACAACAAAGATGAGAGAAGATCTCATTACCCTTTCCTAAGAAAAGAATTACATATCAGAATAAAAGAACTAATATAGATCCGATCAAGAGATCTTTTAACTCTTATCAAACATTGAAAACATAGAACTAATCGGTATTGGATCGAATATACTACTGCAACATGTAAGTCAGATATTGAAGATGGAGTTTTCTCAACATATAAATAAGAACAACTATAGTAGTGCACTGGCTACGACTAAAAGGAGATATTCAAATGAATTCAGTTAGCAACAATACATGAAGTATCAAACAACAACTAAACATTCTAATTCATCCAACGTTATTAACTCCAAATCATACATTCCTCTAATCTTTCCATTCAAGATAGAGACCTATAATGTGTTGTTATGCGTCCAAGAAAATGAATACAAGATTACAAACTAAGAAAAACCCATATTCCCAACTTCACAAAAATCAAAGGAACAGTCTTCAGGTAAGAAAGGAAAGGAACTTAACCCATATTCAAATACAATGAAGAACAACAAAAGAGACATAACCCCAAGACAGGTGCTCAAAATTGAGCTCTAAAGGAGAAGAGTAAAACCAAAAGCATTCCAACTCATTTCCTTAAGATAATCAAAAGTCTGAATCTGTTTCATAGTTCAACTTAGATATCCCATATCATATAAACATCAAACTAGAATGCAAGAAACCAGTAAATCCAACCAGATGAACCGATAAGGGTAACTCCTAAAGCACAAAACCTCACCTCAAAAAGGATTCAGAGAACAATCGATAAGTCTTTCCACAACACAACAACATGAACTTATTAACCTTACTTTCAGGAAGATTGTATCAAGGGAAGTCGTTTAGACCCCAAGACCAGTTTGGTCATTAACAAATCTTCTCAAACATATGGTGAGAGAAACAAAATGACGCTATATAAGTGCAAGCAGGAGCTAAACATGTCTGATCAAAATATCAAGTAGAGGAGAACAAAACCGAAACGTAATCCTTCTTAGCAGTGACTTCCATTAACTACTTCAGAACAATCCAACAGGGGTTCTCATAAGTAAAGCATATCAGCTTAGCAGAAGTAACACATGAATCTTGTTATTTCCAAACAAGAAGGAAGTCCAAAATCATTGAGTCTAACTATCTATTTTAGCATAACTCAAACATGAGCAACAAGATCTGAAAACAACTCAAGATTCAACAGAGATACATTTTTCATACCTTCTCCCAACAGAGGATAAACAAACCCAGATCAAATCTTTTATCAAATAGTGTATTCCCTTAATCCATTTTGCATAGACAACAAAGTTCACACAAATTTGACAACATTCCAGTTCCAACAAGGTTAAAGCACGATCCACTCATATATTCAACAAGGAACAAACCCACATTCTATTTTATCAAACAATGAATCTCATCAGAAGAATACAATGAACAATTCAAGCATGAATGCAAAATAAACATCACAAATAAAAACCCATTTGTTTCCAAGAGAAGAGTTGTTTTTATGAAGACATTTAGGAAAAAGCAGAAGAAATTAATGGATAG
Source organism: Taxus wallichiana var. yunnanensis (assembly GCA_018340775.1). Taxonomy (NCBI): domain Eukaryota; kingdom Viridiplantae; phylum Streptophyta; class Pinopsida; order Cupressales; family Taxaceae; genus Taxus; species Taxus wallichiana. The sequence goes on from CM031242.1 coordinate 651,751,720, forward strand.
AACCTATCATGCTTGATAGAGCTTCCATTAATTTGTAGAAGATTTCGATTGAGCCGCTACATGATGTCTCCTTTTTCTAAAACTGTCTCCACAACTCTAACTTTCTACCTTTCTTATTCTTCCACCAAATCCGTAAATAGCTCGAGATGCCAAAAATATCATTGGATCAAAAATAGAATACCCGGTTCAAAGAACCAAAACTTCATGCAGAGTAAAAATTGTAAAGAACAAATGACCAAACAACCCTTCCTAAATCCACTTACATCTTCTCCTAGGCGGTTTCTTTGCCACGACCGAGGTCATTTAATGCAAGGACCGCGGTTTCTCGCTTATTTCTCCATGCCACCGCCATCCAAATTTGGCGAGTCTTTTAAATTCAAAATATACATGTGAATCCATTTAGTGATAATGTCAGCTAGACATCCCCCTAACTTCCCATGCCTCCGCTAAAATTGGTAGTTTAAAAATGTAAATATAATAATCAATTCCCATAAATGCCTTAGAAATCAACGTCACCGACTCACCACTTGCCAAGTAGCCCTTAGGTACCTTTTAACTTAGTATTAGTTTAGGTTAGATTATCCTTAGGTTAGGATTCGACCTTAGTCTTTAGGAAAATATTATTTGCCATAGGATTTTTCCAGACTCCTCAACCATAACCATACCAACTTAGGTTAGGGTGTCACGTGGTAGTTAAGTAATAGGTCCTAGGTAGGTCTTAGTTACCTTAGGTTAAAATCCAAATAGGATAGAACATTACAACTTAGGTTAAGGTATTTACCTTAATAGTCCCGTAATAGGTCCTTAATCCTCTTATGTCATTCGAGTCTTACAAAATATTTATCAAGAAGATCCAAGCTCACCATTTACAGCATGATGCAAAGCAAGGACACCAGAAGAAGGGTCCTCATAATTATAACCAAAACAAGACTCAGTCCCACATTAACTTCTATTTCAAAATGTCAGGTTATCAAGATGATCAAGTAAGAAGAATTGAAGCGTATTGATCCAAGGTTTTGTTGTTAACATATGCTAAGTATGAAAACAACAATACAGGTTCACAACCTTTCAGTACACATAGAAGAATGACTTCATTTTCAAGTAAACAAAATCACAACAAAATGAATCTTTGTATAGTAATAATTTATTCATTGCAAACATGATTTCCAACAATCAAAATAATACACCTTCCTAAGACAAATCACATGTCAACGTTTGCAATGTCAAGAGAGAAAGTAATCAAAGTAATAGTTTTGTCAAAGATGTTACGTTGGCCCTCGATGCTTCTTTTTACAAAGCATCCCTTGGTTTAGGGAAGCGTACTCGTTTGTCCTCTAAAAGTAGATGAACTGTTGTATGGAGGTAATGTAATTCTGACTTGAACTCCTCTGGACACCTTCTTCTAAAAATCGGGCCTTTTTACAAGATTTCATCGACAATCTGCTCGGCCATCTTTTTGACATTTTGTGCCTCGGCCACTGCATTATCCCGCTCCTGGGTGAGTCATTTGATTTCTGTCCTTATCTTTCTTATCTTCCAGAGCACCCATATTGTTGTTGCCTTATCAATATTTTGGCGCGCTACTTTAGTGGACACTTTAACCAATGTGTTACTCACCTGTTCATCAAAAAATTGTGTGGGTTTGATGGTCATATGGTGTGTATGTGGCGCCTTCCTCATCTTCTTTGAGTTGCACACCTCCTCACAAACATCAAAGTTAGGCTCATCCATGTGAGTTTGCATGCTCCATGATAACTACTTGCGAGTGCGCATATTGGCCATCTCTGGGTCCATCCAATCCTAGCCATACAATTGTATATTGGGAAGGGTGCTCTGGAAGTGGGTGTGAATGATTTTTTCTTGGTCATCCAAGTAACCCAAATTTTGAGTTCCCACTGCCTCTTCATCATTATGCCCACCTATGTGTTCGCCAACGTCCTCATGAACAGATGCACCCTCTTCTTGTTGTACTCCCATGCCTCGCATCCTCTTTGCCTGCACAATGCCTTTGACATTCTAATTTACTTCTCCCTTTTTCTCTTCTCCTTCAAGTGCGGGGCATTCTAGAAATTTTGTATCCCCACTGACGCTGCTTTCCCCTTCACCTGAGTGTTGTTCATGGGTACTCATATTGTCATCAATGGTTTCATATACGATCGGGTCCCCAATATCTTCATCCTCCTACATCTCAACGCTAGGGGTGTCCTCCTTCTTCTATGCGCACTTTGTTGAGGGGACTCTTCCTCCTCACTATCCTTTACAGAACATATTTTTTGTGCTTTCTCCTTTCTTCTTCCTCATTCTTCATAGGAGTTACGTGCGGTGATATTATTACCGGATGAAGTCCCCTGCACCGGTGTCTCGGAAGTGTGACTTCTCCACAAAACTCTTCTAGTATGCACAAGTCTGGTGTTGTCCTTTGGTTCCTCCTACTCCAAGACGTTCTCCAACTCTGTAGCCACTGGATCTCTCGAGTTGGGGGTGTAGAGGCATCTTGCCTTGATGTTCCCACAGTCTGCCCCTTTTTTGGAGGTCTTGGGAGTGTCATATATGCGCCCTTCACCACCTTGCCATCCTTGAACCTTGGCCTCAGATAAATGTACACACGCGTTGGTTTAATTTGTCCACATTGCCTAATTCCATGGTTTCCACATAGGCCTCTTTCCTTGGCCATACATAAGTCTTGCGTAGAATGTGGATATCTCGTGTTTATTTTGTCTCGTCAAACTAAAGCTTGCGTGTGTCATGGAACTTGTTCACTGACTCCTTGAAATATTTAGCAGTAAAAGCAAAGGGAAACTTACACCATGGGCTCTTATCGCTCGACTGCATATGGAAGTGCCCCAAGCTAAAGTGTTGGTAGACTATAAACTCAACTTCTCCATTCAGTACTTTGGGTAGCTCGCATGGAATACACCATTCTCCTTTAGAACGCTCTCGCATAGTCTTTTAAACCACCTTCCCAGACGCTCCTTATACGTATTAGAAATAGTTCCACGTAGAGTGTATTTGGAAAATTTCTTCATTGGGGATTTATTCTCTAATGAAAACTCCCAGATGTTCTCCCTAGGTCCATCGGTACTCCAATTTCACTAAATATAATCAATAATAGGATTACACCCCAAGTAATCTTCTCACCTTTATCTTCTTGGCATGCCTCATTCACCAAGCTTTCTGCGATGTACTCGACAATGTTGTAATATGTCTTGTTGACCATTTTATGCGCTATATGTAACCAACACATATTCACGTCATTCCATGTTTAGTGGCACCCAACTTGCTTCTTATCAAGCATGCTGCAACCCTGGTGGCCATGTCTGCAATGTTGGTTACTTTGAAGGCTCAACCCCTTCTTATATTGATGTAGGGTGGTTGTGGCATCAATGCCCTCATCGTTTGATAGATCTCTAGCGATCTCTCGAGCCCGAGTCGCATAACCCTGTCACCTTCCCAATCAACTTGGTGGTGATCCTCATTCTCCTACCTGTGAAGTAGAAAAAATCTTCACGGATGCACAACATGAGCCACCGATCTAGACTTCTCAAGCTTCCTAAAGTAGGTAAACTCTAGCATTTGCATGACCCCCATGATTTGGAGTAACCTTTTCATGGAGGTTTCTAAAAACCTAGTGTCGTCGCCACGAACCGCCGATTTGTCTTCCCGTAAACTTTTGTTTGACATCCTTCGAGAATTTCTCATTGCAGTAGTTGATTTACAAAACCCTACATTGTGTAATATTTTTTTGTCCATGGCCACCCCTCAATAAATTCTTCCGATATAACATCTCAACTAGCCACTCCTCTGTTGGGTCATCAACCTCCTTCTCCACAACTGGAGCCCTCCGTGGTGCCATCATTCCTTTTGATCCTGTGAGTGTGAATGAAAACCCTAGTTGTCATGCAAACAAAACCTAAGTCACCTTCTCGTTATGCACACACACCACCACTTGAATTCTTCTTCTATACCCGGATCTTAGCAAGCTTCAAATGTAACAGTTTACTCGTTACGCTCAGAGTGCTCATCATCTCCATCTCTTCTTCGCACTTCTCAATTTTCTTCAAACTCGCAAGGTAAAAATTTCATTACAAACGCCAGCTTTAAACCAAGTTTCAAAATTACCCTTCATTAATTACTCCATTGTTAGTGCAAAATCACAAAATTGCACTTACCCGAAGATCTTTGGTTAAGTTTCTAGGTTGACCATGTAAACATCCAGTGATTACACAACATGGAATCCTTTCTCCAAGTGTGGGACTTGTAGAAGATGAGAAAGGATTCTCCAGAGAAGGCCGGTTCCTATTCCTCACTTCGGATGCACACGAAATATGCAGAGGTTTTACTCAAAACCTAATCTAACTTTGCAAGGAGACAGAAATAGAGGGATGCATAAAAATAAATCTAAGCTAGTAGAGGTGATGCACCGAGGAATGAAGAACAATGTCTTGCTAATAAACACAGACCATTCAAATGTGATGTAAGATCATGCACTGAGATAACAAAACTTGCAAAGTGAAAGACCGGAAGGATGCAAGGTGAACACGAGAGAGGGTTGAGAATCATCCACAGACATGCATTACTTGCTCCAAAGATTGATACAATACACTACAAAATGCCAAAAGGCGAGTCGCATTACAGATTTCAAATGGGAGGTTTGAACTCCACAAATTTGCCCGATAGGAGAAAAGGGAGGAGCAAAAAACAGAAAATGTTCGACCTTTTAAAGAAGCTCCTCTTTACAATATATAGGAAGAATGAGAGAGGAAAAGAGAGGAAATCCAGAATCTATCTCGGCCTGACCACTTCTAGGTCACATTTAAAATCATCTCATTATGGTAGAGCGGCGGATCTCGGCAAAACGGCCATGTCAAGCTACTAGGAGCGACGATTATCCGCTGCATTAAAGTTGGTTGTTGAAGCATTACTTCTATCTATCACCACGCGTCGAGACGTTTTCTCAATTTTCTCCTCCAAACTGAACCAAAATGCAATATTGATCCTGGAATCATGTAGAGAATTTCAACAACTTTCCTTGATATAAAGAACGCTAATCCAAGCTGGATCGAAAGATATGCGATCGAAGATTTAGGGCACATTGTAAAGTGTTGCCAAAACGGATTTTGAAATCTTTTCCCGCTCTTCGCCACTGGGCGACACATGGCGAGCTCGATTCATGGAGCAATTCTCTCTCCTCCACCTTCCCGTGGGCTTTTCTTTGAAATTTCCTAGTGGGCCCTTAAACTTGGACACGTGGCACTATTTCATTGGTTCGGCCGATCTTAAAACCTCGCCCTTTGACTTCTCATGGACTTTCTCCTTGTGACACATGTCGTGATCTCGATTGGTTCTCAGCTCTGGATTTTCACATCCTTCGCAGTACATTTGTCTCGGATGTCCCAAATCTGTTTGGGACAAAAACTCTTGAACCGCCTTAAAATGGGCTTCCTTGTCCCTCATTTGGCCGATGACACGTGGCATTGCTTGATTGGCTTTCGGCTCCTTCTGTATCTCGCGTCCCACGCGTCCCTTTGTCCCAATGTCCGGCCGGTTTGAAGTTCCCCATCGATTGCGACCATTTCACGTCCTTCGATTCCATTTGTCCCAACTGTCCCTGGTAATATGCGGGACAACTTCTTCCGAACCGCCCCGAAATGGGTTTCCTTTGCTCTCGGCCACTTCGCCTTTTCGGCGTCCTCGCGGCCCAGATGTCCCAAATGCTTAGTCGATTTTCTTCTCCTTGGTCCGAGCCTTGGTTCGCCCTTCGCGTCCCGACGGCCGATTGTTCCTTTGCGAAAGTTCTCCTTTTCGGCCGAAGCGGCGGTTCGCGCCCTTCGCGTCCATTTGTCCCAGATGTCCCTTTGCTTGCCCTCGGCCGCTGGAGGCTTTTCTACCCGATCCGCGCCTTAATGTCCCAACTGTCCAACTTTTGCGAGACTAGGACTTAGCTGGATTTTCACGATTTTTCCTGTTCCAAGCTTGTTTTTGCCGCTTTTTCCACCTTTCCTCGTAGCTTGCTCTTTCCTTCTTCAGACCAGGGAGTTAGAAAAAATCGGGGACCCTAGAAACATGATTTTGCCCCTCTTCTCAATCCATTTGCACTTCGACTTGAGAATTGATGCATGTTATCAAATTAACCCCAAGTGAATTTTGGATAACATCCACCTAACACCGTACATGGCATTAATTCCTCTTTGTCCCGTGCCCCAATCTCTCGCGCCTCAAACTTTTGCGCCTCAATCATAACTTTCTAGCGTGCCACTACTTATCTATCACAGATATCCTCTACTGTGCTTCCTTACGCCAAAGTATTTATCCAATGTGACAAAAACATATGTAGTCTCAAATGCCGTAACCTCCTTGAGTTATATTGAGCGCTCACTACCTTACGCGTGGTCTTTAACTTTGAGCAATCCTCTTGAAGTTTTCATCACTTTTCAAAACATGTTCCCTTTATGGACACCCGTGAGTTTATTTATTTTCTATACCAAACTAACCTTCTTTATCCACCCCACACTAAGGGTATGTGTAGTCCTCTGCACATAAAAACACTTGAGATTTTAATCAGCTTCCGGTGCGCAAACGCGCTTATTACACATAACACTAAACTAAATTGACAAAGCATAGTGACGATGAAGGAAACACATCTAAAGGAAATACATTAAGGGAAATCTAATCTAAATGGAAATATTTCCTTATTACAAACACCAAGAAGACTTATTTATAGTAGGGCTTTAGCCTACTCCCATTGAAGTAACCAGGCAATTGTGTTCCATCAAGCGCCTCTAGTTGGATAAGCGCCTGAGTCAAGTATATGAGTGATAACATATGGTCCCAACCAATGCACCTTAAGCTTGCCTAGGTGGCACAAAAACTTTGAATCATAAAGAAGTACCATCTACCCAACCTCAATCTTTGTATCCCTAATGTGCCTATCATGTCATGCCTTTTTCTTAGATTTTTCTTGCTTCTGACTCCATCGTGTTATTACACGCCTCTCATCCAGCTGTATCAACTTGTCTATTCTTTCTTCCAATGTTTTCTCACCAGCTAGAGCTCCCGCGCATGCAATACACAAAGAAGGTAACATGAATTCCATGGGAAGAACTGCTCTGCGCCAAACACTAACTGAAAGGGTGTTACCTTATTCAACCATTTATAGGTTGTTCTATATGCCCAAAGCACAACGAGAAACTTTATCATCCCAAACTTTCCTTCCAACATCACAAATTTTTGTCAAAGTTGGCTCAATATCTTGTTGAAAGCCTCAACAATCCCATTTTCTTGAGGGTGATAAGGTGTTGTCTTATGGTGTGTAACCATAAATTCATCCAATAATATCTTGATGGTCTCATTAAGGAAATGAGTGCCTCTATCACTTGTCAAACTTAAAGGACATCCATACATGGTAAGAATATTTTCCCATAAGAACCTTGTTGATGTTCTTTTTTGTATATAATCCTTTGTAGGTGTCACTTCCACCCACCTTGTAAGATAATATGTACAAGTGATGATATAACGTGATCCAATTCTACACACAGGCTATGGAAATAGGACCCACAAAGTCTATTACCCATTTCTCAAAAGGTTCTATGCTAGTAATAGCCTCAAATGCATTTCATCTCTCTACCCAAGTTTTCCAAATGCACTGACAATGATCACATGCCTTACAATACTCCTTGTAATCCTTGTACAAGGTCTCCCACCATAAACCAACTAGTAGAATCTTGCGCACGGTGGCGTCACCTGCATAGTGTCCACCTGCAATACCGCCATGAGCCTCCTCCATGATTGTCATGCACTCATGCTCTAGTACACATCGGCACAATACTTCATCTCGACCTAGTTTTTATAAGTCACCACTGATCAACATGAAAGGTGCGGCGCGAATTACAAGTTGTTTCTTTTTAATGCCTTCATTCCTTCTAGGCACCATACCTATTCGTAGATAGACAACAATATCCTCTAACTCCGAGGGCATGTAGTTTAACCTGTATAACTGTGCATCCGACATTGTATCTTTAATACTCTGCGCATCCTCTCTTGATTGAATCCTTGACAAATGATCTAGACCAAAATTGCTTTTACCTAGCTTTACCACCACTATAAAGTCAAACTCCTGGAATAAGAGAACCCATCGGCATATGCACCCCTATAAAAAGGCTTGTTCACCAAGTATCTCAATTCCATGTGATCTATAGAAAACAAAAGGTGTTGCTAGAAAGTATTGTCGGAACTTATGCAACGCGTAGATCATTGACAAAGCCTCGTGCTCCATAGTTGTATAATTTTGTTTTGTAGGAGTTAACTTTCTACTAGTAAAGAAAATAGGATGATCTCAATACCTTCTCCAGGCTAAGATAGAATTGTGCCAATGGCCATGCCAGAGGCGTCCACATGTACGTGAAAGGGTATATTCCATGAAGGAAAACATAGAATAGGCATCGTAGTAAGCCTCTCCTTTAGCGCTTCGAATGTGCGTTGCTACGGTTCTCCATAATAGAACTTCCTTTACCTTTTAATAACTCTTCCAAGGGCGCAAAATCTTAGCATATCCTTTGATAAACTTCTGATGTACCACTGTGTGGCCCAAGAATCCACACACCTCACTCTGACTAGTGGGTGCCTCCAAGCCTAAGATATCAAAAACCTTAGCCGAATCTACCAAAAACCCCTTTTGCAGATGATATGCCCTAACAGAGTTCCAAAAGGTGTAGTAAATACACACTTCTTGATATTTAAAGAGATGCTTAACTGTCTGCACCTCTAAAAATTAACCACAAATTGTCACAATGATCCTTGATAAGCCCATACATGGTCTAATCATCCAAGTAAAGTTATAAGAATTTGTGAATAAAATCCTAGAATGCTTGAACAACAATGCGTGAAAATACTACAGGCATGTTCTTCAATCCAAAGGGCATCACCATGTATGCAAAAATTCCCCATTCAGTGGTGAAATTTGTCTTCTCTTGATCTTCTTTAGAAATCATTACTTGATACCCGAAAAATCCATCTCGTAAAATAGTAAATTTCACACCCTGTAACGCCTTCCAATATTTCTTTAGTGAATGGTGTAGGGAAAGGATCAATCACACATGCAACATTCACTCCATGTAGTCCACACAAATCTTGATTCTTCCATCTTTCTTTATGTTGATTACCATAGGGCTAACCCACTTTGATTCCTCTATGGGCTCAATAATGCTAAATTCCAACATCTTGTCAATTTCTTCTTTAACTTTTACATGCGGTTAGGGTTCATCCTGTAAGGTCTCTTCCTAACTAGCGCGTACCTTCCTTTAATTTAATTTTCATCTCACCCAAGGATTCATGCACTCCTTTTAACTCATGGTAGCCTCTAGGAAATAAGTCCTGGAAGTCACGTAGCAACTCAATTATCTTATCCACTTTAGATTCAGACCAATAATCTCCAATTATGGCCTCCTTAGGTTCAAAATCTATGCCAATGTTCACTTTATTCATCTTCATAGGTTCATGGTAGGCACGCACTTATTCATCCACACTGTCTAAGACCTTGCACGTACCCTTTGAATGATCTATGTCCAAATTTTCCACTTCTTCATCATCCACCATGTAGACCATCTTTCCTTTCTCCTTCTCTAGGCAAGCACGCTCAAGCAGTTTTGCATCTGTCTCATCTACTTTGTCAAAATGTGCTTCTAGGTCTGACTCACCAAATAACTCTTGAATGAGTTCTTTAGCCTTTGCACTATCTCCCATAGTCAAGCACTTCATAACTTGTAATACCTCTTTACTGAGATTTAGTGGAGAACTAGTCAAAAGTCTGGATCATTCATGCAGTCAAGTATTGCCAATATCCAGTCTCTCTATACAACTCCACATAACATACCATTCACAAGCGCAACCTCGTAAGGTGAAATAAAGTTTATGCACCCACAATGAAGGTGGTAAATCTTCTTGCCCCTCTGTCTAGAGTCTCTCACATTGCTGAATGTGGTGTTGAACATGATTATTACCATGATATTCACATATTTGAGTAGGTGCATTACTCTGAAAAACTAGGTGATAGAGCAATTCTCACTTCTCTCAATTCTATGAGATTATCCCTATGAACCATCCACCAACATCTTGCTATCCCACGTAAGGTATAAACTAACATATTCCTTCTGTCCACCTAATCCTTCCACTATACTTCCATGGCTCACAGGAATACCTCAGGGTTTCCTCGCTAGTGTATCGAGGTACAGTGTTATTGCCTAACCTCCTAACATAATGCGACCTACTTACATGCACAACTACACTTCTTACCTCATGCCCAACCATCTCGTAAGTGCCATGTGCCCAATTTTCACAAGCAATACTTGTAGTATCACTGATGTACTATGCATCATCCCACTAGATAATTCCTTCCTTAGATGGCTCAAGCACTTCGGATCTCGAATGGTGCGCACATAAATTATGTTCAAGATCTTCTTCACTTAAGGGTTCAACATAAGGTTGATTTCCATCCTTTCAAAGGGATAACAACGTGTTCCTCCTTGTTCTCAAAACTAATATATCCCTTGTTGAAACATAGATCATCATTATTTGCATAACACCAAGGGTGCCGAAGTAGAGTTGGGAAGCTATCCGCTTCTATAAGCACTAAGACTTTAAAGTCCCCAGTGAACTTGGCCCCCTGTATAGTAATGGATGCATCTGTCAATACTCCAACTGGCATGGCCTTAGTCCAATTTTTCATATACAACACATTGGAAGTTGGGTGCAATGGAGGTCTCCCCATCGAAACCATGCATCTAAGGTAAGCACATTCATTCTTCGCACCCATGTAAATCAAAATATTGCTCAAAAGCCATCCATCCATAACAACATTCAAAGTGATCTCCTGTTCATAATCCAAACTATGATGAGGGAGATTAGAAGGAAAAAATCATTGTTCGTTCTCAATACCATGCATGGCGAGAGTGTTTCCTTTAAACCAACTCCCTAGTAATGAAATAATGTTCTCCTAACGCAACATCATATATACTTCCTTCAGATCATCAACATCCGACTGGAACATCTCACTATCTTCTTATGTTCCACCTTCCATGACTATTCCTTTAAACACTTGTATTTCACCCTGCAGATTTCTAAGTACCTCCATGGTTTCTGATAAACCTCCTTCTAATGTGTAGGGTCTATGTATTTTACATGTAAAACCTCCTCCTTAGTAATGGTAGGCTTTTGTTAAACATTTCTTTGGCGCGTGTAGCCTCGATGCGTGTAGTAATTGTAGAAACCTAAAATATGCTTACACTTAGCATTTCCTACAATTTAGTCAATTAATGACACTTCGTTAATCAACCTTTCGTTGCTCCATTCTTGAATGCCCATTCATAACACCTTCGTGGTTGCATTATTCTTAAATTCAACTCATTTTGCTAATAAACCCAATGTTATTAGTTAAACCATCTTCATATTCCCTCTAGATCACTCCAATTAGATTCCTAGGCTATCTATCACCACAAGTGGTTAATTAAGCTCCTCCCAACTCTCAATGAGTCTCTAATCACTCATTAATCATGCTTAACTAGCCTAAACCTAGCTTAACTAAGCCTAAAGCATGTTTATCCTAATCTAATCTAAAAGTGGTTTTTACTTACCTTTAGTCCCACATGCACCCAAATTCCAAACTCTCCCAAGTGGAAAACTATAAATAGAAGGCTAAGCCTACCCTTTCAACCTTACACCTTGTTTACATAACAAAATATCATAAGACTTTAGAAAGGCATTAGACCTCATTTGTGGTAGCTTTAAGTTATAAGACATTTGATCTTGGCCAGACTCCATTGTTTAAAGCTCCTCCATCTTACATCCATCAATTCTAAATCTAGTTAGTAAGGGAAGATCCAAGCTTGGCCTTGTAGCCAACTTGGAGAGATCTCTTCACTATTTTTGGGAGCAAACAACACACAATTTGATTGCTTAGAATCTAAACTAGGTTCACTTTCATTAAGCTTTCTAAAGAGTATAATAAACTTAGCATGTTGCTTGTTTAATTCATAATGCATGCTTTTGAAGTTCATTTGTTTATCTCTTATCTTGATGGTTTAGTATAGGTTTGATTAGTGCTTTGAAGTTAGTAGGATTTAGCTTCTTTTCATAAGCACACAAATTTACACATGAACACATTTGACACGCCTGGTGGGACTCTTAGTCCATACTCCATTAATGGATGTCTTTGGAGCTTTTTCATGTTCATTTCTAACAACTTTCATGTTTTTTAGGGTTAAATAGCTTGTTTTAACATATTTTTGACTTTAGATAGGCTAAATTCCCTTTTTGCATGAGTGTTTAATGGTTTAAAGCTAAAAATATGTTTCTTGATAAAAACTAACTTATTTTCTTCTTAAAAATTTCATTTCCGTGATTTTATAAGCTTTTGGAGAATGCAGCGGTGTCTTTGGATCGGTGCATGTGCGTCGAAACAAGTGCACACCCACCAGAGCTAGCGGTGCACCCGTCTAGTTCTATTTTACACTCATTCTATTTACAAAGTGTCGCATACCATGTCGCACTATCAACATATCCGTGGATGGCATGCGTATCCACATCTCTAGGCGTGAAGGTGTATTTTTACATATTATGTTGATTCTTTTTTAGCTTGCGAGGCTTACCGTCGAAAAGGAAACATCTCCATTGAAACCCTAAGCGTATACATTATTCAACCCAAGTAGGTTACGGACCTCGCTATCATAATTTGTTGCCACGCGTACTCATCGGTTGGGGTGTGTATTTGTTGGTTGGGACACGCAGCGTCGGTCTAGCGCACAGTGTCTGTGTTAAAAAATAATTTTTTTCCCGAGTTGTAAGATCAAAATTTCTGGTTTTGCTAGTTGTTTGTAGGTTTTAACAGGTGATTATAGGGTTCTTTTTATTTTTTTTTGACTAGCTTAGTTAAGTGTTTCATTTTTTTAGTTGATAGAGGTTTTCGAAGTGTGTATGCTCTTCCCTCGCACCTTCTAGGTGATCTTGGGAACCAAAAACACTTCCAAAACCTTCTTATTGATTTCAAAACACTTGCTTTAACGCTTCATAATGGATTAAAGTTCAAAGTTGGTTAAAAAGAATTCCTTTTTCACAAAAAATTCAAGTATTTTCCATTATAGTTGAGTTTTTCGTGTTGTGTATGCTCTTCCCTCGCACCTCATTCGGTGATCTTGGGAATAAAAAACAACACGTGAACTCTCTTTTTATCTTTTGGAAAATTACTAACTCTTTGCATGTAGAACCAAAACTCATTTGTCGAAGAAAGGAGGTTCGAAACACAAGACCGCTAATACGTGTTTTCATACAGGTTTCCAAACGATGTGCTACTTAAAACCACATTAAGCTAAAAAAGATAAAAAACACACCACATACATCACATTATATTACAGGTTTTAGAAAAGGGCGTTCTATCCGCTCAACTAGAACATAACCCCTTTGGCATAATGCCTTAAGCTATAACAATGGGGGTGGTTCTAGGAACCCTAAAGTAATCCACCATTGAGTAACTATTGTACAGAAACCTCGTTCTCATGTGGGTGAAGGCCGATCTTTGGAAGCCACAAATAATTTTGAATGATGGAGGGCTTAGGACCTCATATGTGGATGTGGATCTACTTGGCGCGCAAAGAGAAGATAGATATGCGATAAAGAAGAAAGATCTGTGCAAAACTAAAATAAATGTGATTAGATACACATGCGGGGTTGCCTTGGATAGTGTCGGTTCCAAGAGGGTGTTAACTCCCCTTAGAGGATGTCAACCCACGTGTCAGAAAGATAGCAATAAATGATGAACAATAGATATAATGCGGGAATAATGAAATACAAAATGACAAGTAATCGAAATGACGAGAGGACTTGTGCTCGATATGGAGATGAGATGGGCATCAAGATGGCATGATGACGAACAATGGTAAAGATTTCTCTCTCAAACTTACGAACATGATTAAGCTCTTTCTTCTCTTCTCCTAAAAACTTCATTAAGCGAGAGATTTCATATAGATTCTTCCTCCTCCTTTTTGGGTCTAGGTCCCGGTCTTTTCTCTCCTTTCGGCTCCCTTTGAAAGATGGGGGAAAACCCATATTTATAACTTGGAGGTGAGGTTAGATTGGGGTTAACAAGTATGTGAGGGTTTGATAAATTAACTTTGGGTTAAGTGACATGATGTGATCATGCGGGTCCGTGTTTTGACTTATTAGATGGAGTGGGGAGCATGATTTAAATGGGTAGGTGAGATGATAGATTCCATATTTTGAATTTAAGAAAGGGGTGTCGGATGGGTATATTAATACCCATGAATTGAATAATTTGATATGAGAGAAATGCCAAAATTGTAATTATCAAATGGGTCCCCATGGAGCCCATTTGATATTGATAATTAATTAAATAAAGGTGAGTAAATAGATAGGATTTACTTAAATTTAGCAAAGAGAGAGCGAGAGGGGAAATTACATGAAGGAGAACGAATGCGGGATGAATGAGAGGGTCATACAGCGGTGTCTACATTTGCCCCTTTTTATGGAGTGGTTTCTTTATAGCAAGCCACGAGGCAAAAAATAAGACTAATTGGATGAAGTTATGTGTCTAAGAATGGATAAAGACATGACCAAAGGCAAGATGCCCCAGGCGAAAAGGATCGCAATATCAATGAAAAATATGGCGGTGACTCCAATATCACATCGAGTAGAGGACAATTGTGATCTCAACGGAAACAGATGACAATGTTCTACAAACTAGTTAGTGGGTGAAGACCACTGTAGTATGGATGTAAACTATGATGACTAATGGGTCATAGGAAAACATCAAAATATCGTGGCAATCAATGTGAAAGGTATGTGCGATCCTTTGTCTGCGAGGAATCGTGTAAAAAAGCTTGCGTCATGAAAAGGACGAGGATGAAAATAATGATGCCCCAACATAGGGCACGAGAAGGACAAGAAGTGAGTTATTTGCATTGACAAGTACACAGATGAAAAAGTGCCTCAACATATGATACAAAAATGACATAATGGAAGATGGATGTGTAAGTAAAAATTCCTCGGGGGAATGGACATGATGATTAGATAGGATAGAAGGGTGAGATAGAATGCCCTAAAAGGGTGATAAATATGATGGTAATCATGTTTCATAGGAAAGATGCATAAGTGTCGGAAAATTAGAAGGTGAAAAGAAAAAGCAGTCCCACTTGTTCGATAAGGAGGATAAGAAGTCAAGATAATTTTGTGACAAAACAAAAACAAATAAAATATTCATGGAAGAGAACAAGATCAGATAGTGATGGCCATTTTGGTATCCTCGAAGACAAAAAATGTCAAAGGAAGATGGGAAGAGATTCTTAGAAATGGATATGATGATGCCCTATGAGAGGACTGACGAAGATAAAAGATGTGACAGGGTTCTCAAAAAGAGAAAAGGTCAATGTTGCAGAGAGAAGAATGAGAACGGTAATGAAATGGATCGATGGTGGTACATAAACAGAGAAACATTGGCATTGACCATGAATGCTAGGTGTGAGGGGTGTTGAGAAAGAGAAAAGGGAATAGATAGGAGGACTGGTTGATTATGAGAAGAGTAAGAAAGATCGAATGTGAAGGCGACAAGGGTATGGAATAGAGGGATGAAGACAGAGGAGGAGAAAAGAAGGAATGAAATTGGAGGAAGAAGATAACAAAGAAGGATTTTAGAGGAAGGGGGAAATAATGAAGCACAATCAAGGAGAAGACAAGAAAATTACAGAGCGAAAGGTGAAATTATGAAAAAGTGAGAGAGTTATTTAAAATGAAAGGCGTGAAGGAGGGTGAAGCAGAGGAAGGTAGAGAAGTAATGGAAAATGAAAGAGACGATAGAGAAAAGAAAATTTAAGGAACCAGATCATAGTGAAGAAATCCAAGGCAAAGAATATGGAACTGACCACATGGAGATGCATGTGGATGGTGGGATGATAAAAAGATGGGACAACATTGAAGAGTCAGGTTATTGATGGGTAAGTAATAAGGAAGTGCGAGGTAAAATGAGGAGGAAGATGATATAGAGGAAGTAAAATAAGATGAGGATCAGAAAGGAGGAGAAGACAACGGAGAAAATTATGCAGAAGGAAGGGAACCAAGAATGGAGATATTCGATAAAGAGTGAGAAGCATAAGGAACGTAAAGAGAAGCTTGAGGGGAGGAATGACACGAATTGGAAAAGATGTGGAGATGCATGAGATGGGGATAAGTTGATGACAAGAAAATAGAGAGAGGATGCATGATGAAGACAATGAAGAAATTGGAAAGGAAGAATGAAAGATGGAGAGGTGGCGAGGAAAAAGAGAGGAAGGGATAGGAGAGCAATGCCGATAAATGGATGTTAGGAGAAATCCACCGATAATGATCAGTAGGAAAGGATGGGACAAAAGGTAAGATGAGGTAGAAAGTAAAAGAGGAATGGAAGGGGAATGCCAATGAAGGGACGTTAGGAGAAGTCCCCAATAATGATCAGAGGGCACAGAGGAAGGAATGAAGATATAATGGAGGGGGTCAAAGAAAAGGATCCAGGCTGTGCAGAATGGGGATGAGTGATTTTTAGGAGAAGTCCACCAATAATTATTAGCGTGGAAACAAAATATGATGATGAAAGAATGTTAGGGATGATCAATGACAATGACGGGTAAGTATGGGGGTAGATATATGGGATAACTCTAGAAGATGGAGTGGAAAGAGTAAATAAAGGAGGGATAACGATGTGTAGGAAGATGAAGGTGAGGAGAGGACGCAGTGGATGAGAATGAATGAGAGAAAAATGAAGAAACAAGACACAAAATGAATGGGGAAGCAATGGTTAAGTAAGATTACCAAGCAAGGGATGATGGAGATGAACAGGGGGCAAGTAGGAAGTGGTGTTTGTGAGAATGGAAGAGGAGGTGAGAGGATGTGATGATGGGGAATGACGAGAAAATGTAGATGGAGAGAATGTGGAGTGGTGGGCGAGTGCAGGATGATAGATCATGCTTAAGAGGGACTCTTAAGTAAGATCACCATGTCGCAGGAGGAGTTAAGTAAGATCACCAAACTAACAGTGATGATATAGAAGGAGAAAGACAACATTGTATTAGATACGGTGTGGAATGGTTGGTTGGAGTGGACGAGTACGATGAGAGGTGGGAGACAGAAGATGAGGAAGATATGATGGGAGGTGGAAGGGTCAGATGGAAAACCATTCTTAAGAGGGACTCTTAAGTAAGATTTCCATGCGACAGGGATGGTTAAGTAGGATCGCCAAGCCGAACAAGAAGAAGAATGATGAAAAGATTGAGCGGTGTATACCAAAATGGAACAAGAGACGAAAGGAGGTGGTATTAAAGTGATAACAAGGAAACAAAGGAGTGTGACATGATTGGATGGAGGAACATATGTAGTGTAGATGGAGAGTGTAAGGGAAATCCTTAATTGGGATGCCCACGTTGTGGAAGTAATGATGTAAGAGTGTCGAAGCGAAAAGGAGGAGCGGAAAGACATTTGTCTTTGGTGATTGTTGTTCACCGAAAGAGGAAATGGTGGAGAAGCTTCGCAGGTGGGAGGATCGAAGGAAGAAGATATACCTTAACTTAGATTCACCGACTATATGAATGGTTAAGTAAGATTGTTAAATTGAAAGCGGAAGAGTGAAAGGGATACTTAAGAGGAAAGACACATAGGATATTTGGCGTGGTGCGAGGGACAAAAAGGTGAGAAGGATGATGTGGAGACAAATGGTGATGAGTGGAAATGGGGAGCGAAGAGAAATGGATCAAATACATTGTTGAACATGTTGGGGGATAAGAAGCTGCAGGATAACGAACTTGCCTTGAGAAGGATCCTCAAGTAGGATTCGCAAACTGCAACGATGATCAAGTAGAATTCACAAACCGAAAAGTGTATTTGCGAGCACATTCATGGATATTATGGATAGATATAAAATTCATAGTGTGAAATTTGATGTGATTTTGATAAAAGATGACCTTGATGAGATGAATGGAACATAGTTATAGCAAGGGCGTACAAAGAAACTATGTTTCGAACTAGATTGGAGATAAACAAGAAAGGTTACCACTCAAGGCATTGCACTCGCACTTTCAATAGTAGGTGTTAACACATAACCAATGATAGTTAGTTATACCAAAAGACCGTGAGGGAAATATGGATGAAAGATGCTTGTAATCCTAATGTTTACATGACAAAGGGATTGGAGATGTAACTTGTATGCGGGAAGAAGGTTCTCTAAAGGTGGTGTTCCTTAAGTTTATGGCCCAACTCTAGGAAAGGGAAAGAACAATAGAAAAAAGTGGATCATACGGGAAGCTTTCTAAGAATGCTTTGATAAAGGAAGACCGATCAATGCGAGAAACCTTCTAGATGCCATAATAACAAAGTAGCCATCCTTTGAGGGTATGGTCTACTTTATACATAATATGAATGACAAGAATAATATGATAGTCGTCCTTGAGGATAGGTCTATTTCTTTTGATTTTTATTTGTATGCTTTTTTCTTTCTCTTATTTTTGCATGAACAATTGTCCTTTGAGGACCAAAGTCATTTTTTTATAACTTTTCTTTTGCCTTTTGCATACATGAATTTTAACTTCACATGGGGGAGAGCGGGAGTAGCTAAGTAGACCACTTAGGAGGGGATACTAAATGTACAAGATACATCCCTAGACCCTTTGCATGGTTGTAATAGGAGAATGAGAAGGTGATAGATGTAATGGTTATGGGGTCACATCAAAGTAGTGAAGGCGCACCACATAATTTAGATCATTACAATGACAAATGGAAGGGGCTAAGGATGGTGGAATGATCTAAGGATATAACTAAGTGCTCATTGATAGATATGCTAACAGTGGACTGGTCGCAAGTGCAATGCATTAAGAGGTTATGTCTCTGGTTTACCACCAAGAGAGGGAAAACATTAAGTTAAAACAGGATGAGATGATATTTTGCAAAGGATTAGATGTGATAGACAAGTGAAAAATAAAATTATGTCCTTAAGGAAGTGAACATATGACCATGACGATGAATTTGGATGAAAATAAATTATGCCCTGAGAGAGACACAAATATAGAAGGACAAAAATGGCCACAAATGTGGACTTGATGAAATAGATGGTGCCCCAAAAGAGACACAAATATAGACACAATGGTGGAATTCGATAAAAGGTGCCTCAATAGAGGGAAAAACATGGCCTCAAAGGAGGACTTTGATGAAACGGATGGTGCCCCAAAGAGAGAATAAACATGGCCACAATGGTGGACTTCGGCAAAAGGTCCCTCAATGAAAGGATAAACATGGCCACAAATGTGGACTTAGAATGAGATGAGGATTGGGACAAAATTAGTTTAGATTAGATGAATGTGAAGAAGGTAAACAAAAAAAAAAGGTCAATGAGCGAAGTCCTCGAGGGTGAGGGAAGGTTTTCCTCCAATGAGTTAAATGTGAAGGCGTTAAAGGATGTCGAAAGAGTTTAGATGAGATTGTTTTAGATTTGGATGGGATAAATAGTTGGAGACCACAAGTGTGCTTGGCAAGATAAGCGATATTGATGAACAATGGAGGACCTTCCTTAAGAGGAATGACATGGGCGGAGGGATATTAAGGGATGATATGGATGGAGGAATCATGGGAAACTCAAAAAATGGGATATGAAATGGATTGATGTAGATGGAGAATGAACTATCCCTGAATCGAAATCATCTTTCTCATAAGGTTGTGGACGATTATGCAAAATGCCTTACAATGTTCGTTGTCATGGCCCAAGGTACAATGATAAGCACAACTGCAATTAGGATTGAATCATGATGGCTTGGGACCATATGGATTAAAGGCTTTAATGAGAGGAAGCGTGATGGCATATATTTGAGTTAAATGTCGAAGGATATCTACGTAAGACCCCATTGAAGTGTTATGGGGAAGGTAACTCTTGTGAGTTTTGATAGGATATCTGAGCTTGGAGTTAGGAGAAAAATTGGATGTAGATTGGACGGGTAAATTATGTGTTTTGGAAGACAAATCAAATTTGGTTAAAGGATTGTATTGTTTGGATTTAGATTTTGGTGAGGATGTACATTGGATGGGTAGATTATACGTCTTAGATGACAAATCGAATTGGATTGGAGGATAGGATTGTTTGGCTATAAATTTATTATTGCGAGATGTTGTAGATGGAACGACTAATCCTAAAATAGATGTTGTGGCATTGGATTGCTGGAAAGGGGGAAGACCTGATTTTTTACTAGTATATGCAGGAGATTGTTGGGGATGTTTTCCATGAGCCTTAGACTTCAACCGAGAAGATTTACTCCTAGCAGGGATGATAATAATCTCAATCGGAGGATCGACATTGGTGGCATGGTTATTGTTATCCCAAATTCGACCCCAGACAAATTTGGTCAAGACAACTCCTGCACATAAGGAAATTATGAAGGAAACGACTTAGACCCGCAATCTCACATTCCAGGATGACAAACAGGTTACAAGTTGGCTCGTAAATGAAGGAGTAGTGTCGCAGAGAAGCTAGGAGCAAGAAGGAAAAGAAGCGGTGAAGTTTCAAGGTCTTCGGGCTCAAAACCATTCAGGAAAGAATCTAGAATCGACTAAGTATGGAAGAGCCAGTAGAGAGAGCCACGTGTCCTAGCGGCGCTTCTCCAAGATGAATCCATAAAGGGAGGCTCAAACAAGCCCCACATCTCCACGTGTCCTAGGTCAAAGCGGGTTGTCGGGGTTTTCTGATTTTTGTGTTTCGTGAAAAGGGGAAAAGGTAAATTACGGACTGCAAGCCTGATTTTTGCTCTAATCTGGCTACCACGTGTCCCATATAAAAAAAGGGAAAGCCCAAACGAGTGCCAGGCTGCCACATGGCCCTAGTAGGTGAAAATGGAGAAAAGTCTTCCAAGCCATTAACATAGAATCCAATCTCTTCAACTACCAGATCTGATTCGATTCAATCCGCTGGGGAACCAGAAGCGACATATTGTGGGCAGATTTGTAGGAGGCATTGATATTCAATGGTTGAAATTTCAAAGTGGGATTCGATGCATTTCTCATGGTGGTTGGAGCAAGATTCGAATTTTCCCTCTTCTCTCTCTTTTCTTTCTATATATATTGTAACACTTCTTGTTTGAGAAGCGAGAGACATTCTGGGCATAGAGAAACTCTGTCAAATTTGTTTCTCGATGCCATTTTTGAGCAACGAACCTTCTCCTACGCCTGGAAAATGTATTTGTGCCTCTATTCCAGAAATGTAATGGTTTGTGCACCTTCTAGAGCAATAAAAATGTGTTTTTGTGGTGTTCTTCAACCCTTTGCATCGTTTTGTTGTTTCTCCATGCCTCTCCCTTCCAAATTTGTTTTTCTGTGCATGTATTTGTCATTTACATGTACAAGATGTGTTTCATTGATTTTAATGGAAAATTTGAAGATCTGGGCCGTGTCACTTCTATCTGACCTCCCTCATCTCCATTTTCTCTGTTTCTTTCTCCCTCAACAGAATATCTCACTTCCTTTCTTTGGTGTATCACCGTTTTAGTGTAGGCTTTGTTTTTTCATTTTCCTTTCTCTCCTTGTCTCCTTGGAAGTTAGATTAGGATTAGATTAGCTTGCCTACACTGGAATAGCTTGTGGTAGGTAGTTTAGGAAGAGGAACCAACCTTCTCTGGAGGATCATTCCCATTTGCAAGTCCCACAGCTTGGGGAATGATCCAATGTTATGCAAATCACACCAAATGAGTCTGCGCTTAGAAAAGTAGGTTTTAGAGCTCATTTGGGGCTGCTGTGATTTCGCACTAACATTTTAGCACGCCGATGGGGACAAGTCCGAGGCACCTTACCACTTCACTTCATCGGGTTTTATGTGCTCTTGCTGAAGGTTTCAGCCTTTGGAGGCACCTTCAAGCACATCTAGCGACTCCATTTGGTCAACAACCCATCCTCTGAGTTGTAGACCTTTTCCATCCATTTCTAATCATTTTCATCCATTTTATTCTTCCATCTCTTTCATTTTCTCCCATTCCACGAGGTTGTGCAATCATGACTTCATTCCCTTCATGGAACTCACACTTTCAAAAACAACAGTACGTTCCACCTCCAATGCTTTTTACAACTCCTCCAAATTGGCATTATGAGCAGATTCAAAATCACTATACCTATCCACAACAACAATGCCAAAACCAGTTTGGCCATGAAGCTTATCAGGAACAGGGATATGCATATAATGACAACAACCAAATGGAAGATGCTGGTCTGCTAGAGAAGATTCAAAAAATGGAGGCTGACATGGTTCAGTCAAGGGGCATAACACGAATGAAGGCATTCAAGATTGGTTACAGGCACCTTGTCCATGGGAAGGCCCTTTTCCAAGACATTACAACCCTCAAGAGAAGCTTGACTTCATGGTTGAAGTGTTGCCTCAACTTACATAGTGGATTGAGGACATTAGGGCTTATGAGCAAAGTGCGAGACAACTTTGTCAATGGGTAAGTCAATCACCGGCTCCCGCCTTTCATTTTCTCTCCCTCAATATTTATCATTTCAACAGAGGCAAGAGTCAAGCCCCTCACTTGCTACCCCAAGTGTTGATTTCATTTCTCCATCTTCTAGTCTTCCATCTCATTTCCTTTCCTCTTCCCTTTTCCCTTCCGAATCTATGTCCCCCTCACAAGAGCCAAAAGAAATGTCTTCCCTCTTCCAAAAATAAAGGAACAACTAATGGAGACCCCACCCACCACTCCTCTTGCCTTCCCATGTCCATGTTGGGAAGGGACTCCAAAAACCAACCAAGGAGAACATCAAATAGAGGAACCCAACAAAGAAGAAATGATAGAAAATCTGAAGAGTTGGGCTGCTAAATTTGAGTTTTCAAAGGTTCCATTGTTGGTTAAGCCTATGGAGGAGGCTGAGGTCAAGCCATAAGTGGTGGAAGCTCCAGCTATAGCACAAGCAAGGGAGGAAGGAGCTACTCCTAATCCAAAAGAAGAGGAGTACATTCCGGCTGTGGAGGAGGACCATACAATTTTAGAGGCTCCAAGTGTAGAGTAGGCCACAAGAAGAACCTTCAGTTCTTCCTCCCACTTCATCCCCTTCAAGATTTGATGTTGAAGAAGAGTTTGAGATTTCAAACTTCATGTTTGAGGATGAAGGGAACCATGGTGAGTCAATTGTAGATCAGGAGGACACCATGAAGGAGGTTGAGCACCTGCAGTAGGACAACAAGGAGGTAGATTACCTGTCTGACTTGGAGGATTGCCTTGATGGAGGGGAACCCATGGAGATCACATCATTTTTTCCTCCATCTCTCACATCCCAAGCACATGAGCCTACTGCCATGGAGGAGAACATTCAAGAACAACAACCTGCACTTCATAACAACCCTCTGGAACCAAGATTGGAAGACATGGCTCTCCCATTTTCTTCATAGGAGAAGGAAGAGAAAAAGTAGGAAGATGTCATCATCTCCCTCACACCATCCACTCAAGAATGTCCACAAGAAGACTCCATTTTTGGAGTTAAATTTGAGAAATGGGCACATACAAAGGATCAAACCGTGCCTAATCAGATACTTGGCTTCATTAGAGCCAAAGGAGAAACCAAAACAAGTCATGCCTACTTCAAGGCATGGGGATGAGCTATAGAGCACCGAGGATCAGCTGTCATACCTATTTAATCCAAATGCAGAGCAACTAATATAGGTATTGGTTTTGTCTTCAGTTGATACTTTGGTGATTTGGGTGGAAGAACAACTTGTAGTTAGTTTTTCACTCATCCAACCAACCATGTTTAATGCCAAATCAGGTTGCATGGCTTACCATTTTGAGGAAGGAAGCTATTTCTCCATGCGAGTTGTAGGTTTTGTTTGAGTTCCCTTTGCTCTTGGTTAGAGTAGAGTAGGTAGTTTTGTTTTCAGTAGAAGAAGTGCTTATGCACACTTTGCATGTCTCATTTGAGGCATGTATGATTTGGTCTTTGTATATAAGTTTTGTCCGTTTTGCTCCAAGGGTGCATAAGGCCAGGCTCTTCAATATTCATGGCAAGAAGACTCATAGCGGTCTATAATAGTTGCTAGCTCCAAAAGGGAACAAATCCAGAGCAACTTAAGCCATTTTGAAATAGTCCATTTCAGGGACAGGTGAAAGCCAGGTCAATACAATTTTCTACTCTCAGAAACTCCATTTTAAGATTTTCTTATGAAAATTGAGAGCGCCAACGCAGCGGGGCGGATTCAAAGTCGGCGGAGTCGGCAGAGTGCGAGAGAGTCAGGGAGTCCATTTTATAAGAAGGATCAGTGTCAGGCCATCATTCTTGACTCCATGCCCAATGGATGCTCCAAGGCCACTGGTCTCTTCATCTAGTAGGTAGATGTCCCCATGAGTCGCCAAATTGTTATCCCAAATTCACCCCCAGCAAATTTGGTCAAGACAACTCCTACACATAAGGAAATTATGAAGGAAACAACTCAGACCCATGAGCTCACATTCCAGGATGACAAACAGGTTACAGGTGGGCTCGGAAATGAAGGAGTAGTGTCGCAGAGAAGCCAAGAGCAAGAAGGAAAAGAAGCGGTGAAGTTTCAAGGTCTTCGGGCTCAAAATTGTTCAGAAAGAATCCAAAATCGACTAAGTATGGAAGAGCCAAGAGAGAGCCACGTGTCCTAGCGGCACTTCTCTAAGATGAATCCATAAAGGGAGGCTCAAACAAGCCCCACATCTCCACATGTCCCAGGTCAAAGCGGGTCGTCGAGGGTTTTTTTATTTTTACGTTTCGTGAAAAGGGGAAAAGGTAAATTACGGACCCACGAGCTCGATTTTTCTCTAATCTAGCTACCACGTGTCCCATATAAAAAAGGAAAGCCCAAACAAGTGTTAGGCTCTTTGCGTGGCCCTAGTAGGTGAAAATGGAGAAAAGTCTTCCAAGCCATTAACGTAAAATCTAATCTCTTCAACTACCAGATCTGATTCAATTCAATCCATTGGAGGGAACTAGAAGTGACATATTGTGGGCGGATTTATAGGAGGCATTGATATTTAGTGGTTGAACTTTCAAAGTGGGATTCGATGCATTTCTCATGGTGGTTGGAGCAGGATTTGACTTTTCCCTCTTCTCTCTCTTTTCTTTCTATATATACTATAACACTTCTCGTTTGAGAAGTAGAGACATTCTGGGCATAGAGAAACTCTGTCAAATTTGTTTCTCGATGCCATTTTTGAGTAGCAAACCTTCTCCTACGCATGGAAAATGTATTTGTGCCTCTATTCTAGAATTGTAATGGTCTGTGCACCTTCTAGAGCAATAAAAATCTATTTTTGTGGTGTTCTTCAACCCTTTGCATCGTTTTGTTGTTTCTCTGTGCCTCTCCCTTCCATATTTGTTTTTATATGCATGTATTTCACATTTGCAGGTGCAGGATGTTGTGTTTCATGGAGTTTAATGGAAAATTTGAAGATCTAGGCTTTGTGTCACTTATGTCTGACCTCCCTCATCTCCATTTTCTCTGTTTCTTTCTCCCTCAACAAAATATCTCGCTTCCTTTGCTGGTGTATCACCGTTTTAGTGTAGGCTCTATTTTTTTAGTTTTCTCTCTCTCCTTGTCTCCTTGGAAGTTAGATTAGGATTAGATTAGCTTGCCTACACTGGAATAGCTTGTGGCAGGTAGTTTAGGAAGAGGAACCAGCCTTCTCTAGAGGATCATTCCCATTTGTAAGTCCCACAACTTGGGGAATGATCCAATGTTATGCAAATCACACCAAATGAGTCTGCCTTAGAAAAGTAGATTTTTAGAGCTCATTTGGGGTGCTTTGTGATTCAGACTAACAGCTTATTAGTGGAGAAAATGTTCTAAAACAAGAGGATGGTGCAATTAATGATATCTATGTGAGATGTGGATTGTTTAGGTTTTGGAAAGGAAATATTTAATTTTGGAGAATGCAAACCATCTTTATTTGATTTAGGTGGAGATGTTTGGTCAGTAGATGTTCCAAAGGGTATCTTTGATAGGGTTACAGATCGAGAGGATTTGGTTGGTGTGATAGAAGGATTAGGTAAAGAACATTGGGATAAAACTAATGATGTGGCCATTTGCGAGGATATAGGTAAAAATGTCAAGGTAGGGATAGGTGGATTTGTTGATATGATAGATATAGGGGTAGTTGGGATAGATAAGGATGTAGGCATATTTGGAATATTTGGAGATGTGGGTGATGTGATAACCGATGGAGTAGACATTATGGGTAATGCAACAAATGCAGGAGTATTTTTGGGTGTAGAAGTAGGTGGGACTAGTTGTTTCATAAATGTTTTGAGGGGTAAGAATGATATGTTTGCTAATGGGGTTGATGTCGGAGGTGGGGTTGTAAAGGTACATGTGGTAGAAATGAGTTTAGTTGGGATGGTTGTGAGTAATGTAGGTGTAGTAATAGGTGTGTTTGAGGTAGATGTGGGTGAAGGAATAGATGTGAGAGATGTAGGGATATGTGTGGATATTAGTGGGGCTAAAATAGGTGCTAAGGATGAATCTGATGTGATAGATTGGGGCATGGTTAAAGTGGATGAAGTAGATGTTATAGTCAAGTTTGATGTAGATATGGTAAAGGTAGAAGAAGGTGTAGGTTTGGGACAGTAGTAAAAGTTGACATAGGTGTGATAGTTGTGGGTGCAACATGTTCCGCATAAGGAGTGGGCATAATGTCTAAGGTAGGTGTTATCCAATTTTGCACACATGGCAAGATTGGACAAGGGGGTCCTATCACGTTCAAAATGAAATAGTAGTCCTAGGAACCCATCTCCGGTTATTATCAAGATACAAAAATTAAAAATAATTCTTAAATTGCATATGAGAGATCACCTAGCATCGAAAGGCACCCAGTTTATCTCAACTCAGTGAAGAGTTCGGGGTCGAGTTGATAGAGAATCCGGTGTCAAATTGATAGTCATCTCGGAAATCATCTCGGTAGAGACTCTCAGTTGTAAGAGCTCGACGATGGTCTTGTTAATGCAAAATATAGCTCGTTGAAAATTGACGAATGAAAGGAACTCTACAAGGATCTCGGTAGAGATCGATGCAAAAATATCTGAAGGCCAAGTCAGGGAGAGTCAAAGTTAACATGATGCCAGGTTTAATCCATTAAGACAGTGCTCGACCAACCACTTGGGAGAATTATCTTGTTTGACTGAGATGATATGAAATTATGCAGATATGGGAGGTTCAACATCATTGAATCTCGGGTTTGTAATTACGTAATGGAAGGACTTCTATCGACCCAGGAAGATAGTATAAGCACCATAGAATACCAATGTAAAATTGAGTCAAACCGACATCTTAAAAAGAGCTATGAATTATAATGGTGTTCAGACCTTCCTCGGCCGAGTATTCGGTGCACAGGCAACAAGCATGTTGCAGTATAGTAAGAGTTCTTTTGAGCACTTCCAACAAGCAGGTTGTCCAACTATGTTGTTATCTGTTCAGCATCGAATGCATCCTCAAATTCAGGATTTTCCTTCAAGATATTTTTATGAAAATCAATTAAGTGACAGTGAGAGTGTTAAGGGAGACTGATGATATTTATTACAAAGATTCTCTATCGAGACCTTACTTGCTTTACGATGTAACTCATGGAAGTGGATCTCATAGAGGTGGAACTGTTTCATATCAGAATATTCATGAAGCATAATTTGCTTTGCAATTATATGGGCATCTTCAACGAGCCACTAGGTCATCAGGCATAAAGGTTTCTGTCGAAATTATCACACCTTACAAGCTACAGCTGAAATGTTTGCACCGAGAAAATGATGTCTCCTCACGCTGAGTGGAAAAGTGGAAATCGGTGGCCATCTTTCCAAAACGAAATATGGCCAAATGATAACAAAACCCCGCACTCCAATCCCGATGTGGAAAATAAGGCGAGCATTGCCAAGGGAAATGACGTGATGTCAAGCCATTGAAAAAATTCCGGGCGTGGGAGAAGTTTGAGTCTACTACCAAAAAATCGGGAGCACGATCATGGCAAGCCGCAGGTAATTCCACGCGTGGGAAAATTCCATTATGATTTCCAAGTGGGTTTTCATGAATGGCGGGCCAAGCTGTTAACTCTAGACGTGGAAAATAAGGCAAGCATGGTCAATTGGAAATGTTGGGATGGAAAGCCAACACAAGGTTTCCGTGTAAAGGGGGCCCCGAGTCTCATCTTGCCAAGGCCGTGGAAATTTGGGAAAACACCGCCAAGCGTGGAAATTTTGGGATGGAAAACCATGATCAGACATTCGTGAATGGGAGAAATCGGATCAAATTGTCAAGTGGATATCATACGATGGCGATCTGTCATGAGACTTTTGTACCGACCGTGTAAACAGAATTCCGCGCAACTTGGAGTGGTCCGAGTCATTGTGCGAGTCACCAGGAGAATTAAAGTGGCAGTTGCAAATTGGGCGCGAGTAATCCTCCAAGCGATAAGGGAGGATGATGGCGAGATGGTTGAAGATGGGTCGACGTTGGAAAAAGTATCCAGTTTCAGGCTCACAAGAAAGAGACGCCTTCTCATGGAATACCATAATTGCAGCTTACAGAAGACACAGGTTTCCTCACGAGGCGTTGATATTGTTTCACCGAATGCAACAAACAGATGTCCGACCTGATCAGTTCACCTTTGCCAGCATACTTCTAGCCTGTGCCACGATAAGAGCTTTGGAACAGGGTATGGACATACATTGAGTTCTACGCTCAAAGCTCCCACGCATTCGATGCACAGGCATGTTGCAGTATAGTAGAAGCCGTTTTTAGCGCTTCCAACAAGCAGCTGCAGGAAACAAATATTCACTGCCGTGTACGATGGATTGGAGTCACGCTATTCAAGGCTTCATAAAATTTGCCTGAATCAGGAGATGAAGGTTTATTACGGTGCAGAATGAAACGATTCATATTGCTCAGCATTTCTTCTCCTAGAAATGAATTGAATGTGAAGGTCAACTCTGAAATACCTGGTTGGCCATTTTGCATGCTACATCCTTGTTACTTGTAAATGGTCTCTTTGAGAAACTCTGAGGGCAATAGGCAATATTTATACCCTTCCATTATGTGCGTCCAATCAGACAATAAAAGTATTCCTTTCTTGTAGTTTAGAGCTAATTTTATCTAGCTTTATTATCCTGCCGAAGGCATGGATATTGTCTTCACTTTAGCAATTAAACATTTGCATTTTTCCAATCGTATTGTGACATGTGTATTTAAATGAGGCTGGACTATAGTTTTAGCTTTTGATTTTTTTATTCTGGCAACATTTGATTGGTCGTTGGCTTTATGTGCACTGTTGATTGAAAAAACGTAGCAGTTATGAAACATTAATGCATTGACTGTCATGTACAGATTAGGTCGGTTTTGACAGTTTTGAGTGGCTCGAGGAAAACGCATGTTTGTTTCTTACACGGTGTGTAATTTTTCATTTTCATCTATGCACCAGGAGGTGAAGGACTCTGAATAGTAAGGTGAGTTTTCATGGCAAGCCGATGTAAGCTCTCTGTTCTCATGTTTTTGCCTGCTGTTTATCTTTTTAGTTCGAGTGGTTATTGTATTGATTGACACTTTGTGAAAGTTCGACGCAAGGAAACAGTCAAAGAGACAAATCTTGGTCGGAGACAATAAGTACTCCAAGTAAAAGATAAACAATAGTTCCTGAAAATTTCAAGTTCGTAGTTAATCTATTTGCTAGAACTATAACAATGCAAATCTGTGTCTCCTGTCATTTATGAGAAGTTCCCCAGTGCTAAAATTTGCTGCGGATTTCATATTTAAATTGTTCCAATGCTTACAAGAGCAAGTTTTGTGGTCGTCTATTTAAGAGGGTAGATAGTTTTAAGGATTAAGAAGTATCCATTCTGTTAAATTCATGAAGAACAAGAAAAACATATGGAAAAAAATTGGTGCAGTATTTTCAACATCACAGTGTCACAAAGTGATACATTCTTATTTTGGGTAATATTAGATTGCAAAATGGAACTTGTGGCTACAAGCACAAAAAGGAAGAAACAAAAGATACCAGTGCATCTTCTTTGCGGATCTTGTGTCTGTTAGACAAGCAATACATGTTGCTATAAGAGGTCCATAGTTGACAGATGACATATCTGAGAAAAGAGACCAGTAGGACTCCTTAAATATATGTTTTCACATTGTTATCAGTTACAATATAAGAAACAATAACAACAAGAAGAACAAGAACATGCCTTAAGACTGCCCGGGTTTGTCCATGGCCAGTCTGCCAGAAAAGCTGATGGTCTGAACATGATGACAACTTGAATATTATATGCAATGTGAGCCTTCTTTCTGAAAAATGAACTTGGATGGTTGTCTTCAAATATGCTGAACTTCCAGAAACTGCTAGCTGATTTGGCACTGGCAATCAAGAATGGATGAGCTTCTAAGCCATAGTAAGCCATACACCCATAAAAAACTTGCACTACTACTATTTAACTGTATCCTTGCTGGAAATTTTGAAGTAGATATTTCTGACTGAAAGTGCTATATTGCTCGATCTAAAACAGTCCAATATGCATTTCAAAGATTTAATCAAATTATCCACCTGCATTATATATGCAAAATCTCAAGGTATAAGAACATCGTTCTATAACTGTCTCACCTCTGGATTCTCCTGCAGCTTTAAGGTCTGCTGATCCACATATTTACTCTTATCAGGAATTATAACCCAAGGATCTATAGGACAAGGCTCCTCCCCAGGCTATATACAAATAGGAAAATCATATACATCAAGCCAATGAGATAAATAAACTAAAAAGCTAGCCCAAATGAACAAAAGTTAGAAGGCAATAGAACCCACTTGAGGAACATGATCACAGGAACGAGGCACTATGGCACCACCCAATCCAGGACAGCAAGGAACAGATTTCACATTCTTACAATTTTTACAGAGCAAAGTAACATATGTAGTCTTGGCCTTGATTCTGGATGCAGCTCAGATACCTTGGATACACGTTGAGCCAAATCTCAGTGCAAAAAATAAAATCTATGAATATATCACTAAGAAAACAAAGTATTCCATGAGAAATCTCAGTTAAACCAAGCGTTCCTGGAATTATCTCAATGAAAAGAAACATTTGCTGAAATTATCTCAATGAAAGTAACTACGAGTGAACCTCAATGAAAGTAAGTACAAGTGAACCTCAATGAAAATAGATGTCTCGTGATAAAAATAAATGCTCCGCCAAAGATAAAATGTTCTCGTTACATGCATAGGGCAGTTGGAAGGAAGAATTCCATGACACAACATCTGGTTGAGGCATTTCATTAAACACATACCATGCCTTCTCCATGTCACCACATTTCACCTACATTTTAATAAGTGAACCGGTCAGAAAAACATCACAATAAAGTCCGCTTTTGATTATATCCCCGTGTACTTCCATACATCGTCTCAGGCTTACCAATGCAGAGAGGATACTAGCATAAGTAGAATGATCGGGCCGGGCACCTCTTTGTCGAATTTCATGGTACAGTCCAAATGCTGCCTCCAAAAATCCATCCTTGGCACAAAGCGCAATCATGATATTCCACGACACCAGATCTCGTAGAGACATTGCTTCAAAAACCTTCATAGCCTCATTGACATGCCCACTCTGTGCATAACCTGCAATCATTGCATTACAGACAACCACATCTCGTTGAGGTATTTCGTCAAACACTTGGCGTGCATCCTCATTTTTCCCACATTTTGCATACATGTCAACGAGAGCACTCATTACAAAAACATTAGACTGAAAACCAATTCTAATTACTTGTCCGTGAATTGCAATTCCCTGTGGCAAAGCTGCCAACTGCGCACATGCTGGAATAACACTATCAAATGTAAATTCAACAGGTTGTAGGCCTGAATTTTGCATCAGGTGAAAGAATGTCAAAGCGTTCTCTGCAAATCCATGTTTAGCATAAGCTGAAATGAGAACAGTCCATGAAAAGGCGTTTCGATTTGGCATTTGATGAAAATATTTGTGAGCACACTCGAGGCTGGTGCATAAGATAGTAGTCCCAAAATTAGCATGTTTGCTGCACCATCCAATGAGAATGCCAAAACATTCATAAGTTAAGCAAGCAATGCAGGAGAGTAACACATATCTACATGACACACAATAATTACCTTCGACTTGGCTTGTAAATGGCTTTTTTCCTTCTCCTTTTCTTGGATCTTTACCTCTAGTTTTGAGTAGAACTGAATAATTATATGGAGATGGAACAATCATTAGCATAGTCCTTTACATCAAACCCAGAAGTATGAAAGATACCATTTAAGTGATAATAGCAAAAACCATATGGATACTAAAAGATGTAGACAAGAGCACTACCTCTTGACGTTTCTCAGCTCGCTGGTTACATCTAAAATTGAAACCAGATACAGAAGAAGCACTACGTGGTCTTGCTTTAGAACTTAAGTTGGTTGTAGTTCTAGAAATAGTCAAAGATTGCGTATACAGCATGTGTCATAATATGGAATGTAGAAAAGAAAATTGCATTATTGATAGAGATAACATACAAGATTACTAAAAAGGTCATCAACTAAATAACAATTGAATTTGTGTTCCAATTATTTACTCATATTCCACTTAAAAAGATACGATGAGGTACCAGATCGAGCATCTTCATCATCTTTCGTTGTATCCGCTTGCTTCACTTCCTCTTGCTTCACTCCCCCTTGCTTCAGAGGCTTCTCATTTTGGATATGTGTACTGTGCATAGAAAATGAATAAGTTTTCGATATACAAAAAGATTATCGGCAATAGGATCAAACTTATTCAAATTTGACGATGTCAACTAAATTCTTATATAAATATAACCAACATTAGCCATAAGAAGATATAAATCACTTACTACATACTTTTTGAGCGTAAAAGAGATTTGGTTGATGTTGTTGATGCAGGCTTTGCAGCGGACTGCTCAAGTGAAACAAGGAAACTCCTTTTATTTAAGGCAAAAAAAAGCTAAAACTGGACATATTCTGAGAACAGAAAGCAAAGATCCCTGATACACAGTAAACCTACCACTCATTGTTGCCTTAAATATTCCCTTTAAAATACCTGACTAAAAAAATTAAAATTAGGAGATCAGGGAAGCTAATGTATATGATTATATTACCTCTTGCTTTTTGATAGCTGAGGATGCTACAGCACCACCTGCACTCATGCGTCTGGGTGTGTTACCATCAACATTTTGCATTCCAGTCAAAGCTCTCTTATTAGTTGCCAACTTTATCTAAGAACTCATCAACACCATCCACTACCCTTACGGCAGTGGCATGGCTTTCATCTTCATCAATGTTGTCTACTGCAATCTTTGGACTGCTTCCAACACCATCTAAGTATTCATCAACTACTCTTATGTACTAATCCGATCTGATTAAATGGTCGTAAAGAAATAAAACATCGTGTAGCACCGTTTTCCACTCCTCAGTCTTTTGTGAAGGGCATCTTCCTTTCTTCTCATGCTGGGAAAATGCATCCGCATAGATTACTTTCCGTTGAACAATCCAGCGAAGGTCGGATGGCTGAACATAATAGAAAATAGGAACAATTTTGGTGCCACTTTTCAGCATGAATGAGAGCTCGGCCAAACACTAGGGGGATTCTGCATATCTCAGAGAAAAAATGGCGATGTGAAGGGACGCCGTGTTAATTGCTTCTTGTATTGTTGTTGATATAAGCACTTGGCCGTAAACAGTAACACACACGGGAAAACAAACCCCTATTTTCATGATATTGAAATCTTAAAACCCTTAGCATAAAATGACATTTAGAAACAAACCAGAGGCTGGAAATCAGCGGGGCTTTACGTATCTTCTCAATTAATTCTCCGTCAAATGAATCAATGTCTTCCATGGAGACTAGCACGAATTTGGGATTGTGTATCAGGCTCTCTCTGCACAAGAATTAAACAAGCCACACTAATAACAACCAATATGCATTAACTTACTACAAGATTTCATAGGCCATGAAGCTTTCGCAGTCCATGAAGATAACATTTGGGTAAAATTGCCTAAAAAGAAACAGAAAACTTCACATTTCAACTCACCCGTAGGAACACACAATCAAAATAAGAGAGAACCTCTGGGTTAAAACCCTTCAAATAAACAAAAACATAAATCAACATATCTTAGAGCTGCTATGACTAGGCAATACCTGTAGGGGAAGTCACCCTTTTCGCCATTATAACAGCAAATGATCTCCTTGAATTTACGCAGAGCAGAATGGTAGGTGAGGGTGCCTTGATCTGGATCGCCTCTAGGAAACTGAGCTTGATCACTGTAGGAAATGGAGCCCTCATCCCACCCACACAGGTTGCCTAAGTTCAGTACTTTTTTGCACAGAAAAAGAAAAGATTGGTTTGCTCTTGATTTGGCACTGGCAATCAAGAATGAATGAGCTTCTACTTGAAGTTGGTGTATCTTGAAGGCAGAGAATTCACTGAGCATACCGAACGAGCCAATTAGAATAATTAATGTATAACAACTATAATAACTAGTTGGAAATACAGACACCAATTGAATGACATGCAAGTTCATGGTGTTCCACTTCCCTATATTCCATTGTAAATGTACAGCTACCCTATTTAATATTATAATATTAATGGCATTGTCTATAGTGCAAATTTAAACCATGATCACAATACTGAGAAATACCGTCACTAAAATAATTTTTGACGGGCATGGGTAGATAGTTTTAAATTTGATTAAAAGAAAGGGAATGAATACCAACCCTGAGTCCCGCCATGGTTGTTCCATATTTCTTGTACAGTTCTCTACAAAACTCTGTGACTTTGTTCCTGTCAACTCCAAGTCTCTTAACCGCATAATCTGTCATACCCACAATTCAGACTTCATCATTTCATTGAAAAGAAAGCAAAAAAATAGAGCAAGAAATCATCACAACTTCTGAAGAGGAATAATAAATTATGAAACGTATATCATAAAATGCAGTTACCAATGAGTTTTTCAGCGCTGACATTAGCTCCAATATTCTTGGTGCATGCTACAGTGAGTCGTGAACTTAATGGGTGTAATGTATCATCAAGATCTTTAAAGAAAACACGAACCAAGTCAGAAATTGTCTAGAAAAATGGCTACAAAACACACTTCAAAGTGGGTATTGGTTTTCCAAAACAAAGATTGTATTTTTCTTATACGCACCGAATAGTCTTCAGTCATAACGAGGCCTCTTGCCTAGCACATACCTCTCGTCGAGCTCCATTGTTAAAATACAGAACAACAATAAATCCACCAAAAGCAATGTGATTATAACTCTAAATAAAAAGAAAGCTGGCAGACCAAGGAGTAGTTGTAATGGAAAACATATATTCAGAGCATAAATGAAAACCAGTGTTAGGTTCAGAACTGTTTGACTGAGATATAACAGACAGAGTAGTATTAATGTTCAGCGTTTTATCTTGGATCAGACAAATAAGAGTTCTCAGACTTTAGCAAAATAAAGTCACGGGCGCAACAGCCCATAGCAATTGTGTTTGTGGATAGAGTAGATATATATATATATATATATGGTTTTCCCATCAAAAACACAGCTCTAGAATAGCATATGACATCGATAATATCTTTTGAAACCAATAGATTCAATGAAATCCCTCTGACCATAATGGAAATACAGAAAAACTTCGTTTTGCCTGCTGCTTATCTTTTACTTTGAACAGTTGTAGTGGTGATTAACAGTGTGAAAGTGCAACGCAAGCAAACAGTCAAAGAGACAAATCTTGCTCGGAGACAATGACTACTCCAAGTAAAAGATAAACAGGAGGCAAAAACGAAATGGTGGCCACTGTCTACTGCAAGAATGGTGCTGCACAAGTTGCGGTGTGCGTAGCGGAGATGCTCAGAAGTAGAATAGACAAAATCAATACTATAACTCCATAGTGAACATGCCTTGTCCATGGTCTATTTTCAAAAAAGCCATTAATGGAAAGCATGGTTGGACAAAAAAAAAGCTGCCCAGATTTATAATTAAATACAAGTAGGATACTAATGTAACGAAGCGTCTTTAGTCAGCATCAGAGACATATGCCAAGAGATGTACCTTTTAGCATATTTATGAAAATTTTGAACCATGTCTGAATGAATACATTTGTCACAGTCACAAAGACTTTTACAAGTATCTAAAATGTTGTAACAGTTTTATATTCATTTGTTCAATCGATCTTAAGCTTATAGTGAATGCCCTATAAATAAATATAAACTGAAGCGAATCAACAACAACAAACAAGGAAAAACTGTGCGCATCAAGTTGACGATGTCATTTTCATTGCCACAATTCGAAGACAAGGTCAAACTGCATTTGCTCAAGCAACCTGAAACACATTTGAGGAAATGCAATTGGCAGGTTTAAAGGCGGAAAAATAACATTTTTTGGATGTCATGTATAAGAATTCCCTGCTTCTTATGTATACCGCGTGTAGAAGCATAGTGAAGGTACGTTGTCTAGTTGATAAAATGTAAGCATATCGAGCGCGAACTGAAAATGATTTGCTGCTTAAAGTGATTCTTTAACAAAATGAGTTCTGAAAACATATCATATTTGAGCTACATTCTGTCAATCTTAAGCTTGTAAAGAAACATTTCTTCACCTTAGATACTTTGCTTTCTCTATCAAAAACTTGTGCACAACATGTGCATACAATATTGTTAAAAAATCACTTTAAGCAGCAAGTTATTTGCACTTGACACTGGATATATTTACATTTTATCGAATAGTTTACGCACGTTGACTATGCTTCGACATGTGGCACACATATGAGCAACGCAAAACTGTATTTGCTTAAATGCGTTCCTAGTTGCTTCGGCAAACATGCTTTCATCTTGCCTTTGAACCATTGTGATGCACATGAAAGTGTAAAGATCATTAAACCTGCAATCATTTGCATTTGAGGAGCCTATATTCTGTGTCTTTCACAAAAAAATTGTTTCTTTCACTCTTTCTGTGCATTGAACTCTCTCATAATTTATTTAATTAAGGACCGCATCTTAGACAGTGTATTCATTCAGACATTGTTCACAAATGCTGCATAGAGAAGCTTCACTGCAGTGCTGCCCTGCTTGAATTTGATTGTAAACCTGGTCACTTTTTTTTGTCTTACCATCCTTTCCATTTATGGCTGCTGTTTTGCTTTTGTCTCTGAACAAGATTTGTCTTTTTCACTCTTTCTTTGCATTGAAATTTTACATTGTTGATCGATAGAATAACTACTTGACATAAAAGAGAAGAAACAAAATCAAGGCTGCATCTGGATACTGAGTAGCTAAGCCAACAAGTATTGATGCAAATCATGGTTCGCTTGTATTGTATAGATCCAATGCACAAGATGCTTGTAAATGCCGAAGGCATGAATATTGTCTTCGCTTTAGCAATTAAACATTTGCAATTTTTTCCAATCGTATTGTGACATGTGTATTTAAACGAGGCTGGGCTATAGTTTTAGCTTTTGATTTTTTTATTCTGGCAACATTTTATTGGTCGTTGGCTTTATGTGCACTGTTGATTGAAAAAACGTAGCAGTTATGAAACATTAATGCATTGACTGTCATGTACAGATTAGGTCGCTTTTGACAGTTTTGAGTGGCTCGAGGAAAACGCATGTTTGTTTCTTACACGCTGTGTAATTTCTCATTTTCATCTGCGCGCCAGGAGGTGAAGGACTCTGAAGAGCAAGGTGAGTTTTCATGGCAAGCCGATTTAAGCTCTCTGTTCTCATGTTTTTGCCTGCTGTTTATCTTTTAGTTCGAGTGGTTATTGTATTGATTGACACTGTGAAAGTTCGACGCAAGGAAACAGTCAAAGAGACAAATCTTGGTCGGAGACAATAAGTACTCCAAGTAAAAGATAAACAATAGTTCCTGAAAATTTCAAGTTCAGAGTTAATCTATTCGCTAGAACTATAATAATGCAAATCTGTGTCTCCTGTCACTTATGACAAGTTCCCCAGTGCTAAAATTTGCTGGGGATTTCATACTTGAGTTGTTCCAATGCTTACAAGAGCAAGTTTTCTGGTCGTCTATGACACTCAATCCTACATTTCCGTATTCTTATCATCAATAAAAATCAGGTGCATTATTAAATTTCATTAAAAGAAAGGGAATGAATACCATGCCTCAGTCCCAGCATGCTTGTTCCATATTTGTTGTACGGTTCTCTACAAAACTCTGTGACTTTGTTCCTGTCAACTCCAAGTCTCTTAACCGCATAATCTGTCATACGCAGAATTCAGACTTCATCATTTCATTGAAAACAAACCAAAAAAATAGAGCAAGAAATCATCACAACTTCTGAAGAGGAATAATAAATTACGAAACGTATATCATAAAATGCAGTTACCAATGAATTTTTCAGCCCCGGCATTAGCTGCAATATTCTTGGTGCGTACAGCGAGTCGTGAACTTAGTGGGTATAATGTATCATCAAGATCTTTAAAGAAAACATGAACCAAATCAGAAATTGCCTAGAAAAATGGCCACAAAACACACTTCAAAGTCGGTATTGATTTTCCAAAACAAAGAATGTATTTTTCTTATACTTGCCAAACAGAAAATAGTCATAACAACGCCTCTTGTCTATGGCGCAGTTCTTGTCCAGGTCCATTGTTCAAATACAGAACAGCAATAAATCCACCAAGAGCAATGCGATTATAATTCAAACTTCAATTGAAAGTTGTTCATGCGATGCCATTTTTGGGTGGCTTGCTATGCTGCCGAAGGCATGGAAATTGTCTTCAGTTTAGCGATTACACACTTGCATTGCTTCCGGTCATACTGTGGCATATGTATTTAAATCATGTTGGGCTATAGTTTAAGCTTTTGATTCTTTTATTCTGGCAACATTTTATTGGTCGTTGGCAATATTTGTTCTCTGTGCACAAAATCAAAATTGACAACAGCCAGTAACTGGTAAGCCCCACATGAGGGAAAAATATATACTTGGGTATCTCTGAGATCATCTACTAATGATCTATATTCAGAGCATAAATGAAAACCAGTGTTAGGTTCAGAACTGATTGACTGAGATATAACAGACAAAGACTAGTATTAATGTTCATCATTTTATCTTGGATCAGACAAAAAAGAGTTCTCAGACTTTAGCAAAATAAAGTCGCGGGCGCAACAGCTCATAGCAGTTGTGTATGTAAATAAAGTAGATATATATATATATATATATATATATATATATGGTTTTTCCATCAAAACACAGCTCCAGAATAGCATATGACATCGATAATATCTTTTGCAACCAATAGATTCAATGAAAGCCCTCTGAACAAAATGAAAATACAGGAAACTTTGTTTTTGCCTGCTGTTTATCTTTTAGTTGGAGTGCTTATTGTATTCATTGAGACTGTGAAAGTTCAACACATGGAAACAGTCAAAGAGACAAATCTTGCTCAAAGACAACAACTATTCCATGTGAAAGATAATCAGCAAGCAAAAACAGAATCGTGGCCACCGTCTATTGCAAGAATGTTTCTGCACATGTTGCAGTGTGCGTAGCGGAGGTGCTCAGAAGCAGAATAGACAAAATCGATACTATAACTGCATACTGAACATGCCTTGTCCATGGTCTATTTTCAAAAAAGCCATTAATGGAAAGCATGGTTGGACAAAAAAATAAACTGCCCAGATTTATAATTAAATACAAGTAGGATACTAGTGTAACGAACCGTCTTTAGTCAGCACCAGAGACATATGCCAAGAGATGTACCTTCTAGCAAATTTATGAAATATTTGAACCATGTCTGAATGAATACATTTGTGACAGTCACAAAGACTTTTACAAGTACCTAAAATTTTGTAACAGCTCTATAGTGAATGCCCTATAAATAAATATAAACTGAACCGAATCAACAACAACAAACAAGGAAAAACTGTGCGCATCAAGTTGACGATGTCATTCTCATTGCCACAATTCGAAGACA
The DNA here is from genome assembly GCA_018340775.1 of Taxus wallichiana var. yunnanensis. Classification (NCBI taxonomy): domain Eukaryota; kingdom Viridiplantae; phylum Streptophyta; class Pinopsida; order Cupressales; family Taxaceae; genus Taxus; species Taxus wallichiana. Next base: position 651,791,684 of record CM031242.1, read on the forward strand.
AGGTCAAACTGCGTTTGCTCAAGCAATCTGAAACACATTTAAGGAAATGCAATTGGCAGGTTTAAAGGCAGAAAAATAACATTCTTTGGATGTCATGTATAAGAATTCCCTACTTCTTATGTATACCGCATGTAGAAGCATAGTGAAGGTACATTGTCTAGTTGATAAAATCTAAGCATATCAAGCGTGAACTGATGTGCATACATATTGTTTAAAAATCGCTTTAAGCAACAAGTTTTTGCACTTAACACTGGATATATTTACATTTTATCAAATAGTTTACGCACATTGGCTATGCTTCGACATGTGGCACACATATAAGCAACGCAAAACTGTATTTGCTTAAATGTGTTCCTACTTGCTTCGCAAACACGCTTTCGCCTTGCCTTTGAACCATTGTAATGCACATGAAAGTGTAGAGATCATTAAGCCTACAATCATTTGCATTTGAGGAGCCTATATTCTGTGTCTTTCACAATACTCGAAATGAAAGGTAAAGAACAGGAAAAACAAAGCGGTAGCCATGATGTACAGCTACATGCAATGCATAAGATCCTCATAATTGTTGTGCTATTTGCCTTTAAACTTGCCGATTGCATCTCCTTAAATCTGTTTCACAAATTTCATAAGTATGTTTGAAGGCGCATCTCTTCGTATGTGTCTGTCTTGCCATGGTTTTAATTAATGGCTTCTTTTAGACTAGAGCATGAAAAAGACATCTTCACTATCCACTTCCAGTATTGATTTTGTTTATTTTCATGCTGGGCACTTGTGCTATGTACACTGCAATGTTTGCAGCACTGTTCTCGCAGTAGACAATGGCTGTCACTTTGTTTTAGCTACTCTTTATCTTTTATTTTGACTAGTTATTGTATTCATTAACATTGTAAGAGTTCCACACAAAGAAAGAGTCGAAGAGACAAAACTTGGTCAGAGACAATAAGTACTCGGAGTAAAAGATAAAGAGCAGGAAAAAACAAAGTGCTGGCCACCATCTATTGCAAAAACGTACTGTAGATACTGCAATTTGCATAGCGCAGATGCTTTGACACAGAATAGACATCTGCCAACAGATGTAGCTTCAAACATAACTCTTTAGTCAACACCAAAGACATGTGCCAAAAGATGTAGCTTCAAACATATTTACAAAATATTTGAACCATGTCTAAATGAATACATTGTTTGAGATGTCCTTTTCAATTTAAAAAAGTATTGGCAATTACCATCGATTTTTGCTTCATGGTGCTCTCCTCAACACTATGCTTAATTGGGTTTCCATAAATGCAGGATTTGTAACCTGTTGCTTGATACATGCACTGGACATATGGTATCTTCGAAAATGAATACATTGTCTCCTTCACACAAAATTTGTTTCTTTTACTTTGTGTACGCATAAAACCCTGTGATAAATTATTTGATTAAGAAGCCGATCTTATACAGCATATTCATTCACACATGGTTCACAAACGCTGCCTAGAAAAGCTTCACTACACTAGTACACTACTCATATTTGATTCTACAACTGCTCAGTTTATTTTTGTCTTGCTGTGCTTTCCATTGATGACTTCTTTCAAACTAGACCATGGAAAAGCCATCTTCGGTATACAGTTTTAGTATTGCTTTTGTACATCATGGCTACCGCTTTGTTTTTCCTGCTCTTTATCTTTTATTTTGAGTAGTTCTTGTATTGATTAACAATGTCAGAATTGCTTTTCCTGCTATTCTGCTTTTGTCTCTGACCAAGATTTGTCTATTTCACTCTTTCTCTATGTGCAACTTTTCGCAATGTTAATGAATACAATAACTACTCAAAATAAAAGACAAAGAGCAAGTAAAACAAAGTAACAGCCATTGTCTGCAGCAAGAACGATGCTACAGACATTGCAGTGTACATAGCACAGGTGCCCTGAAACAGAATAAACAAAATCAATAATGAAAACCATGGTAAGCCTGGCACATACCAAGAAAAACATATGGAAAAAAATTGGTGCAGGATTTTCAACGTTACAGTCTCACAAAGTGATACATTCTTATTTTGGGTAATATTAGATTGCAAAATGGAACTTGTGGCTAAAAGCGCAAAAAGGAAGAAACAAAAGATACCAGTGCATCTTCTTTGCGGATCTTGTGTCTGTTAGACAAGCAATACATGTTGCTATAAGAGGTCCATAGTTGACAGATGACATATCTGAGAAAACAGACCAGTAAGATGTGGAAGCACCAATTGTCTGCTTCTTTTTGTGACACTGCTTAAATATATGTTTTAACATTGTTATCAGTTGTAATATAAGAAACAATAACAACAAGAAGAACAAGAACATGCCTTAAGACTGCCCGGGTTTGTCCATGGCCAGTCTGCCAGAAAAGCTGATGGTCTAAACATGATGCCAACTTGAATATTATATGCAATGTGAGCCTTCTTTCTGAAAAATGAACTTGGATGGTTGTCTTCAAATATGCTGAACTTCCAGAAACTACTAGCTAATTTGGCAGTGGCAATCAAGAATGAATGAGCTTCTAAGCCATAGTAAGCCATACACCAAGGGATCTCATCGATATAACATTTTCGTTGGAACATAGAAAAATTTGCACTTCTCCGGACATTGGCTCCTCCATTTCACCCGTTTCTCCAGGCAGCTTTGATTTGAGCGCACTTAAGACTTCGGAAGCAGCAGTTTTGAACTGCCCACAGACCACAACACAACCCCTTTTCAAACCCTATTTTTATGCAATTCGAACCCTTAAACACTTACAAGAAACTCTTGACCTTAAACAATAACACACACGGGACAACAAACCCCCTATTTTCATGATATTGAAATCTTAAAACCCTTAGCATAAAATGACATTCAGAAACAAACCAGAGGCTAAAAATCAGCGGGGCTTTACGTATCTTCTTGGTTAGTTCTCCGTCAAATGAATCAATGTCTTCCATGGAGACTAGCATGAATTTGGGATTGTGTATCAGGCTCTCTCTGCACAAGAATTAAATAAGCCACACTAATAACAATCAATATGCATTAACTTACTACAAGATTTCACAGGCCATGAAGCTTTCACAGTCCATGAAGAGAACGTCTGGTTAAAATTGTCTAAAAAGAAACGGAAAACTTCACATTTCAACTCACCCGTAGGAACACACAATCAGAATAAGAGAGAACCTCTGGGTTAAAACCCTTCAAATAAACAAAAACATAAATCAACGTATCTCAGAGCTGCTATGACTAGGCAATACCTGTAGGGGAAGTCACCCTTTTCGCCATTATAACTGCAAATGATCTGCTTGAATTTGCGCAGAGCAGAATGACGGGTGAGGGCGCCTTGATCTGGATCGCCTCTAGGAAACTGAACTTGATCACTATAGGAAATGGAGCCCTCATCCCACCCACACAGATTGCCTAAGTTCCGTACTTTTTGCATAGAAAAAGAAAAGATTGGTTTGCTCTTGATTTGGCACTGGAAATCAAGAATGAATGAGCTTTTACTTGAAGTTGGTGTATGTTGAAGGCAGAGAATTAGCTGAGCATATCGAACGAGCCAATTAGAATAATTAATGTATAACAACATTGATGAGCATCTTCTACATTGGATCTATATGATAGAAGGCAACCATGAATTTTTGTAACTTCTATTACTTAACATTTGCGTTCTATTCATTTGAACACCACTACAACAGTGTTTTTTGCTCTTTACGCACTCTACATTTGATAAAATTCAATTTTCTTCTACCTCGTTGCAAGATAGAAGTTACTTTTCAAGATTATTATAGTTTCTTATTTCACTTTCTCTCCTCACCAAAATGTAATCTACGCACACTCATTTGAAAGCTTCTAACAGTCAAAAAGTCTCTTATAAATATCTAAAATAACACTAGCCAAACAAACGAACAATTGCTTAAACATCCTTGTTGCGTTGCATAGTCAATTAATTTGCATTGCAAATGTTTATGGCTGACTCCAATCACTTGTCAAAATGCTTTTGAAACATTTTAGCGTTCGTGCAATTATCTTAGCTTGTGCTAAGGGCATTGTTGCATTTTGCCTTGACTGCATGGGTAGACAGATCTGTTTCATGGTCTAAGATCAGTTTTTCAAAAAAATGACATTTGTAAAAAAACGTTTCCGCTTAACTAATTTCATGCTATGCTTCAAAGCACATGGCTTACAACATTTTTAAATGAAAGCTTCGCTTTCCTTTGCTTTCAACATTCGAATATCTTGTTATAACTATTCTAATTTCTTCTTCCTATTTTCAACACTGTACTAAGTTTATTAAAATACATGTTTTCCCGCACTGCTTGCTTGTGTATTTGTATGGAGCACAATATAGATTTAGTTGATTCTACATGGCTCCAAATATAAATGGTTGCTTTTCCTTGTGTATTTCATTCACAACTTGCTTCATTGTATGTACAAAGATTCTTTTAAATGCCTCTACTTTGGTTTGCAACATTCACTAACCGCATAACATATGTTGTGTGCATTTCGATTAAGTGACACAAGCAAAATCACGAAGCAAAGACATTTCATTTCTATTTGCTTGAATTGCTCTGCTCTATCAAAAAGGTATAAACATTACTCTTCTTTTCTATATTCTGTTCAGAAAAGTTTTTTTAAATACAGATAGAACAAACCGAATGCAAAAGAACATCCATGCCTACCACGATAGTTGATGTTGAGCAATATACATTGTCAAGACAACATTGTACAAAGCATAGACAATGTCTTGCATAGGTTCAACCTTTTCCGAGACTATGCTTTCAAGTACGGTGTCGGTGACTGCTTGTTTGATTCCTTTGCAGTACTGCTTCATTTCCGATACACATCACTTGAACTTAGAAGCGGTGCCATTGAACACTTCCAGGCTTTGCTCTCTGCCTCCAATCCTGCAGCATTAGCTTCTCTACAGTTAGAACTAGATCCTGAAAGCCTTTTTCTTATGCACGGTGTTCATAGCTGGGAAACATACTTGCATCGCATGAAACTGTCTGCAGTGTACTCGCCCGAAGCTACTGAACAAGGCCTATGGGGCGACGTCTTCTGCATAAAATGGCTTTCCAAATGGCTGAACTTGCCAATATGGGTTTGGTCTGCAACAAGAGGCAGAAATTATCTCCAATTCATCCCAAATAGCCAGATACTACCATATTGTATTCTTTTCCATGATTCCAACCCTCTTAGTGGCCATTATGAACCCTTATTCGGAAAAAAATGCACCTTGCCCTGAACCAACAAACAATGCTCATCTAATGTCCCGTCAAAATTCTGTAGAAATGCTTTGGAGCAGTTTATCTAATCAACTACAACAACTATGCCTTGTTAGGCTAGAGACAAATGACAATATCAATGTTGATAGCCTTTTCAGTTGTTTTTGCCGCATTCGCAACAATGAATTTGACCCTCGCTGCCTGCGCAGATATGCTGCTCAGGCTTTTTGTAGTTCTATTCTTCGACAAGATCATACAACTCTTCACTTCCTCCATACCTGGCTTCATCAGAACCCCATAACAAACATACCGCACATTGGCACATGGCAAGGCCTTGTGATAAACATAGCCACTTTCCATGACCACAACAATATACACACAGACGACTTCATTATTCATTGGTTATGCCTACTTTTTAAAATAAATATTCAATTGTGGGACTCGCATCCTTTCCAAGTTTGTAACATTTATTCTGGCAATGCACAACTTGGAAAAGCATATAATCTCATCCGATTTTCGCTTCCCGAAGCAAGTTTCCACTACGAACTATTGGCTACAAACCCTCGCTATGTTCCAATACTTGGTGCCATTTATACATCAGAATATACAACTGTCCACATGCATACAGAAACTCAAAGCATAACTTCGCACACAAATGTGCAAACCGCTATGCAGAATCGGAACAAGAAATCGTCAAGAAAATCGCTTCACTCGATAAAGAAAGATATACGCAAGCAGACACATAACAAAGTTGTACCAGATCCCAATGTTATACATTCCCTGCTACTCAAAGGCAATTCATGTGCCAATTTATTCAATGCCAAAACACCTCTTATGCCCACATCACTTAAGACTGCAACAGATGGCATTGTCTCCTCTGGAACAGTCGAGCGAAAAGCAAAAGACTCTTCGCAGCTGTAAATGCCATCCGCCATAAAACAATGCACCCCGGCAATACTGGAATTGTCCCTGCGCAAGCTAAAAATGGTTATGCGTAAACATGCACAACAAACGGGCAACTCTGCACAATTAATTGCCCGTTTTCATGCCTAAACAAATGACACACCAATCCATACATGCGCTATTTGTAAACAACTCCACTTCAAGCACAATCTGACATATTTTACAAATTCAACTAAAAAAACATATGCTCAATTGGCATCAACAAAAACAATGCCAGAGTCCAATACAATTTGTCGACCATGTTCAACAAGCTTGTTGAATGCCAAGTTGCCAAGATTAGCATGCCCTTAGCAAATTGAACTGATTCCAATGCTACCAGCTGTGGCAATGCTTTCCGAACTTGAAGAGAGACTCGTGTCTTTGCGACTTGCATTTGGTCAAATACGATGCCAAAGCCATAAACGTCCCCAATACACGTTAAAGGGAGCAATAATAAATGTTCCAACAAATATTGACAAAATCCAACAAGCATTGCCAAGATACCCAGAAGAAACAAAAACAATTGTTGTTGCACTTAAACGACGCCTTGAATACACAAAAGCATATCATTCAGGTAATGTGCGCCCCATAATCATTATGGCAGCTCTTAAACGATTATGTGCAACAACATTATATCTTATGCATAAAATCAAACTAAACCATGATTGGGATCAAACACTGTCTACAACAGTTGACTTTGAAACAATTAACAATGAAGAACATGAACATATCTCCCCCGAAAACAGCTCATCTGATGATGACATCGAAAATGACAATGCACATGACACACTAATTCATGGTTTCACTGACTCCTCCACTATCCACTACCTTAAAGACAAGATCATAAATGTTGCTCCTGCAGAAGGCTTTACACCATTGGGTATTTTCCAAGACAAGTTCTCAGAAGAGATGAATTTCCCAACTTTGTTTTTTGGGCAACCTCGAAATGAAACAACAACAAAAACAATCGCATATCAAAAAATAGCACAATGGGAGTTAATGCACTCAGATCGTAGATTTTCTTATCACATAACAAATATATTTTTCAAAGCGTTAAAAATACTAATTGACCAAGTCAATCGATCAATATGGCTTAGAATCAGAAAGGGCCAATTAAAAGGTCGAACACTATTTGCCAAAGACGTTAAATATAAACCGAACCTAGAAAACATCTTGAGATCTAACATTGGATACATCGATTTAAAAAAATACGCAATTCCCGGACTACATGCAACAAACAAGGAAAAACCTTTTTGCAATGATTCGACAACTTGGCCCGCCTACTTTCTTTTTGCAACATTCTCAAGTGTTGAGCATTATTGGCAGCCACTAATCAAGCCCTCAATAATTTATACACCCAATATCGAACAATGTCCCTTTACAAAAGCCAACACGTTCGATTGCAACAACTCTAACTTTCTTGTTAAAAGCGATCCCGTTACATGCACACGTTACTTATAAACATAGATTGTATGCATTAAGACAATTACTTTGCAAGACAAATCCTTCTTTGGCCATATAGAAGATTTCTTTTGGGTCATGGAATGCCAAAATAGGGGAAATGCTCATAGCCATTGGGCCGATTTGGACAAAAATGCACTTTGGTCTTTGGAAACGATGCCAACAACATTATAGAGTCCTACGTTGACCAATACATTACATGTGACACTAGCTCATTCCCTCAACATATCGCTCAATTGCAATGCCATCACCACACACAAAGCTGCAGAAAAAAACAATCCAAGTGCAGATACAATTTCCCCCAGCCTCCAATGGCTTGTACAAAAATACTTGAACCTGTAGAGCAACCGACAGAATCTGCTATTGCAATTGCACATTCGATTTTCTTTGTTCTCGAGAGCAAACGATACGATACTTGCATAACACATGAAATGTTCCTCCATGAACTAGGTCTTGACGAAATAACATACATACAAGCAATACAATCAACACTCAAACAACCAACATTGCTGCTCAAAAGAAAACCAGCTCAGGCATGGAATAATAGCTTCTCTAAGAAAATGCCAATGGTTTGGCAAGAAAATACCGATGCTCAGTATGTGCTGAACGCTTATGCAGCAGCAGCATATTGCTGCTCCTACATGACCAAGATTGATCGAACAATGACAAAAGCATTTGCCAGAATTCGTGTTGAGCACCAAAAGATGCACCTAGATGCTATTCAAATGATAAGAAGCCTAGGAAATGCAATGCTAAATACCCACCAAATGTCTGCACAACAAGAAGTCCACATAGTTCTTTCTATCCCTTTAAACAATACATCACGAAAATGTGTTTTCATAAACACTTCAAATCCCGAAGAGCGCACTTTCATTCTAAAACCTCCAACTGTACTTCAGCAAGAACCAGATGAATCAACAAACATCATGTGCCACTCTATCATAGACCACTACATAGCACGACCTCATTCTTTGCATTCCATTTGCTTAGCTGACTTTGTTTCCATTCACAATGGCAGCAAAAATAAAAAACCTCGAACCAAGCCACTCATCATCAGATCTGTCAACTATAGCAAATATCTTGACATAGACAACTATTGCCGTGAAAAGCTTTTGCTTTACATCCCTTTTACAGAAAATGAACACAGCCTAAAAAACAAATTTGCAACTTGGAAAGATGCATATGCATTTCACAAACACACTATCCATTCCAATGAATCCAAATACCGCTACACTACTAACAACAAATGGGGTGACATGGACACAACAATTCACGATGTGCAATTGTCTCTTGAATCCTCTGAGAAAATGACAAACATAACTACACATGAACAACCCCCTTTGAAGACTATGACATACAACATGATTTACCTTTTCACAATCGACATCAACATTCAGACATTGCAAAGAAACAATTTCAACTAGCAAAACACCCTACCATCCAAGACAACAGAACATATTTCAAACAAATGCAACTTCTAAATAAGAAACAACAAACCATTTTGAAAGACATCTGCTTTTAGAAAAATAAAGACCCATCAATTCCTATCTACCTTTTTCTCACAGGAGGTGTTGGAACAGGTAAAACATTTGTTGCAAAATTGATATTTGAAACATTGGCTCGTATTTATGATAGCTCCATGCATAGTGACCCCTTGAAAATCAAAGGCTTGATCTTGGCATTCACGGGAAAAGCTGCTTACAATGCCAGTGGAATAACACTCCATTCTGCTTTCCTCTTGCCTTTCAATCGATCTGAACTACGCCCACTAAGCAATGAATGATTGGATTGCTTGGCAAAGCACTACCAACAATTACAACTTGCTCTAATAGATGAAATATCCTTAGTTGGAGGTCAACTTCTATACTTCACGAGACAAAGGATCACACAAATAAAACACATGCCCACAACTTGGTTTGGAGGGATTGACATGATCTTCTCATGGAGACTTCTACTAAGCACAACCAATCGACTGTCTTGTGTTTAAAAACCCCAAAATTTCTAGAGAATTGATTGCCTACGACTTCGGAATACGCATGTCAAAATATATGAATTGATCAAACAATGCATCGAAAGATGTTGCCTTTGTCTCGTCCCCGAATGACTTCGTATTGACAACATTTAGACTCGACCTTGCATACCTCAACCATACTTGTGCATCAACTTTCTTCATAAACATAAAACAGTGCGTTGAACCTCCTCATTTGTTGTTGTTTCTTTTTTGCTGCTCCGTGTGGGCACTCGTATGGAAAATTTGTTGAAAACTCTCTTTCTTGGCATGGGATTTGACCTCAACATGCATGGGCACTGCTTTTTCCTTTCTCCTTGTTTAGGCATTGAAAATGCTACATCCAATCAAAGCAAAACAACAACAATAAATAAAATAAAAATCTTTTTCCTTCTTAGGCGTTGAAGATCTCTAGACTGCCCCTACATGGATTTTGGCCTGCGTTTGCTTTTTCCTGAGTGGGACAACATGCATGGGATCTCATAATTATTTCTTCATTCCTTGGGAGGCACTGCTGAAACTTTCAAGGTTGCCTGGCTCTAGCTAATGCCCGTGCTAGGTTTCCGTGTGAAATCCAGATAATGTCTGTAGAACAAACTTTTCCTCCTCCACACTGGATATCTGCAATATCTCCTTCTTTCCAATATCATATGCTCCTGCAATCTCTTGTAACTGTCTCCTTATCAATCTTTGGATGATAGAAGAAAAATTAAATTTGTCTACGGGAATGGAAGGAAAGAAAAATTCCCCCCGACACTTGCTCACGACAGTTACGACAATTAATAAAAAGAAGAAAAGTTCTCCCAAGTTTGTCGAACAACTTCCATCCAATATTAAAATTAATATTTATTAATTAAAAACCCTAAAATTTAATAAATATTAATTTTATTAAATAACAGGGTAAATATTAATTAAATATTAATTAAAATAATCAAAATACGGTTTGTGGTGTAGCGGGAGAAGGGCTTATTAAAAATGAATGAAACGAAAACCAGAATGACCGTGAGAATAAGACGATTGCAATGGAGGAGAAAAATCTCGCAAGATAACACTTTTGAATTTTTTTATTTTAAAATTTTCACATTTACTAATTTTGCGAAGTCAAAATTAGCTGATAATAGGTTATCACACCAAATGTACAAACAATATATCGATCTATGGATACATGCAAATAAAAGCGAATATTCTACCGTAAGAAATATATAAAACAAAAGACATAAATCAACACTAGAATTAACGTGGTTCACCCAATGTGGGCTACGCTACCAAGAAACAAGCCAATCTATTATCCAAAGCTTTGACAAGATATACAATGAATATTTACAATCTTCCACACCTCTCAGATGTACAATACTTTATTTCCTCAAGATTTTGCTTCATCACCAAGAATTCTCTCTCTCACCAAATTTTGCAAGTTCTTTCTAATTCTTTTAATCTCTTACTTCGAACCGTAGCTTTATGCTTAAATAGTCATTTATAGACTTAGGGCAATTAGCCATGCAATTACAATCAATAGATATACTTTAATGCTAAAAAAATATCTAATTCCCGAGATTTAATTAAAACATCCTCGCATAGGTAATCGATGTTGGTTAGCCCTAATCGATGCTAGTTCCTTTCTTGCTTGGCCGATGCCAGCCTGGTGACCGATGCCGGTTACCCCATAACCGATGACTTGTATTTTCCAACAAGTTTCCATTGCATGCTAAACTAAATTAATTGAGCTCCATAACTCAAAAATCTACCACTTAGAGATTAAGTACTGCACCATACATGTACAACATCATTCTTGGATCCTTCCTTAGCTTTGTTTCTTCCTCTTCAAGTCGCAAACTCAAAAACCAACAAGCTAAGTGTAACTCCAACTTCTTCTTTGCTAATGGCTTCATTAGCATGTTCACAAGGTTCTTGCTCATATGAATCTTTTCCGATTCAATTGTCCATCCTCCAATACCTGCCGTATGAAATGATACCTCAACTGAATGTGTTTCGTTCTTGAATGAAACGTTGAGTTCTTTTCCAAATGAATTGCTCTCTGATGACACTAAACAATTTACAATCACCTTGCTTCTTTCCCAACTCTTCCATGAACCTACTCATCCATATCATCTTCTTGCTAACCTTTGTAGTGCAACATGCTCTACCTCTGCATTAGACAAAGCCACAACCTTCGACAATCTTGAAGTCTAGCTAACCGTCATCCCACCTACCGTGAAAATATATCCAAAGAGTGCTTCTCCTATCATTCAAATCTCCACCATATCTCAATCAACATAGCCACGTAAAGAAATATCTAAACCTCCATAAAGCATAACTACATGCTAGATGTCCCTTTGAAATACTTGAGTATCCATTAGATCGCTTTCCAATGCTCTTTACCCGGATTGGCCATATATCTACTCACCACTCCCACCGCTCGTAATGTCCGGTCTGTACAAACCATAGTATACATGATACTCCCAACTCATTGAAGCATATGGCACTCGTGTCACATATTTGACCTCCTCATGTTATGATAGACACTAATCTTTGCTTAATTTGAAGTGTCCAACCATATATGTGCTAACAGTTTTGCATTCTCATATTGAACATTTCTAACACCTTGTAGATATAAATCCTCCTAAGACAAATACAATTTCTCATTTTTCCCGTCTCTCGTGTATTTACATGTCAAGGATTCTTTTTGTAGCTCCTAAATCCTTCATATAAAATGTGTGAGCTAGCTTTCTCTTAAGCTCACCAATGTCCCGCATAAAAATCCTACAATAAGCATATCATCCACATACAAAAAAAAATAATATAGCTCCCATTTTCAAGCTTCTTGAAATAAACACAATGGTCGATTCACATCTCAAGTAACCATTCTCTCGCATAAAAATATCAAACCTCATGCACCATTGCCTTGGAGCTTGTTTAAGCCCATATAGACTCTTTTTCAATGTGCACACTAATTTCTCCTTACCCTTGACTTCATACCCAAGCGGGTCATTGCATATATAAATCTCTTCATCCAAATCACCATGAAGGAAATCCGTCTTCACATCTAGTTGCTCTAAATGCAAATCATCTACGGCAACTAAACTCAATACAAGATTTAATAGAAGTCATCTTAACAACATGAGAAAATATTTTATAAAATTCAATACCTAATTTCTGCAAATCCCTTTACTACAAGTCTTGCCTTGTATCTTTTATGTCCACCCTCTTCTTCCTTGATCCTATAAACTCATTTTTTCTGCAATGTTCTCTTACCTTCGATAACTTAACCAAATCCCAAGTTTGGTTCTGTTCCAAGGACTCCATTTCCTCATCGATGCAATGCTCCTACTAGATGTGAGTCTTATCCTCGCATTGCATTCTTCAAAGCTCTCTCGGTTCACCATTATCAGTGAATGATAAATAAAATAGAGAAGGTGTAAATATTTTTGTAGGTTTACTTACCCTTTGTGACGTTCTCACAGAGCTTGGGGTACCGAGAGTCTCGATATGGGCCTCCTGGACATTCCTATCCAAATCTAATAATGACCACCATCACACCTCTAACCGAGGCCGGTTTGGATCTTTTTATAGAATCGACATCGGTTCATCCGACCAGATCGGGCCAGAGGTCAACCGACACCGGTTATTGTGTAACCCTGTCGGTAATTCTTTTAAATCCAAGAGTTTATTTTCATTCACAAACTTCTCAACCGGTTCATCCTTGGGTACCAAAATTTGATCCTTGTACATTATCTTTTCATTCCATTCAACATCACGACTCCTAATAATTTTAGAATTCTCTAAATCCCAAAAACAAACCGAAATCACCAGATCCATAACCAATGAAAGTGCATCTCTTGGATTTTGCATCCAACTTTTTCCTATTTTCCTTATCAACATGCACAAAAGATTATGAACCAAAAACTTTAAGAAAATAAAGATCTACCTCTTTTCCACCAAGCTTCCTCTGGTATTCCTCCATCTAGTGAACTTGAAGGCCCACATGGTTAATCAAATAAATCGTTGTATCAACTGCTTTTACCCAAAAATGTAAGGGCAATCTAAAATGTATCCTCATACTTCTAGCACATTCCATGATTGTCCTGTTCATTCTTTCTACAACACCATTCTCCTGTGGTGTTCTTGGAACCGTTCTTTCTCTACGTATCCCATTCACTAAACAATAATCATTGAAAGCCTTGCTACAATATTCACCACCATTGTCAGATCTAAGGCACTTTAACTTAGAATTTTATTTATTCTCAATAAGGGCTTTCCATCTCTTAAAAGTCTCAAAAACATTAGATTTATGTTTAATACAATAAACCCATACCTTTCTTGTAGCATCATGAATGAAAGTAATATAATACTGGGATCCTCCATGAGAAGCTACCTGAGCTTGTCCCCACACATATGGGTGTACAAGCTCTAATTTTTGCTCCTTCTTAGTTGCCCCAACTTTAAGAAATCTCACTCTTTTTTACTTTCCAAAGATACAATGCTCACAAAAATCAAGATCTAAATATTTCAAATATGATAACTTACCCTTAGCCTTTAAGATATGCATTCCTTTTTAACTCATATGGCCCAACCGGTTATGCCACATGTATGCATATGAATCTGAAGTAGATAATGTAGAAAAAGAATCAGTAATACATGTAGATAAATATAACGTTCCTACCTTCTTACATCTTGCCACAACAAAAGCACCCTTGGTGACTTTCCAAGAGTCTCCTGTAAAAGTAACCATGCAACCAGATTCACCTAGTTGCCATACGAAATAAGATTTCTCTTGAGGCTTGGCACTGCTCACATCTTTCAATACCCATGTATTTTCATTTTGCAATTTTAGATGAACTTCCCCTTTACCAAGTAATACTGCAAGGTTCATCATCACCCAAATAAACATGCCCAAAATTACCTTGACATAATTTCTGAAATAACCCTTATTAGGGGTTGCATGGAAAGAAGCTCTTGAATCTAAAACCCATGATTCAATTCTATTATCTAAAGAAATAATAAGAGCATCTTGCATTACCTCTGATGTAGCAAGATTTACTTCTTTACCTTTGTCTAGTTGTTGGTTCTCTTTATCCTTTGACCAACAATATTTCTTTGCATGTCCTTTCTTTCCACATTTCCAACAAGTAATTCCCTTACTTCTGGATTTAGATTTGTTATCCCTTGACTTTGATTTCCCATTACTCTTACTCTTGGATCTCTCCTTCTGCTTGCCCTTGCTTTCTACATTCAAAGCATTTCTAGATGATGATTCCTCTGTACTCTTCCTGCAAATTTCTTCATTCAAGATTATACTAACCACATCATCAAACTTCAAAACATTATTAGCATATGTTGTATTACTAATAGCCATTACCAAGTTATCCCAACTATCGACAAAGAACATAAGAATAAAAGTGCTTTTACTTCATTATCAAATGGTATTTCAACCGATTTTAATTGATTTACAATAGATCGAAATCATTCAAATGACTAGATGCAGATCCACCTTCATGCATCTTAGAACTAAATAGTTTCTTCATCAAATAAAATTTATTTGAAGCACTAGGTTTTTCATATAAATTAGCAAGAGATTTCATTAACTCTACCGTAGAAGTCACTTATGTAATATTGGAAGCCACGGATGCTATCAGGCTCAATCTTATAGATCCTAAAGCCTTTTGTTAAGAATATTCCATTCTTCATTAGTCATCTTCGTAGGTCTAGACTTCTCATCCAACGGTAAATACAAATCTCTTTGATACAGATAATCCTCAATCCACATCTTCCATAATTGATAATTTCAGCCGTCAAATTTCTCTACCTTGTATTTGTTTTCTTCTACCATTACTTGTAGCTCCCACTCAAACAAAAAAACCCTCAAACAAAGCTATGATTCTAGTTTTTGGGGTTAGCACACACTTGGTTGTCAGCATGATAATATATCATATCTAAGCATACATGCAAATAAAAATGAATATTTTACTAGAAATATACAAAACAAAAGACATAAATCAACACCAGAGTGTGGGCTACGTCCACCAAGAAACAAGCCAATCTATTATCCAAAGCTTTGATAAGATATACAATGAAGATTTACAATCTTCCACACCTCTCAGATGTACAATACTTTCTTTCCTCAAGCTTTTGCTTCATCACCAAGAATTCTCTCTCTCACCAACTTTTGTAAGTTCTTTCTAATTCTTGTTAATCTCTTACTTCTAAACCCTAGCTTTATGCTTATATAGTCGTTTATAGACTTAGGGCACTTAGCCATGCAATTACAATCAATATATATACTTTAATGTTAAAAATAGATCTAATTCCCGAGAGTTAATTAAAACATCCTCACACAAGTAACCGATGCCGGTTCCTTCCTTTCCCGACCGATTCGGTCTTGGGTGATCGATTCCAGCTTACCCCTAACCAATGACGCTTGTATATTCCAACAAGTTTCCATTGCATGCTAAATCAAGTAATTGAGCTCCGTAACTCAACATGACCAATCTACAAACCCCATATATATGTTTTACAGGACATGGTGTCCTTAGAATTTCGGGAAGTAATTATAGGCTTAGAGAATCTATATAGATTATAGGGAGCTTAATAAATCCACCAAGAAATATTAATTTCCCTTGCCCTTTATAGATCGTGTTCTGACAATTTGACAGTAAGAAATACTTCTCCTTCTTGGATGGGTTTAGTGGATGCAACTAAATTAGTATAACACATGTTGATCAAGATAAGACCACTTTCACTTGTCACTAGGGTACTGATACGGATGAAAAAATACATGCAACCTTCAACCGCACTTGAACCTCGAGGTCGTGCAGAGTAGCTTATGTTTGAATGTGCGTGGTTAACTATAGGAGGATCACCGACTAAGATCTCGTAGTGTAATCTCTTGGTAGTTGAATTGGCAAAGAGGAGATTTAGAGGCTATGAACTTGCGGCAGTAAATTCTCTATGGTTTTCCTAACTTAGATCTAAGTGTTGATCTAGTTTGAAGTGTCCAAATTAACTAAGATGAAACTAACAATATATGCTATCACTTTGAAAGGAAACTAATCTAAACAAATCACAAAACTGAAATATTACAATCACAAACAACAATTTACTTCTATTCTAAATAATAAAATCTACTTCTACACTAAAACTAAACAAGCGAGGTAACCCGGTATGGTTATTCACTTGTGTTGAGTGTATTGAAACTAAACTAAATTAAAACAAGAACTTTTCCAAGTGATTTACGATATGTAGACAACCTCCTACAGATATTCTCTCCTTCGATCCACAGGGATAGGAAGAAGGGGATCCGTCATCGGGGGTTGCTATGAAAGATTCAAACCCTCTTGGAAATTAACTAATTACTTGCAAATGAAAGGAAATTGATTTCTACTCTATTTGATATGATGTAATAATGATAAATTGTAAGAATGAAGGAAATCAAACAAAAATCCAACCTAGAATTCACATAACAGAGGTAAATCCAGGTTGTGTAGTAATTTGTCCCCTCATTTTTTCCTTTCTTTCTCTCGTGTGTCCATATGATTCCAATGGATTGAGAATGCAAGAACAACAACAAGAGGATGGCGCTTGAGAAATGACACTTAAAGGCATCTGATATAATGCAAGTAGAAGAGAGATAACACAAGAGATCTAAGATTGGCTATGAAGTTCCTAGCAATATTGTGGCAACAATACAATGCAAGATACACAAAAGTTCTCAACCCTTTTGCTTGATTACAAGCATGGAATATATAGGAATAGAGGATGGGATGTGCCTTCATGCACAAGGCAAGAAGGCAGTTCCTAACCAATTAAATCTATTTTAAAATAGAAGGAGGAAGGAGAACAAAGCAATCAAAGCTAATTTTTATCCGCTCACGGATGCATGCAAAAAGTGAAGTTAAGTGAACTCACAGCATGTTAAAACAAGCGTGAAGAATTTTTGAAAAGCGGGCGGGGTTGCCACCTCGCGGCGGGTGGCGGTTTCAAGACCACCGCCTGTATTGGGTGGTGGTCCCGCACTACAGCCAAGACTTACGCAGAAGAGGCAGAAGCCGGGAAAAGTGGCTTCAAGGCTAAGTAAAGATGTCTAGGTGAAAAATATACACTGTGAATGGAAATTGGAGCTTGAACACGTTCTTGAAAGGACCTGAATCATCATTGGGGACTTTTGTAACCTTTTTCTAGCAATGTAGCACATGTAATTTTGGGTGTGTATAGGTACATTTGCACACAAATTTCTACTATTTGGACTTTGTAATGCACTCCGCCACCTTTCAAAGAGCAGCTTTTAGCTACTTTAATAGACCTTACCAATGTTTGTGTTGAAGTTTATATGGATGATTTCACTATCCATGGGTCTACCTTTGAGGAGTCTTTGAGAAATCTTGAAAAAATGTTAGCAAGATGTGAGCAACACCAACTCTCCTTAAGTCATGAAAATTCTTGATAATGGTTGATCAAGGGGTTGTTTTGGGTCATCATATCTCTGCTTAGGGGTATCCAAGTTGATCCTAAAAAGATAGAAGTCATTAGTAAGTTGCCTACACCAAAAAATAAAACATACATAAAAATTTTCCTTAGAAATGCAGGTTATTACAAATGGTTCATGAAAGATTTTAGTAAGATTGTTGCACCAATGTTCTCTCTACTGACAAAATATTATGTTTTTGAATGGACTCCTCAATGTCAACAAACTTTGAAGTTATAAAGGATAAATTGACCACTTCCACAGTCTTGAGAGGACTCAATTGGTGTCACCTTTTCATATACACATCGATGCTTCCAACAATGCAATGGGAGTTGTTCTTGGACATAAATATGAGTAAGAACAAATGTATGCCATTTATTTCATCAGCAAAAACTTGACCCCTATGGAGAGAAACTGCACCACTATAGAAAAGGAATTTGTAGATGTTGTTTACTCTTTAAACAAATTCAGACACTACATTATTGGTTATAAGATTTTTGTGTATACAGACCATTCCTCCATAAGATACTTAATGAACAAACACTAGTAGGGCGAAAAATTATCGTGTGGTTGCTTTTTTGCAAGATTATAAGTTGACCATAATTGATAAGCCTAGAAAGTCTAATGTTGTTGTTGACTTTATTTCAAGATTAAATGTTTTAGGAGAAGGTGAGGCGCTTCAAGATCACTTCCCGTGATGAGAACTTGTTTGTAATATTAAAATGTCCTCCATGGTTTTCTAACCTTGCAAATTATCTAACTATAGGGAAGTTTCCAACTTATTTCAAAGAGTAAAGAAAGAAAAAGATTAGTCAAAAACAATGCTACATATAATTGGTGCAATAGAATTTTGTTTAAATGTTGTTCTGACGTGATTCTTTGCATGTTTGTTCAAGAAATGAAGTATATGACATACCGAGAGCATGTCATGATGAATCGAGGAGGGCACTACTCGCTAAAGAGGGAAATTCATAAGGTCCTTAGAGCTGGGTACTATTGGCCCTCTCTCGACAAAGTTTTCAAGAAATATGTATGGCGATGTGATGCATGTCAAAGAATGGGGAAGCCTATCATGTCTTCAGAAATGCCCCTCAATACCCGACTAGTCTTAGGACCATTTGAGAAATGGTGGACTGATTTCGCTGGAACTATAGACCCCCCATCTTATGGAAAAAAGAACTTGTTAGTGTGCATCTAATATGTTACCAAATGGGTCAAGGTTTAAGCACCGACGTCTCACAATGAAGAATTTGTAGATTCATTTCTATACCATAAGATCATGCTAAGGTTTAGAGCTCCTAGAGCCATAGTATTTGATCAAGGACCTTAGTTCGTGTCCAACATGATTGAGGCCTTTTTGAAGATTTACCAGATCAAGCATAGGAAATCATCACCATACCACCCCCAATCCAATGGGTAGGTGGAAGTCACAAACAAAGAACTGGAAAACATCTTGACTAAAGAATTGGGTGCCAAGAATGCCTGAAGCAATCTGGGCATACAACACAACTTGGAAAACCACCACTAGTTTCTCCCCATATGAACTAGTATATGGAAAGAATCCATTTCTCCTAGTGGAATTTGAATTGCAGACCTAGAGAACATCGCTTGAATATAAGAATTGATTTAGATGAAGCTCAACAAGATAGGGTGATGCAGTTGAATGAACTAGATGAGATGTAGATGGAAGCACAACAACAAGATGATATCCTTCAACATCATAGGAAGGTCTGACATGATTCTCATATCAAGCCAAAAGATTCAGAGAAGGAGACCGGCCTCCGCTATTTGACTCAAAATACCAACACTTCAAAGGGAAACGAGGACAAGATAGTTAGGACCTTACCAAATTGAAAGATATGATAATGGATCTGTGAGATTGTTTCCAATTGATGGTGATAGAAGAACTTTGTTAGTGAATGACCATAGATTGAGGTTGTATCAACAACCCCAGGATAAAGAAACCTTCACTAAGGACATGTTGTTGTGTGAGGAATTTGATTTAGTGGAAGACATCAACTCTTCCATTCTACAAGTAGTTTGTTAGAAATATTCAAATAAAGGAAGAAGACCATAATTTTGTTATAGTATTCTCCCCTATATCTAAAAAACAAAAATATATTTTCTTGTATGCATACAAATAAAGGCTAGAAGTGTAAATTATCAAAATGTATATTAACCGTAATTAATTTTCGAACGTAGGAGGTGGAGCGCCAACGGTCAAAAGGATGTTGAGCTAGTAAGGTGACGTGTATTTACTTTTTGCCAAAGGTATTAACTATATTTGAACTTCCCAATGCACTTGATTAAAAACAAAAATAATCTAAATGAGGAATTGAGAGATAAGAGGTAATGATGAATGAATAAAGGCATGGTTTCACTCTTTTCAAAGGATGACATATGGCACAAGTGACAAGGATAAAAGTGTCAAAACCATGTGAATGAATTAAAAGCTCGCCATGTTCAACAATCACATTAGTCATCTCCATCGTCATTCTATGCCACCATGATGCTATTATAAATTCATGGGCGCTGATTTCAAGCTACCGACATTATACAAAGCTAATCCACCTCTTTTAAGAAGTCATTGCCATTGTTCTAAAATCTACCTCCTCACTCCCTTTTCCGTTCCTATTGCAAACCAACCTATTCGATGGGGAAGAAGAAGAAGTCAGAGCTAGAATTTTCAGAACCACTGTTGAAGAATGTCGTCATCTCTCAAGTCTTTCATGACACAGGTGGTTGAATTTCAGTAAAAAATTTGAAGGGTTTGATGAAGATTTGATCAAGAGTTTTTCTCGAATTTTGAAGTAACTTGTTCTAGCGTAGGAAGGAAAAGGTTTGAGATAGATAGCCAAATTGTTAGCACAATCTCTGGTCTTCAAGATTTTTGACTCATGGTTGTCACCAAATCCCCCCTCAAATATCTTAAATCCCTTTTTCATAAGGAGGGGGAACTTCTTCCTGTGATAATACTTAATCCCGGGGGATCTAGAAGGGTATTAAAAGAGAAAGCTTTCCAGACATTGGAAGGAGGTAGCTTCTTAGGTAAATAGGTATTTCATCTGTGACGGACACCAATCAACATTAGGAGGAGATACCTGAATATTTTGACCCATTTGAAGAAAGGGCGGGAAAACCCGCACTCATAGTTAATCTCCCAAATAACTAGCAAATGTCATCATAAAAGTGGGTTAGAAGTATAAAAATGGAGGTGGTGATGTTGCAATTAAGCACCCGTGGTGTATTTAGTTTATTTGTGTGCACCAGGCCTTGAGGAAATCTAAGAGGAAAGTAGAAAAGATGATTGTAGGAGAAATTTCTAGGAAGAAGAGGATTAAGAGGACTCTTATGCCAATTTCTGCCGAACCAACCCACAGCTCTCAGCCCAAGATTCAATTTGTTCCTCAGTCTACTCCTGAGTTCATTTAAGATTCTATAGATGAAGCCAAGTGCCCCCCTGAGCCTAGAAATTTGAGGAAAAAGGCTATCATGACAACCCTTCCTGAAGAACAAAGCCATGTTGTTGAGGCACCAAAACTCGTTTGGAAGCTCCAGAAAATATGCCCACAACTCAAAATCCAGACGGTAGCTACGGAAACTACTGCATAAGGAATTAGACATGAGGAATCACAAAGATATGCTCTTCTTCATAATGATGAGGTTTTGAGGCAACACCAAGAGGAAATTGCTGCTCTAAAAGAAAAACTGAGAGGTATGGAAGCAACTCATTTGTCTCTTCAAAATGAGTTTGTGAAAAAGAATAAAAAAAATATAGAGAAATAGATGTTTTGAGAATGGAAGTTACTAGTTTAAAGAGATAGAAAGATATTGGTTTGAAAGCATGGGATGATTTATCATCTCATTGGACTCAACTCTCTCTTAAAAACAAAGAGCTGGTAGAATAAAATAAAAAAATCAAGGAAGAGGCTGAATCCAGCTCTAATGTAAAGACAAAATTGGAAACAATTATTAAGTCTGCTTGTCCTTTAGCTTGTAAACTCTTTGCTTGCAGAAAACTATCTTCAATATATAGTCTATTTTTTCAAGAGCAATTTTATTCATGGAAGTTGCATAGAACTTTTTGTGGAGAGCCTCATGAGGCTCCTGATGAAAAAATCTTTTTACATATTTATTAGAGTTTTACTCCAGAGGTACAAAACTTATTGTGTGAATTCTATCTCCATAACATCTTGGTTCCAAATGTTCCTAATTTTTTCATAAATCACAAGAGGAAAATTTCAATTAAAAGCTTTTCACTCATTGTTAAGAAATCGATTGTGTGGGAAGAACAAACTAATATATTTACACAATAAGCAAAAATGTTGGTTTTTACATTTAACCCCAACATCATAATGATGTTTCGATGAAGAAAGATTTTAGGTCTTTGTATTACCAACCCAAAATTGGTAAACACACCTCTGAGATCTTGGAAAAATGTGTCCAAGAGTTTGAAGCTTACTATCAGAAAAACTTTGGCCAAAGCTATGATAGCTTTGACAAAATAGGGGAAACCTTGAATCTGCCACTAAAGAGAAGAGAATTGATTTCTCCTTAGAATCTCAACTGGAGCATGAGTAGGGGAGATGCACTTGTGGAAATTATTCAAAATTAGTAGAAAAAGAGAACAATGAATATAATGATGAATGGGTTGGGATGTAGGTTAGGCCTCCTCTGGTTCTCAGCCTAATGACTACTTGGAAAAATAATGCTCCTCAATCAAATGAAAGTTTTAAGGCATGGGCAGGAATTATGGTTGAAAACAAAGGGTGCAAGGGCACCAAGAAACAATATGTAGATCAATTTAAGGAGTGTGATATGGAAAAGGTTTGAGCAGATATCAAGTGGAAGATAGTTTACAAAAGGTAAAGTGCGGGGAGATGATGAGTCCATAAACCACCTCATCATAACATCTATATAACTATAAAATTTACTCCAAAAACACTAATCAATGCCCTAGAATGTTCTAAATAGTTATATCTAAAGTAGAAAGTAATGCATTTCCCCTTATTCTATCTTAAACAAATTAATGACCAATGAAAATCCCACTAACTACTTTGTTGAGTAATTTGGTGACATATGCAAGATGATGAGGCACATTCTCTCGTCATTTTGAACAATTACAATCAAAGGAGATCGAGTCTATAGTCACTGCGCCATTTTGAAGACTAAACCATAACAAGCTACAAACTAGGACCCCTATTTCCAATACAGTTGTGGGGCGTTATGGGACTTTTATGAATTTCTAATAGGTTGCCTATAGCTTTGGCATGTGTTGTAACCAACCGTGTCTATAAAACACCTTCTCGTGATTGTTTCTTAGTTAGTTCTTTTTAGTATTACAACATATAATAGATAGAAGTTATTTTCAGTTGCTCTCTGAAGTATGTAACAAACTCATTTTTGATCAATACAATACATGATATTTTGAGGATACGTTTGTGTTAAGAGTTTCGATCCCAAGTAGAGAAAAGGCCCACTTGACTAAAGAGATTAGAGGATTGGTAATTCATGCAAAATCTTTACATTTAATAAGTTATAGTTTTAATACCTTGACTTGGTGATTATCTAAATAGAATCTTATATCTCTTTATTTCAAGTTGATTTTCCTTTACTTGTCACTTCCTTTAAACAAGCATTTCACTTGAGAAAAGTATTTCCTTTAACAATATTTCATTTAGTAACTTTGTTTTAGTAGAATAGATGCATTTTACATATTGTTTTTCCATTCGATAGTTTATAAGATTTAAATATTCAAGATGGTTTAGACATTTACTCATTTTCAATAGTTAAGTAATATAGAACATGATAATCGATACCAAATGAACCCCTCAAAGAGAGAACCACCATAGTAGTGACTCGAGTTGCATATAAAATTCTCTACATACAACCTTGAACACAACCCTGGTCTATAATGATATCAACACTTGAATAGGTCGATTAAATGATTGGAAGTTACAATGACCCATCAATGCGGTTTGTGGGCTTGTGTAGGTGAACTTCTATTTTGCATATTACGCATCATCGACGATTGTAGTATGAACATAAAGAAATCAATAGGGGATAATTGTGACACCTCACAACATAACAAAAACTAGATCCAAAGGTTTTGCAAGCAATTATAGGTGCCTGATCTGGTCATCTACACCCAAGGACCCCTATCCTGCGCTGGAAGTGCCTTTTTCCAATGTTGTTTGTGAGCTCTAGAATTTACATAGATCGATGTGACTTTGGTTACATATTTTTCAACACTTATCCATGTCCGATCAATTCCAGATTGAGCATAAATAGGCTAAGCCTCTTTATCTATTTATTATGCTTAGGGTTTCATATTTTAAATCTTAGTTTGCTTGTGTCATTTCTGTATTTTATCATTTATACACTAGTTACTCTATAATATTTAGATTTTATTAATTCAAATTAAATAAAATTATTTGGTGAACCCCATCACTCAAGCCCTACCTTTTGATAATGCATCACAATCTATCTCCTTCTTTTGAATTCATGAATTAATCTTCATATCCTTCTTTTACTCCAACCAAAGTTTATGCCATGGCTACCACTACTACTAATTTTATACAAGTTTGTACTCAACATCCTCCTCGCTTTATTACTCCAATGCCTGATCCAACCATCAATGTAGTTACCACTCACCGCACTCATCCCCCTATAGCTCCACATGTCTTTGTACCACCACTTATTACCCCTACAATTCCTCCCACCACCTCTAAGGGTTACGACATCATTAAGAAGCTTAAGAATGGCCCAACACAAATCTCTCTTTACGATTTTTTTATGGTGCACCCGATTATCATCATACACTAGAGGTCGCCCTTCATTCTATTCACATTGAAAGTAATAATTCACTGTTGCCTTTACTCACCTCATTCAATCTCTCAAAAATATACCACGTGTTATATCTTTTAGTGATGAGGATATCCCTCCCTCTCGCATTGCTGACAATCCATTTGCACCTTTGTTTATCACTTACTACTATTAGCGCCATTTTTATTAAGTGTGTACTCATTGACAATGGCTATGCTATAAATCTATGTGCTTTATCCCTCCTCAGAAAATCGACATTACTAATGATTTAATTAATAAATCCTCTCAATTCATTCGTGGCTATGATTCCACTACTCGCACATGCATGGGCACTATCACCTTACCTATACAAGTTGGGCCTAAAATTGTTCCTATTGTATTCTTTGTTATCGATGCCTCATTTCGTTTAATCTCTTACTTGGGTAGACCATGGATTCATGCAATGCATGTTGTTCCCTCTACAATTCATCGGTGTGTTAAATTCCTACATGATGGCTATGAGCATACCATTGTTGCGGACTTAGACCTATTCAAGTTTTTCTTGTTAACTCTGTCACCTCCATGCCTATCCCTCCATCACACCTATTCCGTATCAAAGATATTAATACATATGATGTTGGTCAGTCTAGTGCTTTACATCCTTCTTCTACCTCCACATGTATGTCATCCATTCCTACTCATACTACTGATATCCTATCACCCACCATGTCTACCACCATGTCTACCCCAATCACCAACATTTTTTATCATGCCATGAAATAAGATAACGCTAACACAAATGATTTTGATGATGTGGTCGATGCTGTAAAGGTTAACGATGACACATTGTGTAATCTTAACTTTACTCCACTTGAAATTGATGAATCCTACTTTCAAGATAATTTTTTTGTTATTGTCCCTAGTGAATATCAATTCAAGAAGCCTCCTCCTTCCACTAATGCCATGATACCTTTTCAAGGGACTATACATACATTAGACATTCTAGTGCCTATTATATCTCCCCACACTCATGTTACGCCACATCTTGATCCTTTCACATGCACTCTCTTCATTTGTAACTCTTAATGGCCTTATAGTCCATTCAACCCTATTTACTCTGAGATTGTTTGCACGCATGATGGCTTAGCCTAGCTAGGATTCACACTTGCTGATCTCCTCCCTCCACCTCACTCTCCTCACCTTTATCACAAATGTGTACTCATCATTGTTGCTTATAGACTCCACGTCTTCCATTTATCATTCTTCCTTACACATAATCCTCGCTCCTCTCCACTCACACTTGGGAAATCTTGGATTGACTACATTGGTGGCACTTTGGATCCTAATCATACCGATATCACATTTATCCCTTTTGGACGACGCATATCTATTTGCGAATTATTAATTTCTTAACTATACTCAAAATCTTACTCAACGGTATACACATGATTGTCCTTAACCTCCTTTTACTTGATGAAGAATAAGCTTTGTGGCATGTACAATTTAGGTCGGAAGGGATCTTTATATAATCAACCCCACATTATTGCCTACCATGTCTCTAATCCAGATCCTATTGGTTTTGACCCTGACACTAATGATCTTCTAGATGATTTTACTTGATCCTTCTCTACATCATGCACTTGGGGGCATCAAACTTTTCCCCCTCCTCCTAGTATCATCTATAATATTTACTATCACATTATGTGCTTCACACTTAATCTTTTTCAGTACTCTTACACATCTTGATACACACATTGTATCATCATTACCCTATTACACACTCTAGTTCCACGGTTCATACTCATCACGAGGGTATACATCTAAAATGAACCTCACCACATTCACTTTTCATGCTCTATGCTTCATGATATATCTTTCTACAACACATTTTCAAACCATTTCATGATGACACACTCTTGTTTTATAGTTCATTCTTGATTGTTGAGGGTATTTTATAAATGAACCTCATCTCATACACATCCACTTTGGGAAGGCACGTTGTTCCTATCACATTCACACATTATATACCATACCAACACACTCATACACATACACAACATTCACATAACTTGGTTGCATTTACTCTTGCTCACTTTTCTAATTACATGTTGCACTTTGCTTCACTTATACTAGTCGATACTCAGTATGTCATTATCTTTCTATATACACACATGCATGTTCACTTGGTCTTTTGAAGTGAATTAAAATATCTCATAGATTTTCACATGTTGTAATGATGCTTGACACTATACCTTTTACTAGTCCCACCGAGGCTCCTGGGGGCATCTACATTTCCTACTCTCACACATTACAGTGTTATTGTTTCATCATTTATTACTTCTACTTTCTAGCACATTACTTTCCATTGATACATACATGCCTTGACATACTTTTTATCTTTCTAACATGCTAACGGGTGCTTCATGTGTAGCATTTTCCTTGCAGGACTATTTGCCACCATGGTTATTTGATACACTTTTCTTGACATTGTTTTCATTGTATGTTATTTTTGTGAGCTATGCCTATGTACTTTATGCTTATTGTCTCCTTTTGGCCGCTTTTTCTTTGATTGTCTTGTGATATTGTGAGCGATGTTCCATGTTTGAAACCCACTTTTCGCGGTCTACTTTATTTTCACACTTGTTTGTTACATTGTCTTATATTGCATGCTTGCTAATTTTTCTAATAACACATGTTACTAGCCACTTTGTTTGCATGTGCCTTGGTTTCTACCATGCACATCCCCTACCCCTCAGGGATACAATACAACACAATATCGTGTCCTCTCTTTTGAGTCGCATTCTCTTATCGATATCACCTGCACCCCAAACAAGGAGGGTCATACATTGGATGAACAAATCACCCATACAACAACTCTCGAGCTACAATACAGATCTCGCACAACATAGGAACAATACATGAACACATTTATAGTAATGACCCAAAATCTGACTTGGGTCCTCAAAGCCTGCTACGATACCAACGCCTAACATCGACAAGAGTAGTGCTGGAACCCATGTCTGCCTCCCTTTGGTGCTAATGTATTGGGGGCACACACGGCCAACTTGACTTATAAGACCAACACATTACTCATAAGTCTTTAAAGCATTTTCAAAGTTGCAGGCATAGTCCTCTAATTATAGAATGCATGCAATCTCCTTCAATCGGTACAACTTGGAACTAATTCGAACAATTGGGACAATAAGAAAAAATTAAGGACGTACCATCTACAATGGTGCTCATTGGGTAGAGTCATGGAAGGAGAGTAACACTAGACCTCTCTCCCCAACACTTGCTCTTTGCGTGAGATCACCCAAAAACTCGCACTTGGCATGAGATCCACCAAAAATAACACTTGACGTGAGATCGCCAATAAAACTCGATATTGGCATGAGATCATCCAAAAAAATTACTCTTCATAACATTACATGAAACTTTTATATCCTTTACACTCTTTTACATCAAGTGCGCACTTTTCTTTTACTACTACTTTTACACACTTTTACATACTTTGATCACATTTTTACATGTACAGGACTTTGACTACTCTTTTGCTATTGTTTTGTAGGTTCGTCCTTAATACACAACAAGAAGAAGCCTACAACAACAAATGCACACACAACAACAAGTACAATACAATGCATACACTTCACCCCTAGGGTCACTTTCCTTTCCTAGTCTCCACGCTTCACTTTTGCATCATTCCACACTTCACTTGTCCACTCAACACACTATTCGCCACACACTCTACAAGATCATAAGGTACACATCTCTTATCTACTTTATTTTATCGAGTATTCACTCAACAACATAAAGTGGGGGTAAATGTAGACACAAAATCACACACTTGGGTACATTTATAGGTCCTAAAAGCATACTAGCATTTACATGATTCCTAAGCAAGAAAACTAGTGGTTGACAACTATCTTTGGCCTCTTTTCTCTTGTTTCTTACTTTCTCTTTGGTCTTACACACCCTACAACCCAGTCATAACTTTACTTGTTTATATTTTATGGATTTAGATACCAGCGCCTTGCCAGGACAACAACGCCTAGGTGCTCCTGTCCCCTCTGGGATGCCCCCGACCCTTTCTTATCTTACTCACTTCTTTTGGGTCTCTTTTATATTTTGGGAATCTTTTTCACTTATGGGTCGACCTTCTAGTTATGTTTTCAAAATGAAGTACCACACACTAAGCATTATTATCATCACCTAAGCTTGCATTATGCCACTCTAAGTCATCCATCTATCATCCATTTAAGGGACAAGGGAATGCATACTCCGCATACAAAACATAGGATGGGGAAGTTCATTTTATTTCATCCACACATTCTACTACATTGATACATTATAGCTACAACCCGCTATTAAGTGTAACTTGCACAAGGGCACAATTTCTACTCGGTTGTAATTTCATTCTCGTGGTGACCATTGGGGTCAATCGAACTCCCCATTCTACATTTTTATTTTTAGGTTTAATGCGGTTTGTGGGCTTGTGCAAGTGAAATTTTATTTTGTAGGTTAGAGGCATCATCAGTGATCATAGTGTGAACATTAGGTGATCAACAGGGGATAATTGTGATACCCTTGCGACACAAAAGAAAATAGATCAAGAGGTTTTACACGTCACGGGTGCCCAAATCCGGTCATCTACGCTCAGCGCCCTTGTCCTGCTGCGGGCACCCATATCCAGCCTTGTTTGTGAGCTCCAAAATTTACAGAGATCAAATACAACGTTACTTACATCTTGTTTAACACTTCTTCTTGTCCAAATCAGTTTCAGATCGAGTGTAAATCAACTCTCTTCATCTATCTCGTGTGCTCAGGGTTTCATATTTTAAATCTTAGTTTGCTTGTGTCATTTATGTATTTTATCATTTATACATTAGTTACTCTGCAATATTTAGATTTAATTCATTAAAATTAAATTAAATCAATAACTGCAAATTATTCTAATCATTCATCTAATTTGACTCCTGAGTTGCGGTCCTCTCTTTTCTTGCAGGACCCCCTTTACAAGTCGCCTCAATGACATCTTCCTCCTTTGAATATCCATGCAACTCAAAATTCCTTTAATCAATCATCCAATTCAACCCCTATATTGCTACCCACTGAATTTATACATGATCCTCTTTTTCTACCTGCACTATGTCATCTTCTAGGAAAACCAATACCAACCTATCCCAAATCCACATCTTCTTCAACTCACGAGACATCCAAATCCAAATCTACTTCATCTCTTGAGTCATCTTCTTCTA
This sequence comes from Taxus wallichiana var. yunnanensis, assembly GCA_018340775.1. Taxonomy (NCBI): domain Eukaryota; kingdom Viridiplantae; phylum Streptophyta; class Pinopsida; order Cupressales; family Taxaceae; genus Taxus; species Taxus wallichiana. Next base: position 651,821,821 of record CM031242.1, read on the forward strand.
TCAATCAAAATCCAATCCCTCTTTGGCCCCTAGGTCATTTCGATCATTCCTTATTCTATCTTCATCAATCTTCTAAAGACCGATGTTTGCATCCATGTCAAAAAATTCACAAGAAATGATGTGCTAAGATATATTTTTGAAGCACTATCAAATTCCTTTGTGGGAGAAATAAGGTCAAATCCTCCCGTCATCTTTATCATCAAACATCTTCTAAATCTTCAATACTTATTGGACCCCCTTTTTCCAATCAGCCTACTATCATTCACCAATAACGACCCACACGAATCAATTTTTTAGAATGAAGAAGTGATCGAAGAATTCACGATGCTACATGATGAAATTCTTCTAGAGAATCACGAGCAAGGATTCTCTTTTCACCTCGATTCGTCCATGCATTGTGGGGAAACAATTGAGTCATATGGTCAACAAATAAAGGAAGAGCCTAAATTTTTCAAAATTGAACCTCCTCTTGTTCTTCCATCTTCTCATTTCCCATTACATGGTGAAACACCCAGGTATTTCATCGACCCCGACCTATCTTCTCATCACCCACTCACTCCCTACATATCACAATTCCTCAACCACAATCTCTCTATGGGTCACCTTTGGGTTGCCCACCATATTCTTCTAAGATCAAGCCACCTCCTGGTAGCCCTTCATCTTCTATTTATGGTCCACCTTCTATTAGTCCTTCATCTTTTATATGTGGGTCACCTCCTAGGTAGCCCAATATATTTTATAGTTAGGCCACATCCTCATAGCCCTTCACCTTCTCGTTCTTGGACCACGTCCTAGTAGTCCTTCATCTTCTATCCTTGGGCCACATCCTAATAGCCCTTTATCTTCTATATATGGGTCACCTCCTGGTATCCCATTATCTTCTATACTTGGGTCACATCCTCGTAGCCCTTAATATTCTATACTTGGGCCACATCCTAATAGCCCTTCATCTTCTATCATTAGGCCACATCCTTGTATCCCTTCATCTTCTATTTATGGGACATTTCCGGTTAGCCCATCCTCTTTTATCTATGGGACATCTTCGAGTAGCTCATCATCCTCCATTCTTGGGCCACCTCTAGTTATCCCATTACCTTATATTCTTGGGCCACCTCATACTAACCCATTCCCTTCAATCCTTGTACCTTATTCCCTTCGTCCATCATATCATCCCTCTATAAACAACTATAGTAGGCCCACCATCATCCCTACCATTCCTATCATCAATCCTAACCATCCACTTTCTTCTCCCACTTCTCGAGACCAACATAAGCACACATTTTCTTGTATGAAGCACTCGACAGCTTCTTTACCAAGCTCGGATAAAAAATCATAAGAGCTTAAAATCTCCACACAAATCCAAAACTCAAACACGATTAAAAAATGCACACCAATGCAAACTCCAAGTATGGTGCAAAGTGCAAAAATCTATGGATAAGGAACTCAAGCTCCCACATACAAAATCCATGTTTCAAGATAAGTCATAGTCACTTATCGAGTATGATCTCACCACAATCATCGAGATTGGAGATAATATCACTCTTGATAAGCAAAAGCTCCTAGTCTCCCTCATCAAAGAAATCGCAAACATCGTTGTTGGATCCTATCACACGGAGTGACATTGTTGGTCCTAACTTCCCAATAATTCATCTTCATTTTCTTCTCCCTTCGTAGTTTTCCTTCCTAAAACTATAAAGAAATATTTTAAAAAATAAAAAAGTGAGAAAACATTAAAACATCACAAAAAACAAAGGTACAAAGATCAAACATTGCAATCGTGTATCGTACACATGGATGTTCTTTCCTTCGTTTCTTCATATTCCTCTACAAGTCTCTCATCATGTTCATCCCTTTGATGATCTTTGGTTAGTCTATTCACGCTCATTGTGTGGCATTTATCTCTATTGTATCTGTTTGATCTTGGTATTTCATTACCTTGGTAAATTAAAGAACGATCGACATCTTAGATATCTTATCACTATCTTCATTTAATAAGCTTATTACAAAGACCTTTGGGTGTATTTGTTGACATTGGCCAATGTCGTCATCACAATCACTTTGACATCCTTCCATCAAGCCATCATTGGTTCTTAACCCTTGTTGAAACAATCGAGAGAGCTGAAATAATTTTCAGAAAGTAAAAATCACTCAAAATAAAAAGCACAAAGCAAATCAATATATATATATATATATATATATATATATATATATATATATATATATATATATATATATATATATATATATATATAACTCTCTTTTGGTGTATTTCCAATATCTCTATCAAGGCTATGGACCAATGTTTTTGTTATCCAACTTCAGTTCCCAAATGTTCGAGTTATATGACAAGGGTTAAAATGATGCCCCAAACAAGGATACATGCAAGGAATAGACAAAGGACATAAAAGTATCATGAAAAACAACGTGTTCATGAAACTACCTCAAACAATGATATATGTTGAGAAGATAGACACAACAAGCAAACCAACTTTGTTGATGAAGGAAGATCACAAGATTTTCCGCATGTTTAGTGCTAGATCAAAAAAGCACTAAAATAAGATGTTTTGTAGTATAGTTTTTGATTTTTTTGATTTTGTGTTTTGTGAATGTTTAGGATTTTTGATGTTTTACCAATGTTTTTGGATTTTGAAGGTTTTACCAATGTTTTTCGATTTTTGAATGTTTTGAATGTTTTGGATTTTCTATGATTTTACAAATGTTTTTGGATTTTGGAGGTTTTACAAGTGTTTTTGGTTTTTGGAGGTTTTACCAATGTTTTCGGATTTTTGAATGTTTTGGCTTTTCTAGGATTTTACAAATGTTTTGGATTTTATAGGGTTTTCAAAAGTTATGTACATGAAGAACCAAGCGTTAATATGCCCCAACAATAGATGGGAATATACAAGGGTGAATCTTGCGCATATTTAAGAATATAATCTTTCATATAAAGGCCAAGATGGATAGGTTCAACATGATGATGAACTCAAACCAATGAAGTACTAGGAAGGAGCGAGCATGCCCCTAATGCAAGTTGGTCAAGAAACATATGTTAGAAAGAAGGACAAGATTGTTTACTAAAGGAAGGGACAAAGTTTCCTTCGACATGGTAAAAGGTAATCTATACACATGGATGTTCAACGAGCGAGTAGAAGAACAATGTGAATGCTATGGAAGGATATAGAAAATGTAGCTAGAAGATTGGAAATGAAAAATGATGAGCCAAAGGCACAAATCGTGAGACAAGGCATAGTGTAGACACCTAAATCTGACTACACAGTTTTAATACTAAAATTGCACTAATTATCCTATTTCCGTCATTTTGTTATAATTAGTGATTTCCCACTAATTAGCTAACATTTCTTTCTTCTCGTTTAAATAACAACACTTTGTTAATTAACTAGCCTTCCCCATCCGGATGCCAATTAACCACACTTCGTTAGTTAAATTCCTATTTTAATTAATTAATTAACCATTATTAATTAATTACACTTTTCAATCTTGTATTTAATTAATACACCCTCTTCTTGGTTAAATCCCCCTCTCAAACCCTTCAAATTCTACTAATTTCCCTCTAAATCATCTCCACATAGCTTTTATAAGCTTAATTTGGTTTATTAATTAATCTTAGTTGATTAATTAAATCACCTCCAACTCCCATGAGTTGTTGATCTCTAATTAATCTCTTCTAATCATACTCATCCCTTCTAATTCTACATTCCTTTTATCCCACATTCACTAGGTTCATGCTTCTCCAAAATTGGAAAGCTATATAAAGAACCTAGTACATTCCTACCAATCTTACACCTTCATGTCCTTACAAGACATTTACACTTGATAAGAGCATTTTCATGTTATTTGGAAAGCTTGATTCAAACCCCTTTTCTACTTGGTAAAGAGTAGTTGTGGTGTCACCCATTTCATCCCGAAATCATGACTACCCTATCCGAAAAAATTTCGTACTTTTAAAATAATAGGTCGTTTTGTGTTTTATTGCACAAAAAGTTCTTGTATTGCAAGTCAAGATATTCCCAAAGAGCCATATTAGCCTTTTTTTTCGCCAAATACCTAGATGCCCAAAATTGTTATATTATGTCGTCAGGATTTGTCTGTGGGAAATTTGTATTTAATTATTTTGAGCCCCATATGAGGCTATTTGCACTTCGTTTTAACTCGTTATGATCGAACATATCATTATTCCCTTGTACCAGAAAGATTTTAACAAGGAATGAGTTTTGGGCTTTATTTGTGACTTTTGGCAATTTTTCGTGTTTTTGTGTTGTCCCGTTTCGTTTTTACTCTGTGAAATTTCTCTGGAAAAATTCCTTTGTCGGGTAAGCCCGATTCTTGCCCTGAGCAATGTGGAGAACATACATGCATGTTATGCCCAGAGGAAGTCACCATCGAGGTGCGGTTCACTTTGGGAAAAAGCAAAGTCGTGCACTAAAAAGTCCCTGCGGGCTCAAAGGATTTAAGCTGCAGTGGGAAAAATAGAAGCGAAAGAGGCGGTGAATTTTGTACTGCCAGCAGGTACTTTTTCCCATGATAGAAAATTCACTTAAGCTGCAGTGGGAAAATTAGAGGCAACAGTGCGTGAGAATTTATTGCACACCTTGCAGGTAAAAATTCCCATGGTAAAATAAAAGAAAAGTGACTTAAGTGAAATCATGGGATTTTATTGTCTGCCTTGCAGGGTAAATAATCCCATTGTCAAAGTCAAATCACTTAAGTGGATCATGGGATTTCTCGGGGCTGCCTTGCAGGGTAAAAATTCCCATTGCCATGTGTTTTTAAAAATAGAATTCTATTATGCTAAAAAGTGCAACCCACCTTGGGTGAATAATAATGCATTAAATAAATATTTGTTAATATTTATTCACCCAATTTTGGCACCCAGGCTTGTGGAAAAGTCAACAAAGGGAAGTGGACAAAAGGAATTTAAAAATAGAATTCCAAAATTAAATAAATTTAATTTATTTAATGCAGCCCCTTTTGAGAAGGAAATAATACTTTTTAAAGTATTAATTGATTAAATTAAATTCTATTTTCAGTGGCTATGGTCAAAGCACACTGTGAAGCTTAAGTGAAGTGAAGAGTGGATGATTAAATTGATTAAATTTAATTTAATGGATGGTTGTCCTTAAACATGCTATTTTTAAAGAGAGAAGCATGATTTTTAATTAATTAATTGCCAGGAATAGGAAGGGCAATTATTAATTATAGAATTGTGAGGGTTATATAAGCATGGGTTGCTTATATAGGTGAATTATTTAATTCACGGGTAAATAATTGCAGCCAAGAGGAAAAGTGTGCCCCATTTGAAGAAGGATTTTGCTCAGGGAAGGTGGAAACAAGACTAAAAACTTCCAAATTTGGCACATGCTTTGAAGGAGGTTGATCTTTGTCTGCATAATTGTTTGCATAGGTGTTACAGGTGCTCAGTGTGTTGTTGAAAGGATTCATGCTCTCTTTATGTGCAAATTAAAGATCAATTTTTGGGCGTGAGTGGAAAAGTGCAGATTTTTACAATTAAAATTCACTATTCATGCTCTGGTGGCCATTTTTGTCTGAATTAACTGTAGGAATTCATTACAGGTGCTTTACATAAGAAAAAGAGCTTTAATCAATGTTCAATACATTGCATATATCCTCTGAATCTGAAGAATTGTCCAGATCTGTACCAGTTTTGAAGAAATTCGGCCAAGTAAGAAGAAAAAGAATTGTTCAGACAAAGATAGACAAAGCTATGGCAAAGAAAGCACAACAGAGTCATGCATCACTTCTAAATTTGTAGACATTGGAGACACGGATCTAGGCTAGGAACCTCTGGTGAATTGATAGACAGATCCAGAGCAGGAAAGACTTCACTCATGCGTGTAGGAAAAACTTCACTCATGCATGCAGATTAAAAGCAGTGGAATTATTCGAGCTGCAACTTTTCCATCCACAAAATTTCGATTCTGCAGAGTTTGTTATACAGTGCGATACATATGCGAGATGCAAATGCAAATCCATACGTAGATCCAAATCTCATAGTTGCAAAAGCTTATGACACAAAGGCTTCATCCTCTTGTTTCGAATGCAACCCATGAAGAAGTCAGTGTGTGGAAAATTCCTTCCAAGATCTTGTGCAAAATGCTCCCATCTTCCAGTTGAAGCCTTCATTGAATTTTCATTCTTCCAGAGTGCTTTTGATTTTTTAATTGCTCATATGTAATTAAAAATAAGGATGATGAGTTATCTACGGCAAACATTGCATTGATTGATGCATGTTGGATAAGAACTGCAAAAGCTTCAAGGATAAAAGAGAAGACAAGGTGAAGGCAAGATCCAAAGGTAATTTCCAATTCCAGATCATTTCCAATTCCAACTTGCTTCCGGATGCTCCTAGATCCAGTTTAGTGAGAATCAAAAGCAAAATAATCACTACATGCAGACATGAAAAAGGACAAGACTACAACTTTCCTCTTCCTTATTATTTCCTCCGACAAAGTAATTGAGTGATCAATTAAATTATACAACTTAAAGTGATTGGTTTAAAAGCCATTACTTGAAGAAGTCAACTACTTGGAGATAGGTGGCGGTGTGTGCAAAATAGAAGGTTTTATTTTCAAATGCAAATCATACATATCATGCAAAGAGGAATTCTAGGAGGAGATTGCCATTGTTTCTTTTCCGACTTTCACATGTGCCGATTCAACTATGTAATTGCCCCTCTACATTCTATAAGTAGAGGAAGAACCTTCTGGTTAAGGATCAAAGAATTTGTAAGCAAGAATCTTGTGTTCTAGACTTTGTGTTGAACCCTTAAGAGCCACTCGTAGAAAAGGATACAAAGGAGGAGGTTTCCAAGAACTTTGTGTCACGGTGTCTTGTGTTTCTTACTTTTAATCTCGGATCTCTTAATAAATTTTGTGTTATTTTAGATCTGGATCTAGAGCTACCTTTGTTTTAGAATTCTGTGTTTATATCTATTGGATTCTTCTATGTGCATGCAATCAACTCTGCCATCTACTGATTGGGATGCACATCTTCCCCATTTCTTCTATGTGTTTATGTAATTACCTTCTTCTATAACTTTTCTTTCTTTAAACAACTGCTTACTTGCTGCAGAATTATTCAGTTATGGTTCATGAACTAAGTAGTTAAAGTAAAACCCCATTTAGATATTAGCATACTTAAATTGACAAATCTGACACGGGAGCCTCACCGGTTAAATGAGGGAGATTTATCTCATGATTTCTTAGCTTTTGTGCTATGCAGAAAATCTAGCCAACAAGTTGTAATACCTCTGTTGTTTTGATATATGTATTTTATTCTCTATGATTGGTTGGAAAACATGACATTTGATTATATTCTGAGTTGATGTTCACTGTTGAACTGTTATATCATGTTTGCTAAAATGACATTGTTTACTTATTGATATGGTAGACTTATCATTCTTGAATTGAAGAATCTGTACTTATGTTATTAAGATCATAAAGTACTTACTTGTCTGATTTCTGAAGTGGACATAGTGGCTTCAAATTTTGGTTAGTGCAAACCCAGTTCTGGAGCAGTTGAGTGATAAGGGGTAAGCTTTTCAATGTTTTATGAAACTAATACTCTTGAGACCTTTTTTTTTATATTAAGATTCAGAAAACACCTTGGATCAATTTCAGTGATCCAAGGTATTCTCCTAAATCGATATACTATTATGACTGTAAGTAAGAAAGTTTACTTAACTACTTAATGGATTCGAGATTACTATTTTGGTTTAGGCCTTAAGAACTTTAATCTAATCTAATTGTTTAGAATTGTCCAGCTTAGAGAAGGCATACATTGGTTCGTTTAGATAAGCACTAAGGCTTAAGTTGAAGAATATATATATATTATTTGCGATTAATCTAGTCCTAAACTAACATGTGTTATAGTGATGTTTAAAGTTGCAAAGATCCTAATGTTACACTATGTACACTTGATTAGATAATGACAACTTAACCTAAGGTTGATGGATGAAAGTTAATTTAAATAAATCCTAAGCTATATTATGAAACCTAAGACCTAACCTAGACCTAACCATAGTTAGAATTGAAAGGGTCGATTATATGGCGAATCGAGCTGGTGTTACACCCCATAATCATACTCGGCATTTTAATTGGTTGTTTAAATGGGCCACCACCACCCATTAGCACAAACCGATTCAAACTTGGTGAATTTTGCTAAAACCGTGGATAAAAGTTTAGTGAAAGTTTTGTTAAATGTTGGTTTGATCTCTATATTTAATTGACAATGTGGTCGATTGGTAGGAATGGTGGAAGTAACTAACAATCCTTTGTTTCATTAATGACATCAAATAAACAAAAACAACCATGGAAAAAGGAAACGATGGTTTTGAAGGAAAAAAGGGGAATTGATTTTCATTTGTTGTTTTACCATTCGAGCTCTTGGGATTTGCATGTCATTTCTTCTGGTTTTTGAAGGCATCATCTATTTTTTGGATGTGCATTGAATCCTCAGTTGCATGGAGGAGGAAATAGTGGAAATCTTAAATAACTTGGGCTATTAAAAGGAAAGAGAGTGGAGAATAGAGGGTTTCTATGGAAGCCGTTTCAATCATTCAAAGGGGCTTTATGTGAAAATTTTGAGAAGAACTCGTGAAGCTTGGAGAGAAGATTTCAGAAGCTCTACCAACTATGATAGGCCCTAAATATTTAAAATTATATGATATGCTTAGTGCCTTCATGAAAGTGACTCGCTTTTTGTTGGAAGTAGTTTAATGGTTATGGGTTTTGCACTTTCATTTCTAAGTTCGATTTATATGTGTATCATGCACTCTTACTCTTGGATATTGTTTGTATTCCTTTATTCTTACTACTACCTATATAGTGAGGTTAGACTGAAAATGATAACTTAAGCTATGGAAGTTCGGGTTGTTAAATATTGCTCGAACAATGTGTTTATCGAGAACCTTATAGTAAATAAAATGCTTTTAAGTGGATGATATATGTTTCTATTCCTTTGGGTTTCCTAAACCTTGGTAATATAATGGGTTCTGTTGGTTTATTCTTTTACAAGTCTACCCTTATGGTGACAAAGATCTTGAGTCGATTTGCTTTACATCAACAATATATTTTTTCTCTGTTGCAAAAATAACTTGTTGGGATCTCTTAGCCAAATTGATACACTGTAATGTGTATTCGCTCCAAGTTGACTTATCAAGTATGTATAATTTTAAGATGAAGTGGGTGAGAATTCTTTTCTAGTTATGTAGATATGTATAACATTGGGTGATGAATCATTAACACAAGAAGTGTTATCCATTTTTATAATAGATCCTTTACTTCCTTAAATAAAGATGAAGCCGAGGTTGTGGCCTTGTGGTACAATCTGAACACATTCGAGTTTTATATAAAACTCGAGTTAACTATGATGGCCATGTAGCCAATTCGAACCTATACCGATATCTCGTGACTATAACTCTTGATGGCTATTTGGGCCTCCTTGTTATGTGAATACCAAAGTGTGTATCGAGCCTTAGAACTTCTCAGTGTCGCCATAGTTTCCATTACCTACTACGAGTACCGTATGTTGTTAAATGAATTCAGCTTAACACTTGAATCGATTAAGGGTATTGGAATGGTCGAACTCGGAAAGGAAAAGGTAATGAATGGATTTGATTTTTAACTTACCTTCATATTGAGGTATGATAGTCATTTGTTTCATTCTTTAGTTGGGTTCTCTTTCAACAGAGATGTTGCTCCTAGATTCTAAATCTATAGATGGTTTAAGTCTCTATTTTCATAATATTTAAACCAAACATAAAGCTCATTTAGAGCCTTACATATGAATGAATATTCCTTTGTGTGATTATTGATGAAAGGTATATATAGTATCTTCTATTAGAGAGAGTCACTAGTTGTGATCATTATATTGTGATAGTATACATACTATACTGATCTATATAACGAAATAAGGAAGGACAACTTACCTAAATATAAGAATAAAATATCGTGTATGTACAACTTATATGTTATAGTGGTTAAGTTATAATGTTATTGAACTGAAAAAGGTATTGATAGGATGAGCTTTAAGTTGTAACTTGTATGGATCTTACTTGATTGAGGTACTTAGATTAACTTATATTCATTATGTTGATGTTGAACATGTCATGTTGTATGATCAAAAAGAGTGTGAGTTCTTTTGAATATTAAATTAATTTTCGATTAAAAGCAACATTCCTTTTATGAAATTATTAATTAGAGCGTTGTTATGAAGATTTAGTTCTTATCATGATAGTTCGTATGAACTGATAGATGCTGACAATTTTGCAGATGGATTTCTCTAAGGATGAAAGAAGGAAGAAGTTTAAAATTTTACATTTGTTCTATTGATTGAAGAATATGATTTGAATACATGATTATATTATTCATTACTTGATGTACTTCTATTTCAGAAATAAAAAGGCTAATGATCATTTATTGTAAATATTTTGAAAAGAAGTTGTTATTTCAAATTGTATAAAACACGCTTGTGATGTTGCATTCTTGGTATTGAATAAAAGATAGTTCATTTTGTTACAATGTCTTATAAACTTAAGGGATTGATTGCAAAATGTTGAACTTAGTCGTTATTTCAATTGAAAAGGAAAAAGGACATTTTACATTAGTTGTTGCAAACTTTAACAAACATAAGGTCTAAACTATTGAAAGTAATGATGCCTTATGTAAATGAATATCAACTATATTTGAGTTAATAATGGCTTATTAACTAAGTAACTTAAGTGATAATAAGTTGTTCCTAGATAGTATAAGGGGACTTATTAAGGTTGTTTTCATTATCTAAATGACCTTCTATATAAATAAAACAACAATGATAGACTTAGGGATTATAATGTAGTTATGTATAAAATGATGCTTATTGGATATAACTACATTATAATGAAAGGTCAATTGCTAATGATATAAGAATGTTATTATGATTGAATGTGATGTGTTGAATGCTTGATTAGATATGTTTACTCCTTAAAGTATGAAAACATACCTAAACATAATAGTTATGTATAGATAAGATGGTTCCTAAGGGAATAAATGTGTTTAAATGATAATGTATGATTGTTGTCCTACATTAAATTCAACTGAACTAAAAACACAACATTTAAACTAATTATACCTAATTAATGAAAAAGGTATGCTTTCATGACTAAGCATAACATAGATCTAAATCTGCAATCTGTACTTAATTGATTAAAATGTTTACTATCCTTACTTAAAGGAAAGTCATTTCAAACCCTAATTAATCCTTAGGTATGACACCTATCGACTAGAATAACTTAGGGTAAGATTAACAAGTTGTGAGTTAATTGAACTAATGAACTTGTTAAGATATGATGTTCCGTTTAACGGAACTTGATGGGTTGTCGCAACATATTCGTTGTAGCACAATACCCATTTTGTGATGCAAGTCATTAATTGGTTATTGTGGAGCAACTACCATGGCACAAAAATTTTCCTAGCTCCCCTAAATGTTGTTGTCATAAATCTGTGGATCTAGGTCATTGTTATATACTAATATGTAATAGCATAATGGTCTAGTGTCGATGTCATCTTTTGATGACTACGGGAAGGAAGTGGATTTGAACCGATGCTAGTTGATTCAAATACACTTAATTTCCCTTAGTCACCCTAAGTTGACTTATCAACATTAAGCTTTGTGAACTATCCCTAATTCATATCTAACACGGACCTTGGAAGTGATTGATGCAAATCAAGTAAGTCCAAATCTAGATAATAGTTTCGAGTGTGGTGAAAGACATATTCCTTTCGACGAGTATGTCATCTAGGAATTAAAGCATGACATACATGTCTTAAAAATTTGGCCAAAGTATCGCAAGTTGTTGATTGCGTTGTCTTGATTTCACCTAGACTAAAGATGTATGATATCAGATGGGTTATCCATAACAAATACCCATATATGCACTTTAGAGATTAACACTTGAATGACCCTAAATGAATAAGGGAACCACAAGTATACTTAGTATACACCTTAATGAAATGAAATATGAGGGATTGGTTTAATACCAACTCATAACAACTGCATATGGTTTACTGTTGTAAGATGGATTGGCTAAATTAATATTGGTTCTAAATTATGTGAATTTAGAACAGTGAAATATTATAATATATATTTTTCCCTTGTATTGAAGTCTTAAAATGAGGTTATTACGGTAGTAAGAGAAAAATTAAAACAACAATCAAGCTATATTAGTGAGATCTCTTTCTCTCCTTGAAGAATGCCTTGATCGTGATTGGTTGTGTTTGGTTAACAAAGGAAATATCTACAATTTTGAAGCACATCCAACCAACAAAGGAGGTTTGCATTTCTCATTGGATTTAATGTTTTATGCACATTAGTTAATTAAGCTTTCCTTTCATGCTTCATCATGGTGTTTTGTTTAAATTAACTAAGTTATGAACTTACTAGGTGTTAGGTTCATTTCATTATCTTAGATTAGTCTAAATCATAACACACATATGACATCGTCCATCCTACTAATTTTTCCTACTCTTTCAAATTGTCTAAAATTGTCTACTATCTTTGAAATGGTGTCGTATGTGCTACACCACATAAAAGAGGGGAAAATGTAGACACCTAAATCTGAGTACGCAGTTTTAATACTAAAATTGCACTAATTATCCTCTTTCCCGTCATTTTTTTTATAATTAGTGATTTCCCGATAATTAGCTAACATTCTCTTGTCTCGGTTAAATAACGACTCTTCGTTAATTAACTAGCCTCCCCATCATGGATGTCAATTAACTACACTTCGTTAGTTATAATCCTCTTTTAATTAATTAATTAACTATTATTAATTAATCAAGCCTTTCAATCTCATATTTAATTAATAAACCATCTTATTGGTTAAATCCTAGTAGATAATATCATGGATGTGTTCTATAAGAGTAGTTAAATATTCACCGAGTGAAAAATGAAATGTTTTTAAAGGCAACAACCGATATATCATTGTTGGTAGCCAAAGGTAAGGAACTACCTCCTCAAAATGTCACAAAAGGTAAGTTCCTTTGATGAGCCATGAAAGGGATATGCCCGGAATTTTTGGGGGAAAAAGAAAGGTCTACTAGGAGGAGTGGATTTTTTTTTGAGAAGATATGGAGTTGTTTGAGTAGATCTTCCCGTTCTTCTTATTCTTGGCGAGAGTTTTAGATGTTCAATAGGATCCCCTCTAGCTAAATGTTGCCTTGTTTATATTCTTCTCATAAAAAATTAACATTATCTGCTTGAAACTAGTGGTTTTAGATTTGGGAGTCACTTGATGTGTTGAAATAATGCCTCCAAAGGTTGAGATACCATTGAGACAAACACCAATATCGTGAAACTTATGAAACTTAGTTGAATATGATGCAAATATGGTCCCACCGGGCATGCCAAAAATTATTGTCACCTAAAATGACACCCTTTATTGAGGATAGGCTCGACATCTCATTGAAAAATTGAGTGACCTTTAAAGTGTGGGATAATAGCTCCTTCAAGGTCAATCTATAAAGGAAAGGTTTGGCTCCTTCTACCTCAATTCACTACAACTAATCTAACCAACACTATAATTTACTACTAACTAGTTCTAATATAATATTTCCAAGGAGGTTCGAAATATAAAATATTGAATGAAAACTAGGTGATGCACCAAACTAGAATATGTTGCTAATATGGCTTGAAAAGACACGAGAGATAACTCAACATATGAAGTTTCAAATAATTCACACAAGAACATAAACTGAGATTAAAAAAATAAGACTAAAACCACAGTAAGAGGAATGAGATATTCACACTGAACAACTATACATCCAAAGGAAAGAGATCAAACTTGCAATGACTATCAACAACTTACTCATTCATAATCCCATAAAGAAAAAGTTGCATGAAAACTTCATAAAATTGTGTTCTGAAAGGTTTGTAATAATTATTTTTAGTGCTTAAATGAGAGCTCACAAAACTAGAAAAAAATAACCCCTAGTTTGTGCTCATACAAACAATTATATAGGAGATAGAAGAAACAGACTAGAAAAGATAATAAGGAAACATGAAAATGAAAGGAAACCACCCACTACCTCAACCACCAAATGACCAATCAACATTTAGTGTCTAATCTTAGCATGAACACCAAATATTTCTTAGGTTGTGTAAAAGTAGATCATCTAATAATGGGGCTACATAAGATAAATCTTCATGTTGGTTATTGAGGTTGGTTGAAGCATTTAAAACTGATTTGGGCGTCGTTGGATTGAGAAAACAAGTGAAATCACCTCCAAAATTTGTCACAAATATCTCTCCATTCTCCCAACCATTCTTAATGAAAATGTTCCCAACACAAATCTCCCATCATGCCCTATCCAACAAGACCACATGTAGGTGAAATGGATCATTAGTTCAAAAGATATGAGCCAAAAACTAAATCCCATATCGTGCCATAAACGCCCATGTCTCAAAACGGTTGTGGGTCCTTTGACTTTATTTTGATCATAAAGCACACTTAAAGGGGCCCAAAACCAATCCCATCATGATCTAATCTCCAAGAGCTTTCCAAGGAGATTGATCTTACATGATTTAGTGGTCCTAATCCAAATATACAAGCACTTAAAGAATACCTTGTTGTTTAGTACACAAGTTGACCATGGGGCCATTAAGTTTAGCCCCTTCATCACCCTTTTAATATGTTAAACCCCCATTGGTGACCCTGACCCATTTCCCACTCACATTCCATACTACATGGAAATCCCCGATTGGTCCTCGGGATTCCTTAACATCCTTGAGGATTCCGGGGTCTCAAGTTTCATGTGGATCACCTTAATCATTTAAGCCTCTATTTATGATTCCCGAGATTATGGTGGCCCATGATTAGTCCATGTTTTTAATTTTTTGGTGCAAATGATTGGTCTCGTGCCTCATGGTGACCCGTGATTGGTCCACATGGACCAATCATGTTTCTTCTTTGTTCTTGGGCTCGAGGAAATGGTCGGGCTTTGGCCGTTTGATCACTTTCTCAAATTCTCGGGTTCTCAAGGGATCGATAACTAAGATCACTTAGCCACTTGATCTTCACGAGATTTTGATCTTAGGGTAGGCCATTGTTCATCCACATGGACCAATCACGAACCACCGTGTTCACATTTACTCACTCCCTCCTAGGAATTAGTCATTTTGTGACCACTTGACTCGGCCGACCAACTCGGTGGTTGCTCAATAGCTCGATTTGAGCCCATGCATAAAGTAACCTCGTGGATCATTAGCTCCACTTAATCCTTGTGGCTACTTTGGATATAAATGTGATTCCCATCCCCTACCTTCCACATATGGGATTAATCTTAAGCAATGAAATGTGAACCAAGTGAGTAGTTTAACCAAAAGTGTCCTTGATCCCTAAGATCATATTTAAAGGCTTAGATCCTTTGTAAATATGGTGGTTTGAACAATATCATCTCGTCTAGAGCTCAAAATGCATGATTTTCACAATTAGGAACCTTTAAGTTTGACATTTGTAACAAG
This sequence comes from Taxus wallichiana var. yunnanensis, assembly GCA_018340775.1. Classification (NCBI taxonomy): domain Eukaryota; kingdom Viridiplantae; phylum Streptophyta; class Pinopsida; order Cupressales; family Taxaceae; genus Taxus; species Taxus wallichiana. The sequence continues at coordinate 651,837,358 of CM031242.1, forward strand.
TTTCCCAAAAATGAAATGTGAGATCATTTTAGGAAACACATACTTGCTTGTGTGTGTATATTATTGTTTGCTTATTTTTATTTCACGTGACCTATCTTCCTTGATTTCTTGTGACACCGTGGGTGTCTCATGTTTCTTTCATCATGCATATATTTGTTGTTATTGCTTTATTTTATTTGTAGGCATATGGGCCTTAATTGTCTCACGACAATGTGGGTGTCCCATGTTTACAAAATTTCTACCTTGTGTGTAATATTATTTGCTTTCTTCTTGCATCTAATTGCAATTTTGTTGTATTTACATGAATTTAGACTAATTTTGTTATCATCTATGTGGTTTCTATCTATTGTTATCATTATTTTTCTTGCGTGCCATTGTTTGCCACCACGCACAAACACCATCCTTTTTACGAGTTTAGGTTATTTAAGGTGTTCACATCTCCAACCTCATACAATCCTCTGACTTCTTAGACATCTTGTGTATGTGCACACATTTATTTCTTTTGATCAAAGTGCTCAACATTTTTTTGCACATGCCTCAAAAGAGGGGCATTCATTTGGATATATTGTACACTTACAATAGACATGCAAATTTTGGGGTAATATATAGGTATAAATAGGGTACAAGTACTCAAAAATCCAATCAAACACATAAATTCAAACAAAATACACATGTTTAAAACCATACAAAGTGCTCAAGAACATACGGTGCGATCCTATCCCTACCACACATTTTTTCCCACAAGAAGAAACATCAACTTTCTCGGTAGTTTCGGTTTTTAACAACATTCTCAAGTTTTGGCACAATTTCGAGCTCATTCCATTTAATTCGGACCCGATCAAGACAGGGGCATGAATTAATTCACTCATTTTTCACCATGGAATTCAATTTCTAATATAGTTTCGAGATATTATGAACAAGAGTCTCCTTTCTTCGTCAACATTTCATCGCCTTTCAATTTATATTCACTACATGACGCATGGGAAGGGCATGGGGGCATCCATTCTCTTTTCTACCATGTGTCCTAATTTAGAAAATTGGACCTAGATCCATCTATAGTGGTGTGGTCCATGGGGTGATGGAAAGTATCGAAGTGGTTATTCTTCATAGGCAGACTTTCCTTTCATCTTGCAATCAAAGGGAAAATATCATAGTTCTTTGAATAACCTTGATACCCGAGTCTTCGTCCTAAGCAAAGTGTTTTGGCACTTCATTCTTATTATTGTCTCATTGGCATTCCGTGTTGGGTTTCATACACGTAAAACTCTGGTATCTCCATGACACAATTGGGGAATGATCACCCCTAATTCTTCGATAAAGCTCAACGAATTAAAAAATGCAACATCTTCAAGCACAAACAAAGCATGGAAGTCTCTCCTTTTGCAAACATCCAAGTTTATTCTCTCCTTGTTTACATGTTATTCATTTCATTCTTGTGCAAATTTAAATATTTCATGTTACACTTTACATATTGAGTTAAAGTTTAATTCTTTATCATGGACATTGACTACACTTTGTGTTGTAGGTTTCATCATGGAGCATGCGACACCAAACATGAGTTCTATAAAACAAAAATTAGAGCAAAGATAAAGTGTTTCTACACACTCATGTATATTTTACTTTAAACATGTAATTTCATTTCATACTTAAAGGGGGAGAAAATATAGACACTCAAATTTGACAATTCACTCTTTGACACTGTTAGTTTTGACAATGCATTCTTTCTAAGATAAACACAACTTTCCCATTCTCGTTTAGTACATTATGAGGTATCATATTTAGTTTGTTTATCCTTGCACATTGATATGTCATCAAATTATGAGAACTCGTGCACAAAATCCATATAAAAACTTCAAGTAACATGTTATAAACTTCAGATGAAATGTTTTCCTTCCCCGGGTAGGGTCGTAAAAATTAGTCGGATTATACATCTAGTTTTGATCGACTTCACGGTCTTGAAATGACATGTCCTCCACATTTACTTTCAAATTAATATCTTTATTGTGTCTTCTAATATCCTTGGTTCAACCTTTCATTGATAAATCATGTACAAAACCCTATATAAGCAAGTGAACACTACCTCATTTGCTAACCTAGAAATCCTATGGCACTACTGATGATACACTCACTTCCGACACTTTCAAAAGGCACACAAGGATCCATAAATATTGCAATAACATATCTACAGGTCATTAGGGAAAAAATATCTACAATTCTAAAACTCCTTACTAGGTTAAGAAAATAATATCCCTCATCCAAAACACTCAAGCATCCCTTCCATGAGTATCTTAGCGACTCATTTGGTGTGATTGCATAACATTGAACTTTCCCCAAGGTGTGGGACCTTGAAAAATGGGAAAGCTCTCCAGATTGAAGGTTGGTTCCTTATTCCTCTATTTAGGTGCATACGTAGAAACTTGCAGAGGGTCTATTCTTAATCCTAATCTAAACTTTACCAAGGAGACATGGATAGAAGGAATACATAAATTAAAACAAAGCTAAACTATGAGGTGATGCACCAAAGGAATGATGAACACTTATTTTGCTAATAGACACAAACCAACAAAATGCATATAATAAACAAGCACAGATAGCTAGATATATAATGGGAGACCAGATGAAATCAAAAGAGACAAGAGAGGATCTAAAATCGATCACATACATGTTTTATTGCTTTGTAGATTGATACAGTCCATTACAAAGTAGCCAAGAGGTAGAAACATAATGCAATTTTTGATGGAAGGCTTGAACCCCACAAATCCCTTTGCTAAGAGGAGAAGGGAGCCTGCAAAACAAAGAATGTCCAACCCTTTACAATGAATCATGCCCTTGTATTTATAGATTCAATCAAACAAAAGGAATAGAGAGAGAAGAGGGAAAATCAGGTTGAAGTTCAACCACCACTTGTAATGCTTCGATAAAATCTCCCCCAAATCCATCTTTATTGCATCAATCCTTGGTTCGGTGCCTTGAAGGAAGAGGAAACGACGGAACAAATCAAATTTGATTTGGTTGTTGAGGCAAGAAGATCCTGCATTGAAATCTTGAAGATTTTTCCTCTATTTTTCTTCACCTAACCTCCTGAAAATTAAAGTTTCAGACCTCCATGGCATGGGTGAGGCGAGATCTTTCCAACGACATCATATTTGTAATATTTCGAGCCCTGAGTCAAAAGATATGCCCCTTCAAAGTTTGTATCGGGTCCGTATAGGAGGGTGGGAAACAACTTGAAAAATGGGTCCCCTTTGATATGGGACACGTGGCAGCCAGATTGGAACAAAAATCAGGCCTACGGGTCCACAATTTATCTTTTTCCCTTTCCTCCGATTCCCGCTTGGCTTTGACTCGGGCCCGAATGCTGACTTTTTCCTTGGGCGAGTTGCGGGCCATTTTGCAAATTTTACCCCTTTTGATAACAAGGGGCAAAAAACCAATTTTTTTCCCACGGTCCACTTTCCCTTAGGACACGCAATGGTATCTAGCGCTCGTTTAGAAATATTTTCTCTATTCACCCCTTGAATCAACGCCATACTGACACTTGGCATTCTCCGCTTACACCTTTATACTTAGCCAATTTTGAAGCCCTTTTCTGTCTACCTTTTGACTCTGTTTCCTTTTATGCGGGATCGTGGTCGATCCAATATTTGGCACGGGGGTGAAATATGGATAACAATTTGGTGACTCATAGGGATATCTACCTGCTAGATGAAAAGACCAATTTCCTTGTCGTATCCATTGGGCATGGAGTTGAGAAAGACGGTCTGATATTGATTTTGCCTCTGATTCATGAGCCTGACTACTTACACTCTCAATTTTCATAAGAAATCTTGAAATGAAGGTTTCTGAGAGTAGAAAATTGTTTTAACTCTGGGCTTCATCTATCTCTCTGAATGGACTACATAAGAGCCACAAAACAACACCACACTATATACAAAATTTGAAATCATACATGCTCCAAATGGAACATGCAGAGCGTGTAAAGCACTTAGGAGAAAAGCAATCTACTACAACAAGACAATGTGCATAAGCACTTAGAGGAAAGAGAAAACTAAACTAATATGTATAGGGTGAGAACTCCCCTTTTAGTAGCAATGTTTAAGATAGATTCCATTTATTGGAATCTGTAACTCTTCACCCTCTAATGTAGACAATTGGAAAGCATTGCTACTTTTGCATCTTGTGATCATATAGGGGCCACTCTAGATGGCGTCAAATTTGGAATGCCTTCTTGGTTTTGCTCGATCTGCATCCCATTTCAAAACCTAGGTCTCCTTCCTGGAAGGTCCTTTCTTTTGCCTTCTTGTCAAAGCATTTCTTGACTGAAGCTTGATTCTTCTCTATTGCTTGGAGAGCATGCTCTCTGGTTTCTTCTAATTCTATCAGCTCTGCATACCTGGCCTCCATTGGTCCAAATTCAGACATCTCTAGTTGTTTCACGAGCTCCAATGTTGGAAACTCAAGTGATATAGGAAACACTTGCCTCTTTCCCATAGACAAGCTTGAATGGAGAGCTGCTGTAGATCTCTTGGGCATTATTCTATCAGCCCATAAGGTTGTTTTGAGCTTTGTGTGCCAGGTCCTCTGATTCTCATCAAGAGTCCTTCTGATGATCTTTAGCAGTTTTTTGTTTGTGGACTCAGCCTGGCCATTACCTTGAGGGTAATAGTTTGATGAAGTACTCAAATAAGTCCCATTCTTAATAGCCCATCCTGTGATTTTGGAACCTATGAATGCTAATGCATTGTCTGATATGATGGTGGTTGGCACTCCAAATATGGTCACTATCCCTTCATAGAAATCTAGGATACTAGACTCATTTGCTTCCTTGAGTGCCATTGCCTCGGTCCATTTGGTAAAATAATATGTCATTTGTCAGGATCCATTTGTGACCTTGGCTTGAGTTTGGATTGATGACTCCAATGAAGTCCAATCCCCATTGCATGAAAGGTTGGTCGATTGAGATTGGGTGTAATGGAAGTGCTGCTAGCCTTTCCTTGCCTTTGAAGAATGCACAATTCTTGCACCTTTTGATCCATGTGTAGCAGTCACTAAACACTTTGGGCCAATAATATCCTACTTTCATGATTTTGAGTGTTGTCACTCTTGGAGCAAAATGGCCTCCAACTGCTTCAACATGGAATTCTTGTAGCACTCTCTCCACCTGATCTGTCTCAATGCATCTCATCAGAATGCCATTGATGTCTCTTTTGAACAAGACACCATCGATAAGAACATATGGGATGGCTTGTAACCTGAAATGTCTCCTTTTTGCTTTACCATCCCATGAGGACACATGGCCTATTCGAAGGAAGTGCACCATGTCTTGGGTCCAACAAGGAGCAGGTACATCATCTCTCCCTTCTTCTTGATCATCTTGTAGAACAAGAACAACCTCCTTTTCATTATCTATTTCATCTTGTTGACCTGAGGCTAGTTGTTCACACAACCCCTTCCCATGGACCAGCTTGGTGACCTTGATCTCAATGTCATATTCCATGACACGGGTGATCCATCCTGCGTGCTTTTTCATTCAGGTCCTTGCTGAGAAGGAATTCTTTAACTCCCATGGGAGACCAATAGTTGGATTTTGTTGTTTGAAACCAAATGCTTAAACTTCTTCAATCCTCTGATTACCACCAGGACCTGCTTCTCAATGAAGGAGTACCTCACCTCATAATCTTCCAGACTCTGGCTGAAGAAAGCAATTGGTTGTTCTGTACTTTCTTTGTTCTGCTGCACCAAGATTGCAGAAATTGTGTCATTGCCACCAAAGGCATACAATATGAAGTCTTTGGAAAAATCTGGGTTCACAAGAGTTGGGGCTCATGATATGGCTTCTTTGATAGCCTCAAAACTTGTTTTTCCTTCAGTTGTCCACCTGAATGTTAAGCTCTTCTTCAGCATCAACGTTATTGGCTTAACAAGGGCAACAAAGTTTGGAACAAACTTGCGGACAAAATTGATTTTTCCCAAGAAGCTTTGAAGAGCCTTCTTGTGACTTGGCAATGGCAGTGCTTTTATTGCTTCAACTCTCTCTGGGTCAATTGCCAGACCCTCCTTAGACACAATATGGCCTAAAAGCCTACCCTCATGGGCCAAGAATATGCATTTTTTAGGGTTCAAAGATACCCCAAATCTCTTGCATCTTTGAAACACTTGCCTTAGGTGAAAAAGGTGGTCTGCATTTTTGGAGAACACAGTGATGTCATCTAGATAGATCAACACTATTTTGTTGATTAGCCCTTTGAATGCCATATCCATGGCTCTTTGGAAAGTAGCCCCAGCATTAGATAGTCCAAATGGCATTTTTTTGTATGCATAGGTGCCCCATTTGGTGGTGAAAGTAGTTTTGAATTGATCATCTTCTTTCACCATGATCTGGTTGTACCCTGAGTAGCCATCTAGGAGGGAGAACCTTTCTGACCTAGACACTACTTGCAAGATCTGCTCCATTGAAGGGAGTGGGTAGTGGTCTTTGAGGGAGGCTCTGTTCAAATCCTTAAAGTCAACACACACTGATTTCTCCATTTTCTTCTTGACTAGGACCAGATTTGCAACCCAGCTTGAGTGTTTGATTGGAAATATGATGCTTGCCTCTATCAACTTGTTCAACTCCTTCATCAGAGGCTCTATATGTGGGTTGACTGGTCTCTACTTCTACCTGATGGGCTGAGTAGCTGGATCCAGTTCGATTGTGTGTTGTGCTAGCTTTGGATTGAACCCTCTTAGGTCTTCATAACTCCAAGCAAACACATCAGGAAATTCTTGGCAAAAGTTGTATGAATTCATACCTTTCTTGCTCGGTGGCCACTTTGCCAATTTGAAGTGTTTTGTCTTCTCCAACTAGGATTGACTCTGAATCTTCTCCTTTGATCTACATGTTAGCCTTCTCCTTTCTGAATTGATCATCATGGATTGAAAATAGATTCTAGTGTCACTAAGCCTTTGGGAAGCTTGTTTGTATGCAGTTGTACTATCTGATTCTCATCTTCTTTGCTCTAGTCTGCTCTGGTTTATAGCTGAGAATTTAACTTCTTCTTGTAGAAATTTAATGATCTTTTGATCATTCTCAAACACCTGCCAACATGTATTATTATCTGGCACTGTTGGCCTCACAACCACATGGATATGTGGTTGTTCTCTATCTCTTTTGATGTTGTCAACCACATCAAATGTTGCCCCGATTGCTGCAAGTCTGTTAGCAACTTCATTCTCCTTCCTGGTATGGACACAATATTGAAGGCCTCGAAATCCTCCATGAGATCCCATACCCTACTCTTGTAGTTCTTGAGCAGGTCATTTTTGACAACATTTAGTCCTCTGACTTGATTGGAAACTAGTCACTTGTCACCGAATACTTGCAAGTTCTTGATTCCAACTTCCTTGCCCAATGAAGACCTTGGACTAAAGCCTCATATTCAACAGTGTTATTTGAGCAAGCAAACTAGAATCTGAAGGTTGAATAATATCTCATACCTCTGGGGGACACAATCATGGCTCCTCCTCCAGCTCCTTGTCTACTCCTTGAGCCATCAAAGAACAATTGCCATACCTCATTGTCATCCTTGTATTTTGGCTTGATTAGGTCAGGAAGAGGTTGATTCTCTTCATGTAGATAGTAGACACCTAGTTCAGATTCCTCCATCTCCTTATAGGGGTCAAAAGCATGTTTTTTGTTGGCCCACTCATCTAGGGTCAAGTCTGGGATACATCCCACCTTGGTATTTGTTTCATTAGTGTTTAGGAGGTCTTCTTGATCAAAAGCTGAGCAGTTGGCATTGATTGGGCTAGGCACATAGGATTCAATATGATAATCAACAATAGGTTCAGATCTGATTGTGGCCTTCACCCCATACCTTGTCCTAAAGAGCATATGTGACCAATCAGTAGATAGGTAGCCTCCAATTTTGGCAGTGAAGTCTCTGGAAGACAGACACAAAGCAAAATGTGGTGGCAAGTCTATGATTGACACGTTTTGCAAAATAATCACATTAGGGAAAGCGTGTAGAGTGAGACTCAGATCCTTGATGATTCCCACAGTAGTCACTTTGTTGTCCCATCTAATTGGACTACTCCTCTAGAGATGACCTCATATTGGAGACCCAACTGATCAACTATTTGTTTGGGCATCACAGAACTACTAGCCCTAGAATCGATCATACAATTGTGCACCAATTTGTCTCCAATAATCAATGAGACATAGAAGGGAGGAGGTCTCAGGTTTTACCTTGTTGTTCTCCATGGTTTCTCCCTGGTTGAACCACATTAGCAAGCACTCTCTCTTGTTGGTTAGGGGTGATTTGAACTTGACCAATTCTGCATGGCAGTCTGCAATAGATCCCTCTACCCTGGAATGGCCAGTGACTCCCATAGTGAAATGTTCACACTTTTCCTTTTCATCTACTCAATAATATTGAATGAGCTATCTTTTTTTGCCCTTCCCAGACACATTTCTTTCTTGCACATGGGTTGTTACAACCGGTGCCTGACTGGGTTTGGAAGGTGGTCTGGATTGGTTCAGCATGTTGGGAGTTGCACTTGGAACACCAGGACCTTGTGGAGTGATGGAAGGTTGAGGGTCACTGAGTTCAGTGGTTGGCCCTCTCCAATACTTCTCTTTTTGGACCGTGTATTGGCAGCTACACTTTGAGAAGGGAACTGATTCATCCCACGAAGTCTTCAGCCTACCAATTTACTAGCATAGTTTCTCCTGAAGGTCCACCTTGTTCAGCTCTTTTTGTTGATCTCCCTCTTGGATAGGTTCTTGTGGCACCATACTTGGTTTGCACCATCAAGGCCTGATTTAGAGCACCATTAAAGCACGTTGATTGGTTATGTGGCTGATCACATGGAAAACACCAATCATATTCCTGTGCCATATTGTTCTGTGCTGGGACCAATGCTCTTGATGTTGAAGTTGTGTTAGGATCATACGGCCTGAAAGGTCTAGCAGCTTGGGGTTGTCCTTGGTTCTGGCTCTGATTCATAGTCTGAGGTGGTGGCCTATTGTGTTGATATTGGGGTCTAGCTTGATATTGAGCCTGGGGCTGGTATGGCCTGAACTCTGAGCTTGTTGTCTTTTGATGGTCACTAGCTCATTCCCAAAGTTCTAAAGTTGCTTCATCACTTCTTGAAGCTCTTTAGAGGTATTAGATGATGAAGTGGAAGCTTCATTGTAAGCTTTGACTCCTGGGGGTGGGTATAGGAGCTAATGTAGGCACTTGGCTAGTATCTGGGCTTCCTAACTCAGGGTACAGAGGCATGGATGGCCTAGGAGTGATTTTGCTAGCTTGAATCAAATGGTTCTTAGCCCCTATGGAGAGGCTATAGGCTGCAGGTAATGTAGTGCCCCCATTGACTGAATCATCAGAGAAATATCAAAATTTAAAGCCCTAAGAAAGTATAAGAAGGCACCTTCATTAGTGGGCTTTACTACTATTGGAATCCTATCCCAGGTCCACTAGAATATGAGGTTGAAGTTTGTTAGCTGCTCATTCGGGGCTCTCTTGATTGTTGTTAGTTGCTCCAACAAAGACAAGTTATCACCTTTTTCCCCAAACTAATTGTGAAGAGCCATGCACAGGCTGGTTCCGAGTTCTGATAGAGCACTTGCTTCAAGACTCTGAACCATTGTGAAGCTTTCCCTTTGAATGAAGAGGTGAACAACTTGACTGTAATGTCCATCTCATGGATCTCGTGGATTGTATAGACATTTGCAATATCTTGGACATGGTCACTAGGAGAAGTTTGATTTTCCCTAGTGAAATATGGGATGCTCTTTAATGTTGCAATAATCGAACTGGGTTTTGTGCATTCAAGGTGAGTGGACTACTACTGTCGGTGAAGTTGACATATGGATTTGGTTGTGCCATTCTGATTGGCCTAAGAATCCTTGTAGACTGAAAGAAAGGCCTTACAGGTGGAGGTGTTGACAAGGTTATGCTTGGTGGAGATGGAGACCTCTGAACTCTTCTTCCTCTCCTTTCTCTGCCTGGGGATAGACACAAGTATTCAAATATACCTTCTTTCCTTGCTCTAGACTAGGTTTTTCTCATGAATCTCCCAAGCTTGGGCTGCTGAAACTAGTAGATTTGTTTCTTTTGGAGTCACCAGATGTACAATTTTAAGGCTTCTTAAAAGCTAGAATCACAACAAGTGTACATCAATCCTTACTGTAATAAGATGGAGACTTCTTAGTCCCACCGGGCATGCCAAAATTGTTAGTGCGAAATCACAGCACCCCCAAATGAGCTCTAAAAGATCTACTTTTCTAAGGCAGACTCATTTGGTGTGATTGCATAACATTGAACTTTCCCCAAGGTGTGGGACCTTGCAAAATGGGAAAGCTCTCTAGATTGAAGGTTGGTTCCTTATTCCTTTGTTTAGGTGCATACGTAGAAACTTGCAGAGGCTGTTCTTAATCCTAATCTAAACTTTACCAAGGAGACAAGGATAGAAGGAATACAAAAATTAAAACAAAGCTAAACTACGAGGTGATGCACCAAAGGAATGATGAACACTTATTTTGCTAATAGACACAAACCAACAAAATGCATATAATAAACAAGCACAAATAGCCAGATATATAATGGGAGACTAGATGAAAGCAAAAGAGACAAGAGAGGATCTAAAATCGATCACAGATGTGTTTTATTGCTCTGTAGATTGATACAGTCCATTACAAAGTAGCCAAGAGGAAAAACGTGTAATGCAATTTTTGATGGAAGGCTGAACCCCACAAATCCCTTTCTAAGAGGAGAAGGGAGCCTGCAAAACAAAGAATGTCCAACCCTTTACAATGAATCCTACCCCTGTATTTATAGATTCGACGAAAGAAGAAAGAGAGAGAAGCGAAAAAGTAGGTTGAAGTTCAACCACTTATTATTAATGCTTCAAATAAATCTCTCCCCAAATCCATCTTTACTTCATCAATCCTTGGTTTGGGCGCTTGAAGGAAGAGGAAATGCAATGGAAACAGATCAAATCTGATCTAGTTGTTGAGGCAAGAAGATCCTACATTGAAATCCTGAAGATGTTTCCTCTATTTTCTTCACCTAACCTCCTCAAAATTAAAGTTTCAGACCTCCATGGCATGGGTGAGGCCGAGATCTTTCCAACGACATCAGATTTGTAATATTTTGAGCCTAAGTCGAAAGATATGCCCCTTGAAGTTTGTATTGGGTCCGTATAGGAGGGTGGGAAAATAACTTGAAAAATGGGTCCCCTTTTGATATGGGACACGTGGTAGCCAGATTGGAACAAAAATCGGGCCTACGGGTCCACAATTTATCTTTTGCCCTTTCCTCCGATTCCCGCTTGGCTTTGACTCGGGCCGAATGTTGACTTTTTCCTTGGGCGGAGTTGCGGGCCATTTTGTAACTTTTACCCCTTTTGATAACAAGGGGCAAAGAACCAACTTTTTCCTCGATGGTCCACTTTCCCCTAGGACATGCAACGGTCTGGCGCTCGTTTAGAAATCTTTTCTCTATTCACCCCTTGAATCAACACCATACTGACACTTGGCATTCTCCGCTTACACCTTTATACTTAGCCAATTTTGAAGCCCTTTCTGTCCACCTTTTGACTCTATTTCCTCCTATGCGGGATCGTGGTTGATCCAATATTTGTACGGGGTGAAATATGGATAACAATCCTACAACCCAACTAATGTTTGTTTTACAAGAGTTCTCATCTATGACTAGGGTCCGAGAAGATGATCAAATTATTCAAATATATTTGCATGATGTTCAAAAACTAGGGTTTGACATTCATGGAGAGTTTTAGACAATCCGAAAGTGTTAGAAAGTTGTGAGCCTAGAACCTATCAAGTCCAAGATCGTACATGAGGTGCAAGATCGTATGATATAATCCAGCGATTTAGCACAACCATGCCCGAGTCCATTTTCTAGTGACATTATCTGGAATGAATCTTTTTCTAGTTCATATATCCTTGTTCATGTAGTTCATCTTCCCATAACCTTCCAAAATCATCAGTAATCAACGAAGTGCACTCACTCGTTTGTATTGTCAAGTTTGTATATCATTTAACATATTCGTTACTAATATAAAAGCATTATTTTGATTATGGTAATTAATGTTGGAAGTTAATTAATCAAAATATCCACCTATTGCTAACCCTTACATCCTTTAGTGTACTAAATCACTAAAAACCAATTAAGTTTCATGTTAAATCTAATTAGGGTGTAAACACCAATCAAGATAACCAGGTGGCTAATTGTTCTAGGAGATCACACCAAATATCTCACGAATGTCTCCAAATATGTGTTCCAACATGATTCTTCCCATCACGACCTCTTCATCTTCTCTAAAATGTTTTAGCTTCTCTTGTAGCCATCTTTCTACGCCTCGTTGTCCTTATAGCCATATTAACATTTTTAGGTCCCAATAATGGAACCATTATTAGCAGAGGTCCTTGGAATCACTCATCAACACGTGTTACAAGTTGTTGTCTAGGATAAGCTCGGAGACTATTACAACCTGCTACATTTAAACAATGCACAATTGATAGAATAAAACAAAACAAGTAGCACAATAACTTTATGATATTGACAACTCAAGGGAAGATATGACCAAAAAGACATGATTGTGCGCAAAGATGGAATGGAAATATATAACCGATTCAAGAACTCAAACATGAATTCTTAATAAACTCAAGATCAATATTAAAGATTCGAGATCAACCTTCGCACAATGTGCTTACATGATTTTATATGTTTTGCAACGATTGTGGGTTTACTAGTTCCTTGTTCTTCCATTATTTGATAAAAGAGGCTTTTCACGTTCTTTACTTATGCGTAGAGAGAATAACGTATTCTATCTTTTGTGTTTTCTATCCTAGATACATACATTAGGAATTTTACAATATACAACAATATCCAAAATATATTCAAGTCAACTTTTTAACCCTTATAAACTCCCAACACATACAAGTATACTAGTTTAATAACTGGTTATTTTGGGCAACTTGGATGATCACTAATTTCTTTTTCGGGGTATCTCAAATCTTATTTGACCGCATCGACATTAGAAACCTTCATCCCGCACCACTTACATGGACTACTTTGAAGAGGCTTCAAACCCACATAGTTCTCTTCCTAATGAAAGTGCAATTGTGAAAATGAAACTACATGTAAGCAACTAGAATTTAGCCCTAAAACACTTGATAATGATTGTTTTGACTTGGCTTTGAGTTTGTATTTGTTTTCTCTTAACTTGGTTTGGAATGATTCAAATGTGTATGAGGTTTATCTAAATGTTTTCTTTTGATTCAAGGAAGAATACAAAACTTTGCTTGATGTTTGGTAGATGTTTCTAAAGGATCTCTTGAGAAATGCTAGGTGAGTAAATGAGTGGGTTTGATTTGTATTTATAGAACTCTAAAGGTAATATTTCACAACAAGGATGACCTAGGGAAAAGACTGACTCATAAGAATATTCCCATTTAAAATTTTTACCATTAGAGGGCCATGGAAAGGACTGACCATCAAGACATAATTGACCAATTGATCATGTCCCTACTAAACGGTTTTGTCCAGTGGGGGCAAAAATATTTGTTGAAGGTTTAGAAGTATGCAAAGATATAAGTGTTTTTGACTAACATAGAAGTTCATGTAGGTGCATGAGTTATAAAATGAAGGATTACGAAGCCTTAAAACAATTTAGGATAGTGCATTCAAGCTCTGTTTGTGTGCACAAGTCATGTGTAAATGATATAAGCCAAAACTAGCATCATCAAGTACCAAATGCCAAATTTAGATGTATATACAATGTATTATTAGGGAAAGGGCAAAGAGGAGATCACACATAATTCATCACATCAAAGCACAATGCTCAAACACCCAAAATTCATATAGTAAATATAAGTAATAATCTCAAAATTTTACATCCCAGTTGCACATTCCTAGATTTTGTTGGTAGACTCAATGTTGTCTGATGATACTTCTCCCTTCAACAACAATGTTTAGGCACACTTACATATTGTCTCCTCTATTAGATTGTTTGATGACACTTTTTTGAGCTAGTTATAGGTCCATGCACTCACTTGTACACACTTTAAGATGAATCAAGTTGGATCTTTCTATTGTGCATTGCATAATTATATCTCTATATTTTCTCTTTCTATGATTATCCAAATTCACCCTTATTCAGAGTTCGATTGATAACATTTACTTGTTTTAATTTAAAAATTTGAATTATGAATAAGTTTTAATTGTTGTAGACCATTATGCACAAATAATCAAAATAATTACACACATGATTGCTAGAGGACATTTTTTAATAAAAATAAAACATCAATTAGTCAACAAAGATAGAAGTCGATTATTCACATTCTCAATATCTATGGGGTGTAAAATTCTAAACGAGGAAAAAAAGGTATGTGAGGGAAAAAAATAAAGCTAATCACTTGGACAAAGTAGTTGAGGCAAAAGAGAGAACATTGCGTAAGAGAATTCAAATTCTTATGACCACGAGCAACAAAATATATGAGAGCCGGAGTAAAGTGGAAGGCGAAAATGTTGATAGTTCAACTAAGGACTATCTCACATTGTTTTAGGTGTGAGACTAACATGTGAACCATTCCTAAAGAGGATTGGACAACTATAATATATCATTTTTATACTTTGGGCTTAGCGGAGACAAAATGACACTACATCATGAAGTCCCCGACTTACAATGATACCTAAATCAAGTATTTCGACACCTTAAAAGTCGACTCCTCAAATGCCTTGTATATATAAGACAAATTAGCAAAAACAGAAATAGATATCACATAAGCATAGTTTGAACAACTTCATTTTAAACTATGTATGTAGACACAACAACTTCTTTACTATCCTTTTATCTAATAACTTGTTTGGTCACACAAATGTTACTAAAATCATTCATTCAGAAATTACATAAGTAATAATCTAATAATTTTAATACTAAAATATAAGTAGCAAACCCAACAAAATTATTCACAATTTTGACATTTTAAAAAATACTAACATCTGATGGAAGCTTTTTATCAAACACCTTGCATGGAAAATCACCCGCCATATCAAATTGCATTACAATGTTACCAGCAATACATCTGGGCAGATTGAAGCCCTCGCTGCCCATTCTCACCACAGATAAATCTTCTTCATACGCTCAACTCTTAAAGGACTGTGTAAAAACAGGTCCCTTTTGAATGGAAAACTCGTACATGCTCAGATCATTGTGACTCCAGGATTTGAAAGCCTCAGCACATATACCCAAAACAATCTTCTTACAATGTATGTTAAATGTAAAAGCGTGGCTGATGCGCGCCGTGTCTTCGAACAAATGGACAATAGAGATGTGGTCACCTGGACTGCCATTATCGGAGCTTATGCCAGGTAAATAAAACATATATTAATGAAGAACAAATTCTTTAAAAGCTTTCCTATTCTAGCAATTATTATGAATAAAACCCAACATTTGGCGATAATCACTTGGACCGAGGAGGATTGTACCTAGAAAGTCTGCTTGCCGAGAATGTTTGTGTTCGTAGTGATTACTGTGTGTCCTGTAAGCATTTATTGTCTTGGAGTTGTTGTCAGTGCACAATAAAAGCTTTTGGTGATTGTAGTGTCGCACAACTATTGTCAATACTGAATAAAAGCTTTTGAGTGCTTGAAGTGTCTTATCAATTATTGTCAATGCTGAAAAAATTTACACATCCAACACTTTTTCAAAATGTTTTTGCCAGGGAAGGGAATGCAAAGGAGGCATTAAAACTGTTTACTCTAATGAGAGCGAAAAGCTTAATTAAGCCCAGTCATTTCACGTTTGCAAGTGTTTTACCGGCGGTTACCAGCTTGGGAGCAATTGAAGAGGGGAAGAGGATTCACGAGGAGGTAATCAGGGGTAATTTTGAGTCTGATGTCTTTGTAGGAAGTGCTCTTGTTGATATGTATGCAAAATGTGAGAGTTTGGATGATGCGCGTAATGTGTTTGACAAAATGCCTCAAAGAGATTTGGTCTTGTGGAACGTAATGATTGAAGGGTATGTGAACTGTGGGGTTGTGAACGAAGCACTGAGACTGTTCTCTGAAATGCAGGGGATGTGTGTCGAACCAGATGCGGTGACGTTTTCAATTGTCATCCCAGCTTGCAGAGACTTGGAAATGCTCCAGGAGATGCATCGAGATATAAGCACGAGGGGTTTTAAGTCTAATGTATTTGTGGGAAACGCACTTGTGGATATGTATGCAAGATATGGGAGCATAGAGCTTGCACGCAAAGTGTTTGATGAAATGCCCGAGTGGGATGTGATCTCGTGGAATGTGATGATCAGGGGATATGTGCAAAATGGCTTTCTGGATGAGGCTCTGGAGCTATTTGATAGAATGCCAGTGAGAGATGTGGTGTCTTGTAATACTGTGATTGCAGGATATGCAGGGCATGGGCTTTTTGATGAGGCACGGAAGCTTTTTCATGAAATGCCCATAAGGGATGTCGTTTCATGGAATGCAATGATTGCAGCTTCTGTCAAGCATAGACAGGATGAAGCTGCATTGACATTATTTTACGAAATGCTGCTTACGGATAACCTGCCAAATCAGTTCACATTTGCTAGCATTCTACCGGCATGTGCGAATCCACCAGCTCTTAAACATGGCAAGAAAATCCATGAAGAAATTGATAGAGCCGGATTTCAGTTTGATGTTTTTGTTGGGAGTGCACTTGTAGACATGTATGTAAAGTGCAAGAGTGTGGAGGATGCACGCAATGTTTTTGACAAAATGCCTGATAAAAACGTGGTTACCTGGACAGCAATGATTGCAGGATATGCACAGAGTGGGCATGATGAGGATGCCATGGATCTTTTTCGACAAATGCAACTTGCAGGATTGAAGCCAGACCCTAAAGCTTTTGCTGTTGTTATTCCAGCATGTGCCAACTTGGCAGCTCTCAAACAAGGCAAAGAGATCCACGAAGTTGTTGTAAGGTGTGGGCTGCAGTCTAATGTTTTTGTCAACAGTGCCCTTGTAGATATGTATGCCAAATGTGGTAACATAGAAGCTGCACGCATTATATTCGACAAAATAAGTCATCGTGGTGTGGTCTCATGGAATGTGATGATTGTGGGATATGCTATACATGGCTTTGACACAGAGGCCCTCAATCTTTTCGATCAGATGCTGCAGGCTGGCATTAAACCAGATCATGTCACTTTTGTTGGTGTCCTGTCTGCGTGTTGCCATGCAGGCCTAGTGGACAAGGGCTGGTATTATTTCAAATGCATGAGAGACCATTATCAGATCACAGCTACAATGCGGCACTATGGCTGCATGGTTGATCTTCTTGGCCGTTCTGGTAATCTGGTTGAGGCAAAAATTTCATCAATGAAATGCCAATAATAGCAGATGCTACAGTATGGAAATGTTTTCTTAGTGCTTGTAGAACACATATTGATGTAGGTTTAGGGAACTTGCGGCTGAACACCTTTTTGAGTTGGACCCTAAAAATCCAGCATCATATGTGCTGCTATCAAATATCTATGCCCTAGCTGGCAGGTGGGATGGCATTGGAAAAGTACGGAAAATGATGAAAGATAGGGGAGTATTAAAGACACCTGGATGCAGTTGGATTGAGGTGAACAAGCAGGCACATGCTTTCCTTATAGGAGACAGATAGAACCCACAAACAGGGAAATTAATGCAAAGCTGGACAGATTGGCTGGGTAAATGAAGGTGGCGGATTATGTTCTGGGATACAAGTTTTGTGCCGAATTTAGGCATAGCATGGTGCAGAAAGAACAAATTCTTTCAACTTTGCTACCTGGTGGAAAGCTTGCGATTGCCTTTGGACTTATTCAAATGATCATAGAACATTTAGATGATGGTGCCTACCACTCTGTAATCAGTTCATGTCTAAGATGGTTGCATGAGAAGTCATTGTGACGTTTTCCATTTCCACCATTCTATGGAGGAATAATATTGTTGTGGAGATTAATGATGGTGACAGGAAAATAGTGGTAAGTGTAATGAGATTGCACAATGGACAACTTATGTATATTATAATTTCATTAATCTGTAGTTTAGACAAGGGCTAGGTACCAGGCTTTTGGTTCTGAAAGTGCAGGTTTTAGAGATGTCGTATGCTGGAATGATCATAGTGTGAAGCAACATAGCACAAAATGATTTTTTTCAATTATTGGACCATTCTTTTCTACTTTTATGGTCCAAAATGTAAAAGATAATCCAAATCCTTTTGTTTGTTAACTAACTCCTGCTTGTTCCTTGAATTGAGTTCTCAAAAGTTTTTTAAATTTGTTAAACGATATTTTTTTTTCGTATGTTCTCCAAAACCCAGGCACCTCTGCTTGTTTAGTTTCAATCATCCATCTCTGAGTGTAATTATTGTTTCTTCTTGCACATTTTTGGGCGACTCTTATAAAGCTGTCATCTGGCCAACACTTGAGTTTTGGCTCCCATTTAAACAAATTCTTGCTTTTTTACAACTAGCATTCAAATTATGGTTCATGGTTAACAAATCTTGTTGGGAGATGTTAACATATTTGTCAATATTCTCAGCCAATGCTCAGTTGTTTTCTACCTAGCAAGTTTTAAGTTGTTTAACCAATCTTGTTGGGAGATGTTAACATATTTGTTAAAGAAATTTCAAATAACTAATATTGTAGCGAGTTCCTATTTTTCAGAGATAATGCTATTATTCATTGCGCATTTATAACATGCTTAGAATCATATCTTTAATATTCTTTGCAGGAAAAGATGTCTACTTATAAGGTCTGCCAGATCAGAGTGTTTAATTGATCGGAAGGAGATTTTGGAGGCTGATATGTATCATTTTTGTGAAGCATGCAAGTAAGTCACAAGTTGTTGAGATATTGGTATTGTACCACATATAGTCTTTTTAAACTGGATTAAAGTTCGAGGAAATAGGAAGCCCGTGTCAAAATTAATTCATGCTTGATTCTCATATATTCTCTGTAGAACGGTTATTAAAAAATTGTGAAATGTAAAAACCAAAATATTTTATTTATTTTTAGAAAATATTATATTAAAATGAAACTTTGTAGCTCACAATCTGACTGCTTTCCAAAATCTTGGATATATATGGTTAGTTCAAGTAAAATCCCTATCTAAGCTAGAAACATAATTAAATGGGATGGTGTGAGACTTTAAAATGCCAAAACCTAATCAAGTATTGTTACAGACTATGTCAAATCCTCAACATGCTAGGAAGTGCTAACTTAGTATGAACCAGCCTCTTATAAATCGAGAACTCCTTGTTGAGCATAGTGTCCTGTCCCATGGCTCTCTGCTCATCTTTGACAACTTTCATAATTTATTCCATGCCTAGTGGTTACAACCTTGCCTCTTTTTTCTCCATCTTTGTGATAACTTACCCAACTGGTAACTTTGTTGTTGTATCCCTTCTGGGTTATAGGTTTACTATTCAATCTCCTGCTACAACTGTAAAAGAAATTGGATTTCGCTTACAAATCTTACTATGCAACAATGTAATTACTACTCTGGGCTAGACCAATAGGAGAGAACCTTGTCTCGTGGTTGTCTGCTCACCATTTGACAACTTGCATAATTCATTTCATGATTGCCGGTATGCTCTTGCCTTTATTTTCTCTATCTTTCTAATGAATGCCAACCAGTCATATTGTTGTTACATTACATTTATTCTCCTGTTAGAACTTAAAAAAAAACTGGAATGTACCTTGTAATATTACTATGCCGGAAGACAATTACTACTCAATAAATAACCTGACTGTCATCACCTGCGCCAGCTCAGCATGATCTTTTTTGCTTTCAAATCTGCTAGCCTACAACAAGTTTTTTTCCTAGATCTGAAGTTCCATGGTGAACCCTTTCCATGTATCCTCCTTTACATCTCTGGCTAATTGCAGCCTTTCCTCATCAAAATTTTCCATTCTTCTTTAGCCTTACATAAACCCCAAAACAACTCCCTCTTTGTTCATTCTTCTAAGTTGACTGTTGCAGGAGGGCTCCTCGAGAATGCTGTTCAAATGAATTGAACATTACTTCCTACATGAAATTCATCTTTTAAAATAGATATGGACATGATTAGGATACACATCACGTGGATATCCCTCCAATTCGCCTATTTGAAAGATTATATTGACAACAGTTGTAATCACATCAATGAATGGGCTATGGAATAAAAGGTCTGCACTCTTTTTGGTCAATCCTCATCCTTATTTGCGCCCAGAATTGTGGGGTGGTATTTGAAACTTGAAACCAGGTCATTTACCACTCAAGTCTGGTGCCATGGACCTTCTCTGTCTTCATGAACACAATTTCTTATATAACTGTACAAAGAGGTGGCACATGACAATTTGTATCATCAAGCCAAAAATGAAATTTACCAGCTTTTCGGCATTTCACTTGGTGACCCAAAATTTAACAGTGTTCTAATGGTCAATGAGGATGCATTGTATTTTGATAAGGTTTCACTTACAATTGATTACGATTCAACTAAACCCTTGACTTTTTATCTGTTAACGTTAGCTTATTCATGCTACTTTTTATGCAAATCACTGATATTTCAGAATTCAAATCCACGCGCTCTTCAAAAATGTCTTTCCAATCTTTAATTTTTATTTCTTCAATTGCTTTTGTTTAAACTGAATATAAGAAGAGAGTCTCCTTTTTTTTAACAACATAGCAATCTTAAGATTGTTATAAAGGATTAGGCCTTGAATTAGATCAGTAATTTTTGCTATTTATTTTTTGAGAAGCCCTGCCCTAGACAATAGGTGAGGATAATATTTCTATGTGGTTGCTAACAATCTCCCGACTACTTGCTTCTTACAGATTTCCTTTCACTGCTGCATCAGAATTCAACTTGTATGTCTCCAGAACGATACAGTGCATGGTGTGAATTTTGCAGAAGTGTCTCTCAAGGTCCTCCTTTCAACAGAGAAAAACATTGGTTATTTTCCTTTCATTTATAAACAAGTATCTTTATGAAGTTGTTATTCCTTTTCATAGTGCTGGATCACCAATTACAAGAGATATTATGTGCAATCATATATTTTAGAATGAACACAAAGATAAGAATATATCTACTTTTACTTGATTTGAAACCTGCCATTGACTCATGTAGGAAATGCGCAGATGGCATAAAACTCTTGTTCAACATTTTTTCATGTGCACTAGATGTGGAACATTTTTTTAAGGCAATGGATGATTTAAATGGAAAAGAAAGCACAATTTGTTCACATAGAAAATATTATTCATGTTATGTTTAATAATGCTTCAAATTGTGCCTCCAATGATGGGGTCACTAAAAAGAAAACTAAGAAAAGTGTGCGATCTCCTCCAGCCCTTCGTTGGGTGAAATTGAATACTGATGGTGCTTCTGTGGACAATCATGGGGTGGGTGGTACTGGATGGATCCACGAAGTCTCTTAAGGGCACATGATTTTTAGTTTATGTTAGGGCTTATGTGATGGAATTAACAAACTAGTGGAAGCCTTAGCAATATGGCAGGGATTAGTGATTGTTAAGACCTATCTTGTCTCACAGATCATGGTTGGAACGGATTCATAGATGCTAGCTAAAATCCTGACATCAGGAAGCTAGGTGAGCAAGTCTTAGTTTGAAGCCTACCAATTTGTTACTCACCTCATGAAAGCAACAAGGCTGTGGATATCCTTGCGAAATCGGTCGCCTCCTCAAATTCGGGCACTAAACGGATGGGCAGTCTAGAAGATTTCCTTGCCTAAGGCTTAGAGCGGGTCTCCAAACTATCATTGTAAATAATGCTAAAGGATGTAAGTTATTTCCCTAGAGGGACAACTCTTTTCTCTTCTCCTTGGAAAAGGTTGATGGACTATATCCAAAACCTTTAATGGCCATTAATTTGAAAAGGTTTTCCGGTTCCCCTCATCATTGCCTTGCCATACTGATTGATATATTCACATACACCAAGTTTGTTAACCGTGAATGCCGATTCCTTCACTTGTTGCTTGCCATGCCATCTCTTCTAGCATGTGATTTTTTCTCTCATGCCTCTGTTCAATTCTTCCCATGTCCAGCATTTTCGTTGTTTTAGATTTGTAAGGGTGCATTGTGAAGCAGCCATCTGCTGAAATTATTATAATGACCACAACATTGATATGTATGTGGGCTTGCATTTGAATTGCAAAAATTGTAGGTTAGAACCAAAGAGACGGACAAGAGATTGAAGGGGTGTATAGAGGGGGCGAGTGTTTGTTTTATAGAGCTCACAACGGAAATGGTTGTCTTTCCTCAACTCATCGGCGCATTGGCATGGCTTTTGTGAGCATCAAAAGTTTCTTCTGCAGCAAGCTGTGGGGTGCAGCATATTATCAGATTTGAAAAGGACCATATCATTCAATATTTATTCAGTTCTTCATTGTGTATTCTCCAGGTTGGTCCTTTGTTTCCTGCATTTGTGTTTTCTTTGCTGAGACAGGAGAAGTATTTGCAGTGGGTTTATGTTTGTATATTAAGGGGCTTGCCCACATCCAGCTTTCTAGTATTGCTTAATTTGCTAGGCCCATAAGAATTATTTAAAATTTTCCATCCCCTCGGCCTCTAAGAAGGCTAAAAAACAATGAGTTGACATTGCCTAGCATTTTAATGTATGGCATGAGAATGCGTTCTCCTTGCAGGCTGCCATGGGTAGTCAGTTTTTGTAAGACATGGAGGATTTGGGTGTTTAGGACAAGATAAAAATCCCATTGTTGCTACCACCCCCTGTCAATATCCTTTCTGATTGATCCCAAACAATCTCGCTCAAGAAACTCTGTTTTCAAAAATGCTGTGGCTGTTAGTGATTTTAATTGGGCTTTGGATCACTAGAAATATGAGGGCCAATTTATTAAATGTTAGAATTAGAAACACAATTCCTGGCGAGCTGAAGCCTGTTGTGGAGGATGTGGCTTGCATTAAATCCCATCTTTTGTATTCCATGTTGCATTGTAACTTTACTTTTATGTCTAAGCCTACATGGACACTGAAATTACTACCCCCATGGTCTCTATTCTGAGTTGTGATCTCATGAAGATGAAGAAGGATTCAAATGATTTGAGGGAGGTGGTTATGGTTCAGTAGGATCAATTTTATGCATTGTCCTCAAAATTAAATTCCATGATAAGTCTTCTTAGTTGAATCCTTCTCCTGAGATGCAGGTGGAGGGGTTGGATGATTTGTGTGAGGATGTGGTTTGTGTGAGTTAGTCAATTGTTCCATTGTGTGCATGATGTTTGTAGCAGGGCTTCCTAGTCTTTGGAGACTCTTCATAACATGTGGCTTCATCTTTGTATCAATCGGTTTATGGAAGGCCAGTTTCATGAGGAGGGCCCATGGTTGGAAGCTGATGTTGGTGGTAAACCCATTATTGAATTTGGATGGATGGGGATGGTGGCTTTGATCTTGCAAGGCCATGTGCCCCTTCTGATTGATTTGTTTTCTGCTCTCTGTTATGCTTTGTTTTTGGTTTTTGGTGATGATGGTGGGGTATGCTCCCAGTGATCTTTGACTTATTATGAATGTTGACGACTCAAATATTTTGGATTTCAATTTGTTTTATGCTGTTCGTGTGGACTTTTAGATTTGGTGACAGGATAGTTAGTGTCCCATAACGGCCTAACTTGGTGATCCTGCTCAGCAGATTGTCTTGTTCAATTTCTGTTTGTTGGAAGGCAGCTAGATTGTGTTGTGATGTTAGTTTGAATATTTTCCATTTTTGATACACTTTTAATATAACTGTTCGCCCTCTTTTAAAAAAGCAAAAAGCTTCAAATCGTGTGGGAGCAAGTATGATTTTGGCGGTTGATTGAGAAAGCAAATTCTATATGGTTGCATAGAAAATATTGTTCATGCTATGTTTGATAATGTTTTTAAATAAAAAATGTGTGGGAGCAAATACGATTTTGGTGGGTGAATATCCAACTTCATTTTTAGTGTCCTTCAATTCTTCAATTTTCATATATATCATCCTCCAAAAGAGGATTTTAAAAAGTTAAATTTCATAGAGATGGACCAATGCAAATTGATTGTCAAGGTCAGTGCAAAATATTACCTTTAGTTGTATGTATGAGAGCTCATAACAATCCGAAAAGAATTCTGTAATAGGATCTTGGGAATGTCATGCAGGCCAGGTAAGAGGGGACCAGATTAATGGCAACCTTCCCTTGCAGCCTAGACTCAACAATCTTCAATGGACACACTCTACAATGCTCTCAGAATTTGTAGCATTTATGACAGTATTACAGAAATTACACACACACATATTCTTCTTGTGTTGCTTATTGACACACACGGTTGAAGATGGGGAACCCGGTACAACACAGTTCCTTCACTGGACATGATACACTCTTTGTTTCTACTTAAACACACACACCTCCCTAGCAATCTTCTAGCTTGCTTCTCTCCTTTCTTGCTCTCTCCAAATTGAAGCTACCAACTTCCACCGAGGAATGCAAACCTTCCCTAACTACCTCTGAAAATTTGGAGTGTCTCGTTGAACTTCCAAGCATCTTGAAAATGCTCATATCTGACATTTCATCGTTCTGTCCCATAATTGTTTTTTATCGACTGTCAGGGGCAAAATTGTTGCTTCCTGCAGACCGGCAGTTTTGTATCTGCTGCCTGTTTCGTCATCCATCAAGAAGGGTCATATTATAGTTGCCAAGTTTGGCTGAACGTTGCCTTGGTTTGGTTTGAAGCTTACATTTTCCCTGGGTGAACTTGTTCGATTCAGTTTGGACCAATTTATTTTTGTAAAAATAAAATAAGGAAGTCCTAATGCAATACAAGTGAAAATATAAAGGTCTTAACTTAGTCTACTGTGGATGCTGCAAAAATTCTCGTCAAACCTGCCAAAGCCATTTTAGCGGCAATTTATCTTCATTCTTTGTCTAATTGTTTGTGTGGATTCAAGGGCATCTTTGTTTGCTGTTTGAAATATTGTGGGAGACAATTTCACTCCAGATCTGGGACGTATTATGTATTGACTGGTCACCCATTGAAATATAGTTTCAGCCTCTGGTTTGCATGATCATGGTGTGCCCTTGTCACTGAACTGTTTGCATGAATCACTTGTGTTTGTTAAAGAGGAGAAAATGCAGTTCAATGCATTGGTCAAGCCTTAATATAGAACTTTAAAACATTGTTAATGCTTAGTCATTGCTTTAAATATAAAGCTTATGCAATATTCAAATTTATAATGCAATAATATAATATAAATAAATGAGCTCTAAAATTTATAATATTAAACTTAAGAACTTCGTTTAAATATATTTAAAAATTGACTTTTAACTTTATAAACATAAAAATAGACAAACCAAACATTACACTTTTTTATTTAATGTTTACTTCTTATATGCTAAAATTTATTGACTTTTACAATTAACTGTATTTTGGATAAATGTAAAAGAATAGAATTAACATTATTTATTATTGATTTTATATATAAAGTTATTTTGAATGGAACTGAACCAAACTTTTTCAAAGCTCTGAACTTTGAATACTTGAAACAAAAATTCCTTTCCAAATGAACCACATTTTTGAATAGGATGACTATGGGTCAAATTGATCCTTGATTGATCACAGGAACCTTCCGCACTTGATGTTCTTGGAGTGTTGGAGCTCCAGAGATGCTTCTTGGCCTTTTCTATCCTCTTTGACATGCACAATGATGTCAACCCATGTTGCCAGGATACGGATATGGGTACGGGTTCAATACGCGGATACATCAATTTTAAAAACCCCTTGGGTACGATACGTCTTGGATACGTCCGTACACACACACACACATATACATACATACATATACTCATTTTACTCATTTTTTAGTCCATAAAAACTGAAATAACAATACAAAACTTGAATCAACGTTCAAAACATTCAATATACTTAAGACTTTATATTTTTATTGATCATGAGGCTGCCGTACATATGATATACGAATATCATGTCAACATGAATACAAACAAAACTTGAAAAATATACTAGGATCAATGTTCAAATTTTCAAAACATACAATATACTTAAGATTTTACATTTCATTGATCATGTGGCTGCCATACATATGATATAGGAATATCATGTCAACATGAATACAAACAAATCTAGAATATATCATCTAGATTTTCCTCAAAATCAAGTTCTTGCGTGCCACTTGCGCTAGCTCCACTCTCCACTCCTTGCGAACTCCCTTGAATGTCATCTTCGCCATCAAATATTGAAAGTTGGGCAAGCGTGGTTGTGGAGGCATCCAAGTCTGTGGTCTTTGGAAGAAGATCCCAAAGTTTGTGAGGCTCTTTAGCATAGTCCTTAGACTTGTGTGACAAGAGGCGCAAATTGGAATGCACATATACCAAATCCTCAACTTTTTTAGATACCAACTTGTTTCGTTTAGAATGAGTCGATAAGGGTATAAATACTTCAATTCCGCTCTGCGGAAGAATTACTAGCCACCTATTACAACAAAGTTAGAAAATTGAAATTCAAATCAGTAACATACTAAGAATGTGCAAAAAATAATCCTACTAACTTAATAAAATTTAAAATATTCAATGATTATAAAGATATAAATGTTATACCCGTGAAAGAACTTTTATAGCAATAGGACGTAAGTACTTGGCATCATGGCCATGTACACGCCACCATGTGGTTGGGCTCAAGCTGCTCTTGTCGAAAAGAGCCTCAATCGCTCCCATGTTGCCTTCTGAAGCAACAAACATGCCCATTTCACTTCTGACCAGACTGGCTATAGATGGATCAGGAAAAAGTCTTTTGAATGCTGCCCTAGTTCCATTTCCAACTTCGGAGTCAGAGAATGGTGGTTGCTTGTTAGGTAGCCCAAGTACATCAGAGCTATAATACTTTGGGTTCAGTGCATAAGCAAGGAGATGTAATGGGGTGGTCATTTTATTCCACCTCTTCATGACCACACTCTTGACCTCATTGTAGAAGGTCTCTTCTGGATCTTGCTCTTTTGTTTGTATTACATCTTTGATACGTTCAAGCATAGAATCTATTCCATCATATATCTCTCCCATGCATGCTTCATCAGTATCTACGAATCTAATCATGGAGAGAATGGGCTTTGTAAAACTCAACAAGTACTCAACCTTGGCCCACCAATCATCATCAAGGACCCATGATTTTACCCTTGAAGCTTTTTCTGTATTTGACTACCTCCACACAGTCCAAACATTGCTGATCACCATACTGCTTAAAGCCTCTCTCACCTTCACAAGTTGTCTCAAAACGAGCGTGTGAGAGGCAAATCTTGTTTCTGCAACCTTCAACAACTCCAACCTTGAGAATCTCTTGAATATGGCTTGTGACATATGATGGTTTGTGATAAACATCTGAATGTCATTTGCCTCAGTGTAAATTTTCTCAATCCATGGGATTTTCCCAATCTTTTGGAGCATCAAATTAAGGGAGTGGACAACACAAGGGGTCCAAAAAATGTGCTCATATCTACCCTCTATGATCATTCCTGCTGCTTTACAGTTTTTAGCGTTGTCTGTGATGACTTGGACAACATTCTGGGGCCCACCGACTCAATTGCCTCTATCAAAATGTCGGCAATAAATTGTGCATCTTTGACTTCCCCTTCACAATCAATGGCTTTTAGGAACATTGCCCCTTTAGGGCATACTGCAACAACATTTATGAGGGGTCTATTTCTAGCATCTTTCCATCCATCTGAAATGATGGAAACCCCTGTATCCTTCCATGATTCTCTGATTGGCTGCAAAGTGGTGTGAATGTGTTCCACTTCCTTTGCTAAGAGTGTGGTTCGAACCTTTTCATAACTTGGGGATTTGTACCCTTGTGGAGCTTCATTGACAACCTTCACCATTTGATGCCAATATGGAGACCTCAATACATTAAAGGGCAAGCCACATGCATAAATGCATCAAGCAACAACCTCATTCACAACCACCCTCTTTCTAATATTAAATGCTTTTTCCAATGCTCCTTTTGGCCTTTTTCGTGAGGTCTCTGGACTCTCTTCATCAAAAGGGGAATCAAGTGGTTGACTTTGAGTTTGGATGAAAGGATGAGTAGTAGATCTAGGTGTGGGTGGTCGTGATGAAGGCCTTCTTTGCAATGGAATTGTTCTAGATCTATTTCTTTCATATTGTCTATCAGCCTCCTCTTGCTCTCTTAGGTACTCTGCCATTTTTTCATTTGATATTTTAGGGCACTTCTTTATCCCCACACCTCCAACCCTAGTCAAATGGATTTTCAGTCGGCTATATGAGGATTTGTATTGAGTATGACAACCATGACATATCCAAATCCGACCCCCACCACCAACAAGGTTGTCTACCACCACATCCACACACAGAACTCACGAGGCTGTGTGTTTTCGAATCTTCGCGGCCTCGCACTCCAACCGAAGCAAAATCGATGCCATCCTAATCTGTTTTTGATCACCAAGATCACCATAACGGCACAAGGTGAGAGCATACACAGAGTTAGGATGTTTAAAAAATTAAAAACATTTTGCCTTAACATAAGTAAATTAGTTATGTCATCCTAATATGTTTTTGATCACCAAGATCCCCATAAAGGCGCGAGGTGAGAGCATACATAGATTTAGGAAGCTAAAAAAAAAACAGATTTATTAACATTGAACAATGCATTTAAAAATAAAAATAAAAAACGATTTTTACTAATTATTAAATTAAAAAACCCTAAACCATGCCATCCTAATTTGTTTTTGATCACCAAGATCACCATAAAGGTGCGAGGTGAGAGCATACACAAATTTAGGATGTGTTTAAACTCTAAACTTTTAAAAAAATGCAACAAAATAAATTTAAAATAAACCGTAAAAAAATAAAATAAAAGGATGAATTAAAAAAATACCTGTAGTGTAGATCCTTGTTGCCTCCAAACAAATGCTACCTCCAAGGACCAAATGTGATGTCTACTCTTTTAGTTTTGAATGAACAATAAATTTAAAACAATCTCTTCCTCTCAAGTCTCAACAATTGCTTCCTCTCCTCCTCCTCCTTGCAATGGTGGACTCCAAACAAAACAAGCAATGGCTGCCCCCAATCTCCTCCTCGCAAAACCTCCTTCCAATCTTTGCCTCCTCTAAGCTCTTCAATTCTTCTTTGGCTCTTTGCTCATACACTTGCAAAAACCAACAATGAATTGTTTGTGTGATTTCAAATGAAGGGGTGAGTGCTTTTTATAGCTTTTTGAGGTGATTAGGGTTTAATATTTTATTCATTTAAATGTTAGGGTTCGTTTTTTGCATTGACTAAGTCAAAAATAAAAAAACTTTTTAATGCCTTAAAAGTCAGTTTTTGGCTTGGGTTCGTGGCGGGTACGTGTGGGTTTGTACCAGTGCACGTCTAGACATACTCGGGCGTACCTTGTATGAACCTACACATACCCCCGTACGTTTACGAACTTGTATCCCGACGTATCCGTCATCGACACGTATCGTGGCGGTACGGGGTCAGGGATGAACCCCGCATCATAGATGTCAACAAATCACAAACACAAATGCCGACACATGTTTTCTTGGTTGATGCAAGATATCCTATTGACCGGATGCTTTTGCATCGGAATGTTTTTGCAATGTTATGTGGGTCGTGTCCCCTATATTTTGGTGATGTCTTAGAATTCCCAAATGTTTCG
This sequence comes from Taxus wallichiana var. yunnanensis, assembly GCA_018340775.1. Taxonomy (NCBI): domain Eukaryota; kingdom Viridiplantae; phylum Streptophyta; class Pinopsida; order Cupressales; family Taxaceae; genus Taxus; species Taxus wallichiana. The sequence goes on from CM031242.1 coordinate 651,867,033, forward strand.
GGGACTTGGGGACTTGAGGGAACGTCCCCTATTTTTTAAGTTTTTGAAATTTTGTAATGATATTTTTACTTTTAAAAAGTTGTTATTTTTACCAAAAACATTGAATTCTAATCTCGAAAGTACCTAAAACTCATTTGTCATTAAATACAGTTTCAATCCCAAAACTTACTGAATTAAGTTAAAATACATAAATATTAATTTTTATATATTATTTTAAAAGCCGTCCCCTGCTGTCCAAAAAATTTGAGATTTTTTTGTTGTCCCGAAGCCCCACCCCTCCACCCCTGGTCCGCGAGACTTAAGTAACTATGGTTTTTTGTGAATTCCTGATTTTGCAAAGGAAAATTAAGGACAAAGAAAGAATACAAAGTGTGGTTGTTGGTAAGGATTAAGCTAGTCCTAAAGCTTCATCTATCCATAAAACTGTCATTGTTACTATCATCTTAGGAGACCAATTACAAAAGGGAATAATAAAGGTAAATTCACCCTTTAATCTTTGTAAGAAGGTGTTGCATATGGCTGACAGACAATCCTCGCATGAAGGTTTTTGTTTGTTTTTATAACTAGTCCATGGACCTAGCAAACAAAACAATCAAAGCATCCTTGAGGGGGATTGATCCAACTCAATAATGGATAATTGTTATTTCAATTTTTGGGTAGCACAGAAAATCGTAGGATAAGAAATGCATTTTGTAACAATTCTTTGTGGATTGTGTAAGTTAGAGTGCACAATATGAATGTATCTGAATTCCAATGCATATAGAAGTTCAAACAAGTTTACATACTGATGAGATTCTGATCCTCGTTTCTGGCAGTAACCAAGAGGCAATTAAAGCAATCCAATCAGTGATTAAGTGGTGACAGCGCTATTGTGATTCTTATGCAATTTCAGAAGAGCTTTACAATGGTTTCAGATGCATCTAGTTCCAAGAGGTGACAAACCAATTACAAAAGGGAATAATAAAGGTAAATTCACCCTTTAATCTTTGTAAGAAGGTGTTGCATATGGCTGACAGACAATCCTCGCATGAAGGTTTTTTTTTTTGTTTTTATAACTGGTCTTTGGACCAAGCAAACAAAACAATCAAAGCATTCTTGAGGGGGATTGATCCAACTCAATAATGGATAATTGTTATTTCAATTTTTGGGTAGCACAGAAAATCGTAGAATAAGAAATGCATTTTGTAACAATTCTTTGTGGATCGTGTAAGGTAGAGTGCACAATATGAATGTATCCGAATTCCAATGCATATAGAAGTTCAAACAAGTTTGCATACTGATGAGATTCTGATCCTCGTTTCTGGCAGTTACCAAGAGGCAATTAAAGCAATCCAATCAGTGATTAAGTGGTGACAGCGCTATTGTGATTCTTATGCAATTTCAGAAGAGCTTTACAATGGTTTCAGATGCATCTAGTTCCAAGAGGTAACAAACCACTTCTGAGTTTGTTCATGAAAGAAGACAAATATTATTATATTTCAGAAGTGCATAATATTACTAGAGCTACATTGATATTTCAATTGCTGTTTAAAAGGGTAAATATGTTTAGATCCTCCTTTCTGGAAGATACAAGAGGCAATCAAAGGAATCCAAACTTCATGGTAATTCAGTGTTGACAATACCATTGTGATTCATTTGCAAATGCAGAAGAGCTTGCTGTACAGAGGTATCGGATGCATCTAGTTCCAAGAAGTAACGGATCACTTGGAAGTTGAAGTCTGTTTCTATCACCTGAACTAATATCTTGACATCATTATGTTGATGTTGTAAAATTTTAGACTCTTCAATACAATACTAACGGTTTATGTTTTAAAAAACCTGCGTAAAACTGTAAATACACTTTATTATGCATAATAGTATGCAGATGCATGTCGTGTTTAGGACTGAAGCAAAGAATTAAGACACAGAAAATCCAATTTGGGCTGCTGGATATAGCTATAAATTATCATTATGTCTATTTTTATTTCTCTGTTGCTTGTTTTCCACCAAGGCATAATCTACCTAAAAAGTGTTTTTATTTTAGAGGATTTGATGCTTTCACAGTCCATGATATGAGAAAAGAGGATTTTGGAGAAACTCTGTGACAATTTTTTATCAACATTTTAGATCACATCCTGTGATCCGGGTATAATTTTGTTTTATTTTCCACTTATGTCGAGTTTTATTGTTTTGCCAGTTGTGCTCTATTTACTAAGGCTTTGCTAATCTAAAAATTGAGTAACAGAATTAGCAATTTGCTCCTCGAGATTGAACTCTTAATTGGAATCCTTTAATGCCTGAAGATGATTGAATAGATAAAATGTGCTATCACGTATTGTTGGCTGACACTGCCATGGTTGATTGATTTGGCAACTTGACCTATGAATTTACTTTTGATGAATATATTATATATAAAACAGAGACTTGAAACATACTACAGCTCCCGAGAAAATAAAAATCAGGGGTCTGAGAAATTATCTTCTACCATATACAGCAGAGCAGCAGGCAGAGACTTAACTCTTTGATACAAATATAACATCTTCAGATAACAAAACCTATTTTTCCTAGCCTAACAAGATAGGCTGCAATACATAGATGCTTTGTGGTGGAATCTAATCCAACCTGCAATATTTTGTTTATACAAAAAAAGAGCCATCTGATTTTGATATCGATGTTTGAGGTCTTTATAAGATAGTTGTGATTACTGTCCACCATTTTGCTGGACCATCTGATTGGAATTCAAGCTCCTTTTGGCATATGTTTTGAAGGTATCCAATTGGTGGCAGCAGCATGTGTTGCTCTTCTGCGGAATATTGGCACTTTCCAATCAATGACCTGGGCTTGAGTGCAGCTACAGCTAGCTGGTTAAACAATTTTTTGTTTAGTACCTCCTTTGTGGTCGATCAATTTTGGCGTGGCTTCTACATTGAGTTTCTTGATAGGATCACACAAGAATTTTTTTCAAGGGAGTGCATTCGGTGCTTTTGACATTCATTGCTCTTCTTCAATTGGGCGATGTTTGCTAAAATGGTGAGATTAATGATCTATTCTCCCAACATTGGAACGAGGGTGCCAAATTCTCCAAATTTGACCGCTAACTGAGCAAGTTTACCATCCAATCCATTAATGGCCTTAACTAGAGTAACATAGATTTTAACCACCTCTCACGGAAGGGGTTTGAACAGCTTGGGCATCGGGCTGACGGATCTAATTCTTATGCAGCTGGGCATTAGGTGTACCAAAGTGAGAGTGGCTCTCATTTGGAGAGTTGATTCCAATAAATGTAGGCATATTAACTTGAGTTCTCAATTGTGGCAGCTTTATACCTTTGAGTTGGATGAGTGAGATGCCGTACTAGTATAAATAACTTAAGTAAATATATCTGAAAATCACCAAGATGTATCAATCTTGAGACATTTATCTTGGATTTGTTACACAATTTTATTCATTGAAGGGTTCCATATTGATTAACAACTGCATCACCTTCTCTGCAATTTTCTTGTTGATTGGTGATGGATGCCCTTAATTTAGCGGCACCACTATGTTGAACTTCAAAATCTTCTTGGGAAAAAAGCCCTATGAAGTTCATTGTATGCTTAAGATGTGATTTTCTTATCGCCTTCTCCGAGTAAGGAAAACTGCCCTATGACAGTGAAATGGACGTCAAATTAAAGGATGACCATTTTCATTGACATCTCACACTATTTTTATGTTGAGTTGAAGGCTTCTACCAGTAATTTAATTAAATAAGTTATTTTTAGGGGTTTTTATGTTGTGTATTTTGGTCATTACCCAAATGATCACCATGAGTTATTCCCAGTGACATTCAAATGGTAGGTGTAGTTAACACGCGACAAATGTTTTGGCCAAAGAGGTAAGTGAATTCCCTATAGGGCTTGTGAAGTAAATACCATGTCAAGAGGCTCTATGATAGAAAGACACATTATTCAAGAGATGTTATTTTTTCATCAAAATATCTCTAAGAAGATTTTCCACAAATTCCATGCCTTGGGATGTTAAATGTGGAAATGAAAAGACAACCTTCTTGGAAAAGGAAAATTTATGAAACTTGGTATGCATTCAAATTCATAACAAACATATATGATGTTTGACTGTGTGCATATATATTAATTAGTTATTTACATGTTTGATTACCGTGGCTCTCTTGAGAAAGTTTCCTCAAAGTAGTTGATAATCTTCAATACTTCATAAATGGTTGTGGCTTCAAAAATATGAAGAGAAGACTAGCCATGAGAATTGAAGGATTGATTGGAGACGAAAACATCCATGCAAATCACCCTTGCTCGATCTATAAAAATAGTTTTCATACAAAACTACTCTTTAAAGGATGAGTCCGTATTTAGAGAATCTTTGTGCCATCAATTTGAGGATAGTCACACAAGAAGCATTCAATATAGTGCAAGGATGTAAAGATTTGGTAAATTGTATATATATATGAGTGTATATATAAGCGTATAGCATTTATTTTGTAGTTATAATAGTATAGTTTTAGATGATGTCATAATGAGGGTGAGTAAACATGCCACAATGTGATCGAACAATTTTCTTTTTGTGGAAAACATTGACAATAGAAAGGAAATGACATAAAATTTGTCAAAGGAAAATTGGACTATATTGGTAAGATAAAAGAAATTATTCAACTTGATTGTAGAAGTTGTCATATTTAAGTGTACATGGTATTCTTCCATTTATACCATACTTTTCATAATGGACATTGGAAGGATCCTTTACTCAATTGACTTTACTTGAGCATTCTCCGAGGGAAAGAGCCATACGTGCATCCTCAACATTGTGATCACACACACATTCTCATTTTTATGCGCACATTTTTCATATGTAGGTTTTATTTTTCATGTAATAACTTTGTTTGTAATTATGTTTATGTAGGTCTTCTTCTATTCTAATATAAGGAGGCAAAGATAATTGACAATTTGTATTACATTGTGAGCCAATGGCGAGGCATGATGTTTGTAATGCCCACTTCCTTTATACTATTTTTACTTCACTAGATTAGCTGTTGTGGACATTCTATCTATCTCCTAGGACATTAAGAGAAGGATTATGATACTTGACATATTGACATTTGGACACTATTGATTTGACTTTTCATGACGGAATCGTTTTGGATGACATCGATGTATATATATTTGTATATGTGATCGTGCTTGACTTTTGTGATGTAGTGATTTTTAGCTTTTATGTTGTTTCTATTAGTCATGGATGTGATTATATGACGATGACGACGATTTTAACATTTAAATCTTTTGTGAAATTATTAGATAATGAATTTCTATACTAACAAAATTGTGTTTTATTGCATACATGGATGTTAGTTGTGATGATGATTTGTTGTTGAATTGATACATTGCATTACGATGTTAATTATATGTGCGAATGTATGATTTTACAATATTTTATTAGATGAATTTGATGTGTGCGTGGAGTGTGCAATGATGAACAAATTCAATAAAATAAAATTACACACATATGGGGACCAAGGGACTAACACACGAAGGATGCATGGGCCGAAACCCATGGCCACCTTGAGCAATATTGGTTGGGGTGTAGACACTTAAATTTGACTACACAATTTTAACGCTAAATTTTATTCTCTTTTTTATCATTTGGTTTTAATTAGTGTCTTTCTCACTAATTAGCTAACATTCCCCTCCATCTCGGTCAATTAATGACACTTTATTAATTAACTAGTTTCCCCCCTCATTCTGGATACAAATTAACATTACTTTGTTAGTTATAATCCTATTCTAATTAATTAATTAATTAACCAATATTAATTAATTAACCTTTCAAACTTGAATTTACCCTCTCATTGGGTAAATCCCCCTTTCTAATCCTTCAAATTCCACTAATTTCCCTCGAATTGGATTTTACAAGCCTAACTTGGTCTATTAATCAATTCTAATTGATTAATTTAAATCACACCCAACTCCCATGAGTTGTAAATTCTAATTAATCTTCCCTAATCATACTTAACCATTCCTAAGCATACTTATCACTTTCTAATCTTAAAAGTTCTTTTTATCCCACATTCATGAGAATGAAAGTTTCTCCAATATGGAAAACTATATAAAGAACCTTACCCCCTTTACACATTTTTTTACACCATGTCCTTGTAAGACATCTGCACATGATAAGAGCATTTCAATCTTGGAAGGCTTATTGAAAACATGAAGAAAGTTTGAATTTTTCCATCATTTAGTATACTATGGAAAAAGCGAAAAAAATGGAGACAAACAATAACTATGCAAACCTCCTTAACCTTTCCAAGCAACCTCAAGTAGGTTGTGAGAGATTTTGAAGTTGTATAACCTTGCAAAATGACTGATTTGTGGGTGCTCTTGAATGACCTCCAAACGTGGGTGCAATTGCTACGAACACATTTTTGGGAGCTTCCAATATGCAAATATTGGAATGCAATTTGACAGAGTAATTGTATTGTAAATCCAAGAGGGTTTGATAGAGTGTAGGTTTGTATTTTATAGAGGCAAAAGTGGTTGAAAATTGGTTACAAACGGGTGAATGCACATGCTAAAAATAACATTTGAGGAGGTTGCAGTGAGCTTCTAGGAAGTTTAAGGGCAATAATTGAATTAATTGCAGAAGTTGCATATGGAAAGACAGTTGTACGTGCAATTCAATTGCCCCTACTTTTCTAGCATTCTAGAAGTGTAGTTGACTGAATTGGTGAAGTGGAGTCCAGGTGGAGTTGACTGAGATGAGGATGTGGAGTCCAAGTGGAGTCCATGTGGGTCCAAAGTGGTTGTTGTAATGTGCACACTTAATTAATTAATCATTTAATTAATAAATGATAATTAACTTAGCTAAATGGGTACTAAGGATTAATTTAATTAATCCAAAGGGTGCAATGTGCATGATTTAATCAATTTAATCAATTAATAACAAATGGGTGAATAATAAGATGTACTGAGATAACATTGGGAACAAACGTGTAATTTAGGGTGTCTACACATTTTACATGCTAGTTCTTTCAATTTGTTGAAAATCTCAAGTTTTTGAGCATGTATGTTAGTGTTTGATAGTGTTGAATTTTCTTTGCAAATATGAAAGAGGTGGAGTGTTGTCAAAATTGGATCTTGATGAAAAATTCAAGCTTTCTTCATGTTTTCATTTTAAAAGCTTCATTTTTCATCATTTTACATACAAGTTCTTTGAATTTGATGAAAATCTTAAATTTTTGAGCATGTATGATAGTGTTTGATATGTTGGGTTGTGGAGCTAGATTGTTTCACAATGAACATGCATTATAGGTGGTTGGTTTACAGAGTAACCGACGTCGGTTGGCTAACCGTCGTTGGTCGAAAAAGAAACGACCATCGGTCAACGATGAACTACATCCGGTCAATAGAGGAACCACTTTGGTCGAGAACCGACACCGTTACTGTGTGTTGAATGTTATTATTATAATGCGGGACTAGATCCAACCTTTGATTAGAAGGTGATCTAAAGGTTGTAAATGCATATCTAAGGTGCCTAAGTTTGTATAAGCTTATATAAGCTAGAAACTAGGGTTAGAACACAAGGATAAAGGAAGAATGTTAATTTTTCTTGGTTGAAGATGAATAAGAAGAAAAAGAAGAAAAAGTTGCTTGACACGATCTTGAATGGAGAGAAGTGGACAAAATGAAATAACAGTACATCTGAATGGTGAGAAGAGTGTTATGTCTTCTATTGTATTTCTTTTATATTGTCTTGTCTCAATGTAATGGCTTGCATAGTATGCAAAACACATAGTCTTTCATCTTGTAGATCCACAAGTTGTTGTGAGATCTTGTATTGTAGATCCATGAGATCATGTTGTATTGTTGATCCATAAGATATCTAGTATTGTAGCTCGTTGGAGAGTTTGTGGGTACATATAGTATCCAGATATAGTAGAGGAGGTTGTCTTCTTGTATTCACGAGTTGATGCGGTGAGATGAAGGGAGACTTACTTTTTGTATAGGCTGCACATTGGTAGACCCTTGTGAGAGGTCTTGTTTGTAGATTCACATGAGATCTTGGTTGTAATAGTTTCTAGTTATGTGAGATTTGGCTTGGTGGTTTGGAGGCACGGTTGTAACGCACTCATGTAGATCCATTTAGAGATTTGGAGGAGAGGAGATACTTTTGGAGAGATGTATTGTACTCTTGTATTGAGGAGTTGGTTTGTACTCTTGTTATATTATATATATGGGATCTCTATCTTTGGTGGATGTAGCCCACATTGGGTGAACCATGGTACATGCTTGTTATGTGTGTATACTTTGTTTTGATTTGAATTATTCTAGTTTATACTTCCATTGTTATAGATTTTGAGGAATTGTTTAGATCACGTGTGCATGATTTTGTTTGTTATTGAATCGTAACACTATTCCGTAGTCCCTAATTCCCAACAATTGATATCAGAGCGTGGTTATTTTAGAGCAAGGTTTTGCTTCGATATTGTTAGAGATTTACTTGACAGGTGTATGAGAACAAAATTTGTTTTGCATGATGAAAATCGCAGAAGAGATTTAAATTTCAAGTGGAAGCTAGAAATGAGAGGTTCTTTGGAAAATACAAAGTGACCGACGTTGGTTAGGTGGTGACCGGCGTCTGCGGGAGGTGATCATGGTCGATTCTGAGGGGTGACCATGGTCGGTTAATGGGCAACCTAGTTTTAAACAAAAATCACGAGATCTAAGAAATCGAGATATGTATGGAATGTGTCTTGTTTGTTTGAGGTGTTCCCGGTTCGTAGAGGCACAAGCATGGTGATCGATTGCATATCCGGGTTATAGAGGTGTGGTTTTATCTTGGTATTACAGTGCTTGTATGTTTTGGATGCACATGCATGGTTTGAGATTACAGATCTGAGTAAGAGATAGAGGAGCAATTATGCATCCTTGGTGCAGTTAGATGCACGAGCTTCGGTAGAGAGGTAGAATATAATAACATATAATGAAGACGAGGCTTCCATCAGAGAGCAAGTACTTCGGTTGAAGATGCGATTGAGTATCTTGGTGTTGGTAAGGTGATGTATTTCATCTTGGTGTAATTTTATTGCATGGATTATTGTTGTAATGTTTTTGTACGAGATTTGGGTGCTTCTTGAAATGACTGGCTCAACACAGCTATCGGCTTTGGTTGGAGTAGGCACCTGGTTTGGTGTACTATGCCAATTTTGTGGCGTTGTGTTCGTTCTAGTAAAGCATCGACGTTGGTCATAGAGGAACCAATACCGGTCGGTGGTACGAGGTCGGTCTTTGTGGCAATGAATCTATACTAGTTTTTTTGCAGCAGGAGAGGGCATGGATGGTTTAGTGTCCTATTTTGGAGGATCGAGTTTCTTGCACAGAGTGTACATGGCAGAGATGGTGTAGATCACTTCAATGTTTGAATCAGAAAGAGGACGGAGTTGGCTTGGTTAGTCCAGTGAGACTTTGAGTTAGGTATCTCTATATGATTCATGTTTTATTTCTTTTGTTTGGAGCAACTAATATTATGTTTGGATTGTGTGCACAAGTAAAAATTTGCACCATGGATATTTGGTGGGTTTGAATTTTATTTCGGGATGTGTTGGAATCTTGAGGACAAGGGTATTCAATCTAAGGATGAGATCCTCAATGAAAATTCATGTTTAGACACGATTGCAGGTAACGGAAGAGGCTTAGTACACATGGATAGAAAGAAGGTGATTCACCTACTTCACAAGAAGTCCAAACTTCTGTGATGTAGAGGTATTCTTGGTTAAGATGGGAATCATGTTTATATTTCTTTCATCTAGTTTTATTTCTCACTTGATATATATTGGAGCTTTTGAGCTTGTTATCAAATACAATGCAAGAGAGTTCATGTTGAGTGGGAGCAAGCCATGGTTTTGGCATTGCAAGTTGGACACAAATGCACGTGTGGAGTGAGAGGAGAATGTTACTATTCGAGTGAGTGACATGGGGCACAAGCGGTTTTGGAGGACACTCACGGCTTTGTAGGTATTTTGAGTTTATTACATGGTGATGTCACTTCTAGTTTATTTTGTGGTGCCTGGATATTCCTATGGGATGATGAGAGTTGATGGTTGATTCAACTGGGTTTAGATGATAGAGAAAATTTTTGAGTTTGAAGGGTGGAAAAAGAAATAAATTTGACTGTAACAAAGACCAGTCAGTCAGTCATCTAGGAACCGTGGTCGGTTAGGCGTTGACCAATGTCCGTTGGGCAACCGTGGTCGCTATTAGGTCACAGGTTTGACAATAGTGTTTATTTATCATTTATGGATGGTGTCCTTATTTTGCTTTCATCTTGGTTGATTGTTATGCAGTATGTTGATGACATGTTTGTTGGTATTTGCACTTAGTATTAGTGGTATGGTTTAGCATGGATGTTTGTTATTGACATTGATGAGCACAAGATTCATATTTGGCTTTGGAGTTAGTCGGTGGTAGACTTGGAGCTTTTGAGAGCTTGATGATATGGATGGATGTACATGGTGAGTTTGTACACGTGGATAAATTCAGTTTGTGAGTCTATGATGATGCAAATGTTTGTTTTGCACATGGATGCCTATGAGCATGGTTTAGATGCCCTTGAGCATGAGTAGGGGATGTTTGTATTTCCTCTTATTACTATGTTACTCCATGATATATATGTTATCTATAGATGGTTGTCTTGGACATGCAAGTTGTTTATGCAGGGTTGGATTTGTAGATTGTAGTGTTTGGATTCTTTGAGTTATGCAGGTGTTTGTGGATTGATCACCCACTAGTTACATGTCGAACTTATTTCAATTGTCTTTTCCTAGGATTTTGTTTTTGCTTATGCATATTCCAGTTTGACTTGTCTTTGGTCAATTGCATTAGTGGTTGCATGGAGACATGGATAGATGGTTGGAGAACATGGTTGGTTTTATAGGTATGGCTATGGTTGCGATTGAAGCTCAATACTTCAGTTTGAGTGGGAGCTCTTGCAAGTGTGTTAGTCATGGTGGCTTGGTTGCATGAGAGGCTTGGTGTTATGATTTAGTGGGAGCTTGATGTATGGATAGCTTGTGTATCACAGATTAGTAGTAGCTTCGTGTAGGTATATGGTAAGTCATGGTTTGTTATCTTCTTGTTTTTAGAAGATGGTTTAATCTTCCTGATTACTTGAGAGAATTGTTGAAGTAAAGAATAGTTGGTCTTCACGGTATGTAGAGGACGGTAATGTACAGTACAGTACAAAGGTTCAACAATTTATCTCCAAGTGGGAGATTGTTGGGTTGTGGAGCTAGATTGCTTCACAATGAGCATGCATTACAAGTGGTTGGTTTACATAAGAATCGACGTCGCTGGATAACTGCCGTTGATCACCGAGAGGAACCTCCGTCACAATAGAGGAATCATCGTCGATCAGCACCAGAGGAACCGCCATCGCTTAGGGAACCGACACTAGTTACTTGTGTGCGTTGAATGTTTTTATTATAACGCAGATTAGATCCAACCTTTGATTAGAAGGTGATCTAAAGGTTGTAAATGCATAGCTAAGGTGCCCTAAGTTTGTATAAGATTATATAAGCTATAAAACTAGGGTTAGAACATAAGGATAGAGGAAGAATGTTAATTCTCCTTGGTTAAAGATGAAGAAGAAGAAAAAGAAGAAAAAATGTTGCATGAAGACAAAGCTTCAATGGAGAGAAGTTAGACAGAAGGAAATAACAGGTACATCTGAATGGTGAGAAGAGTGTTATGTCTTCTACTGTATTTCCTTTGTATTGTCTTGTCTCAATGTAATGACTTGCATAGTATGCAAAACACATAGTCTTTCATCTTGTAGATCCACAGGTTGTGAGATCTTATATTGTAGATCCATGAGATCATGTTGTATTGTTGGTCCATAGGAGATCTAGTATTGTAGCTCGTTGGAGAGCTTGTGGGTATAGATAGTATCCATATATAGTAGAGGAGGTTGTCTTCTTGTATGCACATGTTGATGCAGTGAGATGGAGGAGAGACTTACTTCTTGGTGCATAAATATGGTTGCACATTGGTAGACCCTTGTGAGAGGTATTGTTTGTAGATTCACATGAGAGCTTGGTTACGTTCGGAGATGCGGTAGTTCATGGTTATGTGAGATATGCTAGTGGTTTGGAGGCACGGTTGTAGTGCACTCATGTAGATCCATTTAGAGATTTGGAGAGGAGATACTCTTGGAGAGATGCATTGTACTATTGTATTGAAGAGTTGGTTTGTACTCTTGTTTATTATATATATTGAGATCTCTATCTTTGGTGGACGTAGCCCATATTGGGTGAACCACGGTACATGCTATGTTATGTGTGTGTACTTTGTTTTGATTTGGATTATTCTAGTTTATACTTCCACTGTTGTAGATTTTGGGAATTGTTTAGATCCTGTGTGCATGATTTTGTTTGTTATTGAATCATATCACTATTTCACAGTCCCTAATTCCAAACACGATAGTGTTGAGTCTTCTTTGCACATATAAAGGAGGTCGGTTGTTGTCAAATTAGAGCTTGATGGGAAAAATTCAAAATTTCTTCATGTTTTCATTTTAAAAGCTTCATTTTTCATTATTTTACATGCTAGTTCTTTCAATTTGTTGAAAATATTAATATTTTGAGCATGTATGTTAGTATTTTATAGTGTTGAGATGTATTTGCACATATAAATGAGATGGGTTATTGTCAAAATTAGATCTTGATGAAAAAAATTCAAGCTTTTTTCATGTTTTTGTTTTAAAAGCTTCATTTTTCATCATTCTACATTTAAGTTCTTTCAATTTGTTGAAAATCTTAACTTTTTGAGCATGTATGTTTTTATTATTATTATTGGCAAATAGTTTTTTGAAAGGGACTATACCCTTGTACACCAAGGCTCAGAAGCCAGAATTGAAAGTTAAAGCACAAGAGATGGATCAAAATCCAGATAGAACAATTAAGCCCGACAATGCAGAAAACATACTGCAAAGAAAAAACCAACAACCGACAAAACAACAACAAAAAACAACTAAAGTACAACAAATAAACAACAATGGCATATCAACACCATTGGAAGCAAACTGCTATCCGGCTAAGAAAAATAAGACCGATGAAACCCAGCCAGCCAATAGCAGATATGAGAATCATCCAGGGGAAGAGTTACCCTTCAGAGTGGTAGATTTTTTCTTTTTGTTGACCGTAACCCACCCTGATGGAGCCTTCGCGGTTGGAGAAGAAGACAAAGGAGGAGTATTTTCCTTAGTCGCATTTGTCCCATTTATAACAGCCATGTTGTTATTCTGAGAGAGATATTTATCATTTTCCATGCTGCCCTCAACAGCTTGTGTATTTTTCATGTTGCTAACAATCCGAGTTTCGGATAAAGGGGTTTTCGTTGACACTGATTCATCTACTTCTTTAGATTCAAGATCCTTTCTATCCACAAAAATCAGGTGCTCCGGGAGTGCGTCTTTCCACCAGTTGCGCTTCTCATGTTGACGTTTTTCCATCCCACAAGCAGTAGAGGTGTGTCCTAATCCAAAACACCTTCTACATCGGAAAGGTAGACCTTCATAATCAAGAGTTTGTGACCAAGTTCTATTTTGCACTCGAAGGTCTATGGTAGCAGGAATATTTTTATCAGTGTCAAGTTCCACCAGATCCGGGCATAGGTAGTGTGAGTGTAATTAGTTGTTTGAGAATCAATGTGGAGTGTAGTACCCAAGGTATTGCCAATGGTTGTTAGACATTCATGACTCCAGAATTAGAGAGGTAAATGGGGCAGTTTGATCCAAACAGTTTCATGAGAATGACTCGTGTGCGAAGTTAAAGGATGGGAACCAAGGTTTCATGATTAGATATTTTGACTCGCAGGTCCAGAGCTTGGAAGCAATGATGTATTTATCAGCAATTGAAGAGAAAACATAATGAAAATGCCTTTAGCACATGGATATAATTTAATATTACCAGCTAAAGATGGAGTCCAATGCTTGGAGATCCACGCGTGAAGAAGAGTAGGTGGGCCATAAACCCCCGAATCTACAAATCAGAGCATGCTCTTTGTAGTAGATCTCAGATGAAATGACCTCATCCCCAAATGTAATACATGGGGTAATGTCTGCAGGTTTCATGGAGGATTCCTTGCTTTTTAAGATGTCTTTGAAGGAAGTTTCAAGAGATCCGCGCCTAAACTCATCCCCCAGCAATGGAAGAACAGGTAGATCTCCATGTTCCAGCACACCACGATCCTCTCCTTTCCCAGGAACACCCCCAGATGGTGATTGAATAAGGCTAGGGTTTGCAGGACCGTCCAAGCGAACAGTCGTAGCATTGGTAAAGGCGAGGTCGATCCACGACCAAGGAACCCCTGAAGCCAGATTCGAGCCTCCACCGTCTGGCTGAAGAGCTTCAGACTGCACTCGTGGATCAGTAGGGTTCTCAGGCTTGTGTGAAGCGAGAGCAAGGGCGCGCGTAGACACCATAAGGGCGGGGTGGTGCGAGGCGCAAGGGCTAAATAGGGGCGCGAACAGAGGCGCGCAGGCGCGGACAGAGGTTGAACAGAGGGTGCGAGGGCGCGGACACAGGCCTGACAGAGGCCGAATAGTGGCCGAGGGCAGCCGCGAGGGTGCGTGATGAGGGCGTGGCGAGGGCGCGGACAGAGGGCGCGCGGGCGCGCGAGACAGAGGCCGAACAGTGGCCGAGGGCGAGCCGCGAGGGCGCGTGCGGAGAGGGCGCGGCGAGGGCACGACATGAGGGCGCGCGAGGGCGTGTTGCATATTAGCATGTATGTTAGTGTTTGATAGTGTTGAGTTTTCTTTGCATATATAAAAGAGATGGGTTTCTCTCAAAATTGGATCTTGATGGGAAAAATTCAAGTTTTCTTCACATTTTCATTTTAAATTTTTTATTTATTTTTATCATTTTACATGCTAGTTCTTTCAATTTGTTGAAAATATTAAGTTTTTGAGCATGTATGTTAGTGTTTGATAGTGTTGAGTCTTCTTTGTACATATAAAGGAGGTGGGTTGCTATCAAAATTGGATCTTGATGGGAAAAATTCAAGCTTTCTTCATGTTTTCATTTTAAAAGCTTCATTTTCATCATTTTACATGCTAGTTCTTTCAATTTGTTAAAAATATTAAGTTTTTGAGCATGTATGTTAGTGTTTTATAGTGTTGAGTCTTATTTGCACATATCAAGGAGGTGGGTTGCTGTCAAAATTGAATCTTGGTGGGAAAATTTTAAGCTTTTTGCTGTTTTTGGGACATTTTTTGACATTTTTGAGTACAGGTTAAGTGCGTTCCCATGACTATAAGAGCATATGCGTAACCTATCTTTCAGAGGCCATAACTTTTTCTCCCAAACTCGAAACGACTCTATTTTTTTGCGATGAAAGATATTGAGGTAAACTATGCAATGAACACATAAATTTGGGATTTAACCTTACATAAAATTTAGGGTTTACTCTCTTATGAAACTGGTCATTTTCTTTACATGTTAGATTCATTTTAATTTGACAACACCACGCATGATTTTCTCTTGCGCTTTCAAATGACTTTGAGAATTAAAAATTACCATGATTATGGATATTTTTATAACATTATGGTTGTCATTTGTTTAGAAATGGTGTTAACATTTTAAATATTTGTTGGAAATCTCCTTTTCACTATAAATTCATTGAAACCGTGTATGCTCTTCTCTTGCGCTTTCGAGTGATCTTGAGAATAAGAAACGACAACAATTTTGGATGCTTTTCTAACATTTTGATTGTCATTTGGAAATATGGATAACACTTGATATTTTGATAGTTTACATGGAAAAACTAATCATTTGAGTTGTTATTTAAAAATTAGTTTTTACACACTTAAATGTTTTGATTACGTTTGTTTTTCCATTTACTTAAGTTGGATCAAACGTCACATATGCTCTTCTCTTGCACTTTCGAGTGATCTTGAGAATAAAAATGACCGCAATCCTCATTCTAACATTATGGTTTGCATGGCAAAACTAATCATTTGAGGAGTTAATTTAAAAATCAAGTTTTTTCAAGTACTTATTTTTTTGATTAAAGTTTTTCCTATTTTACTTAGTTAGATCAAACGTCGCATATGCTCTTCTCTCGTGCTTTCGAGCGATCTTGAGAATAAAAAACAATTGCAATCCTCATGATTTACATGGAAAAACTAGTAATCATTTTCTTGTAGGTTCATTTTCTTGTCAAAATCAAAAATCAAAATAATTATTGATACAATATGTGTAGGTTGCCAAAGGTGTTCAAAACACACATTCATTTTAAAAATATAAGAACGAACCATTCACACTGTATTTGTAGGTTTAGATAAGGTTCAAACCCCGTCCGTTTTAAATTATGGCAAGTATATTGGATTAAGCCATAAAAACCATTATGATAATTACTACAGGAACCCCAAAGTAGTCAACACATTGAGGGAACCGATTGACGAAACGGAAGTGCCCCATCACCTACTTGACTAGAAAAACCCGTGAGGAGTGCTAAAATTTGTCCGTATGAGGCCTCATTCATTAATTTGATTGTGGGGTAATGGTCATTTGTTTAGAATTTATTATAAAAAAGTGTACCTCTCTTAGACAAGATATTGGCAAGTGTTGAGAACAAAATCCTAGGGAGCCATTTGGCATTGGGGCCAACTTTACCATATCCTATTCATGAATTTCAAAAGAGCCATTACAAAGCAAGACTTCCTTAGAGTTAAAACCTTGTTTATCAAACAAGGTGAGAGTCCATCAAGTTGCACCTCATATATTTCATCACGAATCGTACATAGAAATTTTTGTCCTAGTTAAAACCTTATTATTCGAACAAGGTGAAACTTCGTCAAAGTTATACCACGTACTTTTCATCCCCAATCATAAATTCCCTTGTTATTTTTTGGCATTATTGGTCAAAAGAGAGCAATCCGAATTGCTGCCAAAATTGTATCAACCATTTTTGAAGCCACTTAAATCCATTTTTCCTTAAAAATTGATTTAAGTGTTGAAATTGTGTTGTTACGTTATCCTAATTTTGGTAGTTGTCTTAAACCAACATTGAGACATTTCACTTCTAGGAAATTTTCCCTTTGCAGTCGTTACGCTACCCACATTGCATATATCTCTTTAGATATTCCTTTTTGTATATCCCAAACACTTAGAGATTTATTACTTTGTAGTCGTTACGCTGCCCACATTGCATAGATCTCTCATAGATATTCCTTGTTGTATATCCCAAACACTTAGAGATTTATCACTTTGTAGTTGTTAGGCTACCCACATCAGTATAGACCTCTCATAGATATTCCTTGCTGTATATCCCAATTACTTAGAGATTTATCACTTTGTATTTGTTACGCTCTCCACATTGCATAGATCTCTCTAGATATTCCTTGTTGTATATCCCAAACACTTAGAGAGTTCTCATTTTGTAGTCGTTACACCGCCCATTTTTGCCTTACATTCCTTGTGACACTTGTTTTTCCAAGATTTCTTGATTATCAAAATTGTGTTGTTATGATGTCTGTTTTCCTTAGGTTTCCTTTGGAGACTCACATAAGAAACTCCATCCTTGCACAATGTCTAGTTTACAATCGTTATCTTTTTAAATCGACATAAAAATTCATTCCATTTCGAGGAGTTCAATCAAAGAACCTAGGTCTAAGCATTCAATTCCAACAATGCCTAGATATGAGATGGTTCCTCACACTTACGATAATAGGGAACCCATATTATCTTCCACTTCTCCACCTTCATCTCCTAATCCATTCTATTCTTCTAATTCTCCTCGACTTCGAGTCTCATCCAATCAAATTCCTTCTTTACAAAGGTTAGTTGCCCAAATGACATTTTCCTCCATTATAAAACTATGTCAAACCACATTCCTCTAAATAAACACTACATTCGAACTCTGTGTCATGGTCCAATCCAAAGGATCCTCTATTTTATCTCGCACCATACAATCTTCTAGGCAACTTAATGCCAAATTATCATAAATATAAATCCAATTCAACTCTCGAGACTTCTAAATCCAAATCTACTTTGTCTCTTGAATCATCTTCTCATACCAATCAAAATCCAATCTCTCTTCACCCTCGCCATTTCAACCATGCCTTACACCTATCTTCCCGAATTTTGTGGAAATCGATGTTTATTTCCAAGCCAAACAATTAACAAGCAACGATGGGATAAGATATCTTTTTAAAGTGCTATCATGTTTCTTTATGGACAAAATGAGGTCAAAGCCTCCCAATCCCCTCATAACACATCTTCCAACTCTTCAACACTTGTTGGACATCTTCTATCAAATCAATCTTCTATGTTAAATACACCACACTTTTCGATTGATCTACTTAAGAATGAAGAAGCAATCAGCGAGTTGATGGACTTACACGATGATATTCCTTTAGAAGATCACGAACAAGAATTCAATATTGGGGAAGAGGTTGAGTCCTATGGTCCACAAATGGAGGACGATCCTAAGATCATCAAACTTGATCCCTTTCTTATTCTCCCATCCCATTTCCCATTGCATGACGAAACAAACGGGTCTATCCTTGATCCAACTTCTATGTTATCGTTACGAACATTCCTTACATATCATATTTCCACAATCATATTCAATCCATGGGATATCTCCTCCTAGTAGCCCATTATCTTCAATCCATGGGCTATCTCCTCCTAATAGCCCATCATCTTCTATCCTCGTGTTTCCTTTTAGCCCATTATCTTCTACTATTGGGCCACCTTATAGTATCTCATTATCCTCTACTATTAGGTCACCTTCGGGTAGCCCATCATCTTTTATCTATGTGCCTCCTCCGGGTTTCCCACCATCTTTAATCATTGGGATTCCTTCTAGCCCATCATCCTCTATCTATGGGATACCTTTGGGTAACCCATCCTTTTCTCCCCTTGGGATTTCTACTAGCCTATTATTGTCTTTTCTTGGTCCACCTTCTCGGTAGATTGTTACCTTATTCTTGGGCCACCTCATGCCGGTTCATTTCCTTCAATATTGGTACCACATCCTCTTTTTCCATTATATCATCCTTCTTTTCACAACTGTGGAAATCCCACCATCATCCATAACAATCCTATCATCAATCCTAAACATCCTTCTTCTTCTCCCACTTACAGGATCAACAACATCATACATTAGCTTGTGTAAAACGCCTGCAGTTTCTTCATCAAACTAAATTAAAAAATCCAAAGTCATAATCACTTATCGAGTATGAGCTCACAATGAGCATCAAGATTTGAGATATTATCACTTTTGATAAACAAAAACTCCTAGTCTCCCTCATCAAATAAATCACAAACATTGTTGTCGGATCCTATCACATGGAGTGAAATTTTTGGTCATAAATTCCCAATCATTCATCTTCATCATATTCTCTCCTCGCGGTTTTCCCTTCACAAAACCGTCCAAAATTTAAAAATTCAAAAATTTCAAAAATCCATAAAAAAAAGAGAAAACATTAAAACGTTAAAAAATCAAAGGTACAAACATCGATAAAGGTCTGAATCATGTTTTTCATACACATGGATGTTCTTTCCTTTCCTTCCATTCCTTTGCAAATAACCCACCATTTTCATCCCTTCGGTGATCTTTTGGTTAGTCTATTCATGATCCTTGTGCGAAATTGATCTCTATTGTATCCGTTTGACCTTGGTCTTTCATCACCTTGGTAAATTAAAGAACGAATGACCTCTTAGAGATCCTATCACTATCATACATCTAATAAACTTGCTGCGAAGACCTTTGGGTGTATCTGTTGACACTAGCCAATGTCGTCATCACCATCACTTCCACCTCCTTCCATCAAGCCATCAATGGTTCTTAACCCCTTAAAAAACAATTGAGAGAGTTAAAATATTTTTAGAAAGCAAAAAATCAATCAAAAAATCAAAGGCAAAACAAATATAACTCTCTCTTGGGGTATTTCCAATATCTATACCGAGCCTATGGGCACCTGACTGATAGTAGAGAAATGCTACGACTAGAATCATATATGTCTTCATTAGGGCTATGAATGCCAGTGCAGGTAGCGAAGCAATGCACGACTCTCCTTCTACCCCCATTCACAAATCACCTATCAAAACAAATCATTTCTACACATTGGTTAGTTTGTATTCACTTATTGCTATCAAATCTTCACTAAAAGAGGTAACAAAATTTCCCATGCACACACTAGATCTCTATGAGAAAAAGGAATTGTTAGTGTAAATTCACAACACCCCCAGATGAATTATGGATCTACTTTTCTAAGGCAAACTCATCTGGTGTGAATGCACAACATTGAGTTTTCTCCAAGGTGTGGGACCTTACAAGGTGAGAAAAATCTCCAAATTGAAGTTGGTTCTTACTCCTTTGTTTATGTGTACACATGCAATCTTTGCAGAGGTTCTGATTCAAAATTATTACTCTAAAATTACCAAGGGGACAGGGTTGAGAGAAAACAAGGAAATGAAAACAAAACTAAGCAAAATAGAGAGGTGATACACCAAAGGAGTGCTGAACTCCTTGCTTTGCAAAAATAGACATAGATCATGAAGATACAACAACAAAACATGCACAAATTTTCCAAAATACAAAGAAAGATCAGAAGGAAACAAACCAATGCAAGAGAGGATTGGAAAATCAATCACAAAGCATGTATTGTCAGTTCCAGAATTGATACAATACATTATAGATAACAAAGAAGGAAAAACATGTTACAATCTCCATGGGAGGTTTGAAACTCCTTCAAATCCACCTGCTAAGGAGAAATGAAGAGCTTGCGAAGCAAGAAACATCCAACCCTTTACAAATGAGCCAAAACTGGCTTTTTATCACGAGCAGAATGGAAGAAAAGGTAAAAAACGTGGGCAAATCGATTTGGGACTTCAACCACCGACAAGATTCATCCAATGGGCCTATAAAATGATGGGTTTCCACAAAAAATCCCATACTTCGAAGTACATTGCCTTACAGAGCAAAACAAAGGTCCATACTTCATTAATTTTGGTGGTTGGAGTCGTTTTCTGTGTTTTTGCATGCCAGAGACGTTTTCCTATTTTTCTCCCACAAATATCCATCAAAATACAAAATTGAACCCTCCATCATGTAGATAATTTTACTAGCTTTCCAATGACACCAAGAACGTAAAAATCTGAGCTCTGGATCAAAAGTTATGCCCTATGAAGATTTAGGGCAAAATAGGGCAAAAATCGGGTCGGTCAGGTGGGCAAAACCCAAAATTTTTCCCTCTTTTTTGAATTTGGGAAAACTTCCCCCAAAAGTTCCGCCTCCTCGCTGCTCGATGCCACGCATCACTTTTTGATTGGTCACGGTTTAACCGCCCTTTTACGCCTTTTTGAATTTTTGGAAAATTTTCAAAAAATGCTCCGTGCCCTGCCGCTCCAATGCCACGTGGCGCTCTCCAATTGGGACGCAGCATGGCCCGTGCTCCAAATTCTCCTTTGCATTGCCAATCACCTCCTCAAACATGACATGTGGCACCTTCTCATTGGTGTGGGCCTTCGGGGTGGAGTTTTATTGCAAAATTTGCAACACTTTGGTGAAATTGTAAAATTCCCCCCGCGCCCCCGACTCCTGCCAAGCTATGGACACGTGTCGCCTTCCTATTCACCCGCGGGCCTTCGGGCCAAAATTTTCTTTGCACCCCCATTAGGCTTTTGGAAATTTTTTTAAACTAACCTCCACCGTCCCGCCATTCGGCCACGTGGCACGTTTTGATTGGTCCGCGGACCTCCCTAGGGAAAATTTCCCTCAAAACTCCGCCGAGCCATAACTTGCAAAATACAAGGAGTTAGAAGGAAAATTTTACCTTTCTGGAAAGGTGAGGAAAAATCCTATCTTATGGAGCCATTTCCAGAAATTTTTGAGCCCTTGAAGCATGTCAAAAATTCAATTAAGTGCCAAAAAAGGAGAAGAAGGAGGAGTTAGCCAAAAATAAGCATGGGGCTTATTTTGGATAACAATTTGGTGACTCAAAGGGGTCATCTACCTGCTAGATGAATGATCAGTAGCCTTTGAAGCATCCATTGGGCATGGAGTCATGAGTTGTAGCCTACAAACTGATTTGAACTTTGAAAACTTCCTTCTGAGCCACTTGAAGCCCACTGAACTTGGAGTTGTTCTCACCAAAATGCCACTGAAATGAACTATGCAAGAGTAAAACTAAAGAGCACCAAAAACTATGTAAAAATTGGAAATCATGCATGCTCCAAAGGGAATATGCAGAGTGTGCACAAGCACTTATTCTTCTGAAAGCAAACCTACCTACTCTACTCTAGGCGGAAGCAAAGGTGAGCTAAACAAACCATGCAACTGGTTGTGCAAAATAGCTTCCTTTCTTCAAAATTGGCAGCCATGCAAATGATTTGGAGCTGAGTATGGCTGCTAGGATGAGTGGAAAATCAACAAGAAGTTGATCTTCTACCCAAATCAACAAGGTGTCAGCTGAAGGAAAATTCAATACCTCTCTTAGTTGTTCTGCATTTGGATTAAAGAGGTATGACAGTTGATCCTTGGCACTTTGTAGCTCATCCTCATGCTTGGGAGTAAGCATGACTAGTTGTGACTTCTCCTTTGGCTCCAATGAAGCCAAATACCTTATTGGGAAAGGTCTGGTCCATTTGATATGCCCATAGCTCTGAAATTCAACTCCAAAAATGGAGTCTTCTTGTAGACCTTCTTGAGTGAATGATGTGGAAGAAATGATGAAGTTCATTTGTTGTTCTCCTTCCTTCATGGCAGCATGGAACTCTTCTACAATATGCAGCTCCTCATTATTGATTGCAACATCCAATGAAGTTGCTTTTGCATTGTTGTAACCTGCTGCAATACATTGTTGGCTTTGGAGTTCCTCCATTGTAGTTTTTGGAAGATCAAATTCTTCCAACTTTGATTCAAGAGGCATGTTGCAAACTGCAGGCTGCTGTCCTTGAATTCTCTTGTCCATGGCAGCAAGTTCTTGTTGTTGGAGAATGAATGGTGAAGAAGGAAATGTTGTAATTTCAGCTGGCTCTTCATCCAAACATTCTTCTAAGTCTGATGGAAAATCAAACTCTTGAATGTCTTGCTGCAGCAAAGTCTCTCCCTCTTGTATGGTGGCCTCCAAATCTGCATTTTCTTCACCATGTGTAGTTTCATTTTCAAACACGAAACTTGTCAATTCAAACTCATCCCAAAAATCATATTTTTGGAGAGATGAAGTGGGAGAGAAACATGAAATTTCTTGTGCCTCTTGCTCACAATTTGGACCTATTTTGTTCACCTCCATAATGGCTTCATCAATCAAATCAACCCCTTCAAATGAAAGCAAAAATGTATCAATAATGCTTCCTTCTTCTTTGTTGTAAAAACTGACTTGATCTCATCCATTTGCTCCTCTTCAATGGGATTTGGAGCTGGTTTTTCTTCCTCCTCTGCTTGAAGACCATCTTGCTCTTGATTAAACTCTTCCTCTAGCATGAAGTTTGTCAAATCAAACTCTTCAATCTGCTGCTCTAGAGGACAAGTTGGGGCTGTGAGATCTTCTTCTTCTATGGCTGATTGTGCAACTTGAATTGGATCAACATTTCCTTCAAATAGAGTGCCAACATGGACACTACATTTTGAGCAAACTGATTGTTGATCTGCTTCTTCCTTTTGCTCTTCTTCTGCTACAACAAAATCAGTCCTGACCACCATTTTTTCTTCAACTCTGGCCTCCTCTGTAGGCTTCATCAGCAAAGGGATCTTCTCAATTCCATATTTAAGAGCCAAACTCACTAAGCTCTTAATCATTCCTTCTTTGCTTGGCTCTTCCTCTTGCTGTCCTTGATGACTGATTTTTGCAATTTCTTCTTCCCCACATGGGATTGGGAATGCAAGAGGAGGGGTGGGTTGGAGTTCAATTGATTTTACAATTTTTCTTGGTGGTGGAGGAGATGAAACCTCTTGTTCCCTTGGAGTGGAAGGTATTTCTTTTAGCTCTTGTGGAGGGGATGACTGTTTGGAAGGGAAAAGGATAGAAGAATTGAGATGAGGTGGAAGACTAGGGAATGGAGAAATGGATTCAACATTTGGGACAACAGATGGAGAGTTTAAAACTTGACAATCTTTGAGATAAAACAGTTGGGAAAGAGGAAAATGAAATGCATGAGATGGTGTGCTTACGCATTGACAAGGTTGTTGAACACCAAGTTTATAGGCCTCTATCTCTGTTGTCCATTGTGCAAGTTGGGGCAACATCTCCATCATGAAGTCCAACTTCTCTTGAGGGCTGAAGTGTCTTGGAAAAGGACCTCCCCATGGACAAGGAGTCCTGCAACCAATTCTGAAAGCCTTCATTTGAGATGTTGCTCTTGATTGCACCATCTTTGCCTCCATCTTTTGGATTTTCTCCACAAAATCAGCATCTTCCATTTGATTGTATTCATTTCATGTGTACCCTTTCTCTTGATGTGCTTCAAAACGAAACTAATTTTGGTATTGCTCATATAGGTAAGCATGCTTGACCTTGAATTTGATCAAAATGCTGATTTGGAGGATTTGTAAAACATATTGGAGGTGGAAAATACTGCTATTGTAAATGTGAATTCCATGATGGAAATGAAGTCATGATTGCACAACTTCATGGAATGGAAAAGAATGAAAGAGATGGAAAGAATAATGAATGGAAAATGAATGGAAAGAGGGTCTGCAACTTCAGAAATGGGTTGTTGATCAGATGGAGTCGCCAGATGTGTTTGCAAGTGCCTCCAAAGGCTGAAATATTCACAGAACACACCAACCTACAAAAGATGAAGTGGAAGACCTCTAAGGTCCCACGACATGCCAAAACTGTTAGTGTAAATTCACAGCACCCCCAAATGAGTTATGGATCTATTTTTCTAAGGCAAACTCATCTGGTGTGAATGCACAACATTGAGTTTTCTCCAAGGTGTGGGACCTTGCAAGGTGAGAAAACTCTCTAGATTGAAGCTGGTTCTTACTCCTCTTGTTTAGGTGTATACATGCAATCTTTGCAGAGGTTCTGATTCAAAATTCTTACTCTAAAATTACCAAGGGACAGGGTTGAGAGAAAACAAGGAAATGAAAACAAAACTAAGCAAAACAGAGAGGTGATACACCAAAGGAGTGCTGAACTCCTTGCTTTGCAAAAATAGACACAGATCATGAAGATACAACAACAAAACATGCACAAATTTTCCAAAATACAAAGAAAGATCATAAGGAAACAAACCAATGCAAGAGAGGATTGGAAAATCAATCACAAAGCATGTATTGTCAGTTCCAGAATTGATACAATACATTGTAGATAACAAAGAAGGAAAAATGTGTTACAATCTCCATGGGAGGTTTGAAACTCCTTCAAATCCACCTACTAAGGAGAAATGAAGAGCTTGCAGAAGCAAGAACATCCAACCCTTTACAAATGAGCCAAAAATGGCTTTTTATCACAATCGAATGGAAGAAAAGGTAAAAAATGTGGGCAAATCGATTTGGGACTTCAACCACCGACAAGATTCATCCAATGGGCCTACAAAATGATGGGTTTCCACAAAAAATCCCATACTTTGAAGTACATTTCCTTACAGAGCAAAATAGAGGTCCATACTTCATTAATTTTGGTGGTTGGAGTCATTTTCTATGTTTTTACATGCCAGAGACATTTTCCTATTTTTCTCCCACAAATATCCATCAAAATACAAAATTTAACCCTCCATCATGTAGATAATTTTACCAGCTTTCCAATGACACCAAGAACGCAAAAATCCAAGCTCTGGATCAAAAGTTATGCCCCTCTGAAGATTTAGGGCAAAACAGGGCAAAAATCGGGTCGGCGGGCCAAAACCCAAAAATTTCCCTCTTTTATTGAACTTGGGAAAATTTCCCCAAAAAGTTTCACCCCTCACTACTCCGATGCCATGTCCCACTTTTTGATTGGTCAATGGGTTTAACTAGCCCTTTTACGCCTTTTTGAATTTTTGAAAATTTTCAAGAAATGCTCTGCGCTCGCCACTCCAATGCCACGTGGTGCTCTCCAATTGGATGCGGGCCTGTGCTCTAAATTCTCCCTTTGCATTGCTGACCACTACCCCAAATAGGACACGTGGCACCTTCTCATTGGTGCCGGCCTTCGAGGGTGGAGTTTTGTTCAAAATTTGCAACACTTTGGTGAAAATTTAAAATCCCCCCGCGCCCGACTCTCGCCAAGCTATGGACATGTGTCACCTTCCTATTCGCCCGCGGCCTTCGGGCCAAAATTTTTCTTTGCGCCCCCACCGGCCCTTTAGAATTTTTTTCAAACTAACCTTCACCGTCCCGCCATTCGGCTGCCGACGTGGCACGTTTTGATTGGTCTCGGACCTCCTAGGAAAATTTTCCTCAAAAACTCCGCCCAGAGCCATAACTTGCAAAATACGAGGAGTTAGAAGGAAAATTTTACCTTTTTGGAAAGGTGAAGAAAAATCCTATCTTATGGAGCCATTTCCAGAAATTTTTGAGCCCTTAAAACATTTCAAAAATTCAATTAAGTGCCAGCAAAAAGGAGAAGAAGAGGGGAGTTAGCCAAAAATAAGCATGGGCCTTATTTTGGATAACAGGACTAGTATGTTACTAGGTGTTGTTTGGACCTTGTTTAGAATATTTCTTTATTCTAGGTCTTATCTCACGATTTGTGCCTTTGGCTCATCTCCTTTTCATCACCAATCCTTTAGTTACATTTTCCATATCTTTGTCATAGCATTCACACTGCTTTTTTTTTCGTGTTCAAAACGTTCATGTGTATAATATTTCCTTTTATTATGTTTGAGGGAAACTTTGTCCCCATTGTAATAAAAATTCTTGTTCTTTCGATGATCTATTTATATTCCAAACTTGCAGGGGCATGCTAGCTCCTTCTCCACTCTTTATTAGTTTGAGTTCCTCATCATGTTGAACCTATTCGTCTTGGCCTTGATCCGCTGATTCTATTCTTGTATATGTGTAGGATTTTCCCTTGTATATTCTCACCTCTCACTAGGGGAATCTTTGCATCTTCATTTTCCTATACATTTCTTTAGAAAAATTTCAAAAACACTAAAAATTCACAAAATCCTAGAAAATTCAAAAATATTGGTAAAAATCAAACATTGGTAAAACATAAAAAATCCAAAACATTCACAAAACACAAAATCCTAAAAATAAAAAACTATCCTACAAAACATCTTATTTTAGTGCTTCTTGTTCTAGCACATGACATGTGGATCATCTTGTGATCTTCCTTCATCAACAAAGCTGGTTTGTTTGCTATGTCTGTCTTCGCTTGCATATATCGTTGCTCAAGGTAGTTTCATAGTGCACATTTCTTTTCATGGGAATTTTATGTCCTCCGTACTCTCCCTTGCATGTATCCTTGCTTAGGGCATCATTTAAACCCATGTCATATAACTCAAACATTTGGGAACTAAAGAAGTGGATAACAAAAACATTGGTACAAATTTTCTTGAGCATTGCTTGTTTAAGTATATTTGAATGTGTGTGTTTGTTTTATCATATTGTATTGCTTATATACATTGTTTTGAGTCGAGTTCTTTAGTATGGGACAAAAATTAGTATTATGATTTTTCATGTCATTCTACCTTTTTTATGTGCTTATATCAAATAAAATATACTTCCGAGCTTGTTATCCCGCAAAATTGACTAGGAAATTTTACGGGTAACCATCCCAAATTTTTTCAAGGTCCTTCGTCAGGTCCTTCAACATTCAAAATGGCGTAAAATCCCTTTCGGGAAAATCCAGCTTATCGAACTTAGTCATTTTGGTCCCTTTTTGGCTAGGCGCACATTTTGTTCATGCAACACGGAATTTATTTGTGCCCCCTGGTATTCCTTTGGCACACCCTTTGGAATGTTAGTACAATGATTGTTGTGCCTCCCCATGATGCGCCTTTCTTGCTTGCGCCAGAGGTGCATGCGCCATCCTGTCAACATTAAAAATGTTGCGCCCTTGATCAGTGCGCCAAGGCGCTCAAAATCCAGTGTTGACAGTCCTAAATTTGCGCTAAGGGTGCAGATTTTTCCTTCTTGGCGGCAGATGTGGATCCGTGCCAAAGGGCGCAAAGTTTTTCATGTCGACATATTTTTATTTGCGCCCTTTGAAAAGGTTGGTGGTGCATTTATTACACTTTTGGCTATATATAGGCGCATCCGCCCTATCATTTTAACGATTGAAAAACACGTGAAAAAATTATTTCTCTGCACTTGTCAGCGCTCTTGTCATCCTCGTGTCGCATTCGTGGACCCCACTTCGTTCCTCTCAGCCTATATATCTTCGGTAAGTGGTTCTTGCTTTTCTTGTGAGTTTTACTTGTTGCTTTTTTGTGGTTTTGCTTGCTGTTGGATAAAAAGATAAACGTAAGTGGCTTCCACCAAAACCAATCTTCCCCTCCTTCCAAATCTACTGGCTTGGAGGACTCTGTCTCAAAAAACGAACCCGATCTCTTCGCTATGTTCCCCTCACTTTGTCTAGGCATGTCGATAAAACCTAAAAATCACAAACTCACGGAAGAGAGAAAACCTAAAAAGTTATCATTTCTACCCACGGTTTTCCTTTGGCACAAATGCCATTCCTATTACATAAAACACAAATCACACCAAAGGCGTCTGTCCCTAATTACAGCACGCATCTTTCCAGCGCCATACAAAACTAAGTAAAACCTAACCCAATGGCCCGACGCAGCACAATCCTACTAACAACAAAAAAGTGCCATGCAATCCTTTCCTGTGCCGTGCCAAAGGGCCCTTTGATGCACATGAAGTTAGTGATACACCTTTTAATATCATTGCGCCCCTTGGCGCACACAAAATTCCATGCAATATGTCCAATATCTGCGCACTTGGCGCATCCTGCTCTCATGTAACACCAAAATTATTTGCGCCTAGTACAAAACCTCATATAATGGCGCAGTGCACATCTGTCTACAACAACAACAATGTTATATGTAAATTTCCTGTGCCCTGTGCCCTTTGGCGCTGATTTCTTCCTTGCAACACTCCACTTTAGTGTGCCATACTTTTGACCCTACATCCTACAAATTTCCTGCCCTGCGCCCAGAGGCTTTTAAATTGCTAACTCCTCATTCTATAAAGCTTTGATGGAAGATCTGACAGCTAACATGGCTCTTCTGCGTTGGACTTTGCTCCTTCTTCTTGCAGATCAGAAACTGAACTCAGATTCACATATGTCTACATCAAGCAAAAGGCCAACCAAGTCAAAGGGTAAGGCCAAACTCACAGAGGAAGAGATGAAATACAAATATCAAAGGGTCAGAATGCCCGAGTCCCAGCACAGAATGTGACCCAGACATCGAGACATTCCGAGCTTGACCACATTGACATGGAGGATTTTGGGCCGAGCACTGGGAGATTCATAGGCAGTCCTTGTATGGACAAACTGGTAGGCAGTGGTCTGCATTTCACCGGGGGAATTCCCGTTAGTGCTGTGAATAATGAATTTATGATGGTGGTGGCCCGCTGTTATAACAAAGACACAAGGTGTGTCGAGAATGAAAGGGGGGAGGTCATAAGCAACCTCACTACCCGGCACTTCGAGATTATGCTAGGTATTCCCATCCATCGGCATTTTGTGGCTATAAGACAAGAGGACTACATCAAGGCGTGGGAGGAAAACGAAGACAAGTGCATGCAGTTAATGAACAAAGTGTACTTAAAGAATAAGAAGGTGATAACCAAGTGGCCACAGGTTATTCACCGCAGCGAATTCTCTAAGGAACTGAGTGACACCATCACCTTCCTAAGCAGAGTATTTGGGATTTCTGATGCCCATTACTTCCACAAATGGATGCTCAGGTATCTGGAAACCATGAATAAAAATGTGCCTGATCAGTGTTTTGAATGGGTAGAGATCATAAGCAGCACCATCTCTGAGCAGCTCCAACAACTCACCACAACAGGGAGGTTCTACATGAACTCCTACGTAGTCTACTTGCAGCACCTCGGGAGAGGGACTATCCAAAGGCTTGAGCCAATGCTTTGGGTATGGCCTCATGTAAAAATATATGAATACTATCCAGAGTTGAAGCTGGAGAACAGTATCCCATAGTTCACCAAGATCAACGATGCCTTTTTCTACGGCATCATCTGCCTATTAAGGCCCAATATGACTCACGGTCGAATGACCAAGAGCATAGTCACGACAACCGAGAAGTGGGGGCCGTTGTTTACACAATTCCCCACTTTCACCTATCTCAGGGCAGCTAACTTCTTGGGGGAGCCCACTAAATTACCAAGGTATGAAGGCCTTAAATTTATTCTTGTTGGAGCTATCCAGAAGCTCATAATATATCATGAGAAGTGCTGAAAAGGATGAAGGGTGGAACTCCTTTCCCCCTCATAGTGGGCGGTATACCCGCATTTCTCACACCAAAGCCCAGGAAATGTTCACGGAACTGGAACTACTTACCCTAAAGCACAATTTCCCAGCAAGGCCCACCTTTGATCTAATAAATTTCCTCCCAAAGGCAAAACTCAATGCGATCCATGTTCCAGAGATCGAGGACATCTACATCGACTGTATCACGAGGTCGAACTCGGAGAAAGGATCACTCTCGCTGGCCGTGGTAGAAATTATTCAATATGGTGTGGCCAATGTTCCAAAAGGTTTCCAAACAACCGATCAAGAAGTTGATCAGGTATATCTAGACACGGATGGGGAAAACTGGCCATTTTCCAAAATTGATAGGACAAAGGCACCTCAGACCATTGAGGTAAGGGTTAAGGACACACTGCGGTGAATAGAGCATTGGTGCAAAATGAATGGCCTTATCTACCTTGGAGTAGATTTCACCACGTCCCCTTTGGGCAACGCACATGCCAGGTCAAAGCATCTGCTAAAGGGCAAAGACAAAGATAAAGAGGGAGAATCATGCTCCGCTCAAGAAGAAGCTCCTGAGAGCCCTCCTTCCGCGCACAGAACAGGTTGTAACTCTGGTATCCCCAGAGAAAGAAGCGGCAGAGAGTGTTCCAATGGGCACATCCACTCAGGATGTTGCCACTACTATAACCATGGAGGTTCCCACCGTCCCTTCCCCTGCTCCTCCTTCTCCTCCTTTCGTCGCCCAAGCAACCATTCCTTTGGTTGTGTCTTCTCCCCCATCTTCTACTATTCCCCTTTCCTCTTCTTCTATCTTCTCTTCCCTCGCGGAGCTGTCCCCTAGTATTTCTTCCCTCATCTCTTAGCTCCCTTCGCCCCCGGTTTCCTCTCCTACGGTGAGCTCCTACCCCTATGATCGTTGGAGGTTTGGCTTCCTTATCAATGTCACCGCCGCGTCTCAACTCATTTCCCAGAGTACGTTGTAGTTGCCCTTCTTCTTCCACCGTTCCTTCTTCTCCCTTAACTCTAGTATGGATCTCCCAGCACCTGAGTCAACATAAGAGGAAATTCCCCATAACACCTATGGACTTCTCCATCATCCCAACAAAGGGGGCTAAGAAGAAAAATCCTATCACCCGCTTCTCTCAGAGTGCATCAGGAGAAAGAGTAATGGAGATTGTATCCCGACCCTACAAAGGATAAAAGAGATATGTCCCCTACAGATTATACGGTGACACAGTCACAATGGGAACATCATCTCGAGAGCCTTTAAGGAGAGGCCCTATCTGTGGTGGATGCCCTTTGTAAGAAGATTCGAGAAGCAAAGGAAGATAAGAGACTACTGAAAGAGTAGAATAAGCATCTTCTCCACGCCCTGCAGAAAAATGGGCGGTGCACCTCCTACAACCCTTGCCATTTGAAACTCTTGAAGCCCTTAGTCGGGATAAGATAAACGAATATGCCAAGATTGGAAAACAAGGCATGACAATATCCGCCTGGAGAGACCAGATCCTCAAAGATAGTGAGGAAGTAATCGTCAAGTTCACCGAGCTATATCAGAACATTAATCAGGTGAACAAGGAAATCCAGCGATCGCAGGACCTATCCGAAGAGTTGTACCATGCCGTTTGCAACATGTGACGTTCTAGAAGATGCTCAAATTTTTAGTTGAATATTTAGTTAAATTTGGCGTCTTCGATCACCCCAGATCCCCAACAAAATTCTTGCTTGCTTTGGACTACCGGGTCAGTCAGATGGAATTTGTCCTAGATAAGATAGACAAGGATAAGGAGGAAGCCCTAGATGCAATGCATCAAATGGAGCAAATTGTCCTGAGGATGTCTCTGGGCTTGCTCACTCCTTCATTCACCTTGAGGAAGGCAGATGAAACCATCCAAATCTTCAAAGAGATCGTCTCAAGGATTAGGGTCGGAAGTTACTTTTGACACCGAATCCATCAATAACCTTCTCGGCTGCCTTACGATTTTGTGGGGTACTTGATGGAGGTAGGTAATGAATATTTCAAGCTGCCCGAAAAACTTAGAGATGAATGGGAGACTTGCGAGGTCATTGGCGATCATACTAAGGGTCCTGCCCAGGATCAACTTCAGCCGATGGGCAGTAAATTCATGGAGTACCGGGCTCAATTCCACATTGTCTCTCCTGAGTAGAAGCATGATACTCCCTTCCAGCCGCGAGATGACGATGAATAGCCTTCTTCCTCTTGGCATTCATTTTTAAATATCTAAAAGTATGTTGGCACAAATGATGACATCATCCATGTTGCACCATGGGATGTTGTCATCCACCAAGTTGTCCCAAAATTCAACAATTGACTTTTAGATATTTTGTAGCTATTTTGTATTTAATTGTTGGTTCCTTTTTGCCTTCTCTCTTATCCTCCTATAAATACTTGAATACTTGTTGTATTCAAGGGTGGACACTTTTAGATGAAAAATAGAAGTGAAGAGAAAAGGCTTTGTACTTTTTGTAATGAAGGAAATATTAATACAATATTGAGACTTTGTGATGAATAATACATGTTATGCATTAGAAATTTCTTATGTTAGATCTCGTATGTTTAGTCTGTTGAATCTACCTCTACTTTTTTGTCATTTGTTCATCAGTATTGCTCTGTTCGTTTATGCAAGTAGGTTTGGCTCCATTTATTACCAACCCCAAAACATAGACCTTCTGACCTTTCTGCTTTGGAATTCATTTCTTTTCTCCCTTCGGATCTATCCTATCTTTGTCTTTCCCTTCTTTGCTTTCTTTTCATAGTTGGAAACACCCCAACTGGGATAGGATCCCAAACCCCAAAGGTAGAATATTGTGAGACTTGAAGAGATTCTGCTTTGGTAGAATAACAATAAACCAGCTTTTGCTTTGTTGACTAAAGAGGGGCTATGCCCCGCACACCCTGCTGATTAACTGTCTATCCATAAATCTACCCAAACGGAAAATTTTTGGACTAGCAGCTTTTAGCGACTCTACTGGGGAACAAATAGATCTATGGTAGTGGTATGTTAGAAAATCGATAAAATTGTGAAAAATCATTACTGTTTTGCAAATCTTAACTTTTTGCTTAAAATCCAAAATCTTTGCAAAAGTGATCCAAATTGAAAATTTTCTTCAGAGATCCATAGATCTAGGCTAGTTAGAGATCTTTAGTTCACTGAGTTTTTACGAAAACCCGTATATTTCCGTAGATCTGAGTTTACGCTGTTTTACAAAATTTCAAACCCTTGCAAAAAGTCAACTTTAAGATCCAAAATCAACTTACTAAGTTGACCATCATTTTATCCTCCTAATCTTTGCCATTAAACCGCAATCGGTTTCCAAAAGAAGTATAAAATTAAATATTTAGAAAAGGTACATCTTTGCTGATTTTTGTCGAAAAAAATTAGAAAATCAGCAAGTACAACCAAAAAGAGTTTTTAAATCTACTCTAAAATAGTGCGAGATTCGAGAGAAACATTGGCGGAGTGAACCATTCACTTATAGCGGGAGAGCTCGTGGAGAAGTTGATATTACTTTCAATCTACTTCAAAGGCACAACTTCAATATTACGCCAACGCGCTTCTTCGTCGTTTGGGTTTAATTGATCGGTTGGCGGAAGTGTCTCGCCTCCACGAAGGAATCATCCTTCATGAGGAACATCCACATCCCTTTGCGGTGCTTTCTTTGCTCGGTGGAATCGTCCTCCGGCTCGCATCCTTTTTCCGATTTTCGAATGGCAGTACCATGGGGAAATGCTATGGGCCCACTTGCTTTGCCACATCCTATTCACGCACTCCCTCATGGAAACCGAAAGAATTTCCCCAAATTTGATGGAAGCGAAAACCAAAGTATGGATTCACACATATCTGCATTCATCATGTCATGCAGTATCCTGGATGTGACCCATGAGGATGTGTCAGTTCGCCTCTTCCTGGAAACCTTGCAAGGGCCCGCAGCGGAATGGTTTCAGCATTTGCCGGTGGATCTATTACTAGTTGGGCCACCTTACGGACTGAATTTGAAGAAAGGTATAAGCCTTCAGAAGAGACATTCGTGTTCTATCAAAGATCACTCACCTGAAGAAGGAAGTCAATGAAACCATACACGATTTCATCACCCGTTTCAATTCACTAATCAACCGTGTGCCGCCTGCCATGTTGCCAATGCCAGAAAATCAGAAATGTTTCTTTGTGAACACCATGAGCTCGAAAGTAAGTTTTTTACTCTTACAAGAACAAGTCACTACTCTGGTCCTCGCCCAAGCTGCTGCCATTTGGATTGAGGATAACTTGCTAATATCTGGCAAATTAAAACGAGAACCATCCAAGCTTAAAGCTTCAACTCCTTTTCCCTCCACTTCGTCAGATGCGGCATTCCAAAAGATGGCGAATGACTTGCTCGCGTTAAAGAAGCGGCTAGCTCAAGCTTCCCCCAGTTCTTCATACCGGGATATCCCACGAAGGAATTTCACTTCCAACAACATCCCACAAAGGCCGCACTTACCTACAACTGCTCCATGGTTGGCGCTCGAGGCCCCTCCGGTCAATGCTCTAGCCGAAATCGAAGAAGAGGAGCAAAATTATGAAGAACCTTCATCTCAAGGTGAAGATGACCAAGATGTCGTGAACCGACTGGCGACTCTACTATTGGGTATATGGAATTTGATGAGGAGGAATCTGATGAAGAAGAGGGTACCCAAGGATATGCAAGTAGGCAGTCATATGCTGTTTTCACCCGCTCTCAAGGAAAAGAAGCAGAAGTTGTTGCCGGGATACAAAAAGAGAGGGTCGTGTTAAACACACCTCCAACCATTGCAAAAAGAGGTAATCCCCTTCCTGCTCAACCTCTTATTAAGTCTTTTTCGAAGAAATCTTTTTCCCCTATCTCCCCTCCGAATCAGCCCTCTCATATTCCTATCAAGACTAGTAATCCTACTCTACCACCACGAAATGAGGGGCTCATTCCGTCATCAACGCAACCCTTGGCTGCATTCGACATAATCGATCATGCTTTAAAAAGACCAAGATCCAAATGTCAAAGCCGAATATCTTGATCTAACCACTGAACAACTTTTAAGATTGACCAAATATATTCAAAGACAAGCTTGTCATGACTTCTCGAGACCTCCCCAAAATGGATCCTTTCTACTCCTCCCATCTCACATAAATTTTTCCTCAAATTCCGCATCGGGTAAAATAGAACTTTTCTATCTCTCCCTCCTAATCAATGGTCAGAAGCTAAGAAACTGCATAATTGATTATGGGGATTCCGATAATGTCATGTCGGCAAAGGTTGCCCATGCTCTGGGCCTCACACTTACCAAGCCTTTTAGTAGATGTTACTCCTTGGAAACCAAACAGGTTCTTTTGATCGATCAAATCAAAGACGCGCAGTTTGCATTTGCGAACATTCCCGAGAAAAAGAGTAAAGATGACCGTCCTCGTTGCTGATATTCCAACAACATATGGAATTCTACTAGGGAGGAGCTTTTGCAGTGAAGTTGGTGGAGAAATTCATATGGACTGGTCAAAGGCTAGAATCCCCGTCAAAGGTGTAATGCAAACATTGGAGCCGAATAAAAAAGAAGTACTTGGTTACTAACTCCGATGACCCTAAAGCCCAAATTCTCTTTGAATCATCAGGGATGGGGAATTATTTCTTATCTATTGAGTCTGAAAAAATGGACGTTCCCGTCTGGGAAGAGGATCTTAACAAGGTTTGGACGCTGCAGTTTGACGGTAGTTGTGTAACTAGCGGATGCTTTGGCGCTGGAGCTGTGTTAATATCCCCCGAAGAGGAGATTTTTCCTCTCTCTTTCAAGTTGTAGTTTTTCAACACAAATAATACTGCTGAGTATGAATCTTTGCTACTTGGCATGCAAGCCGCAAAAGAAAGGGGAATCAAGAATCTAAAAGTACAAGGTGATACAGAGCTGGTCGTAAATCAAGTAAAAATGATATACCAAGTAAAAAATGAAAGGCTCAGCATTACCGCAACACGGTATGGGATAACATTGAGGATTTTGATGCTTTTTCAATAAAAGCTATCCCAAGAGCTCGAATGACATGGATGATTCATTATCCATCTCAACATCCCTCATGTTACCCCACCCAGGGTTGAAAATAGACACATACCATTGAGGAAGTTTTCCGCCCAAGTGTGCCAGATAACTCTCAGCACTGGCAGGTATTCAATGACGACAATCAACTTATTGCCTTCCTGGAAAAGGTAGAAAATTTCAGTGAGCTTCATTTTGAAGGATCTACTTCTACATGTCGTGAATCTGTTACTGATCAAGATAATGAATCAAAAGGAAGTGGTGGCAAATGTCAGCTCAAAGGAAATAAAATTCCAAAAGGTTTGGTTTCTCTGGAACATTTTTTCGATAGACATGATCGTTTTGTAAGGGAGAAAAGGAAAGATAATCCTAACTCCTCTCTAGAGACCGAACCGGTCAATCTAGGTTCGGAGGAGTGTCCATGCGCTTGTGAACATCGGAAAATGTTGCACACCCAAGAAAAGTGGAAGTTTGTCAAATTGTTGAAGAAATACATCGATGTATTGGCATGGTCCTATGCCGATCTCAAGTATTTCAAGCTAAAGGATGTCCAACATAACATCCTGTGAAGGAAGGTGTCAAACCCTTTTTCCGAAATAGAGGCACTACAATCCCAAGATCTCAGGTACCATCTAGGCTGAGATACAAAAGATGCTAGATGCAAGGATCATTTTTCCTATCCATCATAGTACCTAGGTCGCGAATATCATACTAGTATGAAAGAAGAATGGTAAAATACGCATCTTGCGTGTAGATTTTCGTAACCTAAATCGGGCATCCTTGAAGGACAACTACTACTTGCTTCCCATAATGGATCAGGTTTTGCAGGCGATGAATGGATCGAAATGCTGTCCATGCTTGATGGTTTTTCGGGCTATAACTAGGTTGAAGTCTCACTTGAAGACCAATTGAAAACAACATTCACTACCCCTTGGGGTACATTCACCTACAGCAGGATGCCTTTTGGTTTGACCAACGCTGGTGCCACCTTTCGGCGAGCAATGGACTTCGTGCGTTCAAGGAATGATGGGAAAGGTTATCGTAGTCTATTTAGATGATGTAACTATGTTCTCTAAGCAGCGGTGAAGTGATCATTATGATCATTTGGAACAAGTATTGACTAGATGCCGAGAGCATGGGATCTCCTAATTCGAAAAAGTCTATTTTCGGGTCACAAAAGGAAAGTTGCTGGGACATGTGGTCAGCAAAGAAGGGATGAAGAAAGATGCCAAAAGGGTTAGGGCTATTCAGAGCCTTACTTTACCCATGAGAAAAACCGGTGTTCACTCCTTCTTCGAAAAAGTGAATTTTCTTAGCGCTTTGTCCTCGACTTTCTGAAAAGACTCGCCACATATTAAACATGATGACAGGGTCGCCAAATTTCTGGTGGAGCGAAGAAGGAAAGAGCGTCATTCAAGGATATAAAAGCCTTTGTCGCTCACGCACCAGTCCTGGTATGTCCCGATTTCTCCAAGGATTTTATTATGTATAGCTATACATCATCGAGCATACTTGTATCGGCCATCTTAATGAAAAAGAATTCTACAAATGTTGAATCTCCAATCGTGTTCATGAGCTCTCCCCTCAAGCCTCACGAATTGAAGATGTCTTAGTTGGAGAAACATGCCTTCACCATTTTCAAAGCAGTCAAGAACTTCAAGTATTATATTCTAAAATCTCATACAATAGTACTGGTCCCTGACACGGCAGTCAAATCAATCCTAACTCAACAGGAGTTAGGGAGTGTGCGAGGGAATTGGATCGCAAAGGTCCAAGAGTATGATCTAGATATAAAACCGACCAAGCTGGTAAGAGGCAAGGGCCTATGCCAGCTTATGGCCAAAAACAAAGATTAAGAAAACCTTGAAGAAAAGGATGATTACATTAATGGGACATAAGACCAATTGAAGAAAGTTGATTCTCTACCCTTGGTTCTATTTGTTGCATGACTAGTGATGAATGGTATTCGATATCGCCCTCCTTCTCACTTACAAGGTGAGTGCCCACTCATCTAACCTCAAAGGAGAAGCGTACTATAAAGCTCAGGTCAGCCATATATGTCATCCGGGATGACGGTTTGTACAAACATGAAATTGATGACATCTTCTTGCGATGTGTTGACAAGCCACATCGCTTAAAGTTACTTGAAAGTTTTCATGATTTAGCATGCGGTGGTCATTTTTCCTCTTCGTGACAACACACAAGATCAATCCGGGCCAGTACTATTGGCCAATGCTATTTCGAGGATACAACCACCGGTAGCAAAATGTGAGCTTTGCCAGGCGGTTTGTTGGCAAACCAAAATTGGCTTTTTCCCCTCGGGCCGATCGTTATTGATGAACCATTCGGGCGGTGGGGGAATTGAATTTATCGAGCACTCCATCCCCAATTGAGTTCCGAACATAGCTATGTCCTAACAACAATGATTACTTCACCAAATGGGTGGAGGCCATACTCGTTAAGAATGCCACTTCAAGTTGTTTCTGAACTTCATCAAGGAAAATATCATCGTGAGATTTGGCGTTCAACACAAAATCGTTGCTTTGATAATGCTTCTAATCTTTCCTCTTAGAAGTTATCAGTTTTTGCTATGAATATGGGATAATCTGGCCCACGCCTCGATTATTACCCCTAGGGAAATGGTCGGGCGAAGAATCCAAGTAATAAAAACTTAGTGACCACCATACGGAAGCTAGTTGATGAGAATCGGTGGACGTGGCACAAATATTTGTATGACACTTTGTGGGTGGACCGCATTACTCCCAAAAGGTCTCTCGGTATGTCACCTTTTCGGGTATTATATGGAATCGATGCCGAGCTTCCCATTTCGTAGAACTTCCTCTTTCTGTGCTTGGTACGATCAATCGAAAATGAAACTTTCCAAAATTATCTTGAAAAGAGGATCATGTATCTAGCAGATCTTGAAGAAAAGAGAGTAAAGGTGGTCAAAAGGATCACCAAACATCATAATCAAGTCAAGAGATTGTTTGATAAAAAGGCTAAGCAGAGGGATTTCCAGGTGGGAGATCTCGTCCTTCTATGGGACAAGTGAAGAGAGCCAAAAGGCATGCATGGAAAATTTGATTCTCTATGGAGGGGACCTTTCAAAATCAAGCGGCTCAATGAAGAGTATAGCTTCTATCTCTCATATCCAAATAGAACCAAGCTCCTGCTTCCCTATAGTGGGAAACATCTCAAAATATTCAGGAAGTAGAGCTTGCTCTCTTCTTTGTACAGTTTGCTTTAGTTGTGTGTTTGTTTTGTCATGTGTTTGTTTTCTGTTTGTTGTGTGTTCCTATTTTCCCTTTCGGTCTCCCTTTTTTTGACTCTCTAACCCAATGGATATGCACATGTCGATCTGGGATTCATACCCTTAAGCTTCACTTAAAGATAGTCCCTAGAAAGAGCAGATTATGTTATCCCGCAAAATTGACTAGGGAAAATTTGCAGGTAACCATTCCAAATTTTGTTTGGGGTCCTTCGTCAAGGTCCCTCAGCGTTCGGAATGGCGTAAAATCCCTTTCGGGAAAATCCAGCTTTATCAAACTTAGTCATTTTGGTCCCTTTTTGGTGGTGCACATTTTGTTCATGCAACATGAAATTTATTTGCACTCCTGGTATTCCTCTAGCGCACCCTTTGGAATGTTAGCACAACGATTGTTGCGCCTCCCCATGATGCGCCTTTCTTTCTGCGCCGAGGCACATGTGCCATCCTATCAACAATGTTAAAAAAATGTTGCGCCCTTGATTGGTGCGCCAAGGCGCTCAAAATCCTGTGTTGTTGATAGTCCTAAATTTGCGCTAAGGGCGTAGATTTTCCTTGCTTGTGACAGACATGGATCCGTGCCAAAGGGCAATGATTTTTTCATGTCAACATATTTTTATTTCGCCCTTTGAAAAGGTTGGTGGTGCATTTATTACACTTTTGGCTATATATAGGCGCATCCACCCTGTCATTTTCACGATTGAAAAAACGTGAAAACTTTATTTCTCTGCACCTGTCAGTGCTCTTGTCATCCTCATGTCGCGTTCATGGACCCCACTTCGTTCCTCTCAGCCTATATATCTCCGGTAAGTGGTTCTTGATTTTCTTGTGAGTTTTGCTTGTTGATTTACTATGGTTTTGCTTCTTGTTAGATAAAAAGATAAACCTAAGTGGCTTCCACCAAAACCAGTCTTCCCCTCCTTCCAGATCTGCTGGCTTAGAGGACTCTGTCTCAAAAAATGAACCCAGATCTCTTCGCTATGTTCCCCTCACTGTCTAGCCATGTCCATAAAACCTAAAAATCACAAACTCATAGAAGAGAAAACCTAAAAAGTTATCATTTCTACCCATGGTTTTCCTTTGGCGCAAATGCCATTCCTCTTACATAGAACACGCGCATGCCAAGAAGGTGCACTGTTCCTAATTGTAACACACATCTTTCCTACGCCATATAAAACCAAGTAAATCCTAACCCCAGCGGCGGCGCGTAATCCTGCTTACAACAAAAAAAGTGCCATGCAATCCTTTCCTATGCCGCGCCAAAGGCCACTTTGACGCACATAAAGTTAGTGATACACCTTTTAATGCTGCGCCCCTTGGCGCACCAAAATTCCATGCAATATATCCCATATCTGCACCCTTGGTGCATCCTGCTCTCATGCAACACAAAACTTATTTGCGCCCAGTATAAAACCTCATATAATGGTGCAAGCACACATCTATCTACAATAACAACAATGTTATATGTAAATTTCCTGCGTCCTGTGCCCTTTGGCGCTGATTTCTTCTATGCAACACTCCACTTCAGCAGTGCCATACTTTTGACCTGCGCACCTACAAATTTCCTGCGCCTGCGCTTGAGAGGATTTTAAATTGCTAACTCCTCATTCTGTAAAGTTTTGATGGAAGATTTGACAGCTAACATTGCTCTTCTGTGTTGGACTTCACTCCTTCTTGCAAATCAAAAACTAAACTCAGATTCACATATGTCTACATCAAGCAAAAGGCCAACCAAGTCAAAGGGTAAGGCCAAACTCACAGAGGAAGAGATGAAATACAAATATCAAAGGGTCAGAATGCCCGAGTCCCAGGTAGAATGTGACCTAGACATCAAAGATTACGAGCTTGGCCACATCGACATGGAGGATTTTTGGGCCAGAACCAGGAGAGTCACAGGCAGTCCTTGGATGGAAAAATTGGTAGGCAGTGGTCTGCATTTCACTGGGGGAATCCCCGTCAGTGCGGTGAATAATGAATTTATGATGGTGGTGGCCCACTGTTATAACAAAGACACAAGGTGTGTTGAAAATGAAAGGGGAGGTCATAATCAACCTCACTTCCCGACACTTCGAGATTATGCTAGGTATTCCCCACCACCGACATTTTGTGGCTATAAGCCAAGAGGACTACATCAAGGCGTGGGAGGAAAATGAAGACAAGTGCATGCAGTTAATGAACGAAGTGTACTTAAAGAATAAGAAGGTGATAACCAGGTGGCCACAGGTTATTCACCGCAACGACTTCTCTGAGGAACTGAGTGATACCATCACCTTCCTAAGCAGAGTATTTGGGATTTCTGATGCCCATTACTTCCACAAATGGATGCTCAGGTATCTGGAAACCATGAATAAAAACGTTCTTGATCAGTGTTTTGAATGGGTAGAGATCATAAGCAACACCATCTCTGAGCAGCTCTAACAACTCACCACAACAGAGGTTCTACATGAACTCCTACGTAGTCTACACTATAGCCTCAGAGAGGGACTATCCAGCCTCGAGCCGATGTGGGGTATGGCCTCGTATAAAAATATATGAATACTATCTAGAGTTGAAGCTTGAGAACAGTATCCCATAGTTTACCAAGATCAACGATGCCTTTTTCTACGGAATCATCTGCCTCTTGAGGCCCAATATGACTAACGGTCGAACGACCAAGAGCATAGTCATGGTAACTGAGAAGTGGGGGTGTTGTTTACATAATTCTCCACTTTCACCTATCTCAGGGCAGCTAACTTCTTGGGGGAGCCCACTAAATTACCAAGGTATGCAGGCCCTAAATTGATCCTGTTGGAGTTGTCTAGGCAGCTCATAACATATCACAAGAAGTTCCTGAAAAGGAAGAAGGGTGGAACTCCTTTCCCCCTCACAAGTGGCGTAGTATACTTGCATTTCTCACACCAAATCCCGGGAAATGTTCACGGACAGAACTCGCTTAACCTAAAGCACAATTTCTCGGCAAGGCCCACCTTTGATCCAAGAAATTTCCTCCCAAAGGAAAAACTTGATCCGATCCACGTTCCACAGATCGAGGACATCTACATCGACCTGTATCACGAGGTCGAACTCAGGAGAAAGGATCACTCCCGCCTGGCCCTAGCGAAATTATTCAATATGGCGTGGCCATTGTTCCAAAAGGTTTCTAAACAACCAATCAAGAAGTTGATCAGGTATATCTAGACATAGATGGGGACAATTGGCCGTTTTCTGAAATTGATAGGACAAAGGCACCTCAGACCATTGAGGTAAGGGTTAAGGACACACTGCGGCGAATAGAGCATTGGTGCAGAATGAACGGCCTTATCTACCTTGGAGTAGATTTCACCACGTCCCCTTTGGGAAACACACCTACTAGGTCAAAGCATCTACCAAAGGGCAAAGGAAAAGATAAAGAGGGAGAATCAAGCTCCGCTCAAGAAGAAGCTCCTGAGAGCCCTCCTTCCACCGCACAGGAATAGGTTGTAACTCTGGTATCCCCAGAGAAAGAAGCGGCAGAGAGTGTTCCAATGGGCACATCCACTCAGGATGTTGCCACTACTACAACCATGGAGGTTCCCACCATCCCTTCTCCCACTCTTCCTTCTCCTCCTTTCGTCGCCTAGCAACCATTCCTTTGGTTGTGTCTTCTCCTCCATATTCTACTATTCCCCTTTCCTCTTCTTCTATCTTCTCTTCTCTCGCGGAGCTATCCCCTAGTATTTTTTCCCTCATCTCTTAGCTCCCTTCTTCCCCCACAGTTTACTCTCCTACAGTAGCTCCTACCCCTGTGAGCGTTGGAGGTTTGGCTTCTTTATCAATGCCACCCCCAAGCGTCTCAACTCATTTCCCCGAGTACGTTGTAGTTGCCCCTTCTTCTTCCACCGTTCCTTCTTCTCCCTTAACTCCAACATGGATCTCCCAGCACCTGAGTCAACATAAGAGGAAATTCCCCATAGCACCTATGGAATTCTCCGTCATCCCAAAAAAGGGGGCTAAGAAGCAAAATCCTATCACCCACTTCTCTCGAGTGCATCGGAAAAGAGTAATGGAGATTGCATATCCCGACCCTACAAAGGATAAAAGAGATATGTCCCTACAGATTATACAAAGGACGTAGGTCACAATGGGAATGTCATCTAAGAGCCTTCAAGGAGAGGCCCTATCTATGGTGGATGCCCTTTGCAAGAAGATTTGAGAAGCAAAGGAAGAGAAGAGACTACGAAAGAGCAGAATAAGCATCTTCTCCACGCCCTGCGAGAAAATGGGCGGTGCACCTCCTACAACCGCCACTCAAACTCCTGAAGCCCTTAGTCAGGATAAGATAAACGAATACGCCAAGATTGGTGAACAAGGCATGGTAGTATCCACCTGAGAGACCAGATTCTCAAAGACAGTGAGGAAGTAATCGTCAAGTTCACCGAGCTATATCGTAACATTAATCGGGTG
The DNA here is from genome assembly GCA_018340775.1 of Taxus wallichiana var. yunnanensis. Lineage (NCBI taxonomy): Eukaryota > Viridiplantae > Streptophyta > Pinopsida > Cupressales > Taxaceae > Taxus > Taxus wallichiana. Next base: position 651,911,132 of record CM031242.1, read on the forward strand.
AACAAGGAACTCCAGTGATCACAGGGACCTATCTCCGAAGATTTGGACCATCCCAAGTTGCAACATGAGATGTTGTAGAAGATGCTCGAATGTTTAGTCGAAGATTTAGTTAAATTCGGTGTGTCTTGATCACCCCGAGCCCCCAAAGAAAATCCTTGCGCTTTGACTACCGGGTCGATCAGATGGAATTTATCCTGGAGAAGATAGACAAGGTCAAGGAGGAAGCCTTGGATGCAATGCATCAAATGGAGAAAATTGTCCTGAGGATGTCTCTGGCTTGCTCACTCCTTCATTCACCTTGAGGAAGGCAGATGAAACCATCCGGATCTTCAAAGAGATCGTCTCACAAGGATTAGGGCCAGAAGTTACTTTTGACACTGAATCCATCAATAACCTTCTGGCCTGCCGCGATTTTGTGGGGTACCTGATGGAGGTAGGTAATGAATATTTCAAGCTCCCCAAAAACTCAGAGATGAATGGGAGACTTGCGAGGTCATCGGCGATCATACCAAGGGTCCTGCCTAGGATCAACTTCAGCTGATGGTTAGTAAATTCATGGAGTACCGGGCTCAATTCCACATTGTCTCTCCTGAGCAGAAGCAAGATACTCCCTTCCAGCCACGAGATGATGACGAATAACCTTCTTCCTCTTGGCTTTCATTTTGTAAATATCTAAAAGTATGTTGGCGCAAATGATGACATCATCCATGTTGCACCATGGGATGTTGTCATCCACCAAGTTGTTCCAAAAGTCAATAGTTGACTTTTAGATATTTTGTAATTAGTTGTTGGTTCCTTTTTGCCTTCTCTCTTCTCCTCCTTCTATAAATACTTGAATACTTGTTGTATTCAAGGGTGGACACTTTTTAGATGAAAAATAGAAGTGAGGAGAAAAGGCTTTGTACTTTTTGTAACAGAAGAAATATTAATACAATATTGAGACTTTGTGCTGAATACTTGTGTTATGCATCGAACTTTCTTATGTTAGATCTCTATGTTTATTCTGTTGAATCTACCTCTACTTTTTGTCATTTGTTCATCAAGATTGCTCTGTTTGTTTATAGAAGTAGGTTTGGCTCCATTTATTACCAACCCCAAAATATAGACCTTTTGAATTTTTCGCTTTTGAATTCTTTTCTTTTCTCCCTTCGGATCTATCCTATCTTCATCTTTCCCTTCTTTCCTTTCTTTTCATAGTTGGAAACACCCCAACCGGGATAGGATCCCAAACCTCCGAAGGCGAGAATATTGTGAGACTTGCACAAATTCCTGCTGGTAGAATAACAATATACCGCTTTTGCTTTGCTTGACTCAAAGAGGGCTATGCCTCGCACACTTTGCTGGCCTGTCTATCCATAGATCTACCCAAACGACATATTTTCGACCAACAAAGCCGGGATGGTAAGCCAACTATGTCGCTATCTTCCTATTACCCATTTATCTTATCTTCCATTCTAATTCACTTTCTACCTATCATTTTCTTCCCTTCCCCCTCCTTTGTTTCTTCCGCACGAAGAGGCCCGAGATCCATGTTTCAAATCAATCAAATTGATCAAAGGCCAGCCAATCCAAGTTTGAATCCCTTCCACCGTTATGAGTTTTTCTTCAACAAAATATGTTAAGAAAAACATCTCTTCATGTCGCGATTGGCTTGTCTTCTAGCATGATCATTCTTCACTTATTTTTGAGCGTCAATTGAACTCTTCTATCACCCCATTGAAAATTGAGGGGCATCCTCCATCCTACTAATTTTTCTTCTACCCTTACAAAATATAATTTTTTGTAATTATCTACTATCTTTGAAGTGGCATCGCTCGCGCTACACCACATCAAAGAGGGGAAAATGTAGACACCTAAATATGACTATGCAATTTTAACACTAAAATTACACTTCTTATCCTCTTTTATATCATTTGGTTATAATTAGCATCTTTCTCGCTAATTAGCTAACATTCCCCTTCATCTCGATCAATTAACGACACTTCGTTAATTAACTAGTCTCCCCCTCATTCTGGATACAAATTAACATTACTTTGTTAGTTATAATCCTATTTTAATTAATTAATTAATCAACCAATATTAATTAATTAAATTTTCAAACTTTAATTTACCTCCTTACTGGGTAAATCCCCTTTCTTATCCTTCAGATTGCACTAATTTCCATCTATTCGGCTTTTACAAGCCTAACTTGGTCTATTAATCAATTCTAATTGATTAATTTAAATCACACCCAACTCCCATGAGTTGTAAATTCTAATTAATCTTCCCTAATCATACTTAACCATTCCTAAGCATACTTATCACTTTCTAATCCTAAAAGTTCTTTTTATCCCACATTCATGAGAATGAAATTTTTTCTCCAATTTGGAAAACTATATAAAGAACCTTACCCCCTTTACACATTTTTTTACACCATGTCCTTGTAAGACATCTACATATGATAAGAGAATTTCAATCTTGGAAGACTTATTGATCAAACAACCTTTTCCCTTTTCTACTTGGCTAAGAGTAGTAAGAGAAGAACCAAAAATGGAAATTAAGCCATATTGGTGAGATCTCTTCCTCTTCCTTGGAGAATATTTTGATTGTGTGTAGTTCCATTCGACCCGCTAAAGGAAATAATATACAATCTAAAGCCCATCTAAATAATCAAAGGATGGTTTGCATTTAATGTTTGATTTAATGTTTTATGCGTAGTTAGTTAAGATTTCCTTTCATGCTTTATCATGCTGTTTTGCTTAAATTAGTCTAAGTTAGAATCCACTTGGTGTTAGGTTAAGTTCATTAACTTAAATTGATTTAAACATGCATACAGGGGGTTAGAAAAAGTTGTTAAGCCATTTTTGATTTTTTTGGTTGTTTGAATTAATTTACTTTCCTTATGTTGTGAGCCTCATTTGAAAATTTACCATTGAATTTTGTAAATTATATTTATTTATTTTCTTCCCCTTTCCATGTTTTGATGTGATACTTGTTGGGACACTTTTGTAAGGTGGATATCATATTTATGGGTCCCTAAACTTAAATTTTTTTATTAGGGGTCGGATTTTGGACTTGGACAAGATTTTGGGCAACCTAGATACCGCCTAAAATTGTCCAAATCACTTTAAAGGAGCCCATACCCCAAACCCATCAAGGGGTAGAGTGTTTTTGAAGATTTATTTATGATTTTGACATTTTTATTGCTCATTTTCCTTGATCTTTATTGCACTTGAGTTTCTTGTTTGAATTAAATTGTTGAAGAATTTATTGCTTTTATTATTGATGTGAAATTTTTGAGTGATGGATGTAAATTAAGTTTTCTTGCTTGACTTATCTTTTTGGTAATTTATTTTCTTGGATTTTTTGTGTACTCATGATTTGGTGGAGTAATGGATGTTTGACTAAAATTTTGGAGGAAATCAATTTCCTTGGAGAATGGTGTGTACCCTTGGTTGAGGTGGAGAGAGGACACCTAGTTTGCATCCATGTGGAGCCAAATCATCCTCTCTTTTTGTAAATTCTATAAATAAGTAGTGTGTTTTGAAAATGGGGTTGGCTACACACACTATCTTGGTTATTGGGGAGTTCTTTGTGCTTGGAGTAGGCTTGTAGTTTGGAAACTTGGAGCAAGTGAAAGTTTTGTGCAAATGACTCCAAGGTAGTGTATTGAGCCCTCTTGTTAGCACATTATTGTTGTATTGTTTGACATCTTGCATTTTTAATTTCTTGATAGATGGCGTTCTTTGATTTGTATGTTTCCTGGTTTATCTTATTTTTTTATTCCTTTTATGGCTATTTTTATTGTTGAAATGAGTTGTGTTTGGGAAGGGTAGTAAGCCATAGGTTGGGTGTTGGAGGGGAGTGTGAAAGATTGGTTTGGTGGAGGGAAAAGGAAACTAGGATTCTTTTTATGGATATACTTGCTTATTGTGATTTGTTGGATGAAGTTGGGGTAACGAGAATTAGGCCTTTGGTGGAGAGAAAATGGGTGGTTATTGGCGGTATAAGGTGTAGTGGAGGAATAAGGAGGGTTGGTTTTTATGGAGGTTTCAAGGCCTAATTCACTACCCATGTGGAGAGATAAGGAGACCAAATTTCATCCCTCCCTCTCTCACTTGGCTTGGAATTCAAGCCATTGTGTGGTTTTCTTGTGATTTGTTGCATTATTGTTGTTTGTGATTTGTTTTGGCTTATTGGAGCATGATCAATTGTTTAGTGTTGCTCAAGGGGTTTTAGTTCTTAGATGGTTCGTGTGTTGGGGCTTAGGGGCCAATTGGGAAGTTCTATCCTTCCCCATTAGATACGACTAGGTGGTGAGCACTGCTTGGCTCCCCCTTGTGTGTTTTGGACAACTTGTAGAAGATCATTGATTCCTTTTTTGTAACTATCTCCATCTTTGTTGATGGTGGAGACTTGTTCTAAGTTGTAGTCTTGCAAAGTGATGTATTGTGAGCTAAATGTGTTGTAAGTTTGGAAAGATGTATTTTGAGATAAAGCTATGCAATTTACTAATTTTCAGATTTGAGAATACTTTCTTAGTGTTGTAAAGGAGAAGTTATTTTGGAAACTTGTAAAAATTGAAGTCGAAACTAGTGCTAAATTTAGCAATGTAATACCTTTTGAATCTACAATGTAATGAGTTGCGGTTGTAAACTAATTTTGGAAGTTTTGTGTGTTTGATCATACTTGTTGGGAAACTTGGAATGTGTTTGTGTTCATAAATTACGTTAAGCTTCAAATAATGCAGTTGGTGCATCCTAACTAGTAAGAGTGAAATTTCATGGTGAGTGAACTCTTACTAGAAGGGATGCACAGGGGTATGACCATCCTTTCATGCAGAAATGCATGAAAGGCTGATCATATCCATGATGTACCACTCTAGAATTTCTTTCCCTTGTTGTAATTTTGTTGTTTTACATCATAATAGATTTGAAACATTATTATAATATACCTTAGTAGAATCTTTTCATTGTTGCATTTTTTTGTATTCTTTGGCATATTAGAATGGAAAGAAAGTTAGCTTAGGAAATGAAAATAAGATCATAGATTATAAGTTTTGTATCTTGTTCAAATGGAGGATATTTAATCCCTTTTTCAATCTATGATAACACAAGTGTTTACAACAATTTATCTTCCAATTTTATCTCATTGTTATAACCATGAATGTGCTTGAAGAACACCACACATAATTTATTTAGACCTTAAAATTTGGTTTCGTAAATCAACATTCTCTTGTAAAACAATCTCTTATCATATTGTGGAAGTTTGAGAAAAGGGTGAATTTATCTAAATTTTTCAATGTTATATACCCGAGGCAATATAACGTTATACGAGTGAGGTTGGAATCATTTTAATTCTACATGCAGACATAGATTTAATTGTTAAAATATTCAGGATTTTGACAAAAATGTTTGATACTTGCCATTATAAGCGTTTTAACCCCCACATCATCCATTTTTCGAGTAGGAAAGCCATCCAGTCTCATAGAATTGAAATTATAACCTGCTTGAGTTGAAACTGGATTAGAATTTATAGTCCTACTTTCCAAACCTATTTTGTGCTCATCTTACTGAACTATGGTTTTCAATATATATATATATATATATAAAAAAGGTTTTTTTAAAATTTATATACGAGAGGATGGGTGGTTGGGCACGACCTACCCTCGATTTTCTATTAAAAATGTGTATATTAAAAAAAAAAAAGTTTTGAGGGGGCTTCGCACCCCTAGACTTAGCTCCTCGCTGCAACATTGGTAAAGCACGGCTAAGCCACTCACCACACAACACACCATTTCCTCCTCTACCCAATCCCTACAGCTACTCTGCCGCTCCTTCCTGTAGTCACCCCATCCTCTCTTGGTTGCTGCCCTACACCCAATCACCTCCCTTATCTTCCCTCTCCCCTCACCACTCCTCCACATCATCACACCCGCACGCCCTACACCTTCCCATCCTTCTCCATTCCCCTCCATTTCCAAGCGCCGCTCCTTTTTTGTAAAGCCAAGTAAATAAATGAAAATAAAACAAAAAAATCAACTAAGAGTGTGGTCCCATGTAGGGGAGAAAGCTTTTATTTAATTGGGAGATATGGTCCTATGTAAAAAAATTAATGATGTTGCTTGAATCCAACATACATTTTGAAATATTTCAGCAGCTACATTTTAGGGAGAGGCTTTCTAGCCCCACAAAACAGTGGGGGGCACAAAGGAAATTCAATTGCTTAATTTTTTTGGTATTTTTCTGCCACTTGGCATCTCTCATTGAGTTTCCCTCCCAATTCTTCCTTCCAATAATCTATTCGGGATTCATGGGACCTTGTTTTTGCTACTGCTAAAGTCTCATATTTTGTCTCTGCAAAGAAAAATAAAAATTCATGGGACCCTATTAATGCTAAAATACCTTGTTTTTTCTCTCCATACCTGCTCAAAATATTTAGCTTACCCAGTACACACCTGACCAAAGTCTAATCCATATGCTTTATACAGTAAGGATAATAGGGTTAAGTTAGAAAATATGTAATAATAATTATATAATAGAAGCATTATATTATAATATAAAAATTATATAATAGTTTTGTTTAAGTCTTATATAATATAATATATATAGTATTATGTTATATAAATATAATATTGTTGGTCCGAAAATCATCGCAGGCAGATCTATGGATGACGAGCAACCAACAAGTGTGCGGCAAAGCCCCTCTTTGAGTCAAAGAAAGTGAAACTGGTTTATTGCTATTCCACCAAAGCAGAATCTTGCACAAGTCTCACAATATTCTCGCCTTCGGGGTTTGGGATCTCATCCCGGTTAGGGTGTTTCAAGCGTGAAAAGAAGGGAAAGAAGTGAAGTGAGGAGATAGGATAGATCCGAAGGGAGAAAAGAAATGAATTCAAAGCGAGAAAGGTCGGAGGGTTTATGTTTTGGGTGGTAGTAAACATAGCCGAGCCTACTTGCATAGACGAAACAAAGAAATCTTGATGGATAAATGACAAAAAAGTAGAAATAAATCCAATAGAATAAACGAATATATATGACATTAGAAAGATTAAATGCTCATAACACACATATTCAACACTCTTAATATTTGTATTAATGTTTTCTCCTTACAAAAGTACAAAGCCTTTTCTTTTCACTTTTATTTTTCATCTAAAAGTATCCACCCCTTTGAATACAACAAGTATTCAAGTATATATAGAAGAAGGAGAAGAGAGAAGGAAAAAAATAAACCAACAACTAATTACAAAACTACAAAATATCTAAAAGTCAATGTTGACTTTGAGCAACTTGATGGATGACAACATCCCATGGTGGAACATGGATGATGTCATCATTTGTGCTGAACACACTCTTAGATATTTACAAAAGGAAGCCAAGAGGAAGAAGGCTATTCATCGTTGTCTCGTGGCTGAAAGGGGGTATCTTGCTTTTGTTGCTGTTCGGGAGAGGTGATATGGAACTGGGTCCGATATTCCATGAACTTACTGACCATCGGCTAAAGTTGATCCTGGGCAGGACCCTTTGTATGATCACCGATAACCTCACAAGTCTCCCGTTCATCTCTAAGTTTTTCAGGGAGCTTGAAATACTCATTACCTGCCTCCATCAGGTACCCCACAAAATCACGGCAAGCTAGAAGGTTATTGATGCATTCGGTGTCAAAAGTGGCTTCTGGCCCTAGCCCTTGCGAGACGATCTCCTTAAAGATCCGGATAGTTTCATCTACCTTCCTCAAGGCGAAAGAAGGAGTAAGCAAGCCCGGAGACATTCTTAGAACAATTTTCTCCATTTGATGCATTGCATCCAGGGCTTCCTCCTTGACCTTGTCAATTTTCTCTAGGATGAATTCCATCTGATCGACCCAGTAGTCCAACGCAGCAAGGATTTTGCTGGGTACCCTAGGGTGATCGAAAATGCCAAACTTTACCAAATCATCGACTGAGTAGTCGAGCATTTTCTGGAACGTCTCGTGTTGCAACCTAGCATGGTCCAACTCTTCGGAGATAGGTCCCGCGATCACCTGGAGATCTTTGTTCGCCCGACTGATATTCTGATACAATTCGGTGAACTTGAAAATTACCTCCTTGCTATCTTTGAGGATCTGATCTCTCCGGAGAAACTGCCATACCTTGTTCGCCAATTTTGGCGTATTCATTTATCTTATCCTGGCTTAGGACCTCAGGAGTTTCGGTGGCAGTTGTAGGAGGTGCACTACCCATTTTCTACAGGGTGTGGAGAAGATGTTTGTTTTGTTCTTTTAGTAACCTCTTCTCTTCCTTTGCTTCTTGAAGTTTCTTGCAAAGGGCATCTACCGCAGATAGGGCCTCCCCTTGAAGGCTTTCAGAAGATGTTCCCATTGTGACCTGCGTCACTATGTAATCTGTAGGGGACAAATCCTTTTTATCTTTGGAGGGGTCGGGATATGCGATCTCCATTACTCTTTCTCCCGATGCACTCTGAGAGAAGCGGGTTATAGGATTTTTCTTCTTAGCCCCCTTTGCTGGGATGACAGAGAAGTCCATCGGTGCAATAGGGACTTTCCTCTTCTGCTAGCTCAGATGTTGGGAGATCCATGTTGGACTTAAGGGAATGGGACCAGAGGTGGAAGAGGGAGCAGCTGCAGTGGATGAGGGAAATGGGTAGAGACACTTGGTGGCGGCATCGAAAGGGAGGCCGAGGAAGTGCTCACAGAAGGGAGGGATACTGCAGGGAAGTAGTCATGGGGATGGAAGGGAGCTGAGAGATGAGAGAAGAAATAGTGGGGGACAGCTCCGCGAGAGAAGAGAAGATGGAGGACGAGGAAGGGGGAACAATAGAAGATGGGGGAGAGGATACGACCAAAGGAATGGTCGCTTGAGTCACACGGGGAGGGGAAGGAGGAGAGGGAGAAGGAATAGAAGGGACCTCAGTAATTATAGCTATGGCAACACCCTAAGTGGATGTGCCTATCGGAACACCTTCTGCCGCTTCTTTCTCTGGGGATACCAGACTCAAAACTTGTTCTTGTGCGGCGGAAGGAGGGTTTTAGGGACTTCTTCTTGAACAAAGCTTGATTCGCCCTCTTTATCCTTGCCTTTTCCCTTTGGCGAGATGCTTCACTGACAGTGCATTGCTCGATGGGGATGCAAAGAAATCTACTCCGAGGTAGATAAGGCCATTCATTACGCACTGGTGTTACATCTGCTACGTAATGTTTCCTTGACCCTTTATTCGATGGTCTGGGGTGCCTTTGTCCTGTCAATTGCAGCAAATGGCCAGCTGTCCCCATCCGTGTCTAGATACACTTGATCAAATTCTTGATCAGTTGTTTGATAACCTTTTGGAAAAATGGCCACGCCATATTGAATAATCTCCGCTAGGGCCAGGTGAGAGTGATCCTTCCTTCTAAGTTTGACCTCATGATATAGGTCGATATAGATGTCCTCGATCTGTGGAATGTGGATTGGATCAAGTTTTGCCTTGGGAAGGTAATTTCTTGGATTGAAGGTGGGCCTTTCTAAGAATTTGTGCTTTAGATTGAGCAGTTCTAGCTCTGCAAACATCTCCCGGGCCTTGGTGTGAGAAGTTTAGGTATATCTACCCACTGTGAGGGGGAAAGGGGTTCCACCCTTCTTTCTCTTCAAACACTTCTCATGGTAGGTTATGAGTATCTGGACAACTCTAATAGGATCATCTTAGGGCCAACATATCTTGGCAATTTAGTGGGATCACCCAAGAAATTAGGTACTCTGAGATAGGTGAAGGTGGGGAATTGGGTAAATAGTGTTCCCACTTCTAAGTCATTGTGACTATGCTCTTTTTTCGACCAAGAGTTATATTTGGCCTCAAAGGCAGACGATGCCATAGAAGAAAGCATCGTTGATCTTGGTAAACTACGAGATATTGTTCTCCGGCTTCAACTTTGGGTAGTATTCATATATCTTTACAGGCCAAACTCCACATCCGCTCGGTCTTTGGATAATCCTCTCTGAGGTCAGTAGCGTAGACTACGTAGGATATCATGTAGAACCTCCCCGTTGTGGTGAGTGAGTTGTTGGAGCTACTCGGATATGGTGCTTTGCTTATGATCTCTACCTAATCAAAGCGCTGATCGGGCACATTATTATTCATAGTTTCTAGGTACACGAGCATCCATTTGTGAAAGTAATGTGAATCGAAACCCCAAAACTCTACTTAGGAACGTGATGGTATCACTCAGTTCCTCGAGAAGTCGTTACGGTGAATAACCTGTGGCCATCTGGTTATCACCTTCTTGTTTTTAAGTACACTTCGTTCATCAACTGCATGCACTTGTCTTCATTATCCTCCCATGCCTTGGTGTAGTCCTCTTGGCTTACAGACCACAAAATGTCGGTGGTGAGGAATGCCTAGCATGATTTCGAAGTGCCGGGTAGTGAGGTTGATTATGACCTCGCCCTTTTCATTTTTGACACACTTGTGTCTTTATTGTAACAACGGGCCACCACCATCATAAACTCATTATTTATTGCACTGACGGGGATCCCCCCAGCAAAATGAAGGCCACTGCCCACCTGTTTGTCCATCCAAGGACTTCTTGTGACTCTCCTGGTTCTGGCCCAGAAATCTTCCATGTCAATGTGACCAAGTTCGAGTCTCTAATGTCCAGGTCACATTCTGCCTGGGACTCGGGCATTCTGACCCTCTGGTATTTGTATTTCATCTCTTCCTCTGTAAGCTTAGCCTTACCCTTTGACTTGGTTGGATTTTTGCTTGATGTAGACATATATGGATCTGAGTTCAGTTGTTGATCTGCAAGAAGAAGGAGCGAAGTCCAACGCAGAAGAGCCATGTTAGCTATCAGATCTTCCATTAAAGCACTACAGAATGAGGAGTTAGAAATTTTAAGGCCTTAGGGCGCAGGGTGCAGGAACACTGCAGGCTGTAGAGTTAATAGAATGGCACACTGAATCAGAGTGTTACAAGGAATAAATCAGCGCCAAAGGGCACAGGGCGCAAGGATTTTGCATATGACATTATTGTTATTGTAAGTGGGGATGCGCCTGTGCCATTTATGTTTTTTTATACTGGGTGTGCAAATAATTTTGGTGTTGTAAGGGGGCAGAGTGCGCTAATGGTGCAAGTATTTCACATGCAACATGGAATTTTGGTGCGCCAAAGGGCACAGGATTATTGCATGTAGCACTTACTTTATGTGCGCAAACGGGGCTTTTGGCGCGCACAAGAAGAAAATATTACATAACATGTTTGTTGTTGTAGAAGGGGTTGCGCAGTAGCCGGGTTAGGTTTTACTTGGTTTATGCATGGCGCAGGGATTTTACATGTTGCAATCAAGGTCAGTGCACCCTCATGGCGCGACTGTGTTTCCTGTAACAAGGGTGGCGATTGCGCCAAGGGAAAACGAGGCCCGAAACAACTCTTAAGTTTTCTGCCTCTTTAGTTCGTGATTTTCAGGTTTTCTTGACATGATTTGATAGTGGGAGGAACACAACAAAGAGGTCTAGGTCCATTTTTGAGGCAGAGCCCTCTTGGCCAGCAGATCTGAAAGAGGGTGAAAACGGCTTGGGAGGGAAGATTGCAAGAATGACAGGAGGGGTTTAAAGCTTCTCAGGTCCAATGCATCCTACCTCACAAACAACCAACAAAACAAAACACAAGAGGAGTAAGAACCACTTACCTAGAATATATAGAATGTGAGAGACGAAGTGGGGTCCACGAACGTGATACGAGAATGACGGCACACTTGACAGGTGTAGAGGAATAAAGTTTATCACGTGTTTTCTGATTGTGAAAGTGACAGGCGGATGCGCCTATATATAGGTAAAGGTGTAATAAATGTGCCAACCACTTTTTAAAGGGGCGCACCAAAACATGTGTCGACACGTAAAACTTTGCGCCCTTTGGTACGGATATGGTTATGTCAACATGAAGTTATTTGTGTCCTTGGCGCAATTTTAGGACTGTCGACATTAGATTTTGAGCACCTTGGCACAAAAAACACGGCGCAACATCTTTGTTGTTGACGGGAAGAGGCATGCTCCTTGGCACATGCAAGAAAGGTGCATCACGGAAAGGTGCAACAATTGATGTGCTAACACTTTAAAGGGTGCGCCAAAGGAAATGAATCGGGTGAAAATTTAGTTTGTGTTGCATAGATAAAAGGTGTGCCCAACCAAAAAGGACCAGAAATGACTAAGTTCGGAGAACTAGATTTCCCGAAAGGGATTTTATAATATTCCGAATCTTTGAGGGCCCCCGACGAGGGACTAGGACAAAATTTTGGTATGGTTACCTATAAAATTGCCCTCGTCAATTTTACGAGATAACAACTGGCTCTTTTTGGGGACTATCTTTGAGCGAAGCTCAAGGGTAGAGAACCCCAGATCAACATGTGCCTATCCATTGGGCTAGAGAGTCAAAAACAAGGCGACGATGGAAGCAAACACACAACAAAAGTAAACACTCAACAAAAGCAAACTGTATAAACAAGAGAGCAAGCTCTACTTGAATATTTTGAGATGCTACCCGCTATAGGGAAGCGAGAGGCCAGTTCCATCTAGATACAAGAGATAGAAGCTATTCTCTCCATTGAGTTTCTTGATCTTGAAAGGCCCTCTCCATAGAGAATCAAATTTCCATGTGCATGCCCTTTGGCTCTCTTCGTTTGTCCCACAAAAGGACGAGATCTCCCACTTGGAAATCTCTTTGCTTAGCCTTTTTATCAAACAATCTCTTAACTTGATTCTGATGTTCGGTGATCCTGTCAACCACTCTTACTCTTTTTTCTTCGAGATCTGATAGATACATGATCCTCTTTTCAAGAGAATTTTTGAAAGTCTCATCTTCAATCGCTCGTGCCAAGCGTAGAGTAGGAAGTTCTGCAGAAATGGGAAGCTCGGCGTCAATTCCATATAACACTTGAAAAGGTGACATACCGAGAGACCTCTTGGGAGTAATGCGGTCCACCCACAAAGCGTCATACAATGACTTGTGCCATGTTCGCCGACTCTCGTTTACTAGCTTCCGTATGATGGTCACTAAGTTTTTATTCTTTCGAATCTGCTGATCATTTCCTGGGGTAATAATCCAAGGCATGGGCTAGGATTATCTCGTGTTCATAGCAAAAACAAACAACTTCCCGTGAGGAGAAATTAGAAGCATTATCAGCAACAATCTTGCTTGGAACGCCAAACCTGACAATGATATTCTTTTTGATGAAATTGCAAATAACTTCAGAGGTGGCATTCTTGACAGGTATGGCCTCCACCCATTTGGTGAAGTAATGCTTCGTCAGGACATAACTATGTCCAGCACTCGATTGGGGATGGAGTGCTCCGATAAAGTCGATTCCCCCTTTGCTGAATGGTTCATCAATGACAACCGGTTTGAGGGGAAAAGCAACCAATTTTGGCTTGCTAACAAATTGTTAGTAGAGCTCACATTTTACTACCCAGTGGTGTATCCTCGAAACAGCGTTGGCTAATAGTACACTGCCCAGATGATCTTGTGTGCCGTCACAAAGAGGAGAAGTGACCACCACAGGCTGAATCATGAAAATTCTCAAGTAACTTTATCTGCTTTGTGGCTTGTCAACACATCACAAGAAGATGCCATCTATTCTGCGTTTGTATAAACAGTCATCCCAGATGACATATCTGGCTTCTCTGAGCTTTATAGCACGTTTCTCCTTTGAAGTTAGATGAGCTGGACACTCACCATAAGTGAGAAAGAAAGCAATATCAGAATACCATTTGTCACTGGTAGCGACAAATAGGACCATGGGTAGAGAATCGGCTTTCTCCAGCTGGCTTTGTGCTCCATTGGTGCAATCATCCTTTTCCTCAGGGTCTTCTGAATCTCGGTTTTCAGCCATGAGATGACATAGGCCCTTGCCTCTTACCAACTTGGTTGGTTTTATATCTAGATCGTACTCTTGAACTTTTGCAATCCAATTTCCTCTCAAACTCCCTAACTCTTGTTGAGTTAAGATTGACTTGACTATCGTGTCAGGGACCAACACCATTGTATGAGAGTTTAGAATGTAATACCTAAAATTCTTGATGCTTTGACAATGGCGAAGGCGTGCTTTTCCAACTGAGTCATCTTCAATTCGTGAGGCTTGAGAGGAGAGCTCATGAATGCAATGGGGGATTCCACATCCTCAAAATTCTTTTGCATTAGGATGGCCGATACAGTATGTTCAGATGCATAGCTATACATGATAAAATCCTTGGAGAAGTCGGGACATACCAAAACTGGTGCATGAGCGATGGAGGCTTTTATATCCTTGAATGACACCTTTCCTTCTTCGCTCCACCGGAAATTTGGTGACCCTTTCATCATGTTTGATATGTGGCGAGTCTTTTCAGCAAAGTCGGGAACAAAGCACCTGAGAAAGTTCACTTTTCCGAAGGAGTGAACGCCGGTCTTGCTTGTGGGTAAAGTAAGGCTCTGAATAGCCCTAACCCTTTCGGCATCTATCTTCGTCCCTTCCTTGCTTACAATGTGTCCCAACAAATTTCCTTGATGACTCTGAAAATAGACTTTTTCAGATTTAGGGAGATCCCATGTTCTCGGCATCTAATCAATACTTGTTCCAAATGATCACAATGATCATTTCGCTATTTAGAGAACACAGTCAAGTCATCCAAGTAGACTACGATGACCCTCCCCATCATGCCTTTGAATGCGAAGTCCATTGCCTGCTGGAAGGTGGCGCCAGCATTGGTCAGACCAAAAGGCATCCTGCTATAGGCGAATGTGCCCCAGGGGGTAGTAAATGCTATTTTGAATTGGTCTCCAGGCGAGACTTCAATCTGATTATAGCCCGAAAAACCATCAAGCATGGACAACATTTCCGAACCAGTTACTACCTGCAGAACTTGATCCATTATGGGAAGGGGTAGTTATCCTTCAAGGACGCTTGATTTAAGTTACGAAAATCCACGCATATGCGTATCTCGCCATTCTTCTTGTGTACTGGCACAATGTTCATGACCTAGGTACTGTGATGGATAGGAAAAATGATCCTTGCATCCAACATCTTCTGAATTTCAGCCTGGATAGTACCTGAGATCTTAGGATTATAGTGCCTCTATTTCTGGTGAAAGGGTTTGACATCTTCTTTCAACGGGATGTCATGCTTGAATGTCCTTTGGCTTGAAAGACTTTAAATCGGCATAGGACCATGCCAATACATCCATATATTTCTTCAGCAATTTGACAAACTTTCACTTTTCTTCGGGTGTGTAACATTTTTCGATGTTCACAAACTGCGGATGTTCTACCGAACCTAAATTGACCGGTTCGGTTTCTGGGGAGGAGTTAGGATCATCTTGCCTTTTCTTCCTAACAAAATGATCATGTCTGTCGAACAAACGTTCCAGAGAAACCAAACCTTTTGGAATTTTATTTCCTTTGAGCTGACATATGCCATCACTTCCATGTATTCCTTCGTCTTGATCAGTAACAGATTCACGACATGTGGAAGTGGATCCTTCAAAATGAAGCTCACTAAAATTTTCCACCTTTTCCAGAAAGGCAATAAGTTGATTGTCATCATTGAATACCTGCCAGTGCTGAGAATTGTCTGGCACGCTTGGGCGGAAAACTACCTCAATGGTATATGTGTCTATTTTCAAACCTGGGTGAGGGAGCATGAGGGATGTTGAGACGGCTAATGAGTCAACCATGTGGTTACGAGCTCTCGAAATGACTTTTATTGAAAAAGCGTCAAACTCTTCAATACGGTCCCATACCGCGTTGCGGTAATGTCTGAGCCTTTCATTTTTCACTTGATATATTCTTTTAACTTGATTTACGACCAGCTCTGCATCGCCTTGTACTTTTAAGTTCTTGATTCCTCTTTCCTTTGTGGCTTGCATGCCAAGTAGCAAAGATTCATACTCAGCAGTATTATTCATGTTGAAAAACTGCAACTTGAAAGAGAGAGAATAATCTCCTCCTCGGGAGATATTAGCACGGCCCCAGCACCGCACCCACTAGTCGTGCAACTGCCATCAAACTATGCAATGTCCAGATCTTGTTAAGATCCTCTGCTTGGACGAGGACATCCATTTTTTCAGACTCAGTAGACAAGAAATAGTTCCCCATCCCTGATGATTTGAAGAGGATTTAGGCTTTGGGGTTGTCAGAATTGGTAACCAAGTATTTCTTTTGTGATTCTAGACTCCAATGTTTGCATTATTCCTTTGACGGGGATTCTAGCCTTAGACCAGTCCATATGAATCTCTCAACCAACTTCGCTGAAAAAATCCTTCCTAATAGAATTCCATATCTTTGCTTTGGAATATCGGCAACAAGGACGTTCATCTTTACTCTTTTCTCTAGGAATGCCGTAAATGCAAATTACGCGTCTTTGATTTGACCGATCAACAAAACCTGCTTGGTTTCTAAGGAATAACATCTGCTAAAAGGCTTGGTAAGGGTGAGGCCCAGGGCATGGGTGACCTTTGCCGGCATGACGTTATCGAAAGCCCCAGAATCAATTATGCAGTTGCTTAGTTTGTGGCCATTGATTAGGAGGGAGAGATAGAAAGGTTCTATTTTGCCTGATGCAGAAGTCGAGGCGACATTTATGCAAGATCCAGAAGGAGTAGAAAGGATTCCTTTTGGGGAAACTTGAGTAGTTATGACAGCTTGACTTTGGATGTATTCGGTCAACCTTGCAAGCTACTCAGGATTGGACTGAAGATACTCAGCTTCAAACATTTGGATCTTGGTCTTTTTAGTATGGTCAATTATGTCAAACGCGCCAAGGGTTGCATTGATGGAGGAATGGGTCCCTCATTTTGCGATGGTAGGGTAGGATTACCGGTCTTGATAGGAATATGAGAGGGCTGATTCAGAGGGGAGATAGGGGAAAAAGATTTCTTCGAAAAAGACTTAATAACAGGTTCAGCAGGAAGGGAACTAGCTCTTTTAGCGATGGTTGGAGGCGTGTTTGACACGGCCTTTTCTTTCTGCATCTTGGTAGCAACTTCTGCTTCTTTTCCTTGTGAGCGGGTGAAAACAACATATGAATGCCCGCTTGCATACCCTTGGGTACCCTCTTCTTTGTCAGATTCCTCCTCATCAAATTCCATATACCCAATAGTAGAGTCACCAGTCGGTTCACCGACATCTTGATCATCTTCTCCTCGGTGATGAAGGTTTTCATAATTTCACTCTTCTTCTTCGATTTTGGCTAAAGCATTGACTGGAGGGGCCTCAAGTGCCAACCGTGGAGCAGCTGCAGGTAGGCGGGGCCTTTGTGGGGCATTGTTGGAAGTGAAATTCCTCCGTGGGATATCCCGGTACGAAGAGCCGGGAGAAGCTTGAGCTAGCTACTTTTTTAACGCGAGCAAATCATTTGCCATCTTTTGAAATACCGGATCGATGAAGTGGCGGGAGAAGGAGCTGAAACCTTCAGCTTGGATGGCTCTCACTTTAATTCGCCAGATATTAGCAAGTTATCTTTGATCCGTATGGCAGCAGCTTGGCGAGAACCAAAGTAGTGACCTGTTCTTGCAAGAGTAAGAAACTTACTTTTGAGCTCATGGCGTTTACGAAGAAACACTTCTGATTTTCTGGCATTGGCAGCATGGTAGGTGGAACTCGGTTGATTAGTGAATTGAAACGGGCGATGAAATCACACATGGTCTCATTGACCTCCTTCTTCGGTGAGTGATCTTGGACAATAACGCGAACGCTTCCTCTGAAGGCTTATATCTTTCTTCAAATGCACTCCGTAAGGTGGCCCAATTAGTGATAGATCCGGCTGGTAAGTGCTGAAACCATTCTGCTGCAGGTCCTTGCAAGGTCTCTAGAAAGAGGTGAACTGACACATCTTCATGGGTCACATTCGGATACTGCATGACATGATGAACGTGGATATGTGTGAATCTCGTGCTTTGGTTCCCGCTCCCATCAAATTTGGGAAAATTCTTCCTGGTTTCCGTGAGGGAGCACATGAACAGGATGTGGCAAAGCGAGTGGGCCCATAGCATTTCCCCATGGCACTACCATTTGAATGGCTGGAAAAAGGACATGAGATGGAAGCACAGTTCCACTGAGCAGCAAAGCACTGCAAAGAGATGAGGATGTTCCTTGTGAGAGATGCTTCCTTCGTGGAGGTGAGACACTTCTGGATGACCGGCCAGCTGAACTTAGCGATGGGAAGTGTGTCGGTGTAACACTAAAGTTGTGCCTTTGAAGTAGATCAAAAGTAGGATTGATTACTCCACGAGCTCTTCTGCTACGAGTAAATGGTTCACCCGCCAGTGTACCCTCCAGATCTGCAATATTTTGGAGCAAATTTTAAAAACTCTTTTTGGTTGTACTTGCTGATTTTTGACAAAAATCAGTAGCATGTACTTTTCTAAATATTTAATTTTATCCCTCTTTTGAAAACCGATTGCGGTTTAATGAAAAATGTTAACGAGGATAAAATAATGGCCAACTTAGTAGGCTGATTTTGGATCTTAGAGTTGACTTTTGGTAAGGGTTTGAAATTTTGCAAAATAGTCAAAAACTCAGATCTACGGAAAAATATTGGTTTTGTAAAAACTCAACGAACTAAAGATCTCTAACTAGTCCCGATCTATGGATCCTGAAGAAAATTTTCAGTTTGGATCACTTTTGCAAAATTTTGGATTTTGAACAAAAGTTAAAATTTACAAACAGGTAGTGACTTTTTGATTTTTTACTATTTTTCTAACGTACGCTACCATAGATCTGTTAGATCTATTTGATTCCCTAGTAGAGTCGCCAAAAACTGTTGGTCCGAAAATTTGTCACTTGGGCAGATCTATGGATAGACGAGCCAACAAAGTGTGCAGGAAAAGCCCCTCTTTGAGTCGTGAAAGTGAAACTGGATTATTGCTATTCCACCAAAGCGGGAATCTGCGCAAGTCTCACAATATTCTGCCTTCGGGGGTTTGGGATCTCATCCCAGTTAGGGTGTTTCCGACTGTGAAAAGAAGGGAAAGAAGTGAAGTGAGGAGATAGGATAGATCCAAAGGGAGAAAATAAATGAATTCCAAAGCAGAAAGGTCAGAGGGTCTATGTTTTGGGCTGGTAGTAAACAGAGCCGAACCTACTTGCATAGACAAACAAAGCAATACTGATGGATAAATGACAAAAAAGTAGAGATAGATCCAATAGAATAAACACATAGATATGACATAAGAAAGATTAAATGCTCATAACACACATATTTAGCACAAAGTCTTAATATTTGTATTAATGTTTTCTCCTGTTACAAAAAGTACAAAGCCTTTTCTTTTCACTTCTATTTTTTCATCTAAAAAGTATCCACCCCTTTGAATACAACAAGTATTCAAGTATATTTAGAAGAAGGAGAAGAGAGAAGGAAAAAATAAACCAACAACTAATTACAAAACTACAAAATATCTAAAAGTCAATGTTGACTTTGAAAGACTTGATGGATGACAACATCCCATGGTGCAACATGGATGATGTCATCATTTGTGCCAACACACTCTTAGATATTTACAAAAGGAAGCCAAGAGGAAGAAGGCTATTCATCGTTGTCTCGCGGCTGAAAGGGGGTATCTTGCTTTTGTTGCTGCTCGGGAGAGGTGATATGGAACTGGGTCTGATATTCCATGAACTTACTGACCATCGGCTGAAGTTGATCTTGGGCAGGACCCTTTGTATGATCGCCGATAACCTCACAAGTCTCCCGTTCATCTCTGAGTTTTTTAGGGAGCTTGAAATACTCATTACCTGCCTCCATCAAGTACCCCAAAAATCACGGCAAACTAGAAGGTTATTGATGCATTCGGTGTCAAAAGTGGTTCTTGGCCCTAGCCCTTGCAAGACGATCTCCTTAAAGATCCGGATAGTTTCATCTGCCTTCCTCAAGGTGAAAGAAGGAGTAAGCAAGCCCAGAGACATTCTTAGAACAATTTTCTCCATTTGATGCATTGCATCCAAGGCTTCCTCCTTGACCTTGTCAATTTTCTCTAAGACGAATTCCATCTGATCGACCCGGTAGTCCAATGCAACAAGGATTTTGCTGGGTACCCTGGGGTGATCGAAAATGTTGAACTTTACCAAATCATCGACTGAGCAGTCGAGCATTTTCTGGAACATCTCGTGTTGCAACCTAGCATGGTCCAACTCTTCGGAGATAGGTCCCGCGATCACCTGGAGATCTTTGTTCGCCCGACTGATGTTCTGATACAATTTGGTGAACTTGAAAATTACCTCCTTGCTATCTTTGAGGATCTGATCTCTCTAGGTGGAAACTGCCATACCTTGTTCGCCAATTTTGGCGTATTCATTTATCTTATCTTTGCTTAGGACCTCAGGAGTTTTGACGATAGTTGTAGGAGGTGCACTGCCCATTTTCTGCGGGCGTGGAGATGATGTTTTTTGTTCTTTAAGTAATCTCTACTCTTCCTTTGCTTCTTGAAGTTTCATGCAAAGGGCATCTACTGCAGATAGGGCCTCCCCTTAAAGGCTTTCAGAAGACGTTCCCATTGTGACTTGCGTCAGCTTACCGTAATCTGTAGGGGACCGATCCTTTTTATCTTTGGAGGGGTCGGGATATGCGATCTCCATTATCTTGTTTCTCCGATGCACTCTGAGAGAAGCGGGTTATAGGCTTTTGCTTCTTGGCCCCCTTTGCTGGGATGACAGAGAAGTCCATCGGTGTAATAGGGACTTTCCTCTTCTGCTGGCTTAGATGCTGGGAGATCCATGCTGGACTTAAGGGAACGGGACCAGAGGTGGAAGAGGGAGCAGCTGCAGTGGATGAGGGAAAATGGGTAGAGACACTTGGTGGCGGCATCGAAAGGGAGGCCGAAGAAGTGCTCACGGAAGGGAGGGATACTGCAGGGGAAGTAGTCATGGGGATGGAAGGGAGTTGAGAAATGAGAGAAGAAATAGTGGGGGACAACTCCACGAGAGAAGAGAAGATGGAGGACAAGGAAGGGGGAGCAGTAGAAGATGGGGGAGAGGATACAACCAAAGGAATGGTCGCTTGAGTCACACGGGGAGGGGAAGGAGGAGAGGGAGAAGGAATAGAAGGGACCTCAGTAATTGTAGCTGTGGCAACACCCTGAGTGGATGTGCCTGTCGGAACACCTTCTGCCGCTTCTTTCTCTGGGGATACCAGACTCACAACCTGTTCTTGTGCGGCGGAAGGAGGGTTTTTAGGAGCTTCTTCTTGAGTAGAGCTTGATTCGCCCTCTTTATCCTTGCCTTTGCCCTTTGGCAGATGCTTCGGCCTGACAGGTGTGTTGCCCAATGGGGACGTAGTGAAATCTACTCCGAGGTAGATAAGGCCATTCATTCTGCACCAGTGTTCTGTCCGCCGCAATGTTTCCTTGACCCTTTCTTCGATGGTCTGGGGTGCCTTTGTCCTGTCAATTGCAGCAAATGGCCACTGTCCCCATCCGTGTCTAGATACACTTGATCAACTTCTTGATCAGTTGTTTGATAACCTTTTGGAACAATGGCCACGCCATATTGAATAATCTCCGCCAGGGCCAGGCGAGAGTGATCCTTCCTTCTAAGTTCGACCTCATGATATAGGTCGATATAGATGTCCTCGATCTGTGGAATGTGGATTGGATCAAGTTTTTCCTTGGGAAGGCAATTTCTTGGATCGAAGGTGGGCCTTGCCGGGAAGTTGTGCTTTAGATTGAGCAGTTCTAGCTCTGCAAACATCTCCCGGGCCTTGGTGTGAGAAGTGCAGGTATATCTGCCCACTGTGAGGGGGAAAGGGGTTCCACCCTTCTTTCTCTTCAAACACTTCTCATGGTAGGTTATGAGCTGTCTGGATAGCTCTAATAGGATCAGCTTAGGGCCAACATATCTTGGCAATTTAGTGGGCTCACCCAAGAAATTAGCTGCTCTGAGATAGGTGAAGGTGGGGAATTGGGTAAACAAAGTGTTCCCCACTTCTCGATCATTGTGACTATGCTCTTGGTCATCTGACCATGAGTCATATTTGGACTCAAAAGGCAGACGATGCCATAGAAGAAAGTATCGTTGATCTTGGTAAACTGTGAGATGTTTTTCTCTCTGATTCACTTTGGGTAGTATTCATATATATTTACACAGGGCCAAACTCCGCATCCACTCGTACCGGATAATCCCTCTCTGAGGCTACAACGTAGACTACGTAGGAGTTCATGTAGAACCTCCCCATTGTGGTTAGTTGTTGGAGCTGCTCGGATATGGTGTTGCTTATGATCTCTGCCCACTCAAAGCGCTAATCAGGCACATTCTTATTCATAGTTTCTAGGTACACAGCATCCATTTGTGAAAGTAATGGGCATCAGAAAGCCTAAAAACTCTACTTATGAACGTGATGGTATCACTCAGTTCCTCGGAGAAGTCACTACGGTGAATAACCTGTGGCCATCTGGTTATCACCTTCTTATTCTTTAAGTACACTTCGTTCATCAGCTGCATGCACTTGTCTTCATTATCCTCCCATGCCTTGGTGTAGTCCTCTTGGCTTACAGCCACAAAATGTCGGTGGTGAGGAATGCCTAGCATGATTTCGAAATGTCGGGAAGTGAGGTTGATTACGACCTCGCCCTTTTCATTTTCGACACACCTTGTGTCTTTATTGTAACATCGGGCCACCACCATCATAAACTCATTGTTTACTGCACTAACGGGATCCCCAAAGAAATGCGAGCCACTTCCCACCGGTTGTCTATCCAAGGACTTCCTGTGACTCTCCTGGTTCTGGCCCAGAAATCTTCCATGTCGATGTGACCGAGTTCGGAGTCTCTAATGTCCAGGTCACATTCTGCCTGGGACTCGGGCATTCTGACCCTCTGGTATTTGTATTTCATCTCTTCCTCTGTAAGCTTAGCCTTACCCTTTGATTTCGTTGGATTTTTGCTTGATGTAGACATATATGGATTTGTTTTCAGTTGCTGATCTACAAGAAGAAGGAGCGAAGTCCAACGCAGAAGAGCCATGTTAGCTATCAGATCTTCCATTAAAGCACTACAGAATGAGGAGTTAGCAATTTTAAGGCCTCAGGGTGCAGGGCGCAGGAACACTGCAGGCTGTAGAGTTAATAGAATGGCGCACTGAATCAGAGTGTTACAAGGAATAAATCAGTGCCAAAGGGCGCAGGGCGCAAGGATTTTGCATATGACATTATTGTTATTGTAAGCGGGGATGCGCCTGCGCCATTTATGTGCGTTTTATACTAGGCGCAAATAATTTTGGTGTTGCACGGGGGAGGGTGCGCCAATGGCGCAAGTATTTCGCATGCAACATGGAATTTTGGTGCGCCAAAGGGCGCAGGATTATTGCGTGTAGCACTTACTTTATGTGCGCAAATGGGGCTTTTGGCGCGGCACAAGAAAAGATTACATAACATGTTTGTTGTTGTAGAAGGGGTTGCGCGCCAGACCAAGGTTTGACTTGGTTTAGGCGTTTTTACTTGTTTATCATGGCGTAGGAATTTTACATGTTGGCGAATCAAGGTTAAAACGAGGCGCCTCTTAAGTTTTCCTGTCTCTTTAGTTTGTATTTTGTTTTCTTGACATGATTTCACGGTGGGAGAGTCAAAGCATACAAGTGTGTCCCAGGTGGCCATAAATATTTTACGAGGCCCTAGTAAATAAATAGTTACTCTTTAAGTTTTCTGGATGCCCTCTTTAGTTTTAGTCTTAAAAATTTTTGGGTTTTATATGACATGATTTGGTTGTCGGACATAGTTTCTTTGAGGAACACTACAAAAAGTGGGACACAATTATATGCTTTGACCGGAGGAGGTCTAGGTCCATTTTTGAGGCAGAGCCCTCTTGGCCAGCAGATCTGGAAAGAGGGTGAAAATGGCTTGGGAGGGAAGATTTGAAAAATGGCAGGGAGGGGTTTAAAGCTTCTCAGGTCCAATGCATCCTACCTCACAAACAACCAACAAAACAAAACACAAGAGGAGTAAGAACCACTTACCCGAAATATATAGAATGTGAGAGATGAAGTGGGGTCCACGAACGCGATACGAGAATGACGGCGCGTTGACAGATGTAGAGGAATAAAGTTTATCACGTGTTTTCGATTTGTGAAAGTGATAGGGCGGATGCGCCTATATATAGGCAAAGGTGTAATAAATGCGCCAACCACTTTTTAAAGGGGGCACCAAAACATGTGTCGACGCGTAAAATTTTGCGCCCTTTGGCGTGGATATGGTTATGTCAACATGAAGTTATTTGTGCCCTTGGTGCAATTTTAGGACTGTCGACACTAGATTTTGAGCGCCTTGGCGCACCAAAACACGACGCAACATCTTTGTTGTTGACGAAGAAGCGCATGCACCTTTGCGCATGCAAGAAAGGCGCAACAATTGATGTGTCAACACTTCAAAGGGTGCACCAAAGGAAATGAAGGGGGCGCAAATTTAGTCTGTGTTGCATAGATAAAAGGTGCGCCCAGCCAAAAAGGACCAGAATGACTAAGTTCGGAGAACTAGATTTCCTGGAAAGGGATTTTATAACATTCCGAACGCTGAGGGGCCCCTGACGAGGGACTAAGACAAAATTTTGTATGGTTACCCTGTAAAATTGCCCTCGTCAATTTTACGGGATAACAAATATATGATATACATATATAATGTAAGTCACACACACACGCACGCGCACACACACACACACACACAACATTGCTATTATATGTGATATATAATATATAATATAAAATGTATTAAATATAAAAACTATATAATTGTTAATTCTTATAATAATTGTAATGTTAAAATAAGATCACATTTATAATTTATTATTATAAGTAATGTTGTAATAATGTTATGACGTTATTATCATGATAATGCTTATAACATTAATTATAATATAAGGTCATTACAATGTTCTTTGGTCTATAATAGCTATAATGTATGTATTCTTTATAATACTCCTATTATATCGTTTATAACAATTTAACATTGTATTTTCTATGATCATATTATTATATATATAATATAATATTTTACAACGCTTATGACGTTACAATAAAATATTACTATAATGATTATAACAAGACCTATTGCATAAAACATAATATAATATCGTTATATAGTATGTTTGATAAAATATAATATAAATAAGGTAATGTGTCATACATAACATAACGATTAGTATCTTTAGAGACATCTAATAAAATTGGAACGATACAAATAATATTAGCATGACCCCTACGCAAGGATGACACACATAATTCCGAGATGACTTGTTTAACACCGTTACAACGTTTGAGGCGCAAAAACAAAAATAATTGCCTAGTTTTTGTGTGAATTTTTTTGGGCGTGACAATGTTGATGACAATAGTATTGCAACATGACCATCTTGAGGAACAAATGATATTTTTAACAATAATGATCAAGATAAATCCAAGTGAAAAGATGACTGACAAATAATGATGAATATTTACAACTTGATCAAGTTGTTGAAATTGACATCACAATGATCAACTTGGTGATGTTGATTTTGAAGATGGTGATGATGTTGATGAAGTGAATTTGCCAAATCTGCATATAATGAAGACACCATTGGAATTAATATCTAAATGGGGAGATATTTGGATAATTAATGGGATATGCCCATAACTAGATATAAATGCATGAAGAGAAAGGGGAAATTAGTATTGGATGCAAATCTAAGTAATGTAACTCGAATAGTTGGGGAAAATTTAAGAAGATCAAAATGAATAGGTTAACGATTTAAAGGTCTATTATTTTGATATGATAATTCATTATTTCCAATTTCTTGTTTAGGCTATCAACCTTTTCCATGTATTATATTTATATATATTTTTCTATGTTGCAATTACCTTTTTTACTAATGATAACTAGATAGTCCCTAAATTACATTTTTAAAAAATTAGACTCGAAAAAAATTCACAACAAGAAGAAAGTAAAGGGTGTATAATCGCCAAAAAAAAGAATGAAGGGGGTAGAAGCTAGACCCAAAAAGACATTTTGCAACCTAAACTACTAAAATATTCATGTAGGAAATTAAACCAAACACTCAGACACTCGAAAGAAATCATGTTTGTACTGTACAATTAATTTCAAATAATCATTTGTGGCCTATCCAATCGGTGTGCATAATTCGAAGAAAACCAATTCTTCACCTTTCATTCGTTACATATAACACAACTATATATATATATATGCAATTTCCATATTCGAACCAAAAAGTTTCCAAAACGAAATTATCCAAGCTACTTGTTAATGATAATAACCACAAAATTACATAGTCCCCAAAAATTCAAAATTGTGGTCTAACACATGCTTAATCAATGCATATAAAATAAACAATGTCCACATATTTCTGGTGAAATTCACTTGGTTAGAACCACCTTTTCCTTTTGAAGTCACTAACCCATTCTTCCCCCATTTGAATAACAAGGATGAGGATTGAAGGTGCACTTTGTTTGGGAGTTCAAAGTACAACTAACTAAAAGGAATTATATGTCCTTTCTTAGAGACTCAACCCAAATATGACTAATGGCATGTAAAAGAGAATCTAGATCCATATGATCCTCATGTAGAGTAAAATTTCTGTACATTGGACAACATGTTGGTTGTGCTCAACATTTAGTCCACATCAAACACAATCCACCACCCAATAGTATTTTTGGGTCCAACAACAACACTTACATCATCTTAGCAATGTTTTGATTCTTCACTTCATCCTCCTTAGACATAGTTGATATTACCCTATAGATCCAACCTCTCATGAACAAATTTTTAACTCGTTGATCAATTTCTTCCACAAACCACTCCTCCAAATTAGCCCTCGAGAACCGCACAATTCGTGCCTTACCCTTTCACAAGTTTCTTATGTAACTAAAGGAGAGATAGATTCCAATTTAACCTACTGCATGATGATAATGGAGCTAGAAAGAAAAAATAATAACACCTATGCTAGCCCTGTAACTAGCTCCAAATGGTTTGCTTCAAATGACCTCATAAGTGGCAATGATTGCTCTCTCGCCTATAGGTAATATCACACAAGCCTTTGCACTTTATGTTTTATCGATACCAATAACAAATGGTAAAAATGATGACTTGAGCAAGTGAGAGGAGAAAGAGAAGAAAGGGAAACATGGAAACAAGGAAGGAGAAATGAACATGAGAGGGGAGATAAAAACACATAATGGCGTACCAACACAATTTAAGAGGCGAATTAAGACCTCTAATGGGTCTCTTGTAAGTAATGGAATAAAGGGACCCGCTTTAATTTAAATTGAATTAAAGCTATATTTTAGAGTAACTACTTGTGATGAATGATATACAAATGATAATATACAAAGAAGAAAGAAGCAATACACAAGCAATAATATGAAACCCTAAGCAAGAGAGAAAGAGAGGGTAACTTAGTTGTTTTTGTGCAATTTGAAGATGATCTCGGCCTAGAAACTATTGAAACAGACTAAGAGCAAGTGTCTTTAAGACTGATGGGAGGGTTTAGGACTTAGAGATGTGTAGGATAGAAGCGCCCACGGGGATAGGATTTCCCGGGTGCTAGTGTCTAGTTAGATGATTACATTATGTCCTTTTTCTCGTGCGGGAGGAGCTTCTCTGTTAGTTTCCTTCTGTTACTTTGGTTTCACTCCTAAATCATCGATTGTACACAGAATCGGTAAAGCAATTGTCCACCTACATGTGTCCACAAACCACATCAAATATAATAAAAAAAGATGCAGAATGTGGAGTCGGATTGACCCCGATGGTCACTTGAAGAGTGAACTTAGTATCGAGCGTTGCACTACATTTCAGACTCCATGTAGTTATGTGTGAATGTGTGTGTAATGATGCCCTAGGTTTCCCTTATGCAATTTGCACTATGATAGCGGGATAGATCTAGAATGCTCCAAGTATGCAAATGTGTGTGATGGAATAAAAATAACTTCCCCTCCTATGCTTCGTATATAGAGTGATGGAACCTCGTCCTTGTATGGATGTGGTAGTGTAGACACAAAATTATGCACATATTACTATTTTACTATGCTGCCGTATGTTGTTATATGCATGGATATTAAGTGAGAAAAGTATTCACTAGTGACATTATCTCTTTTCCATCTATGTCTTTGATTTCTTTTACTGTAACTCTCTTCCACATCTATTATTTCGCACCCGCTTGGTCAGTCACAGGGATCCCTTCTCTTTGTCTTTTCACATTTATCATTATTTATCTCAGACACTAGCACCCACTGTGGACACTAGCGTCCGTACGCTTATGTTCATTTTGGGCACTTCTGTTTTGATTATTATTATTACAAATTTTGACATTTGTGGTCGGCCTTTTCTCTTTTTATTTAAAAAAGAGATTCATATATATACATAACATACATACTATTATTCTGGTTGGAAATTCAAAGGGGCAATCACATCTACATACTATCACTATTATCAAAAGGGACTACATTTTTGGGCTACATACACTTTGCATAGGAAGGGGAAGTGTTGAATTCCATACCACACATTGTGCACCTAATCTAGCTATAACTCACTATCTTGGTGTCATTGATGACGGAGGGAAACCTAAGGACACTATTTCACACACAAACACACATAACTACATGGATTTTGAGATGTAGTGCAATGCTCTGTTGTAAGTTTACTCTTTGGGTGACCGCCAAGGTCAATTTGACTTCACATATTACATATTTTATTCAGATTTAATTTGTTTGTGAGCTTTTGCAGTAACTAGGGTTTGTTTTGCAGTTACATGTGTGATTAAAATCCTAATGGTGAAGGTAGTGTGGAAATTAAATATTGAAGTGAAATTCCTCGAGACCCAAAAAAGGAGCAGATCCTGAGTATTTGCACATACGCTAGCACCCGAAACAAAACCAAGCCATGGCACTCATCTCCCCCTACATGCACTCCTGTCTTACAGAGAACAAATTTCTAG
The DNA here is from genome assembly GCA_018340775.1 of Taxus wallichiana var. yunnanensis. Taxonomy (NCBI): domain Eukaryota; kingdom Viridiplantae; phylum Streptophyta; class Pinopsida; order Cupressales; family Taxaceae; genus Taxus; species Taxus wallichiana. Next base: position 651,940,011 of record CM031242.1, read on the forward strand.
AACTCTGAGTCACCCAATGTTGCATTTCTTCCGGTCAGATCCAATAGGTACACAGTCCCGACTACCTCCAGGTTGCGCAAAAAACTAGATAAGTCACCCATTCTTCTTGTTTGCTTAGTGTTTTACACTGCTTGAGTCTTAGTGTTTGTATATTGATTGTATATTATCATTTGTTACACTAGTTATTTTGAAAGGTAGATTTAATTCCATTTATATTGAATCATTTGGTGAACCCCACTCTTTTTCGAACTCCTTTCCCTAGGATTCCAAAACCCTCATGGCTAAAAAGAGATACCCATATCCCATACACAATATGACCTATATGGACATGACACCAATATTTGATGATGCCATTACTTGAATCTAAATTTTGTGACCGTGCCTACAATCCTCAATATGATCCAAAAGTCCTCCAACAACTCCTTGAATTCCAAAATTCTCTTCATGTTGGTTTCCAAAACCTTGATATTTACATAGTCTCCCTAATCAAAAATTTACTGCATGATCTCCCTCATTTCCCATATCCATGCATGATACTCCATCTTCCTCTTCTTGCACTACAACAAATGATAACATTACTTTATATTCTTTACATGATGGTGTTCTTGCTTGTGATAACATGGATGTTAATGACTCTATTATCAATATTGCAAATGTAAATGTGGATAACGATGTTACTCCTATTAGTGAAGTTGAATGTGAATATATTTCTCCTACCATGTGTACTTTTGAACATGTTTCCAATGATTGTCACGATAAATATAATGTAAGTACTCCTACAACTTCTTTGTATGGTGATGATACTCTTGATAAAATTATTGCTTGCGGAAATATGACTAATAGTGACTTAGATTTTGATAATGATACTCCACATGTTAATGATGTTGTTTCTTCCATTAAGATTGTTGAATGTGAATCTCCACCTCTTCCTTCTTCTACTTCTAAATTTATTTCTAATGACGTCAATATTGACACCAATCATACTCCTAATTCACCTCTTACTATGTCTCATGATCCTACACCTAGTACATCCATAGAGATTCCACATCCATCTCCTCCTCTCACACCTCCATCCCATCCTTCCACATCCACTCCCCTTCTCAGGTTCCCATGATCACTCATAATGGAAAAATTTAACCCCTCAATGTACCTCTCACTACCTTGACCATCCCTTCATAAGATATCCTCTCTCTCATGTATGTTGTCTATACTTTGAAAACCCAAGTTCATACCCTTAACCTCGAGAGTAGACCCTATTATTCTTACATTGACAATAACTCCCTTCCTAGAAATCCCATTCCTAAGAAGATTCAAAATTTTGCTATCCCTAAGGATTTCAACATGTTTACTTTTTGTTATCACCAATTTTGACTTTGCAAAATTGTTAAAAAATAAAAATAATAAAAAATGGAAAATTTGAAAATTTTGAAAAGTGTTACTTTGCATGGTTCATTGCCCTCATCGTGATCCTCTAATTTTTGTGATTGTTTCGGTCTTCGTTTTGTCCTTTTCGGGTGAGAACTCTTCCCGCCAGGCTTTAAATCGCGTTAAAATACATTAAAATTAATTAATTCCTTCTTGTTTGATAAAATTGATTTTTAAATAACTTGAGGTGTATTTAATTAAATAAATATTAATTAAAATTTCATTCGACAAATTTTTATTGTTGGGGAAGTAAGCTTACGCTTCCAGTCACGGGAAGCCAATTTGGCTTCCCGAACCCGGATTTCCCCTTCCTTGGCAATTTTCTTCAAATTTCCCACATGTGGGATTTTCTCCACCAATTGCCAAATCATGGATTGGCTAACGGGCAAGAAATTCCCCAATTTCCCACATGGGGAAATTGAACGGGATTGCCAACCCATTTTGCCATTCCCGTTGGCAATTGTCCGTTGCTTTCCCCATTTCCCCCTGGCACTTAAGCCCACTACCCGGAAGAGAGGAAGTTGGATTAATTCCCATAACTTCCTCCATCAAACTTGTTGGAAAAGTTGTGCGAAGCTTTGCTTCTTATTTCTTCTGAAGGACATAATATTTTGTCACATCCAACAATCTTCCACGCATTTGTCAGGAAAGAGCAACACTTTTTAAAGAACAGTTTTAAAAATACCAAGAAGGAATCTCTACGCCTAGGAGAGAGAAGAATCCAGGAAAGAAGAACAGTTTTTAAAAAAATTAAAGCAGCTGTCCACGCATAGGAGGTTTCAAACAAGATCAAAGAGGAAAGATCATTGCTGCAAAGACAAGAATTCACACGTGGAAAAGAGGAGACGCCTTGGGAGGAAGAAAGAAAACAGTCCAAAGAAAATTCCCACACATTTCCAAGCAGTTTTCCACGCATTAAGAGGAGAACACCACGCGCCCAGCCTAGGAGGAATTCCACGCAGGACAGAAAGGAGAAAGAACAGTTTTAAAAAAGTTAAAATCAAACTCCACACGCATGCAAAGGCAGAAAGAGCACTCAAAGCAAATTAAAAACTTAAAAGGCCGCAGCCAGTAAAGGAGGCGCCAGGGATAAAAGAGGAAAATGTCCTAAAAAATTTGTTTGGTTGTTTTCTCTCACACCAAAAGCTGCGCATTGGGCAGAGGAAAGCAAGAAGCCAAGAGACACAGTTTTCCACGCCAAGGAGCCAGCTGTAGCTGCATCACGACAAAATCACTCAAGGTAGTGCAGAATCTTCGATTCTAAGCCAATCTCCATTACCATAGGCAAGGCCATTAAAAATCCAAGTTGTACAAATGACTGTGAAGCTAAGGTTGCTTGCAAAGCCCTATTATGCTGTTTACCTGCTTGTCTGATCACTTCTCTTTCAAGTCCACTGAGAACCAGATATAAGCGACCATACAGAAATATATACACTGTAAGCACAGTAACCAAAGTACTGAAGTAAAATCCAACAGTTGTAAAGTAGCAGGACATCATTCGGAAAAGGTCAAAACAATAGCCAAGGTGATATATATCACGGCTAAGCATCTGTTCCCCATTTCCATTAGCGATCTTTGCCTCAAAAAGAGAAATTTGATTTAGTCCTACATCACGACCCTTACCAACTTGAATATATTCATGATGAGTTACATTTCCATGACATAAAGATTGAATTGTTATACGGATTTCAGGATTGCCGACCGCCATATAGAGAGCCAAACGAGGATGAAGAATTTCTTCTACTTACGGGAGAAAATGAAGAGACCCTTCCAGAGGGGAGGATTGTGCAAGCAACTGTTCGCAGAGTCCTAAATCAACGTGTTATTTGTGGTCTGGAGTCGGGCATAACAGGAATGATTGTAAAGGAGGAGCTTTCTGATGATAGAGATACAGATCCTGTAGAAAAGATCACTGAAGGGGACATCCTTATCTGTCGGGTGAAAAGTTTACAGAAAGCAAAATACTTGGTTGATTTGACCTGCAAACCGAGTGAGTTAATGATTTATCACCGACAGAGTAGACAGGGTAAGGATCATTACTATGCAGAAGATGAATGCGTTTTGCAAAGTCAACAGGAGAAAGCATGGAAAGGAAAGGAACTCGCAAAGAAAACTTTTAAACCTCGTGTGATTGTGCACCCACGGTTCCAGAATATATCAGAAAGTGAGGCCATCAAGAATCTTTCAGATAAGGATGCAGGAGAGAGCATCATTCGTCCAAGTTCAAAAGGGCCATCCTATTTGACATTAACATTGAAAGTATTTGATGGAGTTTATGCTCACAAAGATATTGTTGAGGGACGTAAGGATCACAGGGATTTTGCGAGTTTCCTTCAACTTGGGAAAGCTCTTTCAATTGGGGAGGAGACTTTCGAAGATCTTGACGAGGTCATAGATAGATATGTAGATCCGTTAGTGAGCAATTTGAAAGCAATCCTTGCCCACGGGAAATTCAGAAGGGGCACTAAAGCAGAAATTGATGAAGCATTGAGGAAAGAAAATTACACAAGTCCAGCAAGCATTTCATATTGTCTATCAGTTTCACATGAACATCCTGGTGCTTTTTCGCTTTCCTATGTCAGGGGTACTAATCATCATCATGAGTATTTTGGGTTGTATCCTAAAGGTTTTAAGTTCAGAAAGAGAATGTTTGACAATCTTGACAAGCTTGTTGCCTATTTTCAAAAGCACAGTAATGATCTTGTTGAAGATTCAATTCCTCCAATCAGGTCCGTTGCAGCAAGAACAGGTGGAAATGGCTATAATATCAACAATCCCATGGGTGGACCTCCAAGCCGTTTGCCTAGGCCACCAAATGGCCGAGATAGGGGAAGGCAAAGTAGGGATGGTGGTTGGAGTTGTAGAGAAAGCGGCAGATCCTAATTTCACCGGCGGTTCAGGAAGTTGATTTTCTTGATATCTAACGAAGTGGGAGAGTCCATTTCTCATACGCTTGAGATAGGCGGACCCCATTTCAATGGATAAGGCACTGGTTATTATTGTATATTTTAAAAGGTGTTGTTATTTGTTTTCGGGAAACAATGGATATTTTAAGTAATTTCTATTTTTGGGTTGTCTTTAATAAAGTTGTTGAAAAAGTCAAAGGTCACTTAAGTGCCTTATTTAATGATCATGTAAAACCCTAACTACTTTATAACCAACTTTTGGGTTATAAAAGGAAGTGAGGGGCTCATTTGTAAAGGGTGACTTTGAGAGAGGAGAAGAAAATACTTTTGTGCAAGCTTTGTTTCAGGAAGAAACTTTGTGTTCTTTTGTGAAAAACATTTTGGAGTTAATGAAATACGAACTTTGTGTCTCATTCATTGTCTCTTGTAACATTTGATGTTCTTATGTTCATTAGATGTTAGGTGTTTGAATCTTGCATGCAAATATTATCTTTGATCTTATTGTCAACGTTATTAATCGGTTGTTCTAGTTCACAGTGATCAAGCTCTGATTATCTACTTGCTCATGTGTGTTCCCTTTTACACATTCTTGTTTAACTAACTCAAATTCCATTTTATTTGTGTTGGTTATTCATCTTTCCTCTTCATGCAATATTAGGCTCTGTTTTTACCTAACTCATGCATGCGCTTTCGCTTAATTCCATTCCACTCCTTTCCTTCATTCCATTCCATCTCCCTAATTCACTTTTCTTTCCATTAATGTTCCAAACCCCCCACATACAATTTTGAATGTATAGATGTAAATACAATTTTGGTTTTCAATAAAGGCAACCTCACCTTCATTGAGGAGGGACTTCGTTCCCACACTATTGCATGTCATTTGCATGCGTGCAAATCCATATGCTAACACTTTCTCATGTTTTGATGACACAAAAAATCCCTATCCGCATGTAAAGCATTGCCGATTGGCCATGAATTCTTATTCCAATGATCACTTATTACTCAAAGCCTTTCGTAATAGCCTTGTTGATCATGCTCTCCAATGGTATACTCATTTTCCTAATGGATCTATTAGTACTTATTATGATATGGAGGATGCTTTTCTTAGTTTTATTTCTAACAATGGTCCTAAAGTTACATATGAACACTTGCCTTCTTTGCATCAAGGAAAGAAAGAACCAATCTTAGATTATATTTTACACTTTAATTCTTGCATGCATCAGTTATTGTTTCAACCTATTGATCTAGAAATGTAATTTATCTTTTGTCATGGCTTAATTCCTCCATTAAAAGAAAAGATATTATATGATACATGTGATTCATTTACTCTTTTGTGCTATAAAGTTATTGATTTAGAAAAATAATTAATTGTGGATCATGTTATAACACCTCCTTCTACTTCTTCTATTCCTCCCTTGCCTACTAAGTCTTCTCCTCTCCCATCTATTGACCCTCCTTCACGGTCACCATCTCCTCCTCCGTGTAAGCGTCTTCCTTCCCCACCACCATGTCGGCATTCACCCAAGATTTATCCACGTCCCATCTCAGCACCATTGCACTTTTCACATAATGCTAAACCACATGATGTCTTGCATACCTTACTTGATAAGTGGCTAATCCATTTACCTTCTAACCAAAATCATCCACCTCATTAGTTGCATTGCCATCATGACTGTCATTTTTTCAATTTCCATCTTAGAAATGGCCATTGTGAAAATGATTGCTATTCTCTCCATGATTGACTACAATCATTAGAAGACAACTATGTCATCTCTTTCCACTCTCACTCTCACAACTGCTCTCCCTTTCCTATTCCACATAAGTGATCCTTTGCCACAATTACCTTGTCTCATTCACCTCCTCCTAAGGTCATCCATCCACCTCCTAAGGTTATCATCCATCCACGTCCTCTAGCTGAATCGCCTATAAGAACATCCCCTCATCCCTCACACATTTCTACTACATCTCATTTGATTCCTAAGCGGCTTTGATTCCACACTTCCCAACATCACACCTCCCATTATTATCACCATTTCCTCTGATATCTAATTCGGCACCTATCCACATGATGTCTTTATTCCACATTCTCCTACCATATGTCGTAGGCCTCTCCAATTCTAGCAGATGATTCCCATTTCCATCTCATTACTTGATGATGCACTCATGTTCTTAAGGTTCATACATGATTGTTGAGGGAATTGTTACTAAAATGAACCTCATCATCATTGGGGATAAATCACTCTTCTCCCCACCTTCATCATAATCACATGCACATACAAACATTATTTTACACATCCTCATTATAAAACTATAAATGTATCATTATTTTACTCTCTTAATTTATCTAAATCACATTGCCACTTCCACTTATTTATCACATTACATCACATACATATATTTCTATTTATCATATGCTATATTATTCATCATTATTTCCTATTTAGTCCATTACTTGGCTACTCTTTCCACATTATGAAAAATTCCAACAATCAACAATATATCAAATCAATCATTCCAACAATGCACATTAAATCTATCAAACTAAACAATTACTACAATGTATAAATCATAATTATCACATCATACACATTGAACACCATCCACAAATGTGACATCAACAAATGTCTATATATATATATATATCTCATCCAAAATCATAAATTACAAAATAAAATCAATGGGGGAAAGCCCCACGCATTAATACATCATGTACAATACATCATCTATCATCCTTGGTATCACTCTCTACTATCCCGGGAGATCTAGAATTAGAGGCTTCACCACTCACTCTGCGCTACCGATCTTGGCCTCTATATCTATCAATTTGGCTCTGTAACACAACAAGCTACGCCGTCTCGCTCTCCGCATATCGGCCATGCAGATCCACATACCGTGAACATATATCTTGAGTTATGCATCCTCCTACAACCTCTCTCGATCTCTCTCGTCTATGTATGAGCTTTATCGCGCCACTCAACAAAACTGTGCATGTTGTTGCTGTTATAGCCACTCGACTCAAAAAGTGGTCATGCTCACCCACAATCACATCTACCCGCTCTAGAATTCCTCCTCCCACGAGCATAATCGGGGCATGTTCTGGGGCATGTTCGAGTCAATGTATGTATGGAGATATCTACAATCAATGTCTAATAAACATCGCTTGCAATCACACAACCAATATAAGCTACTACCCATCTTTGTATCTATCAACTATATCTATCAATCCACAAATACAAAATCACAAATGCATAATACTTATGCTCTGCTCACGTTGTTGCTACATCATCTACCTCGGGGTAGGAGCTTGGTCCCCGAATCCTCCAACTTTCACTCACCGTCTGCGCATCGAAAATGATTAAAAATAACAACACCCATCGATGCATCACCCACCACCGACTATATGCCCGAGTACATCCCGCATATCAATCAGATCAACTCTATGGCCGAACCACCTCATGTAGACTTAGATGCACTAGATATGCTCCTATCGTGCCCGGCCTCGACCTTGGTTGTCTCACATCCCTAGTATATTAACACCATATATATGGCTCAAGGCACGTCTTGGGCCATGCTGAACTATTTAGATACTCTCTCACCCCGGAATAACTCAACTACCCTAGAAACTGATCCTCCAACCACATAGTGCACCATATACACCATAACTCCACACCATCATCCAACCACCCTCTATAGTATCTATACGGTTTCCATTAAATGGCCCCATGACCCATCTGATCTATCATCGACCTATATGTGGTCGTACCCATCCTCCTACCACGGGTACCCACCCACATCACCAAAAATATCTCTATCCGAGCCAAATTGGCCACTGGCCCACTAAGTGGCCTCAATATAAAAATATGATCATATGCCCATACATGCAACAAAGTAGTTCCTCCTATCCCACCACCATGGTCCTCCCATGTAAACTTGTATAAGTCCCTCGTATAAATAGGCTAACATGTATTGCTCCCATGCATACATAGTGCCATGATCCTCTATATTGTGATAAATTTCATGCATCGTGTACAAAATCCCAACTCCACCACCCTCTTCTCGCCACTAACAAAGATATGAAAAATGCAATAAATTTCCGCAATTACGGAACCCCAGATGTCAAAATAGCATCCAAACTAATATATGTTTCGACCATGCACCTGAGACCCTATAAAATATTGACGCATTACTCTCATTTGACTATGGGCATCCAATACGGCCATAATATGCACTCTCTCTCCTACAATAGGTAACCATAGTATCCTATATACATCCTCTAGTGTTACCATCATCTCACCTATCAACAACTAGAATGTACAAGTATCCATGCACAATCACTCGCAAAAAGCAGTCAACATAGGAATATTATGGGGTATCTCCCCCAATCTAGTAATGTGTTGTAGGATGACAAGGTCTAATATATTCCACTCAACATCTAATAACCCCAAACTAAGTAGTGTACTCAAGTTATGGCCCACTTGAAACCCTCTCGAGTGTATATCTCTCTACATAACACAAAAAAAACCATATTCACAATATTAACACACCATACATTATTCCAAATCAATCATAATAGCCTCACATTCATCATTATACATTCTATTATTATCCATTTTTACTCGTCTAGGTAAAAATTGACAATAGGCTAAAATTGAACTTGACAATCAACAAAACTTCATGGAAGGACCTGAGTGTTTCAAGCACAATTTCAAGATTTGGGAGCATTTTCCGTGTTCAAAGAAGATGTGGAATCATTCAAAATATTTTTTCCTCTTCTGGGTTTTGAAGGGCTCAGAGTTTTCCTGAGGTGAGAAAACGGGCTATGGTGGGCTCACATTTAGAAAAAATTAAGCCAAAATGGCCAAGATGGGAAAGGCCAATTTTTAGGCACACTATTCTATTTCGCATGCTCCCCAATTTGAAAAATTTGAAGGAAAAATTCAAAAATCCCAAAGAAAATTGAAAAAATGATAAAAGTGGGCTTGGGCCTCTAAGTAGCTCAGCAAGATGGTTGTGGGGAGAGCTGTGTGGAGGGGTCGGGTTACAGAGCTTAGGTAGCTCGACCGAGCCGAGTTGCAATGGGTCGCATTGGGTGAGTTTTTCGGCTCATCATGAAATGGCTCACCGAGTACTCTGCTAGCCGAGTTAGTACTAAGGCAGGAGGTGACTCGGGGGTTTTCTTACTATGCGCAAGGGGGATCTTGGTAAGTGAACGACATCGCTGGAATGATGAATGAATCGACACGAAGAGACTCGAGTCGCGGGGCTAAGGTGTTTGATGTTGAAGCACCAGGTAACAGGGGAGTATGTTGACATGTCTAAAATCTAAGTTGGGCAATGGGCTTATCACAATCAAGTATGGGAACTCGACAAAGTGAAAACAAAGTCATTTCATTGCGGGGATGTGTTCGGAGCTTGGTGAAGTTGGAATTCGTGGATTGACGGATGAGTTGGTGTGAAGCAACACAAAGGAGGTCTCGATTCCCGAGCTCTAAAATTTAGAGTTTAGAATTCGTGCACATTGGAGTTCAGGAACCCAAGTGCATTAGAGTTGTGGGGTGTGACGAGGTGCGAGGAGTACGATGTGTTGGAAGCTCGAGGTTTGAAGAGTGATTTCGAGGTCAACGTGGGCTATGTGGTCAACGGTTTGGTGAGTCATTTTGGGGTTGTGGTGTGTCAGAGTTCAGAGTTAGAAAATGGTTTTGGAGATCACCAAGTCATGTTAGATGTGCAACGGAATCCAAGTCCGATGGGGCCGAGTCAATGCGTTTGGCGGGGTGGTTTATGAGGCAAGTGTGACGGGATGTAAGCCGGGCTAGTTAGTGGGTCAACAGTGGTTTATTCGGGTGACATGGCATGATGACCCCGAGGCTCTCAACGGGTAAGTCGGGAGTGGTTATGTCGAGAAGTTAGTGAAGTAAAAATGTGAAGCACCCAATGCCAAAGCGGAGGTGAATGAAGCGTGGAGGTCACCAAAGCATACGAGTGAGTTGTTTGAAGAGCCAACTCACCAAATTGATAGGCGAGTTGCTAGTAAGGGCAATTCCAAACCCCCTCCAAAGAATGATTTGACCCCATGGAGCCCACCAAGACAAAAGAAGACTCCCCAAAAAATTTTCAAATATTATTTTTTATTAAAATGGGGAGAAGTTTAAATTAATGAGGCATGGTGGCGTGGAGGTTTCTTTGGGTGCAAGAAATGATGCAAATAAGTATGGTTAATTTTAGGGAGGCATGGGCGGTGGTATGGCTCACCTAATCTACTACAATTATGCCTATAAATTAGGATTTTCTCTCCTCCTCTCAACTCGTAAATTCTATAAAATGTAAAGGAGAGCTCATTTTACGAGAGTTAGACAATTTTCTCCCCATGCTCCCTCTTTCTTTCAGCCAAGGTGTTGTGAATTTGGGGCTTCAAGATATCTTTCTAAGTATTGTAATGGCAATTCTTGCCTCTTCTTGTTGTAATGATGTACTGTGCATATTCCTGGAGCAATGAAAATGATGTTTTGTGATTAATTGTCTATCCTTGCATTATTTTTGTTGCTTTCTCTTGCCTCTCATTATGTTTTCAGGTATACTGTGCACTTTGTTGTTTCATTGCATGCTTGGAAGTTGTTGTGCTTAATTGAATGGTGCATTGTGATTGTATGTTCCATGGTTTGTAATACTTACCTATCCTCCCCATGCTCATCTTTCTCCATCTGCAGATTGAGAATTGTCTAAAAACCCCTTCTCTTGGTGCTATCATTGCTTCTAGTGTAGGATTTCTTTTGTTTCATGTAATCTCTCTCTCTATCTCTCTCTCTCTCTCTCCTTGGAAATGTTAGGATAGGTTTAGTTAGTTTTTTTCTTGCATTAGGAGCAGCCAGTAGCAGAGAATTACGAAGAGGAATCCGACCTTCTCTGAAGGGTTATCTCAAGTTCACAAGTCCCACACCTTGAGAGATAATCCCATGTTACCCAGTCACACCAAATGCCTCAGTCACATGGAAACAATTCGGGGGGTGTTGTGATTTGGTGTTAACACCTACCACCGAACAATGCTAATACCTTGCTGTGGGACACTAATGCCTAGATGCAGGTCACTAGTGCCCTGACGTAGGACACTAGCGCTACAAACTGGGTGTTAGTGTCCCAAGAGACAAAAACGTCTTGTTCGCTTTCATCCTGGTCAGAAATGCCTAATACTACTAAAATTCAAAATTTACTAAAATTGATAAAAAAAGCATTTTTGACAATTTGTTTTCAAAAAAGTCATACATACCATCTCCTTGGCCATCTGCGAAGCCACGACCACCGCCACTCTCTTAAATCTCATCAAACTAGCTGCTCTAACACGTGGCATCCTCGCAAAGACATAGCTCCAATTCTCAATTACTCTCGGTACAAATGAAATTACTATTCAATTTTTCACTATTACTATATATAGTAATTCCAATTTACCATATACTATAGTTACTATTTGCCACTATTCTTATAACTAATACACGACATACAATTTCGCTCATATCTTGAGTCTTAGTACTATGTTTTTCTCCCCGTTTGCACCATACGAGATCATGATCTCCTCTAAAACTATATCATACAATTTTCGTCATCTTATATTCAATTCCTCGCACAGTACTAATCAATACATACATTGGCGATACTCCCACTTCTCCTAAACTATCTCTCTTTTACTATTACAACTTTTTATACGAATTACTTTCGGATTAGTGTTCATTTCCACCCTTCACCCTTTTTCCAAAAGGGGGCATACAATTAGGATCATCTTATAATCCCTCTCAGGATACAATAAAATTAATCAACACTCCTAATACATTACTATCACAATTTTCTTTGATTTCATTCAAACACGTTTACAATTATTCTACATGACAAACAATACTTGCTATTGTTTAAAATATATCCCCCTAAATGACCTAATACGGAAATATAAAACCTATATGTGAGTAATCCACTAAATATAAATCAATCAATTAATACAATGATCACAATTACTATCGCTCCCATATGATTGTTGTCAATTTTTGCCCTCTTGGACAAAGATGGACAATAATGGTAAATTACACTTTAGAATTGGAAAAGTCTTTCCTGAAGCAGTTCATGGATTTGGTTCATCGAATGAGGCTGAAATTTTTGAATCCATCTTGACCTATGAGTTACTGAATAAATCAAGTTCACACAATGAGCATTTACTCATAATATTAGACGGTCCAGAGAGTGATGTGACAGATGGAGATGATGAAGATTTTACACAATTTGATGAGGAAACCAATATCATAGACTGAAATAGTTTGGGGTTGAGATGAGATGACATGGATCAATGATGATAGGAGCTATAAGTAGCTTAGTGGGTGTTGTTATTCCCAGGGTGAGTTGTTTGAGTTGTGGGAAGACTGACTTGAGTGATCCGAGTTGATGAAGTGACTCACGATAGATTAAACAATGAGTCAAAGGGTGAGTTCATTGTAGGGCTTAGTTATTTTGAAAGGGGATTTTCTCACTTAAACAATGCTCGGCAAGGTGGGAGATTGGTCACAGTGTCGAAGGAAACAAGAAGGGCTCATGGATGGCTCGGGTATTAGCTTGGTGGATAGCCATCTCGTCTAAGGAAATAACTCAACTCATTATACGAGTTTGCAGAATGACAATCAACATTCGAGCTCATCAAGCTCATAAGGAGGTCATTATGAAGGTCTTCACAATGAGCAAGGGGTTGAGACAGATAGCCATTCAGGGATTTGAACGCGCCAGAGCTTAGTCAGATTTCCCGAGTCATAGGATATTCAAAACTCAGGACACTTGGAATGCTCAGCCTTGGTTCGATGGGTTCATTTAGAGGTTAATTCCATGTTGGGACCAAGTAGATGAGACTTGTTAAATGGGTCACCCTTGTGTTGCAAACGAGATCTCGATGGCATCGGGCGAGTTCAAGAAGAACTCGAGCGAGTCAAATTTTTGGTCGGGGGTCAAGCATAGATGGAGAAGCCAAGCCCAGAGAATAAATTGTTGAACGGCTCGCTTGAGGCGTTAGTAATAGCTTTGATGAACACAAAATGACTCGGGCGGAAAGGTGAGGTGCTCGCTCACTCAGAGACAACAATGAGTTGCAAATTAGGAGTACAATTCAGTGCACTCAATGAAATATTTGATCAGCAAGGCGTTAAAGAGAGTTCAGCGAGCTCATTACACATGTGAATGAGGTTGTGGCTTTCATTGAGCGAATTCAGTTGGCATGAGTGGGACGAGCTCTTCCTCAACTCTGTGGAAATATGACGGAGTTTTGTTTGGAAGTTGTGGAATTTGAACGGAAAGGTCCCGAGAGCTCGCTGAGGTGTCGTTGGAGCTTGACCAAGCAAATTGAAGGTTGAGTTTTCCGCATCAGGTGAGTCATAAATGGATTGGTCAAGAGAATGCTGAGCCAAAGAAATTGGATAGAAAACATAAATGAGCGGGCCATATTTTAGTGAATTTGTCGAATGAAAACTTTGAAATAGAATGGGAGCAGGCTTAGAGGAGTTCGGAAGCTCCATATGATGGATTTGACGTTGACGAGCTGAGTAGAACATAAAACACGCGGTTCATGTTGGTGGAGAAAGAAGATCTCGAGGTTTCACAGAGCCGAGCTATGTCGGTAGTTCGATATGAGAGAAGGATGATTTCGGGTTTCGGAGCTAAAGCTTTTCAGAAGTGCGTGGATTCGGGTTTCAACAACTCGGCGTTTTAGGTTTCGGAAGCGAGAAAGGTAGATGGGATTGGCATGATTAGAGGCTCCCAACTCCAAGGATTTAGATGAGTCATCGGCCGAGTCCCCAGGTCAAAATTTGCTACGTGGGATAAATGCAAACAAATGACTCACTATTTAATGTGTCGAGATTGATGATATATTGGGAGTGTTGGATGGTGTCATAAGGAGATCCTGAGTCAGACTCTGAGTCGCTCGTCGTAGGTAGGGAAAGTCGGTGGAGATATTTTTTTGCGAGCCGGTATTGCCAGCTGAGATGGCAGTTACAATGTGAGACGTGGAGATGAGACAGTCGCCTAAGCAAATGGGTGTGGTGTGTTGTCAATGCGTGCAGTGTTTAACTCGACGGAGTGGATGCGAGTCACCAAAAACAAAGTGGATTTTTCAAGGAAAAATATGCCATGTGAACTAATGTAATAATTGGAGATCATCGGCGGTGGCGTGGAACGTTGCATACCAACGTAATTTCGGGCTGCCAACCAAATAGAAAAGGGGACGAATAAAGAAGCTTGGCCGTGAAAATATTAATTAGATCACTAGAACTAAGTATTTGAGGTGGCGCCAAGTTAATTAAGTGAAAGCCATTTGAATGCAAAACGTGGAAAACGGTGGCCATTAAAACGTAAACCCCCAATGCGACGAAGATAAGAAAATATTACATTAGTGATGGGGATATATAGCTCGTCGCTGAGCCATGCGGGATTGGCCAATGGATTCCAAAGTGGTTGGTGTAATAAATGAAGATCCCGAAAGAGGGTTTAAAACTCGCAAGCGAGGATCACGAGGGACGATGTGTATATCAACGGATGTGCGACCGACAACGTGAAGAGATCTTGGGAGGAGTGAGCATCAACCAAATGTGCATGCAAAGATTTGAAACATGGGTAGAACCTGGTTAAGCCATAAAACTCTCCTCTATCTCATAGATCAAATGGGGTGTACATATAGGAGGTGCTGAGTAACCCCCAGTGTTGCAATCATGACAACTCGAGTAGAGAGGGGGAGTTACATTCCTAGAATAGAAGTGTAACTCCCAATGATGCATCTGACGCACTGACGCGTAAGAGAATCTCATAATGACCCCTAAATGACACATGGACCTACGATCTCACCTAATGATGTGGAAAATAACACACACCAACATATCCCATTAAGAAATGTGAACGGGTAGCTCATAGGTGGGTGGGAAAGCCATTTATCAAAGCACCACAATGGACCCCCTAATGCAAGACCAAACCCGTGGGTCCTACCAACAACAAGGAATAACCTAATAAAATATTAAAATGTTATTTTAAATTAATAATGGGAAAATTCAAATTTTTGAATTTATGAGATCTGATGGAGCTAAATTCTCGGAAGCCCTAAAAGTGACTTTCACTCCAGAGACCACAACTTCCTCGCCGGTTGCTGCTTTTTTACAAAATTGTAGTCGTTGAAATTTGGAGAGAGAGAGAGCTACGGCATGAAATCATCAGAAGATGGATTTTCGGAAGTTTTACATTCCAAAATTATAGGTTTTACTCATTCCGTGAATAGTGCCTCAAAAGGTGGAGGTGTAATTAATGAAGTAAGCATGGTTGACCCATTCAACTACATTCTTGCCTAGTTTTTAGGATTCTTCCCTCTTTCTCTCAACAACTCAAAATTTTCTATAAATGTAAAGGGGTGATCATTTCCAAAAAAAGAGTTATACATTTTCTAAGCTTCCCCTCTCTTCACAAGTTGAGTTATTGTGAATTTTTAGGCTCACAAGCCTTTCTTCCAAGAATTGTAATGGTAACTTCGCCTCATCCTGCTATAATGATGTACTATGCAAGTGCTTAGAGCAATAAAATATGTTTTGTGACTAATTTTTTCCTTGCATCATTTTTCTTCTCTATTTTGCCTCTTTCATGTCTATAGGTACACTATGCAACTTTGATTTCCATTGCAAGTTTCAAAAGTTATTGTGCTTATTCAAGGAATGAAGTACGGATGCGCTTTGATTTGTAATGCACATTCATTCTTCCCATGTTCATCTTTCTTCATTGGAAAGCTAGAATTTTGTCTATAAAACCCCTTTCTTGGTACATCACCACTTTTAATTTAGATTTTATTTCTTACAAATATCTCTCCCTAATCCCCTTGAAATATTAGTATAGGTCTAGTTAGTCACTTTTCTTGCATTAGGAGTAGTGTAGTTCTTAGTTTAGGAAGAGGAAGCTGACCTTCTCTAGAGGTTCACCTTGAGCCCAAGTCCCATAGCTTGAGAGGTGATCCCATGTTACCCAATCACATCGAACGTCTTATTCACTTCTAGCCATTCGAAGGGTGCAGTGATTTTGTGATAACATTGACCTAACTTGGGAGCCACATTGTATTCATTGTTTTTACCCTCAATACCTCTTTCTAACCCCAAGTGCGCCGGCCTATCACCCAACATATATTGGGCACTCACCCGAGGTGCGCATGGGTGCCGAGCCCCTCCTTTATGTGAGCTTTGCAAGAGAGTTCTGCCATTAATGGATGATTATTTATAGAAACAGAAGTACATGTATCTACTTAAAAGGCATAAGATATAACTAATAGATCTACACATCAATGCATCACAAAAGGTAAATAAACATTGTATGAAGCACAAGGAACCAGATCTAAGTCATGACAAGCCAAATAACATGAGGGTTTACACCCATAAACAAGATGTACATAATAGATCCATGTATATTGATTTAAAAGAGTTTTTAGTAGCCACACTACATTCAAAAGGGTCATCTCAGACCATATACATCAAATGACAAAGATCCAACCCCTCAAACTAATCTGATCAGAGATCCTAACTATGCTTTCCCCATTATAACCCTTATTACAGACCCCAATACCCATACATATGCTTAATGATATCCTTTACAACCCTATAACATCAAGAAATCTAAACCCTAGCATCATGAGCTCTAAACCCTTAGCATTACCTAACATTTATGTAGCACCTTGTTACCCTCCTTCTTCTCTTAGCACTCCCATACCCTCTAGCGCCTTCACACTACCTTCTCTCTCCATGTTTCGTACTAAGCACTCCTTTAAATAGGATCAACGTCCACCATTGTGATTTCTCTCATGAGCAGATTGCATGCCAAGTGTACATGTGGTCCCGCATAGCCGAATGTGTATCATCTTTGACAAACCTTCCAAAGAATCGTAATGATGCCTTTGAGAATATTCCGTGCGTGGAATATCCTTTTCTTGGCCTCCACAGCCTCAGTGGAACCTTATCCACTTATCACACCTAGTCGAGTCCTCATGTTTTTCCTCAAGTGAATCCATGATGCCAAATATGGTTAAGTCCTTTAAACCCTTGTTTCGACTCCCGCATGCACGCCCGGTTTCACTTAAACCCTTAAACCATTTTCCCCGCGAGCTTTTCCCCAGCGCCCTTCTATTTATTGGTCTTGTGCGCATGCCTCTTGGTACTTAGCCAATATTTAGGGTCCAACATCACCCCACACTACGCATGTTCGGAAACATTATACTCCTTCAAAGAATAAAGAATAATGGAATTGAAATAATATAAATAAAGAATGGAAGAATATGCTACTTTGCTGCATGAGGAGTGGGAACTCCTTCATGGATGCCTCAATCTTCTCCCAAGCATCTACTTCTCCCTGCACTTGCTGAAGTAGGTCACCCACCAATGCACTTACTTCATCAAAAATTAGTTCATCACTCTTAGCTTTCAGCGTATCTACAATGCTTTCCAGTGCTGCTTGCTAAGATTGCCTAGCGCATCCATCCTGCGAGTGACTTGGGGGTATAGTTCCTTTATCCTATTCTTAATCAAACCTTGCAAGGTTTCAATTACTTCCAACTTCTTCTCAACTTTGGCTAGGATATTATCACGCTCCACCCTATTGCCTTTGTTATTTTCCTAAAATTCTTTCAAATCCACCTCATGTGTAGCAACCAATATGTTTCTACCCTATCTCTGTTGGCACAATTATCATACATGACTTCATGCACTGCACGATAGTCTTTACAGCAAAGAAGGAGCTCGGAGTACCGAGTCAGTGTCTCCCCAATCTTCAACTTTTCTTCCTTTTTCTGGCATGCCATCGCCTCTTCTTCCGACTCTAATGTGAGTGAACACCTTTCCATGATGAGGATGCGGGTCAAGTCTTCCAAGTAGTGCAAGGTTGACTCGTATTTCTGCTCAGGAGGGGCTAAGTCTGGGTGTTTTAAGATAATGGCATTTGAAATGGCCTCTATCTTCTTGTGGAATTTGTGCACCTTCACCTTTTCATCCCTTTGTTCACGCCTTAATCTGCGCCGATCAATTCATTATGTTTTATCTCCTTGTTCCTATCAATGATCTCCTCATTATTTTATCAAGGTCCTCCTCCAAGACCCTTATTCTATTGTTTTTGCGAAGAGTCTTGCTTCCACCTCCACCGATACTTTGTTGAGTGCATTGCAAACTTTCTCATCTGATAGTTGTTGGGAATTTACAAGAGGGTTTATTCCCTTAGTGTCTGGTGTCTTCATCAATGCATCATGATTTACCTCAAACTTGGGTTCATCAACATGGGACTCAAAATCCTAGGATAACATTTTCCTTATGTGTGGGTACACACCCTCTTCATCAAAAGAAGACCAAGCGAGGAGTTGGTTGGTGGGCACGGTACTTTGGAAGCGTGCGCGTAGTACCTTGCTTGATCATTAATATAAGTCATATCATGTTCCTACGCTGCTACTGTGCCCTTCCCACCTATGCACGCTTCCATTGGGAAGCTTACTGCTAAGCTTGGGTCTCCCCATGCTCCCATACTCCTTTCCTACAATTGTGATCTTTTTAGTTTCCTTTAACACTTCTTCGGCACTTCACTCTATTTCTTGCTCCATTAATTGTTGGATAATACTTGCCACCTCCCTCTCTACAGTGTTATCCATCTGCTCCTTGGTCGGGGTCAGGGTCTTTTGATCTTTCATGTTTACTTCCTCACTCCCCCTTGTCATGAACGCCTTCCTCGTTCTCATCCCTTTCTTCATTTCCTTCTTCATCTGACTCATGTACATCATACAGGATGATTCTAAGCTTCACCACACTCTTCATCATCTTCATCGCCCCTTTTTGATTCTACGCTTTCTGCTTTTCCCGGTCCGACCCTTTTGTCACCCTTTGCTTCTTCCTTACTAGTGACTCTAATACATGGGACTTCTCTTTTTCTTCTCTCTCGGGTGACTCTTCTCTTCGCCGCGACTTTTCCTTCTCGTGACTCTTTTTCTAACGGAGACTTCTTCTTGCAGACGTAAGTACTTGTGCCCGTGCCCGAATCCTGTGCCCCTACTATTTGTCATACTGCCCGCACACTCAATGCCTTTTTCTCAGAGCCTCCTCTCTTTCTCTTTTCCTTGGCACAACCTTTTTCCTTGCGGTGGGGTCCTTAGGAATGGAGACATCATCTTCAACATAAGTGCCTTTTTCATACTTAGGCCTTAGGCACAAATACACCCTCGTTGTTGTCCTCGCAATAGGAAATGTTACTTGGTTTCAACATGTGCACGTCATGGGAGACATACTTCTCCACATAGGCATGCTTCTTGGGGTATATTAACTTCCTATGCAACTCACGGTAATATTGATCTACTACACTTAGATCAAATCTGAGTTTCTTCATCTCTTTGAATCGATTGACCTTGGCCTAGAAATACTGCGCTGTGAAGGAGAAATGTAACTTACACCAAGGAATCTTGGTGCATCTATCAAAGTAACTATGTCGATACAAAAATGCTGGTCTACGACTGAACTCAACCTCTCCTTGTACTAATGAAGGAAACTACTAAGGTATTCTCCATTCAAACTTGAATTCATAGCGCATTCACTTATACCACCTTTCTAGGCGCACCTTATGAGAGGTTGTCATAGTGTCACAAGTATACTGTTTAAACCTCTTGGCGGGGAGGGGTTCTCCTCTGGGTATTCCCAAACAAACTTATCCAGCCCATCGGGCACTCCAATCTCTAAAAAGATAATGGTGAGGAGGACATTACCAAACATGATCTTCTCTCTCGACGTGCGTGACATTAATAATCTCCTCTGTAATAAAATTTGAGAGGTTATATATGGTCCCCTCTGAGATCTTATGACATACATTCAACCAGGCCTTGTTGATATGTGTCCATCTCTCTTACCCATTAAAATTTGTGACTAAGCACGCATCCATCCTCATCACAGGGTTGGTGATTGCAGAAATTTCAAAGTAGCGTGAACCCTTCTTGTAGTCATAAGCTTCAATGGTCTTCTTAATGGCTTCTTTGTCTTCCAAATCATCGTCCAGTTATTCTTCTTCATGGATAAAGCCGGTGAAATTAGAAATCAGATGGGAGTTATGCGCATCCTCCAATCTACAAAATAGAAGTGCTCTTCATGCACGCGGACATCAACCATTGGTATAGTCACTCAGGCTTGCCAAAATAGGGCAACTCATAGAGTTACAATAAATCGGCCTTCTCCATTTTCACCTTCACTTCGTCATCATAGATAGGAATTCCATATGGTGTCCTCTTCTTTGTAGGGTGAACTAGCTCTAGTGTCATCTCATTTTCTATGGTGCTCGTTCGATGGTTGTAATCACTTACGGACATCTTTCTGATATGAGACACCCATTCCTTACTAAGTAATACGCCATCTAGGTACTTTGCATTTCCGTGTACCATTCTTCATTGAAACTAGTAGAAATGGCTTATTTTCCTTTTCCCTTGCCCTTCTTTGGTGAAACATTTGCTACTTTCCTTAGTGTCATTCCTTCGTCAGTCCTTAAAACTTCTTCCTCTCTCCTGGTCCTAGCTCGCTTAACTTTGCGGCTCCACTCCTTTGCAAAAATTCCTCCAAATCCCATGCCCTAACTATGCAACCATAACCAGAAAACCCTTTTTCCACAACAGATGTAACACCCGTGAGATCCTTCCACACAACCTTCTCTGCTTACGCCCATGTACTCCTTTCCACTCTGGTTCACTGATCAAACTAGTTATGCACGTAAATCTTCAAAAATATTCTCAAACCTTCTTTGCAAGGATGCCCTAGTTCGTGAGAGATCTTCGATAAATTAAAATGCAAGGTAAAGAATAACGCACCCCCAATCTTCTATTTATAACTTTTTCTTTTCTCTAATAAATGCCATGCCACCTACCTACGTAATTTTCTAATAAAGGAAATTTTTCCAATGCCAACCTTCAGCGCTTTTCCTCTCACGCTCAATCCTACACAAAAACTTTGGTAACCTTCAGGCACGTAAAAACCCTTACTATTCACAGATCTTTATGTGCGCTTACAACACCAAAGGCATTCTTCCTCTATGTCCTAATCCTAGTTCTTGACATCACCTACCTCATGTTGTTCCTGCACTTTTCATTCTTATACGTGGTTTCTATAAATCCTTTTGACACCATCCTTCCCTCATGTTCACCTCTTCTACGCGCGATCTTCCAATCCACGTGTTTTTGATTTTTCAACCTCGGGCCATCAACAACCATAACTTCCACACTTGTCACATCACTCCACCCCACACAAAAATGGATGTGTGGTCCTCTGCGCATAGATTTTTTTGAAATAATAAGTGGCTACTAGCGCACAACGTGCACACAAAAAAACAACACCAACCAAAAAAACAATGAGAAAGGGAAACACAAAGAAAGGAAATTGCATTAAAGCAAATGCTAGGGTAATCGAATACAATCTTGCTTATTTACAAACACAAAAAAGACTTATCTATAGTAGGGCTTCATCCTACTCCCATTGAAATGGCCTGGTAATCATGTCCCATCTAGCGCTCAGAATTGACAAGCGCTTAATCAAGTATATAGGATATAATGTACAGGCCCAACCAATGGAATTTGAGTTTCTTAGGATGGCACGAAACTTGGAATCATACAAGAGAACCATATGTCTAACCTCAAACTGATTGTTCTTGATGTGTCAATCATGCCATGCAATCTTCCTGGCTTTTTCTGTTTTCTGACTCCAACGAGCAATAGCCCGCCTCTCATCAAACTACATCAACTTGTCAATCCTCTCCTCAAGCGTTTGTTCATCACCTAACCCTCCTGCACGTGCTATATGTAACGATGGTAACATAAATTCAACAAGTAACATAACTTCCGTGCCAAACACCAATTGAAAAGGTGTGGTCTTTTTCAATCTCTTATAAGTAGTTTGATATGACCATAACACAAAAGAAACTTTGTCATCCCAATCCTTTCTTCCTACATCACAAATCTCTGTCAACGTGTCATTCAATTTTTTAAATGCCTCAGTAGTCCCATTAGGTTGTGGGTGATAAGGGGTAGTATTGTGATGGGCCACCATGAATTTTGCAAATAAAATTATAATTGTCTCATTTAAGAAATGAGTACCCCTATCACTTTTTAAGCTCAATGGGCATCCATACTTGTTGATTATATTTTCCCACAAGAACCTAGCTACTATTGCACTGTGCAAATCCCTTATAGGTGCCGCTTTTACCCACCTTGTAAGGTAATATGTGCATGTAATGATATAACACAAACATGTCCTTTGTGTAGCTGGAGAAATAGGGCCTATGAAGTTAATTTCCCATTTCTCAAACGGCTCTGCACTGACAATCGGTATTAATGGAATCTCATCTCCTTTCCCTAGTTTACCAAGGCGCGATAAAGTGGTCACAAGCCTTGTAATAATTGATAAAATATTTGTAAATTTTTTCCCACCAAAATCTTGCTCAAAGGATCTTGTGCATGGTTGCATTCTTTACATAGTGTCCCCCTGCAATTCCACCATGAGCCTCTTCCATGATTGCGATGCGCTCATGCTCAAGAAATCACCAACACAAAACATCATCACAACCTAGCTTGTATAAATCTCCACTAATTAACATGTAGGGAACGATGTGTATGGCTAACTCCTTCCTTTCTAGAGTCTTCATTCCCTTCAACGCCACACCCATTTTGAGAAACACAAAAATATATTCCAAGTTAGAGGGCGTGCGCTGTAATTTGAACAATTGTGTATCTAGGATTGTATCCTCAATGCTATTTACATTCTCTCCTAAGTCAATCCTTGATAAATGGTCAGGCCCCAAATTACTCTTACCCAATTTTACAACAACCATAAACTCAAACTCCTAAAATAATAGGACCCACCTGCATATGCGCCCTTGTAAGATAGGATTGTTCACCAAGTACTTTAATGCCATGTGGTTTGTGTAAAATATAAAAGGTGTCACTAGAAAATATTTCCTGAATTTGTGTAATGTGTAGATCATCGATAATGCCTCGCACTCCATGGTAGTATAATTATGTTCTATTGGGGTTAGCTTCCTACTAGCAAAGCACAAGGGATGGTAAAAATTCCCTCTCTAGGTTGTGCTAAGATTGCTCTAATCGCCATCCCTGAAGCATCAACATGTACATGGAATGGCTTATCCCAAGAGGGAAAGCGTAATATGGTGTGGTGATAAGCCTATTCTTCAATGTGTCAAACACCATCTGCTGCGCCTCTCCCTAATGAAATGTACTTTTGTGCTTCAACAACTCCTCCAATAATGTGACAATCTTGGCATACCCCTTAATAAATTTATGATAATACCCCATATGCCTAAGGAATATACACACCGCACTCTAGCTGGTAGGCTCCCTAATCCTACAATAATGGAAACTTTGGTAGGATCCACCAACAAGCCTTCTTTACATATGATATGTCCCAACAGGTGTCAAATGGAGTAACGAAAACACATTTCTTAATGTTGAGAGATATAATCAATTGCCGACATCTTTCAAACATTAGCCTCAGATTGTCACAATGCTCCCTCACTAATCCATATACTGTCCAGTCATCTAGGTAGACTTGTAGAAATTTATGGATGAAGTCTTGAAATTCTTGAACCACAATGCGCGAAAACACAACAAGTGCATTATTCAGTCCAAAAGGCATGACCGTATAGGAAAAACTTCCCCATTCAGTGGTGAAGGTTGTATTTTCTTGGTCCTCATTTGTAATTCTAACTTGATGATATCCCTAGAATCCATCTGTGAAAGAATAGATCTCGCACACGGCTACTCCGTATAGGATCTCTTTGGTGAAGGGGGTTGAAAAGGACCAATGACAAACACCACATGAAAATCCCCGTAATCGACACAAATCCTTATCCTTCCATCCTTCTTAATGTTGATAACCATCGGACTTATCCACCCTGATTCCTCAACAACCTCAATGATGTATGATGTGATCATCTTGTCAATCTCCTCCTTGAATTTGACGTGCATACTCGGATTCATTCTACAAGGTCTCTTCCAAATTGGGCGGTCACCTTCCTTTAACTTGATATTCATTTCTCCCAAGGAGTGATGAACTCCTTTAAGCTCATGGTACCTACGCATGGAAACAAATCTTGAAATTTAGGAAATAGATCAATAATATTTGAAGCATCCCTTTATGTCCAAGAATCTCGAATAGTAGCTTCCTTAGGTTTCACCTCCAAAGAAATGCTAACCTTCTTAGTTTTAAGGGGATCATTGTAGGTGCAAACTTGCTCATCAACACTATCCATAACATCATGCATACCGATAGTATGGTTAGCATATAAGTTTTTGACCTCTTCACATCTATCTCGTAGAACAATTTTCCTTTCTCCTTTTCCATGCATGCGTGCTCAAGCTGTATCTCCTCTGATTTCTTCCTCATCAAGCACGCTTCCAAGCTAGGTTCACCCAACAACTTTAGTACTCTGTCCTCCGCCATGGCACTATCTCCCATAGTTAGGTGCTTAACAACCTGTAGCACCTTATCCACCGATGGCTTAGTACTGATACTTGAAAGGTTGAAGGAGACCAGCCATTAATTCCTGCCGCTTTCTATGTAATGACACAAATCAATGAATATACCATGCACGAACGTAACCTTGTAAGGTGGATTACAATTTATGCACCCATAAAGATGGAGGCAAGGAATCGACATCTTCCATCTAGACATTCTCACATGCCTGGATGTGAAATGAGGCTAGTTCCTTACCATGGTATTCTTGTATAGCAATATGTGCATTAATTTGGAGAAACCTAATGGAGAACACAATTCTCACCTTGCGCCACTCTAGAAGGTTATCTTGGTGGGTCGCCCAACAACGTGTTGTGGTCCCAAGCAAAGTATAGCTAAACATACTTCTCCTTTCGATATCACATCTCCACTGGGTCTCCATTTCTTTCAGGAAAACATCAAGGTTAGCCGACTCGGTGTAACTTGGAAATTGTTTTCCTCCTAGGTGCCTGACTGAGTGCACCTTTGTTAATCTCGTCACAGAGCCTATTAACTACCTTCTAACTAACTCATATGTCCCGTGCACCTAATTTTCACATGTCACACTAGTTATATCACTTATAGATTGAGCATCTTCCTACTGAATAATGCCTTCTTTTGTTGGTTGCACAACCTCAGGGTCCTTGATAGTGTGCACATAGATTCTGTCTAGGTCTTCTTCTCCCAAGGGCTCAATATAGGGCGCTGAATTTCCATCCGTTAAAGGAATGATAACACGTTCCTCCTTATTTTCAAATCTTATATACCCCTTATTGAAATGTAAGTCAAAATTGTTCTTATAGCACTGGGGTGCCTAAGTAATGTTGGAAATTTTTCCGCCTTAGCAAGCGCCAAGACTTCAAAGTCTCTAGCGAATTTCTCCCCTTGGATAGTGATAAAAACATCTTGTAAAACACCAATGGGCATTTACTTTATCTTGTTAGCCATATACAACACATTTTAAGATGATTGTAATGGGTGCATTAACATTTGATTCCATGCATCAAAGGTGAGAACATTGACTTCTATGCCTGTGTCAATTAGAATATTGCTCAGGAGCCATCCATCAACCATGAAATTCAAGGTAATCTCCTTATCATACTCAATACTATAAGGGGGAAGTTAGAATGTAAGGCCCGACTCTGCGATCTCCTCCAATGCTCAATAATTTATCTCTCAACCATTATCCTAATAGAGGGATGATATTCTCTTGGTGCAACATCTTACACACCTCTCTAACATCATCTATATCTGCCTGAGGGACCTCAATGCTTTTATTTTGCTCTAACTTCCTAGATTGCTCTTTTAGACACTAAATTTCCCCTTGAAGATTTCGATTACTTCCATGGTCTCTTGATAGACTTCCTTCTGATGGGTCGATCAGGATACTTCCCATGCAACACTTCTTCTCTTGTAATGAGAGGCCTTTGCTTCAGAATCTCCCTTGCACATACAACATTAACTCATGTTTTCACTAGGAGAGATTATAATTTAAGGTTCTCACCCAACCTTGGCATCCACTATGGATCAACATGCTTCACACTTACCATCCCCGTGCCCCTATCCTTATTTTGGTTCTAGCTCATGTGCTCATATAACTCCGGCATTCTTCATACTTGTGTTTCTTTCTGCACCATGAGCATTGCAACAATTTTGGACACTCGCACTTGTAATGTTATGTAGACCCATAGTTATAATAGGTTCCTCAAGGAAATTCACTCCTCCCTCCTCCATGATTTCCATGTCCTCGAATCCTCCGTGAAAGCCTCTTCCACGAGTTCCTCCATCTGCGCACCCTTCATAATGATGACCATCATCCTTGGAGCCGTTGGCAATCTGTCCGTGCACACCAATATCAATGTCATCATGTATTTGGTCAATCAATCTACAATCCTTGGTGTCATGAGTAGTAGAAGTGTAAATATTGTAATAACAAAACACATTTTTACGGATTGTGCACTATAATAATGGAAATCTACTTGCATCATGATCTTTTTGGAATATTTCACACTCAATTGACATGGCACACACTGATCTTTGAGGAAAATTGTCCTTTATATGTCCTTTTACCTCACAATACATGCACCATAGGCCACCACAAGTATCTTGATCCGAATTCACAAATAGTTTCTCTAGCTGTTTAGCCATAGTAGCAATATGGACCTCTAGAAATGGACTAACACTAGTATCCCCACTTCCCATAGCCTAAGTGCATAGGGCAGCCTCCAAGGCCTCGTGTGGATTTACAAATGTTTTATGGGAAAGCGCTCTCTTGAAAGGCATTATCAATCCCCCAAAAACCTTTGAGCATGCTAAGAAGGATGAATATCATAATATATCTTTGATAAGAGAGTCTTAAAGTGCACATCATACTCCCACACACTCTCTTGCCATACCTTGTTGAATCTCCTTCAACGCGCTAATGCTCTTTTATTCAAACTCAAGAATATGGAATTCTGCTAAGAAGGCATTACGTAACGCGGTATAATCCACTATTTTCTGGTGAGGGTCATACTTTCGGTACCAAATATGCGTGTGCCCTTGCAACGTAGTTACAAATTGACTTTCCTTGTGCTCTGGAGCAGTGATACCCTTCATGCGCCATATCAACTCACATTTGTGCACATGCTCGCAACATCCTCAACACCCTTATAATCTGGAAAATGTAAAGACATTTCAAAGAACACTTACTGAGGTGGTTGAGGCCCTTTCTCACTTGATCCAGAACCTTGATCCCCTCCTGTTTCCTCCACCACCGCATCCATCAAGCTGCCTATTCCTCCCGAAGACCCACCAAATCCTCTAGATCCACCAAGTCCACTAGGTACAATCGTTCCTACTCCACCCGACCCACTAGATCCACCTCCGTAGCTGGTAAGGGTCCTCAAGTGGTCGCACGTTGTGTCCCTAATTTTGTGCTAAACTATGCATCGATAGTTTGTGATATTGCACTACTCCCGATGTGTTTCCCATGCCACTCCCGGACACAATATGCAATATTTTGTACCCATACTTTGTCCAAATGTCATGCCAAAAATATTCGTCCAAACACAGGAAATGATCGTGCGCAAATGCCATAGATGTACCAAATGAAAGATTATACTTCCTAGGTGTCGCTTCGACTACCAATACCAATACCAACCGGATTATCCAAACTTATCTCGTGAACCGGAAAAATAAGCGCAAGGTTTTGGTTGTCATGTGGGTTAAGATGCGCGCCATGGATCCCCTCCTTTCTTTATATGACGAGCTCTCTCTAGAAGCCGAGGGGTTTCTCTTCTGCGCTTTCCAAGATGGGGTAGCTAGGACTACTCAGTTCCACGTTCTCATGCGCGAACCTCAAATCCTTCCTATAATGTATGCCTCCATAAATCCATCACTCTAACAACTTTGTGTTGTCTTACCAACTCCCTCTCTCGAGCTTCATTATACGTGAGCCACCTCTCCTCTCGCTCCATTTCTGCCACAAGGTCTGACATCCTCTACCACGCCAACTTCTTTGCCCTCTACTAGCAGGGGTTTAACAAACCATGGGAAAGGATTCCAAACTCAAAGTAATGACTAGGATCTTAATAGCCAGTTGAATAACATGTAAGAATGATCCTCTACGCTCCTCTAGAATTCACACTCAATAGTCTTTCGTAAGAATACGTAGAAATAACGTATTCCAATGTATAACTAGTCAACACTCTACTCCACTAGTGATCAAAAACATGGGTCTAGGTCAGATCGATATCATGCAACCACTGATATTCCTCTTGGGTCCAAACATGAGGTTTATAGTACCAAATTGACCTTAATGCATATGCTTGATAGCCATTCATACAACTCTACTGGGAAACAATAGAAAAATGTCTCATATAACTCATGATACAGGTGATCCTCTACCCATTTACATGCATCAAACTTAGGTCCAATGTTAAATATTTGAGAAAATCATCCCGCATGTTTTTTGAGCCACGATTCGACACTATCAAGGTTAAGAGCTATGTCATTACACATTTCTCTCACAATAGCTTCAAAAGAGGTCTCAAAAACGGAACCAAGATGTAGTCATTTTTTTACCCTCAATACCTCTTTTTAACCCCAAATGCATCGACCTATAAACCAACATACGTTGGACGCTCACCCGAGGCACACGCGGGCACTAAGCCCCTCCTTTATGTGAGATTTGTAAGAGAGTTCCACCATTAATGGAGGATTATTTACATAAAATGTAAGTACATGTATCTACTTAAAAGGTAGAAGATATAACTAACATATCTACACATCAATTCATCACAAAAGGTAAATAAACATTATATGAAGTACAGAACTCAAGTTATCAAAATTTCACCCCCACAGGTAAATTTCGATAACATGCATTAGATTCTCAGGTCCCAGAAAATTGATTGATTCGGGGCCAAAATTCAAAGCTCATGGGTCCCTTCAGGTAATTTTCTAACTCCCCTGGCCGAGGAAAAAAGGAACAAGCTCTGAGAAAGTGCGGAGAAGGTTGCAGAAAGCAATTAGTTCGGGCCAGGAAAATTTGTGAAAATCGGCTAAGTCCCAGTCCAGCACAAGTTGGGACAAATGGGACAAAAGTACGCGAACCGCCCGAACCGGCCGAAATGAGTCCAGTCGGCCCACAAAGCATTTGGGACAAGTGGGACGAAAGTACGCGGCGGGCGCGAAATGCCGATTCAGCCGAGAGAGAAAATCGACTAACTGCTGAGAGGGGCAGTTCGGGACGAGTGGGACAAATGGACGCGAAATGCCCGAACCGGCCGGTTCACGCGAAATCAGCACAAAGAGCCCAAAGCAATTGGGACGCGCGGGACAAAAGGACCCGAACCGGCCGAAAGGAGTCAAGTCAGCCCAAAAGCAATTGGGACAAGCGGGCCAGAAATACCCGAACCGGCCGAATCGGCCGAAATTGTCCCAAAAGGTCCAAAATCAAAATAGGACGTCCGGGACAAAAAGACCCGAAATACGCGAAGAAGCCGAAGGAGCCGAAAGCCAATCAAAAGGTGCCACGTGTCTTTGGCCAAATGAGGGACAAGGAAGCCCATTTCGGGCGGATCGGAGGTTTTTGTCCCAAGCAGCACTGGGACGTCCGGGACGGATGGACGCGAAGTACGCGGAAGACCCGGCAGGCCCGAGAACCATTGAGAAATTGCCACGTGTCATCAAGAGAAGCCAAAAGGTCAAAGGGCAAGGTTTGAAGCGCTGGCCCGAGCCAATAGAAATTGGACACGTGTCCAATGGAGCATAGAAGTGCGGAGCTCGGGGAGGAGTTGGAAAGTTTGGCCAAATCTAAGCCAAAAAGGGTAAAAGTGAAGGAAGACCCGGCAGGTTCGTCAACCAACCAATGCATGCCACGTATCCCTAGTGGCGGGGCATGGGAAAAAATGTGGAAAATGTTCCAAGAGCACCAAAAGTCAAAATTCAAGAGACAGCCCGCCGAAAAGCAGAGGAGAGAGAATTATTCAGCGAATCAGCAGGTGCCACGTGGCGTCCAAGTGGCAGTGCGCGGGAAAATATTTTAAAATTCGTTTTGATCTGTTCCGTGCCCTAAATCTTCAGATCGCCATATCTTTTGATCCAGAGCTCGGATTTCCACGTTCTTTATATCAACGGAAAGCTGTTGAGATGCTCTACATGATTCTGGGATCAATCTTGAGTTTTGGTGTAGTCTGAAGAGAGAAAATCGAGAAACGGATCTGACGTGTGGTAATGGCCAGAAGCGACCTTTCAACAACCTGTTTTAATGCTAATGGGTCGCATTCTTCTTCTGCACGGCCAGAAGTGACATTTTAGCGGCCAGATTAATGCAAATGGGTCGCATTCTCCTCCAAATCAGTCAAAGTGATAGGGTATGGGTTTGTAAGATCCTCCATGCTGATTTAATGCATCTGCAGTCAATGAGGAATGGGCTTGCACGTTTTCCCACGTTTTTGTCCCCTGGGCTCGACCCATGCAATGTAAAAGCCAGATTTGGCTCATTTAAAAAAAAAAGGTTGTTCATTCTTTCTGCTCGCCCTCCCTTCTTTTCTTCTCTAGGGTTGAAAATGGAGTTCGAACCTCCTCCCTTGCTCTGTAATGGCGTTTTTGCCTTTTACTAATGGAATGATGTTCTGTGCAAACTCTCGGAGCAACAAAACATGTTCTCGTGATGCATCCGTCCATCCTCTCTCATTTTTGCTTGTCTTCTTCTCCCTCTCTTCATTGCAGTGTTTGTGCATGTTTGAATGTTCACTTGCAGTCCGGAGCCGTGTTCATGGAGTTTTGGGACATTTTCTGTGTGAAATCTATCCTTGGGCCTCGTGATGCATCCGTCCATCCTTCCCATTGCTCACCTCTCTTTGTCCCATGGCGCTTTGATAGATGTTCAACATTCTCCTTCTCTCGGTGTATCACCGTTTTAGTGTAGGCTTTTGCCGTTTTCCTTTCTCTCCCTCTCTCTCCTCCTTGGCATGGTTAGATTAGGATTAGATTAGCTTGCCTCGCACTGGAATAGCTTGTGGCAGTAGTTTAGGAGCAGAACCAGCCTTCTCTCGGAGATTCCTCTCTCGGTTTTACAAGTCCCACCTTGGAGAGAGGTTTCCATGTTGTGCAATCACATCGATGCCCGAACATCAACCTAGAAGCCTGATGTGCGTCCCAGGGTGCTTTGTGATTTTGCACTAACAGTTTTGGCACGCCCGGTGGGACCTTAGAGGTCTTTCACTTCATCTTTTGCAGGTTGATGTGTTCCTGTGAAGATTTTAGCCTTTGGAGGCACTTGCAAACACATCTGGCGACTCCATCTGGTCAACAACCATCTCTGAAGTTGCAGACCTTCCTTTCCATTCATTTCCATACATTTTCATCCATCTTTCTTTCCATCCCTTTCATTCTTTTCCATTCCATGAAGTTGTGCAATCATGACTTCATTTCCATCATGGATTTCACATCAACAACAACAGTATATTCCAACTCCAACATGTTTTACAAATCCTCCAGATCAGCATGCATACTCATATGAACAGCAGTGCCAAAGTCAGTTTGGCTATGAAGCTTCCCAAGAGCAAGGGTGTGCATACAATGAAGACCATCAGATCCAAGATGCTGGTCTGTTGGAGAAAATCCAAAAGATGGAGGAGGGGATGGTGCATCCAGGCTCAGCACGATGAGAGCATTTGGAATCGGTTGTGAAGCACCCTGTCCATGGGTGGGACCTTTTCCAAGTCATTACAGCCCTCAGGAGAAGCTTGACTTCATGATTGCAACGCTGCCTTTGCTTGCAAAGTGGATTGAAGAAATAGAAGTGTATGAGAGAAGTATTCAGCAACCTTGTCAACAGGTAAACACACCATCTCATGCCTTTTCTTTTCCTCTTTCCCAATGCTGCTTCGGGCTCAGCAGCAGTGTCAAGTTTCAAACTCTCCATCTCGCTGTCCCAAATGTTGAATCCATTTCTCCACCTCTCGCCTTTCCACCACACCTCGATTCTTCTTTCCTTTTTCCTTCCAAACAGTCATCCCCTCCACAAGAGCTAACAGAAACACCCCCTCCTCCAAAGAAACAAGAGGTTTCACCTCCTCCACCACCACAAAAAATTGTCAAATCAGTGGAGTTTCAACCTATCCCTCCTTTTGCATTCCCAATTCCATGTGGGAAAGAAGAAATTGTAAAAATCAGTCATCAAGGACAGCAGGAGGAAGAGCCAAACAGAAAAGAAATGACAGACAGCTTGAAGGTTTGGGCTGCCAAATTTGGGATGACAAGGATCCCCTTGATGGTCAAGCCTACAGAAGAAGCTAGGGTTGGAGAACAAATGGTGGTCAGGACTGATTTTGTTGCAGCAGAAGAAGAAGATCTTGCAGCCCCAACTTGTCCTCTAGAGCAGCAGATTGAAGAGTTTGACTTGACAAACTTCATGCTGGAGAAGGAGTTCAATCAAGAGCAAGATTGCCTTCAAACATTGGAGGAAGGAGAAGCTGCTCCAAATCCAAAAGAAGAGGAGCACAATCTAGCTATGGAGGAGAAAAACGCAGATCCAAGGGCTTTGAGCACAAAGCAGGTTACAGAAGAACCTTCAGTTCTTCTTTCCACTTCATCTCTCTCAAGTTCTAGCACTGAAAAGGAGTTTGATCTCTCAAACTCAATATTGGAGAGTGAAGGAAACCATGGTGGTCAAGTTGCAGATCAAGAGGACACCATGGAGGAAGTTGAACACGAGCAACGGGACAACAATGAGGCAGCTTTACTGCCGATTTGGAGGATTGTTTTGATGGAGAAGAGCCGGTTGAGTTTTCACCATTCTCTCTTTCATCATCCACATTCCAAACACCGAGCCTCGCTGCCATGAAGGAGAGCTTTCATTTGCAGCAGCCTTGCATCTTACAACAGCCCTTTGGAATCAAAATTGGAAGATTCTAATCTTCCCTGTTCTTCATTGGAGGAAGAGAAAGGACAGAAGGATTCCACCATTTCTTCCACACCATCCATTCAAGGTCTGCAAGAGAACTCCATTCCTGGAGTTGAAAATCAGAGCAATGGGCATACTCAACGGATCAGACCTTGCCCAATCAGGTACTTGGCTTCATTGGAGCCAAGGGAGAAGCCAAAACCAGTCATGCTCGCTTCTGAGCATGAGGGTGAGATACAAAGTACCGAGGATCAGCTGCCATACCTCTTCAATTCAAATGCAGAGCAACTAAAAGAGGTATTGGATTTGCCTTCAGCTGATACCTTGATGATTTGGGTAGAAGATCAGCTTCTTGTTGATTTTCCATCCATCCAAACAGCCATGATCAGTGCCAAATCAATTCCATGGCTGCCAATTTTGAAGAAAGGAAGCTATTTCTCACAACCAGTTGCAGGATTTGTTTAGCTTGCCTTTGCTTCCAGTTAGAGTAGAGTAGCTAGGTTTGCTTTTAGTAGAAGAAGTGCTTGTGCACACTCTGCATGTTCCATTTAGGGCATGTATGATTTTCAGTTTTGTACATAGTTTTGGTGTTGCTGGTTTGCTCTTGCACAGCTTCATTTCAAAGGGCATCTTGGTGAAGACACTCCAGGTTCAATGGGTTTCCAAGTGGCTCAGAGGGAGGTTTTCAAAGTTCAGATCAGTTGCAGGTTGCAACTCATGACTCCATGCCCAATGGATGCTTCAGGCTACTGATCATTCATCTAGCAGGCAGATGCCCCCACTGAGTCGCCAAACTGTTATCAAAATTTCACCCCCCCTGGGTAAATTTCGATAACATGCATCAGATTCTCAGGTCCCAGAAAAATTGATTGATTCGGGGCCAAAATTCAGGCTTCCAGGGTCCCTTCAGGTAATTTTCTAACTCCCCTGGCCGAGGAAAAAAGGAACAAGCTCTGAGAAAGTGCGGAGAAGGTTGCAGAAAGCAAGTAGTTCGGGCCAGGAAAATTTGTGAAAATCGGCTAAGTCCCAGTCCAGCACAAGTTGGGACAAATGGGACAAAAGTACGCGAACCGCCCGAACCGGCCGAAATGAGTCCAATGCCCACCAAAGCATTTGGGACAAGTGGGATGAAAGTACGTGGCGGGCGCGAAATGCCGATTCAGCCGAGAGAGAAAATCGACTAACTGCTGAGAGGGGCAGTTTGGGACGAGTGGGACAAATGGACGCGAAATGCCCGAACCGGCCGGTTCGCGCGAAATCAGCACAAAGAGCCCAAAGCAATTGGGACGCTGCGGACAAAAGTACCCGAACCGGCCGAAAGGAGTCAAGTCACCCAAAAGCAATTGGGACAAGCGGGCCGAATATACCCAACCGGCCGACCGGCCGAAATTGTCCCAAAAGGTCCAAAATCAAAATAGGACGTCCGGGACAAAAAGACCCGAAATACGCGAAGAAGCCAAAGGAGCCGAAAGCCAATCAAAAGGTGCCACGTGTCTTTGGCCAAATGAGGGACAAGGAAGCCCATTTCAGGCGGATCGGAGGTTTTTGTCCCAAGCAGCACTGGGACGTCGGGACGGATGGACACGAAGTACGCGGAAGACCCGGCAGCCCGAGAACCATTGAGAAATTGCCACGTGTCATCAAGAGAAGCCAAAAGGTCAAAGGGCAAGGTTTGAAGCGCTGGCCCGAGCTAATAGAAATTGGACACGTGTCCAATGGAGCATAGAAGTGCGGAGCTCGGGGAGGAGTTGGAAAGTTTGGCCAAATCTAAGCCAAAAAGGGTAAAAGTGAAGGAAGACCCGGAGTTCACAACCAACCAATGCATGCCACGTATCCCTAGTGGCGGGGCGTGGGAAAAATGTGGAAAATGTTCCAAGAGCACCAAAAGTCAAAATTCAAGAGACAGCCCACCGAAAAGCAGAGGAGAGAGAATTATTCAGTGAATCAGCAGGTGCCACGTGGCGTCCAAGTGGCAGTACGCGGGAAAATATTTTAAAATTCGTTTTGATCTGTTCCGTGCCCTAAATCTTCGATGACGCCATATCTTTTGATCCGAGCTCGATTTCCACGTTCTTTATATCAACGAAAAGTCTGTTGAGATGCTCTACATGATTCTGGGATCAATCTTGAGTTTTGGTGCAGTCTGAAGAGAGAAAATCGAGAAACGGCTCTGACGTGTGGTAATGGCCAGAAGCGACCTTTCAACAACCTGTTTTAATGCTAATAGGTCGCATTCTTCTTCTCGCACGCCGTAGTGACATTTTACGCCGATTAATGCAAATGGGTCGCATTCTCCTCCAAATCACCAAAGTGATAGGGTATGGGTTTGTAAGATCCTCTATGCTTGATTTAATGCATCTGCAGTCAATGAGGAATGGGCTTGCACGTTTTCCCACATTTTCTGTCCCCTGGGCTCGACCCATGCAATGTAAAAGCCAGATTTGGCTCATTTAAAAAAAAAAAGGTTGTTCATTCTTTCTGCTCGGCCCTCCCTTCTTTTCTTCTCTAGGGTTGAAAATGGAGTTCGAACCTCCTCCCTTGCTCTGTAATGGCGTTTTTTGCCTTTACTAATGGAATGATGTTCTGCAAACCTCTGGAGCAACAAAACGTGTTCTGATGCATCCGTCCATCCTCTCTCGCTTTTGCTTGTCTTCTTCTTGCCTCTCTTCATTGCAGTGTCTGTGCATGTTTGAATGTTCATTGCAGTGTCCTGAGCCGTGTTCATGGAGTTTTGGGACATTTTCTGTGTGAAATCTATCCTTGGGCTCTCGTGATGCATCCGTCCATCCTTCCCATTGCTCACCTCTCTTTGTCCCATGGCGCTTTGATAGATGTTCAACATTCTCCTTCTCTCGGTGTATCACCGTTTTAGTGTAGGCTTTTGCTGTTTTTTCCTTTCTCTCCCTCTCTCTGTCTCCTTGGCATGGTTAGATTAGGATTAGATTAGCTTGCCTCGCACCGGAATAGCTTGTGGCGGGTAGTTTAGGAGCAGAACCACCTTCTCTCGGAGATTCCTCTCTCGGTTTTACAAGTCCCACGCTTGGAGAGAGGTTTCCATGTTGTGCAATCACATTGATGCCTCGAACATCAACCTAGAAGCCTCGATGTGCGTCTGGGTGCTTGTGATTTTGCACTAACGTAACCATATCTCGAGTCATGCAAGCCAAATAATGTGAGGGTTTACACCCATAAACAAAATGTATAGAATAGATCAATGTATATTGATTTAAAAGAGTTTCTAGTAGCCACACTACATTCAAAAGGGTCATCTCAGACCATATACATCAAATGATAGTCTAACCCCTTCATAGTAATCTAGTCGAGATCCTAACTATGCTTTCCCCATTATAACCCTTGTTATAGAACCCAAAACCCATACATATGCTTAATGATATCCTTTATAACCCTCTAACATCAAAAACTCTAAACCCTAACATCATGAGCTCCAAACCCTTAACATTACCTAACATTTATGCAGCACCTCGTTACCCTCCTTATCTTAGCACTCTCGCACTCTCTAATGCATTTAGACTACCTTCTCCCTCCATGTTTTTGTCCCAAACACTCCTTTAAATAGGATCAATGTCCACCACCATGAATTTTCTCATGAGAATATCACATTCCAAGTGTCCATGTGGTCCTCCATAGGCGAATGCTCATCCTCTTTGTAAAACCTTCCACTAACTGTAACAATGCCTCTAGAAGTATTCCTTATGTGGAATATCCTTTTCTTGGCCTCCACGGTTCTAGGATGACACCTTATCCACTTATCATGCCTAGTCGGGTCCTCATGTTTTTCTTGAAGTGACTCCATGATGCCAAATATGGATAAGTCCTTTAAACCCTTGTTCTACCTCCCGCACGTGCCCTGGTTTCACTTAAACACTTCTTAAACCCTTTTCCTGTGCACTTTTCCCTAAGTGCCCTTCTATTTATTGGTCCTGTGCGTGTGCCTCTTGCTACTTAGCCAATATTTAGGTTCCAACACACATTATAATCACCATGAATTCTAGATGAACTAACTTGGAAGCCATCTAACACTATTCAAATTGGAACACACGTTACTATAGAAGTGGGGGAAATGAGAAGTCATTGCTTTTCCTATACTACTCCTATGTGGGTTCTTCAATCAGGAACACACAAGTTATAATTAGAACTAAATTAGAACTAATCATAACTAAATTTTTCTCTATCCATCCTGGAACGGTAGGAACTTTTGGGTAAGCATTCATGGAAGGAGAGAAAAATTGACCTCTCTCCCCAACACTCTTCCTCTAGCGGCAGGATGCCCAAATCCTCCCATTATCAATAAATAGGGTTGGGAGCTGATAACTCCCTACCCCTCTTTATCACCTTTGACAAATAATCCAACATCTCTAATGACATCACAACTATTTCTCTAAGTTTCTCCTTACGATAGTTTTCTATCTCCTCTTATGCCACATGGGTCAAAATGATGATCCATGGTTTTCCACACTACAAGCTCCTATATTCTATGCGCACTTTGCAATATGGCTTCTCTGGACTCTATATAGGTATGTTCCTTACTTCCTTTACACTACTTGAATTTCATTCAAATAACATAAAGGGGGGGAAATGTAGACACAAAATCACACACATATTACTATTTTACTATGTCATCAGTATGTTGTTATATGCATGGATATTAAGTAAGAAAAGTATTCATTGGTGACATTATCTTTTTCCACTTATATCTTTGATCACTTTTATCAGTAACTCTATTCCACATCTGTCATTTCGCATCCGCTTTTGGTCAAGTCACAAGGATCCTTGTCTATCTGTCTTTTCACATTTGTCGTTATTTATCTCAGATACTAGCACTCACTTTGGAAACTAACACCTAGGTGCTTATGTCCATTCAAGGAGTTTCTGTCCTTTTTTTTTCTTTTTACACATTTTAACTTTTGTTGTCGGCCTTTTCTCCCTTTTTGTCTCTATCCCATGCTCATTGATGAATTGTTTTATTTCCTTTTAAACACCTCATCTACTATATTATATTTAGCCAATTGTACCCCTGAACTTGTATTTCCCGGTGATACTACTGAACATTTCCATTATAACTTGAACTCATGGCATAGATATTAGTTAATATAATTATTACTAAAGCTTACTTTATTCTAGTGGGTTATGAGTATGCATTTATTCTTTTGATTGCAATATGATGTTAAATAATGCTTTGTATAAATGTCAGCCTCATTTGCAAAGAAGTTGTTATATGCAACAACTAACATGTAACAAAGGATCCACACACAACAACTAAGATGCAACCAAAGGAATTCATTCACAACAAATAGGCCATTCATAAAGAATCGACATACGCAACCAAAGGAACTCATTCACATCAAAGCATCTGCAACTAAAGGAGGTCACACACATACATGAAACCATGATTATGAGGAGCTTGCATAACGTGGACACTACACCTAAGCTTGCACGTGTTGATAATAAATAGTTATGTGAACAAGAAGAAGACTCAACACCATCACTTGATTATGCATTGCAAATAAAAAAGAACTAATTGATTTAATTCATAATTTAATAACTAGTTGATTAACCGATCGGTTAGTTAAGTTATGTGATTATATGAGAACATCTATTGAATAGTTCTATTGCATGCATGTAAGTTTTTGGATTGTTTGGTTAAGGTCTTTTACTTAATCCAAATGGAACTATTCGGTAGGACTCTATCTCTTCACGCTTGTTGATGTAATGAAAGATATAAAAAGGAAATATTAATGATATATATATACAGAGATACATAGATAGATCGATCCTTAGGTAGAGGATTTTCTATATTTTTCACTTGTAATCTTCATGCTAATGAAATAAGAATTTGAGTTCTGTTAATTTTCTATAGACATAGGCCTTAGGAGGGATTAACACCCAAGGCAGGCCCACTTATGGTTTGCTAACCCTCTCCTTTTGTTTGTTGTTTTAATTCCTTGTATGATTAGATTAACAATGAGTCCATTTCTTTATCTATGCTCTGTTTTTACATGTTTTGTCATTAGCCATAGTATTTATTTTTAGTCATAGTCTAGTTCATTTCTAACATTGTTATTTCCTAATTATAGTGACAACAATTTACCTTTACACCTCCCAAAACTCCTCAGAATTGTGCATACAACATTGTAATATTGAAAGTTTATGTCCTTAGGTCTCGATAATTAAATGATCAGAGATTAATGAACAACATATTAATTGCTGGAAGTTAATTTACACCACCACTCACAATCGACCTTTTGTGTAGCTAGTGTCAAAATTCAAACAAAATATTCATATATATACACAACACACATACTATTATTCCGTTTGGAAATTCAAAGGGGCATCACATCTACATACCATCATTATTATCAAATGGGACTACATTTTTGGGTTGCATACACCGCATAAAAAGGGGAAGTGATGAATTCCATACCACACATTGTGCATCTAATCTAGCTATAGCACGCTATCTTGGCATCATTGGCGCAAGGGAAACCTTACGACATTATTCACACAAAGCATACAAAACTACATGGAGTCTAAGATGTAGTGCAATGCTTAGTTGTGAGTTCACTGCCTGTGATTGCTTTGGGTCACTGACTTGACATATTTCATATTTTATTTAGATTTAATGTGTTTTTGAGCTTGTGTAGTTAGCTAGCGTTTATTTTTCAGGTTATATGTGTGATCGAAACCCTAACGATGAAGGTAGCGTGACAACGTAGATATTGAAGTGAAATTCCTCGATCTAGAAAAGGTGTAGATCCTGAGTATTTTCACGCACACTCAGTGTTAGGGTGCTCATGTCCCTTGCAGTGCTCCTTTCCTACGAGAGAACAAATTTTCAAAACTCTTAGTCAACCACCGTAGTATTGCTTCTAGTTAGATTCAATAGGTACACTGTCCCGACTACTTCTAGGTTGTGTAAAAACTAGATAAATCACCCATTCTTATTGTTTGCTTAGGGTTTTACACTACTTTTGTACTTAGTGCTTGTATATTGATCGTATATTATCATATTTTACACTAATTACTTTAAAAAATAGATTTAATTCCATTTATATTAAATCAGCTAGATGGACGCCTTTGAAATGCTCTTATGCCTTTAAATGCAAGATTAGGTGATAGTAGATAATGCTTAGTGCTTGACCCCTTATTTGAGTGCAATAACTAAGTATATATATGTTTCCTTATTTTAATTTTGTAATTGATAAATTGAAAGGTTGACCTAAAAGTGTAAAAGGTGTCCAAAAGGTAAAAGAGACCTAAAAGAACGAGAAATGGATAGAGAGGGTCAGAGCACCCACGAGGGAGATGAGTGCCTATGCACTTCTAGTGTATGATTAAGAAAATATTGAATAGATAGATGCCCAATTCTAATGCAATGCAACAATAAATGAATAAAAATTAAGTACAAAATAGACCAAAGAAAATTAAGCTAGAAAGTTTGAAACCTTAGTTGTAATTAACAAGTGAAATGCTGACCCAAAAGTGTAAAAGGTGTCCAAAAGGTAAAAGAGACCTAAAATAATGAGAAAAGGATAGAGAGGGACATGAGTGCATGTACACTTCTAGTGTATGATTAAGAAAATATTGAATAGATAGATGCCTAATTCTAATACAATGCAACAATAAATGAATAAAAATAAGTACAAAATAGACCAAAGAAAATTTAGCTAGAAAGTTTGAAACCTTAGTTGTAAAGAAGGGATAAAATGAATTAGCTGATTCAAAACCAAATCTCGATTGTGCCAAGTGATGACTTGGTGAAAAAAAAGGAGAAGTGTCACATAGAGCCTTAGAAAAATGTGCGAACGAAAGATATGCTTGGACTAGGTGCTTGGAAAGGGGCAGGGGAACCTACGGGCGCCCTAAACCTACTTTGGGCACCTATGACAGCTAAAACCCTTAGAAATCCTCTTGTGTCATGAGATGCTCACTATCCTTCACTTCTTTTCGCTAGTAGGTCACACAATGATCACCGATGTCATTAATAACTTGTAATGGAAGATTTACTTAGAAAACTCACAAGAGTGCATCAAATCCCAAAAAGAAAAAATGCAAATGAGTGGTCTGACTGTCTCAACTATGAAATAATTGAAGTTACAATTGAGTGTTGCTCTACATTTTAGACCCAATGTAGTTCTATGTGTGTGTGTGTGTGTGCGTGCGTGGATCTGTTCCCTAGGTGGCTCTTGTGCGTGTCACACTTGATAGCGAACAATAACTAGATGTAAGAGATGTAAGTAGATGTGTGCATAGAGTAGAATGAATTTCCCCTCCTATGAAGTGTATGTAGAATAATGCAGTCCCTTGCCCTTGAATGGATGCTAGAATGAATTCTTGAATGCTCTTAAATAGCATTTGGATACAACCTTAGGTTGTGATAGCTAATGCTTAGTGCTTGGTCCATTATTATGATCACAAAACTTTATATTTATATGATTCCCTTACTTGAATTTCGTATTTAACCATGAAAAGGCTGACTACCTAAAAAATAAGA
Source organism: Taxus wallichiana var. yunnanensis (assembly GCA_018340775.1). NCBI lineage: Eukaryota > Viridiplantae > Streptophyta > Pinopsida > Cupressales > Taxaceae > Taxus > Taxus wallichiana. The sequence continues at coordinate 651,981,792 of CM031242.1, forward strand.
TGGCCAAATGGATAGAAAGGACCCAAAATATGTGAAAAAGTACAAAGAGGTCGAGGGCATCTAGAGGGGATGAGGGCACTTGGGGATAGCATCCTAGGTGGGTGTTGGTGTCCGTGATGATAAATACCAAGGTGTGAAAATAAATACCGAGATAGAAAGAGTGTAAGACCAAAAGTGGCAATAGAAAGAAAGCAAAGATGGCCAAAGACATGAGTGGGTTAGTACTTTTCTTACTTAGGAATCATATGAATATTAGTATGTAATCATGACTATATATTTACCCAAAGTGCATGATTTTGTGTCTACATTTTCCCCAATTTATGTTGTTGAGTGAATGCTCGATAAAATAAAGTAGATAAGAGATGTGTACCTGATAACCATGTAGATCGATGGTGAAAGTGTGCCAAAAGACAAGGAAAAGTGTGGAGTGATAAAAATGTGAATCATGGAAACTAGAGAGGAGAAATTAAAAAAGTGATGATGATGATGACCCTAGGGTGGGAACACATGTGTAGATGTCACCTTTGTACTCACACAATGTCAATTATGATGTGATTAATGTTGTTGATGTACCGCTTCCCATAAGGACAAACCTATAAAATAGAAGAACAAACAAGTAGTCAAATATGCATGTATATGATCAAAATATGTAAAACGTATGTAAAATGTGAAAAAGGAACATGTACACTTGATGTGTGATGACAAACGAGTGTAGAAAGGATCCCAAGATGATATAGAAGGGTGATTTTTTTGGGTGATCTCACGCCAAGAACTAGGAAGAAGTATAGGGAGAAAATTTTGGTGTCATCCTCCAACCTTTAACTACTTCCCGAATGTGGAACACCATTACAGATGGTGTGTAAAAATATGATCTGGTTTGACCAATTATAATCCAATGCAAAAGAAGAAAATGTTGTATAGTGTGTATGATGAGTGCTAAGGACTGTGTGCCTTGTAAAAGTCGATGTGTGAAGTAATCGTAGACTTTGATGCACTGAATAATGATGTGTAACTACCCCCTGGTCAGAGTTGTCCAGGAAGGGTTAGGGGCACCCAAGCACTATTGTCCAAGTCCTGGCACTTTGTGTCTATACTGTGCTAAGGACCCAAGTTTGATTTTAAGCCCTATCTCGAGACTGATAATCGTGTTGTATCGGTATTGTGCTATGCTTAAATGTGTTTTTAGAGTACTTGTATGGGGTGAATGATTCACCTAGATGATGCCTCGCTCATTTGGGGTGCATGTGGTGTCGCTGAGGAGTATGTGACCCAAAGGAGGACCGATCGTGGTGCTAAAACCGTGTCCTATAAGGGGGGAGGGAGTGTGCTTGATTGAAACCAGGGTACACATAAACAAAGTGGCTAGGAAACAAGTGTTAGTGCAAGAAAACATAATCACGCATGTATAATACAAAATGTAAGCTAACAAGCAATTGGTTAGTGTGTAAGCTAAGACACAAGAAGACAATGTAAGCATGCAAGAAGAAAAAGTAGACCACTAAAAGCGGGTTTCAAACATGGGACACCACTCATGATTTTTCATGACAATGAAGGCTGAGATGGCTGAAAGTAGACAATGTGCATACAAGACAAAGGGAAAAGCCCGCAAATAATGACATACAATGACAAGCAAAGGCAGACAATAACAAACAATGTAACAAACAACCATGGTGAAAAATAGACCTGCAAAGTAAATGCTACACATGAAGCACCCATTAGCATGTTAGAAAGATAAAAAGTATGTCAAAGCGTGTATAATCCAATAAAGTAATGTGCTATGAAAATGAAACAATAACACTTGTATTGTACGAAAGTGGATGCCCCGGTGAGCATTGTAGGGACCGGTAATAGTACTTGCACTAATAATCCATGCATGTGTGGATATTAGAATCTACAATCATAACTAGAAAAAGTGAACACACATGTGTATATGATAAAGATAATGACATACAAGATATCTATCTAACATGTGTAATAAAGTGTACATGTAAAAGCATAAGAAAACAAGAGTAAATGCGACCAAGATATGCAATATGTTGTGGATGAGATGGAATGGAATACAAAGTGAATGATAGGAGCAACGTCCCCCAAGTGGATGTGTATGTATTTGGTAAGAGCATCGCACAACCAAATTCAACACAATAATTTTTTTTTGTATATTTCTTTCGGGGTTGCTTATCCAAATATATAGGCAAGAATATCCCAGTAAAGCTATAACCTCTCCTATAACAACTTGTAACATACTCTCCTTGAATCTCTTTCCAAACTCCTATTTACGTGAATTGTTTATTAACAACTTCATGTATTACAATATTATTACATTCCATATAAATATATTTGCTCATTAATGTGAGCACTAAATATTATTTTCTTAACATTCCCCCTAGTGTGAACATAGGGAAAACCTACCTTTGTACTTGCACTCCGATTTCATGATTAGGTCATTTTTACCGTAGGATGATCACAAACCCGTTGTATGGTTTTCAAACGGTTAACCATGAACCGAAAATGGTGATTTTCAATCGAGTACCACAAAGCAAAAATAAAGGTTTTCAAGTGGTTTACCTACAACCACATCATGATGTGCTAAGTACTATTTTCAACCCCATCATATTTCACCTCGTAATAACATAGGAAAATCTACTCACATATTACAAATAGAGAACTAGAAATGAAACATTAGAATCATGTTCCCCCTTAATGTGAAAGTTCCTCTTATTGAAAACAAGAACACTCAAATCAAGCATACCGACATTAGAACAATGAACACAATGGAAAGCACACCACAAGAATGCCAACATAACTCGATATGCGGCCCCATCATTGGCAACTAATAAGAGCTCAACTAGATTTGATAATGAAGCATAATTATGTTTCTTGATGTTGGGTTACACCGAAAAATGTGTCCGTAAGGCAATTTGTTTTTGGAATTTTTACAATTAACCCAAAAAGACTTCTAGACTCTTACCTTTGATAACGAAACACCGAAATGACAATAGTAAATTTTTTTACTACAAATGACTTACTCTTTGGATTCTTGTCAAAATGACTCTTTACTACCAAGATGATATAAGACTATTACCTAGATAGGATTAAAATGACTCAATAACACGTAATGACACAAAATGAAAATTAGAAAGTAATTTATTTGACAATCTTTTTATTTGACAATACAACTATACACTTTATGACGACTCTTGAGAATACAATATATAGACCTAAAAATAACATACATGCGGTATAATCTATATGAAGTTAAAGATAACTCAATATTTAATATGAATGATTGAATTAAATTATAACTAAGGACCAAAGAGAAATAAAGTGAAATCTAAAGGAATAACTCGAATCTATATGTAATTTAGCATACATACGTGGCTGTTATGAGTGTTAAATTTTATTCCCAAATGGAGGAGATTACAACACAATATTTGTGAAAGGGAGCACAATAATGGACTGAGATCCAATGCAATATAGAACCGAGCTCAGGATTGAAGTCAAGGTAGGCTGAAAAATAGATCGGAAGATATACAAATATTATATAGTTTTCTTGATCATTGTATGCTTTGAGTTACACACAACTCAATACGTGGACAACAAGTAATATATATTCACATCTGCAAATGAGGTGGCGATGGTAATCATAATAATAGCATTGATTTTTAGGTCTCCAAGGCTCAATCCCATATAAATTTGAATAGAAAGAGATAAAAACTGCCACCATTATGTATTATGCGAGGGGTTGTTCATTATGGTCTGATATCTACCACAAAATAATGAATCCATGGGTGGCATATATTTTCTTTTGTGTCTCACCTCGATTCTAGATTGTAACAAGAGATCTATTTTTTTCAGAAGAATACAGACTGCAAATGGCTTTCAGTGGCAGCCTTAAATAATACACACGTGATTCCTAGCTGGCTGAGGGAAAATACAATAGATGTTTCCTATGAAAAATTGACAGCGTAGGAGAGACTCATCGTACAACAAAATCCAAATATCTACTAAAATCTTTAAAAATATATATGTACTACTTTACATACATTATTCTTTCGCATCAGGATGGGAAAAGCACATGGAAAACCACCCGTGTGAAAAATTGTACATCCATCACCGTATGCCGTATGTATGAGATGAGGTTGATTTATACATGCCCCCTTAGTATTCAAGAATGAACCGTAAAACAAGAGTGCATCATCGTAAAATGGTCCGAATGGTGTGCTATAAAGATTCGATCGATAGAACGTAGAGCATAAAGAGCGCGTGAGTGATTGAATGCATGAGTGTGGTGAGGTCCATTTGAGATGTAAACCCTCAGCAGTTGAGTATGGATCATGGAACTAGAGTGTGTCATAGGGTAATGACCGCAACGTGTGGAAGTAGATGCTAGAAAGATATGTTGTGAATGTGTAGAGTAGATGTTGCGTAGAAAGAGATGAATGTGCTAAATGTGAAGTGTGTAGTGTGTAATGTGTAGTGTAGCATGTAGTGTGTGAGGTGTAGTGTAGTGTGAGGTGTGTGAGGCTCATGTGTATAGGATTCCCTCAACGGTCAAAGTGCGAACCATAGCACGAGAGTGCATCATCGAGTAATTACGATACTAATGTATTGAGATGTGCATGTTATATGTGAGAGATCAATGTGAAATGATGAGAATATATGATACATGTCGATGCTAAAAAGGGGGAGAAAGAAATAGTGTGATGCCCCCCAAATGTGTGATAATGAATGTGTTATCTGATGAAAGTGAAAGATGAGGGTCCTCCATCCGATGCTTGTGGAGATAAAGGCATGTGACCATGCTCTAAGAGTGGTGGTATATGAGATAGATGTTGTGCAGGTGAATGAAGCCTAAATGCATGTGACCGATGAGTATAATGTAGAGGTGATGGACATCTATGTGTAAGTGAAGGTGGAGGTGATGGACACCTATGTGTAGCAGGGAGGTGATGGAAAATGTGGAGGCGATGGACACCTATGTGTAGTAGAGCGAGGCGATGATGTATACCGATGTGAATGAGTGGTGTGAGTAGTGGACATAGATTGGTGTGATGGACTAACAACCGATGAGAACGTGTAGGCCGAGCGTGAACAAGTGATCTAGGATCAAATATTTCTTTAGTTTCGAGAGGCCGTGGGGACCTAGATTCTTTAGCTAAGGTAATGGAAACCTTAAGAGGAGGTTGTGGCCATGGTGTAGATGGTGGAACACCATTGATAGAAATGAATTGCTTTTTATGAATGAAATTTAGACATAAATGAGTCATGGAGATGATATCCTGAGTTGCACGGAGCTAAGAGAGACCTAAATATAAAGCAAGATTCATCTATCACAAAGAAAATAACACAATAATAATTCTCGATCAAATATATTATTTTCTCTCACATTACACATTACACAAGATGATTCATGGCTATTATATAGCCATATACATAGCCAAAACAACCTCCAACAAAATAGGGAGGTGTTATAACAATTAACACTATTTAGTTGTGATTGTTACTCCCGTAACAATACACAACTCAATACTAATAATATATTATTGTTTATATAACAATAATATATTAATAACATATTAAACTATATAATAATAATTACCAACGTAATTATTATCTTGCACAATGTAAATACTAATTCCTAACATTCCCCCCCTTAGTGTTTACATGGTAGAAAAACATCCACACACTCAACTGCAATATGCTCACCCTTGTGGCATGTCCAACTCTGTGACTCATGACCTTGATCCAAAAGAAAGGCTCTCTCCTTCCATGGTTTTAAACAAGCTTACCACAAACCTTGACGTGACAGGAACCTCATCAACTGTCCACCTCGTGTGGTTTTCTGGATCCTCCCACAAACCCTTTCAAGATCCATGAACTGACTTACTCTGGTGCTACTGTTCACCACTATGCTTATACATCAGGGAATTATGTAGGAAACACAACTTGCATATCACAAAACCACACAATAGAAGAAATACTAAAAATATTTCACATTACTTCCTATAAGAATCGTAATGTTCTTAATCGTAGTCTCTGTCATTGATCGCTGCCACTCGATCTCAAACAACATAGAAAATCGCACGCCAATCGGAAGATTTCCTTGACTAAGTCATTTTAGGTGCAGAATGGGAATGGAACATTTGTATGTATTCCCCCCCACAATGTGAAATTCCACTCAAATAGATACTGAGAAGCAAAATGCATCAAAGAACATACTCCTGAATGGATCTTGCTAGTTAGGTCTTGCTGCACATGGTCACTAATGCTAGTGAACGTATTCTTCTAGCCGACCATCTTCCAAAGAAGTACGGTAGTCAGAGGACCAAGTCACTCGGAAGATCATTGGCGATCATCTCGCGCTCCAACACAACTCTCTTTCCAACATCCATCAATTACCACACAAAATAGAACACCGCAAACCGAAAATGGAAACCACACTGAAAATCATATACTCACACCATGCATATGCCACCACAGCCTCTTGCGCGCCCCGTCGTTGGTGACTGACGAGAGGTCGTTGTTCGACCTCCTTCCTCCGATGCCTCCTTCCTCCATTTTCATGCTGCTAGTAACTCAGTTGGATTTGGATATGAAGCTCTGTTTCCACATTGAGATTATTCTTTTCTTCCTTCCCGTAATGTGAAATACTTTATTTCCAGACGTCAGGTAACACCGAAAATGCGTCTGTGAGGCAAATTTTTTTTTTTTTCCAATATTTTTGTCATTGACTCTTGACACCACCTAAAATCACCTATTTGACATGACTTTGACAAAACAACAAGGACTACATAACAAAAGATGACTTTATGACACTTTGACACTATATTCACAATGACTTTGATTTTAACTTGTGACAATTTCACTACTAATATCACCACTAAAAGGTATAGAATTTTAACCACACAAGATATAATGATATATTTAAAAGATGAAACCTTATAAACTTACCTAAATAGGAATAAAACGACCCAACAACACAAATAACATACATGCGGTATACTCTAGGGCTTAAAAATTAACTCAAGATTTAATATGAATGATTGACTTAAATTATAAGTGGCCAATGAGAAATCTAAAGGAATAACTAGACTCCATGTCATTTATCATACATACGTGGTTGTTATGCATGTCAAGTTGTATTCCCAAATGGAGGATATTCCAACCTCAAATCTCCCCAACACAAAACGTGGAGCAGAGACTGAAATGACAATGCTGGTAGATTTTTGAAGTTGAGTGTCACCTGGATCGATGCTATTTGGAGCTGTGGGCTTTGGTTTTGAGGTGGTTCGGCAAAATCGAGACAAAAATGATCATCTATCGACAAATATTGAGTTGAACGGTCACTTTGATGTAGGTTCAAATATGACAGATCTGCGAATGCAGCTTGTATTTTGAAAAACATCTAAAGAATGTATATAGTACCTTTTGAACCGATCAGATATCATACAACTGTGGAAATGGATGCTAGAAAATATTTGAATGATGTTGATTTGAGCTGATATGAAGATGATGCAAGACCCTGGTGCCGTTCACACGATATAATAATTCTCCAATGCTTAAAAAAACGAACTCGTCCATCAATGGTAATCCATTGAATCTTGTGCGTACTCAATGTCAACAACTAATTATGTATACCACCGAGCAATGCTTTTGTAATCGATCCAAGCAAAGAATAACTTGTTGCTCGCTTCTTTGAGATAGAAATTGATATAATAAAAATGCATGCAAGGAGATATGAATTCAGGTCGCAGCCAAGAATCATTCAATGCACAAAGAGAAGGTCAAATTTGGAGCAAACTATAGAGTCACCGAGATAGTTCAAATGCGTGAAATTTGAACAAAACACAAAAAAGGAGTGCCAAACCTTATCCGATGATGTAGGACTATGGACCAAGCTAAGCATATTTAGATCAAAAACTTTGTGAAACTATAGATCGACTGACTATTCGCGCTTTGCCAAAGGTTATCTTTGGATCTGTCAATGAGACTCCTCACGTGAAATTGAAATCTTCTACATCAAAAAATGACTCTCATCGTACAGGCATAGGAATTTCAATCGCTCTGATACCAAATATAGAGCAAGATTCAGTCTATCACATCAAAATAACACAATAATAATTCTCGATCAAATATATTATTTTCTCTGTCACATTACACAATATGATTCATGGCTATTATATAGCCATATACATAGCCAAAACAACCTCCAACAAAATAGGGAGGTGTTATAACAATTAACCCTATTTAGTTGTGATTGTTACTCCCGTAACAATACACAACTCAATACTAATAATATATTATTGTTTATATAACAATAATATATTAATAACATATTAAACTATATAATAATAATTACTAGCGTAATTATTATCTTGCACAATGTAAATACTAATTCCTAACACTAAAAGCATGTCCCAACCCTCAATTAAAGGTGAAAAAACAAAAGGCACAAGCATGGTGAGAGGACCAAGAGTGAACAAAATTTTAACAACTCCATATGATTTTAGAATTGGATATGAGCTTTGCAATAGTGGATAGTTGATAGTAACAAGGAGCACAATAGAACATGCATTGATGTGCCATGATGGATCAACTCTAGTGTTATTGATAGGAGTGAAAAGATGAGTGAAAAAGAGAATGAAGGAGTATAGTGGAATACGAGAGATGGAGATGCACGAGAAGTAGCCTGCTGCAATTGACAAATTTGTTCTCGAGAGTCTTGATAAAGAGAGGCTAAGTATCGAGTTCTAGTGGAAGAGACTTTCCGTGTGTGAGAAATAAGAGGTGGAGTGAAGTGATTGGTGGTAGTAGGAATTGAAACATGAATAATAGATGTAGGTGGAAGAGTGGAAATAGGCGGTTGAGTAACAAAGGAGGTGGGAATGGTGGTAGAAGCATTAAGCTCCACAATATTGGTGGTCTCCTCATGAGTAGTATATAAAAGCAAGTCTAGATCCTGAGGATGCTTGTGATATGATCATTAAGGTCTTTAAGATGGGATTTAGTAATTTTCCATAAGATTGAGCCATAGGAAAAAGATGAGAAAATCCCTAGAAGCAAGGTAGATTCGAATGTTAGGTTCACCAAAATGATCAAGAAAATATTGAATAAATAGACGCCTAATTCTAATGCAATGTAGTATTAAATGAATAAACAATTAAGTACAAAATAGACCCAAGAAAATTAAGCTAGAAAGTATGAAACCCTAGTTGCAAAGAAGGGATAAAATGACTTAGCTTGATTTGTAACCAAATATGGATGTGCAAAGTGATGACTGGTGAACAGAGAGGAGAAGTGTCTCACAAAGCCTTAAAAATGTGCGATAGGAATATCTTCTGGATTGGGCAGCTAGAAAGGGGCAAGGGAACTGCGGGCACCCTAGGCCTGCTCTAAAATGTCTGTGACTACTAAAACCCTTAGAAAGCCTCCTTCGCAGGTCGTGAGATGTTCATTATCCTTCACTTTTTTCTCTAGTAGGTCACACAATGATCGTTAATGTCACTGATAAGCTATAATGAAATATCGACTTGCAAACCCTCAAGAGTGCATTAATTCCCAAAAATAAAAGAATGCAAATGAGGAGTCAAAATGTCCTCAACAAATAAACAAGTGAACTTACGAGTAGGCACTACACTAATTTTAAGACCCAATGTATTTATAGGTGTGTGTGTGTGTGTGGAATTATGCCCTAGGTAGCTCTTGTGCATGTCACACTTGATATAAAACAATAACTAGATGTAAGAGATGTAAGTAGAGGTGTGCATGGAATAGAATGAACTTCCCTCCTATGAAGTGTATGTAGAATAATGTAGTCCCTTTCCCTTGAATGGATGCTTGAATGCTCTTGAGTAGCCTTTGAATGCAAACTTAGGTGGTGATAGCTAATGCTTAGTGCTTGGTCCTTTATTATGATCACATAACTTTATATTTATATGATTCCCTTATTTTAATTTTGTAATTAACCCCGAAAAGGCCAACTACCAAAAAGATAAGATGCTCAAACAACTAGAAAGGAACCAAAATATGTAAACAAAGTAAAAAGAGGTTAGGGGCACCCAAAGGGGATGGGGGTGCCTGGCGCTTTGGTGTCCTAGTTGGGCACTGGTGTCCAGGATGATAAATGCCGAGGTGTGAAAAGACAGACTGAGATAGAAAGAGTGTAAGACCAAAAGTGGCAACAAAAAGAAAGCAAAGATGGCCAAAGACATGGGTTGATTAGTACTTTTCTTACTTAGGAATCATATGAATAGTAGTATGCAATCAAGACTAGATATATACCCAAAGTGCATGATTTTGTGTCTACAAAGTGTCCAAGGCCATAAAAGATGAATAATTTAAGCTCGACCAAGTTGTAAGATGTGCGAGGCCAATAATAATGTAAAATACCCAAAAGAAGTTTTCAACCACTAATTTTATTGCTTAGGAATCATGTATATATTAGTATGCTTTAGGACCTATAAATGTACCCAAGTGCATAGATTTTATGTTTACATTTACCCCCACTTTATGTTGTTGAGTGAATAATTGATAGCATAAAGTAGATAGAATATGTCTACCTTATAATTTCGTAGAGAAGAGTGTTGCTGATAGCATGTCGAGTGGCTAAGTGAAGCGTTAAGTGATCAAAATGTGAAGCGTGGAGACTGGGAAAGGGAAGTGGACCCTATGGGTGAAGCGTATGTGTAGTAGTGTGCTATTGGAGCTTGTGCTTACTCGATGTGAGATGCTTCTTATTTCGTATTAAGGATATACCTACAAAAGAAGAGTGAGAAAGTAGTCAAATTTATGTATATGAAAAATCAGAGTAATGCATGTATAAGTAAGTAAAGAGTGTAAAAGTATGTAAAAGGAAAGTGTGCACATGATATTTAAGAGAGTATGAGATATAAAATTGTTCTATTTGCTTGGAGTTACTGGATTTAAATGATGATGGTGAGGTTTTAGGGTGATCTCATACTAAGAGAAGAGTGTTGGGGAGATAGGTATTGTTTTTCTCTCCTTCCATGATGCCTACCAAATAAGCACCCTTGCAGATGGTACATCCCTAATTTGAAAGATGTTGTTTTTATTATAACTGATTAGAATCGATAGAATGCATTCTATAACTAGAGGAAATTTCTTGCTAATGGAGAACTATGCGGTAAAATGCTATAAATTGTGATGGAGTGAGAGAATGAATTTTTTTCCCCATGACACAAGCACCTAGGGGGACACAAGACACCCACCATTCTTGTCCAAGATTGGGCGCTAATCTCTTGCTCTATGTTTTGGACCCAAGTATGATTTTGGGCCAATCTATAACCGTGTGTGTGTGCCTAATCTGTATTGTGCTATGCCATTCTCGATGCTCTAAGTTGCTATTGGGGTGATTTTTCCACCTAAATAATGTTCCCTCATTTAGGGTGCATGTGACAATTTGTAGGATAATGTTGTCCAAAGGATAATACCTAAATATGATATGCATATCTGATTTTGGATACATGCAGGGGGTAGGGGATGTGCATGGTAGAAACCAAAGCATATGAAAACAAGATAGACTTGTAAATAAGTGTTAGTGTAACAACAACTAACATGCAATAGAAGACAATATAACAAACAACTAGGAAGACAAGATGTACCATGAAAAGTGGGTTTCATGCACGGACATCGCTCATAATGCCACAAGACAATTAGGGCCTAAATGGACACAAGAAAAAAATGAAAAAACATGACATAGGACATAGCCCACAAATAATAGTAAACAATAACAAGAAAATAGTGACATATAACCATGGTTGTATAGAATCATGTAAGGCAAATGCTACACATGAAGCACCCATTAGCATGTTAGAGAGATAAATAGTATGTTAAAGCATGTATAGATTAATGAAGAATAAATTAACAAGAATAAGAAGTAGTAAATAATGTTACAATAAGACCTGTGATGTGTAGAGTATGAGAGTAGTAAAGTAGATCCCCCAGAGCCTCGGTGGACTGGTAAAGAGATGTGTCAAGCATCATGCATCATGTATGAATCATGTGAAAGGTCCTACATTCACCTCAAGATACCAAGTGAATGCACATGTGTATATATAAGATGGCATACTAAGTATCTAGCTAGCTTAGGAAACAAAGTGTAACATGTAAGTAGAATAAGCTAACAAGAGTAAATGCAACCAAGATATGCAAATGATGTGTGAGTGTGATGGTGTGTTGCGATGTGCAAGATGTGAAGAGAGGAGAAGTTGTGTTGCCCCAACATATATGCATGAGATGAGGTTCATTTAGAAATTCTCCCTCAAAAGTCAAGAATGAACCCGATACTGGTTGCTTAACCGATGTCGGTTCTTTGAACCGACACCGATAGAGTAGATTAGATCTAAACTTAAGAAATTTGAGATTTCTAAGCAAGATTTTGGTCAAAAGAAGTTGAGAATTAGGTTGTGTATATCAATTCTAATCTAACACACTCAGAGAACTAGAATTAACTAATTGTGATGGCCGAGTGTGAAAAATAAAGAAAAGTGATGAAATACGATCTCACACCTCAAATAACAGAAGATAAGAAAGAAATTCACAAATCTAACAAGAAAAATCTAATAAACATGTTATCCTAGGAATAAGATTTTAGTGTTTTGATGGCTTAAGCCTTAGGACCAACTGTGAATATATAGAAAGGAGTGGATATAAGGTACCTAGAAGTGAACTATGGATGGTTTTAGGAATGTTTTGGTGGGGGCATCCTCGATATAAATTTATTTACATGAGGTCTACGCTCTGATATGATAATCCAACCAAAACACCGGTTAGGGGCCCACTATCAATGGGTATTTAAATCAATGATATCTTCTTCACGGTAGTTGGGGAATGTTTAAGAAATGTGTTGTTTGTTTGAGTGATTTGGAAAAGTGTGTACAAAAGTGAACTATGCTTAATTACCCAATCATTAACCGGTCATGACCTTCATTATATTTGATTGCTAATTAGACTATGTGAGCTAAATGCAAGAATACACATAGATGCGATGCAAATTATTGAGATTGGATGAAAGAAATAGTGAATAGGAATAGAGTATGACTTTCACTAATGCAAGAAAGAAAGAAGAAAGAATGATTCGTTTTAATTTACACCAAATGAAATGTGACTTTTAGAGAAAATAGAAGAAAGAATGTTACCAAGGAGAGATTTAGTGAAGATTTTAGAAAGGAAACAATCAGAAATGCAATCCTAAATGAATATAAGGAACCCACAAATGATGAGGGTCCCACTAGGCATGCCAAAATGTTTCACCACATAGGAGTACCGTATGAAAAAATGATTTAAAAGGTAAAGGTAAGGTATGTGAGGAATACCGGAGGTCGTGAAGAGGTTGCACACCATTGTTGAAGACCAAGCCGATTGTAGAGCACTCCTTTTTGTCTTGGAAGGACTACTTGAGAAGCAAAGCAAGACCACAAAATAGAGTTAATAACATAGGTCGGTGGATTGCCTAACATGAGTTAGATTAGGGAGGCAAGGTGCTTCCTCGAAGGGTGTCAATCCATGTGTTAATACTAATAAATATCATGAAATGGGAATTAAATCTTTGTAGTTATATGATTTAGGTATCTCACACAACACAATAGTCTAAATCTAATCTAAATGACAAATATAAGATTAAATCTAGGAGGATGATCATTTGTCGGGTCTATAGGTATGATAGAGGGAAGAAAGAAGGTATGAGTAAAGTCTTGGGAGGTTTTGGAGAGTTCTTGGGTAGAGGAATGAGCTCACTAGTTTGAGGGGAAAATTCTAGACACAAAGATCGATGCCGCTTAGGGAACCGATGCGATCACTAGTTATAGCCGGTATCCATTGGGTATCCGATCACAATAGGGGAAATTGTGTTTCAAAGGTAAAAAGGAGGTTGATTTAGGATCTCTGTGATTGCACAAAGTATTGGGAGGTCTTAGGTAGGGTGTAGGGGTTTAGGTGAAGAATCAACGGGGTAAAATGGGTGTTTGAAAGGGCGAGTGGTTCCTTGGTTAGTAAGGTGTTAGGTGAACGGGATATGAAAGGTATCCAGGAGAGGAAGGAGGTGATTAGAAAGAGATAAAGGATCTAAAACCAAAGCTAATGAAATCAATAACCTGGTTAAAAATAATTATCAGAGATCCAGAGATTAGTAGAAGGTGATGTTCGATGGGTGTGCATATGAGAGAAGAGCCGAGATATCATGCCATAACAAAAAGGTTCAATGCTTCTCCATGAAAAGTTCTTTGGTGAAAAGTTCGATACTCTAGTGCTCGAGTTGATCGTCGTGGTGTCGATTGAATGCCAAAGATGTGAGATAAAATAATGCCAACCCAAAAGAAGAACCAAAAGCGTAACACAGGAAAAGAGTTGAAAATGATTATTTAAAGGAACCGATGGCGGTTCCTTGACCGGCGCCGACCGAGGAATAACTAGTGTTGGTTAGGGAGAAATAGTCTTATTTGCTAAAAATAACATTTTCTCTCCTTTTTGCGTGAGTCAAGAATGGTTATAGGTTAGGAGTCTTGATTCTCATTAAATCACACGAGAAATTAGTGGGAAAGGTAATTGAAATTAATATTAGGTTTAGAAGAAGTCTCAGTTGGTTAGGGGGAGTGATGAATCAATTTTGGTTATTAAATGGGCTTGGAATGGGTCTAAGGTGAGGTGGAGGGTCGGGTAATAATTAATCTAATATAGGTAATTAGATTAATAAAAATATGTGAAAGGGGTCATGGTAAGGGGGTATGTAATGAAAGGGGTGCGAGGTGTTCTCCCAATTTTGGGTGTCTATAGGTGTAACATGTTTCGTAGTCATGGAGTGTGTGACTTATGTAGTAGATGACCCGTTGTTGTAGACATAAAATCGCACACTTTGGGTCATATTTAGTCCCGGTCTCATACTACTATTTAGAGGGTTTTTGAGAGAAGAAAGTATTGTTATCCAATTTCACCCCCCAGGGTTGAATTGATAACATACATCAGAATTCTCAAGTCCCAGGCAGATTGATTGATCCAGGGCAAAAATCATGTTTCTAGGGTCCCTTCGAAATTTTTTCTAACTCTCCTGTCTAGGTTGAAAAGAACAAGCTCTGAGAAAATGCAAGAAAGTTGCAGAAAATAAGCTTGGGCCAGAAAAAATTGTGAAAATCGGCTAAGTCCTAGTCCCCGGGACAGTCGGGACATTTGGGACGAAAAGGCGCGGATCGGCCGAAAAGCCTACAGGTGGCCCAAACAACAAAGGGACATCTGGGACAAATGGACGCGAAATGCCCGAATCGGCCGAAAGAAAGAAAATTTGTCCAAGTCCTTAATCGGGAGCAAGCGGGACAAGAGTACGCGAAGGACCCGAACCGGCCGGTTCGGCCGGAACGGGAAACTTTCGCACAGGGACATCTGGGCCGTGAGTGCGCGAAGGACGTGAACCGCCGGTTCGCCTGAAATAGGAAACTTCAGCACTGGGACATCCGGGACAAAAAGACGCGGTGGACGCGAAAATCCGGCAGGCCCGTGGACGAATCACAACATGACACGTGTCGCCAGGGAAAAAGGTCCAAAAAGTCAAAGGGGCAAGGTTTGAAGCGCTGGCCCGAGCCAATTAGTACAGGACACGTGTCCAATGGAGTAGAGAAGTGTGGAGCCAGGGAAAGATTTGGGAAATTTGGCCAAGTTCAGCCAAAGAGCTAAAAGCGAAAGTCTACTCCGCGCCCCGTGTCGACCAATCAATGCATGCCACGTGTCCCAAGTGGCGGGGGCGCGGAGGAAAAGTAAAAATGTTCCGAATCATCAAAAAGTCAAAGTTTTCAAGGAAAACCCGCGGGACAGGTCAGATGAGAGAATAACATATCCAATCAGCACGTGCCACGTGTCATCCAGGTGGCAGAGCGCGGGAAGAAATTTAAAAATCCGTTTTCACCTGTTTTGTGCCCTAGATCTTCAGATCTCCATATCTTTTGATCCAGAGCTCGGATTGGCACGTTCTTTATATCAACGGAAAGCTTGTGAAATTCTCTACATGATTCTAGGGTTAATCTTGAGTTTTGGTGTAGTCTAGAGGGAGAAAATTAAGAAAATGTCTCTGACGCGTGTAATGCTTCAACAACCAACTTTAATACAACAGAACTGCGCTCGCTCACATTGAGCCTTGTACCACATGTTAGACAGGACCTTCGCCGTTTGCGGGATCCACCACTTGGATCATAATGAGATGAGTTAAATGTGACCTGGGAGTGGTTGGGGTAGATTCGAATCTCCTCTCTCTTCCCTCTCTCTTTCTTCCTATATATTGTACAGAGGGGCTTCTTTCAAATTAATTACAAGTTGTTCATCTTTTCTGCTCTGCCCTCCCTTCTTTTTCTTCTCCAGGGTTGAAAATGGAGTTTGAACCTCCTCCCTTGCTCTGTAATGGCGTTTTTCCTTTTACTATTGAAATGATGTTCTGTGCAAACTTCTGGAGCAACAAAAACGTGTTTTGTGATGCATCTGTCCATCCTTACTCGTTCCTTTGCTTGTTTTCTTCTTGCCTCTCTTCATTGCAGGTATTTGTGCATGTTCTGATGTTCATTACAGGTCTGGAGCTGTGTTCACGGAGTGTTGGGGCATTTTCTGTGTGAAATCTATCTTTGGGCTGTGATGCATCATGCATCCTTCCCATTGCTCACCTCTCCTTGTCCCATGGCAGGTTTTGATAGATGTTCAACATTCTCCTTCTCGGTGTATCATCGTTTTAGTGTAGGATTTTGCTTTGTTTTCCCCTTTTCTCTCTCTCTCTGTCTCCTTGGCATGGTTAGATTAGGTTTATATTAGCTTGCTTGCACTAGAATAGCTTGTGGTAGGTAGTTTAGGAGTAGGAACCAACCTTCTCTAGAGATTCTTGTCTCGGTTTTACAAGTCCCACACTTGGAGAGAGGTTTCCATGTTGTGTAATCACACTTTGGATGATAGAGTGATCAACTTAGAAGCCCGATCTGCATCCGAATGCTGTGAGTCTGCAACAACAAGTACTAATTAACCCCGTCACTTGGCATTTTAATTGATTTCCATTGTCATTCCCGACCTCCAATGTACACATGCCCGGTCGATTTCAGGTCATCTTCCATCATTTTATCCTTAATTGGGGTGCCCATGGGTGCCTCGATCCTTTTGAACTTTCCTGCCACTTTTTGGGCTCTTTCTAGTCATTTGAGGTCTTTATCTTTTTAGTGGTCAGCCATTTCGGGGTTAATTATGAAATTAGATCAAGATAACCCTATAAATATAAATTTATGAGACCATAATGAGGGACCAAGCACTATCACTACTATCACTCCACCTAGAGTTGCATCCATCTATTGCATTGGAGATCATTCCATCCACATAGCTCCATCACAAGGACAAGAGCTTGGGTCATCTGCATCACACACAACATAAGGGGAGGATTTATTCTATTCCATGCACCATTTATTACATTTTTCTACACATAGTTAGCTTGCTACATCACAAAGTGCAACTGGCACAAGAGCAACCTAGGGCATGTTTCACACACACACAAAACTACATTTGGGTCTGGAATGTAGTGCAACTCTCGGTTGTAAGTCCACCACTTGTGGCGATTGAGGTCATTTGACCCTTGCATGTGTATTTTTTTAAGGAATTGATGCTTGTTTAGGGTTTTTACAGGTCTTCCCTTCATCTTGGAATAAAAACGACACTTGAAGCGAGGTAGTGAATTTGATGTGACACACAACGAGGGTTTTTGAACATCTACCGAGCTTATGAAGATCATTTCTAGAGGTGTTACATAGACAAAGGGTGCCCAATTTATGAGACTAGAATGCCCATGGGCACCCAGTCCTCCGGGCACTCTAGTCCATCTATATTTCTCGAGATCCATCCTTTTGAGGCTCTTGTATAGTCATTCCCCTTCTTGATTTTCTAGTCACACCTACGAAACAATCCTATCACTTTGTCAAATCAGATGAGTTATTTCCTTATCTCTCTTGCATATTAAGGATTCTATTTACATTTTTTTATCTTAGATTAACTAGTGCATATATCTATATTTTAGTTAATCATTTTGGTGAACCCAACATTTCAACACTTCCTTTTGACCATGTCGTCTCCTTATCAAGTTATGGCTCAATCTTCTTATCCTACCTTTGCACCAACTAAGGTCTCAGGCATAGTTACTACTATCACTGATTTCATGCATGTGCGTACCCAACATCCTCCTCGCTTTATCACACCTAGGGTTGATCCATCCATCAATGTAGTTACTACTCATTGTGCTCGTCCTAATCTACCTATGGCTCCACCCACATCTATTCCTCCACCCATTACTCTAAAAACTCCTCCCACCACTTCTAAGGGCTATGACATCATTGAACAACTTAAAAATATGCCCGTTAAGATATCTCTTTATGAATTATTACGTAATGCACCAGATTGTCATAACACACTAGAAGCTTCCCTTTGGGCCATTCATGTTGAAAGTGATAATTCCACAGTGGCCTTTGCACATCTTATACAATCCCTTCATAATTTACCACATGCTATATCTTTCATTGATGAGGATATGTCACCTTTTGCTAAAAACAATCCATGTTCTCCTTTGCTCATTACTACTATTGTTAGTACTACTTGCATCAAACACATCCTCATTGATAATGGATCAACTATTAATCTTTGCACTCATTCTCTCTTAAATCAATTGGGTATTAGCGATAATCTCATTTCTAAGAATTCCACTCTCATCCACGGTTATGATTCTACCACTCGCACATGCTTAGGGACTATCTCATTACATATTTGGGTTGGGCCTAAGACTATTCTCACTGAGTTCTATGTCATCGATGCCTCCTTTTAGTTCAATCTCTTGTTAGGTAGGCCTTGGATTCACACAATACAAGTAATTCCATCTACTATTCACCAATGTGTCAAGTTCTTACATGATGGCTATGAACATACTATCACTGTAGACCCAAAGCCACTCAAATACTTTTGCATAGACCCTGTTATTGCCATGCCTATATCACCTTCTTAACATATTCTATATAATAGTCTTAACACATATGACATTGGTCAGTCTAGCACTTCACAATACCCTTCTACCACTATCAGTGCTCAACTATTTCTACTTACACTATGACTATTATTTCACCTACAATATCAGTTCCTACTAGTGTTCCTTCTCAACTAGTTGCGGCACCCTCTACTACTCCACCTATGGTGCCACCTACCAACATCCTTGATAATGCTATACAACATGATGATGTTCACACCGATGATTTTTGATGTTATTAAATTCACGGATGAAGCATTATGACAAGTTGATTTTATCCTTTTGGCGTAAACAATTCTTATTTCGAAAGAAATATTTGTGTTTGATGGCCCAAGTGAATATAGGTTTAAGATCCCTCCATCTACTAATGCTATGGTAATGTATTGGGGATTTGTAAATAGTGTCGACACTATTTCATCTTCTCCTCCATGGTTACAGCTCCATTGCCTCCTTTTACATGCACATTATTTATCAACATGACTTTTGGAAACACATTCCTATCGATTCTACATGCTTAGAAACTATTTGTATACACGATAGTTTGGCTAGGTTTGACATGAAAGTCAATGAAATTTTACCACCTCTTCATTCACCGCATCTCTACCATGGCTATTTCACATTACAACATCTTATAGCTTGCGTGTCTTTCATTTGATCTTTGTTACGTGCATCCATTGTGACTCTCCACTCACACTTGGACATTCTTGGCTTGAATATATTGGTGGTACAATAGATGTTCATCACTCTTTGCTTACATTTCCTATGAATTTTGGCAATATCTCTATTCATAATGATTCTTCTCCCGCTTACATTCCAAACATCTCTCATTGGCATGCTCATGATTTTCCACCGATCACCTTTACTGATGAAGAATATACAATGAATGTGTACACACTCTGCTGCAATGGGTCTCTATACGACTCTCCTCATTCTATAGTTTATCATGTTTCGATCTTTACTCTAGTAGGTTTTGATAATAAAAATGATGATCTTATTAATAATGGCTCGTAGTCATCTTTTCTATCATAAACTTGGGGGCATACCATCTAACACACACCCCCACTCATCATAGTATCTATGCATCTTTAATATTTGCATTCTCATACATCTATCTCATAGCATAAACATACTCACTCATACTTTAGCATTTTCAGACCCGATGACACGCTCTTGTGCTTTGATTCACACTTGATTGTTGAGGGATTACTACACTAAACCCTACATGCTTCACTATAGGCATTATACATGGCATTTCATCACACATCGTGCGTCATACATGATACATCACATTAGTCATTATTATGCATACATTATCATTATATTGTCCAACGTTGCATATTATTCATATTATATACATCACATGGTCATTCTCCATCATTACATATACCACCACATCTTCAATGCACTCCACTCACTACCCTATGATGCACTTTAGTTCCTCGGTCCATACTCATTCTGCGAGGTTTACAAATCAAATGAACCTTATTTTCACCACGTGTTCATTTGACCTATCATCATGTGACATTATTAGCTTAGTGACATACACTTTAGGCTAAATGGTCACCCATTATATCATTTTGTAGTGGTATACACCTTAGGTTACATCACCACTCCCTCCCTTCATCAATCATGTAGTGATATACGGTTAGGGATAAATCATCATTTGTTCGTTCATCTTATACTAATATACACTTAGGGATAAATCATCAATCCTACTATTCATCATGTCATAGCATAGTATTTGGCTATAGGTTCATGCACATACCATTTCTAGGTCATATTTCACCACTACACATACATATTCATCACAACGCACTAGACACAACACACACTTTGACCTTTTCCCAATGATGCACTCTCGTTTACTGTTCATTCTTGACTATTGAGGGGGAAAACAAAATGAACCTCATTCCATAAATTT
Organism: Taxus wallichiana var. yunnanensis; assembly: GCA_018340775.1. Taxonomy (NCBI): domain Eukaryota; kingdom Viridiplantae; phylum Streptophyta; class Pinopsida; order Cupressales; family Taxaceae; genus Taxus; species Taxus wallichiana. Next base: position 652,002,746 of record CM031242.1, read on the forward strand.
CCATTCACTTGGGGGCATGTGGCTCTTATCACTCCATCTTGCATTCCATTCCATCCATCCACAACATATTACATTTTCTTGGGGGCATTTACTTTTTCTTACTAGTGTTTTACATGATAACTTTACTACACATGTTAGATTAATTTCTTATATGTCATTATCTATACCATCCACACATGTGGGTTGATGTCTTTTTAATTTGTGATCTTAGATATAGATCCTTTATATGCAACATTGATGGTCACCTTCTACCCTTCCTACATTGGTCATTGGGGGCATCCACATTCAATTTTCACAAGTGCTATTGTTTCATTTTAGCACTTTACATTTACTTAGTTATACATGCCTTTGACATATTGGTTATTTCTATAACATGCGAATGAGTGTTGCATGTGTAACACTTGTTTTGTAGGATTACATGTTTCAGGGTGCCACCAATAAAGTCGAGCCAAGATTTCTTGAGTTTGAGTGGAAAGGAACAATTTGTACATGCAAGGAAGACCAATAGATGTAAGACACATAGGCCACATGCAACAATAATGAGAGAATATATGTGATAGAGGTGGGGAGAGTGAGGGGGAGGGGATCAAAAATGTGAGTCCTAAGCTGTGCTAAGCCTTCATGTGTGAAAATAGTGTCAAGTCAACTAGGGTGGAATGGAATATGAGGCCAATAAGATTCATGTATGAAGAGGGTGCATGTGAAGGGATCAAGCAACCAACCATAGATGACCTTGAGAGGTGAAGGAGGTGGCACGAGGTCTAAGATGTGTATTTACTGGTTGGAACAAAATCATGGCGAGTAGTAGATGGAGGAGGTTTCTTAAATTGATACTCACCTGGGACAATAGAAAAAAGTGTCTTGGAAGTAGGATTCATCTATCTCAAGAGGATTAAAATTAAGATTGCACAAATTTTCATCGGTAAGTTCTACGACATCGACCTCATCATCAAAATCATCAATGTTGACATTATCTTGTTGGATAACATTATCAAGGATATTAAGAGGAGTGGAGCTAGATGTAGGGTTAGGAGGAGTAGTGATAGGTGGGGTAGTGGTAGTGATAGAGGGAGATATGGTGGGTGATATAAGATCGGTGGTATGTGTAGGGATGGAAGGGAGACATGTGGAGGTAGAAGAAATAGTGAAAGCACTAGATTGACCAACATTGTATATACTTGATATTATGGTATGGAATAGGATGTAGCAGAGGTATGGGCATGATAGTGACTATCTATGTGACAGAACTTGAATGGGTCGGGGTTAATAGAAATAGTATGCTCATATCCATCATGTAAAAATTAACACACCGATGAACCATAAAAGGAACAACATGCATGACATGAATCCATGGTCTACTAAGTAAGCAATTAAACTAAAATGATGTGTCAATAATATAGAACAAAGTGGGAAGGGTTTTAGGTTCATCTTGTAGAGGTAGGGCGATGGTGCATATGAATATTAAAGTAGTAGAATCATAGCTATGAACAAGGGTAGAGGATTTAGTGATCAAAGAGAACATAACTTTATAAGCAGAGCCATTGTCAATTAGTATGCACACTGATATAGTTAGAAGTAATAGTAGCGGTGATAAGAAAAGGCACAAGAAGATTGTCAATGAATGTAAGGGGGATATCCTCATCATTGAAGGATATGGAATGCGATAGGTTTTTGAGGGATTGAATAATATGGGTAAAGGCAACATAAGAATTATCACTTTCATATATATGGAGCATAGAAGCCTCTAATGTATGATGAAAATATGGTGCATTGTATAAGAGATCATAAAGAGATATTTTTGACGGTGTATTCTTTAGTTTCTCAATGATATCATAACCTTTGGAGGTGGTGGTAGGAATTGTAGAGGTAATAGGTGGTGGGATAGAGATAGGTGGAGTTGTAGGTGGCTAATTGCGGTGAGTGGTAACTACATTAATAGTTGGATCAAACATTGGAGTATTAAAGCGGGGAGGGTGTTGGGTATAGACTTGCATAAAATCAACAACGGTGGAAGTCATTCTAGAAACTTGGTTGGTGCATAGAATGGGTAAGAGGATTGGTCCATAAATTCAAAAGGAGAGAGAATTTGATGCATGTTTAGAAGGTATGGTTTGATTGATCGGGTTCACAAAATGATTTAATTTAAATTGAATTAAATATCTATTTTAGATTAACTAATGTAATGAGTGATATAAAAATTATAATATACAGTAAGACACAAGAAATAAGCAAATAATAATATGAAATCCTAAGCAAGATAGAGAGAGAGAGTGACTTATCTATTTTTGTATAACTTGAAGATGATCTGGTTTGGGAAACTATTGAAATAGACTAGGAGAGGTGTTGTCAAGACTCACTTAGAGGTTAGGGACTCATAGATGTGCATGATAGAAGCATCCACGAGGGGACAAGAGCATCCAAGCTCTAATGATTGATCCGGGTGTTAGTGTCTAGTTAGATGCTTAGGTTATGTCCTTTTACATGCGGTGGAGCTTCACTTTGTTAATTTTCTTTTTTTGCTCTAGTTTCGCTCCTAGATCTTCGATTGTATATGTAACTTGCAAATAATTTTTGTACCTATACATGTCCACAAAACACATCAAATCTAATAAAAAATATGTAGAATGTGGAGTTGGATTGACCCCCCGATGGTCACCTGAAGAGTGAACTTAGTATTGAGTGATGCACTACATTTCAGAATCCATGTAGTTCTATGTAAATGTGTGTGTGTAATGATTCCCTAGTTTTCCCTTTTGCAAGTTGCACTATGATAGCAGGCTAGATCTAAAATAATCCAAGTATGCAAATGTATGTGATAGATTAAAAATAACTTCCCATCCCATGTTGTGTATGTAGAGTGATGCAACCCTTGTCCCATGTATAGATGTGCTAGATGGATGCCTTTGAAATGCTCTTATGCCTTTGAATGCAAGATTATGTGATAGTAGATAATGCTTAGTGCTTGGTCCATTATTTGAGTGCAATAAATAAGTATATATATGATTTCCTTGTTTGAATTTTGTAATTGACAACTAAAAGCTCGACCCAAAAGTGTAAAAGGTGACCAAAAGATAAAAGAGACCCAAAAGAGTGAGAAAAGGATAGAGAGGTTAGGGCTCCCGGGAGGGACATGAGTGCCTTAGCGCTTATGTCCTAATTGGGTGCTAGTGTCCGAGACCAAAAATATGAATAAGTAAAGTTAAGCCCAGGTGCAAGATGTGTGAGGCCAATAAGAATGCAAAAGATAAAATGAAAGGCCCAAAAGGAGTTTTCAACCACTAATTTTCTTGTTTAGGAATCATGTATATATTAGTATGCTTTAGGACCTAGAAATATACCCAAGTGCATAAATATTGTTTCTACAATACCACCTTGACAAAGAAAATCTAGATCAAAGGAATGCTTGTTTTTCACTTAAATTTGATATTTTTTTAATGTAAACTCTAAAAATTAATATAATAAATAATATGAACATCAACTAGTAAAATATTGAATCATAAATAAATAAAATATAATTAAATTAATAGAAGCATAAAACATATTATAAAATAGTTGAGACAAGATTTGTCAAGTGGAGAAACCGACACATTGACAAAAAAAACCACACACGTTATTGAAAGATGAAAAAAATATTTACAACATAGCCCAATGTGCATCAAAGTTGTTATAACAAAAAAGCACCACAGAGATTTAGCTATGTAGATCTCTAATTTTTACTAACATGGGACCATCTCTCAAGTTGTGGGACTTGTTACTTGAGATGGAAATCTAGAGAAGGTTGACTTCCTCTACCTAATCCTAATGCTAAACTACTATAGAAGGGAAAATGTAGCTAACTAATCCTAATCTAACCATGCCAAGGGACCAGGGAGAGAGAGAGAGGTTAAAGAGATGCATAAAAATGAAATCCTACACTAAAGAGGTGATAACACCAGAAAAGGGGTGGAAATATCCTGCTAAGGGAGAAAGAAGAAGGAAAATGGTTTGAGAGAGGCCATAACAGTTGTGACATAGTCCCAAGGTAAAATTTACCATCTAATCTCCATGAAACACAAACAAATAGACTTACAAATGAACAAAACATGCACATAATGCAACAACAAAATGGAGAGGCAAGGGAAATACAATAAAACATGAGCAAGGGTTGAAGAAACACCACAAAAAATATTTTATTGCTTTAAATTATGCATAGTCCATTACATTTGATGAATAGAGGCATTGGAATACTTTCTAGGCCCAAGAGAAGGCTTGCAACTCATTGGTGTTGAGAAACAAAAATGGTAGAGTTTCCCCACATCCTAGAATATCCCATTTTACTTCTCAAATGAGAAGTTTACAATATATAGAAGAAGATGGAGAAGAGACAGAGAGAGATAGAATCCTAGATTTCCCCCTTCACCCACCAAAAAAGTCATTAATTATCTGAAAAAAGTAGGGGAGACCTGCCATAATCTATTCCCCATTGTCCTTTTTCTTGTTGGAGAAGAATTTTCCCATCTTGCATTGAATTCTAGGCTGCTGGGAAAACTAGAACTACACTTTTGAGCCTGGATTTTTTTCCCTTTTCTCCCACCTACCCCCACCAAAATATTATTTTAAAATTCCATGGTGTAGGGATTGATGAGACATTTCTAGAAAGTCCAAGATCTCAAAAAATGGAGCACTTGGTCAAAAGTTATGGCCATTTGGGTTTACGAATTGTCATTGTTACCTTTTCTTCTCTACATGTTTGTGAGGTGCCATTCACCGGTGACTTTCTTTTCTACTAGTTTGAGAGGTGTCATTACTACCTAGTTATGCTGCATCACATTTCCACATTACTCTTTGCTTTCCCTTTTGCTTCGTGGGTTTTAGAGACTTATTTATTGCGGGTTTTTGAATGTGCTTTACTTTGCGGTTGTGCCCAATCGTAACTTCAGTTACTCCTTGCTTTTAGGCTTTCAATCAACAAGATTTTAGAACTACTTTTTGTGGGATTTAGGGTGGCCATTACTTCATAGTTAGTCCGATTCAATTCTTGCAATACTCTCCACCTTCTCCTTTGGTTGATGGGGTTTTGGGATTGATTTACTTCATGTTTTTAGTAAACATTGCTTGAAGTTATCTTTGCATCATTTTTTCGCATTTCTCTTTACTTTTTCCCTTGATTTGATTTGTGGTAACTTTAGATTTTCGGGAACACCGAACCTGTGGAACTTGTTCCACCTCCGACTCGATTCTCATGACCTTCACGATCCGCATTCCATTGAACCTTCACCTTGTGGCAATTTTGGGACTTTGGGAACTAGGGACCCAGACAAGTTGTACCATCCGGGGTCTCTAACCTCGAAACTCACCCCGAACCCACAATACACTCTCGAAGTGATTTCCTTTGAGCGTGGTGAATTTGGTCTCACGAGGAACACGAGCCTTATGGAAACATGTACCTACTGGGCCTCCATTCGTCGCAAAACCCACAATCCATTGGATTTTTTGCATTTCATACCTAAGTTAAGGGCGGGGAACTTTAGTTCCATCCGCAGTCCCTAGAAACCCACAATACATTAAAATAGGCCATTTTTCCATTTTTTTTCCAATTTTCCTTGATTTTTCACTAACTCCTTGGATTTTTCTTGGATAGGGGAGTTAGAAAAAACAAAGTGAAGTGCTCTAAAGCCAAATTTTACCATTTTATCCCAAAATTTGGCTAAGTCTTGATTTTGAAGCCAATAAAGAAGGGAAATTGCATCCAAATGGTTCCAAGTGCCCAAAATCAACTGCAAGTTCCCAAAACATAGAAATTACTTGAATTTTTTGTATATTCTCCATTAAAGCTACATCACTTGCCCAAGTCTAATTTTTTCAAGTTGTCTAATTTTTCTAGGGGAAAAAATGGATAACAAAAGTTTTTCTAAGAAAGAATAAAATGGAGAGAGAATAAAATTTAGAGAAAGACTAAAAGAAGCCTTAAGAAACTCTCTAAAAGAAGATATTGAACAAGTGAAGAAGTGTTAAGGAAGAGACTCAAACACTCTTGAAATAGAGTGAAGAGAGAATAAGGAATTACAAATTAACTCCAATCATTGCATTAACCAACCTTCTAAGTGTGTGCCTAGTATCACTATTTTCCATGAAGTGAAGGGAAGTGGATGCAAAGTGACAAATGAGTTACATTTGAAATATAACTCTAATATTCCTTATAATGAAGAATATCTCTAATAAGACAAAAGAGGTGAAGACTACATGCCACCTCATATTATCCAGATTATGTGAATTAATAATTAACACGATATTAATAATACATAATATTAATATATTTAATATACTTAAATAAATATTAAACTCCCACACTCCCTCTTAATATTTATTTGGGTATTACAAAAAGGGAGAAGAACTTAAACATAAAAGAGAGATGTCATTACATAATATTCCTCAATGAAAAATTCCTTCAAGAGGAATCACAAAGATTTGAGAAAGAAAGAAGAAGAGAGTAGGTGCCACCAAGAAGCTTGCAAAGTGAACATCGACAATCTACAAGAATCCTCTTTAGACAAGAAGGTCAATCTATATTGGAACAAATACCAACAAAGAAGGAGATGACAAAAATGATTCACTATACCTACAAAACAAAAGATTACACTAATCTTCATGTTAAGAAAATATGGTCTACATTAATGTAAAAAAGGTAGATCTAACACAAGGAAAAATGAAAAAAGTTTTGATAAATTCCATAAAAAACACATATCCTTGATAACTTACAAGAAAAAGTAATCATAAAAGAAAAGAATGTAAAAAAATTAAAAAAACGAGTTTTAAACTTATCAAAAGGGAGATAAATACACTGTTTCACTTTCCTCATAAGATATCCTACTTGAAGAAATTGAGGAATTATCAAAAGAGGAAACATCAAAGTCTTGATAAAGCACCATAATTTTAGGGATTCAAATTGGTTTAACATTTGAATAATGTGATTTAGTGGTTTTCTAACAATGTAGAATGTCATGAGTTGGTTTACCACAAGATTTACATGAATGTAATTTCCAACATTTGGAAAGATGATGCCCTCACACATTTTATCATTGTTAACTTAGTTTGAGCATGAAAAATATTATAATCAAAATAATTCTTATGGAATTGAAAAAAACAATCATGCAATTTCCTTCGGTAAGAGGGACAATACGACTTCACATTTCCATTATAGGGATTAAAACCAAGCCATGTAAAATATGCATTAGATTTAAACTAATTGGGTTCAACAATGTCATTTTCATCTTTACCAATACCACCTTCATTGTAACCTATTGATTTCATTATTTTTAAACCAAGGGTTAGAAATATGATTTTGCATAGATAAACATTCATTATTTGAAGGAGAAGAAAGATTGTTATCAATATCAACATTAGAAACATGTTTTTCTAAAGATGCAATCTTAACAGTTAATGTGTCAACACAATTATGCATGTCCGCTAATTTCATATCAAAAGAGTTTTGTAATGCATTAATAGTCTTATTTTGACATTTAATTTGACATTTAAGAGCAATAATTTCATTATCTTGAGAAGAAATTTGTTGCTTTATGTTTTTAAAAGCTAAAACTAAAGCCAATTTAAAAGCCATAGTAATAAAATATATAAATAATAATGATCATTAAATAAATAACATCAAATAAAAAACACAAAATTATTGCAAACAAATGTATATTTCAATTAAAACAATCTAAGAAGATATTAAGATAAAATATCAAATGATTTATTTTTAAAGATAATGAAGTTAAGAAAATTTACATTAAAAAATGAATATTTTTTTGGTAATTTTTAGAACTCTTATATCATACACCATAATCTAGGTTACGCTAAATTTTTAGCATTATTTTCCTAACATAGAAAGAAAGAAACCCAATAAAAATAAAATAAAACTAGATTGTAAAATAGAATTTATGAGCTGTTTTCTCCGAATGGATTTTAAATAGGCTATTAATTATTCGAATAGCTTACTAAATTACGGTTTTCTCTTAAACGTGATCTGGGTTCGAGATAAAATTTGAGAAACATGTTCTTAACATACAAAGGAAAAAATCATTAGAAATTTAAGAGAAACAAATTGTTAATCAAAAGTTATGATAAATTTTCTATACGCGATTTATAAATAAAAAAAATGACCTAAATAAAATGTTTCTCCATTTTTTATTTTACAAAGAAAGTAAATGAAGAAAACTAGATCATAAGAGATGTAATAATATCTCAAATGGTAAGAATTGATTTTAGAGGGCTTCAAAAAAACTTGCATAATGAGACAAATATGCAAAATGTTAGATTGCGAGAAAAAAAAGATAATAAGAATAATAAATGGTTATAAAAACACCAAAATAATATTTACAAAGGTATAAGCCCTTGCAATTTTTTTTTCATATAAACCAATAAATATTCTTGCTTCTCCACCCAAAAATCTGCACACTTAGAAACAAGATTTAGTAATATAGATTTGATACCATGTAAGAAATAATTCAAAGATCAACTACTAAAATATTGAATCATAAGTAAATAAAATGCAATGAAATTAAAGAAGCATAAAACATACCATAAAAAAGTTGAGACAAGATTTTTCAAGTGGGTAAATCAAAGATACCAAAGAAAACCCCACGTGTTATTGAAAGATGACTCAAAATATTTACAAGATAACACAATGTACATATAAATTCTTCTAAGAAAGAATAAAATAAAGAGAAAAAATAATGGAGAAAGACTAAAAGAAGCTTTAAGAAACTCTCTAAAATAAGAGATTGAATAAGTGAATAAGTGTCAAGTAAGAGACTCAAACACTCTTCAAATAGTGTGAAGAGAGAATAAGAAGTTAAAAAGTAACTCCAATCATTGCATTAGCCAACTTTTAAAGTATGTTCCTAGTGTCACTATTTCACATGAAGTGAAGGGAAGTGGGTGCAAAGTGGAAAATGAGTTACATTTAAAATACAAAATATTTCTTATACTAAGAAATATCTCTAATAATACAAGAGAGGTGAAGGCTACATACCACTTCACATTATCTGGATTATGTGAATTAAATGTATGATATTAATAATGCACAATATTAGAAAAACACAATATACCCAAATAAATATTAAACTCCAATATTTAAAATTCTTAAATCATAGCATAAATATTATATGGTAGATTATGAACCATATGGTAAATTGAAAGCCTTATAATAAAAACCCTAGGATAAATTAAAAAACTTTGGAATAAATTGTAAATTAAAAAACTTGAGGTTAATAGTAAACCATGGAATAAATTAAAAACCTTAAGGTAAATTGAAAACACTATGGTAAATTGGTAACATAGAATAAATTAGAAATGCCAAGGTAAATCTAGTGTAGGCACTAAAATTTACACAAAATCATCATTACATAATGCTTTTGGAAAAATTATATAGGTGGGTCTTGAATGATGAAACTAAGTCTTAGTGTCACAAGTTCTTGTTGTTTAATTTTTATATCATTTGATTTGTCTTTTGATTTGTGACTTACCTGATGCTTCTTTATGTTTTTATGTTGTATCATATAGATCTCTTGGCATTTGTAATTTTTTATTTTTATTTTTGGTGACTATGGTCCAAGATTGTACAAATTGGTTAGGATTGTGGTAGGATCTTGATTTAGATGTACGATCTTGACCCTTTCGATTTTTGGGTCTCTTTGTTACTCTTTTCTCTTTCACATCTTATGTTTTTGGTCGACTTTGCATGCCACTAAGATTTAAATTTCAAAGTGATAGAATCCTATTGGCATATTTAATACATTGTTTATTAGTTAGTTTGGATATTTACACCTCCTAACCACATTCACTATGTATTTATTCACCCTCGTGCATTCTAAATGATTCTATTATTTTACAACAAAGTGTTACACTTCCTAACCGCATTCACTTTTAGACATTATTTTACATTGCTCTTGTGCTAAATATACATTCACTTTAAACATTTATTATCTAGCAAGCACCTATCTAAGTACCAACTACTAAGATAAGAAAACGAGAATACTATTCGTATTGCACATTACAACACGTGAGGGCATAAATATGTTTTACATGTCTACATACACAAGTTTTTATAGGAGCATCATAGCCATCTATTGGCATGTAAGCACAAGGAGAAATTAGGACTAGGGATTTATATGCATGCATAATTGCATAACACACTAGGAGAATCACATTGAGTCTAAAATATAATATAATGCTTAATGAATAACAAATGGGGTGAATGCCAAGGTCATCCGAATCAAACATTTGTATATTTTATTTTGATCTAATGAATGTTTGAGGTTCTTGTATGAAGCTAGGTTTGTTTCACATGTTTAGGTGTGAAAAATAGAGTTATAGGGGAATGTGAAGATGTCAATGTGCAACATAGGTGATCACCTAGGGACACCGAAAATCGAGTTCTACCACTTATATGTCAATATAATACATTATATGGTTTATGGGATTTGGTCCTAACCTTTTGTACAACCATACCCCGCATGGTTTTAATAAGAAACAATTGATCTCGGATCAATCAAAATTCTTCATTCTTTCTAGATATGAAAACAAAATAGTTAGAGATCAATTTGAATAAACCAAATCACCTTTCAAACCATAGTTGAACTAATAGCTTTATTAGTTTGACATCCTCATAAATATCCTTATTTCCATTGTATAATTGTAAATGATTGTATTATACTTTTCCCTATAACATATTATTCAATCCTATTTATATTAATTTCTTATAAGTAAATAGGGTTGATACATTTTTGTGAAACCGTTATTGTTCGAACCCTTTACCTAACTTAGGGTTTAGATTGTCTACTCGAGTAGCTAGGTCTTGTGATATCTATACCTCTAGTGACTTTAGGTTCTCTTTTTTGAGTTGGAAAATATATGGTTTGCAATCTTGCTTTATAAAACCACTAGGGCTACCATCCCTATAACTAGGTCCAAGTCGCTTGTGGGTTCTATATACACCTAAAATTTGACATTAGTTTAACACTAGTTTAACACCATAATTTTCTAACATCAATACACTCATCAATTAACCCCCTTACCAATTATCCCTTTATAATGTATACAACCATATAACATCACACATACTCATTTGCCATGATTAATTTCTCCAAGTCTAGTAGTCTTCTCACTTGTGTGTGTCATTACCGTGTTAATTGTGCATGAGTTTTCCCCACTATTGCGATGGCATATCACACTTAGATCAACTAAGGCATGCTCACCCAATGCGCGAGAGGTTTCTAGGTCCCATCATAATTTAGCAAGAGCGAAGTGAATTGAGTGAGTTATAATTAGCAATTGGACTTGTGTTCCTAATATATTAACAATATAACACAACCATGCATATACCAAACATAATGCTCATAAATCAATTGTTGCGCAGTTATAAATATTAGCCATATAGTAGCCCAAAATTCAAGTACAAGCCATTCACACCTTAATCCTCTATCTCTCTATGCACATAAGTGCATACACACTCACATACATATACACACATATCTATACTAAACCCTAATAAAACATTTAATATTAAGTGTTCTATGTATATAACCTTAAGTTTATAATTAAATAAATTATAATATTATATATTTTAATTTACTTAATATAAAATTTAGGTTTGTGGTTAATTGGTTTATTAAATAAATAAATTTAATTAATTAGTGTGGTTCGTGAGAAGACACACCCAATCATATTATTTAAATATGACCATGGGATCAAATGATTTTCATATCATTGTATTTTGGTATTCAAGTGGTGAATTACCATGGGAGAGAAGTGAGGAGTTGGAGTTCTTTGGACTGTAATTGTTTTTCACATAAATGGAAATCTTATCGTGTTTTTGCCGTTGTTTTTACCCCTAAGGGGTTTTCCACGTAAATCTATGTTTATGTATAATTTATTTTATTTCACAAGTTTATGACATTGTTTCTATGCTTTGATGTTGTATTTAATTATTTATTATGTTTTTATGGTTAAACCCCTCAGTCTAACATGGTACAAGTGGTGTGGTAATAATTTAATAACCAATCAAATGACGGTTGGATTGGTTGGATGGTTGATTAGTAAAATTGGTTCCATAAATACCCCCTCCACACTCTGGGATATAACACACATTTACAAAATATCTCAAAGCATAGACCCTCAAACGAAAAATATTAATTGGTGTGGTTAAATACTTTTGCACTCTGCAATAAAGGTAATAAATAATGTTGATTTTTAAAATTTAATTTGGTTAGTTTTTTTAATGTGCATGGAAAAAGCAAATTTGCAAGGTAAATCCAAGTTAAATCCAAGGTCTCCCAGATGGAGACAACCCTCTATGAAAATAGAGTTTTGATTTTTTTATTGCCCTGTATAAAAAAAATTTGTAACACGAGTAAATTTAATTAGGAACATGGATTAATTTAAATAGGGTCAAAATAAAATATAATTCAAACTATATGTTTTAAAACCTTTTCCTACCCATGAACCCCTATGAAATTACAGTGCCTAAGTTTGATTTTTACATTAATGTTTTACCTAATTTTTAAACTATATGTTTTTAAACAATCTAAAACCTAAACTTTTAATAAGCTATGTTCTTTGGTGGTTGCCCTACTTTTTTCATTTTGGAAATTTAAATGTTATTTATTTAAATGTTTTTAACTATTGATAAATAAACCTAAAACAAATCTCTTATTTATTTATTACGCCTGAGGCATATACTCACTCAAATGTATATGAGTGGAGACTTGCTAAAACTGACAGATTTAAGGAAATCAACGGTGCAGTGGGTTTTTTTGCAAACATACGTTGAAATCCAACGCATGTGAGCAACTGTAGACTGGCAGACTGCCATCGTGTATCTTGAAAATGAGGAATGGTCTTTTGCCGCTATCAATCAATTTGTATATAGTAAAATGAGGAGATATTAATCCTGAATTATTTTCCCCGATTTTAAATTTGGTAAGCTTCACTGTAATCTCAACTCGGGCATAATCTGTAGAGGGAGAGACATGTTTACCTGAGGCTTGCTGAATCTCTTCTGCAGTTTGTTTTGTTGGATGCTATTGTAGGTGATTGCCTTCAAGAAGGGGAGAATACCATCTTGGGAAAGCACTAATTGTTCAGATCATTGCGTGAAGACTGTCTGCACTGCCTCATCTTCGGAAGCTCATCGCTCATTTTTCCAATTTTCTATTTTTTTATGATTCTGCAATTCATCTGAATCTCCTTTCGTGTACGATACAATTTCAATGTTTACTCCGCCTAGGTAGTCTGCATGTCAAGAACATATCAAGAACGTTCCCTCTCTTATACTGTAAAAATAACGCGTCTTCTCTTGAATGTTAGACGAAGAAAAATACTAGAATAATATAAAACAACATAAAATAAAAATGGTAAATGCATAAAGCATTTGAAATGTCCAAAACTGTCACATCTCATCACTTTGATTTTTTTTTTTCTTAATCTAAATATTTTTTTGAGCATTTTTATTTTATGGAAAGTGGTTTTTAAATGGATTTAAATCAAGTAGTTTTTCATACAAAGGAAAAAAGGGTGGACCATTAGTAGGGCATTATGTCATGCATTTTTTCCACTTATGTGGCATTTGATTGAATTTTTGATGTGATTCCATTTTATTAGCTATTTTTTTCAAATGTGGAGAAATGTGTACTAGTTCACTTCAATACCCTCACCATAATCTTGTTCTCCCTTCCTCGACTTTGTAGGATTCTTCAAGTGGCATTTTTTTGTTAATCTTGTTTTCTGTAGGATAGTGGCATTTTTTTTTGGGATAGAATTTGCTTTCACAGGTTAGGTGTACAAAATTCATAGACTTAATCGTCAAGAACAAAGGGGATAGCATTCTGCCAAATTTGAAGACCCACCCTCCAAAAAAATCAGGGGACAAATCTCCAAAATGTGTGCAAGTGATTTGCCTTACTTCCCAGTGATAATGCACTAATTTTATTTCTATTATTAGAAAATTACAGAGTACTCTATTTGTATATATGCTTGATAGATGGATAAGAGATTCATATATGTTTTAATATGTAGTTACCAAGAGGTGTAGATACATAAATATTTTATTATAAAATGATATGTAGGTAAAAGACAAGTAGATTAAAGATTGGCAAAAGAGGACACATTTAATATGTAGTGTAAGAGTATTTATTAAGCAATATTCCACCTGCCATGTAATAATTAGATCAACAATACATATGAAATCCATGAGGGGGAGTAGTTTTGTTTTGGTTTGCTTTTTCTTTTAGGGGGAGAGCCTTTGTTTGTTTTTGTTGCATTTTCACTTCTGCAATATTTTTCTACCACTCCTTACATTCACATATATACTTATAAATTCTTTTCACACCATCTTAAACAACACCCCTGTTCTCCTTCGAAGGATTTCCAAATGTAATGTCATGTTGTTCTACGTTACAGAGTTTGAACACATTGTTTCTACTTTTATTTTCACTTTGCATCTTCACTTTTTCATCATCTAACCCCTTCATCTTCACCCCTCTTCCTCTCCCAATATTTCTCTCCTTCCAATATGAATCCTTCAAAATATCCCCTTCGGCGTTCCCATCATACATTTCACGTACGATTGCTAGTTTAAAACTATATGCTAAGTTTAATATGAGCGATATCGTTGAAATTAATTTAAACAAATGTTTTAAAAATAACTTTAATTTATACACTTTAATCTAAACCCTTTATCTATCTAAGTGGCTATGGGTAAAAACTATAGTAAAATCTAAATAAACTAAGTTTTTAAAACCCAAAATTTTAAACTATGCTTGGGCCACCCCATTTGGGCCTCAATGCCACCTAACCTCATCACAGCCTCCACATGGAGGCATCTCCATGTAGACCTCCTCCCCTTCATTTGCTGGCCACAATGTGGCTATCCGGTCCCCCATTCCACCGACATAAGCAAAGCATTGGCCGCATTTTCATGTTTTTTATTAGAGATATTTTGTCCCACATTCGGGACGTTAAGATTATTTTAAGGCTTCATAAGCCTTATCCTCTCCTTTACTAAATGTGGCATTGGCCATGTTGAACGTCTTTTTGTTGAAGAGCTCACTAAATGACAATGGCATTGGTTTGAATGTTGTGGCTTTTTAAAAATATGAGCTCGCCGAGTTAATATTGAAATGACATAGATGAGCTCTTACATTAATAAATCGAAACATGATTGAGTTCGCCTAAGAGTTATATAAACCCCTTCTGACGCAGCTCCATTTTTTATATACATAGTTTGATCGGTTTATTAAATTGTGGCTTCAAATATTGAAAAATTTCAAATTTTTTGTTTTGTGGCTTGGCCAAGAAAAAATATGAGCGCTGCCAAGTTGATATTGTAAATGACATAGTATGAGCTCAATTGCATTAATAAATCGGTAAACATGACTTTTCCGAGTTGGAATCCCAACTTACTGAGCCAAATAAGAGTTATATAAACCCCTTCAATAGGAGTTAAGCTCCATTTTTTATATACATAGAATCTATTTTTTTATCAGTTTATTAAATTATTTATTCTATCGAATATTGAAAATTTTCAAAATTTTTGTTTTGTATTAGATGAGGAAGTTTATCTAATAGTTTAATGAGAAATAATGCATTTTTTACGACAATCAAGTAAGTCATTTTCTTGTAAAACTAAAAAAATTTCACTTACATTTTAACAAATCTACCTTATATAATAAAACTAATATGTTGTGTGTCTAGAATAATTTTTTGATAGGTATAATTTCAACATGAATAAAAAAATCCATCGAAATATGATTAGCATAATTTGAACGATGACTAGGGAATTTGTAAACCGCTATCACAAAAAACCTTGTTCTCATTTTTGAAATTGTTTAAAGTAAAAATAGGATCTAATCATTTTACAATTGACAAATTGCAGATGTTGAATGGATATAATTACAACATCTGGAAGATAAGATTGAGGCATATTTCATGGATCACAAGCTCTAGATGGTTGTGAATGATATAGAGAAAAGCTCGATCGATAAACAATCAATAATAGATAATGTAGCCGCATATAAACAAAAGGTGCATGGAATAATGTCCATAATATTATGAAGTGTGTAAGATGATTTCCTTCTTCACATCGGGAATCAAGAAATTCCAAGTGATGTTTATACACATTTAGAATAAGTGCATGAAGATACGTAATTATTAAAAATTAAAAATTGATTCTTAGAATCGATGACAACTCCCACGAAGGAGATGAAAAAGTAGTTAACTTTCTAGCAAAAATTAAAGACATTAAATCTCAATTAGATGGATGTAACAACTTAATTCATGATAAAATTTTATATTTCATTATTCAAATGATTCTCCATGAAAGGTTTAGGAATTTCATTTCAATTCTGAATTCTAAATACCAAACTGAGCAAGAAATTCTTGATTTGTCTACTCTGAGTGCTCTCCTGATCCAAGAAGAGAAAGTTATGAATAATTTTGATTCAAAAGAGAATGAAACACAAGCTCTTCTCACTCATAAATCTAAACACAATTCTTCTAGACTTAACAAGAATCAAAAACCAAATTTTAAACCACCTAGTAAAGAAAAGAAACCAGAAATTTGAGAGTTAGTTTTGATGGAAAATTTTATAACTATGGTAAATTTGGTCATAAGAAAGAAGACTGTAGATTCAAAAATAGAAAAATTTCAAAAAAAAATGGAATAAACCAAATCAAAATCAAAACGAGAATGAAGAGAATAATCATAAATCTAATGTAGTTACTTTATAAACTACATCTGTCACTACTAATGAAAAGAAAATGTTTTCTTTTTTAAATTGTGTTTGGTATTGAATTGAAAAAGAATTTTCTTTCATTCACAGTTAACTCATAATAACTATATTGTAATATTTTTGAAAGATAAATAGTTTATTAAGAAATAACTTAATATCAATATAATGAAAAAATACAAAACAATGGATTATATGTGTTTAATTTTTTTCTTGGCTTTTGGTTGTCTACTAAAAAAAGATTTTTTTGTTCAAATTGTGGTATGAAAGACTAGATCATTTTTAGAAGCATATATGACATGTCCCAAATTAACATAGCCTCTAATCTTCCACCTATTTTTTATGAAATGTGTGAAGGGTGCTTATGTGGTAAGCTATCACCAAAAACCCTTCCTCATTATTTTTTGAAGAAAACTCCACATAATCCATGGAATTTTTCCATAGTATTGTTAGAGGATCTTTAAAATTTCTAGAAGGTTCAGTGTATGTTGTGATTATTCTTGCATGATTTGGTCATCTTTTCATATATGTTATCTATCAGTATTATCAAAAATTTAAAGACTTAGAATAGATAATGAAGATATATATGTTGTTGATAAAACATTCATAAATTATAAATTAGTATATGATTACTAAAAATATTATTATATGCATATCGAATGACACTTGGGGATGCCTTTGTGTTTGTATTGGAGATGTCCAATATTGATTACATCTAATATATATTTTACAAGATTAATATGTTGAAATTATTCAACATATTGGTAATATAACATGGTTAGTTGTTAAACATATTGTTATTTAAGTTGTTATACAACTTGTGTTTAACCTATCAATGTAAGTTTTATAGATGGTTAAAAGTGAAATCAATAAAGATTTATATTATGCTTATTATGATGTCTATATGGATATTATGACTCTAACCATGCTGATGTTGTGTTAGATATAAAATATACAACTAGATATGTGTTCAAGTTTTTGGTATAGGTGCCATTACTTGGAGCAGTAAAAAGAAACCATGAGTTTCCATATCGGATATTGAGGCGAGTATAGAAGTGTAATTGAAGTAGTAAAGAAATCATGTGGTTAAAGAGATAGTTTGAAGAGATACACATGAAAGTGAAATGAAACAATCCTCTTCATTGTGATAGTCAAAGTTGTATTTCTCTTACTAAGAATCCAGTTCAACATCATAGAATGAAGCATATAGAGATTCATATGTATTTTATCCAAGAGAAGGTGCTATGTGGTGATATAGATCTCCAGTAGTCTCCGACTGAAGATCAAGTTACATATATGTTTATAAAGCAATTACATGTTATAAAATTCTACATGTTTCATGCAATGCTTGGCCTTCGAGTTTTCATTGAGGGGAGTGTGCATGGCAATGTCACCTCTTAATAGCCGACCATTTGTATCTCCTTTTCATCTATACTTTTGTTCCATTGTAAAAAGATATTATTAGGATATTTATAAACTTGTCAATCTAAGTTTACAATGTAGAGTCCACTGTGTTGCATCTGTTGTAAAGGAGGTCCTTGTGTTATAAAAGTATCCTAGAGATGTTGGTTGAGATATTTTCCATGAGAAAATGTGAGATGTAGTCTCAAAAACATGCTTAGTTTAAATCATTCACTATTGATTTATGGATTCTAAATCCTTTTGTACCAAAAGGTAAGATGAGCATGATGAAGGTGTATAAATCCTTCAAATGTGATATGCTAGCCTAAACCTTCACTATGGTTTATGGATTTGTAAATCTTGTTGTATAAACAGGTAATGTTGGCATATGTTCCCCACTTAATATTAAGGGGAGTGTTAGAACATTTAATATTAAGTTTTCTATGTATATAAACTTTAGTTTATAATTAAATAAATTAGAATATTATATATTTTAATTTATTTAATATAAAATTTAGGTTTATGGTTAATTAGTTTATTAATTAATTAATTTAATTAATTGGGGTGCTTCATGAGAAGACACACCCAATCATATTATTTAAATATGATCCGCAGAGTCAAATGATTTCATATCATTGTATTTTGGTATTCACGTGGTGAATTACCATAAGAGAGAAGTGAGAAGTTAGAGTTATTGGATTGTAATTGTTTCTCACATAAA
Organism: Taxus wallichiana var. yunnanensis; assembly: GCA_018340775.1. Lineage (NCBI taxonomy): Eukaryota > Viridiplantae > Streptophyta > Pinopsida > Cupressales > Taxaceae > Taxus > Taxus wallichiana. Next base: position 652,021,631 of record CM031242.1, read on the forward strand.
GGGCAATCTTACTTGTGTTTTTCCATGGTTGTTACCCCTTGGGGTTTTCCACGCAAATCTATGTCTCTGTGTAATTTATTTTATTTCACAAGTTTATAACGTTGTTTCCATGGTTTAATGTTGTATTTAATTATTTATCATGTTATTTATGGTTAAACCCCTTGGTCCTAACATACCCCTTCATGGGTATTTATACTAGTGGGAACTTGTCCTTCACTAGTCTTACAAGAGCTAATAATATCCCTTGATTTTACAACTCCAGCTTATCTATTATATTTAATCGGTAGCCAAAATTAAACTTCTACTACCTTAAACTTGTGCTGCATGTTGATCCTCCACATAAGATGATGATTATCTTTAGTCTTTATTCAAATCATCTCACAAATTCATGTAAATGTATAGAACTAAATTTTAAGTCCACTTTCAGACTCATGTTTATTCTTATCCTTTACTGATTTGCATGTCCTTTCCTTGATCTTATCTTGTACTACATGATCCTCTTTGTGATTTTTCATGCACCTCTAGTGTCCTTCTTACGTGCATAATTACTTTCCCTTTTCCTTGTGTGGTTACCTCTTACACACTCCTCTACTTATACCCTATGCATGCCTTTGTCAAATTATTGTTCACACCTCCAAAGAATAATGAATCATGAATAAATAATACCAAGTCCTTCAAGACTTAAAGAATAAACAATATGATAAATCATGGGTCCAACATCACCCCATATTAATTAGGTTGTCTATCCTCGATTAATGTTTATTGACATCCTCAAACAATTTAGGAACATCATCTCATAACAAGTCTTCACACACCTACCATTTATTCACTACTACATCAATTAAGTGGGTTAATTTCTCTAACTCGTAATGAGTTAGTTAGACACCGAAATTCTTGTGAATATATTATACATTTATCTTGTAACGTGCCCCCTTTTTATCCAATATTGTCTGCATATCACTTCAAAAAATTTTGTCGCTGAAATTCTTCCACATTCCTTTGTTATTTTCCTCCACCAATTACTCCTCCCATTTCAAAGTTTTGCACAATCCTCTATGCAATATGACTTTGAGCTTGTTCTATGAAGGTTAGTCTAAACAAAAAGTGCATAATTTTCATGCACTTATTACAAAACATAAAGAAACCTAACCTAAAAATAAAATAAAAATTAATTTAATTACATACACCTTATTCATTACATGTAAATGTGGCTATAAATACGGATTCATCCTACTCCTATTAAATTAGCCTGAAGCATCTTTTCATTAAGATACATCAGTTTGCATGCCTCGGTTGGAAATATATCAACTATCTCATATGACACTATCTAATGAGTTTTGAGCTTTCCTAGATGTAACACAAATTTAGAGTCAAACAATAAAAACTTTGTGCCTTCCTTAAGAGTTTTTATTTTGAAGTTTCAATCATACCATGTTTTCGATGCTCTTTCTCAATATTTTGTGACCACCTCACTTGTAATTATTTTTGTCTAGCTTTAACAACAACCTCATTAACCTTTCATGTATCAAGTCTATATCTTCCTAATTTAGAACATGCATAATTCTCAATGATGGTTCTAAAATTTGATTGGTAGTATGAATTCTTTCCCATGTATAAGTTGAAAGGGAGTTGCCTTATTTAAGCACTTGTATGTTATCCAATACACCTAATTTACTAGCTGATATTTTTCATCTCGAGTCCTTCCTCTCGACATTGCGAGATATTTGTCAACATGTGAATTAATATATTGTTGAAGACTTCCAATGTACCATTAGCTTGTGGGTGATAAGGGATCATCTTATGATGCACAACCATAAATTATTGTAACAGAACACCTATTATATTATTCAAGAAATGTGTTCCTCTATTGATTGTAAGGATTAATGGACAAAAAAATCTGTTTATAATGTTTTCCCAAATGAATCTTGCCACCATATCTACTGTGTAATCTTTAGTTAGTGTGAATTTTCCCCATCACATACGATAATATATCATGCACTCATTCTACATGATGCGGGTTTGATTGGTCTAACAAAATCAATTTCCCATTTTTCAAATAGTTCTTGGGATGTTATTGGGATTAAAGGCATACTATCATGTTTTCTTGGCTTGTCAACTCTTTTGCATTGGTCACATGTATTAACATATTATTTCACATCCTTAAATAAACTTTACCACTAGAGTTCCACATTTAGGATCTTCTAAGTGGTAACATCACCTACACAGTGACCACCTACAATTACCTCATATGATTCACTTAGGATATTTTTCCTTTCATGCTCTAGAACACATCATCGTAAAATTTTGTCACGCCCCACTTTATAGAGTTGATTGGAAATTAGATGATAGAGTATTGCTTTGAAAACTAATTACTTGTGCTGATTGCATTTATAATTCTTAGGCACCACCCCAATTGTAGGAAGGAAAGCACATCCTCTATTTCTCCTAACGCACTCTGGATGTTGAGAAATTGAGCATCTTTCATGCCATCCTCTATGGGTTGGACTGCTTTGCTAATATCTATCTCGATAAATGATCAGGCCTAACATTGTTTTTACTTGGATTTACCACCACCGCGAACTTGAACTCTTAGAACAATATTATCCACCTAGAAATTCTCCCATGTAACAATGCTTTGTTGACTAAGTGTTTAAGGGCCACATGATTGGTAAAAACCACAAATGGTGTGGCCAAGAATTAATGTTGATTTTTTTGAAGTGTATAAACCATGGATGATACTTCGTAGTATAATTTCTTTCCACACGCACGTTAATTTTGGGCTTACAAAGTAGATTGGTGTTTGAGAATTAATTCCCTTGATGTGGTAATATTACTCCAACAATAATTCCTGAAGCATCTATGTGTACATAAAATGGTGTGTTCCAATTTAAGAATTACAAAATAGGCACTTGGGTTGATTTCTCTTTGAGTTGTTTAAAAGTATGCTACTAATCAAAACCACACATAAATTATTCTATTTTTCATATCAACTTCTCCAATGGCACCAAAATACATGCAAAGTCCTTAATAAACTTACAATAATACCCATAATCTCCTAAATATGCATGAACCTCTCTTTGCATTCGTGGCTACATGAGATTTACTATTATTGTAATTTTGGTTGGGTCCACCAATAATCCATCTTTACAAATAATGTTCCCTAACAAGGAACCAAATGGAGTGGAGAACAAAAAATGTTCAAATTTAAAGAAACTTTTAACTATCGGAAGCGCTAAAACATCAATGCAAGTTATCACAATGATCTTTTACCAATCCGTATACCGTCCAATTATATAGATTTATTTAAATATATTTGAGTATAAAATCCTCAAAGGTAGTGATAACAATGTGTGAAAAGATATCAGGTGCATTCTTTAGTATAAATGACATGATTGTGTAGGCATATGATCTCCATTCGGTCACATAGTTTGTCTTTGGGTATTCCTCTTTTGAAATTTTGACTTGGTGGTATCTATAAAACCTATATCCGAATGTATATATTTCTATGCTTATGACTCCTAAAACATCTTCCTTAAAAAGAGTAGGAAAGGGTCTATTATGTAAAAAGTGTTTAAAGAGCCAAAAAAATTCTGATGCACCCATCTTTCTTGATGCTAATTACCATATGGATTACCCATTCAAACTCTTCTATTGGTATGATGACTCCTATAGCTAGCATGCTGTATAAATTTCTTGTTTGAATTTTTGCATAGGTTGGGATTCATCTTGTATGGTCACTTACTAACTAGTTTATCCCTTTCAATTAATTTTATTTGCATCATTCTTAGGGATAGGTGTAAACCCTTCATCTCGTGGTAGCCTCTGGGGAATATATCTTCATATTCAAGGAATAACTCATTTTTTTTTGTGATTTCCAATTCACTCTGGTAATCACCAATTGTTGCCATTTTTGATTTAGTTTCACTATCAATGTTGATTTGTATAGATTCGAAAGCTTCATCACGTGGTCGATTCTCTTGTTCCTTTTTGTTTATGATTCCTTGTGACACATAAGAGACATCCAAATACAAAATGATAATTATCATATTCATTGGCTATGTGTCGCACCACATTTTATTTACATTTTCATGCACAAATATTCTATCCCAATGTTACTTCCTCCCCATCACTAGAGATATTGTCCTTAGTGAACAATTTTGTTAGTGTGAAACCCTTATCTTTGTGTAGTGCCAAAATTATGTCTTCTATAAGAGCGTCATCTCCAAATATCACATCTTTTATATATTGAAGGGTAAAAGTCAAGCAAGGTACTAATGATACAAAGGAAAATGTATGGAGAAATCCTTGAGTTAGTATTTTCTAGGAACTCAATTCTCTCCATAACTCATAGTTGACATACCATGCTCATGCCCATACAAGTAGTGTATGATATAATCCATATGTCCATAAGAATTTCTAACCTTTGTAGACGTCCATATCTATACATATTTATTGATATGTTCTTCTAGGCTACTGAATCCACTATAGGTGGGGTATTTTTGCATGCCATTACTTCATTTAAATGGAGCCTTCATGTTCTCCTTTATGTCCATCCATGATAATAATGTCAAACAATGTGTTGCCCAATATCATGTTGAGGTTCCTTTTAACAAATATACTAAGTAGTTCAATTGCGCTTTGTTGGTTTGCATATAGGATTCCATGTCCTTGAGAAAGTATTGGATATTTTTACTCCCACTAAAACCCAAAGTGGGGTTGGGGGTTTTTGTATTGATTTTTTGAATACTTTTGAGAATATATGTAGATGTTTATATAGTATTATAGTTGGATGTGCATTGAATCATACTACAATCTCTCCTTAGTAGTTCATATGAACCATGTACCCAATTTTCACATGCCACACTAGTTGTATTAGACATTGATTGGTTATCACCCCATTTTAGTTCTCATTCCCATGTTAGTTAAAAATTATCTATCCATGTAGCTTGGATATTGTATATATGCTCCAAATATTTGTGCTCTTCCATAGTCTCCACATATAATGCACTATGTTTATGGTCCATGGGAAGATGACACACTGTTGGCCACCATTTTTAAAACTAACATAATATTTCTTAAATATTAAGTACAAATTATTGACATAACACTAAGGTCTTCCAAGTATCACTAGAAAATTATCTACCTCTGCTAATGGTATGACTTAAAAATCCACATGGAAGCTCACTCCCATAATACTGATTAATAAATTCTTTAGGACTCCTATAGTAGGTAAGGCCCATGTTTTGTTAACAATGAACAAAATGTGTGGGGATACATGTAACACTTGGTCATCCCATGTTATTCTACTAATCCATTGTAAGTATGTTAACTTCCGCACATGTGTAAACCAAGGCATCATTAATGTTCTAGCAATCTATACAGACATCAACAAGTATCTCTCTATAAAAACCTTCCATTTTCTCTTTAACATCCTACCTTTGTGTCCATGGAGGAGAGAAATTTTATCATCTTATATGATAAAAATTGACCTAGTATAGTTAATATACCTTTTGTGTACAAAAACCTACATACCTCTTGAAATTCATTTTTGCTGATGTGTTCATCCTCCGAATCTTCTAAATTATCTCGTTTCAAGTGTTACCTCATATATGAGGAATTTTATTTATCGTTGAATTTCTCTTATCAAGCCTTTTTCCTCTTGAAGAACCTCTTTCTGTTGCTTACCATCATGATAGGAATTTATTGAATTTAATTATGTGGGATGCACTTTGTTAGTAGGCATCTCTTGTGCACGTATAACAACGCGCATTATTTTCCATACTTTGGAATTTGGATCCTCTATTAGTATAAATTTTGAATTAATTTCATTCCCAAAAATATGTACAATTCTAATCATTACTACTCCCTTTTCTCATAGTTATTTCAATATCTTATACAAGTTAGGAAATCTTCCACTTTATGTTCCTTTTGATAATATGCACATATTGGAAAGGCAAGGTAGTCATGATGGTAATTATCTCGATGATCCACATTTATAAAACATTGGGTGGGCATCTACCATCTTAATGACCTCTCATCCTCATCCATTTCTTCTTTGATAATATCCACCACACTCTACACTAACATATTCTATGGTAGCTTGTTGAAGTCATAGTGATATGGCTTCATGAATTTGATCAATGATGTAACACTTCGATGTATCACGAGTGTGTGCATCATATGTATTACAATAATTAGATACCTTTTCCTTCTTTGTATGGTGGAGTAGGGGAAAGTTTTGAGTGTCATGGATTCCTTCATATATCTCACATGCTATAAGCATGGCCTTCAAAATTATCCATATGAACGTGTTTTTGGTGTGGCCTTCCACATCGTAATCGGTGTACTAAATTCACCGCATGTTTTGCGGGTGATGTTTTCTATCAATTTATCTAGTTGGGTCACCATGGATGTGATCTCTAACTCCATGAATGGGCTTATGCCAAAGTGTCAAGACTTACCACTACTTCAACATACAAAGCTAATTCTAATTCTTCATGTGGATTTGTGAAAGTCTTATGTGAAACCATGCCTAAATGGTATTAATATTACCTTTCAAACCATTGCGCATGTTGTGTAAGATATATTTAATATGAGAGTTTTGAAATGAGGGTTTCAAAGTATGAACCATAATCATGTACACTTTTCGTGAGTTCTTTCTTGATCTCCTTGAGTGCTAAAACACTTTGTTGCTCAAACTATGGAATGTCGAATTCAAGTAAAAATTCCACTTTAAGTTGATCATATTCTACCACGACTTGTAGTGGGTCATGTTTTTATACTAGGTATAGGTGTGACTAAGCATTTTTATTGAAAAATGAGTTAGTTTCCGTTATAAAGATGTTATTACATTTTCTCGCTATATAGGTTCACATTTGAGCACATGATTTTCTACATTTTCATCCCTATGAAACTATGATAAGTGTAGTGATATTTTGTAAAACATATTTGGTGTAACCACTTATTGTGCATTATTCCCAACACTACCATTTACGCATTTTGAAATGGAGGTAATTTACAATACTTATATATTTCCAATCCTTCCTCCACCAAATTTCAATGCACTAAACCCTAAATCCATAAAAAAACTTCTTTACATTTTACAACCTCCAAACAACTTGCTTAAAAATGTAAAGTGAATAATTTCATTGAATTTATGGTTTTGTGAAATTCTTCCAAACTTTCCTTGAAGTCCATTCAAATGAAGTATGAGGAGGTCCCATGAAGAAATATGCCACATTGATTCTTACTATGATGAAAATGTGAGGGAAATGGAAGAAATTTATTTCGGGCAATAAACATTTGACTCTTATTTAAATGTCATTCTAGTCTTTTTTTGCCTTGTAAATGGTTAATAGGCTCCATCGGGTTACTCATATTCCTATAGAAGAGGAAAAGGATAAACATAGAATGAGAAATATAGGAAATCGATATGTAAATTCATGAATTCATACTCTACATTTTTTTCATGTCCGTCAAAATTTAATTGTCAGCATGTTGTGTTCTAGGTGTTGTCATTGATGTAAAAGCACATTAATAAAAAAGAGGATGAAGGTGAAGAGTCGAGGATGCTTAGTATGATGGTGACATGGAGTTACAGGTATGTTCATGATGGTATGAGGTGATTTAATGAGAATGGCTTGTTCTTGCAAGCCCAATCAGGTGACCTAGTTAGCCTAGGTGATGGTGCATGATGGTTGGAGATTATTGATATCTTGAAGAGCATGTTGGAAGCTTGGAGATAAATTTTAGGGAGTTCTTAGAACTCACATGAGTTTCAGGGTATAGATACAAGTTGAAGACCAAGTTTCAGGTGCTCATCTAGACTAAGTCTAGGTGCTTTAGGAGGCATGAGGATGAGATGTAGAGCTATGTGAGCTCATGGAAGCATGAAATGATGTCATACATGATGTTTTAGGTATGTTAAGAAATTTTGGAGATGTTTCATGGTGAGTTATGATGTTATTTTAGTTGACCCTAGATTGTCTATGCAAAACCCTAAGGGATAACCATGAAAATGAGATGGGATGAGAAGTTGGAGAGATATTTGAGCCATGATGATGATTTGAGATGATGAAAATATTTTCCCTAGAGGTTAGAGAAAATTTTGGAATCATTCTGAAAAATATTTTGTAAGATAAGTCACTTTTGGTGAAATAGGGTAAAGATGAAAGTCATTTCAGCTCGAATTACACCTTCTGATGCTCACCATGAATTGTGTGATTTGCATGGGACATTTTGGATTTCAAGGATGTTTCTACATTGAGTATAGAAGGTTTTAAAAAATAATTAGGTAATTTAATTGTCACATTTTTATGAACAAATGTTAAGAATGTAAACAATTTTTTATGTGCTTGAAACCCTAGCTTAAAAGTAGTAGGAGAGATAATGATCCTAAGTTCCAGAATTTATTGAAAGTGAATTAATGATGATTGGATTATGTATAAAAATCCTCCAATTTTCTAGAAAGGTATGATAGTGCTTGTGGTGATGAGTGGACCCCACTCAAACAAGTCAGTTTTTGAAGAAGTTCAGTTTGGACAAGGTTGTCCAAAGGAGTTACAAATTAAATGGAAATTATTTTGAGTATGTGATTTTTTATTGATGTAAATTGTGGTTTTAGGTCATGGTGATGCTTATAAATGGAAAAGTGTGCCCTATTTGTGAAGACTAGTCAAAGGGTAATTTTGGGGCAGTTTTAGGCAGTTTACAGAGATGGGCTTGGTTGAAGGCCTTACACTTGGAGTTGGAAGGATTTCAATATGTTATAGAAAGAGGATTAAAATTTATTTTAGTTGGTATAATTTTATTCTCTTGGTGAGTTTATTTGATGTGTCATTTAGGTCATTTTGTAGAAAAGAAGGTTTGGTGTTTTCAAGGATAGAATTGCTTTTGCTGAAAGATTGAGTTAGTTGAGGCATGAGATTAATTTGTTGATACTTTATATAAAATGAAAAGTGAAGAGGGATGAATTATATTACTATTCAAGTATTTTGAGGTCTTGAAAGTGACAAAGGGGAAAACTAGTTGAGTTTGTAAACTTGGTTTTTGGCAACTTGTTTTGGTGAAGAGGAATGTTGATGTGGTTTGAGCATATGGATGTTTCATGAATTATAACTTGCATGGATGAAATGTACAGTATTTAATATTCCATAGAGTTGTCACATGCCATAGTTGAGTTAATCTTGAGTGGTATTAAGGCCCAAAGGTGAAAATAGGTGTTGGAAATAATTATTTTGAGAAGGTTATGAGGCTTTTGAGATGAGTTATGAATTATTTGATTGGTACAAGAAAATGTGTGACCATGTATGATGATTATATGTTATATTACACATGTGTGATGAATTTGGGATCTTGACTAATCATGGTTTTGTGATTTGTGGTTTTAGCTCATCCTAGTGATGGGGTTTTGAGGCTTTTTGGTGCAAGATGAGTGGTTTTGGGCATGGCCGACCTATATGGGTCATATGTGAATGCTTTAATGCTTCATTGATATTTTTTAAATTTTTATTGGTATAACTAAAGGAGGGAAACTGAATTCATGAAGAGCATATAAATTTGTTTGAAGGTGTTTGAAGTTGAATCTTGTGATCACCATCAACTGAGTTGTTGTAGCATATATTCAATGATATTTTCATTAAAATCTTATGTGATGATTCATATTCATGTAATTCTCTTTTTGTGAGTAATATCAACAATGATTTTAGGGGTTGGTGCTCCTTATGAGGTTGGTGCCTCACTAAATAAATCTCTTGTGATGTGTAATATTCACTTGAGTCTTTGTTGTGTGTAATATCAACAAATTTTTTAGTGGGTTTTCTTCCCCTTGAGGGTTTCCCACTTATATATTATGTTATGTCATTTCTTCTCTTGTTTATGGTTGATTACATGTATGTTATATCATTTGTGCACACATTTATGGATGACTAATTGGTTAATGGTTTAAGTAAGTAATTTGAAATTGAATTAATTTTCTAAGGAATGATTCACCCCCACTCTCGGTGCATCATGCTTCCAAAATTGGTATCAGACTAGGTCCTTTTGGAGAAGTTTGACCACTTGAAAGGATATCCTTTGAAGCACAAAAATGACAAGTCAACAAAGTGGTTTCTCTACCAAGAAAGTACCTTTGTTTGATGGGGTGAATGGTTTTTGAGTTTGAGGATGAAGAATCATATTATGTCATTAGATTTTGATATTTGGAAAGTCTGTGGAAGATGGTTATACCAATTTTACAACTAGACCAACTAGTGCTATAGACAAAAAGGCAAGTAATGACAATTCAAAGGCTATGAATACTATCATGTGTGGCCTAGGATAATATGAGATGGGAAAGGTAATGCATTGCAAGTCAGAAAAAGAAGCATGGGAGAAAATTCAAGTTCTATATGAAGGAGACTCCAAGGTAAGAATTTCTAAGCTTCAAACTTTTAGAAATCAATTTGAAAGCCTTAAGATGAGTGATGATGAGTCTATTGCTTCATATTTGCTTAGAGTAGACAAGATTGTCAACAACATGAAAGGTTTAGGAGAAGATGTGAAGGAAGAAGTTGTTGTTCAAAAGGTATTGAGATCTCTAACTTCTAAATTTGATTCTAAAGTATATTCTATTGAAGATGTTAAGGATTTGATTAGTTTAAGATGGATGAGTTACATGGGACTTTGACTTCTTATGAGATGAGGATTGTTGATTTCAAACTAGATATGAAAGAAGTTTCTTTCAGATATGAAATGAAGAATAAGAGCAAGAAGACCAAGGAGGTTGATAATGATATTGAATACTTGCTAGAAATTGAAGGTTGGCTCTAGAAAATATAAAGGTAAGCTTCCTTATAAATGTTTCAAATGTGGTAAGGTAGGACATTTTTCTATCAATTGTTCTCATAAGCATAAGAAGGAAGATCATGATGAACATGAGCATGATGATGATCTTGATAAGAAGTATCACAAGTATGGTAAAGGCAAGAAGAGTTTTAGAAAGTTTGATGACAAGAAAAAGAGTTTTTATACAAAGGAAGAGGATTGCTTGTCTGATGCTAGTAGTGGTGTTTTAGATTTTGAGTCTGAATCTGATTATGAAGATGTTGGAAATGAGGTATTGTTTATGACTAAATGGCATGAGATCTACTAGTGATGGCTCTTCATTGTTAGGTGATTTCATATCAGGTTATTGTAGCTACTTTGAGGAAGATGAAGAGGATGTTGAAGATGATCTAGAGAGTATCCAAAAGGAGTTAAGGAATATTGAAAAGAAGAATAAGAAGCTACATTTTTCAGTCAAATATTATGAAAATAAGGCTCATAATATAGAAAAAGAGCATAGGTTTGAAACAAGAAATATAAAGGAGTTAATCATATTGTTAGGAGTTAATTAGAGAGCATGTTTTCCAAATTGGAAGAAGATGTAGAGTTTCTAAGGGAATAGCTATTAGAGGTTGGTAAGAAAACAAATTCCTTTTAGAAATTTGAGAAAAGTGCTAAGGATCTTGATGATCTTCTTGGAAAACAAAGATCAACAGGTGATAGAGCAGGTTTGGGGTTTAGTGATGACCTCAAGGGAAAAGAGAAGATGCAAGAAGATAGTTTTCCAAGCAAGAAGGATGGAGAATCAAGCATCAAGGATGGTAAGAAGGATATATTCAAAAAGGACAATGTGAAGATACAATTAGTAAGACAACCTAATGCCTCAAGGTATGAAAGATCATTTAAAGGTTGTTGTTTCTCATGTAATGGTTTTATCATAGGGAAAAGGAGTGTAGGAAGTTAGTAAGAGATAATCATCCATGGAGAGATAGTAGGAGTGAGAAAGCTAAGAGTGTGATATGCTACAACTATCATGAAAAAGGTCATGTTGCTAAGTATTGCTTATCTAAACCTTCAAGTCAGAATTGGAGTAATGGAGGTTATAAGGGAAGGAGTTCAGTTGTGTGTTTCAATTATAACAAGTATGGATATATTTCTAGGGATTGTTACGGGCCTAAGGGAAGGAAGTGACTACAAATTCCTAATATGTAGAATAGAAGGCTAAACATGACTTGGGAGTCTAGAAAAGATAATGGCATCTCATTAAGAGTAGGTGTTGATGGAAGGAAAACCATGAATCGGGTCTCATATAGGAATTAAGGTGATGGAGGTGATTTTCAGGTGTCTAAGAAGGCTTGGGACCTATTCAAATCATTCTTCTAGTTTCTCTATGATGTCGTGTTTCTCTATTAGGATTATTAGAGGTATATTGGTTCATATGAAGCATTGGAGTGAGGGGGAGCTGTCTAGTTTGTGTATATCTCCTCCAAGGTGTCAAGGTATGTTGTTAGGATCTTGTAAGTATGTTTAATGTTCTATTTGGTTGTTCAAGTTGTGAAAATGATATGGTCACTATTTTGTTGTCTCTTAGTGTGTAAGAATGTGCTCTTCAAGTCCTGTATCTTCTGATCATGATGTGTTGTCAATTTATAATGACTTAGTGAGTGTAAGGGTCATGTTGGTGTCTCAATGGAGGTCTGTTAAGTCATGAAATTCAATTAAAGAGTCTTATCTTGGTCAAGGTCGGTTAGTGTTAAAAGTTGATGGGAAGTATAAAGGTAAATATCACCTTAAGAGGTCAGCCATGAGTCAAAATTGATGTGTCTTGGGTTTTTCATGAGCTATAAAGTCTATATTTTATATGTCCTAGAGTGAATTATGTGTGTGAAACTATGTGATGACTTCAAAAGTTTTGAAAATGTGATCCATGTCTTTTAGAGCATTCATGATCATCTAGAGGTCTGCTTTTTGGTGATCTAGAGTTGTTTAAAGTTCAAATGTTCTAATATCTCATGAAGAAGGATTGAAAAATAAATGAGTCATCAAGTATGATTACTTGATCGAACATCATGAAAATAATAATTTGTGGCGTATTCTTTAAGGTTGATGAGGAAAAATCAATTAGTTCACAAGAAGTGGTATGAAAGAAAAGTTGTGCTTGAAGGTGCAAATGATGGAATCCAAAGCTAAAATTTGGAACAAATCCTCTAGACTATGTCTACATCATGATTCAAGAAGTTTTTTTCTCCAATAATATATCAAATGGTTGAAATCATGATAGTGTTCAATTTTGATAGTGAAGAGGTCTAGGAGACCTAATTGACATAGGTGAAATGGAAATATAGGAAAATATTCTACATGACCATGGTTCAAGGCTCATGAAGGATTTTAAGTGGAAAAATGGGTACTCATAATTGGTAAGTTTCCATCATAAAAGTGTGTGCATAAAAATTTAGGCATGAATACCTTATGTAGAAGGCTAGTAATGGGCATACAATATTACGTATATGAATTAGTTAACAATACAAAGGAAATAAAAGCTAATTTCTAATCACTTCAATACAATCCTAACTAGATCAATATACCATCATGCTTATAGCTTAAACAAGGCTAATCTATTAACATATTTGCATTAGAACATGAAATGAAGATTCAAACTAGCATGCTAAACATATTAACCTCTATCTCTAATTGAATGCTAATGAAATGAACCTATTTAGATCCTTAGCAATCAAAGGGTTTTGATTATATGCTTGAATCCTAAGGTTACAAGAATGGATTCTTGTCAATCCATGGCTACAAGACCATTTGACATATCTCCATATGACTTCACACTTGGAAGAATGAATGCAAGAGATGAAAATAACTAGCTCCTCCAATGAAGAATGCTCTAAGATGATAAAATGGCTATAGCTTAGGCTCTATGCTCATTTAGGTGTAAGTAGAAAGGTTAGAGGAGGGTTTCTTTTATAACCCAATGGTTTGAAGAAGCTTTACATCCTATTGTATGTGGGATAATAGCAAAGCTAGGTTAGTTATGGATAAACATGGTTTAGAAGTGGTTGAGTTTACTTTAGGAGAGTTTAGTTTGTCCTCTAGTGACTCATGGGGATTGAGGGGGTTTATTAATTAACCAAAGTGATTAATTAATAGGTGTGTAAGCTTATAGAATATTTTTAGAGGAATAGTTAGTATGATTTATGTTATGAGAGGATTTTAATAAAATAAATGACAATTTATTGATTAAATAGAAGAGAGAATTAATTAATTAAGAATAATTAATTAATTTAGATAGAAAGGGGTATTAATTAATTATAAATAATTAATTAATCTAGATAGAAAGGGGAGATTAATTAATTAGAAATAATTAATTAATCTAGATAGAAAGGGGATCTTAATTAATTATAAATAAATAATTAATCTAGATAGAAAGGGGAGATGATTAATGAAGGTCATTAATTGGCATCGTTGTTGGATAAAAAAGTTAATTAACTAATGTAATGTAATTAATTAATGATGATAACTGAGAAAATGTGCGATATTGACAATATGTCATCAATTTGTGGAAATGGTATAATTAGCACAATTTAAGTATTTAAATTTCTGGAGCTAAATTATAGGTGTCTACATTTTCCCCTCTTTGGGGTGGTGTAAGTGATGCCACTTCAAAGATAGTAGACAAGTAAAATTTTTAAGAGGTAGAAGAAAAATTAGTAGAAGTGAGAGATGCCCCTCAAGTGTCGATGGGGTGATAAAAGAAGGTGATCGATGATCGAAAAGATGAGAGAAATGGATAGAAGAATGTGTAGGGGTAGGATGCCCCAAGTGAATTAGAAGAATAATATTAATAGGAGGATGATCGAGAAGAGAGGAAGAAGGCCAAGGAAGAACTAGTCTTGCATCTAGTGTAGAACAACATTCTTATCATCATTTTGCCAAGGATCTATGTCATCGGTCCTTATTAAAAATATAAGCATACAAAAAAAGTAGAATGACATGAAAATCCATACTACAAACAATTTCCCATTGTTGAAAACACCAACTCAATGCAACATATAGATAGTAATGTAATACGAGAAGGAAACAAGCTCATTTAATAGGGAAACAAGTACAAACACACATACTCAAACCAACAATGGTCAAGATAGTTGCACAAATGTTTTGTTATCAAACCGAAGATTGATAAATGTTTGCGTGATTAACGACAAGGGTTAAAAATAACGCCCCTAACAAGGATACATGCGAGGGAAAATGGTGAAGGACACAGGTCAAATGAAAAAGCTTTGTGCATAACGAAAAAAAATTAGGAAACAATATGTGCCCCAAAATATTGACAAAGCAAACATGCTAGCTTTGTAGATGGTATAGATTTGATGATCCACAATTTGTTAAATTCATGAACATGTGAAAATACTAGCAAGATATGGGATGAATACCATGTGTAGGATACAAGTGTCACCATTATGGGCCTATCACCAATTTTTTTGATTTTTGAAAAAATGTTTAAAATTTTTAGTATTTTTCTATTTTTCTTGATTTTTTAAAGATTTTTTTAATTTTTAGTGGAAGAAATAAGAAGGTAGAAGATCACCGGAAGAAAGAAAATTTCCCCAAGGAGAAGAAATGGGTGCTAGGCAATAAAAATATGCCCCAACATGGTGAAAATTAGTTAAAAATGATTATTTAAAAGAAAGTAAACTAAAACTATTGTTTTTGTGGTATTATTTTTCAATGCGTTTTGCATTGTTTTGGGAAGTTTGTTAAACAATTTTCTATTGTTTTTGTATTTTCTGATTTTTCTATTGTTTTGGGTTTTTTCAAGTGTTATGTGAATGTTTTTGGAGATTTTGAACATATTTGAATGTTTTTGTATTTTCTGAACATTTTTGAATGTTTTTAGATTTTCTAAACATTTTGAATGTTTTTGGAT
This sequence comes from Taxus wallichiana var. yunnanensis, assembly GCA_018340775.1. Lineage (NCBI taxonomy): Eukaryota > Viridiplantae > Streptophyta > Pinopsida > Cupressales > Taxaceae > Taxus > Taxus wallichiana. The sequence goes on from CM031242.1 coordinate 652,037,364, forward strand.
TTTCTAAACATTTTTGAATGTTTTTGGATTTTCTAAGGTTTTTCAAAGCTATGTATAGGAAACTGAGAAATGTGGATGCCCCCAATGTTAGATGGGAATATACAAGGTAATATACAAGGCCCCCAAAATCAGACAGGTGCCACTTGATATATACAATAAATTGAAAGCGTGAAGGTGACCCCAAAATTAGACGAGGAATATACAAAGGAAATCCTTTTATAGATAAGACAAATAAACTTGGGAAACCATCTTTCATGTACCTATCTCAGAGGAGAATCAACCGAATCAAGGCTTGACATGATAGGTTCACAAAGAATCTCGGATGTAGGTGTGGAACTAACCTTAGGCTAAGTAAAAGTACCCTAGATGCAAGATGCTTGTGAACAATGAATCCTCCCAAGACACGGGAAACCAATTTTCACTAAGGGACCTATCCAAAGAGCCACAATTGTATGGTTCTCACATTTGGATGACCTGTTTTCACTTTTATCTTCTCTTTTTTTATTTGAATAATTTAATGCTTTTTATGTTGTTTTCATGATTTCTACGCCATGCTCAAACATAGAACTACTTGAGGTGCATGGCATTCATGGGTTCATGGAGCTCAACTCCATCAAGATGAGAAAGCTTGTATGCTCTTGACCCATATTTGGCCACAATGACATAAGGTCCTAACTAATGAGGTTCAAAATTTCCTTTCTTCTCTCTTTCTACCCTTGTGTTGAACTAGTTCTCTTTCATCACCAAATATCCAACCTCAAACTGATGAGGTATGATCCTTTTGTTGTAATTCCATGAGACTTTGTTTTGATACACCTTGAGATGGTTGAGGGTGTGGATGCGTCTTTCATCTAGGAGATCTAATTCTGTGAGTCTGGAAAATCTGTAGTCCTCATCCTTATTTAGGTAATCCCTAAGAGATATTCTTAGAGAAGGGATCTCATCTCAAATGGGATGATATATTTAGTTCCAAATACTAGTGAGTAGGGTATCGCACCCGTAGAGAGTGCAAATGGAGGTCCAATAAGCCCAAAGGGGTGTGATCAAGCGGATTTGCAAATGCTAGTTACAACCTTTAAGAGTCAATCACGATCCATGTCTTACTCACCATCTTCTCCATGATTTGAACCAACACTAACAAAATAACACCGGGCTTTTGTTAGTGGATTTTGCTTGCCCATTTGTGCGTAATATGCCATAGACCACTTTAATCTTATTTGAAAGCGATGACAAAGAAATTTAACAAACGCTTTTTCTTGAATGACTTATAAGATGTTATTAGTAATCAATGGCAGAGGCCTTCTAAATCGGGATACCAAACTGAAATAATTCCATTAACATGTGAAATAAGGTGATTCATGATGAAATTTTATCCGAGCACATGTAACATATGTCAACGGGATGGCCTCTACCCAATTAGTAAAATATTCTATGGCCGTGGTGGAAAATAGAGGTCCTAAATCATGACCAATAAAGGGATTTGACCCTTGTTTGTTTGATGTTTCCCATGCTTGTTTTTCAATGACTTGTCCTCTAGCATCCCAATCTTGTTTTGGGGGCCTCACCACAATTACGTGATGTGTAAGAACTTCACCAAGGTGTTTTGAATTTTTTTTCAAAAGGTATTGTCCCAAAAATATAGAGTAAGTGGAAGTTTACAAATCTCTAAGGATGTTAATGGTTCAAAGAATCAATGTGTCGAAGTGGTTGTCTTAAGAGAATAAGTCAAAAGTGAATACCATAATAAAATACAATCACTCAATGCTCATTTTCCTAATATCTAAATAAGACCAATTAATAAAATCTTGTACTTCCTAAATTTATTCTCAAATGGTAGTCACTCAATGCTCGCTTTTAGACCAATCAAGCCCTAAATCTTGTACTTCCTAAATTTGTTCTCAAATGTGTCATGTGTTTCAAGATGGTTAACAAAATGTCACAACTTATGTTAAGTGTAAATAAATGAACAAGGCGTAAGTAAAAAAAAGAAGTTAATACGATCCCCCAACAAAGTATACTAAAGGGGAGATTGAATCCAATCAAGACCTATATCTCAAAAAGTGATAGTTACGATTATGAGCGACATCATAATACCGCTAAGATATGTTAACAAATTTTTCATAAAAGTAAGGTATTAATATCAAAATGATATTGATATAATGCACACACACATGGTAACACTCAATTTTTTTCAAAATCGAGGTAATGTTTGAAAATAAACTAATGCTAGAGTATACCAAGGAATTGTTAGAATGCGCGTAGTGTAACATTACAATCTAGACACTTAGGCCAAGTTTGCAAGAAACAAGACGTAAGTATCAAAATTGTTGCGATACGATACAAACAAGATAATAGTTCAAAGGAGAATCAAGATGATGAATCACACCTAACTATGATTGATGATCTTGACTTGGGTATCAAGATCAAAAAGGATACCAATGATATGAAAATGTCTCCACGCACTTTAGACATTTAACAACTCAGCTGCAAACATGGATGAGCGTAAATGGACACAAAAGTGGCAAATACAATCAATTAACAACACAAGGGTAGTCACTCTTCTCTTGATCAACAAAGTGTCAAAATAAAGTGAAGGAAGTAGATCAATTGGTGTTGAAGAGAGTTTGGCATCACTTTGGTAGAGTTTCACCTCGCCTTAGGGTGAGTGAAAAACTAAACAAAAGTAATGCTTCAAAATCTCCATGATGAATGACACATCGCTATTTGAACTTTAATGGAATATCCTCTTGTTCGAAAAACAAGATTTCGATTCTGAGAAAGTTCTCCCTTTGCGATGGATCTCAACTAAAATTGGTTTTGATATGGTCAAAGTTGGCTCTTGGATAAGATAGCTTCCTAGGTGGTTCACTCAATTAGGTGTCACAAGTTATCTAAATGTGAGCTTGATTTTCAAGGTTTCCCGAAAGAGTATCCAAAATTTAATTTACCCCCTTCACGCATAGTTCATGCAAAAAATAAATGCATCCATCATGTACTCTCACCAGCATCACGATACGAATAACTTTGATGCTAAATCTCATGGGTATAACTAGTAAAGTAGGTAGTGCGGAGCACTTCTCATTTTGTCCACAAGGTTACCTCTTGCATGGAATACTTTGGGGTTCTTAAGAACACCCCCATTGTTGTAGCTTAAGGCTTATACCAAAGGGGCTATGTCCTAGTTAAGCGGATGGGGTGTACCCTTATCCAAACCTGTAAATATAGTCTTTTGATTGTGGTGTGTTTTTTTAATCTTGTATACTTAATGTGGTTGGCTTGAACACCATTTGGAAACCTAATAGAAACTATATTAGTAATTTTGTTTTATCTTTAGCCTTCATTCTTCATCAAGTATTTAATCCTGCATGATGGAGTTAGTAGTTTTATTGAGTGTGGAGATTAATTGCTTCACATGAAGCTTGCTTTTACATGTTGCTTTTTTGGTTATCGAGAATACATACACACACACACTAACAAGAAAATAGCAATCGGTTGTAGATCAATAACATGCACTACTCAATTACACACATAGAATGACACTTAGATTCAACCAATATCTTCCATCTATTAATAAACACAGAAGCTCCTTACAATAATGTCAATCTATACCAATGCGCATATGGATCTGATATAATAATTCAGTCATATGTGTATATCTCTATACCTTCATACATCCATCACACTCATCATCGATATATGGATCTACCACTATATACATATATACCTCACATTATATATATAGGGTGGGGACTTTCCCTTCACCACTTATCTATTCCAGAAATAGGCCGCATGCTATTAATAGCCACGCGCCATTCACAGCATAGCCACACATGCAAGTGTGCTATCTATAGGCCTCTTACAGTTAACTGAAGTGTCAATCCTATTCTTAGCTCATCTCCATGCAAAACACTTTGATCCGATCCTCCAAAGATAGACAATGCATGGCGCGCATGTCATGTCTCTACATCATTGGTGTGTTCCGCACGCCATCTTCTAAAAATAGGTCATCATGCTCAAAATCAGCTAAGTCCTGAATGCTGAACTTGCCTTCCACGCGTGGGTCCTTCCTATCCTTCCACCCTTGATCCTAGGCCTTCTCTCCCATGTGGACTCCTTGTGTGTTCTCTAACAAGTATTCTCTGATCAACATTACCCCACACTAATCTCATTGTCATCCCGACAATGGGTATTCCTCCAAAAATTGAAGTAAAGAATAGAATAATGGAAAGAATAAGAATGAAAGAATGTAGACAAATAAAGAATTTTTATGAGGTTATGAGACAACCTCCTCTGTATCAGTTTGAAGTATCAATTCTGATACTCCTCCTTTATTTCGGCCTCCAAAACCTACCATTCAGTGAGTGCTTGTTCTACTTTTTCTGGGATGTCCACAACAATGGATTCCAACTCATCCCTCACAATCTCTCCCTTTTCATTCTATAGAACCAACACAACGCTGACATTGATGTCATTCTTCCTTCTAAAAGATCCATCTTCTACATAATTAGCTTCCCAAGCTCTTCCAAAGTCTTGTGTGGCTCTTGTGCTGCTGCCAGGGCCTCACTTCTACTTAACTATTGACAATATTTTCTACACGGCCCAATGTCTCATCCTTCATTGCTTTCTAGACCTCATTGTTTTCTTCTAGGGTCTTTATGTTGATAAGCACCTCTGGAGCTGTGTAGATATTTAAAGCCTGGTCTGCTTTCTTCAATACTTCTTGTAACACTTGCAACAACCCTTCATAAGATGCAATCTTTCACATCACTGAGGCTTTCTCTCATTCTACATCTTGCTCTAACTTTCTTGGCACTGTCATGCATGCAGAGGTTCATCTTCAAGTACCAAGTCCACCAACTTTCCTACATAGTGTATCACTGAAGGAAACATCTGTGGTACCTTGGCCTCCAAGTGTGGCCTTGCTCTGATGACATTGTCCCCAATCTCCTCTACGATGCTGATAAATACTTCATTCTTCTTCTCGCAAAGTCCCTCTCTTGTGTTATGTGTGCTATCTCCACATCCTTTGTCTTTAGCTCCTCACACAACGCTCTGATTGTTGCAGCTTTGTCCATGTTTCTTCTAGCCACTTCAACAAAAACCTTCACCAATGCATTGTTGACCTACTCATCTGACATGACAGTAGGCTTTACTATCATGTGTCTAGCTTGGGGTGCCTTCTTCAACCATCTCAAATGCATGACTCTTCACATACATCAAAGTCAGCTCATCCATGTGGGTGTGCATTGACCATGATAGTTTCTTTTGAGTGCACACAATCACCATATCCTCATCCATTAGCTCCCAGCCAAATAAATCCTTCTGCTATCATGCTCTGGAAGTGGGCAAAAATTTTACCTACATCCTCTCGCATACCCCATGGCTGGTGGAATGTGCTCTCCACTTGTTCTTCTAGACCATTGCTTAGGGACTTTAGCTTCCAAATTTGGGACTTGTGTCTCCATGTCCTGAACATTCTCTGTAGTTGTCTCCTCTAGTCCCTTCTCATCCTCTTCTCTTCCCTTTGATTCCTCACCCTATTCTTCTATGTTCTCTGGAAGTGTAGGAGAATTAGGTGTGCTTTCCTCTGACTCTTCCACCTCCTCATTTAACTTCAGTTTCCTCCTTCTTTGCATGGTTTCCTCCTTCTGTGGAGAGAGTTCTGGGTGATCTACGCACCATGGTTGGAGTAGCACCTTGGGTCCTTGTTCTCCTAAACACCTTCTTAAATATGTGCTCCCCTTGGACTACATTCAAGTCCTCATCATCCCCCTCTTGTGGCTGAGGTGGTGTAATGGCATGCTCAGCTTCACCCTTATTTGTAGGATGTCTCCTACCTCTATGCTCCAAACCACCACTATCTTCACGCTCCTCCTCCTCATCCTCCACTTCAATTGGCTCTGTGGGCTTAGGCGCTGGGATGTTCTCCATTGTATGCTTTCCCTTTGGTGGTGCTGGAAGTGTGAACTCACCTTCCACATACTTGTTATTCTCCATCTTTGGCTTCAACTGAAGATACACCAATGCTGCCCCTACATCTACTACAACCAGACTTATTGGCTTAATATTCAACACCTCCAAATGATCCTCTCGTATAAGGCACTTCTTCCAGATACACATACTTCTTTCTCAACGTGTGGTAGTCACAGTCTACCTTATCTACATTGAATACCAAGTCAAGCACGTGTCTATAAATATGAACAAATGCTTGAAATACCTTGCAGTGAATGCGTAAGGAAATTTACACCAAGGGCTCCAGACTCCATCTTTCATTGGGAAGCGCATGATGCAAAAATGTTGATATACAACAAACTAGACTTGTTTCCCTACTACTGATGGTAGGTCCTTTGGGATGCGCCACTCTTCTCCAAATGCCACATGAGCCTGTCATACCATTTCTCCGCCCTTTGCTTTACATCATCTATCATGGCCCCTTTACATAGATACTTACTAAACCTTTCAGCTGGTGACTTATTCTCCATGGGGTATTCCCATACTTTTTCCTTCGGCCCATCTGGTACTCCAATTTCCATGAATACTAGTGATAGTAGAACAACCCCAAAGCTGATCTTCCCTCCTGTGCACACTTCCTCGACTATTTTTCTACAATATAGCCTACAATATTGTAGATTTCTCCTTCTGACATCTTACGCACAACATGTAACCACATAGTATTTACCTATGACCACCACTCCTGATCATTCAACTTTGTAACAAGGTGTGTTGCTGCTTGCACAACCAAACAGTTCTTCAATTTGTCTATATCCATACCACGTGACCCTTCAGTATCCCCAACTCCTGTCTGGTCTTTAAGATCATGGCTTTATCTATGAGATCATTCTTTATGTCCTCTCTTGTGGCCTTCAAACCTAAATCGATGAGATAAGCACATATGAGATTCTAACTCTACGTCCTACAAAGTAGAAGAAGTCCTCATGCACTCTACTCATGAGCCACTGATACAAGGGCTCATACTTCCCAAAATATGGAAGCTCATATAATTGGTAGACCCCAATTCTCTTTAAGCTTCTCACCTACATCATCAAAAACTCGGCATGTCATCCACCGTATACTTGTTCATCCTAACAAAGTGAGCAAGGAATCGAGCTCCTTCTTGTTCTCCATGGTCCTGTGATTGTATTCACTCACTTTTCTCTTTCTGATGGGTGAATCCCACTCCTAGCCAATGATGACTCCTTCTGGATATTGCATTTCTAAAAAATGGCTTTCGGTGCCATCTCTTCTTCCTCAACGACCACCTTCTTCTTTCCTTTTTTCTGCTACAGATGCCTTCTTGGGTGCCATTTTTTTCCTTTTACAAATGTCTCCTCTTTAACTCTACAACTTTGTGAATCAAACCCTAGCTCGATTCAATCATGCCCTAGGTGGAAACTTCATGCCCTAACTCCTCTCTATCCTCCTTTCTTCACTCAAACCCTTCACCACCGGGGACGCAAGCTTCTTTTCACACAGATCTATTTATCACACTTGGTTTCACACCCTTCACACCTTAACCCGATCACTCAGCTCTTCACACTTGGCTCTTTCCTCAAATTCTCTTAGTCACAATGGTAAAAATGAATCTACATCCCATCCTTATATAATTTTTTTCAAATTTTGAAATTTTGATGCATTTATTACTCCTTCACCTACCAAATATCCTCTCATTTATTGACCAAATTCATTCATTCCATGCGTACATCTTCACACCCCAACTATAACCTTCTTGTAGCACCTTCCTACCCTCTAGTCACAGACTTCTCTTCAACACATGCCCTTACACCCGAGTACCTCATCACTGTACCTTCTCCTAGTAGTTATCATGGCCTCCGCTTACCTCACGTTATACTATTCTCCTTTCATTCATCTCCATCCTTGGTCACTTTTGAGAAGCAATCTTCTTTTGACTTAAAGCACACCCATAGTAGCTTATTCCTTTCACCTTTCAATTCCCATGGTCTTTTACTTGGATAACTACAACCACCCCACACTAAAGGTATGTGCAGTCCTCTCACGCATAAACATTCTTCACATAGTAATTAGCTTCATGCATGCAAGCACGCTTTTTACACAAGAACAACAACTAAATTGACAAAGCATAACAACAATGAAGGAAATACATTAAGGAAATACAAAAAAACCTAATCTAAATGGAAATACTACCTTATTACAAACACCAAGAAGTCTTATTTATAGTAGGGCTTCAACCTACTCCCATTAAAGTAACCGGGTAGCCATGTTCCATCAAGTGCTTCTAACTAGAAAGCACTTGATTCAAGTATGTGAGTGATGACATACGGCCCCAACCAATGTACTTTGAGCTTTCCTAGATGGCACAAGAACTTAGAGTCATAAAGAAGTACCATTTGTCCAATCTCAAACTTCTTATCCCTTATGTTTCTATCATGCCATGCCTTCTTCTAGCCTTTTCCTACTTCTGACTCCATCATGCTATGGCTCATCACTCATCCAATTGAATCATCTTCTCGATACACTCTTCTAAATCCTATTCATCAGCTAGACCTCCAGCATGCATGCAATGCACAAAGAAGGTAACATAAATTCTATAGGAGAATGGCTTCTACACCAAACACCAAATTAAAATGGTGTGGCTTTGTTCAATCTCTTATAAGTTGTTCTATATGCCCAAAGAATAACTGACACTTTGTCATCCCAATCCTTTCTTCCAACATCACAAATTTTTGTCAAAGTCTGGCTCAAAATCTTGTTGAAAGCCTCAAGCCCATTTTCCTGAGGATGGTAGGGTGTAGTTTTATGGTGTGCAACCATAAACTCATCTAATAGGATCCTGATTGTCTCATTCAAAAAGTGTGTACCCCTATCACTTGTCAAGCTTAAAGGACATCCATATCTTGTAAGAACATTCTCCCATAGAAACCTAGCCATTGTAGCTATTGATAATAGTCCTTTTGTAGGTGTTGCTTCTGCCCACCGTGTGAGATAATCTATGCAAGTAATGATATAGTGTGATCCAGTCCTACGCGCAGGCTGGTGAAATAGGTCCTACAAAGTCAATGGCCCATTTCTCAAATGGTTCGCACTAGTAATTGGTCTCAAAGGCATCTCATCTCTTTTCCCTAGTTTTCCTAGGCATTGACAATGATCACACACCTTACAATATTCTTTACAGTCTTTATACAATGTCTCCCACCATAATCCAACAAGTAGGATCTTCCGGGCAGTCGCATCACCTACATAATGGCCTCCTACAATACCACCATGAGCTTCTTCCATAATATCCTTGCGCTCATGCTCTAATACACAATGACGTAATACTTCATCTCTGCCTAACTTGTAGAGGTCACCACTGATTAACATAAATGGTGTCACACGCATATATAGCAAGTTGTTTCTTTTCTAATGCCTTCATTCCTTCTGGTGCTATACTAGTCCATAGAAAGACAACAATGTCTTCTAATTCTGATGGCATGTGTTATAACCTATATAACTATGCATCTGCATGGTTTCTTCAATTTTCTGTGCTTCCTCTCTTGAGTTGATTCTAGATAAATGGTCTGGTCCAGAATTGCTTTTCCCTAGCTTCACCACAACTATGAAATCAAACTCTTGAAATAAGAGTACCCATCTACATATGCACCCCTGTAAGATGGGCTTGTTTACCAAGTACTTCAATGCCATGTGATCTATATAAAACACAAATGGTGTTGCTAACAAGTACTATCAAAACTTGTGCAATGCATAGATCATGGACAAAAGCTTCACGCTCTATAGTTGTATAATTTTGTTCAACAAGAGTCAGCTTCCTACTAGCAAAAAAAATTGATGATCGACAATACCTTCTCCAGGTTGAGCTAACACAATGCCAATGGCCATGCCAGAGGCATCCACATGCACATGAAATGGTTTATCCCATGAGGGAAAGCATAGAATGGGCGCGGTAGTAAGTTTCTCTTTTAATATCTCAAACGTGCACTGTTGTGGTTCTCCCCAATAAAATGTACCTTTCCCCTTCAGTAACTCTTCCAAGGGTGCAACAATTTTGGCATACCCTTTGATGAATTTTCTATAATATCCTGTATGACCTAAAAATCCACGCACCTCACTTTGACTGGTAGGTGCTTCTAGGCCTAAAATGACTGCAACCTTAGCTGATCAACCAGAAAACCTTCCTTGCAGATTATATGTCCTAACAATATTCCAAATGGTGTAGCAAATATGCACTTCTTGATGTTCAAAGAGATACTCAACTATCTGCACCATTCAAACATTAAGCACAGATTGTCACAATGATCTTTCACAAGCCCATATACTATCCAATCATCTAGGTAGACCTGTAAGAAGTTGTGAATAAAATATTTGAATGCCTAAACAACTATGCACGAGAATACAATAGGTAGGCATTTTTTCAATCCAAAAGGCATCACAATATAGGAAAAACTACCCCATTCAGTAGTAAATGTTGTCTTTTCTTGATCCTCCTGAGCAATCCTAACCTGATGATACCTAAAAAACCCATCTGTGAAGGAATATATTTCACGCCCTACGCCACACCTTCCAAGTATTTCCTCAGTGAATGGCATAGGGAATGGATCTGTGATGCATGCAACATTCAACTCCCTATAGTCCACACATATTCTAATTCATCCATCCTTCTTGATACTGATCACCATTGGGCTAACCCATTCTGACTCATCAAGGGGTTTGATAATTCCAGATTTCAACATTTTATCAATTTCTTCTTTTACCTTTTCACACAAATTAGGATTCATTCTATAAGGCCTCTTTCTAACTAGGCATGCACCATCTTTAAGCTTTATCTTCATTTCCCCAAGTGATTTATGCATGCCTTTAAGTTCATGATACCCTCGAGGGAATAAGTCCTGATAATCCCTGAGTAACTCAATGATCTTTTCTACCTCCGAGTCTGACCAATAGTCTCCAATTATGGCCTCCTTAGGCTCAACCTCCAACCTATATTCACCTTCTTTGTCTTCATGGGTTCATGATAGGCACATGTATCCTTGTCTACACTATCCAAGACCTCGCACACCCCTTGTGAATGTTCAATATCCAGGTTCTCAACTTCCTCATCATCCACGATGTAAACCATCTTTCCTTTCTTTTTCAAGGCAAGCACGTTCAAGTAGTATGAAGTCCATTTCTTCTTCCTTTTCAAAATGCACTGCTCGACTCTGTCTCACCAAATAATTCCTAAATATGCTCTTCTACTTTTGCACTATCTCCCATAGTTAAGCACTTGATAAATTTTAATGCCTCTTCTATTGAGGTTGAGAAGAAAAGTAGTCAAAGGTCTGGATCATCCCTGTAGTCAAATTTTTCCAGTTTCTAGTCTCTCGATGTAGTTCTGCATATACATACCAGTGCACGTGTGCATCCTTGTAGCATAGAGTACAATCTATGCACCCAGAGTGAAGGTGGTAATGCTTCTTGTCCTCTTGTCCTACTGTCCAGAGTCTCTCACACTAGCTGAATGTGATGTTGAATAGGTTGATCACCATGATAAGTGCAGATCTACGTAGGTGCATTGTTCCTTACAAACCTAATAGATAGGGTGATTCCAATCTCTTCCCATTCTATAAGATTATCTCTGTGGACTACCCACCAATGCATGTTGCTGTCCCACACAAGGTATATACTAACATATCTCTTCTCTTAATTTGATCTGTCCACTGTTTCCATGGCTTTCAAAAATGTAGGAAGATCTTCTACCCCTAGTATACCAAGGTACTTGTGCTACCTATCCATCGAACCAAAAAAGTCCATTCTTGCACACAACCACACTTTTTACCTCACGCCCTACTAATTCATATGTACCATGAGCCCAATTATCACAAGCAATACTCATAGTATCACTAATAGAATGAGAATCCTCCCACTGTAGGATGCCTTCTTTTGATGGCTCATTGACCTCTGGTCCTGAATAACGCGTATATAAATTATGTTTAAGTCCTCCTCACTTAGAGGCTCAACATATGGTGTAGACTTCCCATCTCAAAAGGTATCACAACCCTTTCCTCCTTGTTCTCAAAGCTGATATACCCCTTATTGAATCTCAAGTCAACATTATTCACATAACACCAAGGGCATCCAAGCAAGGCTGGAAAATTGTCTACTGCAAGTGCTAATACCTCAAAATCCCTAGTGAACTTGGCCCCTTGTATGGTTATAGATGCATCCTTCAAAACTCCTATGGGAGTGGCCTTAGTCTAGTTTTCCATAAACAACACATTAGATGATGGCTACAATGGAGGCCTCCCCATTTGTACCCATGCATCTAATGTAAGCACATTTACTTCCACACCTGTATCAATCAATATGTTGCTCAACAACCACCCATCCACAACAACATTCAGAGTAATTTCCTTGTCATAGTCAATGCTATCAGGGGGAAGATTTACATGCAGATCTATCATCCGGTCTCAAGACTTGCACGCGAGTGTTCCCTTTAACCAACTTCCTAATAGTGGGATAATGTTCTCCTGGCACAACATTTTACACTTCTCAGATCATCGATATCATTTTGGACTGTCTCTGATGCTTTCTTCTACTCCTTTAAGTATTGTATCTCACCCTGAAGATTCCTTAGCACTTCCATGGTATCCTGGTAAACCTCCTTCTGATGAGCAGGATCTGGGTACCTTGCATGCAAAACCTCCTCCTTGGTGATCATAGGCTTCTAGTGCAATGCTTCTCTTCACGTGCCACTTCACTTCACATGTGTAGTAATCTTCACTATCAATGCCTCAGTCCTTCTACTATCTTGGGCATCCACTAATCTTCTACCACACACTGGATTCTAACCATCCCGATGCCTTTGTTTTCTTGCTTATGCTTGCTTACTCAGATGCTCATATAAGTCCTGGGCACTCTTCATAGCTATGGTTCTTCCATAAAAAGAACATGCAATATTCTGAGGACATTCACACCTATAGTGGTCAGAGATCCACACGTATAACATGTTCCATGAGGGAACTCACCTCTTCCTCCACCACGGCCTCATCCTCCATATCCACCATGATATCCACGTCCCCTTCCATGACCTCCTTCAAAATGCCCCTCATTCCTATCATAGCACGTTTGATTATGATCCCGATCCTGGTGCTCATTCTTACCCTTAGAATTATCTATTACACTTGTCTGTTGTCATACCCCAATGTCTATAGCATCCTGGATCTGACCAATCAACCGAAAATCCTCAATATCATGGGTCATGGACCTACAAATCTTGCAAAAGCAAGATACATTCTTCCTTATCACATGCATAACAAAGGACAATGACTAACATCATGATTCAAATGACAGATCTCACAATCCAATAGTAATGAGCATATAGATCTATGCGAGGGAAACTATCCTTGGTGTGACCTTCCACTTCACAATCTGTACACCAAATTCCTGAGCATGTTTCATGGGCTGAATTTGTTGATAGCTTCTCTAACTACTTTTCCATAGCTGCAATCTGTGCCTCTAAGAATGGACTAACACAATGTCAATGCTCCCAACTACCTCAACATGACAAAAGTCTACTTCCAATGCTTCACACGTGGATCAATGTATGTCTTATGTGACAATGCCCTTCTAAATGGTGTAATCAATCCTCCAACAAACCATTGTGCATGTTGGCTAGCATGAATATCATAAGATAGCTTAGATAGAAGTGTCTTAAAATGAGCATCATACTCACGTACACTCTCAGTAGTGCCTTTCTTGATATCCTTGAGTGCACTAATACTCTTCTCAAACTCAGGATATGGAACTCTTTCAAGAAAGCATCTTTCAATGCTGCATAATCCACACAAGTTTGATCAGGTCAAACTTCCTATACCAACTGTGTGCACATCCCTATAATGTAGTAGCAAAATTGACTTGCCTTACGCTCAACAACATGATCCCTTTAGCACCACAAGATTTCACACATATGCACATGTTCGAAACATCCTCTATACCTCTATACTCTAAGATGAAGAGACATCTCCATATAAATATTTTGTGGTTGTGCATGGACCTTGACCACCTGATCCAGAACCTCCTGTGTTCCCTCTACCTCCAAAACCACCAGATCCACCGAAACTAGAACCACCTATACCTCCTGATCCTCCACCTATAGTGGGAATAGACCTATAGATGTACTCCCTGTGCTCCGATAATAGTAGTACTATACTAAACCCCTACAGTCTGTGAGGTAGTTCCACTTCCAGAGGTGAATCCAACATTCTACGTGCTCACATTCTATGTGGATGATGCACCTAAGGATGTTCCTCCAAATATCATTGAAGTCATCTGTCCTACCATTGATGTACTTTCTCCCTGACTTACTCCTACTCTCCTACTTCCCAAATTAGCTTTTGGTTACTTGTCATACTAGATACTAGAAAACCAAGCAAGCAGGGCTAGGTCACTAGGTGGATTAAGATGCACACCCATGGTCCAGTAGTAGTCTCTCTGCGGCACACTTCTATGTGAGGCCGAGGGGGATCTCTCATGTTTTCCAAGATGGGGAGTTCCTGATGCTCTGCTCCACGTCTTCTACGTGAGCTGTAAATCCTTCACGAGCCATCTCTCTCCTCAATGCCATACTTTCTACAATGTAACACTACTTCTCTATCTCCCTCTCACATGCCTCATTATACTTAAGCCACCTTCCTCTCTCTACCTCTCTGTCCACTAGGTCTCCATCTTTCACCAAACCTATTCCTTCCCTCATGCATGGTGAAGTTTAGTTAGCCATCGGTTTACTCTCCAGGTTCAAAGTTACCATCAAGATCTTGATCGCCAGTGGAATACCTCACAAATATGCTCCTCTTGGATACCACAAAAACTAGAATTCAGCTACCTCTCGGGAAAGAGTACATCAAAATTGAATATTCCAGAATATAACTATTTAGAACACCACAAAACCACGTATCCACAACACGAGTCCAGATCAAATCAACATCATAAAGGGCCTAAATTCTTCCTGTGTCCAGACAAGTGTGCGATACCTCCAATTCCACTGAGATGCATAAGCAGTAAGCCACTCATATAGTTCTACTAGAAAGATGGTGAAAAATCTCATATAAGTTGTCATATAGATTTTGTTCTACCCAAGTGCATGCGTTAAACTCAGATCCACTATTGAACCACCATGCATATTCTTCCTCCAGATCATGTATCCATTCCTCAATACTTGCTAGAGTTAACCGGTACATCTTCATCACGAACCATCCTAAAACAAACTAAAAAAGAGGTCCCGAAAAATGGAACCAATGATGCAGCCTAGAATTTACCAGATAACACCCTAGTCGCTGCACGGCACATCACTCAGCCTAGACTGAGCACTCACCCAAAGCACGCAAAGGTACCAGGTCCCTCTTTAGGGTTGTTGTAGTAGGATGTTAGCATGATGAAGGAAGAAACATATAGATTCATAACTAATCCATCATTCTACAATGCATGCTACATTCAGATCTATGAAAGAACAAGCTTTAAACAATAATCATGATTGAATCAATAACATGCACTACTCAATTACACACAGAATGACACTTAGATTCAACCAATATCTTCCATCTATTAATAAACACAGAAGCTCCTTACAATAATGTCAATCTATACCAATGCATGTATATGGATCTGATACAATAATTCAGTCATATGTATATATCTATACCTTCATACATCCATCACACTCATCCACACACACACACTATCACTATGTACCTCACATCATATATATATATATATAGGGTGGGGACTTTCCCTTCACCACTTATCTATTCCAAAAATAGGCCGCATGCTATTAATAGCCACGCACCATTCATAGGCATAGCCACACATGCAAGTGTGCTATCTATAGGCCTCTTATAGTTAACTAAAGTGTCAATCCTATTCTTAGCTCTTCTCCATGCAAAATGCTTTGATCGGCGTGGATCCTCCAAAGATAGATAATGCATGGTGCATGTCATCTAAATCAAAATCATTGGTGTTCATCGCACATCCATCTTCTAAAAATAGGTCATCATTAAATTCCATTTGATGATGAAGTGAAAGAACATTTATTCTTATTCTCTTTCTGGATAGTTGGGATAACTTGGTAATGGATTTTAGTAATACAACACTACTTCTAATGGTTTGAAATTTGATGATGTGGTTAGTGTAATCCTTAATGAGGAAATATGCAGAAAATTTTAGGAGAAACATCATCATGGAAACACTTTAAATGTAGAAAGTAGGGAAGATCTAAGATAGATCATCAAAGAGAAAGAAGAATGGGAGATCAAAGTCAAGACATGGAAGATCTAGATCTCAAGTACAAAATTTACTTTGCTAGAATTGTGGAAGAGAGGACACATAAAGGAGTGTTGGTCTAAGGAAAATAAAGAGAATACATCAGACAAAGGTAAAGAAAAATGTAAAGAGGAAAATGTTGCAAGTGAGGTAAAGAAGATTCCCTTATTCTCTCCTTGGATAATAAATTAGAATCTTGGGTTTTAGATTCTGGAGCTTCTTTCCATGCTACCCCTAATAAGGGTTATTTTAGAAATTATGTTTAAGGTGATTTTGGACAAGTTTTTTAGGAGATGATGAGCCATGCAATATTACTAGTAAAGGTGATGTTCATCTAAAGTTACGAGAATGGAAATCCATGGGTATTGAAGGATGTGAGGCATGTGCCAAGCCTCAAGATAAATCTAATATCTGCATGGGAAACTAGGTGAATTTGGATGTGTGGTTACATTCACAACTGACTCTTGGAAGGTTACCAAGGGATCTCTTGTTGTGGCAAGAGGTAACAAGAAGGTAGGAAATTTATATCTATCTACCTATGTTACTGATTCCTTTTATGTGATATCTACTACAAATTTAGATGCAAACATGTGGCATAATCGGCTAGGCCATATGAGTGAAAAAGGAATGCAGATCTTAAAGGCTAAGTGTAAATCATATTTGAAACAATTAGATCTTGAATTTTGTGAGAATTTCATATTTGGAAAGAAGAAGAGAGTGAGATTTCTCAAGGTTGGGTCAACAAAGAAGGATCATAAATTGGAGCTTGTACACTCAGATGTGTGGGGACCAGCTCAGGTAGCTTCTATTGGAGGATCCCAATATTATGTGACTTTCATTGATGATGCCACAAGAAAGGTATGGATCTATTGTATTAAGCATAAATATGATGTTTTTGAGACTTTTAAAAGGTGGAAATCCCTTGTAGAAAATGAAACAAACTTAAAATTAAAGTGCCTTAGATCTGACAATGGTGGTGAGTATTGCAACAAGGATTTCAATGATTATTGTTTAGTGAATGGAATACAAGAGAAAGAATGGTTCCTAGAACTCCATAAGAGAATGGAGTTGCAGAAAGAATGAACAGAAAATCATGGAATGTGCTAGAAGTATGAGGATACATGCCAGTTTTCCTTTGAAGTTTTGGGTAGAAACAATGGATACAATAATGTACTTGATCAACCATGGACCTTCAAAACACTTGGATGGTGGAATACCAAAAGAAGATTGGTCTGGAAAAGAGGTAGATTTTTATTTTCTTAGAGTTTTGGCTCAAAAGCTTTTATGCATGTTGATAGGAAAATAGGAAGAAGTTGGATGCTAAATCTAAGAGATGTACTTTCATTGGTTATGGCTCTAGTGATTTCAGATATCGATTTTGGGATTTAGAAGATTATAAGATTGTTAGGAGTCATGACATTGATTGGAATGAAAAAATAATGTACAGGGATCAGTTTTGGTGTGCAAACATGAACAGGTTGATGATATTTTGAAGGAAAATCAACTTTCAACCTAAAATAGACATCCATGACATTAGCATCGGCGGTTCTTTTACAAAAGATGGATGTCACCAAAGCTAAACTAGTATCGATAGATCAAGTTTGGGTTCGCACAAGATAAACAACCATTGGAATAGGAGTCGGTACTCCTCGAACCGATGTCGGTAAGGAAACCGCACACTAGAAATTAGACAGAGGAACCATGATCGATTATAGGTGACCAAATTCGACAAAAATTGACCGGCGACATATGAGATTAACAGAATGTGCAACAGCAAAAAAAAATGAGCCCCAAACACCCCAAATCTCAGTGAGAAGGTCACAAAGGGTAAGTAGACCTCTAGAGATATTTTCACCTTCCTTTTCTTATTTATTATTGACTGATAGTGGTGAACTAGAAATATTTGAAGAAGTAATGTAGGTAGATACCCACGAGAAGTGGGAACATGACATGGATGAGGATATGGACTCCTTGGAACAAAATCAGACATGGATTTGGTCAAGTTTCAATAGGTAAGAAAAAATACTACAAAAAAATGGGTTTACAGAGATCAAGGAAGAAGAGGGTGGACTAAAAGGTACAAGGTGAGGCTTGTGGTAAAGGGATTTGCATAGAAAGTAGGTATTGAATTTGATGATATTTTTTCCTATAGTTAAGATGACTTTATATTCGTATTGTTCTAAGTTTGGTTGCAACAAAAGATTTGCATTTAGAACAACTTGATGTTAAGATGACTTTTCTTCATGGTGATTTGGAGGAAGAGATTTATATGCAAATGACCATTTGGTTATGAATTCAAGGGTAAGGAGAAACTTGTGTGTAGATTGAAAAAGAGCCTATATGGGCTCAAGAAATCTCTAAGGCAATGGTATTTGAGATTTGACAATTTTATGCATGAGCATGGTTATATGAGATGTGAATTTGACCATTGTGTTTATTTTAAGAAGCTTGAAAATGGGAGCTATGTTATTTTGTTATTGTATGTGGATGATATGTTGATTGCAGATCTAGTATGCAAGACATTGGTAAAATTAAAGAAAAGGTTAGCTCACACATTTGCAATGAAGGATTTGGGAGCTGCAAAGAAAATACTTGGCATGCAAATTCACCGAGATAAAAACAAGAGGTTGTATTTGTCTCAAGGAATCTTATATCAATAAGGTGTTGGAAAGGTTTAACATGCAAATTCAAAACTTATTAGTACACCTATGGATGGACACTTCAAATTGAACAAAATATCAGTGTCCTTCATCACATGAGGAGGTTGAGTACATGGCACGTGTTCCCTATGCTTCAGTAGTAGGAAGTCTTATGTATGCCATGGTTTGTACTAGACCAGACATTACATAGGCAGTGGGAGTTGTGAGTAGGTTTATGGCTAATCCAAGTAAAGAACATTGGAAAGCAATCCAATGGATTCTCAAGTATTTGAGAGGGACATCCGGCATGGATTTATGCTATGGAGGGTCAAATACTTCTTTACATGGCTATGTTGATTTAGATATGGCTAGAGATTTGGATGGCAGAGAGAGCACCACTAGATATGTTTTCATAGTAGGTGGAATGACAGTTAGTCTAGATTTTAAGATTGCAGAAGGTTGTGGCTTTGTCTACTATAGGCAGAAAGTATGTTGCAGCTACATAAGCTAGCAATAAGATGATGCAATGGATGAGTAGGTTCATGAAAGAGTTGGGTAAGGAGTAATAGGATTGCATATTATACAGTGATAGTCAGTCATCCATCTACAAAGATCTCAACATTTCATTCAAGAATGAAACACATTTAGTTGAGGTATCACTTCATATGGTAGGTGTTGGAGGATGGGAAGTTGAAGTTGAAAAATCCATACGGATGAGAACCCTTCATATATGCTAACAAAGCCATTGGTAAGGAGAAGTTGGAGCTTCACTCCACTTCTGTTGGTCTTCGAGTTTGAGACTTGAAGAGGAAGAAATGAGCCAAGGAAAAGGAACCAAGGATGGTGATGCATAGTACAATACAAAAATTGATCTCCAAGTGGGAGATTGTTGAGTGTGGAGCTTAATTGCTTCACAGAAGCTTGATTTTACATGTTTTTGGTTTTGACAAAGTGATGGCATCGGATAGGGGATGAGCGACATCATCGAAGCAATCGGCATTGGTTAAGAAGTGATTGACATCAGTCAGGAAGGAACCAACATGGTCACTTGTGTGATGGTGCTTTATTCTTTAAATGAGAATTAGAATAAATATTTTTCTTAAAGATGATTTATTGATTGTAAAAGCATAGTTAGTTGCCCAAAATAGATATATATGCATGTATGCATTGTATGAGGGTATGAGAGAAGAAAATAACAATTGTTTTGCATGTTAGTTTTCTTGGTGAGCAAGAAAGAGTAGTTGAGTGAGGGAAAAGCATTGAACATCCTATGAGGTGTTGGAAGACAAAAATCTTCATTGTATTTCCTCTGTAAAGCATTGAATAATAATATTTCCCATTTCTTGGTGGACGTAGCCCACACTGGGTGAACCACGTTAAATCTAGTGTTATCTTTCTCTTGTTTTATTTCATCTTTTGGTTATTTTCGCATTCATTGCTTGTATGATTTATTTGATTATAGATTTGTGCAACATTGTTATATGGTTTAACCCCAACAAGTTTTCCATACACATAAAGAGGATGAATGCCATTTCTGATTCTCAAGATCATCTTAGGATGCAAGAGAAGAGCATATGTGATGTAAAATCCAACTACGAAATCAAAAATGGAAAATACTTGATTCAAACGCAAAATTTGTTCATTTTAACTGAAACTTGACATTCCTTTCACCATTTTCAAGGCAAAAGAGATATATAAATCATTTATGATTCACAAGATCACCTAGAAGGTGCGAGGGAAGATCACACGTGACTCTTATCTCATGATTAAGTATGGAATGTTCATTTACCCCTTTAACAAATCAAATCAAGTTAGTAAAAACAAGCAAATAAACCCTATGAAATAGAATTTAATCTTTAATAAAAACTAAATAAAAAAAAAACATATTTTTTTAAATTTTAAAGTGAAACAAAAATCTGAACTATGATGTGTATGTTCAAATTTGGGTGTGTATGCCTGCTTAAGGATGTGTATGCCCCTCTGTGGAAATTGATAGTGAGGTAATGGGTACATGGCTAGAGAGTTACATACGCTAGCATTTGGATGTATATGCCTATAGATAGAAAGGTCAAAACAACAATACTAATAGATAGGTACACTTAGGCATAGGCATGTACAAAAGGTTTTAATGCATGTAATAGTAGATAGAAAGACCAAAAAAATTAGAAGACAGAAAGTAGAGTATGCCGACAATGAGATGTATATGATGAACTTTTGACATGTACGCCCACAAAGTTAAAATGTGTCAAACAGAAGCTCTACCCAGATGGGTACACCGAGTATGAACATGTATGCTTGGGTCAAGCGTATGTACCATCAAATAGAGCAACAAAAAAACCACAAAAGGCATGATACCATGTATGTTGGAAGAATGATGTATATGCTAGACTCTAGGTACATATGCTAGCATTTGGATGGGTACACCTGTGTTTGGATGTGTACACGCCTCTATCATTTTTGTGTATGCCTATACCTGGAAGTGACGTCAAAACACAGAAAATGATGTAATCGATCTCAAAAATCTCAAATTTTTGGATAGTTAGCTCAAAATTGACAAGAACCCATCTAAATTAGACCTATAAGCAAGACTCAACACATGTAAAGTTAGCAAAAATCATAAGAAATTCAACATTAATTCACACATGTGCATATCAAGGGTTAGTAAAAATTGAAATAACAACAAAATTTGAACTACCATGCTAAGGGACTAAGGATCCGTCCCACCGGGCGTGCCAAATGTGTGTAAGAATTAGTTAATAATATAAAGGAAATCAAAGCTATAACCTAATATATTCAATACAATGCTAACTAGATCAATATACCATAATGCTTAGAGCTTAAATAAGGCTAATCTATTAACATATTTGTATTAGAACATGAAAAGAAGATTCAAACTAGCAAGCTAAACATATTAACCTTTATCTCTAATTGATTTCTAATGAAATGAACCTATTTAGATCCCTTGGTAACCTTCCAAGAGGTAGTTGTGAATTAATTAATTAATCTAGATACAAAGGGGGAGCTTAATTAATTATAAATAATTAATTAATCTAGATAGAAAGGGAGATGATTAATGGAAGGTTGTTAATTGGGATCGTTGTTGGATAGAAGAGTTAATTAACTAACATAATGTAATTAATTAATGACAATAGTAGAGAAAATGTCCGTGATATTTATGATATGTCATCAATTTGCGAAAATATTATAATTAGCACAATTTAAGCATTTAAATTGCTGGAGATAAAGTATAGGTGTCTACATTTTCCCCTCTTTGAGATGGCATAAGTGATGCCACTTCAAAGATAGTAGACAAGTAAAATTTTGAAGAGGTAGAAGAAAAATTAGTAGAAGTGATAAAAGAAGGCGATTGATGATCAAAATATAAGAGAAATGGATAGAAGAATGTGTAGGGCAAGATACCCCAAGTGAATTAGAATAATAATATTAATAGGA
The DNA here is from genome assembly GCA_018340775.1 of Taxus wallichiana var. yunnanensis. Classification (NCBI taxonomy): domain Eukaryota; kingdom Viridiplantae; phylum Streptophyta; class Pinopsida; order Cupressales; family Taxaceae; genus Taxus; species Taxus wallichiana. The sequence continues at coordinate 652,059,725 of CM031242.1, forward strand.
GGATGATCGAGAAGAGAGGAAGAAGGCCGAGGGAATAACTAGTCTTACATCATGTTGGGTTTTAAAATGGTAATTTAACAAAACCACAGTCAAGGGACAACAAGTCCCTCCTCTTTATGGGAGAGGTTCCCTTATTGAAAGCAAGAAACAAAGCTTATATACAAATGTACAACTTTCATCTTAGGGCTGGACTACTGACATCTTGAAATGCTTTTTTACCAAAATAGCTTATTAATACAAACAAATGGAAGAAATTAAGAAAGGAAAGAGAAGAATGTAACAATACTTTCAGGAAATATAGATAGCAGAGTATAACCTTATAGTTTGAGAAAAGGTGATACAAAACAAAATCATTCAAATTAATAGCATAAGACACCATTTCATAGACACAAAGTTATAGAAATCATATCAATAAGAACACAAAGTTTCTTATTATAGAAGATAAATGATCCACATATTTCAGGTAAGAAAGAAGAGACAATAGATGAAGATAGAGAGAAAGGGGAAATTCTTTTGTATTGATTGCTGTTTGATTCTATTTACACTTCAAAAGTATCAAAGTCTAACATTTGCAATGATCCAAGATCTTACATTTATAGATGAAACCAAAAGAGGAGAAGAAGAGAAGGAAGAAAATATGATTTGGAATCTCAACCACCAACCATCAATGCCCTTACAAATCCACCTCCAATATGTCAAATCTAGTTCTGTATGTCTTTGGCATATTGAAGAAGGAAGGATGGAAGATCGATCAGATCTAGGTAGTTGAAGCAATCATATCGTATATTAATAGCTTGAAAGACTTGTTCCAATTTTCACCCATCAAATCCTGCTAAAACAATATTTTATGCTTCCATGGCATAGAGGAGGTCAAGACATTTCCAATAGTATAAAATTTGTCAAATTTTGAGCACTGGAGTGAAAGTTATGCTCATTTGAATATTTGAATCGAATCTGTATAAAAATGGGGAGAATGTAATTTTTGGAAAATGGATATATAGGCCCAAATTGAAATTGCAGCTTTAGTGCAAAATATGCAAAGTGCAAAAGTTCCCCATTATCTCCCATGAGCCTATAACTTCACATTTTGCATTTGGGTCTGACACATGGCTTTACCTGAGTGGTAATAGAGTCGTGACTCACTTTATAATTTTACTTCTTTTGGAAACAAGGCTCAAAATCTCAAAGTTCTCCACTAACCCACTTCTCCACTTTGACTTTTGATGCGGGCTCAACATTTGAATTTATCCCTTATTATGAGTGGGGCCATGGTTCACTTTATCACTTTACGCATTTTATGGAAACAAGGCTCAAAATCTCAAAGTTCTCCATCGACCCGCCTTCCCACTTTGACTTTCGATGTGGGCTTAACATTTGAATTTTTCCCTTATGGAAACAAAACCAAAATTCCCAAAATGCTCCGATGGCCCGCCTTCCCATTTTTGACTTGAAACATGGCCATGTGTCCCTTTGTGGGCATGTTCTATATTTTTGTGTTTTGACTAAGTCCCTCTATTTGGTAAAGGCTTTATGTTTGACCTAGGACACGTGGAGGCTCAACGCACATTTGGGACCTACCTCCATTTTTGCCTTTGAAGATTCACGATTCGACACGTAGAGGCTTCCACAAACCCTTCTATACTTAGCTGATTCAACAGTTGAATTTTCCCCTTCTTTGACTCTGACCACATGGTGAGTCCACACTCACTTAGGATATCTCTTTGAACTTGACCTTTGGAGGTGTGCCGGGATTGGGACATGTGGAGGCTTCTGTCGGCTCTTTATACTTATTCATTAAATGGCCGGATCCATCCCTTTTTCAGGACCTTTGACACGTGGAGAGATGGCGCATGTTTGGGGAACCATCTTTGGCTTCAACCCTTGAAGGTGCACTGATGAGACACGTGGCACCGTCCACTGGCCTTAGAATTTTCAACGGAATTTAACTTTTTGAGGCTCGACCATGTAGAGGGCTAGTGCTCATTTAGGGTCTCTCTTTGAACTTGACCTTTGGAGGTGCACCGTTGGGATGCATGGAGGCTTCCGCCGACTCTTTACACTTAGCCGATTCAACTATTGAATTTGTATTTTTAGACTTGGACCACGTGGAGGGCCCGCACACACATTTGGGGTCTCTGCATTTGTGCACCATACCAAAAGTGTGCGAGGAGTCACATGCCTCCTTCTACAGGTCCTTCTATACTTAGTTGATTCGGGCCTCGATTGAACACTTTGCCTTTCTCCATTTTAAGCATAATTTTTTTATTTCTAGACTTCTCACTCTCCTCGACATCTCTTAAAGGCACTAACTCAAAATTTTCAAAACTTGACTTAAAAAATGAGGGAAATTTTGAGGGTGACAACACATCTAGTCTAAAATAATATTCTTATAATCATTTTTCCAAGGATCTATGTCATCGTCCTTATTAAAAATATAAGCATACGAAAAAACGCGAGAATAACATGAAATCCATACTATGAACAATTATCCATTTATGAAAACAATAACTCAATGCAACATACAAACAATAATATAAGAAGGAAATAATCTCATTTAAGAGGGAAACAAGTACAAACATACATACTTTAAAACCAACAACGGTCAAGACAGTTGTAGAAATGTTTTGTTATCAAGTTGAAGATCCCTAAATGTTTGTGATTGATGACAAGGGTTAAAAATGATGCCCCAGGCAAGGATACATGTAAGTGAAATGGTGAAGGACACAGGTTCCAATGGAAAATATTTGTGCATAATGAAATAGAATCGAGGCAACAATATGTGCCCCATAATACCGACGAAGAAGAAGGCTAGGTTTGTAGATGGCTATAGATCTAACAATGATCCGTAAGTCGTTAAATTCATGAACATTTAAAAATACTTTGAAAGATATGGGATGAATACCATATGCAAGATATGAGTGTCATCCATTATGGTCATATCACTATTTTTGCATTTTTTTTTTATGATTTTTGAAAAAATGTTTTAAATTTTTAGTATTTTTTTATTTTTCTTAGAATTTTTTTGATTTTTAGTGGAAGAAATAAGAAGGTAGAAGATCACCAGAATCAATAAAATTTACCTAAGGAGAAGAAATGATAAATATGTAATAAAAATATGCCCCAACATGGTGAAATTAGTTAAAAATTATTATTTAAAAGCAAGTAAACTAAAACTATTGTTTTTGTGGTACTATTTTTCAATGCATTTTGTGTAGTTTTGGGAAGTTTGTTAAACAATTTTCTATTGTTTTTGTATTTTATGATTTTTCTATTGTTTTGGGTTTTTCAAGTGTTATGTGAATGTTTTTGGAGATTTTGAACATATTTGAATGTTTTTGGATTTTCTAAACATTTTTGAATGTTTTTGGATTTTTTGAACATTTTTGAATGTTTTTGGATTTTCCAAGGTTTTTGAAGCTATATATATAGGAAACTAAGAAATGTGGATGCCCCCAATGTTAGGGTGGGTTTTGAAAACAAGTACTTGAGTGGGTCGACTTTAGATATAAGCTTGGTTTTGGTATTTAATAGGTAATGGTAATTTTTTGGAAGGTAAAAACAACAACCATACAATCTTTTTCAATTTGAGGATAGTTGAGTTCATAGGAAATTAAAGTATGAATGAGATAGTACACTAATTTTTATTTTTGGCTTAGGTCATATTGTGTGAGCAAAGCACCAATAGAAAATTGGGTAGCAGATATGTATAAAAAAAGTGGCTCACCTAGAGTTAGAGGCATGAGGATAGGCGGATTGGCCAAGTATTGTTTAAGAAAAGAAAAGGCTTACTATTGTTCTAGTCCCCAAATGAAGTCAACATCTTTCTTAAGAAGATTGGTGAATAAATGACATTTTTCTACAAGCTATAAAATTAAGTGGTGAATGGATTATATCTTCCCTTACAGGTTGTGCAACTGTTTGATATTCTTGGGAGGAGGAATTTTAGTAATTTCAGTGACTTTGGTTTGGGTCCACCTTAATCCCTCTCCTTGATATAATAAATCCTAGTAGCTTCCCCGATAATACTCCAAACACACACTTATTTGGATTCAATCTGACCTTATATTCCCATAGATGTTAAAAGATACATTGCAAACCTTCTCACTTCGGTGGTCTTCTCTTGTATTGAAATTTCCGGATATCTTCTACATAGTCCTTCATGATGTCATGCAACATATCATGGAATATTACTGTCATGGCTCGTTGATAGGTTGCAACAACATTTTTGAGGCCGAAGGCATTACTTGATAACAAAATGTTCCCTAAGGGGTTGTAAAGGGCGTCTTATGCCATCTTCTTCTGCTATCTTTATTTAGTTGTATCCAAAAATCCATCCATAAGAGATAAAATTTCATAGCCCGTAGTTGAATCGACAATCATGTCGATATTAGGAAAAGGAAAATCATCTTTTGGACATGCCTTGTTAATGTCCCAAAAGTATGTGCAAATTCTGATGCCAACTGGTTTCTTTTGTACTGGAACTATGTTTGATATCCACTCAGAGTAGTTAATGGGTCTGATGAACCCTACTACTAATAATCTCTCTAACTCCTCTTTAACCAAAGGGCCACTTGTGGATGCATTTTCCTTAGCTTTTATTTAATAGGCTTTGTGTCTGGATGCACTACTAAGTTGTGCACCACCAAATTTGGATCTAAGCCCAACATATCTTTATAAGACCATGCAAATATATCCACAAATTCTCTGAGAAGCAAGGTGAATGTCTTATGTTCTTGTGCTGAAAGTGAAGCTCCTAGCTTGACTATCTTTGGGTCTTCTTCTGTTCCAATATTCACATCAACAGTTTCTTCTACGATATTTTTGACATATCCTCCATAATCGTAGGATCGGGATGAAGATTGAGATATTCTTCCGAGGGGCATCTCTATAATATTCTCACCCTCAGCATGGTCAATTATTTTTTCCATTGATTTTTTTACTTGTTTGTCAGCTAGTGCCTCAAAGAGGTTTCACTGTGTGACTTATACGTACAATTTTGCCAAGGATTTTATTTTGAAAATTTTCCCTCACTTTTTCTTAAATTTTTCTGACCACAAAGCTCGATTTCTCACCGAAGTATGCACATGTATCTAAGTCAATGAAGAAACCTTTCTTGTGATCTCCGATAGGAATGGTATCACGTATGCCCATAAATTCTACAATAACCTCATCATTCTCAAAGAGATCTAATGGCATATGATGTTGTTGGTCCTAATTGACAAGGGTAGGGTATACAAGGTCAAATTTAGGATTGGTGGGGGTTATGGTAAGGATAATGGTATCCATGAAAAGGTTCATGGAGGAAAGATCCTCATATTGGCTATAGTGGGAATCTGTGTCGCTATCCGAATAAACAGAGCTATCCTCATGCTTAGAGTAGGTAGCATCTTGATCCATGGGATGTGACCCATATGGCCGAATACCAATACCATAGTGTTCTATTTTGAAATGTGGAAGTGGGACCGGTTCTCTTGCTCCTTGTTCAAATTTTCCACATCCGAGTCCTTTGTAACCCATGGAATACATCATTCTACTAGATTTGGCATATTCTAGGGTTTCATAGTAGGTAGGCTTAGTGTCCTCTAGGACCCAAGTTGTAGGTGGGTCCAACAAATTTCTTCTTCTAAGAAGTCCACTAGGTAAGAATGTCCCTATAGTAAATTCATCTTCGTGCCATTTAAAGCGATAGTTGGTCTCAGATCTTGTTTTTGGTGATAAAGATAGATCTAGAAACCAAGAGAGCCTGTTGCACATTGTATTCTCCACAACCATACTCAAGGATTTTCATCTCCCATGAATCAAAGGGAGAAGTGGACGTAGAAGCCTCATGAGCACAAGAACTTAGGGAGTCCGAATCTACCCATGATTCAAGAGCTTCTAATTAAAGGGGGTAGTGATATCAAGAGAGGGACATGTATATGTACCCCTACACGTAAAGCTATTGAGATATCTGTAGTGAGTGAAGGGTTCTAGATCACCTTGAATGGTAACAGTGTGTCCCTCATGTTTCAATTTAATACATTGATGAAATGTTGATGGTATGTCCTGCATGGCATGGATCCATGGGCAACCAAGAAGCATATTATATGGAAGTTCCAAATATAAGACATGAAACTTCATGTTGTGGAAAGTAGGCCCTACTTCCATTGACAATGTTATTGTTCCACTGACTCTTGCTCCACATTGTCATAAGTGGTTATGGTGATAATGTGGGACTCTAGATATTCCTCTGTGTGTCCTAGCTACTTGATTAGTTTCAATGTGCATATATTCAAACCCACCCATTGTCCACAAACACCCATTTTATCTTTTGGCAAGTAAAAATACCTCTATATATAGGGGAAGATTATGTGTGTGATCATTGTTAGGGATTTACTTATGGTTAAATGAGATGTGTTTAGCTAGTGTAATGTTTTCCACCACGACTTGTAAATGTGAAGGGTCTACTTCCATTGGCACTCCTGACCCTTGGAGAGTTTTGTATAGGATGTCCTTATGTACATTCGATATTTTAAGAAGGTCTAAGATTGAAATCTTGGTAGATGTCTTCTCAAGTTTCTCTAATATGTTGTATTGGCCATCCTGAGGGGTAGATAGAGGAGGTTTTGAGATCATGAGATGAGCACGCCTTGTTACCACAACGTGTATAATATTTTCCCTTGATCCTAATGGTATTCACATGCTCATTAGAAGAGTGAACACATCCAATGAGTGAGTCATAATGATTGTTATCACTTTTGGTATATAGATAGTTCACAGATTTGTAACTTTGGGATGACTCTCCCTGATCCAGCTTCTTCCCATCTAGATTATCATGTTTAGGGAATGGTTCTTTGAATATCCCCATCCTTTCATTTGGCATCGATTTCTCTCTGGTGCATCAACTTCTATCTCTCCATTATCAATAAGATCTTGAATGAAGTGGCAAAGTCTTAGGAATTTTTCTATCTTATGTCCCTTCACATGATGAAAATCAAAATATTCATGCTCTTTATACCATGAAGGTTTAGGAGCATTTTCATCAAAGGGTTGTGTTGTAGGATAAGTCACCATGTGGGTTGTATCCAATTGTTTCAAGATTGTGGACAAAGACTCATTAAGAGGAGTGAACGTTCTATGCTTGGCTGGTGGTTGAATCGGCCCTTTGGTTAGTTTAAAAGGTTGACCAACTTGGACCACTTGTATACGTTTGGAATCCATGATTCCATCTCCTACCACATTCTTGTTTTTGTTAAAGATCTTTGGCTTATCTATCGGTTTGGTAGATTGATTATCCTTGGAAGATGATTTGATAGTTCCTTTTGCAATGAGGGCTTTTTCTATTTGTATTCCCTTCTTGATGACCTCTTCAAAGCTCCGAACACAATGCATTTGTAAATGAAAAGTGATGTCCAAATTTAAATTTGGTACAAAGATGCTAACAAGTTACTTTTCGGTATTGAGCAAGGGAAGCGACTAGCTAGCCCCCACCATCTTTGTAGAAAACTTGTGAAGGTTTCATTTGGATGTTGTTTAGTGTTACACAAGTCTTCCATGGTTATGTCACTTTCCATGTTATATGAGAAATGTTGTAAAACCTCTTTGCTAGTTCAAGTCCATGTGAAGATAGACCCATGAGGTAAGCAAGTAAACCATTCCAAGGCTTGTCCTCCTAGAATTTTTGGAAAGAGCCGTATGAGGTAGTTATTACTGTAGGCCACTTCTTGGCATGCCATGTAAAATTATTTCACATGATCACGTGGATCACCTTTCCCTCTATACTTGTCAAATTTGGGCATATCAAATTTCTTAGGAAAGGGTCGAAGCAACATGGCCTTATCAAATGGATGGGGACATAACTCTTTGTATTGATATCTTTTGTTATTTCCCCCATTATTTTCTTGAAGGCTTGTGAGTGTTTCTTTCATCGATTGTAGTTCTTGTGAAATAAGTTGTTCTTTAGTGGGGAAGATGGCATATACACACGACTATATTTTGACGTTCCTTCCTCTTGGTTTTATATGTGAAGTTCACTATTTTTTCCTTAGGTTTCTCTCGATGTACATTTTTGTTTGTTTCTTTTTGTACATGAGATGTCAGTAAAGCTAATTTTCAACTAAGGTTTTGAATTTTTTGTGGTATAGTGACTTCTTCCTCATGAAGTTCTTCATCATCTTCATCACATGGGGGTTGTTCCACGTTTTCATGTTCTATTCTTACTCTACGTGGCATCTTGATGAATGGTAATTTATAACCCACCATGTTGTTGTTTTCTACGTTTGATGTGGAAGCATGTCCATGTGCTAAAATGTCATCCATGTTGATGAGAGGTGGTTCTTCCTCATTAACCTCATTTTTGGGTGGAATAGTTTCATGTTTTTTGGAATTCTAAAATCTAATTCCACCACTCTTGAAAGTACCCTATATTTTTTTATAAAAAGAATTCATCTAATAGGGCGGGTTCAAAGTCAAACTCCACACGTGGTGATCTTGCTTCATCACCACTATGATATATCATCTCTTCTACTTCCTTTTCTGGGAAAATAGAGGTCCTAAATCATGACCAATAAAGGGATTCAACTCTTTTTTTCGATGTTTCCCATGCTTGTTTTTTAATGACTTGTCTTTTAGCTCCCAATCTTGTTTTGGGGGCCATGATGTGTGAGAACTTCACCAAGGTGTTTTGAATTTTTTCAAAAGGTATTGTCCCAACCTAAGTGGAAGTTTACAAATGTCCAAGGATGTCAATGGTTCAAAGAATGATGAATGTCAAAGAATCAATGTGTCAAAGTGATTTTCTTAAAATAATAAGTCAAAAGTGATGAACAAAATACAATCACTCAATGCTCGTTTTTAGACCAATCAATCAAAATGTTGTACTTCCTAAGTTTGTTCTCAAATGGTAGTTGGTGTTTCAAGATGGTTAAAAAAATGTCACCACTTATGTCAAGTTCAAAGAAATGAACAAGGCATAAGTAATAACAAGAAGTTAATACGATCCCCCAAAAAGTATACTAAAAGTGAGCTTGAATCCAATCAAGACCTATATCTCAAAAAGTGATAGTTACGATTGTGAGTGACACAAAAATACCACTAAGATATGTTAACCAAATTTTTCAGAAAAGTAAGGTATTAATATCAAAATGATATTGATATAACGTGCACAAATGGTAACACTCAACACTTTTCAAAATCAAGGTAATGTTTGAAAACAAACTAATGCTAGAGTATACCAAGGAATTTTTAGAATGCATGTAGTGTAACATTACAATCTAGACTCTTAGGCTAAGTTTGTAAGAAACAAGACGGAAGTATCAAATTTTTTTATGATACGATACAAGCAAGATAACATTTCAAAGGAGAATCAAGATGATGAATCATGCCTAACTACAATTGATGATCTTGAATTGGGTATCAAGATAAAAAGGATACCAATGATATGAAAATATCTCCACGCACTTTATATGTTTAACAACTCATCCAAAAACATGGATGAGCATAAATAGACACAAAAGTGGTGAATACAATTAATTAACAAGACAAGGGTAGTCACTCTTCTCCTGATCAACAAAGTGTCAAAAGAAAGTGAAGGAAGTAGATCAATTGGTGTTGAAGAGAGTTTGGTATCACTTTAATAGAGTTTTGCCTCACCTTAGGGTAAGTGAAAAACTAAAAAAATTAATGCTTCGTAATCTCTATGATGAATGATGCACCATTTGAACTTTAATGGAATCTCCTCTTGTTTAAAAACAAGATTTTTATTCTCGAGAAAGTTCTCCCTTTGTGATGGCTCTCAACTCAAATTGGTTTTGATATGGTCAAATTTGGCTCCTGGACAAGATAACTTCCTAGGTGGTTCACTCAACTAGGTGTCACAAGTTATCTAAATACGAGCTCGGTTTGCCAAGGTTTCTCAAGGAGTATCACGACCTTATTTTAACCCCTTCAAGCATAGTGGGAAATAAATGTGTCCATCATGTACTCTCACTGGGGTCATGATATAAATAAATTTGATGCTAAATATCACGTGTATCACTAGTCAAGTAGGTAGTGTGGAGCACATATGGTTTCATCCATAAGGTTCCCTATTGCATTGACTACTTTGGGGTTCCTAGGACCACCCCCATTGTTGTAGCTTAAGGATTATGCCAAAGGGGTTATGTCCTAGTTAAGCGGATGGGGCGTACCCTTATCCGAACCTACAAATACAATCTTTTGATTATGGTGTGTTTTTTTATCTTGTATACTTAATGTGGTTTGCTTGAACACCATTTGGAAACTTACACAAAAATTGTATTAGTAGTTTTGTTTTGTCTTGAGCCTTTGTTCTTCGAAAAGTGTTTAGGACTGCGCATGATGTATTTAGTAGTTTTCCATACACATAAAGAGGATGAACACCATTTCTGATTCTCAAGATTGTCCTAGGACATAAGAGAAGAGCATACGTGATGTAAAATCCAACTACGAAATCAACAATGGAAAATACTTGATTCAAATGCAAAATTTGTTCATTTTAACCAAATTTGACATTCTTTTCAACATTTTTCAAGGAAAAATAGATATAGAAATCATTTCTGATTCCCAAGATCACCTAGAAGGTGCGAGGGAAGAGCATACATGACTCCAATCTCATGATTAAGTATGCAATGTTCATTTAACCCTTTAACAAATCAAATCAAGTTAGCAAAAACATGCAAATAAACCTGTGAAATAGAAGTTAATATTTAATAAAAACCTACAAGGAGTCAATAAATCTTAAAAACATATTTTTACAAATTTTAAAGTGAAACAAAAATCTAAACTATGTTGTGTATGCACTCAACTCTAGTCTTAATGGGTATGTGGCTAGAGAGTTGTGTATTCTAACATTTTGATATATATGTCTATAGATAGAAAGGTACAAAGGCATAATACTAATAGATAGGTAAACTTAGGCACAAGTGTGTATGACAAAAAGACCATAAAACTCAAAAGACAGAAAGTAGTGTATGTTGACAATGAGATGTATATGTTGGAATTTTGACATGTACACCCACATAGTCAAAATGGGTCAAATAGAAGCTCTACCATATGGTTATGCTAGAGGATGAACATGTACGCTCAAGGTCAAGCATATGCACCAACAAATAGAGCAACATAAAAACCACGAGAAGGATAAATATCATGTACGTTGGAAGAATGATGTATACGCTAGACTTTAAGCACATACACTAGCATTTGGATGTGTACATCTAGGTTTGGACATGTACACGCCTTTGTCATTTTTGTGTATGCCTGTACCTGGAAGAGACGTCAAAACACAAAAATGACGTAATCGATCTCAAAAAGCTCTAATTTTTGAATAGTTAGCCCAAAATTGATAAGAACCCATCTAAATTAGACCTATAAGAAAGAATCAACACATGTAAAGTTAGAAAAAATCATAAGAAATTCAACATTAATTCACACATGTGCATATCAAGGGTTAGTCAAAAATGGAAATAACAAAAAAATTTGAACTACCATGCTAAGGGACTAAGGATCCATCCCACTGGGCGTGCCAAATGTGTATATGAATTAGTTAACAATGCAAAGGAAATCAAAGCTAACACCTAATAGCTTCAATACAATGCTAACTAGATCAATATACCATCATGCTTAGAGCTTAAACAAGGCTAATCTATTAACATATTTGCATTAGAACATGAAATGAAGATTCAAACTAGCATGCTAAACATATTAACCTCTATCTCTAATTGAATGCTAATGAAATGAACCTATTTATATCCTTAGCAATCAAAGGGTTTTGATTGTATGCTTGAATCCCAAGGTTGCAAGAATGGATTCTTGTGAATGCATGGCTACAAGACCATTTGACATATTTCCATATGACTTCACACTTGGAAGAATGAATGCAAGAGCTAAAAATAAGTTTCTCCTCTAATGAAGAATGTTCTAAGATGATAAAATGGCTATAGCTTAGGATATATGCTCATTTAGGTGTAAGTATAAAGGTTAGAGGATGGTTCCTTTTATAACCCAATGGTTTAAATAAGCTTTGCATCCTATTGTATGTGGGATAATAGAAAAGATAGGTTAGTTATGGATAAACATGGTTTAGAAGTGGTTGAGTTTACTTTAGGAGAGTTTAGTTTGTCCTCTAGTGACTCATGGGGATTGAGGGGGTTTATTAATTAACCAAAGTGATTAATTAATAGGTGTGTAAAGCTTATAAAAGATTTTTAGAGGAATAATTAGTATGATTTATGTTATGAGAGGATTTTAATCAAATAAATGATGATTTATTGATTAAATAGAAGAGAGAATTAATTAATTAAGAATAATTAATTAATCTAGATAGAAAGGGGTATTAATTAATTAGAAATAATTAATTAATCTAGATAGAAAATTAATAAAATAAGTTAATTAATGGAAGGTCATTAATTAATTAGAAATAGTTGGATAAAAGAGTTAATTAACTAACGTAATTAATGTAATTAATGATAATAATAGATAAATTGCGATATTGACGATATAATGTAATTAATGTGGGAGAGGTATAATTAGCGAGGGTAAATTAGCGCAATTTAAGTATTTAAATTTCGGAGGTAAATTATAGGTGTCTAAAATATGAAGAGGTGTTAATAGTTTGGAAAGATGTCATGATATTTTAGCAATCCTCTCAATGCATGAATAAGGTTGTGAAAACCTTTTTATGGATCCTTGAAGATAAACAAGGTTAAGATGTGAGGTGTTTGCCTTCTTGATGCATCAAGTACAATGTTTGAAGTTGAATGATTCAATATAGACCTATAGGTGGTTCTTTGTTCTTGTTGTGGATTCTCAGACTTCGAACTTCTTGAAGTGTGAAATTTTATAAAATATCTTGTTAAGATTAATATATTATTACCTTAAGGAAACACCTATGCTTTGCATGGAAGAAAAAAATCAAGACACAACTTGAGTTTGAAGAGATCTAGACTGTTGTGAATGGTACTATGACCAAATCAACTAACATTTTCCATGATATAACACAACAATGATAGTTTGATAGATCATATCAGAAAGCCTAGGTAGTCATCTTGTTTGGAGTTTTCGATGATCTTAAACCCCACATTTGAGATGCCAAAACAACCAAAGAAGCATGGGATACGTTGAGCACAATATACGAGGTCAAAAACAATAATGTCATACTGAATTTGTAGAGTTAGTTACACACACTGAAGTTCAAGAAAAATGAAAAAATTGAATCTTTCTTGAGAAGAGTTACAAAGTTGAGGGCTTCACTTCTAGCCCTGGGAGAAGTAGTCACTAATGAATCTCTCATTCCCATTTGTTAAAGAACTCTTCCTTCTTCATACTTGTATTTTTGTGACAACTCTAAACTTGATTCATAACTACTCGAGATATAACAAATGAGTTTTGATAAGTTGGTAAATATACCACAACAAGAGACGAAGCCTTGTATAATAAGGATGATGAAGAGGAAAAAACAATTACCTCTCATAAAAATGGAAAGGAAAAGGAAAAGGAAAAGGAAAACCTAATTTCTATCAAAACCCCAATATCGTAATCATAGTAAACAAGGGGATAAACAACCAAAGAAGAAATGTCCAATTTACAAAAGAGGACATGAATTGAAATATTGTTGGTATAGCACTTATAAGAAAGGTTCATCAAGCAACTCTAGACCTCAACACCTCAACATATTACACAAGGGACATTCAAACTACAATCAAGGGTAGAAAAAGGGGAATGGAAAGAAGACCTCATTAGCAAGGAAATATTGCTAAGTAAGAAGAATATTCATATACTAAAGACTACTTGTACACTACTCAATCAAGTGAACCCTCCATGTCATCTAGTGATGTATGGTATGTTGATTCGGGAGCCACTCGACACATGAATGGCCACAGAGATTGGTTTACTTCAATGAGGGACACGCCTTCAAAAAACCATGTTTTTTTGGGTGATGATTTGTCATATATAGTTCAGGGGATTGGGAACATTTCTCTACCCCTTGGCTCATGCAACTGTAGACTATCAGATGTCTTATATGTCCCTAGGTTGACTAAAAATATGCTCTCATTCAGTCAAATCCTAGATCACAACTTAAAAATTGACTTTGATAATCATTCCAGTAAGAAAATGTGTTTAATTCAAGACAAATCATGAGGCTTGAAAATAGTTGCAAAAGCCTCTAATGTGGGATGCATGTTCTAGCTTGATTTTTTCCATAGAGATGATTAGGAACTTGTGGCTAAGAACTCTACCTCTACACAATTGTGGCATCGACTTGGTCATATTAGTTTCAAGTATCTTGAGACACTTTTCAATGTAATATGGTACATGGTTTACCATCTCTTCAGAAGGATACAGATAAGTGTCCTCACTGCCTAGTAGGAAAACAACATAGAGCTTCATTCCAAAAGAGTAATTTTCAAGCTCATGGCAAGCTTGACCTAGTTCATATGATATTTGTGGTCCAATGCAACCGAGTCATTCTGGATTTTAGTATTTCATGCTTTGTGTTGATGACTATTAAGAAAAATGTGGATTTTTTTCTTCGCAAGAAAAGTGAAGCTTTTGAAACCTTCAAGAAGTTCAAAGTGGTTTTTGAGAATGAAACTGGTTGTCACATTAGAAATATCTACTCGATCAAGGGGGAATTCACTAGTAATGAGTTCAAAGACTACCTACAAGCTCATGAGATTCATCGAAAAATGCCTCCTCTACACACACCGCAATAAAGTGGTGTTATTGAGAAAATAAATCATACTATCATGGAAATGGTGCAATGTATGATCGATAATGTGGACTAGCAAAGAAATTCTGGGTAGAAGCAATAAAGACAACAATGTATTTTTTGAACAGAGTGCCCACAGTTTCTCTTGACGGAGTAATGCCATATGAAGCATGGTCAAAGTGGAAACCATCTGTTGTAAACCTCAGAGTATTTGGGTGTAAAGAAGTATGCACATACCCAAGAATAACAAAATAAATTGGACATGAAGTCACAAAAACTCATTTTCATTGGCTATAATGAATAAAATCTTGGGTATAGATTGATGGATCCAAAGACCAGGAGAGTCTACACCAGTAGAGATGTTGATTTCTTTGAGAAGAAGGAAGCAGAGTCTCCTCCTCCAGACTCACCTGATGTAGATTCTTCACTAGTTATAAAATTTGAAGTTGATGTTCCCACAAATGATGAAAATTATGATGGGGATGATGGTGATGATCTGATAGAACCATGACCCATCATATGAGTCATGGTTCTATCGATCATCACCATCATCCCCAAGTGGTATGCATAAGTGGTATACTAGCATGTTACGAGATGCAAGAATGGATGCTCCACCGATACATCCACCCCTGAACCACAAACTCGTAGTAAAGCAAGAGAATAAGTGAAATTTTCTTTGATGATTAGAGTTATTGAATCTGATGAGCCCTCTACAGTCTACAAAACCCTATAGTCAAAAGCTTGGAAATATTCCATGGATGCTGAGTATCAATTAGTGATGAAAAATAAAACTTGGTAGCTTGTCGATCTTCCACCAAGAAAAAAACCCAATGGATGTATATGGATATTCATAACAAAGTACAAGCGAGATAGGACCATAGACAAATTTAAAGCGAGACTAGTAGCAAAGGGTTATGAAAAAAAGAAGCATTGACTATGAGGAGACATTTTCTCCCATAGATAAGATCAAAATGATCACGATGATCTTTTCTCTAGCTGCATAGTTTGGTTGGAAAGTCCATCAGATGGACGTAAAAAGTGCCTTTCTGAATGAAGATTTACAAGAAGAAGTCTACATGACTCAACCCAAGGGATATGTTGTACCTGGTCAAGAAGAAAAGGTATGCAGACTTAGGAAATCTTTGTATGGCCTCAAAAGGAACCCTAGACATGGTACATCAAAATTGATGAGCATCTCGTATAACATGGATTTGTTAGAAATCCACACGATCTCAATATTTACCTCAAAAAGCAAGGGGGGGAGATTGTGATTTTTGTTGTCTTTGTTGAAGATCTAGTCATCAATGACAGCTTCATGAGGATGATCGATGCAATGAAGAAAGATCTTAATCAATCGTTTGACATGACAGATCTTGGGCTAATGTGCTATTGTCTTAGATTGGAAGTATGACAAAAAGAGAATCACATTTTTGTTTCTCAACTAAAATATACCAAGACAACGATTGAGAAATTTAGGATGATGGATTGCACATAGATTTCCACACCTATGGATAATATATTTCAATTATCTCGTTTGGATCCATCCCCCGTGGTAAATGCCACTCTCTATCAATAATTGATTGGGAGTCTCATTTACCCGACCTACACTAGACCTGGATATCGATTTGTAGTGAGATATTTATCCGAGTTCGAGCAGAACCCAAATTTTTTCATTAGAAGGCAGCAAGGTGCATTTTGAGATATCTCAAAGATCAAAGGTGGATCTTGGTCTAGAATATAAGAAGAACGACAACTTCTTTTCGTGGATATTCTATTCGATCATGTAGGCAACATTGATGACATAAAATCCACTTCAATATTTTTATTCTTTATGGGATCTGGGACCAATATCATGGAGAAGAAAGAAACAACACTTTGTTTCTATCTCTTCCATAGAAACCAGTATCATTCAATAGGTGAAGCTATCTCGTGAAGCAATATGGATACATTACATACTCAAGGATTTGGAATACCCAGATAAACTGACCACCATGTATGTAGACAATGAAGGTGTTCTCAAACTAGTTTGCAATCATATTTTTCATGAAAGAACCAAAAACTGAGGTACATGTTAATTTCATATGCGAGCATGTCTTAAAGCACAATATACAACTTCATTTTTGTGCAATAGCTGAACAATGAGCAGATATATTCACAAAGTGACTTGCATGTGACAAGTTTGAGTTGTTCGAGAGTTCCTCTCTCATCCCTTAAGGCAATGCAAAATTATGGGGGAATGTTAGGATAAATATATTATTACCTTAATTAATTATGCATTAAATATTAGTTAGGTTAATTATTAATTTTTATATGGTTATATTTATTTATAACCATCTATTTTGTTTTATTCAACATACAGGAGTTGTTGTATTGTTTGTATTAGTTCATGGTTGTACCTGTGTAACATCTTGCTTTATTTTGATCTCGATTTCCAATACATACACACACATAGACACATATTGCAACTTGCACATGTGTAAATGATTTGGTTGATTAATAAAATACTACAGGCTTCCATCCTTGTTTTGAGATCCGAGATTGTCTTCTAACTAAAGGAAAGTGGTCTACATGATTCATTTCATTTAGATATTGAATCATAGTGAATAAGAGTAGGAGGTTATACAGTAAATTGAGCTCAAAGCTATGACTTGAACTAATACAGGTATGAGGATAGGTTTGAAACATGCTTGATGGATAGGTATGAATTTACCTATGTGAAGAGGTTATATGCCTTAAATATTGCAATAAATATAAACACATGTGTGGAAAGACTTGTACTATTTCCTTATTGCATCTTGATTTGAATAACATGCTACAGGTTTAGAGAATGTGCAAGAGGTAGAGTTTGAAGTGGTTGTCGAGTTATTTTATGAGGTGTTGAGAATCTCTTAAATATTATAAAGAGTTTGAGGTTACTCAGAGGAGGTAAAAGGATGGAAAAAGGGTGAAGGTAAGTTCAAAGATTCCTATGATGCTACTGTGTTGATTGAAGTCCAAAATGACACCATACAGGTTTGTAGGTGATGCTCAAGACAAGGGGAGTCTGTAATGAACTTGGTCCAAGTGACATAAGTGTTAAAGATGGCTACAAGGTCTCCTTGACTTAAGACAAATATTTGTGAACTGATGAAACAAATTTCAAGTTGTGAAAGGTAGGTGTAGACACCTAAAATTAGCACCGCTAATTCCCATGTCCACGTTTGCTAGAACCCCTTTCATTATCACATCACTATCAAATTATACATTAAATTTAGTATCACATCACTATCCTCTTATACATTAATCCATTAATATCATATTTTACATTAAATCCTAATCCTAAGTATTATTCCCCTCATCATATTTATTCCCTATAAATATTCTTCTATAGTGATAAATCCTATTTTATCCTTTCCTAAACCATCCTTAACCACCTAGAATATTCTTAAAACCAAAAATAAATCAAAATCAAATCATATCTAAACTAAATAAAAATAAAATCGTATGTAAACCTATTAAAATAAAATAATATCTATCCATCTTTGAAGTAGTTTCAACCATTCTTCACCACAAACCACCTACAAAATAAATTAGATAAGGCCAAAAACAAAATCTATAACCTCTAAACCATTCCTAACCCGTATAACCACTTGCAAACCTAATTAGACAAATCCAAAAAAAAAAACATTAATTCCCTAACCATCAAACAATATCCTTGATCCACATAATCATTTTCCAACACACCCACAAACAAATTTCTCGATTTGGGAGGTTGTTTCAACAACTTTCATATATTTCTCGATTGTCGATGATTCCTCCAATTCTCCTATGATTCTCCCATGTTGAGATAATTTTTATAAATACGAGTTCCAGGCCTTTAATCAAAGTTAGTTGATAGTCACCCAGACTTAGCCTTCGACAAGACGTTCTTCAAAGCATCCTTAAGGAAATCTCATTATTTTATTTCTCTCTTCATCATCTCGTATTTCTTATCTATTTCTTGGAGCTCAACTCGGTGCATCACCTACAACTTTCTCCTCTTGGCTGTCATCACCTTTGTAACCTCATCTATTAGCACCCCAGACATCAAGAATCATTTCCTCGATCTTTGGAGATTGATCACACATCCAGAGTTGATTCAACACCAATAGTCTTCCCTTCTCAATGTTATGCTTATGGATCCTATTTTCATGTTAGAGTGTGGTACAACTTTTATGTGTTACACTTGGTTATTTTTACGGTGGTCTCGCCGCACTGCGGTGAGTGGGTCAGGGGTTCGGGGTGAAGCCCCAAGCAAATTTTCATGGGTGGTTTATTAACCCATGGGTAATGGGTAACCGTTATGGGCTGTTTTTGGGCCCATGGTTTTGATACCCTATTGTTTTGTAAAATCCTTTTTGAACTTCCCATAGGTTTATGGGATGGTTTTGTTTTTTTCCCATTGTTTGATACCCATGGTTTTGTAAAACTACTTAAGCAGTTGTCTATTTATATGGTCTTATGCATATGATAGATAGACAAGTAAATGTATTGCAGATGTGTTTTGAATTCGGGTGTGAATTCTGTAGAGTTTGTTGAGCATAGCTCCAAATGGATCTGGGTATTGTATTGAGAGAGTGGAGGCTTGTAATAAAATCTGAGCAAGTGATTCTTGGTGGATGTAGCCCAAATTGGGTGAACCACGTTAAATCTTGTCTCTCTATGTTGTGTTATTTATTCTGCACTTTTATTTGAGATCTCTAATATTTTCTATATTAGTTTCTACTATTGCAATTACAAGGGATTATTCCACATATTTTATCTCTTATTTCCTAACAATTGGTATTAGAGCCTGGTTTGGTTTTCTGAAGTGTTGAATCGTAGGGAATGTTTTTAGCTTGAGTGGGAGCTATGGCAGATGATGGAAGATCTAGGGTTGATAATTTCAACGGGTAGAATTTTAGTATTTGGAAGATGCGGATGGAAGATTACCTTTATCGAAGGACCTTTATACTCCAGTCATGTCGAGAAGGTGAACAAACCCTCGAGTATGACAAATGCGGAATGGGATTTGTTGGATCGGAAGGCACTTGGAACAATCTGGTTGTGTCTTGCATCTTTGGTATTATTTAATGTTTCAAAGGAAAAGACTACAAAAGAACTGATGGATGCATTAGGGAAGTTATATGAAAACCCTCTTACCTCTAATAAGATATTTTTAATGAAAAATTTGTTTAATATGAAGATGTCTGAGAATGGTTCAGTAGCAGATCATCTAAATGATTTTAATACAGTTGTAAATATGCTAGCTTTGGTTACAATAGAATTTTATGAAGAAGTTAGGGCTTTATTAGTTCTGTGCTCTTTACCCGAGAGTTGGAATAGCACGTAATGGTGGTAAGCAACTCGGTTCTAAACTAACTCAAAGTTTAAGTTTGAGGATGTTGTAGGGGGTGATTCTAAGTGAGGAAATGTGAAGAAAAAGCTCTGGTGAATCTTCTACTTCAAGGAATGCTTTGACAATGGAAATTAGAGGGAGACAAGAAGAATAGAAACCATGGAAAATCAAAGGATCGGGAAAGGTCAAAATATAAAAGCAAGATAGTATGTTGCACTGTGGAAAGTCTCGGGCATGCAAAGAAGGAATTGTTGGGAGCTTCGGACAAGAATAAACAACATGAAGAAAACAAGGAGGAAAATGTGGCATCGGATAATGTATGCAAGGATGCTTTCATTCTTTCTTTGCATAATATTACCGAATCTTGGGTTTTAGATTCGGGGCTTCTTTCATGCTACTCCACATAGGCATTATTTTGTTGATTATGTTCAAGGGATTTTGGGCATGTTTTTCTTGGTGATGATGAGCCTTGCAGGTATAGTTGGAAAAGGTTCTCATTCGAGTTAAGATGCGTAATGGGAATACATGGCTATTAAAGGATGTCATACATGTGCCTACATTAAGGAGAAATTTGATATCGACAGGGCAATTGGGAAGTGATGGTTATACTGTGATATTTATAGCTAACTCTTGGAAGGTTACCAAGGGTGCTCTTGTGGTGGCAAGAGGTAAGAAGGTTGGAACCTTGTATTTAGCCACTGATAGTACTAATGATTGTAATCTTGTGGCTTGGATGTAGGTACAACATTATGGCACTATAGGCTTGGTCATATGAGCCATAAGGGCATGAACATCATAAAGAAGAATTTTCCTGGATATACGAAAACAAGTTTGGATTTCTATGAGAAGCATATATGGGAGAGAGAAGCATGTAAGGTTTCTCAAGGTTGGACCTACGAAGAAAGAGAGTAAGTTAGAGCTGGTACATTCTATGTGAGGTCGGCTCGGTATCATCTCTTATGGGTTCAAGTTATTATGTTACTTTTATTGATGATGCAACAAGGAAAGTTTGGGTTTATTGTATTAGAAACAACTCTAATGTATTTGACACTTTTCTTAAATGGAAAGCCTTGGTAGAGAATGAAACAGTCTTAAGCTTAAGCTAAATGTCTCGGAGTCGAGATAATGGAGGAGAGTATTACAGTAATGAATTTAATGATTATTGTTCTAAGAATGGAATCCATATTAAAAAATGGTTCTAGGAACTCCGTAGCAGAATGGGGTATCAGAAAGGATGAACAAAACAATAATGGAATGTGCTAGGAGCATGAGGTTACATGTAGGACTGCCTCTTTCTTTTTGGGTAGAAGTGGTGAGCATAACTATGTACTTGATAAACAGAGGACCCTCAAGTGCCTTGGATGGAGGCATACCTGAGGAGGCTTGGTACGGTAAGAAATTTGATTACTCATTTCTTAGAGTCTTTGGATGTGAGGTGTTTGTTCATATTGACAAGGATGATAGGACCAAGCTAGAGGCTAAATCAGAAAAATGCACTTTTATTAGTTATGGTGGTGATGACTTTGGATTTAAATGTTGGAGTATTAAAGACAAGAAAATCATTCGGTCTAGGGATGTGGTCTTTAATGAGAAAGTCATGTATAAGCAACAGTTATAGGAAAACAGGGAAGAATCCAAGAAAGAATATGTAGTGGTAGAGGATCTTCCGGATGGGAAAGTGGCCCATGAATCAGTTCAAGAACCTACTCAACATGAACCCCAAACTTCTACAGTGAGGAGGTCTTCTAGGGTAAGAAAAGAACTTGAACGTTTTTCTCCTTCTCTTTATTATTTATTACTCACTGATAGTGGAGAGCAAGAGAGCTTTGATGAAGCAATGTAGGTAGATGCTTGTAAGAAGTGGGAGCAAGCCATGGATGAGGAGCATAAGTCTCTCATGGAGAACCAGACTTGGGATTTAGTGAAGCTATTAGAAGGCAAAGGAGCATTGTAGAACAAGTGGGTGTACAGAGTTAAAGATGAAGAAGGAGGAAAGAAAGATATAAGGCCCTTGGTGGTCAAGGGGTTTACATGGTAAAAGGTATAGATTTTGATGAGATATTTTCTCCTGTAGTAAATATGACTTCTATTAGAATTGTTATTGGAATAGTGGCAGCATAAGACTTACACTTAGAATAGTTAGATGTAAAGACTGCATTTCTCCATGGTGATTTGGAGGAGGAGCTATATATGCAAAAAAAGGGCTATGAGGTCAAAGGTAAAGAGGACATGGTGTGTAAAACTCGAAGAAGAGCTTGTATGGCTTAAAACAAGCTCCACGTCAATGGTATAAGAAGTTTGATAGATTCATGATGGAGCAAGGTTATATTAGATGTCATTCGACCATTGCAAGCATGTCTACAAAGAAATTTGAGGATGGAAGTTATATTATCCTCGTGTTTGTATGTTGATGACATGTTGGTTAAGGTAAAAACATGTAGGAAATAAAGTACTCAAGAAACAACTAAGTTAATCCTTTGATATGAAGAATTTGGGGCAACTAGACAAATCCTTGGTATGAGGATAACTCGGGATAGGAAGGAACGGAAGTTGACTTTATCTCAGGAAGAGTACATTAAGAAGGTATTAGATAGGTTTAACATGCAGGATGCTAAACCGGTTGGGACTCCTTTGGCAGGCCATTTTAAGTTATCAAAGGAGTAGTGTCCCAAGACAAAGAAGGAAAGAAACCAGATGTCCAAGGTACCTTACTCATCAACAGTTGGTAGTTTGATGTATGCTTTTGGTGTGCACTCGGCCTGATATTTCCCATGTAGTGGGAGGTGTGAGTAGATTTATGAGTGATCTAGGTAAAGAGCATTGGCAAGAAGTAAAGTGGATCCTTCGGTATTTGAGAGGGACCATGGGGCCATTTTTGTGCTACAGTGGATCAGACACCACTTTACGTGATTATGTAGATTTAGACATGGCTGGAGATGTAGATCAGGAGGAGCATGACGAGTTATATTTACACTTTGTAGGTGGGATAAAAATGAGATGGATTTCATGACTCTGAAATGGTGGCTTTGTTTACCATGAAGGTTAAGTATGTTGCTGCCACAGAGGCAAGAAAAGAGAAGATTTGGTTACAACAATTGCTTGAGGAGTTGGGGCATAAGTAGGAGGAATGCAAGTTTGTATAGTGATAGTTAAAGTGCTATACACCTAGCTAAGAACTCTTTTCCACTCCGAGATGAAGCATATATAATTGAGATATCACTTCATCAGGACAACTTTGGAGGAAGATAAGTTGAAGTTGGAGAATATTCATACCATCAGAATCCTACGAGACATGATGACCAAGGTGGTCACAAGGATAAACTAAAGCTATTTTTAGCTTTGGTTGGCCTTCCACAATGACAGTGAAGGGTTGAGAAGTTTTCTCGGTGGAAATCAGTTTCCAAGTGGGAGATTGTTATGTTTGTGGAGCCTATTTTCATGTTAGAGTGTGGTACACCTTCTATGTGTTACACTCGGGTATTTTTACGGTGGTCCCGCTCGCTAGTGAGCGGGTTAGGGGGGTTCGGGGTGAAGCCCCCTGAAGCAAATTTTCATGGGTGGTTTATTAACCCATGGGTAATGGGTAACCGTTATGGGCTGTTTTTGGGCCCATGGTTTTTCGGTACCCATTGTTTTGTAAAACCACCTCTTCGGCTACCCATAGGTTTATGGGATGGTTTTGTTTTTTTCCCATTGTTTGATACCCACGGTTTTGTAAAACTGCTTAAGTAGTTGTCTATTTATATGGTCTTATGCATATGATAGATAGACAAGTAAATGTATTGCAGATGTGTTTTGAATTCGGGTGTGAATTCTGTAGAGTTTGTTGAGCATAGCTCCAAACGGATCTGGGTATTGTATTGAGAGAGTGGAGGCTTGTAATAAAATTTGAGCAAGTGATTCTTGGTGGACGTAGCCCAAATTGGGTGAACCACGTTAAATCTTGTCTCTCTGTGTTGTGTTATTTATTATGCACTTTTATTTGAGATCTCTAATAATTTTTGAATATTAGTTTCTCTCATTTTTTTGTAAGGGATTATTCGCATATTTTATCTCTTATTTCCTAACTCAATACATCTAAACATCCAACAAATCAAGCACAACCTTTGGGTGTCCACAACCTTCTCCTATCTGGTAACATCATCCTTTCAGTCTTATTCATCAATTGGAATCGGTAAGTACCTTTCATTTACATCATTATCTTAATCATTTATCATTTAACAAATTTTATCAATCATATCTTGGCCTTTTATAAAATGTACATATTCTGCAGTATTGTCGATTCCTCCAATCGCTATGATTGGCCTTAATCACCGATGATTCCCCCAATCACCAAAGTGATCCCTATATGTCATTTGATTATCATAATAACTTATCTTTCTGATATCCAGAGCTCAATCTTGACCATTACTCTACCTTTACAAGTGTCCATCAAGTCCCATCAACCTCCTCTGATCCATTTGTAGCATTTTATCATTTATCCAGATCAAACACATTATCTCGGTTTCCTTTGTGAGTGCATATCCATCTACATCATTGCTCCTTTGATCCATATTGCAATTCCTTGAATCCCTTTGGATCGGAGAAACCATTAGTCTAGGCTCTAGCATATAGCCTCAGACCACGTCAATCCCTTTCCTTTGCATTATTGGTTATATAGTCTATTATCATTTTACTTTATCATTATCAAATTAATTTCTTGAACATGGATTGACATCCTTGTAAGGAAGTCCATTGACTTCTAGGGACTAGCCTTTACTAAGTAATCCACCATATATCTATCTAATCCCATCTTTTTCTTAGTTTCTTTGAGCATAGGTTAATCTAAAGGAAAAGAGCTTGTACACATCTTTCACAAAGAGCAACTTCAATCAACATCAAACATTGTCAATCAATGTCTACGGTATCACTAAACCCCATGTCTTCTGAGGTTGGTATATTTATATTTTCTTGCTTTGTTAATTCAAGTTGAAGAGTAGAAATATTTCGAACACATGACACACCCAAAGGGACCACCTTAAGTCCCTTATTTCATTATTTCATTTCATCAAAATATCATATTTTTCATTTTCTATTTTCTTCTCGGTAATTTCCAACTATTTGGTGAATCACGGTGATCGGGTGAATCACCAATGATTGGGTAAATCACCATTGATTGGGTGAATCACCAATGATCGGGTGAATCACCGGTGATTCAATCAATCACCGATGTTTTTTCTAATTCTTTTGATTACTTTACAATATGACTCTAATTACTCTTTTATACTATTTTCTTCTATTTCTACTAACTTGGTTTTGCAGGTTGTTATTTCGGAGTTTCTTTCACTTGTTGGATTGTTTAGTTCTTGAATTTGTTCTTGGAAAAAAATTAAAAATAAAATAAAAATGAAGTTTTATTAGAGGTTTGTCATAATCCTTTTTTTTTTCCGTACTACATTTTTGCTTCCTCTTATCAAAATCAATCTTTCATTTTGGGATGAAACGAACAATTACATTCTTCTTGATTACATAGTTTTTATTAGGAAAGTTAATTGATTTCATTCATTGTATCATTCCCCACACACACAAAATCACTCAAAAAATTTAACACAAATTTAAAAAGTTATTCCCAAGTGATAACTATTGGGATTTCATCACCAAATAGGAAATCAACTCGGTGTTCGCCATATATAAATAGATGTATGTTGGTATATTGACCAAGCACCTAGCTCCTTTATCACTACGAGACCACGAAGTGAGGGGTAGGCCCTAATACCAATCCCCATACCATCAACAACATATATTTGAGCATTAAGTATCTTCAAGTATATCGAGGATGCCATCCATAAACATTCTTGAAACCATCCATAGATGACCTTGTCCTAGGAACCTACCAACCATTTTACATATTTTACTTTCTTTTAATAATCAAGATAATTAAAATTCTTCTGCTTGAATTTTCTATTACATTTCTAGCTTTCTTATGGATTTTTGTATTTTCAGTTGACTATCATTTAATATGAAGCAATCCTCTACATCAATATATTACTTTTCCCCTTATGCTTTATTTTTACAACCATCTTCTGTTTCTTCATCCACAGAATCTAATCCTTCCTAGTCTTATCAGCCTATCATGACCCACTCAACTCCATTTAGTTTTGGTATGCTCCTTAAGCCATCTACACCATATTTTTTTCCTTATGGATTTTCTACCTTTTAACCAATCATACAATCCTATAACAACCCCATCCAAAAACCCTATAATTATTATTCACAACCAGATTACTTCCAAACTATCACTCCTCATCCCATGTCAAGTGCATCCCATCAAGTGGTTTTTCCACATCCCTTCCTTCATCACAAACTCAAAAAATCTTAACATCCCTCATATTTTATTCAATCAACCAATTTTGACTTCAATATCTCTCTTTATCTCGAGATATCCCAAACCTATACACACATACCTACTCGGAAATCAACCCATCTCATAAAAAAACAACATATTAAACATTTTTCCACATCTCCCCACATCCCTTTATCACAACCTACTCTACAAAAATATCCTCTCAAGTTACCCTTATCAAAATCCACAATAAAACCATCCTACTCCACATTTCCATCAACTTGAATCAATCATATGCTCATCTCGAACTCACATGTTAATCCATTTGCATCTAATCTTATAAACAATTCCTTACAAGCCCTATCAAATAGACTATCTAATTTAGAAGCCACTACTAAGGGATCCAAACACATCCTCACTTATGATGAGGTTTGTAATGAACCCATTCATCCATATGTATCATACAAATCATATCCTCCGCATTGGGAATTACCTGAAGTTTACTATGTTCCATGGTACGAGAGGACCCTCAACAACACATACTATCTTTCAGACACTCGTGTTATCTCATCATCCACAATCAAGATCTCATGCTTATAACCTTTCCTATGTCACTAGCGGGACTTGCCTTGGACTGGTATAACTCCCTCCCTCGACACTCTTTTCTCTCTTTCACTCAACTAGCCCTGTTATTCCTTGATCATTTCACTATAAATGTTACTCATAAAATCACTATCTTTGACCTTTCTACCATCAAAAATCTGAAAATGAATCCATTGTTGACTTTGTCACTAGGTGGCAAAACATTATTAATCAATTGACCTTCTCACTACATTGTAATCAAAGCTGATTGAGTTGATTGAATTGTTTACTCGATTATGTTGTCATCACATTTCATCCATTCTCTAGATCCACACATTCCAAAATTTTGATGAAGCCTTCATCATGGAATTTTTTTATAAATCCAAGCCCTTAAAGATGGTCATCTCGATCCTTAATCTCCACATGTCCCATATGATTACCCTAGGTCTTCTTATGAGTCAGAAAAAATACCACACATGATGTCATTATTTTTCTTCCTGACCCAACACCCTCGATGGAATCAATCGCATAGACATTGCACATATTTTGAGTCACTTCATTAATGCCATTACACATGATTTACCCATGTGAAGCCCCTTTCATCACCAGTGCTTCCTTTCAAAACTTAGAATTCATGGACCCTCCTTTCGATGGTGCTCACACACTTTATATCACCAAGTATCCACTATTCAAGCATCCATTACCTCCTTGCAACCCTTAGACTCTACCTTGGAGACCGTTACTAAGGAGGCATTCATAATCAAATATCTTGACATCCAACCACTTTTAAAACTAATCAAAGAATTAGAAATTTCACATAACCAACCTCGATCATGTCTAGAAACAACATCTCCATCATCTGAATCAGACCCAATCCTATCCCCAGATACTCACTCATCACCTAGTCTAGAACCATGTCTTGAATCAAACACTATACTATCAAATACCATCACATCCACAACCTCATCTTTGTCATATGACATGGGACCCTCTTCTCTATCTAAATCAAACATTATAAGACCAAAACCTATCACATCAACCTCCTCATCTAGATATCTATCATAAAAACCCTCTCCTTTACCTAAAATCAACAATATAAAATAAAAACAAACATTATCTAGGGTCTCCACCTTACCATAAATTTTTGGACCCCATCCTTTATCACAATCCAAAACTTCAAAATATACAATTCCATCCTTACCATCGATTTTGGGTCCCCATCCTTTATCTCAATATCACGCATAGTCATACCTTATCCATCCCTCCTATCTATATTGGGACCTCATCCATCATTTGATTATATCAGTCACACATCACATTATCCTTCTTATCAACCTCAAAACATTCCTATGATGTTTCAACACTATATGACATCTATGAGTCCATCCCTATCCAAAAATAAAACAAATTTTACTAAGCATTCTTGTAAATAAAATCCAAATTCATTAATTCAAACCCTCCAAAAGGACTTACATTGACATCCTTGAGATACTTATGCATACCTCTCTTATCACATTACCACCCATTAAAATACATATTCCACATATTCAAAAACCCACATGGTATGATCAAAACAAAACATGTGTCTATCATAGAAGCCTAGGACATAGTATAGAGAGTTGTAAAGTGCTAAAGACATAATATAATGACTCTTCCTCATCGATGATATTCTCCCAGAAGAGGACCATCCTAAGCCATCATTGATATCATCAACATATCCACCCTCATTAGTGTCTTCACTGACATCTGTAGGTCAAGGGGGTCATCCTCAATCTCACATTAAAAAAGCCTTTATCCGACATGTCTTCAACACCTTCCATTAAAGGTATCTCAATATCATTAATGTATGCATATTCCTCATCAAAATCTACACCCAAGTCACTAATTATGACCTCACCAACATTTGTAGGACAAGGGGATAATTCTCAATCAGATCTCGACAAACCTTTTTCATATGTCTTATCATTACCTTCCATTGAAGGTCCTTCATCTCAAATCCCTATGATTCATCCACCTATACAAACTTGGAATGGTCATACATGAAGAAATGGTGAAACCAAAACTTTTTCCTCTATCTCTCCTCATCAATCATCCTCTCCTATCCCATCCATGTTTTCAATGGCTCATTTTTCAAAGGTTCTACATCCTCCTTTATTTACCATATACTCAATCAATCAAGATAAAAATTCTATCATCCTAATCTAAAATATGTCATCCCTTTCAACACATCATCTTTATCCATAAGGTCATGCTAGCGGGCCTCCTCTCTACTGAGACTTTTAAAGTATTACTTTACATACATTTACCTAGCACATCTTTACCAAACCTATCCTATCAATCCCATCAAAATGTCATTACTCTAGAAAGGAGTAAACGTGAAAGTTTTCCCCTAACTAGATCAATCAATATAATATGGGTCAACCCTTAAATTCCTTGCACTTATGGCCTTTCTACTGTTAACACATTGACTGTTATGACAATAGTCACATCAAAGATCTTATTTCACCATCAACTAGTCATTTTATCATTGTAATGATTTGAAAGCATGTGGTCTTCCATCACTATCCTAAAAACCTTAAATATGAGCACCATGACTCTGTTCATTGCATCTTTCACATGGACAAGTTCCTCCTTAACAGGAACCCCACAATCATTACATCCATCTACCTTATATACCAACCAAATACATGTCTTAGGGCACACATGTGTAGTTCATGTACACATTTCTTCTCCCCTCCTTGAAACGATCTATTAGGGTCTTGCCTCAGCTCAAATTAAAAGTAAAAAATCTATGGATGCATCTTATAAAAAATAATAGACTTGATCCCTCAAAGGAAAACTATTTAAGAATATCAAAATCATATTGTCAAAAGAAAAGTAGATTGATCCCTCAAAGGATAGCTACTAGTCAAAAATTATAGACCAATCCCTCGAAGACGACTATCTTGTAAAGTCAAAATAAAAATGTAGACCATACCATCGAAGGATGGATACTTATGTAAAAATGATTCCCACATCGATTAACCTTCAAAAATTCAAATATCAAAGCATCCTAGGAAATTTTCCCGCATTGATCAGCTTTCCCATGAAAAGTAAACTTCATGTATTAATCGGTTTGTGTCAAAATTAGCCTGGGGCATTTCTCTATGAAACTATTGAAAAGGAGAACCCTCTTTTCCTTCACAACCTACATATGTGAACCCTTCTCATGTCTTAGGAAGGTACACATTTCACTTACATATATATTTGAGATCCTATGTGACTACCCATTGTTAGTCATCTGTTAACATTCATTGTAAAGGCCAAAAGTGTAAGGGCCTTTACTTTGTTTTTTCCCATCACATATGTATCAAATCTAATATAAAGAAATCAATCCATGTTTCATTTTTGACCATGGTTTTGAAAAACATTAAAATCACTTTACAATCAATATCAAATAACACATCATATCTAAAACATAACTTTAATAGTTGTCAACCTTGCCACATCCACATCCATCAATATATCTATCATCATATCAACATATCTCAATATCAACACAATCCTCAACACATCTCAACATTCCATCGTTGCATCAAAAACATTACATCTACTCAGTAAAATTGACATTTGTTAACCGGATTCCTCCTTAAGTGCTACACCTCTGATCAACATTAGGACCCCCATCTAGTCCTTAAAATCTTACCCTTGTGGAAACATCAAATAATGGTCCTTTGACCTCATTAAATCATCATTTCATCCCCATTTCCATTAAGTCATATGTCTATAGGACACAAACCCATTGGTTCCCCTATCACTTGACTTCCTAGCCTCATAATTCCACTTTAGTGGTAACATCAATTTTTGGTCCTTTGACCTCGTCAAACCATCATCTTTCTTAAATCATATGTCTATAGGACATGAACCCTTTGGTTCCCCTATCACTTGACTTCATGGCCTTGTAAGCCCACCTTTGTGGAAATGTCCATCATCGGTCCTTTGACCTTGTTAAAACATCCTTTTTATTTTCCCTCTCCATCATTAAGTCATACGTCTATAGGATATGAACCCTTTGGTTCCCCTATCACTTGATTTTCTGATGACACTTATCTTGTCTCTATACCTCATCCTAGGGCATCA
Source organism: Taxus wallichiana var. yunnanensis (assembly GCA_018340775.1). NCBI lineage: Eukaryota > Viridiplantae > Streptophyta > Pinopsida > Cupressales > Taxaceae > Taxus > Taxus wallichiana. The sequence continues at coordinate 652,090,808 of CM031242.1, forward strand.
TTTTCTCATCTCTTGTCTTTCATATTTTAATATTTCATCCATCTATCTCTTTCAAACTCATGATTGATTCCATTTTAGTTCATCAATCCCTAGTTTGAGGGGGAGCACCTCATCATATAATTTTGCATCATTCATCTATCACATCTTGTTTTTGTCTCGTGGCTTGTCTCAAAACCACTCAACAAAAAGGGGAAATGTAGACACCTAAAATTAGCACCGTTAATTCCCATGTCCACGTCTACTAACACCCCTTTCATTATCACATCACTATCACATTATACATTAAATTTAGTATCACATCACTATCCTCTTATACATTAATCCATTACTATCATATTTTACATTAAATCATAATCCTAAGTATTATTCCCCTTGTGATGCCCGCTAAAACAACCCACTTGAGACCCAAGAAACAACCTAGGATTAGTCGGAAAATTATGGAATAATTTTTTTTATTAGAAGTGTCTGACCACAGGTTGCAAGGCAATAGTTGGCATAACAGTCCGGAACAAGTTTAATCTACTCAAACATACTTTTCTTTTATTAATAATTATTAGAGTCACAAGGTTCAAAATTTAGGGTTAGAAGTTTCAATTAGGTTCAGAGGGTAAATTATCACCATACCCACTCTCTAATAGGCTTAGGTTTCAACTTGATTTTTCACACTTAACGCATTCAAAATTCCCTAAATCATTCCCATTGGATAGAAATTTTCTCAACTTTCAATGATATAAAGAAGTCCTCCTAACTCCTTATAAAACTCAAGTTATGGGCCGGCAGGCCTTAGGGTGAAAATTTTCCCCAAGGGGTGGGCTGCGAGGCCTGGGGATGAAAATTTTCCAAAAGGACACGTGTCGAGGAGGGAAAAATCCACTTTTTCGGTTGGTGGGTCGTGGGGAGATGTTTTGAATTTTTCCCACGTGGGGAAAAGTCCACTTTTTTAGCTTGTGCCTCATTCGCTTGCGCCACGAGGACATGTGGTGCTCAAAAAGCCAAAGTAGGGAGACATAATGAGGAAGGGCGGGGGTGATAGAGAGTTTGAGGAAAATTGCCAAAGGGGAGTGAAAGGAGTGAAATGCACACACGGGTCCGCTCATCCACGTAATTGATTTCACCAAGGTGAGGGCGGGAGTGTGGGGCCGCAGAGGTTTTTGCAAAAAATTTCCAAAACAATTTTTTAAAAGGGATAAGGCTATAAGCGTTCTACCCCTCCGTTGTGCCACATGCCACTACTTTCGATGGATGTGGGATTGTGGACCGGTGGAGGAAAATAATAAAATTTCCTAAATTTAAAAAAAAATCCAAGTTTTCCATGCCTTTGCCGATGCCTCGTGAGGCCATGTGGTAGCATTTGATTGGCTATGGGGTGGTGGGGAAAATGTTAAAAATTTTCCCAAATTTTTATTAAGTCCCAAGGAAAATTTTGGGCGCGGGCCCGCCAAGGGATTTTTCCCAAAATTTTAATGCCAGTGAAGAAAACTTCAGAAGGCCATAACTTTTGATAAAAATCTTGGTTTTGGGAAAATGAGGACTTTATGGAAATATCTCGATGCCCTCTTTGCACAAGAATCATAAATTTTAGATTTTGATAAATTTTAAGGGGTCAATTTTAAGAAAATAGTCTACAGGATTTTTAAAAGCAAACTGGTAAATTTTAACTTATAAATTTTGGTTCAATTTGATCTTCTCCTTCACTCAACATGCCAAACAGACATGGAGAACTATTCTAGGAAGGATTTAGGATGCATTTGAAGGGTAAAATTTTCTTGATTGATTTCAATTCAAATTTTCCAACAATTGTGAAAAAACAACTATGAAAAGTTTGTAGCCCGATTTTGCAATGTTCTAAATTATTTCTTAAGTGTTTTTGTCAAATTGAGTTCATTGATATCATAGCATGCTAAATTTTAATGTTTCAATGTTGATTATTATTTGCAAATTCAAACTGTGCATTTTAGATAAATTATTTTCCAGTTTTAAATTTACAACAGAGATCAATTTCTAGAGGATCTGTTTATCAATTTCATCTTCCATATATGGAAATTTCATTTCTATTCTAGTCTAATACATTTAGTTGATTTAAAAAACCATTCTAAACCCAAAATGCAATTCTGATTTCCAATTTAATACATTTCCAAAAGAGACAAAGTAATACAATTCCTTCATACGTATTCCTTTCTTTCAAACAAAGATTTCAATAATATTTAAAGTTCAGATTTCAATGCAACAATGCAAATGGAGAAAGGTATTGCAATCCTTTATTGACTTCCAAAAACAACTTTACATCTCTCAATTCCTTGAATGCAATTAACATATTTCAATTTCTTTCTTTCAAATGAATAGAATAGAGTATATAAATCTATCACATTTCAAATTTACAACTTTCATAGCTCAATACAAATATCTTTCCATTACAAAACATTTACAAATTTCATCCACTTCAAAGTGGGAAAGGTTACAAAATATTTTGTTTCTCAAGGTACTGTCAAACTATATTTTCCTCTACTCTAGAACAACAACATGCAAGTTCCCTTTTCTTCCAATTTGATCACAACAAAAGTGGGGAAAGGCAACGCTCTCCACCCAACCAAGACATCCAATGAAGAGGAGAAGCCATCCTTCTTCATTGGCCCCCGAGCCCCAACCACAATGTAATAGAAGGTGTGATTCAACTCATGGAAACAACATGCTTCCAAAAACATACACACAACATTATTTCAACATGCACATTTCAAATTAAAACACAATCCCAAATAAAACAACAGTTTTGTAACCACATGAAAACATCACACAAAACTCAGGATTCTTCATGCAAGCCAAAGGAGAAAGAACTATGGGGGAAGATGCTTATGCCTCCCAATGGGAATTGGGTATCCACCTGTAACAAACCACCAATATAATTCATCACACATATCCTTATGCCCCCACAATCCCTCCTTATGCCCCCACAGATTTCCTTATGCACCCACAAGGTAAGAAATGCAAGCTATTTCTTTTCCATGGTGGATCCCAAACCCAAACTCCCTCCACAATAAATCTGATGCCACTAGCATTCCCTTATGCCCCCCACATGAATTCCCCATAGCCTTCTCCTACACCATTCCTATGGCAGTCTACCCAAATAGCCAATAAACACACAAAACATTCACCATTCACACAAACACAAAAAGAAATAAAAGCATAAAAGAAGAGCTAAGCTCCTACCTCTCCATGGTAGAATTTGTTCCAACACAACAAGCTTTCAATGTCAAAAACACAGTCCCAAAATCAGTAACCAACAAGCATGCAAATTTCTCCAATCTCCTTCCAAAAGCAAGAGCTCCAATCACAAGAAAATTCACCCCAAGGAAGCATGCAAAATGTTTCAACAACCCAAAACAAAGCAAAGAGTTCAAATTTTATAGAGGAGGGAAGAGAAGAGGATGAGGTGGATCCATGTAGGATGCCACATCACACATCCTCAACTCCAACACAAAAGTCAAATTCATTCTCCAATGCACAATTAAGAGGTGGGTGAATAATATGACAATTTACTTCCACACTCCAATCCAACCCACACCCCAAAGGACTGAATTAAATAAAATGTAAGAAGAGTGCAATTAAAACATGCAACTTGATTTATAAAAATGCATTATAAAAGTCTAAATCAACCCTCCAACCATAGGTATGGTTGGTATATAAAATTAAGAGGCATGGGACAAGTTTTACTTGTCCCACAAGCCTCCAAAAAAGGAAAATTCAATTTCCAAGAAGGTAGAGTGTTTCATACTCCAAAATCTGACTTACACAACTCTTACACATACTTACACATATCTTACAACCTTACTTACACACACCTTACAACATTTAACACATGGGTCAACAACTTTAATAATTACTTTCTTATGTCCCAAATTTAATTAATTCACTTTTAACCATATGTTTTATGACATTAATCTACCACAATTTAATTAAATAAAAGAAGGGGACACATCACTAATAAAATACATACAAATAATAATAAAAAGGAACCACATTAATAAAATACACAAAACCCCTTGGTCACATTCAAAGGTGATCCCCATGGGAATCCCTAACACTAATAAACACACACACACACACAAACAAAACTAGTTTCCATGGTGACCTTGTTGAATTCATCTAGAATTCCAATGTGGTTGGTCTCCAATCCCCCGATGTTTGTTGTGATATTTTAACCTGAAAAAACAAATACCTCCTTTGGCCTCATGGCCATATCAGAACATCCAACATGATATAAATATAATCACAAAATCATCTATACATATGAATCACAACAACATCAAGGAAATCAACATTATCACTTACAATTTATATCAACAACTATATCATCATCATATAATGTCTATTTTCTAGGTCTACTCACAATATCCAAAATCACATGTCCGAACAACATTCAAAATATATCCATGTCAAATAGTATATCATCATCCACATATGAGTGTCTCTAATAATCATCATGCATCATAACCAAATCAAGATCACAATAATCCATGATCAAATATCTAACATCATACTAAATCAAAAGCATAATAATGTCCATAATGTAATCAATAGTATCAAGATCAATATCAAAAGGTGTCAAAGGGAAGTGGGCACTACACTCCTCATCATATTTATTCCCTGTAAATATTTTTCAACTTCTAAATCCTATTTTATCCTCTCCTAAACCATCCTTAACCACCTAAAATCTTCTTAAAAAAATAAATAAATCACAATAAAATTATATCTAACTAAATCTAAATCAAATCATATCTAAAATAAATCAAAATCAAATCATATATAAACCTATTTAAATCAAATCATATCTAGCCTTATTTGGAAGTAGTTTCAACCATTCTCCACCACAAACCACCTACAAACTAAATTAGATAAGGCCAAAAATGAAATCTATAACCTCTCAACCATTTAACAACATTCCCAACCCATATAACCACTTGCAAACCTAATTAGATAAATCCAAAACAAAATCATTAATTCCCTAACCATCCAACAATATCCTTGATCCGCATAATCATTTTATAACACACTCACAAACAAACTGCTCAATCTGGGAGGTTGTTTTAACAATTTTCCTTTATTTCACGGATCGTCGATGATTCCCCAATCAATGGCGATTCTCCCCTATTGAGAGAAACTCTATAAATATGAGCTCTAGACTTTAATCGAAGTTAGTTGATAGTCATCCATACTTAACCTTCAAAAAGAAATGTTTCAAAGCTTCCTTAAGGTGATCTCATTATTTTATTTCTCTCTTCATTATCATATTGGTTCTCTATTTCGTAGAGGCCATTAAAAATATTGAAGCTCAAATCAGTGCATCATGTAGATTTCTCCTCTTAGCTGTCATCACCTTTGCAACCTCATCTATTAGCACCCCAGACATCAAGAATCCTTTCCCCAGTCTTTGGAGATTGATCACACATCCAAGAGTTTATTCAACACCAGTAGTCTTCCCTTCTCAATGTATCTAAACATCCAGTAAATCAATCAAAACATTTGGGTGTTCACATCCTTCTCCTATCTAGTAATATTATCCTTGAAATCTTATTCTTCAATTGGAATCAGGTAAGTACCTTTCATTTACATCATTGTCTTAATCATTTATCATTTAACAAATTTTATCAATCTTGTCTCGACCCTTTATCAAACTATACATATTCTATAGTAATCACCGATGATTCCCCCATCAACGCGATAATCGGCCTCAATCACGATGATTCCCCCAATCACCGATGATCCCTATCTATCGGTCATTTATTAAAATAACTTATCTTTCTAATATCCAAAGCTCAATCCACCATTGTTGGGGTTAGCACATCAATTATACATATATATATATTAATCAAATCAAAGCATAAAAACAATCAATATGGAAATAAACAAGAAGAAATAATACACAATATTTAACATGGTTCACCTAGTGTGGGCTACATCCACCAAGAAATAGCCAATTTATTATCACAGAGGAAATAAAATGAATATTTTCAATCTTCCACACCTTCTTGGATGTCCTGTACTTTCTTCTCTACAAATTTCTCTTTTTCTCTCTAAAGGAAACTTCTCTTAATTCTCAATTGAATTCTAACTTCTAAACCCTAGATTTATGCTTATATATGCATTCACTTAGATTCACTTTAACTAAATATAGACCTGATTCCCATAACTTAATTACAGTAGTCACGCATAGGCAACCAATGTTGGTTAGCCTTAACCAATGTTGATTAGCCCTTGATGCCAATTCCTCCTTTCTAACCGATACCGGTTCTGGGTGTTCAATATGGTTCATCAAATGACACCGGTCATTTTTTATTCTAACAAGTCTCTATAAAATCAAGTGAGTGAAGTAATTAAGCTCCACAACTCAACAATATTCCACTTGGAGATAAATTGCTGCAATGTACCATACAACTCCTTCCTTTGATCCTTTTCTTGTCTTGTTTCTTCCTCCTCAAGTCTCAAACTTGAATACCAATAGAAGTGGAGTGTATCTCCAACTTATCATTTTCAAACGACTTTGTTAGCATATTTGCAGGATTTTCCTTTATATGAATTTTCTCGAACTTCAGTTTCCCATCCTTCAATACTTGCCGTATGAAGTGATTTCTCAAATGGATGTGTTTTTTCTAGAATTAAATGATGAGTTCTTTTCCCGGATGAATCACACTTTGACTATCACTATATAATTTACAATCCTCTTTCTCCTTTCCAAACTCTTCTATAAATCTTCTCATTCATATAATCTCCTTTCTAGCTTATGTAGCTACAACATACTCAACCTCTCGTATTAGACATGGGCACAACCTTATGAAATCTAGAAATCCAGTAAGCTGTCATGCCATCTACTGTGAAAACATATCCAGTGGTGCTCCTCATGCCATCTAAATCACCAACCATGTTTGAATCCACATAGCCATGTAAAGAAGTATTTGACCCTCCATAACATAACAACATGCCATATATCCCTCTAAAATACTCCGAATGCATTGACAACTTTCCAATGCTCTTTACCTAGATTAGCCATAAATATTCTCACAACTCCCACTTCTTGTGTAATGTACAGGTCTGGTAAAAACCATAACATACATCAAGCTCCCAACTGTTGAAGCATACAGAACTCGTGCCATGTACTCAACCTTCTTATTTGATGTAGAACACTAATATTTTCTCAATTTGAAGTGTCCAACCATAGGTGTACTTATAGGTTTTGAATTTTGTAAATTAAACCATTCCAACACCTTATTGATATAATGCTCTTGAGACAAATACAACTTCTTTTTCTTCTTGTCTATGTGAATTTTCATGCCAATGATTCTCTTTGCAAATCCTAAACCTTCATTGAAAATGTGTGAGCCAACTTGTCTTTAAGCTCACTAATGTCCTCAATATTAGATCCTGTAATAAACATATCATCCACATACAATAAAAAATTAATATAGCTTCCATTTTAAGAGTCTTGAAATAAAAACAAAGGTCGATTCACATCTCAAATAACCATGCTCATTCATGAAACTATCAAACCTCATATACTATTGCCTTGAAGCTTGCTTGAGCCTATATAGGCTCTTTTTCAATTGCACACAAATTTCCCCTTACCCTTGACTTCATACCCAAGTAAACTGCTACATATAAATATCTTCCTCTAAATCACCATGAAGAAATTTTGTCTTGACATCAAGTTTCTCTAAATGCAAATCCTCTCACAGTAAATCTAAACTCAACACAATATGAATAGAAGTCATCTTAACAAGAGAAAATATTTCACCAAAGTAAATACCCACCTTCTGTGAAAATATCTTTACTAAAAGCATTTCCTTGTATCTCTTCTATCCACCCTCTTCTTCCTTGATCCTGTAAACCCACTTATTCTACAATTCTCTTTTACTGTTGGAAACTTAATGAAATTCCATGTTTGTTTCTACTCTAAGGACTCCATCTCCTCATGCATGCCATGCTCCCACAACTTGTGTGAGATTTATCTTTCATTAATTCTTCAAAGATTTTTGGTTCACCACTATCGCTTAATAATAAATAAGATAAGGAAGGTAAAAATATTTCTGGAAGTCTACTTACCCTTTGTGACCTTCTCTCACCGAGATTTGGGGTGTCGGAGGCTCAATATTCTCATCCTGTAGATTTGTATCTACTTTTGACAAAGTGATCGATGCTGGTCATCTTTTTTTGATTCCATTTTGGATAACCAATCTTGGTATGTCTCTTCTGTAACCGATCTTTGGTATAGGGTCTAATGCCGGTCGGGTAAACTGATACTAATTCTTGTGTAAACATGTAGGTGTTAATTTTAAATCCAAGAGTTCATTTTCATCCACAAACTTATCTACCGGTTCACCTTTGGGTACCAAAACTTGATCCATATACATTCTCTTTTCATTTCAATCAATGTCACGACTCCTAATTATCTTAGAACCTTCTAAATCCCAAAACCGAAATCCAAATCACCAGAGCCATAACCAATGAAAGTACATATTTTGGATTTAACATCAAATTTATTTCTATTTTCCTTATCAACATGCAAAAAATATTCTGAGCCAAATACTCTAAGAAAATATAGATCTACATATTTTCCAGTCTAAGCTTCTTACGGTATTCCACTATCCAAGCTCACTTGAATGTCCATAGTTAATTAAATAAACTAATGTGTTTAATGATTCCACCCAAAACTGTAAGGGCAATCCAACATATATCCTCATGTTTATAGTATGTTCCATAAATGTCTTGTTCATTCTCTCTCTGCACACCATTCTCTTGTGGTGTTCTAGGAACCATCCTTTCTCTGTATTCCATTTACTTGAAACAATAATCATTGAAAACATTGTTGTAGTACTCACTACTATTATCGGATCTAAGGCATTTTAAATTTGAATTTGATTCATTTTCCAAAAGGATTTCCATCTTTTAAAAGTTTCAAAAACATCATATTTACATTTAATACAATAAATCCATACCTTTCTTGTGGCATAATTAATGAAAGTAACATAATATTGAGATCCTCCATGAGAAGCTACTAGGCTGGTCCCCACATATTTGAGTGTACAAGCTCGATTTATGCTTCTTCTTTATTTCTCTAGCTTTGAGAAATCTCACTCTCTTTACTTTCCAAAAATACAATGCTCATAAAATCAAGATCTACATGTTTCAATCTGATAACTTACCCTTTTCATTTAAGATCTACATTCCCTTTTCACTCATATAGCCTAGCCGATTGTGCCATATGCTTGTATCTAAATCTAAAATAGATAGAATAGAAAATGAAACAATAATAAAAGTAGGTAAATAAATGATCCTACCTTCTTTCCTCTTACTACAACAAAGAGATCCTTTGTTAACTTTCCAAGATTTGGGTCATGTGAGTGTAACCATGCAACCAGCCATTTCACACAATTTGTCTTGCGAAATTAGATTTGTTTTAGGCTTGGAACATACCTCACATAATTCAATATCCATGTATTTCCATTTTCAATGTAAGATGAACTTCAAATTTACTAGTAGTATTGCATGGTTCATCATCACCTAGATAAACATGCCCAAAATTACCCTAGACATAATTTCTAAAATAACCCTTAGGGGTTTCATGGAAAGAAGCTCCTAAATCTAAAACCCATGAATCAATTTTATCATCTAAGGAGACAATCAAGGAATCTTGAATTACCTCTTTTATAGAAACATTTTCCTCTTTACCTTTCTCTGGTACATTCTCTTTGTTTTCCTTGAACCAACAATCCTTATTTGCATGTCCTTTCTTTCCACAATTCTAGTAGGTTATTCCTCTACCTTTGGATTTAGATATGTCATTCTTAGACTTTGATTTCCCATTATTCTTGCTCTTGGATCTCTCCTTTTACCTTCCCCTACTTTCTACATTCAAAGAATTTCTAGATGATGATTCTCATGTACTTTTCCTACGTATTTATTCATTTAGGATTATACTAACCACATCATCAAACTTTAAAACATTAGTAGCAGACATTTTATTACTAATAACCATTACCAAGTTATCCCAACTATATGGAAAATAACATAATAATAAAATTTCTTTCAATTCATCCTCAAATGGAATACTAACTTATTTTTATTGATTTACAATAGACCATAAATCATTTAAATGACTTGATGCAGATCCACCTCTTTTGAATCTTTAAATTAATTTTTTTTCATCAAATAAACTTTATTTGAAGCACTAGGTTTTTCATATAGATTTTCTAAATATTTCATCAACTCTACCATAGATCTTCTTTGGTAATATTCAAAGCCATAGATGCTTCCATACTCAATCTTATAGATCCAAGAGCCTTTTTATCAAGAATTTTCCATTCTTCATCAATCATCTTTGTAGGTCTTGCCTTCTCATCCAACGGTAAGTATAAATATTTCTAATAAAATAATCCTCTACTTGCATCTTCCATAATATATTTTCACAACCGTCAAATTTATCTACTCTAAATTTTCCTTCTTCTCCCATTGCTTTGATCCTACTCAATCATAAATTCCTTTGTGAGTAAGTTTGTTAAAGCACACACAACCCTCAAACAAAAGAATATTTGATACCAGTTGTTAGGGTTAGCATACCAGTTGTATAGATATATTAATCGAGATCTAAGCATAGAAGCAATAAATATGGAAATAAAAAAGAATAAACAATACACAAGATTTAACGTTGTTCACCCAATGTGGGCTATGTCCGCTAAGAAACAATCAATTTATTATCACTTATGAAATATAATGAAGATTTGCAATCTTCCAAACCTTCTTAGATGTCATGTAATTTATTCTCTACCAATTTATCTTTTTCTCTCTTTAAAGGAAATTTCTCTTAATTCTCAATTTAATTCTACCTTCTAAACCTTAGCTTTATACTTATATATGGATTTGTAATCTTAGGGAACTTTAGCTATGTAATTACAACCATTAGATTCACTTTAAAACTAAAGATAGATCTAATTTCCACAACTTAATTATAGTAGTCATGCACAGAAACCAATGATTTAGCCTTAACCGATGAAGTTATCCTAACCGATGCCGCTTCCTCCTTTCCGACCAATATCAGTCCTTGGGTGATTACATCGTATGGATTCATTCATCAGAGACACTGTTCTTTGTGTTTTTCCACAAGTATGTAAAAGCATGTAAGTGAAGAAATTAAGCTCCACAACTCAAAACCATTAATAATGCTAGACCTTTACAAGTGTCCATCAAGTCCCATCAAGCTCCTTTGAGCCATCTGTAATGTTTTATCATTTATCCAGATCAAACACATTATCTTGCTTGCCTTTGTGAGTGCATATCCGTCTACATCATTCCTTTGAGCCATACTACAATTCCTTTACTCCCTTTGGATCAGAAAATCATCGAGAAAAATATAACCTCGAGACCACATCAGTCCCTTTTCCTTTGCATTATTGGTTATATCATCTATTATCATTTTACTTTATCATTATCAGATTAATTTCTTTCATGCAGATTGACATCCTTGCAAGGAATTCCACTTCTTTTGGGGATTGAATTTACCAGATATCCACCATAAACTATCTAATCCCATATTTTTCTTAGTGTCTTTAAGTATGTTTCTCTATAGGAAAGGAGCTTTTACATTTTCCATGGAGCAAAACTTCAATCAATGCATTAAACATTGTCAATCAACATCTACATGTATCATTAAACCTTGATCTTGGGCTAAAGTCGAAGCATATTTCTATTTTCTTGCTTTGTTAATTCAAGTTGAAGAGTAGAAATATTTCTAAATAGTAGGATCTACATTTCATGAGATGCTACAGATGCTTTAAGATGAAAGTTAGTTGTCATAGGTGCATATAAGGTATCTTGATGGTTACATGAGCTTAAAAGGAACTTGAGGTGTTCCTCTCCACTAGGATAATGAAAAATATTTTTGTGGAAGTTTCTAAATGAGTAATATTTTCTCTTCTTGAATGGATAATGGGATGTCTTAGTTATTGTTATCTGGTATAGGGTTGCAAAAATTCTCATATGTAGGGAAAAATAATTTTTCTCAAGTTCAATGCTAAATATAAAGGAATATGTTTAGGAAGAGCTAAAAAGGTTGTTAGATTCTTGGACTATTTAAATGAATATGATGATAATTTATCTCTTACAAGATGTTGCGGGGTTGAGAATGCATGGATTTGGTATGCTTTCATAGGTGTGTGGAAGTCTTCAAGTTAGGGGGACCAAGATTTCCTCTTCAAGAAGGTTCTCTAGATTATCATAAGGTATGTGAGGATAGAGATTTACATATGACAAGCCCGTGTGGTGTATGTTGATGCCAAAAAGTGGTAGGATTGCTTGAAGAGTAAATTAGTTGCTTAAGAAGGGTGATTTAGGTCTAAATAAGGATGAAAATACTAATAAGAATCTTCGGGAAGTGTCAAGTTGGTTGAGACATTTTCATGACATGTAAGAAAGGTAAGAGGCTTGTTTCATGTTTTTATACTAGAATTGCATGTCATGATATTAGGGGGAGTGTTGGAAAGCTGTTTCATCATGTATATAATGTTCTAGACCTTTTAAAAGTTGATTGTAATTGCACTGAAGAGTTAGAACATGGATCTCAAAGCCCTTGAGATGGTTTGAGGTCAAAAATGGTAGAGATAAGTCAATTTGAGCCTTTCACATGTTGAGTGAGCCCAAGAATGAAGATAAAAATGGAATTTTTTATTCGATTTAGTATTATTGGTATGTATGTGGATATTATGCATTGTCCAAGAGTTACTATAGTGTTCTTGGAAGTTGAAATAGATCAAAACCAAGTATGTGATGAAGAAAACAAGTTCTTGTGTCTAAATGAGGATGTTGTGTGATGATTAAACTTAAAGAGGATGGTAAGGAATATTTTTCTATCCATTTATCATCATTTCTGGCATGATTAGGTGTTGTGTATGATTTTTACTAGTGGGGTACAATAAAGAATGCTTAGAAAATAAGGAAAACTCATATTTTTGAGAGAAATGAATAGATTATGGGCTAAGAATGAAGCCTTTGGTTGATGTTTCCAACCATATGGTGACCCAATGAAGTTGAGGAAGGTGAAGAAAATGTAGTTACAAGTATACTTTGTCATTAATGTAAAAGGGGGAAATTTCAGAGGTTTTCCTTCAATGATAAAGGGGATATTGTTGGCATGTTGTGTTGTCATTGATGTAAAATCCCATTAATGAAAAAGAGGATGAAGGAGAAGAGTCATAAGATTCTTAGTATTATGAGAAACAACATATAGGTTTTCATGTAATTTTATGATGGTATGAGGTGATTTAGTGAGAATGGCTTATTCTTACAAGCCTAATCACGTGACCTATTAGCCTAGGTGATGTTGCATGATGGTTGGAGATTCTTGGTGGATTGAGGAGTATGTTGGCAACATGGAGAGAATGTTTGGGGAGTAGTTAGGAACTCCCATTATTTTTAGGGTGTAGGTGTAGGTTGAAGACCAAGTTTCAGGTGTTCATCTAGACCATGTCTAGGTGCTAAGATGCATGAGGATAAGATGTAAAGCTATGTGAGCTCATGGAAGCATGAAATGATGACATAAATGGTGTTTGTGGTATGTTAGGAACTTTTTGAGATTTTTCATGGTTAGTTTTGATGTTATTTCAGTTGAATCTAGCTTGTCATGCAAAAACTCTAAGGGATAACCATGCAAATGAGATGGGATGAGAAGTTGGAGAGATATTTGAGCCATGATGATGATTGGAGATGATGCAAAAAGGTGTCCTAGAGGTGTGAGAAAAATTTGGAATCATTTTGAAGAATATTTTGCAAGATAAGTTAGTTTTGGTGAAACAAGGTCAAGAAGAAGGTCATTTCCAACTTGAATTACACCTTCTGATGCTCACCCTGAATTGTGTGCTTTGCATGGGACCTTGTGGATTTCAAGGATGTTTCTAAATTGAGTCCATAAGATCTCAAAAAAACAATGAGGTCATTTTATCATCACATTGTTATGAATGAATGTTAATAAGGTAAACAACTTTTTATATGCTTGAAACCCTAGCTTGAAAGAAGTAGGAGAGATAATGGTCCAAAGTAACAAACATCATTGATACTTACACTTTAGTTATATGATATTTTTAGTCCATGGTAGTGTCCATGGCTATTTGAAACAAAGGGAATAGTAGGAATTGTTCTCAACATGTACTTAACAAAGAAATTAACTAAATAATAGACTTACTGCAATTAGGAAATGAAATGCATTGAAAGAAAAAGAATATTAAAGATATGATTTAAAGGTATTTAACACAGTTTAATGCTGAAATGGTAAATGCATTCAAAATGACAGAAAGGAAATAACAGTAAATCTCCCTTCTTGTTGGGGAGGAGTGGCCCTTTCTCCTTCCGTTTGATCGGTTCAATGCTTTGAAAGTCACACATCAAAGTTTTCCCTAAATCTGCATTTTATTGAATTGAAAGAGTCTAATTTTACAATCATCAACTAATTGAATCCAACTTGAATCTTAATAATTTATATCTTTTATAAAATAATATTCCTAATCCTTCTAGGTGAGAACTAGTTTATTTTCAATTAATAACACCTACTTAACTGGATGATGCCTAAAACAATGAATAACTATTCTAAGAATTATAGTTGTGGAAGGAGTAATATTTATAGTGTTTGGATTGAATTAATCTTACTAACTATAGAGGATGCCTGTAATTGACTCCTTTGAGAGAGTCAATCGGTGCTGGAAGATACTTCAAATCTTAGATTGATTGTAGAGAATCGTGGTGATAATAAATCCATAGGTGTTGGTCGCATCATGTCTCAAGCAACTGAAGTTAAGCTTCCTATAATCCACATGTAGGAGGATTAAAGTAGTAGCACACATTTCATGCTTATATGACTATGTTAATTGATGTGATAGCTATACCAACTCATAGTTCAATGATCTGAGCTATTTATCTCCTTTTCACAAGTTCCTTTTTTCAAGGATATATGAATTGGTGATATAGACGAGCCCAACGCTTCATGGAGAGTCTTGCACCATAAGGCGAGTACTGTGCTAGTGCACCAATGAGTCCTACACTAGTCTACAACTAACCCATGTGATCACTTAACATATGATTTTCCAAATGTATTGTTAATGCTCATAATAAGATTAATTTAAGACATTTTTGAAGAAGCAAAAACAAAATAAAAATATCAAGAATGTGCACAATATTTCCTTCCAAAACATAGTAAAGTATTAATTATAAACTGCCAACATTATACATCATGCAACATGATATTAAAATAATATGGGGTTTCACATGGGTTTGAACATAACAAAATGGGGTTTCATCACTCCCCGAACTTAAGGTTTAGTAGGTCCTCATGCTACCTATTTAGTTGTTCCACTATCCTTGAACAATTATATTCATTGGAAAATGTTTGCTAGGTTTCATCCAATCTAGTATTACATAACCCAAATAAATCAATAACTGAATTCCTCTAAGTGTTATAACTTCCCTCTAGTTGATCAGCTGTAGAATCCCACCATGGTACTAGTGCAATGACTAATGGAGGCCTATACCGCATCCCAATCCACTTCTCCTGAATCTATAGAATTTACAGAGGTCTTTGGACCTTTTTAGTGACCAATGGAGGTTAGTGGGTGAAATAACCTCTTTTTCTTATAATTTTATGCAAGAAGTTGATACCTTACTTGATAGGAAAGGAAGTTTACATTGAACATTAGGAGTACTTTCTCCCTAAAAATTTTGACACAATTTTTAAGAATATCTTTGTACTTGTCCACCAACCATAAACAATATACTTGAGACCAAAATCTATTGAAGAACCAAATTGGGGTAGGAAGATCATGCCTCATTAAGAGGCCTATATTAGATTATGTTGAGCAGACATATTGTTCTAAGGAGAAGACACACATAAGATTCACATGCGAACAAGGTGTACTTGAAGGCATGGAAGGATAGGAAAGGAAATGCACGCCAGGACAAGCTGATTTAGGACTTAGCCATTTTCATGGATGTAGGCTATTTTTGGAAGATAGCGTGTGGAGCACACATTGGGATGGAGACTTGCACAACACACAAATGCTATTTTGGGAATGAGTGTCTGATAAGCACCATGTATGAGTTCAAGATAATAATAGGATTACTTCTTCCAATTAACTATAGGATGTCTATTATTAGCACACTTGCATGTGTGCATGTTATTGTAAAGGTGCATGGCTATTATCAACATGTGACCTATTTTGGGAAGTGCATAGGTGGTGAAGGGAAAGTCCCCACCCCTATAAGTATGTAGTGAATTGTGTAGATAGATATACTTGAGTAGTGAATTATTGTAGAGTTATGTTGTTGGATTTGATATGTGCATGACTTATGGTGATGCTTTGTAATGTAAGAAGCTTCTATGTATTACAATGTTTAATGTAATGGAGTATATTAGATGGATAATGGTTTTAAACATGACTATAACTGGTTCTTGTATGGTTAATCTTATTATAGTTATTATTTAATTCATGATTCTCTAAGATCTAGATCTGGTTAGGCACTGTGGAATTTTTATGGTTATTTGTGGTTATGAATATGGTGTACCTTAGTCATAATAACATCTTGCACAAGAAAATCTAAAGAGGAGTTTGTACCTTTTCATGCTTCGGTGAGTGCTCAGGTTAGGTTTGGTGATGTGTGTTGGGTTTTAGATTTGCACTTGGAATGAAACCACAGTCAGGGGACAAGTAAGTCCCTCCTCTTTAATGGGAGAGGTTCCCTTATTGAAAGAAGGGGAAAACCTATGTACAAATACACAATATTTCATTTAATGGTGGTTTCCCAATATCTTGAAATGTGTTTAATTCCTGAAAAGTTATCAATACATGAGGATAGAAGACTTGAAGAGAGGAGGGAGGAAGAAGAAGACAAAAATTTTAGGGAAAAGAGATGGCAGATAAAACCCTTATATGTATTGAGCAAAATGAGATATAGAGTAGAACCATTCACGTTTATAATAGGCACAATCCATGAGAATCAAAGCTCTTGAGATTGTATAAACTAGAAACAAAAGTCTCTAAGCATACAAGGATTAAATGATTCACAGATCAGAGAAAGAAGGAAAGAGAAAATAGAGGAAAAAGGGGAAAACCCTTGTATTGATTTCTTCACATTTGAAATTATAGTTCCAAAATCTCAATATTCCCACCCTTTATAATGGCTTTGAAATCATATGAAATAGATCACAAGAGATGGTTACAACTTCCTCAAGAAAGCAAGAAAAGATTACAAATCATTCCAATCATTCACGCCCTTTTGAATTCTCAATTCACAAAGAAACGTTAATGGCGGAAAAACTAGGCTTTCTAATATATGGTTGTTACATTATTTCACCAGTTAAATATGGGTCATTCGATATGCTTTTATAAATTTAAATTTGGGCTATCCACGTGGGATAAATTTAAATTGAAGTGGGCCTCAGAGAAACCTTTTGCATTTTTTTCTTTGAAGTTGCACTTAGGATGACACGTGGAGAGCTAGCCGGTTTTTATATTTAACCGATTCAGCCTATTTCCTACGCCCGACTTATGTTGAACCCTAGACACGTGGAGAGATGGACTCATTTGAGTTTCTACATAGAAACACCTCCTAAAATTGTGTCAAATAGATGTGTGGCTTCTACCGCCGATCATGGACTTTTCAACAGCCAACTCTATCTCTCCATTCACTCGACCATGTGGCGAGCGGTGACACTCATTTGGAAATCGACCTTTTGATTTCACTTCTAAAATCGCACCGTTGAGGCATTGTTAACCATTTAACCTACCTAGAGGAAGGATGTATGTCAGACATATGATTTTAAGAAATACTTGCACATTGATTTTTGCTAAAAACAAGAATCTAAATTTTTCAATTTTCATACTTCGGGGTTTTTCCTTTGGAGTTTTTAAGCTAAATTTTAGAATTGCATTTGAGATTTTCCAAAGTCTAAACTCCGAAAGTCTAAAATTTCAGACTTTTAGGTTTTGGAAATTTGAAACTTTTTGGCTCATTTTGTTTAAATCCAACTCGGACTTCAAAGTCCAAAACTCGAAAGTCCAAAATTTCGAATTTTGGGTTTCAGGTTTTTAGAGTTCTCTGAGTCATTTTAGGATTTTCACTTGATTTTTTCAAAGTCCAAAACTCTAAAGTCTAAATTTTACTAAGTCCCTCATACTTCCTCCCATTTCTCAAAATCCACTTTGGTTTCTTAACACCTCTTTTTGCAGCTTCCTCTCAGAGACCATTCGAGATTTTTTTGAAATTCATTTTAGAGAACCCTTCAAAAGATCACAAGGTGGGAAACTATTTTGGAGAAAATTTTCAGAGATTTTAGTTTTGGATTTTTAGAGCTTTCAATTTTGATTTTTCGGATTTCATTTCAAAAAAACTTTTTAGAGATTTCGCTTGGAAAAACTTTTCAGAGAATTTAGTTTCGGGTTTTTGGAGAATTGGGAATTTCAGACTTTCGGGACCCCGACTTTGAAATTTCTTTCAAATATTTCTTTCAGTATTTCCTTTTAGAATTTTTTGGTTCGGGTTTTTAGAGTTCTCCTGCTCTCGATTTTTGGATTTCTAACATTCAAACCCCCAAAACACAAGTTTGATGTCTACCTCCACTTCAAAGGGGAAAGAAAAGATGAAGTACACATTTCTTGGAGTTTCTCCCCAAACCTGCTTAACCTCTGATTTAGGAAATATCGGGGACACCGATCTTAGGCAGATTGATCTTCCCAAGTTTTGGGAAATATTAAAGGCCCCAAATAAAAAGCCATGGATGTAAGCCATCTTTGATAATGGTCTTGCCCTTCCCGCTTTTCTTCCACATCCATGCAATGCCCATAATTTGTCTTAGCTACAACAACTCACTACGACGAGGACTCTATGTTGATAAGAGATAGCAACAATAAGGTGGTAATCTATTTTGTCCCAAATTTCATTGAATACTTGTTCAAACTTCCAGATGTACAAGATTACACCACTATCTCACCTGAAATAGCAGATGAGCAACTTTGGGATAAAAGTAGAAGTATGCTCAAGGTCATGATGAAGTCTTACCTAACTAAGAATTTTTCCAAGCTTCCCAAGACTATACATTGATCAGATTTCATTTAGGAGGTCAATGACCTCATTATACTCTTGAGAAGAGTTTCAGGTCTTCCTTCTATAAAGGAATTCCAAGAATGGATGTTCTTGTACATAACAACGATTAAGAAGAATGATGATTTTATCTGATGGGGTGAACATATTAGTAGCAACATTCGCTACCAGTTGGGCAAGGTGGCAGAAACTAAATCCTTCTACATGACATCTTTCCTAGTATATGCAATTGCTGCCATGGGGGATTTCTCAAGATTGACCACTAGGGGTGTTCGTTGCACATCCCAAATATATGAATTTTATCCCTAGATTACTCTGGACAAGGGAGAAAGCACTTCAAGAATCAATGACATTTTCTTATTCGTTTTCCTCTATCACTTCAATAAGGAACCATATAACCGATGGATTTCCAATGAGACTTTCCAAGAGGTGCAAGAATGGGGAGCAATTTACCTTTAGTTTCCCGTATTCACTTACCTTTGGATTTCGGGCTTCATAGGCACCCCTAAAGAAGTTTCTAAGGTGCGCCACGACAAGTGGTTTCTTCTAGAATTGGTTCAATAGTTGTTTGATTACCAAAAATCCAAAACAAGCATCACAAGGCAAGAATGCATTTCCTATTACATTTGGCAGTATTCTTGCCCAACTATCCATAAGGCAAGAAACATGGATGCTAAAATGGTTGAGGTAACCCTAAGAACCTTCCATCCATGAACTAACTTTGACTATTGGGGAAAGTTCGGGAGACAGATAAAGTCCAAAGTGCTCATATGCCACAATTAGAAGACATATGGATCCATTATCAAGATGAATTCATCATGTAGAAAAGGGATGATGGGAGATTAACCCTTGATGAAGTGTGGCAATAGTTTGTGTTAGATGATATGCCAAAGGACTTTCGGGATAATGATGAGGTCATAGATGCATCATTAAGGGATGATGATGTTTCCAATTAACTAGTGACATGGGTTGATTAAAATGTGGAAGAGTGCAAAAATACCAAAGAAAGGACAGAGCCCATTCTAAGGAGAACTTTTAGCTGGTTTCTACCTTGGGAATATCACCCAAAGGTGAAAATCAACCTTTACATACATGGGTCTACATCAGCAAAGAAAATGAACCCACACCCACAAAAGGAAAGAGGTCGACTCATAGGGTTCCTATCATTCCAATGAAGATCTCATTTGTGGTTAGTGGCTCATCTCTGTCTAGATTTGCTGCTCCTAGGATTACAACATTTGAAGTATAAGTTGCTAAGGTTGTGGAAGTAAGTGATTCCCCAAGTATCATTCAGGATCCATCCCATCTTCCCCTTCCTCCATTATCACTTCCAATATCAGTTCCCTCCACTTCTACCACCATTTCCTCTTTCCCATCTCCTTCTATGGCCCAAGTATTTTCATCACTTTCAGTTTTATCAACTGGGGAAAATATTGGGTCACCCATTTCCTCCTCACTTCCTTTGACACTCCCATTTTCTTCAATTTCAATCCCCAACATTTATTTTTCAATTCCTATGGCTATCCTCACACCCACCCCTCCCATCATTGCCACCTCTCTTAGACATCAATAGACATTTCTAGTGATCTCACCCTAACTAGGTACTTTAGGTATTAGATCTACTACTCTATCTTCCTCAGCTCTAGCCATACCAGAGTGGCTCTTTAAAAAAATCCCAAGAAGAAGAAAAAGTTTCCTCTAGGAGATGTGATAGATCTCAAAATTTTGGATTCTATACCCAAAAGACCAGCCAAGAGACCGAGGACCGTATCAAGTCTAATGGTTAATCCATCAGGAGAGCACGTGATAGAAGTGGCTACCCATATTGAGGGGAAAACTAAAGAAACTATCATATCGGTAGACTACCAGATCTCAAAGTTCTCTTTGGGGAAGGCTGCTCATGAAGGAGCCAAGCAGATGTACACACTACTCTCGAGGCCCTTTTGGAGTGGTACGAAAAGACAAGGCCACCAAGGATGAGCTTAAGGCCAAGGTCGAGCAACTCACTACACTGCTGCATAGAGTAACTTAGCCACTCCATCCACTGACATCTCAACTACTATGGCCATGAAAATTTCATCTACAATCGATGATATCTCTTATCATGAGCTCGAGAAGCTAGGCTAGAAAGGGAGAACAATGAGTGGATGGATGGAGAGGATCTTGTAGAAGGTTGATCCCTTGATCAAGGAAGCTATGGAGATTTATGATGATTTATAGATTACAAAATCCACCATCACTAAGATGGATGAATCCCTCTCTGAAGATAATAATAACTTGAATTTAACCTTGGTGACATGGAGTGACATAAGAGAGGAAGATTTTGACTTACTTCTACAAGAAGAGGTAATTGATGATGCCTCTAAATTGTTCGAATATCGAAGGCTATAAAATTTTGGTGTCAAGTACTACATGATCTGATTAAGAAATTGGAGGATAAACAAGTGGAGATTACGGATGCCCTCAATGATATCTTTGAATAGTTCAACAACACCCAATGCAAGTTTTTCAATGAGAATATCGATGCTCTTCTTGAGGACCAGATTAAAGAAAATTTCAAAGATCTAGTAAAGAGGGATGATGATGTTATGAAGACCTTCAATACTAACTCCATTGATCGATTGTTCTATGTCGAACTTCATAAGGAGACTAAAGAAATTCGTAAGTAAGCTTCGAAGGTTTCTGGCCAAGATCACAAAAGAGATCAAAATAGCAGACGTGGTGAATCACTATGCGTGTGGACCTAGAGATGAAGAAACTCAGGGTATTGTCAAGCGTTTCTTCGAATACAGACACCGAATGGCCATATGGGAAGAAGGGAAATAGAAAGATGCAAATAAAGGAGAGGAGGGCGAACCAGGCCAAAGCTGAGCGGCCATGAAAGGACAAGTTCAAGCTCTGGAAATGGTCAAGGTTGCAGGGTTGACTTGGTCAACCCTCTGCAACAAATTAGCTATTTTTATGGGAGCCTATTCCCTTTTATAAATGACATTACTATTTTTAGTTAACTTTTAGTTAAAGGCCCAACTGTAATGGCTCAGCCTAGGAACTTATAAATAGTGGAGTGCTCTCCATTATTTGAGATATATATTTTTGGAGAGATTTGGAGAAAAGTTGCTCTTCAAGCTTGGAAGAGTGCTTTCAGAGTTTTGTTGAAACCTTTTAATTATATTCAAAGTTGTTCCTTGCACTTGAAGATCTATTTTATTGTGTTGAATGATTAATCATTTCATGCCTTGTGAATGTGATTCCTTAGCATTATTTGATTAATTTACCTTTATTTCAGATTATTTGTTTCATATTGAAAAATAATAGTGTGATTACTTCCTATCAGTTGTGAGAAAATATTTTCCTTCTATTGATCAAGAGTTACATTATTATTATCATTCAAGTGAATAATGGACATGTGCTTGTGATTATTCCTTTGATAAATTATCTATGTGTTAAATCAAAGCTGATCCCTCTATTGTGTATGTTTAAGGTTTAACAAGGAATGTGTGCTTCTAGTTTATGATATTTTATATCCTTTCCAAGTTACAATAGGTGAAGGTGGTTAATGGTGCAATCCTCATACCCACATTAACCCTTCTAGAAGTTAAATCTCCCTTTTCTTGGTGCATCACCACTTCTAGAATAGATTTTGTTTCCTTGTATTCTTCTTCCCTAAATCCCATGAAATGTTAGCATAGGACTAGTTTGCCATCTCTCTTACATCAGAAGTAGTGTTGTGTTTAGTCTAGGAATAGGAAGCCAACCTTCTCTCGGAGGTTCACCTCGAGCCCAAGTCCCACAGCTTGAGAGGTGATCCCATGTGTCCCAATCACACCAAATGTCATGATTCATATCAGGCCATTCGGGGGTGCAGTGATTTGGAGACAATAGTTTTTAAGATGCCGTGGGATGAGAGTTAGTACCTCTCTTCTCATTTTATTTTACACAAGGTACCTGTGACTCCATCTCTCTTGGATTTCATAGTTTAGTACATCAACTCATGTGAAGGATTCACACAAGAGCATCTTTAAGAAAATTATCGTCATTCATTCGTAGATCTTTTTTTGTCTCCCCAAGAAGAAGGGGAAGAAACCTTTTAGTACCATCAGCACCGCAACTTTACCCCGTAGAGGACATTCAACTCCTCCTGGAAGATATTTCCCTCTACCAAGATACAATTAGTTTGTGAACATCATGGTAGCCAATACTTTTCCTCTGTTCAATACCAATAGTCCTTTCTTTGTTAGCACAAAGAGATGCCATACTAGCAGCTGCTTTGAAAAGTTTACCTTTTTTCACTAGGGAGACTAATGTATCACCTCGGGAGCACATACTAGATGTGGCTAGCATCTACGCGGTACATAGTATTATAGAAGATAACGTGGTGGTTCGACTCCTTACTACTTCATTCAAAGGTAGGGCACTTCAATGGTTCCGGAGTCTAGCTGGATCCATTACCAATTGGAACGATTTAGGCACAAAGTTGTGTAAATAGTTCGAAGATAAAAGTGATAATATTTCACTTGTGGAGAAATTTCATACTATCAAGCGATCTCCCCAAGAGTTTATGAGCGACTTCAACCTCCATTTTGACAGACTTGGAAACAGATTCCAACACTTATAAGGCCATCTCTAGAAAGTGCATTTCTATATTACTTATGGGCATTGAATAGTGATACCACTGTCATGATTCAATCCATGGGGGGAACTGTAATCCTTGATGCTTACAAAGTGGCCATACAAGCTGAAAATTTCTGATTCAAGCAGGTAAAATTGCTCCTAGACCTCCCATTCCTATTTTTGCGAGAGGTTATAAACGATAGCCGAGTCATCGCCCCACTTCGACATCTTCTACTCCAAAGAGCTACGCATGTGTCTAATGTTAGGAAATAAGAGATAAAATATGTAGAATAATCCCTTACAGAATCGCAATAGTAGAAACTAATATGCAGAAAATATTACAGATCTCAAATAAAAGTGTAGAATAAATAACACAACACAGAAAGACAAGATTTAATGTGGTTCACCCAATTTGGGCTACGTCCACCAAGAATCACTTGCTCATATTTTATTACAAGCCTCCACTCTCTCAATACAATACCCAGATCCATTTGGAGCTATGCTCAACAAACTCTCTGAAATTCACACACTGAATTCAAAACACATCTCTGAATACATTTGCTTGTCTATGTATCATATGCATAAGACCATATAAATAGACAATTGCTTAAGCAATTTGATACAAAACCATGGGTATCAAAACCATGGGAAAAAATTGTGGGTATCAAAACCATGGGCAAAAAACCGTGGGTATAAAAAAATGGGTACCGAAAAACCATGGGCCCAAAAAACATAACAGATTACCCATTACCCATGGGTTAATAAACTACCCATGAAAATTTGCTTGGGGCCGCCCTAAATCCCCATCGATTAGGGGGCTTCATCCCCCTGAACCCCCTAACCCGCTCACCGGCGAGTGGGACCGCCGTAAAAATACAGTGTAACACATGAAGGTGTACCACATTCTAACATGAAAATAAGTTCCGCAAACATAACATCTAATGATTTGGCTGAAGTGAAGTCACTACTTCAAACCTTTGGGAATGAACTTGTGGAAATGAAGAGGCAAAAGTCCCAATATGCTTGCCCCTTTCAACCCCAATATCAAACAAACCATCCCCCATTTCAGGGAAATGGTCAGCCGCAGAGCCAAGCCATAACCCAAGCTACAAATGTGAGGCCTTTGAACTTCCAAAATCCCTCAGCTACCAGCTCATCTAGAGCCATAGTCCCGGTCTAGAACAACCTCATTCAAGACTATGAATGGTGCTATCCTTATTCTCAGCCCCATAATCAGAATCTCTTCCCAAATGGAGTTTTGAGTCAAGATCTCATGGTTCAAAGCATAACCACTACACCTAAATCACCTACTTGAGCCATCCACTTCAGAAAGTCAAGATCAAGTTCCTAATGAAACCACATTATTAAATTGGTAAGAAAAGGACTTCATTTTGAATACGATTCCTCCGTTGTAGCATCTAACACACGTTCCAAGAAAAGAGAAATAGATTCAAGGTCTTCTAATTTATATCGTGCACCCAATTTCGTGCCCCAACACGAATACTGCATACATAAAGGCATGAGAAGCAAATTGCCAAAAATATCTGTTGATCAGAATACAAAGAAAGATGGGATATCAGGAATTATGATACCCAATAAGCATTACCCAAAGGAAGACCCCAATGTCCCAAAAGGCATTAGCAAAGTGGGAGAAATTCCATTTAGCATAGTGGAACAAATGAAGAAGACCAATTTGAGTGTCACAATGTGGGATGCACTTTCGATTCCTTCTCAAAGGAACTTGCTACGAGAAGCTTTGAACAACTTTGGAACTGCTAGCAAACCGTTAGGCCGAGAAGAAGCAGCATAGTAACCAACTATGCCACTTGAGACAAAAATGCAGGCTAAGACCAATAAGCCTCCACCATTTTATATCTCGCTGATTATTGGTGACCATTTGGTGCACAATTGTATGATCAACTCTGGAGCTAGTAGTTCTATGATGCCTAAGCAAATCACTGATGTACTACAAATTCCATATGCTCCAATTTCAAGAGGAGTTGTTCAACTGGATGGTACTTGTAGTTCAAACTGTAGGGGTCATTAAGGGGCTCCAGCTCACTATCCACGCATGTCCTAGTTTGAATTTCACACAAGATATATCCATCATTGATCTCCCTCCCCTCTTCGCCATCTACCTATCACGGGATTTCACCACAAAAATGGGAGGATATTTGTCATCAGATTGGTCACACATGATCTTGAGAACTCGTTATGGGATGAAGGTAACTATAAGAGCAGAACCAATTTCTCCTACACACATGGAACCTTACATGTCCCAACCCATAGAGGGTAACTATGTCATTTGTGACCTAGAGGAAGAGGTCGTGGATCATGAACCAACTACTCTTATAGAAGAGGTTCCTGATATAGTGCTTGATGAAGTAAGTATAGACCATCAATATGACCCGTATGCTGATTTATTGGCTAATGAAGAATCTGGTCTATTGTTTTTGGATGAGACCAGTTGGGAACCTATTATATACATGAAGAAGGTACAACCATACCTCAGTTGATTAAGGTGCCCAATGATTTCGAAGGGCTATGGCAGATTTTCTTTGATGGTTCAAGGAGTAAGAATGGATCTGGTGTAGGAGTCATGTTAATTTCTCTAGGAGGGGATAAATATTTCTCATCTTTTAGATTGTAGTTCATTGTACCAATAATGTCACCGAATATGAAGCTCTTATACAAGGGTTGCAGCTGGCCCAAAAAAGAGGAATCAAATCTCTGATCACTTTTGGCGATAGTGAATTGGTGGTCCATCAAGTAACAACCCACAGTGCATCAAAGAATGATCTCTTAAGGTCATACAAGAATCGAGTTTGGGACCTAATAGAGGACTTTGAAGCTTTTGGAATTCATGCAGTTCCTAGAACTCAAAATCAAGATGCTTGATAGGCTTGCCACCGTCGAGATCTCAATATGATATACCTATAGATATCATGAAGGAAGGGCAGCAAATAGTCAAAATGGTTGTTTGTCCTATAGTACCAAAATAATGTAAGCAAATACAGTTTTTGATAGTGATGAGAATTTTTCTCTTTCTACAATAAGAAGTAGAGTTCACCGCCAAACAACAAGGTAAATTGCAGGAATCCTATGGTGACCAGTTATTCAGTTGAGAGGAAACAAATTTCCAAAAGGCTTGGTCACGCTTGAATCTATCTTCAATTTAGATGACCACCAAAAACAACAAAACACAAATATGGTGGTAAAAGAAGAAGATTTTGAGGAAGTCGAGGTGGCTAGTGAGAAATGTTTAAAGATTGGTAAGGTATGCACTACTTAGGAAAAGGAAGATTTCATTGAGTTGTGCCAAGAATATCATGATATTTTTACATGGAGCTACAAAGACTTACGTGGTTTTGACCCAGGCCTAGCTCAACACACAATTGAACTAGATCCGAACTCTAAGCCAGTTCATCAAAAACAAAGGCCAATCAATCCCAAGGTTGAGCCACTAATGAGGAAAGAGCTAACCAAGCTTATTGAAGCCTGCATAATTTTCCCATCAAGCATTCATCATGGGTAGCTAATCTAGTGCCCGTGAGAAAAAGAATGGGGAGATCTAGCTTTGCATAGATTTTAGGGATCTGAACCGTGCCTCATTAAAGGATCACTACCCTCTTCCGTCAATGGAAAAATCCTCTAGATAGTGGTAGGAGCTCAAAGGTTTTCTCTAGTTGAATGGCTATTTAGGGTACAATTAGATTTTGGTCCAAGAATCTGATCAATTCAAGACGGCTTTCACTACTAAGTGGGGCACATATGCATACAAAAAAATGCCATTCGGATTGTCCAATGCAGGGGCTAATTTTCAAAGAGCCATGGACATGGAATTTAAAGGACTCATCAATGATATGATCTTGGTCTACCTTGATGATATAACTATTTATTCCAAACATGCTAAAGATCATATTGCACATCTAAGAATTTTTTTCAAAGATGTAGAGTTCGGATCTCACTAAACCCCCAAAATGTATTTTTTTAGTTCGAAGGCAAGTTATTAGGGCATATTGTTTCACTGAAGGAATCTCAATTGACCCAGCTAGGATTTAGTTGATTTTGTCTCTATCCCTCCTAAGTCATAAGAAAGGTCTCCAGAGTTTCCTAGGAACTATAAATTTTGTTCAAAGATTCATTCCCCAATTTGTAGCGTTAGCCAAGCTGCTGACGACCATGCTTAAAAAGAACATTCCTTTCTCATGGATGAAGGAAGGGAGAGAAAATTTGAGGCTATCAAAAATTGCTATTTCCCAAGCTCCTATGTTGGTAAATCCCCGTTCGATAAGGATTTTATTCTCTACGCTTTTATAGGGCATGAGAGTATTTTAGGTATCCTCACTCAGTAAAATGATGATCTGATGGAGCAACCAATTGCCTTCTTCAATCAGTCTCTCAAAGAATATGAGATAAAGTATTCTTTTGTTGAAAAGTAGGTCTTTGTGGTCATTCGAGCTTTGAAAAATTTTAGGCATATGTTGTCCAACAACAAGATACACTTAATGGTTTCTCATCCTGGTGTTAAAGAATTTTTGTTGAATAAGGAGATGAATGAGAAACGTGTTGGGTGGATCATGAAAGTAATGGAGTATGATGTACACATTAAAGTCACTAAACTTGTTAGAGGCAAGGGGTTATGCCAGCAGTTGGCCACTAGACATGGAGATAAAGAATGATAAGGATGTTGCACTCCTCAACATTGATGAAGGAAATGGTCAGATTGATTGGTTTACTACAATGGAAAATTTCCTCCTCTTGGAGTATATCCCCCAAATATGGATAAGATTCAATGACGTACTTTCCATCTCTAGTCTATTCCATATGTTGTGGTAGATGGCATTCTTTTCCAAAAGGATTTGAATGATGTTCTTTTATCTTTGTAGCAAACCGAGAAAAGTGAATAAGATATTGGAGGAATTCCACAATGGGCTGTCAGAAGACATTATTCTAAGCACAAACGATCGCTAATAAGATCATCCAAGCTGGTTACCACTTTGCCATATTTGTTCAAAGATGCCCATTTTTGGGTAAGGAAATGTAAGGAGTGTGCTCTTTTTGTAGGAAAATAGAAGTTGGCAGCTCTCCCATTGCATCCTGTTTAGGTGGATCAACCTTTTGTTCAATGGGGGTTGGATTTTATTGGTATGATCAACCCTCCATCCAGTGAAGGACATAAATGGGTCCTTACTGTGACAAATTATTTCACCCGATTGGACAGAAGCGGTGGCCTTGAAGGAAAGTAATGAAAAAGTGGTCCTTGAATTCTTGGAGAGTATCATGACAAGGTTCGGTGTTCCATTTACCGTCATCTCTGACAATGCAATGGCATTCCTTGGGATGAAAATAAGTGAATGGGTTGTCAAGAATGAGGTCTATCTCAAGACTTCATCTAATTACTATCCACAGGAAATGGGTTGGCCAAATCCAACAATAAAAACTTGATAAGGATCAACAAGCACACAATGGAGGCCAACAAATGTACACTGACATACACAACTTAAGGTTGCTCTATGGGAAGATCGAATAACACCTAAAAAGCCATTGGGGTTTCACCTTTTATGCTCATATATGGAAGGGAAGAAAAGTTGCCACTTTCCTTGGAAATGCCTTCCCTGGATTTGGCTTATCGGCTAGAAGTTATGGAGGATGAAGCCTTGATAGTGAGGTTTTCAGAACTCATGGAGCTAGAGGAGATTCAAACACTACCATGAATACATTGACAGAGCATCAAGATCAGTTAAGAAATCCTTTGACAAGAAAGCCTCTGATAGGTTGTTTAGGGAAGGGGATTTGGTTCTAAAATGGGATGAAGATCGTGCCAAACCAAGAAAGCATGCCAAGTTTGATGCTCTCTGGAGTGGGCCCTATGTTATTACAAGCTGCAAAGAGGCAAATTCATTTTGCCTATCCAAACTCAATGGAGAAGAATTTCCCATTCATGTGAATGGGATAAACCTCAAAGCTTGTTTTTGAGGAGGTTCCACCCTTGTAATTTTTTTGTTTTCCTCCAAGTGCTCTGCACATGGTTTTGGTTTTCTTTTCTTTTGCTTGTGTGTTTTTTCTATTTTGGTCTTGGTTTTTCAGACTCCTTTTCCCAATGTTTTGCTTAAGGCTACTAGTCTAGAAGCTTAGCAGGCAAGCTTTCCTGGAGATCACCAAAAATGTTAACCATTTAACCTACCCAGAGGAAGGATGTATGTCAGACTTATGTTTTTAAGAAATCCTCACACAATGAATTTTGCTAAAAACAAGAATCAATATTTTTAATTTTCAGACTTCAGGTTTTTCCTTTCTGAGTTTTTAAGCTAAATTTTGGAATTACATTTGAGATTTTTTTGAAGTCCAAACTCCAAATTTCAAACTTTCGAGTTTTTGGAAATTCAGAACTTTTTGGCTCATTTTATTTAAATCCGACTCGACTTTCTAAGTCCTGAAACTTCAAAGTCTAAAATTTCAAACTTTTGAGTTTTAAGTTTTTGAGTTCTCCGAGTCATTTTAGGATTTTCACTTGATTTTTTTCCAAAGTCTGAAACTTCAAAAGTTTGAATTTTACTAAGTCCCTCATACTTCCTCTTGTTTTTGAAAATCCACTTTGGTTTCTTAACACCTCTTTCTTGCAGTTCCTCCAGAGACCATTCAAATATTTTTATAGAAAATTCATTTCAGAGAACTCCTTCAAAAGATCACAAGGTGGGAAACTATTTTGGAGAAACTTTTGAGTTTTGATTTCAGATTTTGAGATTTTAGTTTCAGGTTTTCAGAGATTTCAGTTTTAGAAAGTTTTTTTAGAGATTTTAGTTTCGGGTTTTCGTGAGATTTTAGTTTCGGAAAATTTTTTCGGAGAATTTAGCTTTGGGTTTTCGAGAATTGGGATTTTTAGACTTTCAGGACCCCGAATTTGAAAAACTTTTCAGATATTTCTTTCAGTATTTCCTTTGAATTTTTGGTTCAGGTTTTTGAAGTTCTCCTGCTCTCATATTTTCAGATTTCTATAACATTCAAACCCCAAACATAGGTTTGATGTTTGCCTCCACTTCAAAGGGGAAAGAAAAGATGAAGTACACATTTCTTGGAGTTGCTCCCCAAACCTGCTTAACCTCTGATTTAGGAAATATCGGGACACTGATCTCGGGCAGATTGATCTTCTCAAGTTCTAGGAAAGATTAAAGGCCCCAAATAAAAATCCATGGATGTAAGCCATCTTTGACAGTGGTCTTGCCCTTGCCGCTAGTTTTCCCACATCTATGCAATGCCCAGAATTTGTCTTAGCTACAACAGCTCACTACGACGAAGGACTCTATGTCGATAAGAGATAGTGACGATAAGGTGGTAATCCATCTAGACCTGATTTCTTTGAAGACTTGTTCAAACTTCCAGATGTATAAGATTATACCACTATCTCACTTGAAATAGCAGTTGAGCACTGGGATAAAAAGTAGGAAGTATGCTCGAAGGTCATGATGAAGTCTTACCTAACTAAGAATTTTTCCAAGCTTCCCAAGACTATACATTGATCAGATTTCATTCAGGAGGTCAACGACCTCATTATACTCTTGAGCAGAGTTTTAGGTCTTCCTTCTGCAAAGGAATTCCAAGAATGGATGTTCTTGTACATAGCAACGATCAAGAAGAATGATGAGTTTATCCGATGGGGTGAACATATCAGTAGCAACATTCACTACCAGTTGGGCAAGGTGGCAGAAACTAAATCCTTCTACATGACATCTTTCCTAGTATATGCAGCTACTACCATGGGGGATTTCTTAGGATTGAACACCAGGGGTGTTCACAGCACATCCCAAATATACAAATTTTATCCCCAACTTACTCTAGATGAGGGGAGCAAGCACTTTTGAAGAATCAGTGATGCTTTCTTCGCTGTTGTCCTCTATCGCTTTGACAAGGAGCTATATAATCAATGGATTTCCGATGAGGCTTTCCAAGAGGTGTGAGAATGGGGAGAAATTTACCTTTAGTTTCCCACATTCACCTACCTTTAGATTCCAGGCTTCATAGGTGCCCCCAACAAGTTTCCAAGGTGCCCCATTGACAAGTGGGTTCTTCTGGAATTGGTTTGGTAGTTGTTGGATTACCACAAAATCCAAAACAAGTGTCACAAGGTAGGAATGCATTTCCCTATTACAATTGGCAGGTATTCTTGCCCAACTATCCACAAGGCAAGAAATGTGGATGTTGAAATGGCTGAGGTAACCTTGTGAACCTTCCATCCATGAACTAACTTTGACTATTGGGGAAAGTTCGGGAGACAGAAAGTCCAGTGCTCATATGCCACAATTAGAAGACATATGGATCCATTGTCAGATGAATTCATCATGCGGCAAAGGGATTATGAGAGATTAACCCTTGATGAAGTGTGGTAGTTTGGGTTGGCTGATGTGCCAAAGGACTTATAGGATAATGATGAGGTCCTAGATGCATCATACAGGGATGATGATGTTGCCAATCAACCACTGCCATGGGTTGATTGGTATGTGGAAGAGTGCAACAATACCAAAGAAAGTGCGAGCCCATTCTAAGGAGAACTTTTAGTTGGTTGGATACCTTGGGAATATCACCCAAAGGTGAAAATCAACCTACAAATACAGGGTCTACATCATAGTAAACCAACCCACACCCACAAAAGGAAAGAGGTCGACTCAGAGGGTTCCTACCATTCCAAAGAAGATCTCATTTGTGGTTGGTGGCTCATCTCTATCTAGATCTGCTGCTCCCAGGATTACAACATCTGTAGTATCGATTGATGAGGTTATGGGAGTAAGTGATTCCCAAGTATCATTAAGGATCCATCCCATCTTATCCTTCCTCCATTATCACTTCCAATATTAGTTCCATCTCCTTCTATGGCCATTATTTTCCCACTCCTTCTATGTATTTTCATTAGTTTGGGGAAAATATTAGTCACCCACTTCCTCCTCACTTCCTTTGGCACTCCCATTTTCTTCATTTTTAATCCCCAACATTGCTTTTTCAATTCCTATGGTTGTCCTCACACCCACACCTCCCATCATTTCCACCTCTTCTCAAACATCAACTGACATTTCTAGTGATCTCACCCTAATTGGTACTTCAAGTATCGGATCTACTACTCCGTCTTCCTCAGCTCTAGCCATACCAGAGTGGTTATTTAGACAAACTCCCAAGAAGAAGAAAAAGGTTCCTCTGGGAGATGTGATAGATCTTAGTATTTTGGATTCCATACCCAAAATACAAGCCAAGAGACCGAGGACCGTATCAAGTCTAACGGTTAATCCATTAGGAGAGCACGTGATAGAAGTGGCTACCCCTATTGAGGGGAAAACTAAAGAAACTATCATAGTAGTAGACTACTAGATCTCAAAGTTCTCTTTGGGGAAGGCCACTCATGAAGGAGCCAAGTAGGATGTACACATTGCTCTTGGGGCCCTTTTAGAGAAGTATGACAAAGACAAGGCCACCAAGGATGAGCTTAAGGCCAAGTTCGAGCAAGTCTTGCTACACTGATGTGCAGCGTAACTCATCCCACTCCATCCAATGACATATCAACTACTACGACCATGAAAATTTCATCTAAAATCGATGATATCTCTTATCATGAGCTCGAGAAGCTAGGCCAGAAAGGGAGAATAGTGAGTGGATGGATGGAGAGGATCTTGCAGGAGGTTGATTCCTAATCAAGGAAGCTTTTGAGAGTTATGTTGATTTATAGATTGCAAAAACCACCATCGCTAAGATGGATGAATCCCTCTCTGAAGATAATAATAACTTGAATTTAACCTTGGCAACGTGGAGTGACATAAGAGAGGAAGATTCTGACTTACTTTTACAGGAAGAGGTAATTGATGATGCCTCTAAATTGTTTGAATATCAAAAGGCTATGGAATTCTAGTGTCAGGTACTATAAGATCTGATTAAGAAATTGGAGGATAAACAGGTAGAGATTATGGATGCCCTCAATGATATCTCTGAAGAGTTTGACAACGCCCATTGCAAGTTTTTCAATGAGAATATCAATGCTCTTCCTGAGGACTAGATTAAAGAAAATTTCAAAGATCTAGTAAAGCGGGACAATGATGTTATGAAGACCTTCAATAGTGACTCCATTGATTGACTGGTTATATGCCAAAACTTCATAGGGAGACTAAAGAAATTCATAAGTAAGCTTTGAAGGTTTCCGGCCAGGATCACAAAAGAGATCGAAACAACAGATGTGGTGAATCACTATGCGTGTGGACCTGGGGATGAAGAAACTCAGGGTATTGTCAAGTGTTTCTTTGAATATAGACACCGAATGGCCATATGGGAAGAAGGGTAACATAAAGATACAGATAAAGGAGAGGAGGGTGAACTAGGCCAAAGCTGAGTGGCCATGAAAGGACAGTTCAAGCTCTAGGAAATGGTCAATGTTATAGGGTTGACTTTGTCAAACCTCTACAACAAATTAGCTATTTTTATGGGAGCCTGTTCCCTTTTATAAATGACATTACTATTTTTAGTTAACTATTAGTTAAAGGCCCAGCTGTAATGGCTTATCTTAGGAACTTATAAATAGTGGAGTGCTCTCCATTATTTGAGATATATATTTTTGGAGAGATTTTGAGAAAATTTGCTCTTCAAGCTTGAAAAGAGTGATTTCATATTTTTATTAAACCTTTTAATTATATTCAAAGTTGTTCCTTGCACTTGAAGATATGTTTTATTGTGTTGAATGATTAACCATTTCATGCCTTGTGAATGTGATTCCTTAGCATTATTTGATTAATTTACCTTTATTTTAGATTATCTATTTCATATTGAAAAAGAATAGTGTGATTACTTCCTATCAGTTGTGAGAAAATATTTTCCTTCTGTTGATCAAGAGTTACATTATTATTATCATTCAAGTGAATAATGGACATGTGCTTGTGATTATTCCTTTGATAAATTATCTGTGTGTTAAATCAAAGTTGATCCCTCTATTGTGTATGTTTAAGGTTTAACAAGGAACGTGTGCTTCTAGTCTGTGATATTTTATATCCTTTCCAAGTTGCAATAGGTGAAGGTGGTTAATGGTGTAATCCTCATACCCACATTAACCCTTCCAGAAGTTAAATCTCCCTTTTCTTGGTGCATCACCACTTCTAGAATAGATTTTATTTCCTTGTATTCTTCTTCCCTAAATCCCATGAAATGTTAGCATAGGACTAGTTTTCCATCTCTCTTACATCAGAAGTAGTGTTGTGTTTAGTCTAGGAACAGAAGCCGACCTTCTCCGGAGGTTCACCTTGAGCCCAAGTCCCATAGCTTGAGAGGTGATCCCATGTGTCCCAATCACACCGAATTTTGTGATTCATATCAGGCCATTCGGGGGTGCAGTGATTTGGAGACAACAAGCATGTGGAGGATTCCATTGACAACCCGCTCATACTTTGTCAATTTAAATAACCAGCTCTGTCCCTTTTTGGACATTGGACATGTGGAGGGTTGGCACAAGTTTGAGAACTACCCTTGGCTTCAAATCTTGAAGTTTCACCGATGAGGCACATGACACATCTCGCTAAACCTTCCATACTTAGCCGATTTGGGCTTGTTTTGTCTTAATTTTGGACCTGGGACACGTGGAAAGCCTTGCTTATTTGAGGACTATCCCTTGGGCCCTACCCTTAGAGTTACACCATTTGGACGCATGGAGGCTTCCGTTGTTGCTTGAAACATGGCCATGCTACATCCAATCAAGGATGTCCACGTACTACCCATGGATACTGGGACAAAAATTAACTCGGGAAGATACGCCCGTCATTCCCGATTATGGGAAGAAATAAAAAGAAGGGGAAAAACTCCACCATTACACTTGAATTTCAAACTATTCTCCATGGAATGAAAAATTACAAACAATACCAGGCTCGATGTGATCCAATACTCCAAGGTACCGACTCAAAATTTTTGAAACTTGACTTCAAAAGAGGGGAATTTGGAGAGCGAAAACAATTGGCTCTTTCTAGGGATGACTTGACAGAGGAACGAGGCAAGATCAAGAACCACAGAAAAACTCAGGGAAAGCAGACCAATGCCTTATCCATTGGGAAAATAGAGTCAAAGGAAGAACCAATACAAGGCAACACACACAAGACATGAAAAGAAACAAAACAAACCAAAAGGGAAGACCCAAAACAAAACACACCACACAACAAAGAACAAGAAAGGGAAACAAGCCAAAACCAAAAACCAAACACAATGTACAAAAGGACTTCCTAGCCACCTAGGACTTGAACAACTTTAGGTACTTCCCACTATAAGGAAGTGGGAGAGGAGATCCATCCATGTAATCCAGATAAAAAGAGTTCTCTCCAAAAAAATGTTTGATTCTAAAAGGACCAAGCCAAAGAGAATCAAACTTACCATGGCTTCCTCATGGCTCATGTCTTTTTCCCAAAGCAAAGCACAATGTCTCCTACTTGGAAAACTCTAGGTTTGGATTTCTTGTCAAACAAATCCTTCACTTTCAACTGATGAGATACTATCCTATCAACCACTTGCAATCTTTCCTCATCAAGCTTCTAAAGGTACATGATCCTCTTGTCCAAGGAACTAGAAAACTTGAATCTTCAATAGCCTTCATTAAGTGCAAGGCTGGTAATTCCACTATTACTAGTAATTAGGATTCAACACCATACACCACTTGAAAAGGAGACATCCCAATTTCTCTTTTGGGTGTAATTCTATCTTCCCAGAGAGCATCATAAAGTTTCTTGTGCCAATTCCTCTGAGAATCATTTACAAGCTTTCTAACTATGTTCACCAAGTTCTTGTTTGTTGATTCTTCCTTGTCCATTCCCTTGGGGGTAGTAATATGAAGAATGAGCAAGGGAGATCCCATACCCATAGTAGAAGTCCATCATCTCAGCAGAAGAAAATTTGGAAGCATTGTCAGTCACAATTTTGTTTGGGGTCCCAAACCTGATCAATATGTTCTCCTTAATGAAGTTGCAAACTACCTCGAAGTAGTGCTCTTGACTGGGATGGCTTCCACCCACTTGGTGAAGTAATCTATGGTAGTCAACACATGGGTATGCCTAACACTGGAAGATGGATTGAGTGCTCCAATGAAGTCTAAACCCCATTGTTGAAATGGCTCTTCAATCACTATAGGCTTGAGAGGAAAAGCAACCAACTTAGGTCTTCCAACAAACGTTTGGCATGCTTCACATTTACCAACCCATTTTGATGCATCTCTAAATAGAGTGGGCCAATAATAACCAACATGAAGTATTTTATGAGTTATTACAATAGAGGAGAAATGACCTCCACAAGCCTGGTCATGAAAATAGAGAACAACTTCTTTTGTTGCTCCTTGTCTACACACTTCAAAAACCTTCCATCTATGCCTCGTTTGAACAAAGCATTCTCCCATAACACATATTGTGTAGACCTCAATTTGATGGCTCTCTTCTCTTTGGAACTCAAGTGAGATGGACATTCTCCATAGGTCAAAAAGTGAGCAATGTCAGCATACCATACATCTTTCGAGCTGAGGAACAAAAACAGGGACATCAACTCCATCTTTGACAACTCCTTGGGCAGCTCCCTCAAAGTAATGAGTTCACATAGGCCCTTACCTTGAACCAGCTTTGTTGGCCTGATGTCAAGATCATACTCTTGCACCTTTGCTACCCAATTACCTCTCTTGGTTCCAAATTCTTGTTGAGTAAGAATGGATTTGATTGTTGTATCAGGCACCAACACCACAAAATGAGAATTAAGGATGTAAAACCTAAACTACTTGACAACTTTGACAACTATAAAAGCATGTTTCTCCATCATGGTGTACTTCAGCTCATGAGTTTTCAAGACATAACTCATGAATGCAATTGGGAGCTCATGATCTTCAACATTCTTCTAGGCTAACACAACAACTAGGGTATTTTCAGTGGCATAACAATAGATAATGAAATATTTGCTAAAGTCAGGGCACACCAAGATTGGAGTCTTTATAATAGCCTGTTTAATGTCCTCAAATGATTTCTTCCTTTAGAGGACCAACCAAAAGTTTTCTTCCCTTGCATCATGTGAGCAATGCTCATAGTAAGTTCTACAAAATTAGGGATGAATCTTCTTAGGAAATTGATCTTACCAAAGAAAGAATGGACACCTTTCTTACTTGATGGAAGAGGAATTTGTTGGATGGCCTAAACTCTCTCCGATCAATCTTGATCCCTTCCTTTGAAACAATGTGTCCCAACAACTTTCCTTCTGTGACACAAAACATAGACTTCTTAGGGTTTAAAGAAATCCCATGCTCTCTACACTTTTGTAATACTATTTCAAGGTGTTGGAAGTGATCTGTTCTTGCTTTAGAAAACACTTTCAAGTCATCCAAATACACAACAATGCATTTCCCTTTCAAACTACCAAAATCCAAGTCCATGGCCCTCTTAGAAAGTAGCACCAGCATTGATGAGACCAAATGACATCCTCTTATATGCAAAGGTGCCCCAAGGAGTAGTAAAGGTAGTCTTATGTTGATCTGTAGTATTCACCTCTACTTGATTGTACCCTGAGAATCCATCTAACATAGATAGCATCTCCGAGCCTATGACAACTTGTAATACTTGGTCCATCATGGGGAGAGGGTAGTTGTCCTTCAAAGAACCCTGATTTAGATTTCTAAAGTCCACATAGATCCGATCTCACCATTCTTCTTCCTGACATGCACTATATTAGCAATCCATGTTGAATGGTGGATGGGGAAGATGATCTTAGCCTTCAAAAGCTTTTGTATTTCTTGGAAAATTGTATCAGCTATCTTTGGATTATATTTCCTTTGCTTTTGTTTGAAGGGTTTGATCCTAGGCTTAAGAGGAATGAAATGTTACATTTCTTTAGGCTAAAAAGCCTTAAGATCATCATAAGAGTAAGCCAAAACATCAACATACCTCTTCAACAGATTCACCACCTTATTTTTCTCTTCCTGAGTGTAGCATTTTCCAATGTTGACCATTTTGGGATCATCAAGACTCCCAATATTCACTTTCTTAGTCTCAACAGATTTTCGGGCTCCTTGAGAAACTTTAGACTTCATATACCTATCATGTTTATCAAAAAGATCCTCCAAACTCACCATCCCTTTAGGGATTTTGTTTCCTTTTATTTTGATGCATCCATCTTGATCCATCTCTTCTTTGACACCCTCTTCAATTGATGACACACACTCTCTAGGTAGATTGTCACTTCCTTCAAAGTACAACTGATCAAAGTTGTCTCTGAGCTCCAAGAAAGAAAGCAAATGTTGGTCATCATTGAAAACTTTCCAATTATTTGCATTGTCAGGCACACTGGGTCTATGGATCATCTCAATGGTGAATTTATCTTGAGGGAAATCAGGATGAGGAATCAACAAGGACCTCAAAATAGCTAGAGAGTCAGCCCTAGTGTTCCTTTCCCTTGGCACAACTTCAATGGAAAAAGCATCAAGGAATTCAATGGAATCCTAGACTAGATTCCTATAGTGCTTCAACCTTCTATTCTTTACTTGATAAAGGTCTCTAACTTGTTTTACAATTAGCTCTGCATCTCCACGAAGCAAGAAGGTTCTTCACTCCCATTTCCTTCGCCACGCTCAACCCAAGAATGAGGGCCTCATACTCAACAATATTGTTGGTATTTTCAAACTGAACTTGAAGGAGAAAGGATGAACCTTACCCCCAGAGAGAAATGAGCACTACACCAGCTCTAGAACCAGCTAAAGAGCAGCTTCCATCAAACTCCAAAGTCCACACACCATTAGGATCAAGCAACACTCCCTTTGATAGACTTGTCTCCTCTTGTGACATGATCATGTAGTTCCCATGCCCAATGTCTTCATACAATATTTGTGCTTTAGGATCATCTATCTTTTGCACAATATACTCTTTGCTTGTTTCTCAGGCAACAACTTCTTCATCTTCCCATTGACAGGGATCAAGGCATGTGACCAATCCATTTGGATCTCACCTCCAACATCTTTGCAAAAGTTCCTACTTAGTAGCATGCCATAGGAAGGAGGGATATCAACAACCAAGATGGTAGCCAAGACCTTCTTCTCTGGTAAAGCAAAAAAAGCTACTTGTGCATCCTTGATTCTCCCAACCAAAGGCACTTCTCTACTTTCCATGGAATAGCAAGAGCCATAAGTGTGGGTTAGGGTTAGACCCAAAGCATGAGCCACTTTTACAGGCATTACATTATCAGATGCACCAAAATCAATGACACAATTGCTAAGCTTGTGGCTAGCTATGAGGAGAGTCACATAGAAGGGCTTGATCTTCTCATTGGGTGAAGTGACTGCAGCCACAAGGTTGGGTTGAGGTGGAGAAGGAGTGGGAAAAAGGCCTTTAGAAGAATGGGCTGGGGTTTTAGATTTAGAATTTACAAAGTTAACCATTTTGGAAAGGCTTTAGGATGGGTTTGATAGAACTTTGCCTCAAAATCTGAATCTTGGTCTTTTTAAGATGGTCTATAATGTCAAAAGATCTAGATGTGGATGGGGAATCACTACTAGGAGTAGGAGGAGCTTTTGATCTATCAACTTTATCATTTGTTGGACAAGAATTCTCAGAAGTAGAAGTAGAGGGAGAAGGACTAGCAGAGCTTACCTTTTGGGTGGAAGTAGTAGGAATAGGAGCTCCTCTTCTTGCAATCACCGGGATGGTGATGGGGTACTCCTTGGATCTTTTTGTAGGTTGCACCACTTTTTCCTTTTTTGTTGGTCTACTCTCGGGTCATAACAACATATGACTCACTATTCATCTCAGCCACTACATCATCATAGTCATCTTCATCATCCACACCTTCAGTGGTGAGGAAATGAACTCGAGAACCACCAGGCTCCTCCAGTTCTTCATCAGCTTCCTCTTCTTGTTCATCATAGAGCCCATTTTCTTCCTCATCATCAGGCTCAAGAACTTCACAAGTAGCATTGATAGGAACCTTGAGGGGTGGACCTTCAATGGCCAACCTGGTTTGAGAAGAGGGCAAGTGGTTCCTAGGCTGAAAGTTCTTCCTTGGAACATCTTGATATGGAGCATGCTGAGCCAATTATTTCTTGATGGCAATGAGGTCATTAGCCAGCTTTTACACCAACTGATCTACATTACCTCCAGGAGAAGAGGAAGAAGAAGATGCTTTGGATTTGAAAGGCTCCCTTTTCATCTTTCCAGACATGATCAAGTCATCTTCCACACTGATAGCCAATCTCTGATCAACATCCAAAGTTGTAAGATTTTCTCTCCTCAGGGCATAGCTTACTTCCGAAATTGAGCATTCAAGAAGAAACACTTTTGAAATCTGATCAATAGGCCTAGTATTTTGTGGAATCTTGTTAATCAACTTGTTGAACTTGGCCACAAATTCTCTCATAGGCTCATGTGGCTCCTTCTTGATTTGAGAAATCTGAGCTAGCAAAGCATGCACATCTTCAATAGGTTTGAAACACTGCTCAAATTTAGTCCTCATAGTAGTCCAATCGGTGATGGTCCCAACAGAAGATGGTAAAACCAATCTGCAACATTGTCTTGCAAGGTCTCCACAAACAACCTAACAGAGACATCCTCATGTTCAACTCCAAGGACCCCACATGCAACAATGAAGGCTGCAATGTGTTCATCAGGGTGCACTTTTCCATCACCTCTAAATTTGGGAAAATTCTTCCTGTTACCCCTAGGTAACTCATGCAATGGTTGAGGAAGAGCCAGAGGCCCAACTCTTTGTCCCCAAGGCAGAGGTGTTTGCCATCCTTGGAAAGATTGCTTGAAGTGGAACTGAGACACCAAAATAAGAATTAGGGCACGGAGATTAGGGCTAAGTTGTGCTTGAGGAATGCTACTACTAGAAGCTCTATCTTCAACAGAGGTGTGCTTGTGGAATGAGCTCTTCTATTTCTTCTTGTTGGAGGAAGTTGAAAACCTTGTTGATCCAGGAGTTGAAATTGGGGATCTTCAATTCCAAGAGCCCTTCTACCACGAGTGTATCTTAGAGTCACTAGATCAAAGAAATGATCAAATTAGTTGTTCTTTTTAGAAAGGAAATTTGTTGAAAAAATCCTAGTAGAGTCACCAAAAATTGTTGGGTTTCAGATTTGCACTTGGAATGAAACCACAGTCAGGGGACAAGCAAGTCCCTCCTCTTTAATGGGAGAGGTTCCCTTATTGAAAGCAGGGGAAAACCTATGTACAAATACACAATATTTCATTCAATGGTGGTTTCCCGATATCTTGAAATGTGTTTTATGCCTAGAAATTTATCAATACATGAGGATAGAAGACTTGAAGAGAGGAGGGAGGCAGAAGAAGACAATACTTTCAGGGAAAAGAGATGGCAGAGAAAACCCTTATATGTATTGAGAAAATGAGATATAGAGTAGAACCATTCACGTTTATAATGGGCACAATCTACGTAGACTCAAAGTTCTTGAGATTGTATAAACTAGAACACAAAGTTTCTAAGCATGCAAGGATTAAATGATTCACAGATCAGAGCAAGAAGGAAAGAGAAAATAGAGGAAAAAGGGGAAAACCCTTGTATTGATTTCTTCAGATTCAAATTACAGTTCTAGAATCTCAAAATTCCCACCCTTTACAATGGATTTGAAATCCTATGAAATAGCTCACAAGAGATGGTTACAAACTTCCTCGAGCAAGCAAGAAATGGTTACAAATCATTCCAATCATTCATGCCCTTTTGAATTCTTGATTCATAAAGAAATGTTAATGGTGGAAAAAACTAGGCTTTCCAATATACGATTATTACATTATTTTTCCAGTTAAATATGGGCCATTCGATCTGCTTTTATAACTTTAAATTTGGGTCATCCACGTGGGAGAGATTTAAACTGAAGTGGCCTATGGACACCTTTTGCATTTTTTTCCTTTGAATTTGCACTAGGATGACACATGGAGAGTTGGATTCTTCTTTTTATTTAGCTGATTCGGGCCTATTTCTTGCTTGACTTATGTTGACCCCTAGACATGTGGAGAGCTAGCACTCATTTGAGTTTCCACTTTGAAACACCTCTTGAAATTACATCGAATGGATGCGTGGCTTCTTCCACCGGTCTAGACTTTTCAACGGCAAACTCTATCTCTCCATTGACTCTGACCACGTGGCGAGCTGGCACTCATTTGGAAACCAACCTTTTGGTTTCACTTCTAAATCATGTCCATTGAGGCACGTGGAGGCTTCCGCCACCCACTCATACTTAGTCAATTTAAATAACCGACTCTATCCCTTTTTGGACCTGGGACACGTGGAGGACTGGCACAAGTTTGAGAACTACCCTTGGCTTTGACTCTTGAAGTTGTTCGATGAGGCACGTGGCACCATCCACTGAACCTTCCATACTTAGCCGATTTGGGCTTGTTTTGTCTTAATTTTGGACCTGGGACACATGGAAAGCCTACGCTTATTTGAGGATTGTCCCTTAGGCCCTACCCTTGGAGTTACACCATTTGGACACATGGAGGCTTCCGTTGTTGCTTAAAACACGGCCATGCCACATCCAATCAAGGATGTCCACGTACTACCCATGGATACTGGGAAAAAATTAACCGGGAAGATACGCCATCATTCCCGAACTCAGGGAAGAAATAAAAAGAAGGGGAAAAACTCCACCATTACGCCCAACTTTCAAACTGTTCTCCATGGAATGAAAAACTACAAACAATACTAGGCTCGATGCGATCCAATACTCCAAGGTACCAACTCAAAATTTTTGAAACTTGACTTCAAAAGAGGGAGTACTCAATTTCTACCCACTCTTTCCCAAAGGTATCTAAGTTCCAATTTCTATGCTTATCCCGGGGAATTTATTTGCAAGGCATTACACTATCGATCAAAATCTTGATGGTAACACTTAAATTGGAAGAAAAACGTAATGGCTAGCTAAACCCCACCACGCGCGGGGCACGAGAAGGTTCGGTGAAGGATGGCAGACCTAGTAGTAGAGAGGCAAAGAATAGAAAGGTGGCTTAAGTATAATGAGGTACATGAGAGGGAGGTAGAGAAAGCAATATGGTATTGAAGAGAATATGACATTGAGGAGAGAGATGGCTCATGAAGGATTTGAAGCTCACGTAGGAGGCATGGATCCGCAGCATCTAGAAATCCCCATTTAGGAAATAATAATAGGAACCCTCCTCAAACCTCACATGGGAGCACACTAGTAGAGATGACATGGGCCATGGATGCACATCTAAATCTACCTGGCAACCTAGCCCTTGCACTTAGATTTCCAATATCTAGTACAACCAGTAGTCAACAAGCTAGTTTGGGAAGTGGAAGAGTAGGGGTAAGTTAGTCGGAAAAAGTACATCTATGGAAGGGAAAACATATTATTTGTTGCTTAGAGGTACCTTTTAGGTGCATCATCAACACAAAAATCAAGCATATGGAATTTTGGATGCACTTCTTAGAGTTGTACCACTTCGCAGACTGTAGGAGTTCAATTTAGTACCATTGTTGGGACATAAGGTAGACATCCATTGGTCCATTTTCATCTACCGTGGAGGATCGGGGGATATGTGGATCTAGATCTCGGTGGATCTGGTGGTTTTAGAGGCAGAGGTAACATGGGAGGTTTTGGATCGGGGGTAGGGTCCGCACTCAACCCCAAAATATTTACATGGATATGTCTCTTCATCTTCCAGAGTATA
Organism: Taxus wallichiana var. yunnanensis; assembly: GCA_018340775.1. Taxonomy (NCBI): domain Eukaryota; kingdom Viridiplantae; phylum Streptophyta; class Pinopsida; order Cupressales; family Taxaceae; genus Taxus; species Taxus wallichiana. The sequence continues at coordinate 652,135,207 of CM031242.1, forward strand.
GGTGCATAGAAGATGCTTCTAAACACATGCACATGTGTGAGATATTGTGGTGCATAAAAGGAGTTATGACTTCTAAGCTCAAGGAAAGTTAGTTTGTAACTACATTGCAGGGATGCACACATAGTTGGTATAAGAAGTTTAACCATGATCATAATTTTGTAGATTATGCTAACATTAAAATATGCTTTCCTTATGGAGTTTCATATCCCTAAGTTTGAGCAAAAGATTATAAGCGCACTCAAGGATATTAAACAAGGTGCTACTGAGATCATTCGGGAATATGATGATGTTTCAAGACACTATTGTCTAAACTTTTTTATGATATTCATGCAAGTAAGCATTCATAGTGGTTTTTTGGGGCTTGATCACACCTTTTAGGAGGGCATTGTCACATAAGACATATACAAACCCACATGGAGCACTTGAAGTAGATTTTCATGCTGAGGTAGCTAGAAGTATAAACACTGGAGTAAGCCCATTTCTAAAGCACAACTTGCAGCTATGGAAAATTAGTTGGAGAGACTATCAGCCAATTCAGCTCATAATACGCACATTGGGATTCGTGTACACATTGTGAAGTGGAAGGGCACACTAAGGATAATTGTCCCCGCAGTCGGTGTGCTCATTAATGCTAGAATATGAGATATGTCATTTGGACCATGATGCCATCCACTGCCTATTATTAAATCACATGGTAAGGAAGGATGTATCTTACTATTGTAAAATTTTCTGGTCCATGACTCACGATACAAAAGACTGTAGGTTGATTGGTTAATTCTATGATGTCATAGATATTGGTGTGTGAAAAACAAGTATAACAGATAACTCTAAAGGTAAGAGTGAGCACCATGATCATGATCACACCAAGCGTGCTATGATTGAAACAAAGGAGTTCGTGGAAGAGGTCGAGGACACCATAGTGGATTTGGGGGCCAAGGCCATGGTGGTGGATGAGGTGAGTTCCTTGGTGGAATGTATTTTACATGTGATCTCTTGACCAATAAAGGTGAGAATGTCATGAAAATATTACTTGTTCTTATTGTGGGAAGAATCACAAACTACAAGGAATACCTAGACTTATATGTGCATATTAGAAAGAAGCATAAACAAGAGAACAAGGGCACTTAGATGGTTAAAATATAATGTGTTGTGGAAAATCGGTGAATGCTAAATTTGGCACCGAATCCGAGGTATTACTTGTGATGATAACTACACATGCTGAAAATGTGCATGTGCTGAGAGGCATTACAACAGAAGCCTACCATCACCAAGGAGGAAGTTTTACATGCAAGGTACCCAAATCCTACACATCAGAAGGAGGTTTATCAGAAACCATGGAGGTACTTAGAAATCTTTAGGGTGAAATACAATGTTTAAAGGAATAGTCACGAAAGTTAGAACAAAAGAAGGCAACAGAGATAGTCCAATTAGATATTGATGACTTAAAAGAGGTATGTAAGATGCTTTGTACTAGGATAATATCATTCCATTATTAGGGAATTGGCTAAAGGGAAACACTCCACACAAGTATTGAGAATGGAAGGTAGATCCTGCATGCTAATCTCCCCCTCATAGTTTGGATTATGACAAAGAGATCACTCTAAATGTTATTGTGGATGGGTGGCTCTTGAGTAATATATTGATTGATACAGCACAAAAGTTAATGTGCTTACTTTAGATGTATGGGTACAGATGGGAAGACCTCCATTACAACCATCCTCTAATGTACTATTCATGGACAATCAAACTAAGGCCACTCCCATAAGAGTTTTAAAGGATGCATCCATTACTATATAAGGGGCCAAGTTCACTGGGGACTTTGAGGTCTTAGCACTTGCGAAGAAGACAATTTCCCAGCTCTACTTGGGTGCCCTTAGTGATATACAAATAATGCTGATTTATGGTTCAACAAGGGGTATATAAGTTTTGAGAACAAGGAAAAAAGAGTAATTATCCCTTTGATGAAGGAAATCTGCACCTTATGTTGAACCTTTGAGTGAGGAAGACCTGAACAAAATTTATGTATGTGTCATTCAAGACCCAAAAGTACTTGAGCCATCTAAGGAAGGAATCCTCTAGTGGGAAGATACACAGTCTATTAGTGATACTACAAGTATTGCTTGTGAAAATCAAGAACATGACACCTATGAGATGGTTTGTGAAGTAAAATCAAATTTACATGGAGAAGAAAACCTCAATGTATTTAGAGGATAGGTAATAACCCTATACCTTGGTCCACTTTGGATAAGGAGACCCTATGGTATTCTTACATGACATGGAGTAGTTGAAAATCAATTTAAAGAAGGATGTTAGTATATACCTTGTATGGGACATCAACATTCTAGTGGATAGTTCACAGGATAATATCATAGAATGGAATGAAGTAAGAATTTCTCTAATCACTCGGTTCTTTAGGAGAAATATTCCTATTCAAATATGTGTATCATGGTAATCAACCTATTCAACACCATGTTCAACAATGTGAGATACTCTAGATAGAGGGTGCGAAAGATTTACCACCTTCACTTTGGGTGCACAAGATTTATTCCACTTTATAAGGCTACGCATGCATTTGGTATGTTTATGCAAAGTTACATAGGGAGAATAGAAATTGACAGACTTGATTGTAGGAATGACCTATAATTTTGACTACTTATGTACTAAACCTCTGGTGGAAGAGGCATTAAGGGTCATAAAGCACTTAACTATGGGAGATAATGCAAAGGCTGAATAACTCATTCATGAGTTATTTGGTGAGGTGGACTCAGAGAACATTTTGATGAAGTAAAAGAGACAAATGCCACACTACTTAAAGCATGCTTGCTTTGAGAAGGAAAAAGGTAAGATAGTCTACATAGTGGATAATGAATAAGTAGAAAATATGGATATAGGTAATTCATCGCAAGTATGCGTGCAGGTGTTAGATAGTGTGGATAAAAACATGTGCACCTATAATGAACCTATGAATACCAAGAAAGTGAACATTGATGGATCTTTGAACCAAGAGGTAATAATTGGGAATTATTGGATGGTTCATGGTAAAGATGAGATTTCTAGGACTTATTTACTAGTGGCTACCATGAGTTAAAAGGAGTGCATGGTTCATTGGGAAGGTTAAGCTAAAGGAAGGTGTGCACCGATCGGAAGAGACCTTATAGGATAAACCTAAACTATCCATAAAAGTTAAGGAAGAAATTGACAAAATGTTGAAATCTGGCATCATCAATCCCTAGAGGAATTAGAATGGGTTATCCCCATGGTGATTAGTATAAAGAAAGATGGTCGGATTAGGATTTGTGGATTATAGGGAACTAAATGCTACATGTGTGATTGATCCCTTTCCTACACCTTTCACAGAGGAAATATTAGAAGGCGTTGCAGGGCGTGACATTTATTCTTTTTCAAATGGATTCTCTTGGTATCATTAGGTTAGAATTACATGGGAGAGGATCAAGAGAAGATGACTTTCACCACCAAATGGGGAAGTTTATCATATACTTTGTGATGCCCTTTGGTTTTAAAAAAGTGCCTACTATATTTTCATGCATAGTTGTTCAATCATTCCAAGATTTTATTCACAACTTCCTACAAGTTTACTTGGATGATTGGATGGTGTATGGACTTATTAAAGATCATTGTGACAATTTGATGCTTGATATTTGAAAGATGTAGATGGTTAATCATCTCTTTAAAAATCAAGAAGTGTGTGTTTACTACACCTTTTGGAACTTTGTTAGGGCACATCATCTACAGGAAGGTTTGTTAGTACATCCGGCTAAGGTTGCGGTTATTGTAGGCTTGGAAGATCCTACCAATCAGATTGAGGTGTGCTGATTCTTTGGTCACATAGGGTATTATAGAAAATTTATCAAAGGATATATGTGAATATTACTACACCCCTGGAAGAGTTACTAAAAGGAAAAGGGACTTTCTATTGGGAGAACCACTGCAATGCACATTTAAGGCGTTGAAGGAGAGACTTACAACAACGACTATTATGTGCTTTCCTTCATGAACCAACCATTTCATATACAAGTGGATGCCTCGACACAACCATTGGCATAATGTTAGCTCAACCTTTAGAGGGTATTATGGATCATCCTATCTATTTTGCTAGTAGAAAGTTGAATCTTGCAGAGTAGAATTATACAACAAAGCGTGAGGCCTTGTTGATGATCTACGTGCTGCATAAATTTAGACAATACTTACTAGCAAAACCTTTTATATTTTATACTGATCACATGGCATTAAAATAATTGGTAAGTAAGCTCATTTTATAGGGGTGCATATGTCTGATGGGTGCTCTTATTACAGGAATTAGATTTCACAGTTGTGGTAAAATAAGGTAAAAGTAATTCTGGCCCAAACCACTTATCAAGGATTCATTCAGGGAGGAGGACACAGAACAATTGACGATACATTTATAGATGCATAGTTGTACATGTTATATCATGCACCTTCGAAATAGGATAATATTGCTATATTTTTACGCATTATAGATCTAGAAGGAATGAAACCATTGAGAAGAAACAACTTGCAATTCATGCGAAAACCCTTTATGTTGATCAGTGAAGATTTATACAAAGTAGGATGAGATGAAGTATTGCATTAGTGTTTACTAGAATATGAGAACACAGGTATCATGGAAGAGGATCATGGTGGTATTGCGGTGGGCACTATTTAGGTGACGCCACTTTGCACAAGATTCTATTCACTTTGGATTATGGTGGGAGACCCTGTACAAGGATTAAAAAGAGTATTATAAGGCGTGTGATCACTTTCAACACCTTGGAAAACCTGGGAAAATATATGAAATGCTTTGAGGCCTATTTATAGTGCGAGCCATTTGAGAAATGGGATATAGACTTTGTAGGCCTATTTCACTAGCCATGAGTAGAAATGGATTGTGCTAGATCATCACTTGCATATATTATCTTACTAAGTGGGTAGAAGAAACACCTACAAAGGATTATAAACTACATAAGCTATGTTATTATGGAAAAAATGTTCTTACTAGGTATGGATATCCTCTAAGCTTGACAAGTGATAGAGGCACACACTTTTTGAATGAGACAATCAATATATTATTGGATGAATTTATGGTTGCATACCACAAAACTACACCCTATCATCCTCGTGCTAATGGTACTACCGAGGCCTTCAATATATATTGAGATAGACTTTGATAAAAAAATTGTGATGTTGGAAGGAAATATTTGGATGATAAAGTTTCTATTGTGCTTTACCCGCAACCTACAAGAGGTTGAATAAGGCCACACCCTTTCAGTTGGTGTTTGGACAAAAGTAGTTCTTCCTATGGAATTCATGTCACTTCTTTACATATTGTGTGCATTGGAGGTCTAGATGATGAGAAAGCATTAGAAGAAGAATCCATAGGTTAATATAATTGGATGATAGGTGCCATATCATGTTGGAGTCGAGAAGTAGGATAAGGCCGGAAAAAAGGCATGGCATGCCAACACATCGAGGGACAAGAAGCTTGAGGTTGGAAAGATGGTACTACTTTATGATTCTAAGTTTCTATGCCATCTAGGAAAGCTTAAGGTGTATTGGTTGGGACCATATATTATCACTAATATAAGCTTGCTAATTAGAGGTGCTTGATGGAATGCGGTTGCCTTCAACGGGATTAAGCCCTACTATAAATAATTCTTCTTGATGGGTAATGTTGACATTTAGGGTTTCCCTTTACTTTTCCTTTAATTTTTCCTTCTTCGATGGAATTTCAGGTTTTTGTAATAAGCATTTGTAAATTGGAAGCTAATTACAATTTGAAGTATTTTTATGCGCAGAGGACTACACATACCATTAGTGTGGGCGTTTGTTATTCGTTATTAAAAAATTGGTACACATGAGAACAAAATGTTATAGGTGTTATTTAATTATGGAAAAGAGATATTAGAAAGGAGATTGCTTCTAAAGAAGACCATAGATGTAAATGAATGAAGGGATAGTATAACGCAAGGTAAGTAAATGAGTGTGGAAGCTACTATGGGAAGGTGTAGTGGTGAGGTACTTTGGAACATAAAAGTGCGTTGAAGAGAAGTTTGTAGCTAGAGGGTAGGAAGGCATGCTAGAAGGTTATAACTAGGGCATGAAATTGTACCATGCAGAAATTATCAAAATTTTGAAAATGGTCAATTAATGAGAAGATTATTAGTAGGTGAAGGAGTAATAAATGTAATAAATTTTTGAAAATCTATATAAGGACATGATTTGGGTTCATTTTTACCTTTGCAATCATAAGTATTCGAGCGAGCTAAGTGCAATCGAGCCAAATGTATCACATTGAGGTGCACGAGTTATGAAACTAGACATGGAGAGCATATTTGTGTGTGGAAAAGGCTTACATCCCCATTGGTGAAGGGTTTGAGTGAAGTATAAGCATTGAGAAGGAGATAGGGCATGTAATTTTGAGCTACGGTTTGAATTTATTCGACACAAAAGACAAAAGGTGGGATTTTTACAATGGCACTGAAGAAAACACCTGAAGCAGGCATAAAAGGAAAGAAAAAGGTGGAATTTGAGGTTGAAATTGCTCCTGAGAGAAAATTTTCAGAGATGTAGTACCTAGAAGGAGTAATAGTCGAGACAAGATTAGGATTCCCACATTTAATGATGCAAAAGTAAGTGACTACAACCACCACACCAATGATAACAAAGGAGAGTTGGATGCTTTCTTTGAATAAGAAGACCAATAAGTACATGGTGGAAGATATGCCAGTGTATGATGACGTTGGGGAAAAGTTTCTTAAGAAGGTAGGAGTTTATCAACTGTATGAGCTCCCATATTTTGGAAAACATGAACCTTTATACCAATGGATTATGAGTAGAGTCCATGAGGACTTATTCTATTTTTCCAGATGGAGGGTTAGGCTCATATGGCCCTAATTACAACATTAACATGATTTAAGGGCACAGAGGACAAACATTGTTAGTGATCTAACTGATAAAGTAGTAATTATAGCCACAAGCAAGGAGTTGGGTTATACCAAGGGTCCGCACAAAATGGACATCTACAAATTGAGGAAGTAACCTATGGTGTAGGAAGTTGTGCATCTTCTCACCAAGCTAAATGATCAAGAGAGATGGTCACAGGTAAATACCATGTGGCTTTATGTTGCAAATAAAATGTCCCAGGGAGAAGTGTACAATTTAGCATGCTATATTACAAAAACCATTGTTGAGGAAGTGTGCATAGGAGAAAAGATAAGTTTTTGTGCCATCCTCTTATCTCTTATATTTGAAGAAATTAGAGTGCCTGATGGGCCAAAGAACAAAATTTGAGAATACACCACTGAGAAGAAGTCCCTCACGAAAGGTTCAAGAAATATTTATGTGAAGGATCAATGAGTGGCCCATTCAAGAAAAGGGTAGAAATGTGGTATGATCGACTTGTGCATCATTTAAGGAGGAATGATGCATTCCAAAGGAACTACCTTTGGTAGTAGGCAAGGTAGTATAGTTCATGGTGTATCAACACTTCTACATCACACGTTTTCCATGAAGGATGGGACATGGATTCCATGGTGCAAACTTCCATATGCCTTCACAACACGCTACTTCCGGCCTCATTTCATAGATTTACTGATGCACACTATCTTAACTTCAATGCGAGACAAAGGTAGATTATGACTACCACACTCTCAGGAAAACATATGTATATCAAGTCAGTCTTCCTATATTGAGAGGCTCATTTCAAACGTCATACATATGAAGCCAATAAGTTTGGATATTAGGGACAGTGGATCCATGCTCATATATCTTTAGCTCAAGCCTAGGCTGGAGAATAATAAGTATGTGGAGAATGAGTTCATGCTCCTAGGGCTGCCTAAGGGAAAACATACAATGGAGAATGTGCCAGCTCTAAAGCATGTTGCACCATATAGATAGATGAGGAAGAAGAGGAACACAAAGATAGTGGAGGCTTGAATCATAGAGGATGGAGAAATCCCATAGAAAAAGTGGAGAGTGAGCGCATAGATAATCCACCACATGTATAAGAAGGAGAAGAGGAATTTTAAATGGATGTAGTCCCTAAAGAGCGTCCGAGTTTAAAATGGTATTCGAAGAACTAGGACATAAGGCATGGGAACACCACATCATGTAAGAAGATAACCTAGACTCTCCCCTCAGAAAGAGGCACTTGAGGAGAAGAGAAGGAGAAAGCTGAAGCTGAATGAGGAGGTAGAGGAGTTTGAGGAGAGCATGCTTGAAACCTCAGTGCAACCAAAAGATGTGGAGGAACCCAAAGATGAAGAAATGAAAGATGAAGAGGAAGGGATGAAGGAAGTAGAAGAGATGGTGCAAGAGCAACCTAACATGCATGTTACTACTCAGGATGAAGAAGGGACAACTCCAAACCTTGCACTCAAGTTCCTAAGGGCCAAGAACAAAGAGAACAAGTGAAGAATATGTTGTGCCAAGTATGGGCTATGCTTTGAGGACACAAGAAAAATTATTTGTGCCTGGTTTCAGAGCACAATGGGCCTTAAGGAATTATATGGATGGGAGCTAATGGATCCAGACATGGCCACCATGCGCACAAGGAAACAATTATCCTAGTCCATGCAGACCCATATGGATGAGCCATATTTCGACATCTGCGAGGAATCTTGTGTATCAAGGAGAGTGAAAAAGGCACCCCAAAGTAGACACATGATAATAAATCCTACTCTAATGTCTATGAGTAGGTGAGAAATACCTTGGTTAAGGTATTTACAGAGGTAGCATAAAGGAAAATTGATAAGACTACCACCATTAGAGCATTACTTGAAGATAACAAGGAAAAAACTATACTTTAAGAGGAGAGAAGGACCTAGAATAGAAACATAATGAGGCCTTCATTAGCACATCAAAATAAATTGAGATTACATTAATTATGAAAGCAAGACCTCATCTTGAGTTTAAGGTACTGAAGTTTCCTTTGGCTATGCATTATGTGCACACATTAGTTCATTTGGTACTAGAAGATGGGCAATTCGAATGCCAAGTGCGAAAGGATCCTAAATAGAAGCAAAAAGAGAAAGGGCCCCGTGGTTAGGAAAATTTCAAATTATGAGGCACTGCTCCAAAATTTGAAGGATGAACTAAAGAAAGTTGATCAAGCTTTGAATATTTTTACTGCACTGAAGCGTGATAAGGATAAGAACTTTGGTTGAAGATAATGACATTCTGAAGGCCATGAAAGATGAGACACTAGGATGTGCAAAATATTGGCACTAGTGAAAAAAAGTTTTCAAAGCCCTTGCAACAACCCAAGACCCACATAAGGAGAGAATAGATGAGATTGGGAAGCTCATAGCGTAGAAGATGGATCTTCTGGAGGGAATGATGTCTGCTATGGAAAATGTTGTCCGTGTTTTTAGAATGAGAAGGAAAAGATTACTCAGGATGAATTGGAAGCCATTTCCATAGACATTCCAGAGAAAATAAGGACTGCGTTGGATGACTGGAAGACATTGGAGGTTGAGATTAAAATAAAATATCCAGATTTGATCATCTCGTTTAAAGAAGAGGATGTTGTGGAGTAGAGTCTATTCTTTTGTATAGTGATTCTTTACATTCTTTCCATTCTTATTCTTTATTATTTAGGAACATCATAAAGAATCCCCATTTCCGGGATGACAATGTACTTTAGTGTGGGGTAATGTTGAGTAGATGTATTATTCTAAGGAGAAGACACACATAGGTTTTACACTGTGGAATAAAGCGTACTTGAAGGCACAAAGGATAGGAAAGGAAACACGTGCCAGGACAAGATGATTCAGACTTATCCATTTTCATGGATGTGGGCTATTTTTGGAAGATAACATGCAGAGCACACATTGGGATGGAAAATTGCATGAAACACAAATGCTATTTTGGGAATGAGCATCTGATAAGCACCATGTATGAGTTCAAGATAATAATAGGATTACTTCTTCTAGTTAACTATATGATGTCTATTATTAGTGCACTTGTATGTGTGCATGTTATTGTAAAGGCACATGGCTATTATCAGCATGTGACCTATTTTGGGAAGTGTGTGGTGGCGAAGGGAAAGTCCCCACCCTATAAGTATGTAGTGAGCTATGTGTAGATAGATATACTAAGTAGTGAATTATTATAGAGTTATGTTGTTGGATCTGATGTACATGACTTATGGTGATGCTTTGTAATGTAAGAAGCTTCTATGTATTACAATGTTTAATGTAATGGAGTATATTGGATGGATAATGGTTTAAACATGACTGTAACTAGTTCTTGTATGGTTAATCTTATTATAGTTATTGTTTAATTCATGATTCTCTAAGATCTAGATTTGGTTAGGAACTGTGGAATGTTTATGGTTATTTATGGTTCTGAATATGTTGTATCTTCATCACACTAACATCCTACACAAGAAAATATAAAGAGGGTTTTGGTACCTTTGCGCACTTTCTTCGGTGAGTGCTCGGCTCAGGGTGGGTGATGTGCCAACAAAGCACGCACCCGGGTTTTTCCTAGGTTTTATATAGTAGATTCTAGGCTGCATCATATTTTGTTTTAACAAATGTTACCCTCTATTCCCTCCATTTGGACTGGTGCTTGAGAGTAGAAATAAATTCTCGTAACTGTACTTCTCCCACATAGAAATTTATGGGGATCTCAATCTTCTTAGGAAGAAGAAATTTGTGAACATAAAATTCACAAAGAAAATTCTTTTCAACATCACTTCTTGATGTATATGCACTAAAAAATTTCATGTCATCATCAAACTCAATGTCTTACATAGCATGAGCTCTAGAGATTTTCCATTTTAGAAATTGTTCTTTAAAAATAATGCATAAAAATTTGAAGGGGGCCTTGCATGAAAGAACTTGATCATATAACCAAGAAACAATAACAAAATTCTCCTTAAGTAGTTTTTTTCTTCCTTCAAAGCCTTATTCTCATCAGCTTCTGAGCTTATAACATTCTTCCATCCATTTAACCATTCCCTTCAAGACAATAATTTGAGGGAAAACAAAGTTTGTCTAAGTTGTATGCTCTTCAGTGACCATAGGCTCTGTTTCCTACCTATTTTATTTTAAAACTACAAGGGATGTATTCAACTCATTTGTTTTTGGCCTAAAGGAGTGGATTTTTTGTTCTTTTTCTTCTAGGGAATGCTAGAGTTGAAGAGTTTCCTCTTCTTTCTACTCTATAATATGATGTACCTATTAGATTTTTTATTTTTATCACCTCACCGGAGAAATTGGATTCCTTGGCTTGAAGGAGTCAGATGTGTAATTATCTCCTAAGATAATTTTAGCTCAAACTAAATTTTAGACAAGGATAATACTTGTGGCATAACTGTATCAGAATCAGGTGGAGAATTAGGTTCTCCTTCCATCATAGGAGCTTTACCTTTATCTAACACATGGGAATGTAAAAGAGGTTGGAGTGTTCTCAACTTCCTTCTTAGTAATAGGAACATGGGGTGCCATTGATTGAGGAGGAGACATAGGTGGTGTCTTTACTATGGTTTGCATTATGGACCTTGCTTCCTGTTCTTCTTGGGAAGGAACAATTTTAGTTGGGGTTTCATTTAGGGATTGTGCATGCCTAGAGGTCCTAGGGTGCTTCTTAGGTCTATCTCGAGGTAGAGGGATATTTATTTAGGAATAATCAAACCATAGGGAACACTTCTTCTAAAAATTCAACCATTTCTTAGTGTCATGCCTCTTCCTAACAAATTGGTGCTTGCAAATCAAATGTATTAAACCCTGAAATTTTAGGTAGGAAGCACCCCAATGAAATTTCTCAGTGGTTGAATAAACAGAATCATACAAAAATTGAGGCAAATTGATTTTTTGTTGGGGTTTAGTTTGGCCATGGCGAAGGTGTATTAAAATTCTCAACACAGTCCCAAAATGATCTCATATTGTCCTTCACAGTGAAGTATTTGATTACCCATTTAGCAACTTCTACCCAAGGTTCAGGAAGGGTAATTATTTTTATACCTTTACTTTACCCTTATTTTCCATCACCAATTCCATTTTTTCATTTTTTCCAAATGAAAACCTTTTAATAATTTTAACATATAATGTCATATTCTTGACTACTTGACATTCCTTTGCTATTCCTAAAAGATGACTAATTACAGTGGGGCTAAATGGAATTTTCTTACCTTGTACAATGGAGTACCCTTCTTCCATGTTTCTGGTGAACTCCTCTGTCATTTTTGTGTTTAATTATTCATAAGCAAAAGCAAAAATTGAGCCATCATGCCTTTTCAAAAATCTCCACCGACCTTGTATCGACCAATAGTTCTACTGAATTGGTTGGTTCATGCCTTAGTCTAGGCCCCATGACTGATGTATAGAGTAGGTAAGTGAAAGATAAAGGGCACAAGACTAGAAATGCAAGGTTTGTAGAGACGTGGATAGGCACAAAAGTAGAATGGATAGTAGCGCAAGAGTGGGAGAGCGAAATTTGGAAAGTGACAATGGAGAAGAAATGGTTCCAATTAAAATAACCAAATTGGGAAAGGTCTAATCAAATCCCAATGTGATAATGATATTTATTGGGCGTGTGTGGTGATTATTATGGAGGTGGATTATGGATTTTTGGGATTTGTGAAGCATGGGAAGTTATGGGAAATGGAGAAGGTAATCAATTTGCATGAGCATAATAATTAATGGTTCATAAATTAAAACTTTTCAACATTTAAGAAGGGAATGAGTTGCACATACCTCATTAAATTATCTTGTCACATCATTGGCCACCATTTCCATGTTGATTTGATCCTCCATCCACACATGGTCCTTCATTTATTTCATGCTAGATTTAGGGATGTTAAGTTTTCTCACTTGTCATTCCTAGGTTTTCGGTCACTTGAATTTATATTTTTTTAATCAAATGTTCCTTGTTTTTTTAAAGAAGCAATGGCTTCCATTGTTGGTTTTCAGCCAATTCTCTAGAGGATGATGACCACCATTTTTGGTTTTCATTCATCTCCTCTTTATTCTTTGATGAAAAATAGTTGTTACAGTTCAAAGATGAATGTTGTTGTGTTGGACAAAGAGGCTTTGTCCAAACACTTTAGAGATGAATCTTCTTGAATTTCATATTTTGAAACTCTTCTTTGGATGTTGGTTTATGGTATAATCTTAGTCTATGCTCAATCTCAAACCATCATTACTTTCTTCTCTCCATCAATTAGAATTAGTTGACAATCCCATTATTGAATACTCATTCAATCGATATGGTCCCATCCATATTATCTTCATCTCACCTTTAAAATCCTTGTACTTCAAATCAAATAGAAAATCCCAATCCCCTTCTTGGAATTTCATTGGCTTTATGTGTTTTTCATGCCATATTTACCTCTAATGTTAGATGATTTTAGTAAAAAATGATGCAATACGTGAAGTCTAATTTCATCCACCTCATTTTGTTGAACAATATTTGCATGTTGTGCCTATGATAATTCAATCCCCTCCTTAAAAACTATTATTAAGGTTTAAATCACAAATTCTATATGGAGAATGGGCTTCTTCCCATAGGCCAATTCATAAGGAGTAAACCATGTGGTTGTTTTTCTAGTTGTGTTGTAGGGGAAGAGTTGAATTATCCATCTTTCTTCAGAAGTGTTTGAACCTCATTTTCCTTGAGATATCCACTATTTTTGTTAGGATATTCTCTAATTATCTATTAGAAACCTTTACTTGATTGTTGGAATGTGGGTGGTATGGTGATGACTTCTTGTGTCATGCCTGTCATCCGGTATGTTGTCATAAATTAACTAATTACTTCTTGACATGGACTATGGTCCTTGATTTGAAATAATAGATCTTGGTGCTCTAAACCTTTGAAGATATGATCATATAAGAAATATGCAAATTTCTCATATCTTGTATGTTTTAGTTCTTGCACTTCATCCCATTTAGTGACATAGTCTCACAAACGAGAATCTATTTCTTCCTTCGGACCTCATGGGTCGATTGGTCCAATGAAATACAATCCCCAATTATCAAATGGTTCCAAGACAACTTATGGTTAGAGTAGAATCTTTGATGTAAATTTTGGTTTCCCCATCCTTTGGCATTGATCACATCTCCACACATACTTTTTGACATCCTTAAACAAGGAAGGCCAATAGTAACCATATCCTAGAACTTTGTGAATGGTCCTTTAAACTAAATAATGCCCTCCTGATGGCTCATCATGACATGCTATAAGTATGTCAAATACTTCATCCTCAACTACACACCTACGTAAAACATGGTCAAGTCCACATTTGAAAATAATTCCATTTAACCATGTATACATCACACTCTGTTTAATTAGTTGTTTTCTTTGCTTTTGTGTGAAAAATGTTGGGAACTTCCTTGTAGAAAATAAATTAGCCATATTTGCATACCAAGGAGAGGTAGTATAAATTGCAAACAAATTTTGTTCTAGAAAATTATCATTGAATTTATCTTCCTCATCTCAAGTAGTTAGTCTTTGAAAGAAAAATCAGCTACCATGATTTATTTTAATGTTAAATTCTTGCACTAACAACAACCACCTTACAATCCTATCATGCACTAAAGGTTTGTTCATTAAATACTTGATAGCAGAGTGGCCAGTGTGAACAATCACTTCATATCCCATAATATAATATAATGGTGAAACTTGTTGATTGCATATCAAACCTATAAGAAATTCCTTCTCTGTTTGGTGTGATTATTTTCAATCCAGGGGAGAAGTTTTTATTGATGTTGTAAATAATACATGCATAAGATCTACCTCCTATCTGTTGTCCAGGACAACACCTATCGCTTCATTGAGGCATCTCTTTGTATATGGAAGGAGATATTTCAATTCGGGCCTCTCAACACTGGTGTTCTTATTAACTTACCTTTGATAGCATCAAAATCTTGTTGGCATGCTTGTCCATTCAAATTTAGAATCTTTAGTTAGGATAACAAATAATGGAGAATTTATCTTGCTAAAATATGAGATAAACCTTCGATAGTAATTGACATGGCTAAGAAATATTATTACCTTTTTTTGGTTTGTGGGAGATGGGAGTGTTACAATGATACTGACCTTGTCTAGGTCTACCTTGATTCCCTCAGCTGAAACATGATGGCCTAAGAATATCCCTTGTTTCATCATAAATAAGCATTTTTCATGGTTTAAGGATAATTTATGATTTTCACACTAAGCAAGGAAAATTTTTAATCGCCTCTTAGGATGATGATTCATAAACTATGAAATCATCCATGTAAATCTCTACACAGTCATGGGTGAGATCAAAAATATTGCCAACATGGCTCTTTGAAAAGTGGCAAGAGAATTACATAAACCAAAAGGTAACACCCTATAAGAAAATGTTCCCCATGGATAGGTGAAAGTTGTTTTGTCTTGATCTTTAGGTGCTATTGTTATTTGATTGTACCCACTGAACCCATCAAGGAATGAAAAGTACCTTTTTCTAGATAAATTGTCTAAGACTTGATCAATAAAAGGTAATGGAAAATAATCCCTATGAGTTGCCTTGTTCAATTCCTTATAATCCACACAAACTATCCATTTCCCATTATTTTTAGGAACTATAACCAATGGAGAAACCCACTGACTATCAGAGATTGGATAAATGAATCCCACCCTAAGATTTTCAATTTCAATTTTTACTATGTCTCTCAAGGTAGGGTTTATCCTTCTTAGAGTTGTCTGACTAGTCTGGAATCAGTAGTGTAGATATGATGTATACAAATACTAGGATGAATACCCTTCATGTCACTATATTCCCAAGAAAAATATTGAGGATGAGAGCATAAAAGTTTAAATAAGGTATTCTCTTCTTGACTAGTCAACCAACTATTAATTGTCAATGTCTTCCTTGGGAAAATAGGTAGTTGTTTGGTACTTGGATGAAGAGAATCTACAATAAGATACTCTCTCAATAATGCATTTAATGGAAACCTATGTGGAAGTAATTTATGAACAAAAGTGATGTTTTGAAATATGGACTCGGTCAAATCTATATTCCGTGCAAAAAGACAGATGATAGGCTGGTCGCTTTCATCCATAAAATCATCTCTTATTTCCATTAGTTGTAGCGCAGGACTTGAAATGAACCTAGTGCAAGACTCAGGACGTAGGACTTATACTATGTCCAAACATAGGGCTCATGGTCACCATATTGAATTTGGTTTGAGTTTTCTTGAATTATGACCATGGCTAGAGAAGAGATGATGTCATCTAAATCATCTAAGTTGTCTTTACACCATTGTTTATTGTCTATGGCAAAAGGTTTTGTGGCAGGGTAAATCGATAATTTTTTTGAATCTTGACCATTTGTAATCACCATATTCCATGTTCTACAGTCAATAAGGGCAGAAGTTATGGCTAACCAAGGGCATCCTAGGATTAGAGGGTATCTAATCTTCATGTTCTTTGTTTTTATGATCATGAAGTCTACCGAATAGTCCCATGATTCAATAGTGATGGTGACATATTCTATAATTCTCTTTAGCTTGTTTACATACTGATCTAAAATTTCTAAAACTATGGAGGTAGAATATTGTTAAGGAAGTGATAATGTAGACAAATTATCTATGGTCTTAACATTGATAGCAAATCCTAGGTTAATTAGAACATTAGGGATCTAGACATCTCCTATGTAAATTGTAACAATAGGAATTCTAGGGTCTCCATATTTAGGAGGGGTCATATTCCCTTCTAGAATACTAGCAATTTTCCCATCAACATGGATGGTTTTAGGTTGATTCTTTCTTCTTCCTGGAGTCTTAAAACAGAGCTCTTTGATGGTTTTTTTTAATTTAGGAATTTCCTTAAGAGCTTACAATAAGGGAATCCCAATACTCAATTTCCTCACCCTTGAATCAATTTTGACTTTGGTTGATCAGGAACTACAATGTTGTGCTTTTCCAATAGTCTGGATGGAAAGGGAATGTCATTGTTTGGTTGAGGAGTTTCTTCAACAATAGGACTAGGTTGCATTTCTTTTGTTTTTTTGTTTCTTCAGGGATTTCTTCTATCACAAGAGATGAAGGTTTTAAGGTAACCTTCCCTGAATGCAAAAATATATTCTTAAAATCCACAAATTTTATTGTGGGATTTTATCTGATTCCATAGTATATCTTTGGGTCACCCACATCATTTTTTGGGGGATTTTCAATAGTTTTGTGCTAATATCTCGTGGGGCAGGGTTGGTCGGATGGGGCATATTTTTATGGTCTAGTCAACAAGGCTTATTGACCTTGGGGTATTATTTGATTATAATATTGTTGCCCAAATCCTTGAGGTACATTCCACTATTGTTGGTATTGAGGATTAAACTGTTGAAATGGTGGAATGTTTGGATGTGGAGCCCAAGGTTATTGATAATAATTTAGTGGGGCATTCCACTATGGGCTCCACTCCTATGGGCTTGTTGAGCCCAAGGTTAGGGGTATGGCCATGGTGCATTCCATTGATTTGGGACCCATTGTGATTTTGGCATGTAGGATTGATTTTGGTTGGATTGAAAAATTTCCTCCTTTCCTCTGAGCCATATAATTTAGCTCAACTTCATCTTGTGTGTTCTATTTTAGATGATTCTTTAGTAAGGAAAATAACCCATATTGGTCTATGGCATGCTTGAGTTCACAAAGAAGACAAATGTATGTCTTGTCTAAGGGGTATTCCTTAAGTCCATGTTTATCTCTACATCTTGGGAAATAGATGAACAAAGGATCTATATTCCTAGATTTCTCCCTATCCATAGTTATATTGAGTTGAACCAAAAGGTCTATTCTCAAATTAAAAATTTCTTCCCTTAGCTTGGATATAATGTCATCTATTTTTTTCCTTTCTATCTATGAAAGTTGGGGCAAGTTTGGGAGTAATTCCTATAAAGGTCAATGATTTCTATAAATTATAGTTTGTTCATGTCTCCCTTTCCTATAAGATTGAAGGTTTCATGTGTGTCCTCATCCAACCCCTTAAGTAATAGATTTTTAAGCATATTAATATCTAGACCGGTACCACACCTCCTGTGAAGGAAGAGGAACCTATCAATATAATCTTCGACACTATCATCTTCCTTTTTTGAATTCTAAAGAGTTCTTCCTTCCTATCCTAAATTTGTAGTAGTCTTTATATTTTCCAAGAAAATTGTTTCCATCTCCTCCTAACTATGGATGTAGTTATGAGTTAATCCCATGAACCATCTCATATTCATGTCTTTTAAAGTGGAGGGAAGTAACTTAAGCTTATGGGAATCAGAAGTGTAATCATAAGTTTCACACAAGACCTTGAATTTAAAAAGGTATTGGTCGAGTCTTATGAGACTAATCCTTGATGTAGCCTAGAACCCTTAATGAATAACCCAGGTGTGTTTGGTACATCACTCGGTCTAAGATGAACACTCACACAAGTGTGCAAAGGTACCAGACCCCTCTTTAGAGTTGCTTGTGTAGGATGTTAACATGTTGAAGATAAAGCATACATCCAAAACCCTAACTAACCATAAACATTCCACAAAGCATATTCCAGATCTAGATCTTAAAGAATCATGAATTAAACAATAATCATAATGAAATCAACCATACAAGAACCAATTACAATCATGTTTAACACCTTTATCCACCCAATATACTCCATTATATTAAATAAAGTGAATACTGAAGCTTTTACATCATATACCATTACCATAAGTTTATGCGCGTAACATATCCAACAACTTAACTCCACAATAATTCATACACAATGTCTCTATTTTTTCTTTCTATAGACTAATACATAATTATAAGGGTGGGGAATTTCTCTTCACCTCTTACACACTTCCCAAAATAGGTCACATGCTGAAAATAGCCATGGACCTTTACAATAATATGCACACATTTAAGTGTGCTAATAATATGTATCCTATAGTTAAGTGATAGTAATAATCCTATTATTATCCTAAACTCATGATGGTGCTTAAGAAGCTTGTCCCTCAAAATAACATTTGCATGTCAAAATTTTCCATCTGTTGTGTGCTCCACACGTTATCTCCAAAAATATCCCGTAGCCATAAAAAATGGCTAAGTCTTAAATCAACTTGTCCTACTACCCGTTTCCTTTCCTATCCTTCCACGCCTTCAAATGTGCCTTGTTCTTGCACACATGAATATTCTATATGCGATATCCTTAGTGTCATACTATGTCCGCTCAACATTAGCCCACACTAAAATACTTTTCCACCCCAAAAATGGGGTTTCCTTCTAATGTTCCCAAAGAATAAAGAATAATAATGGAAAGAATGTAAGGAATTACAATACAAAGAATAGACTTCTATTCTACAACACCCTCTTCTTCTCCTGGGAGGATCAACTCCATATATTCTATTTTAATCTTATGCCTCCAATGTTTGATAGTTATCCAACGTATTTGTCATCTTCTCTCGGAACATCGTGGCGATGGCTCCAACTCGTCTTGGGTTATCTCTTCCTTTTTGTAGTACTAGGACAACATTGGCCATAGAAGACATCCTTCCCTCCAGAAGATCCATATTTTATGCTATGAGCTTTCTAATCTCATCTAGCCTCTCCTTATGTGGGTTTTGTGCTACTACAAGGCTTCAACTTTTTTTTACTAATGCCAATATTTTTGCATCCCCAAAGTCTCATCCTTCATTGCCTTGAAATTCATTATCTTCTATTATAGTCCTAATCTTGATCATTTCTTCCCGTGCTACACATATGTTTAACTTGATTTTCTTTCTTTAGCTCATCTTATAAAGTTTGGAGTAAGGTCTCATAAGATGAAATCTTTCTAATTATAGACACCAAAATTAGGTCACACTCCCCTTTAGTCCCTCGATCACCTTCATCAAATTCACCTAGCCATGGCCCCTTCACCTCACTCCAATATTAATTTAATTTATTTAATTAAATTAATTCATTATCCTCATAATATTTATCATTTAAAATCTCCTAATTGGGATAATTCCCACATATCCACCTCACCTAGACACCTCATCTAGACCTACCCTAAGACCTATCCTTAGTAAGTTACCATAACTAACTAAGACCTACCCAAACCCTAAAAATAAATGCCTACATTCCCTCTAACCACATTCTCACATTCTTAAAAGAAGCTTCCATCCTAGTCTATGGGGCCAACACATGAGATCCCATAAAATCAAGGGGATCTGCCTTGTTTAGTAAACCTAGAAAATACCACCCTAATTGACACCGGTTACCCTTAATCGCCATCGTTAAGCCAAAACCATCTTTGGTCACCTTTTAACCCCCAAAACAACCTTATTTTCAAGGTTGGCAGATTCTTGAGAGATATCACATCTTTTGAGAACAATTTTAAGGGAGAACACACATGCAAAGAAGGAGATCAAGTATTTTCTCTTGACACAGACATCCAACATTCACCCAACAACCATCCAACACTCACCCCAGCACATATTGATCCAATCAGGCAAGAAGGAGAGCACATGCAGCCCATGAAAAATCCCATGTTTGGTGACCCTCTGCGCAACATTTAACCTCTTATCAACACCTTCATTCATCACTCATAGATGTCCATAGATTCCAAGTAAGTAGAACATTTTACTCCTCTGGTTCACTCATTTCACCATTGTATTTTTAATCCTTTTTCTCCTAGCCAGCCATAGACCTCCATTAATACTCACCCCTCCATATCCCTATTAAAACCTCACCAAATCCCATCCAAACAACTTAATACCTCATTCCGACCAGCCTAGTCCTTTGTGCAATCATAAGGGAGATCTAAAGCTCATTTTGTGACATTCCCAGTACCCCACAAGAATGACACATGGATTTTCCCAAGCCGGTGTCGGTCACTCTTAACCGGAATCAATCTCTGTATCTACCAATATAGCCTAGAATAGTAACCTACCTACCTATTCCCACATCACCCTTAATCACCTGTGACTTGCCTAAGACCTCTATCAGGACTATAAGAGACCTAGAACTAGTTATGTGACCTTCGATCTTATTTTAACCTAGCTTTGTTAGATTAGATCTTTCTTATTGTGTTTTAAATGAGATACCTAAATAATTTTAACTACAATAGGATTTACTTCATTACCAGCATTAAATTTTTTTAAACAAGTGGATTGAAACCATCTAAGGAAGTACCACACTTCTTAGATCTAGCACACACTAGGCGAGTCCACTTTGCATATATTTTAACTCTTTATGGTGGTCTTGCTTTTAGTTTAGGTAGTTCCTCCTATCTAAAAGGAAGATTTCACAATCAGCTATGGATTTAGAAGTCATATGCACGTGTAACAACCTATCAACCAACATTTCAAGTATTCCTCCTATGCTGTTACCCTATCTATTTCATAATTTTCAAAGAAACATATAAGAATCGGGTGAAACATTTTGGCACACCCCATCCAAACCTCGAATCCCATCATCAAGCTCTCATGGAGGTCCTTCAATCTATTGAGGTTTTACCCAATGACCCTACACCCGTAGCTTCCATTATCACACCCCATCATGTAGCCTCTCTCACCAAATTGCCACCTTTATCCACACCTCACCCTACTCACCAAATAACCTCCCTTAGCTTCTCAGAGGAAGAGATCACACCACACCAAATGGATGACCTAGACCCATCTCTCTTCATCTCTGTTCACATCAATGATATATGTGTACAACATGTAATGATCGATGGGGGCACAAACATTAATATCATTTCATCCCATGCATTCACTCAAATGCACATACCTGACAATTACATGCATAAACATCCTATCATGTTGTGTTCATTCAATGATGCTATCACCTCTACATTAGGCACTGTCATCCTCCACATTCACATGGGCCCCCCACACTATTCTAGAGTTATTTTACATCTTGGAGGGGGAATTTCAATATAACTTTTTTACTTGGCGAGACCCTAGATTCATGTCATGGGTTACGTTCCTTCCACTTTGCATTGTTGTGTAAAGTTTGAGCATGAAGGGCACACCTATACTATTCCAGTTGATCCATCACCTTTTAAAACATGCAACATGCTTTACCGACCCAATGACGTGCTAATACCCATTAAGGCATCTACCTCCATGACCACTATAACTTCATCTACACCTCCTCTCACCAATACATTTTCTACCTCAACCACACATGCATCCTCCATTCCTACCGCCACCACAACCTTTGAACCAACCCATTAACCTATCTAACTGTTAGCTCCACCTTTGCATCAACCTCGACACATCATCTATTCTAGCTACCCACATACCAAAAACCAATCCCTTGGAAGGCATTTTTTAAAGCCTCACTCTGGGGGAGTATCACCTATATAGTGTCAACACATTCCTTACTCCACAAGAGTATGGAAGTCTTCACCAACACCCTCGCTATGATCACTACGTAGGAGAACACCTCTTTATGGTCCTCCTCACCTTCATACTAGTCTCACCTATGGGGAATTGAAACTACCACTTACACACCCGAACCACCATCATAAACCCACCCATTTTCTATTAACTTCCAGTCTCTCACCAATCGTTGTTTCACCCACACCTTCCTACACCAATGTGCATGGAAGGGTTTTGGTTTTGGATTTTATGAGCAAGGCCACATACTTTTATTCCATGTACTACCTGCAAAAATAATGACCATAGTGGTATCGGCTTTGCTTTGAAATACCTACTAAGAAAGCTCGCATTGAACCCATCGAGAACATCTTCGCTTCTCCACCTTCTTCACTTGCTCTGCCTTCATCACCACCTTCTCGATGGAGTTGATGGATCCCGAATCTATCCCTCCTCCTCTTTTTTTTCATAAACACTATCTCCTTGGGGCCTTTAACTCCAATGTGAGGGCAATTCCTCTCTTCCCTTCTGATTGAAATGATCGATGATGATACACCTTCCATTAACGTTGTTCAATGTCAGGATGATGAATCTATACTCACCTACCTTGGTGCAGAAGACTCATATATTCATCGGTCATTACCCTCTTGAAACGTAAACCATGTTGAATGAATCAACTATCGAGATCAACATTCATACTCAGGATGACCCACACATCCTAAAGGTCGGTCAATCTTTAGATGCTACTAAATAGGAAGCCATCACTTCTTTTCTCAAAAATCATAATCATGCATTTGTTTGGTCTTATGCAGACATGCCCAGTATTGACCCCACCATAGTGGTCCACAATATCGTAACCATTCCCGATGCCAAACCCATCAAACAAAAACTAAGGAAAATGCACCCTCGCATTTCCCTTCTCATCAAAGAAGAACTTCAACATCTTCTTTCCGTTTCTTTCATATTACCCATCGATTATCCTTGTTGGATCTCTAACATTGTCCCTATCACTAAGGTGATAGGGGACTCCACATTTGCATGGATTTTCATGACCTCAACCTAGCTTGCCTAAAGGACAACTTCCCTCTACCTGGTATTGATCAACTGGTTGACCTTACCACTGGTCACGAGATGTTATCACTCATGGATGGCTTCTCAGGTTATAACCAAATCTTACTTTCCTAGAGGATCAACATAAAACCACATTCATCACCCCTTAGGGGACCTTCTGCTATCGAGTCATGCCTTTTTGCCTTAAAAATGCTTGGTGCCACATATTAGCGGGCATCTTCCATGACATCATGATATATATTAGATTACATGGAAATCTCTTGCCAAATCTAAATGCTGCTCCGAGCATCTTGCCATCCTCAAAATGTATTTTTTACCACCCTCATTAAATATTGCATTCACCTTCAACCCAAGAAGTGTGTCTTTGCGGTCCTCTCAAGAAATCTCCTAGGATTTATCATTTCCCTACATGGTATAGAAGTTGACCCTACTAAAGTCAAGGCCATTCTAGAAATGCCTCCACCCACTAACCTTAGACAACTTTGTAGCCTACAAGGTAAGTTGTAGTCTATTCACCATTTCATTTCACAATTATCTGATCGGTGTCAACCATTTCATCATTTGCTCAAGAAGGATGTCTCCTTTAAATGGGATGATTATTTCCACAAAGCTTTTGAAGCCTTAAAAAAATACCTTCTCTAACCACCCATACTCATTCCACCTAAATATGATCAACCTTTCTACCTATACATCTTAGCTACCGATCACTCCTTGGGAGCCATGCTCACTCATCGAGGATGAACAACATAGGGAGCATGTGGTTTATTACATAATCCATACTCTTTTTACTATGAAACCCAATACACCCATCCCAAAAAAAATTTGTTTATCCTTAGTTTTCATTGCCACAAAACTCCACCATTACCTCTCTCAACCAAATAACCTATGTTGTGACCAACACTCGACCCCCTACACTTCATGTATGCCAAACCTTATCAAAATCAATGTGCCGTATGATGGCTTATGCTTTTAGCTGACCTTGAAACTTGAATTCATTCATGAAAATTCCATCAAAGTCCAAGCTATTGCTGACAAATTGGATGATGTAACCTATTTTTGTGGATTAACCCTTTAATTTTGACTTTCCAGATGAGTCAATTGCTACCCTTTCCTAGACAAACCCACTTACCAAATGAACTTTTCTTCGATGGTTCCAAGTATTAGCGTGGGGTGGGGCAAGTATTATCTTCATTCCACTTGATGGTGAACCCATGCCTTTGTCTTTCAAACTAGATTTTGATTGTATAAAAAATATTTCTGAATACGAAGCACTCGTATTAGGTCTCCAAGCCGCCTACGCCCTAGATGTCAAATCAATCAACATATTTGGTGATTCTCAATTGGTCATAAACCAAGTCAATGGTATATACCAATGTTTTAATGAGATAATTAAAAGTATAAACATCATGTAGACATACTTTTGACCACCTTTAATCATGTACACCCTTCAAACCGTCCCTCGTTCAACTAAGAAATTTACTGAGATACCATGGCTTGCTTGGCTTCTCAAATACCTTCTTCACTCACTTGATTATAAAATATTTTCATCGTATAATGACTCTAATCACCTTCTTATTTACCTCGTGAATTTACTCCATCAAACCACTACCCTTGACCCGAGTGACCTTTGGTATAAATAATACTCTGACTATCTTTCTCTCTCCATCTTACCTCCTGATCTCACCCATAATGGACAATGCACCTTCCTTAAAAATGTCTCTCGCGTTATGTCATCATGGGGGCTTCTCTATAAGTGTGGATTTTATGGTATTCTCTTATGATGCCTCTCAAGTTCCTAAATCTCCTTATACTATTAAGGAAGTTCATGATGGCATATGTGGAGGTCACTTTAGTGGCCTTCTTTGTTACTAAGCGTATTCTCGGCCTAGGTTATTACTCGGGGCCGAACCTCAACCATGATTGTTGTGACTACATCAAATGTTGTGTAAAATGCCAACAACACGCCAAACCTTCATCATACACCCAAAGTCATGCCTTACATGTCTCCCGTGACCTTTGGCCCTTCTCTTCAATGGGGTTTGGATCTTGTTAGAGAGATCAACCCCCATTCTTCCCAACGCCATCAATGGATTATCACCACTATCAATACTACAAAAATGGGTTGAAGCCATACCATTCATCTCCACAAAGCTAAGAAAATATGTGAGTTCATTAATCATCACATCATTTATTCACTTTGGTGTTCCTCATCACCTCATCATTGATAATGGAAAACATTCAAAAACAAAACATTGCAAAAATTTAGGATGCCTTCGACATTTAGCTAAGTTTTTATCACCTTATTACCCATAGACCAATGGCCAAGCCGAATCCACTAATAAAACCTTAAAAAAATTCTCATGAAATTGGTTAACGATACTTTGGAAGTACTAGCATATGCACATTCTTTTTCCCTATGGGCATACCACACTAGTATTCACACTTCCACTACCGCTACACCTTTTTCTCTGGTCTACGGTATAGAGGTTGTTCTACCTCTCAAAGTCTAGATCCCCTCACTCCGCATTTCTCTCCATGACATGCTCAATGATGATGAATTTTGTCAAGACCATTTAGCACAACTTAATTATTAGACGAATATATCTTAACGCTCTTGACCACCTTCAATTTTACCAAAAATGTATCAAATGTGCCTACGAAAAACATGTCCATGAATGAACCTTCCAAGTCGGTGACCTTGTCTTAAAAGAAAATCAACATGTAACCAAAGTAGAAAAAGTAAATGGGAAAAATTTTCCCTAATTGACTTGGACCATACATTGTGACTCATACTTATGGATCAGGTGCTTATCGTTTATCTTCACTCGATGGTAAACCCAAACCTGAGCCCCTTAATGCCTTGCATCTTCGACCATTCTACTATTGAATTCTAGTCCTACATCACTTTTTTCCTCTTTCCATGCTCATCCCTTGAGCGTTATCCACTTCTCACACCTCACCCATGACTAAACAAGAATCATGTGAGTACCCATGTCACTTGTTATCTTCTCTTAAATATGTGTACCACGGTGCTGCACATAGCATGATTCTCATGGATACTTTTCATCTTCTTTTAGATGAGATCCCATGGTTGTTTCACCCTACTTTCTAAACAAGAGTCCTATTCTTCACCTTGGTCTTGTCCATGACTTAAAAGTCCTCATTTGGGACCCAACTCCTTAAGTCAAACTTCTAATAAAAAGATGACTCCCTCAAAAGGACATCTTCCTCTCAGAAATCACTGCTATAAATAGATTGCTCCCTCGAAGGATAGCTATGTAAAGCATTTCAAAAAAAAAAGAGGTGAGAGAATTTGAAGCTTCCCGCATCGATTAGCTTCATGAAGACCTCAAGGAGTTAATTTCATCATCCCATATAGACTTCCCACATCGATTAGTCTATCTCAAATACAAGTCAAAACAAAAGACTTTTCGTCATGGACTTGCCCATTGTGACCTCGGATCTCTTGCCCAAAGAGCATGCTACCACATATCATAAAAATTAGCCACCTTTCACCCCTCTCACCATTCACACTCCCATCCTCTACTACCTCAAGGGACCTCTTGGAACTGTGACATTTGGTGATCATGTGACTACTTTTCACCCTTAGAAAAATCAATCATGCAATGTCTTTAGGGTCTTACGTTCATCACCTTCTCCAAGGTATGACCTACTCAATATGATCCTAACCAATCAGGTGGCTTTCTTGCCCCCTCTTATCTTTTAACCTTTTTTATTACATATTGATTATTTTATACATGAATTGGTCATCGATGCTTACCCTTGGGGTAATCTTCTTCTTTTTTGCCATAATCGACATCACCTATACCAATTCTCCTATAACAATCCCACACCTAACATAAACCCAAATCAAATCATGCCTAAAACCTATAATTTTCACTCATTTCATACCTCCTCATATTCTTCCTAGCTTATGGGAGAACTACATCGGCTTTGAGGTCCCTTTTCCCCGGGACTATGTAGGCAAGCACTCCGAGGGGATGGGGCCCTTAGAGGTTAGCTCGACCACTCTCTACCCTAACCAATTCATCTTTCATCTTCTTAAAACACATTTGTCCCTACATAGTTTCCTTTTTATATCACAAAATTAGAAATTAAACCAAACAAACAACAAGTTACTTAACATTTTTATCATCATCACAACATACATTTATTACAACTACCATTTCTCTACCATCACCCTACATATATTATAAAACATTTTAAACATGACCCATATCACCTTTCATTATACAAATTTATGAATCACAACTTCAACCAACCAACCAACTTGACTCGATCCATGCCTAACCAAACCTGACTCAATCCATGCCTATAACTTGACTCGATCCATGCCTAACCAAACCTAACTCAATCCATGCCTAAACCAACCTGACTCGATCCATGCCTAAACCAACCTGACCCAATCCATGCCTAAACCAACCTAACTCCATCCTGCCTCACTCACCTAATTTTCATCCATATCACAACAAAAATTAAAATTCTCATAAAACACCAACAAATCAAGAATCTCATCCATCTCATCATATAAAAAATATGTGTGTCTCAATACAATATACATGGATATCCAATCATGTCCATATCTCAAAATATTCAAGCACATGCAGCCGATACTTAATACAAAATGTCATTGGCATATGAGACCGGTCTCTTGTATACAATAAAATAATAAAACAATACAAAATATCTTTGGCACAGTAAGCCGGTATATGCTCAAAAATATAAAAACTCTCATACATCCTCACTATCTTCGGCACATAGGCCAAGTATATATATAAAAAAAATGACTACAATACATAAAAAATATAGGGCTAGGCATCAGCCTCACCCTACTAGACATCCTCCATGTCGGTCTCTCCAGTCTCCTCCTTGGCTCTTATCCACCGGCCTAGTATCATCTCACCACCACCTACTGCACATCACCTAGAGCTGGTCTCCATGAGCATGTGGCCTCTCCTTGATCTCTGTCTCGGGAGCTCGATGGCCCCGTGCTTTCTACACTATGTGTCTGGGATCTAGTCCTCTCACTCGAGGCCTGTTGTGCCCTATACTCTCCATAGGATAGGAAATCTATCTTGACCGCCATCAGTTGATCCTAGTAGTATCTGGCCTCACCTAGGGCATCCCATAACCTAGATATGGGAATGGTCTATGTGTGGTCCCATAGGCCTCACCTTGACTTATCTGTGGGACCCTTTCCCACCCATGCCTGCTGTGGGACCTATCCCGATACTTGTGGTGGTGCCATCATCCTTTACTCCTATGCCTCTATTCGGGCATATAAAGCCCCAATATGTGCTTGTCTTATGTGCTGAACTAGCTTTGTAACACTATCACCTATGCTTGTATGGAAGCCACCCGACCATCATCTTTGTCTCCATCTCCATCCCCACCCTGGGCCATCTGGGCCTGAAGATTGGCCACCTATACATGTAACTCGACCACCTCTACCTCTGAGCTAGCAAGCTATGTCTGCACCATACCCAATTGGGTAATCAACGTCACCACCTACCCCTGTAGGGCATCCCTCTACACCGTGATGGTGGCTAGATCGGCTACCCTGGCCTAGGTGGTACGGCTCATAAATGAGCCACCCACCACTATCTGTATCTATATGTATAACCCCGACATCATCATCAATTGGTCTAGTGCTTCTCCTCCTACCTTGTGGGAATTGTAGGTTTTGGTAGAGGTAAGGGCCTCTCCATGTCATCTCTACTATACTATGAGGAAGGGCGGAGGTATGTCCTATAGCAGCCCAAACTCACCTACCTAACTCTGTCATCACGAGATCATCTCGTGCTCCCCGCACGGTGCGCCTCACTATCCATCTCACCAACTAAAGCCCATCTAGCTCATCACACATATGCCTATATGATGGGAAGCCCACATATGGCCTCCAAATGATGTCCACCCTAGAAAACCCCTCCAATAGTAACCTAAAGTATGCTACATCATGTGTAGCCTTGTCTGATCTCCGCTCTCCAATAACAGCACCCATCGCCTATACCCCACTCATACAAAGCCTGGCAGAAAGGCATCGGCCCAGGGCATACCCACTGGATGCACACAGACAATGTGCTCATATGCCCAGTAGTGAAGTAAAAAGGTACAACACATGTTGAACTCCGTGTAGAAACGCCTATACCCATCACTCTCTGTATATCTACACCAGGAATGCTTGGCACCTAGGAAAAGTGGGTTTGATCTATCATCATGTCATGTAATACCCCCATCAGTGAGTGGGAAACCACCCACCCTCTACATCTGGTAGTGCAAAGTAGCACACTACCTCCATCAATAGAACTACTAGCCTTGTCTCCTCCAGATGGGCTAGGTACATCTCTCCATAGCTCAAGCTAGTGCTATGGAATGTCATCTCGGCCATCCCCTCTCCAAAAATTGTCAGCATCAATTCCTCTAAGGCCTCAAAGGAGATCAAATAGACTTGTGTACCCAATATGGGTAGCTACAGATCCTGAACATGTCCTCCAGGGTGACTGTAATCTCACCCGTCGATAGGTGGAACATGTTGGTCATGGAATCCCATCTATCGATGAGAATGACCATCAGACTTGACTACCAGACTACATGCCGGTAGCGTCGGACCCCACTCAGGCCCATCTCCTCCACATGCCGCAACTCCTCAGGGGTCACTATGCCACGAACTGTCACGAGTAGGGGTGGCACCCTATCCCACATGCGTAGCTGATCTCTCACCTGCATCCAATAGAACGATCACATTATTAAAAAATTACCTATACCTATAACTTTTTACTATTACCTTTGACCCCAAATTCTACCAAACCTATCTACCCATACCCCAAGCCTTCATCTATTACCTTTTCCTCTAACCACACATCTTGACCTAACCTACTTATTAGCACCCAAACCCTAGCCTCGCCACTTTACCTATCTATCCCTACCCTTCCTTATCTAATTTAACCCTTCCTACCCCTCCCTACCAACTATGCTTCCCTTCTTTATCCTCATCTTGACAAACCCTGGTTTACCCTTGACCGATCACTATCTCACTATGACTAGCATCGTCACCTCTCTTGGGAACGATACCATTCCACACCCACCAACATTGGCCATAGTGGAACTAATGTCGGTCCACTATCGCGGTGACCACCACATCCTCAAACCCCCTTTTCTCTCCACACTCTATTCCCTACCCACCCATTCCTCCCCCAAACCCTCCACATCCCTTCCTACCCCTCCTTTACCTATCTTCTACCCTCCCCCTTCCCATTTCACCCATTTTCTTTCCAATTTTACATTTAAATTTTTCCCCCCAACCCCATTTTCTCCCCCAAATTTCTTTCTCATTTAACTAAACAACACACACATAGGCTTTAGATCTTACCTCATCTCGCTTCCTTCATCGTGGTGGCATCTCGGAGTCGTTACATGCACGGGTCCTCCCGAGCCCTCTCCTACCTCCGCCATCACCAAAAGTCCTCCAAATCTCCAACCAATCAAATCCAACACCCCACTCTCATGACCCCACCAATCAATCAACACTCATCGCCTACGTGGCTCGTTAACTCAACCTTTTGACACCCTCGATTTTTTTATTCTTCTCTTCTTCTCTCTTGTCATTTTCTCTAATTCACAAATCACAAATGAATTTTAAAACCACGGACTTTTTCTTTTTATAACCTACCTAACATGACCTAATCGGTGATAGTTTCCCCTTGACCACAATGGTCTTATGCCCTACCTTACCATGGTCGGTTATCTCGTACTGCGTTTTACCCTTGCCTAACATCGGTCACATACTTTCCACATTGGCCACAATTCACCCTATTTTACCCTACCCCCTATAATTATTTTTTTTGCCCTAAACCCATTTTATCTTCCACTCACCATCACTGGACCACACCACTTGACCTCCTTGACCTTACCCTTCAACCCTCACCTCATCCCCATTCAAGGACTCCTTGTATTTTTCCCATACCTCGGCCCTACCCATGTCATGACCTAAATACTTAAACCTAGAATTTTTCTAGTGACCTTTGACCCCATGTGTTCTCTATACCTTGTGGCATTGTTACATGTGTTGATTGACCTAATGACCTTACCTTGCCTCTTATCATGACCATTTATCCTGACCCTACCTTTGGTGTACCGAACACACCTAAACATTCCCTGCACCTGACCTATGTCATGTTTCCTACCATATCTATAGCTTTGATACTAGAATCCCCTTAACCTTGTTTAGATAAACCTATCGACCTTAGACAATGTAGAGTTTTCCTGCTCTTCAACCTGGTAGCATGCTACGTAGTTTATATGTGTGCATGTGTTTGACTGTTACTACCTTTGACCTTGACCCATTACCTAGATTACTCAGTAGACCTTACTCCTTTTTCCCCTATTACCCACCTTCCTTTTCATCACATTTACCTTTTATCAAACCACTCACCACCGCTTCTTCTTCGCCTCATTAGTTCCCTGATGGAGGGGATCACCTCCACCCACACATGGGGCAACCACATCTTATTTTTGTCATCATCACTTACCAATACAAGCTACGCAACAAAAAGGGGTAAAATGTAGACACCAAAATTAGGTCACACTCCCTTTAGTCCCTAGGTAAACACCTTCATCACATTTACCTATGCCATGGCCCCCTTCACCTCACTCCAATATTAATTTAATTTATTTAATTAAATTAATTCATTATCCTCACAATATTTATCATTTAAAATATCCTAATTGGGATAATGCCCACATATCCACCTCACCTAGACACCTCATCTAGCCACCTCACCCTAAGACCTATTCTTAATAAGTCACCATAACTAACTAAGACCTACCCAAACCCTAAAAATCAATGCCTACATTCCCTCTAACAACATTCCTGCATGCTTAAAAGAAGCTTCCATCCTAATCCACGGGGCCAACACATGAGATCCTAGAAAATCAAGGGGATCTGCCTAGTTTAGTAAACCTAGAAAATCCCACCCTAACTCGACGTTGGTTACCCTTAACCGCCACCGCTTAAGACAAAACCATCGTAAGTCACCTTTAACCCCTAAAACAACCTTATTTTCAAGGTTGGCAGATTCTAGAGATATCACATCTTTTGAGAAAAGTTTCAGGAGAACACACATACAAAGAAGGAGATCAAGTATTTTCTCTTGCATAGACATCCAACATTCACCTAAGAATCACAAACACTCACCCTAGTACATATTTGATCCAATCAGTAAGAAAGAGAGCACATGCAGCCCATGTAAAATCTCCCCAAAGTTTGGTGACCCTCTGCAACATTTAACCTCTTATCAACACCTTCATTCCTCACTCACGGATGTCTCTAGAACTAGATTCCAAGTAAGTAGAACATTTTACTCTAGTTCACTCATTTCATCATTGTATTTTCATCCTTTATTCTCCTAGCCACCCACTGACCTCCATTAATACTCACCCCTCCATATCCCTATTAAAACCTCACCAAATCCCATCTAAACAACTTAATACCTCATTCTGACTAGCCTAGTCCTTTGTGTAATCATAAGGGAGATCTAAAGCTTGTTCTGTGACATTCCCAATATCCCATAAGAATCGAGACCGGTTTTCCCAAACCGGCGTTGATCACTCTTAACCGGAATCGGTCTCTGTATCTACTAATATAGCCTAGAACACTAACCTACCTACCTATTCCCATCACCCTTAATCACCAGTGACCTACCTAAGACCTCTATTAGACCTCAAAATACCCAAAAACTAGTTACTTGACCTTCGGATCTTATTTTAACCTAGCTATGTTAGATTAGATCTTTCTTATTGTGTTTTAAATGAGATACCTAAATCATTTTAACTATAATAGGATTTACTTTATTACTAGCATTAAATTATTTTAAAATAATGGATTGACAACCTTCTAAGAAGTACCACACTTCCTAGATCTAGCACATACTAGGTAGTCCACTACATATATTGTTTAAATCTTTTTGGTGGTCTTGCTTTTTATTTTAGGTAGTTCCTCCCATCCAAAAGGAAGCTCTCACAATCAGCTATGGATTCAAAAGTCATACACACACAACAACCTATTAACCAACATTTCAATAGGTATTCCTCCTACGCCCGTTACCCTATTTGTTTCATCATTTTCAAAGAAACATCTAAGAATCAAGTGTAAAACTAACCACGGAGGCTTGGAATCTCTACTTCTTGTTCAGGATCCTTCAACGTTGACATTCAAATCATTCCATATTAAAGAACCAAATCAACTAATGTCCACACATAATACATAGCCAAAGGAAACTTCTTAGGTACCTTCTATCCAAATAACTCTCCTAGTTATCTGGATAACTTATATTATTATCCTCACTTTGGTGTTTCACATTTCAGATTGTGCATGCTCAAGATTTTTCTTTTAAGAAACTTGGCATATTACAATCCCTTTACGCACCCTTGCATGCCTTCCTAATCCCTTTCACATTCTTCTATCTCCTTCCATTTTCCCTTGCGCACCTTCCTCCTACACACTTACTTTCTCTCCTATCCCGTGTGCACTCCTAGCATTTATCTTGTACGCTTACCTGCACTTAGTTCTTTTGCACTTCCTCTTTTCTTTCTCCCTCCACGTGCCTTCCTTTAGTTGAATTCCCACATCTTGTTTTCATACTTTCTTTCTGTAAGTATGCCTTCCTCTTGCGTGCGCCCTATTTACCTCTTTCTTCCACTTCTCCATTGCACCCATATTTTGCATGTTTGCCTTCTTTCCATGTGATAACCTAACGCTCCTTTAAAGGAAAAATCTTGAGCGGGTTTCTAAATAAGCGCGGAGCCTCCAGTGCGTCTGGTTTCATAAAAGGACAGGTCGGGGTTGAATAGTCAAAGCATTGATACAGCCAGTGGAGGATTTCAAGTGTCATTAGCATGGCACAAATTCAAGAGAAAATTGGGAAGGGTTTCCAAACTAGCGCTAGGATGCCACGTGTCTCTCGGTTAGATATATGACCCCTCCGAGCAAAGACTTAGCCAAAACATGAAGAAACTAAGTGAGCCATGTGGAAGTAGCCATGTGTTATCCTAGCGTAACTTCAAAAGTGAAATACAAAGGCTGCCCTCAGACATGCACTAGCCTCCATGTGTCCGGTTTCAAAAGGAGTCCCGTTTTGGTAGCTGGTTCTCACCTTTTTATATGAACCCGATTCAAATTTCAAATGAGCATATCTTTTGACTCGATTAACAAAATATGACAAATTGGCACTTTTAGAAAGATCTCAACCTCATCTATGTCATGGAGATCTAAAACTTTAATTTTGGAGAGGTTAGGTGGAGAAAAAATGAAGAAACATCTTATTCCATTAATACAGGATCTATTTTCCCCAAAACTAGATCAGATTTGATCTAATCTATCGTTCCTCCTCCTTCGAGGCACCAACAAGTAATTGATGTAGACACGACAGATTTGGGGTGGATTTTCAGGAGGCATTAATGATGGTGGTTGAGATTTGAATTAGTTTTTCCCACTTCTCTCTCTCCTTCTTCCTCTGGAATCTATAAAGGAGGGTCGGGGCTCATTGTAAAGGGTTGAAACTCTAGATCCTTACGCATGTTGCTAAGGACTCCATATTTTCTATATTTTGAGTTGTAGACCTCCATACTTGGCTCTTACATGTGGATATTAGCCTCCTTATCATTGTAATAGTTTTGTGCATTTTTGGAAGTAATAGAAGCATCATTTTGTGACTATTCTCTATCCTAACATGTTTACATTCCTTCTTCTTGCCTCTTCTCTTGCATTGTGTATTGTTGTGCTATTCAAGTCCCTTGTAGTTCCATACTTGGTTGTGTTCCATGAGAATGATTTGGTGAATGCGTATTTCACTGTGCTACTCGTGCCTAGCCTTCTTTCATGCATTCCCTATCATTCTCACTTAAAAATAGTGTTCACCCCTCTTTTCTAGTGCTATCACCTTTTAGTGTAGTTTACTTCATGTTATCCTTCTTTCCTTGGTCCCTTGGCATTCTTAGCTTAGTTTCCCCTTTCAACACTAGGAGTAGCAGTAGCAGTAGAAATAGATAGAGGAACTAGCCTTCTTCAGAGATCATCCCAAGATTGCAAGGTCCCACAACTTGGGGATGGTTCCATTATGGTCTCAAACACCTCGGCCCTTTTGAGATCCGAGACGTGGGTGCACATTTGAGAAACCAACAGTTTTTGGCATGCCCGATGGGACCAGCATTGAAAGCTCAAATTTCATATCTCTAAGTTTTGGTGTGTGAACTTAGTGTTTTATCCTTTGAGGCTCATTTCAAACACATTTGGTGACTCCCAATATTTTAAAATATCTATTTTAGTAGTCCTGTGCCTTTCATGAGAAGAGTGCACACAAGAAGAAGTGCAACAGCTAAAGATTCTTTTGAATACCTCCATCTATCCTCGAGAAGAGTTCATTCCAGAAATCCCACGCATGCATCTCTATCTCCAACACACTACACCCACTCAACTCCTCCTCAAAACACTCAACTTGTGCACCCTACAATGGTGAATCAACAACCTCCTCCATTAAGAAGCTTTGCAAACTTTGATGGAGGGAGTCCCTTACTCCTGGCCATGCAACATGATATGCCAAATGGCGTGATCAAGAGTATTCCTTACTTTACTGGTGAGAATCAAGTCACCCCTCAGGAGCATATCCAGGATGTAGCAAATGTGTGTTCATTCTATCTAATCACACATAATGATGTAGCAGTTAGGTTGCTTTACAGACCTCTTTCAAAGGTAAAGCACTTCAATGGTATAAATTCTTGAGACTTGGATCTATTACCACCTGGGATGAGCTGGGAACATCTCTATGTAGTTATTTTGAGGACAAGTCCGATCACTTATCTTTGGTGGAGCAACTGACAATAACAAGGAGGGTGCCTAATGAGCAAATGATTGATTTCAACATCAGATTTCAAGAGTTGGGATATAATTCCTCTTGTGGTAAGACCTATAGCCCAACATGCTTTCCTTTATTATCTAAAGGTGCTCAACAGTGATATTTCAGTTATGATCCAATCTATGGGAGGTAGGACTTTACCAACTACTTATAACATTATGGTAAGGGTAGAAAATAGTCTCATTCAGGTGGGAAAGTTGGCTCCAGACCACCTATGCCCTTGTTCCTAGAAATTTATAAGCACCCCAAAATTATATAGCCTCTATTCCTACTCTTGAGTAGAGTGCATAACTGGTTTCCTCAACATCCTATTCTCCATCACAACAAAAGGAAAATGAAGAAATGAAGGTCCGTGATCAGATTTTTTAAACAAAATCATATCATTAGAAAAGCAACAGGCACAAGCTTATAGAGGAAATTCCAATCAGGCGCATGGCCAAGGGAATCAACCTTGGCAGAATCAATATGGAAATTAAAGATACACACCCAACCAATAGAATGATAGGTGATAGCCTAATAACATCTCGCTTGCAAAAGTTGTCCCTCCCATGCTTTCTCTCCCAACACCCAATGCAGCTGTGCGCTTGTTCTGGTCCAAAACAATTTGGCACAAGAGTTAGAATGGTGCTTCCCTTGCAAAATGCCTCATAGTCAATATCATTGTGCTAATGTTGTGCATGCCCAAGCCTTCATGATCCAGAATGCTTTGTCTTATGAGCCCTCAATGAGCACCCATGAAGCAGATAATCTAGAAAGACTAGAAGATCCTCCGGAAACAAATTTGATGTTCTTTGGTGTGGAGGACTTTTGTGCAATCAACCAAGTTGTAGAAGATACAAGCAGACCGCGCACCCAAGTTGTGGAAAACACAAGATATAAGAAAATAATATTAGAGTCAGGTGTGTAGGCCACGGTCCAAGCAACACAAGTAGATCTTCAAAAGAAAAAAGAATTAAACAAGACATTTTACTATAAAAGCATTCAAATCCCTATGCAGGAGGTCCTGCGTAAAGCTCCTTCTAAAGCAACATGTGCCCATCCTTTAGTAGGCCGTGCCTCTACTCCAGCTTAAAATTCAAGCTTCCACACTCAGTCCAAGAAGGGATGCTTTTTCCAAATGAACAAGGTGGGGCTTTCATTTAGCATTGTTGACTAGATGAAGAAAACAAACATAAACATCACAATGTGGGATGCCCTGACCATTCCATCTCAGCAAGATTTGTTGCATGAAGCTTTACGTAACCACCTTCGTGCACACGACCTAGTTATGTAGAAGCCACATGCTTCTATCAAAATATTCTAAGAAGAGGAGAAACAAGTAAGTAAAGTTGCTAAACCCCACCCTTCTATATGTCCTTGATTATAGGTAAACACCTAGTGCATAACTACTTGATTGACTCAAGCGCTAGTACTTTTGTTATGCCTAAGAAGATAGTTGATGTCTTAGGTCTGAAATATAGCCCTTTGTCTAAAGGAGTCCTAAAACTTGATGGCTCAATTGTAACCACCTTAGGATTCATCAAGGATCTTGAGTTAACCCTCCATGCATGTCCAAGCCTAACAATTACTCAAGATGTGTCAATTATTGACTTGCCTCCTTTGTTTTCCCTATGTCTATCAAGAGAATTTACTACTAAAGTGGGTGGTTACTTATCTTCTGATTGGTCTCATATGTTACTCAAGACAAGGTATGGTACCTAGTTTACCATACAAGATGAGCCTATATTTTCTTATCATGTAGAGCCATATGTCCCATCCCCTCTCCAAGCCAATTGTCTTATCTAGAAGAACAAGTTTCAGTTCTTGAAGAGCAGTCTCTTCCACCCTTTGTTCCAGACCTAGTGCTTGATGAATGGGCAAAGGCATCACAAATTTGATCCCTATGCTGAAGAACTGGAATCCTATGAAATTGGGCTTGGTACTTATTGCATTCTAGAAGAAGACGTTATGCTTCCACGCACGCTCATGAAAGAAAAAGTTCAAACTGGTCTATGGAAGTTATATTTTGATGGATCTAGAAGCAGAAATGATGCATGAGCAAGAGTGGTTCTCATTTCCCCTAAAGATGAGAAATTATTCTTCGTGCATAGGTTGCAGTTTACATGCTCTAATAATGTGGTAGAATATGAAGCGCTAGTGCATGGCTTGCTCATTACTGAGAAGAAGAAAATTAAGGTGTTGCAGATCTTTGGGGACATAGAATTGGTCATCCACCAAGTCACCAACAAATTCTAGACAAAGAATAATATTCTTAAAGCTTATAAACATAGATTTTGGGACCTACTTGAGAGCTTTGATGCCCTTAATCTACAGGTAGTCCCATCAGAATGAATAAAGAGGCTAACCAAATGGTCGCGATCAGGTTCATAGTTTTCCTCTCGAGGAATTTTCAAAGGAAACACTCAACACATTAATATGGTGATCAGACCATCCATTCTAGATAATAACACCAGCTGGAAAGTGTTCGAAAGTGATGCGCAGATCATCCAGTTTATCTAGAATGAAGCTAAATTTTCATCAAGTATGCAAGCTGACCTCCATGCCAGCTATGGTGACCAAGTAATATAGCTAAAGACAAATAAGTTGCCTAAAGGGCTGGTCACCTTAGAGAAAATGTTCATCCCTAATGATGAGTTCAAAGGTGAAGAAAGATACATGCGTGTCATGTGCAAGAAGATTTCTCCTCCATTACTATTGCATGTGGAAAGGAGCTCTTTTTTCAACAGGACTTGTGTGCATGAAGAAAAATAGGCCTTCATCTCTCTTTGTCA
Source organism: Taxus wallichiana var. yunnanensis (assembly GCA_018340775.1). Classification (NCBI taxonomy): domain Eukaryota; kingdom Viridiplantae; phylum Streptophyta; class Pinopsida; order Cupressales; family Taxaceae; genus Taxus; species Taxus wallichiana. The sequence goes on from CM031242.1 coordinate 652,174,290, forward strand.
AAAATATAGTGACATTTTCTCATGGGAGTATGAAGACCTCAAAGGTTTTGATCCAAGTGTTTCTCAACACTCTATTGACCTTGATCTTGGTATCAATCCCATCAAACAAGCAAGTGGCAGTCAATCCAAAGATAGAGCCCCTCATGAGAAAGGAACTATCAAAACTCATTGAGGAAAAATTATCTTTCCTATCAAATACTCTACCTGGGTTACAAATATGGTTCCAGTACGCAAGAAGAATGGTGAAATCAAACTTTGTGTTGATTTTAGAGATTTGAATAAGGCATCTCTAAAGGATCATTATATTTTCCTTCAATGGAGTAGATTCTATAGACTGTGGCTAGCATGCAAAGGTTCTCCATGCTAGATGGGTATTCAAGTTTCAACTAGATCTTAGTCAAGGAAGAGGATCAATTCAAAACAACATTTACAACCAAGTGGGGAACATATGCATACCATAAAATTCCCTTTGGTCTATCAAATGCAGGCACAACGTTTCAACGTGCCATGGATATTGCCTTCAAAGGTTACATCAATGAGTTCATCTTGGTTTACCTGATGATATAACTATCTTCTCAAAGCAAGGCATAGATCACATGGCGCACCTAGAAAAGGTCTTTGAGAGATGTAGGGAATTTGGGGTATCTCTTAACCCCAAGAAGTGTAATTTTGTGGTGGCTCAAGGCAAGCTCTTGGGCCATGTGGTTTTGAAAGATGGTATCGTGATTGATCCTGAGCACGTTTCAGCCATCCTAGCCCTTTCCCTATCAGTGCACAAAAAAGGCCTTATAGTCCTTCCTTGGCAAGATTAACTTTTTAGGCATTTTATCCCTAACTTTATGGGACTAGTTCGGCCCATCACCCTCATGCTCAAAAAGGACATAGCCTTTAGATGGATAGTAGAAGGAAGAGAAATCTTCAACAAGATCAAGAAAGATTTACTTGTGCACCAACACTCATCAATCTAGATTACTCAAAGGATTTCATCCTTTATGCTTATGGTGCTGATGCAAGCATTGCTGCTATCCTAACATAGGAAAATGAACAAGGGCTAGAACAACCAGTGGCCTTCTTCAGCTAGACATTGAAGGATTATGAATTGAAATACAATCATACAGAGAAGCATGTCTTCACCATCATGTGCACGCTCAAGAAATTTAAAAACATGCTCTCCAAAATCACATTAAGGTGTTAGTCTCCCACTCATCTATTAGAGACTTCATCATGGGCACAAAAATAAATGAGAAGAGAGCATGATGGGTGAAAAAATCATGGAATATGTTGTGACTATTAAGGCCACAAAGCTGGTAAGATGTAGTGCACTTTGCAAGCAGATTGTTGAGGATGCGAAAGTGAACCCGAGGCTTCATTATTTTTGGATGAAGACCATCCCATGTGAAGAACATGAACTGAATATGAATAGACCATGACACATGTGACTGGATGAAGGACGTGATCACATTCCTTTCTAGGGCACATACCTCTCAATTTGAACAAAGTAAAGAGAAGGCATCTGAGGTTCCAATCTATCCCTTATGTTTTGATTGATGGAATTCTCTTCAAAATAAATCTAGATGGTGTGTTGTTAAGATGTATCAATGGTGTGCAGACTGACCGAGCAAGTGTTAGTAGAATTTCATATGGATTCTCTCGTGACACTTCTCTTGCCAAAACTACAACAATGAAGATCATAATGGCAAGTATTTTTGCCTACCCTATTTTGGCATATGCACATAGGTGGGTCAAAAATGTAAGGAGTGTGATTTTCTCTCAGAAAGAAAAGATTGGCAACACTTCCCCTCCGACCAATCCAAGTGGATCAGCCTTTTGCATAATGGGGTCTTGACTTCATAGGAATGATCAATCCTCCTTCAAGCACTAGACATAAATGGGTGTCGACATCTACAAACTACTTCACCGATGGACAAAAGCTCTCGCGCTTAAGGAATCAACTGAGGCAGTCATCCTTGACTTTCTCGAAGGTTTAGTCATAAGGTTTGGCATTCCTCAAAACATTATCTCTGATAATGCAAAGGCCTTCTTTGGTGCCAAAATCACCGATTGGGCTCTAAGTCTGGGCATTTACCTGAAAACCTCTTCCAACTATTACCCTTAGGGGCAACTCGTCTCGGTAGAATCAACAAACAAGAACTGATCGAGAATCATGAAGCGCACAATGAACATCACCAAAGACAAAGGGCATACGAAGGTCTTACGTGCTTTGGGTAGATAGAATCACAGTAAAAAAGGCAATAGGAACTTTGCCTTACAAGCTTGTCTATGATAAGGAGGCTTCCCTTCCTTTTACACTATAACTAAATTCATTGGCACTTGCCTAAAAGAGTGTTATAATTTGAGGGCGTGGATTAGATGGAAATCAGGATGGCAGAGCTGGTTCATCTTGAAGAGCTTAGAAACTCTACCATGATCAAGCTAGAACAACATCAAAAGTAATAAAGAAATGGTTTGACAGAAAGGCTAGGCCTCAAGATTTCAAATTTGGGGACCTAGTTCTAAAATGGGATGCTAAAAGAGTTAAACAAGGGTGTCATTCAAAGTTTGATGCACTTTAGAGTGGCCCATACATCATCAAGTCCTAAAAAGAAGTTAAATCTTTTGAGCTAACTCATCCAAATGGAAGCACTTTGCAAATCCCAAAGAAACGGATCTATCTCAAATCCTTCCATTAGGTTTATCGCATCATGTTGTATATATTAAGTAGTTTCAATTCCTCCAAGTGTGCTCCACACACATTATTTGTCTATATATATTCTTTCCCTCACGTGCTTCTCTTGTGCACTTTTTGTTACTTCCAAAATGTAGAGCTTCTCTCAACAATTTTGAGGTTCAGGCCTTCAGTTCATACAACTTTAAGTGACTCTGTGGTGTTCTTCAAGTTACATACCGATCTTCAAAATTAAGCGCTCAATCCATGTCCAATGGAATCCTAAGGCTATTGGTCTCTTAATCTAGCAAGAAGATGGCCCCAGAAAGTAACCAAAATGGTTATCCAAATAAATCTCCTAGTTATGTGGATAACTTATATTTTATCCTGACTATGATGTTTCACATTTCAGATTACACGCACTCAAGATTGTTCTTGTAAGACACCTTGAAAAGTTCAGTCCCTCCGCATGCCCTTGCACACCTTCCTACTCCCTTTCACATTCTTTTATCTCCTTCCATTTTCCCTTGCGTGCCTTCCTCCTCGCACCCACTTTCTCTCCTATCCCATCATGCACTCCTTGCACGCACCTCTGCAGACTTACCTTCCAATCAGCTAAGTCCAGGCATTTCTCTTACGTGCTTACCCAGGACTCGCTTCTTTTGTCGCATCCTCTTTTCTTTCTCCCTCCACGCACCTTCCTTTAGTTGAATTCCTACATCTTGTTTTCATACTTTCCTTCTACAAGTATTCCTTCCTCTCATGCACCCTCTTCACCTCTTTCTTCCACTTCTCCCTTACACCCACATTCCACATGTTCACCTTCTTTCCACGTGGCAACCCAATGCTCCTTCAAAGGAAAAATCCTGAGTGGGTTTCTAAATAATTGTGGAGCCTCCACGCATCTGGTTTCATAAAAGGATAGGGTCGGGGTTGAATAGTCAAAGCATTGAGACATGACAATGGAGGATGCCAAGTGTCAACAGTGAAAATTCAAGAGCAAAATTAGGGAAGGGTTTCCAAACTAGCGCCAAGCTACCACGTGTCCCTAGTTAGATATATGACCTGCCGAAGCAAAGACTTAGCCAAAACATGAAGAAACTAAGCGAGCCGTGGAAGAAACCATGTGTCACCCAACACAACTTCAAAAGTGAAATACAAAGGCTGCCCTCAAACATGCGCCAACCCTCCACGTGTCCGGTTTCAAAAGGAGGCCCGTTTTGGTAGTTGGTTCCCACCTTTTATGTACCCGATTCAAATTTCAAATGAGCATATCTTTTGACTCAGTGCTCAAAATCTGAAAAATTTGGCACCATTGGAAAGATCTCGGCCTCGTCTATGCCGTGGAGATCTGAAACTTTAATTTTAGAGAGGTTAGGTGGATTAAAAATGAAGAAACGCTTCATGCCATTAATATAGGATCTATTTTCCCCAACAACTAGATTAGATTTGATCCGATTTGTCGCTTCTCCTCCTTCGAGGTGCCGAGTAAGTAATTGATATAGACACAATGATTTGGGGTGGATTTGTAGGAGATATTAATGATGGTGGTTGAGCTTCGATTATTTTTTCCCACCTCTCTCTCTCCTTCTTCCCTCTTTACGGAATCTATAAAAAGAGGGGTCGGGGCTCATTATAAAGGGTTGGACACTCTATATTCTTACGCATGTTACTAAGGACTCCATATTTTCTGTATTTGAGTTGTAGACCTCCATACTTGGCTCTTACATGTTGATATCAACTGCCTTATCATCAGTAACATTTTTGTGCATTTTTGGAAGTAATAGAAGCATCATTTTATGACTATTCTCTGTCCTAATGTGTTTGCATTCCTTCTTCTTTCCTCTTCTCTTGCATTGTGTATTGTTGTGCTATTCAAGTCCCCTGTAGTTCCATACTTGGTTGTGTTCCATGAGAATGATCTAGTGAATGCATATTTCACTTGTGCTACTTGTGCCTATCCTTCTTTCACACATTCCCTATCATTCTCACTTAGAACAGATAGTGTTCACCCGTATTTTCTGTGCTATTACCTTTTAGTGTAGTTTACTTCATGTTATCCTTTTTCCTTGGTCCTTGGCATTCTTAGATTAGTTTCCCATTTCAGCACTAGGAGTAGCAGATGTGCAAAGAGAAATAGATAAAGGAATCGGCCTTCTCTGGAGATCCTTCCTAAGCTCACAAAGTACCACAACTTGGGGACAATTCCATTGTGGTATCAAACACCTTGGCCCTTTCGAGATCCGAGATACGGGTGCAAGTTTGAGCAACCAACAAGTACCTTAGACTCTAAATGTAGTCTCACTTTCAATACATAGTCACCAATTTCTTTTGCCATGCTTTGATGAAGGCCTCATTATGTTTCTACTCCGCATCCTTCTCTCCTTGTAGACATGTTATTTCTATAGTTATTTCCTTGTTATCTTCAAGTAGCGTTCTAATAATGGAAAACTTATCGATATTCCTTCAACTACCTCTATAAATACCTTAACCAAGGCATTTCTCACCTACTAAATCGTGAGACATGAGAGTGGGATATCTAGTCATGTGCCTACTCGGGTGTCTTCTTCACTCTTCTTGACACACAAGACTCCTTGTATACATCAAAATATGGCTCATCCATGTGAGTCTACATGGACCAAGACAACTATTTCCTTGCGTGCGTAGTGGCCATGTTTGGGTCCATCAGTTCCCACCCATATAACTCCTTCCGGATCCAATGTGCTTTCAAAATTTGCACGAATGATTTTTCTTGTGTCCTTAGCATAGCCCATACTTGGCACAATGTATTCTCCACTTTTTCTCCTTATTCTTGGACCCTTAGGAACATGAGTGCCAAGGTTTGAAGTTGGATCTTTAATGTTACTAGGAGTTTCATGCATGTGAGGTTGCTCATGCTATGATTCTTTTACCTCCTTCATACCTTCCTCTTCATTCTTCATGTCCTCATCTCTGGGCTCCTCCATATCTTATGGTTGTACTAGGGTTCTAGGTGTTCTCTCTCGACTCCACCACCTCCTCATTCAGCTTTAGCTTTCTCCTCTTCTTCTCAGTTGCCTCTTTCTAAGGGAGAGTCATGGTGATATTCTTACAGGCTATGGAGTTCCCGCACCTTGGGTACTTTTTCTTACAAATACCCTCTTTACATAACTCTCTTCATGGACTACTTCCATGTTTAATTCCTCTTCTTTTTATTCTTGAGGTGGAGTATCTATGTGCTTAGTCTCCACTCTATTTGTGTGCTTGCCTCAGCCTCTATGATCCAAGCCTCCACTATCTTCGTGTTCTTCTTCCTCCTCGTCTATCTCTATAGTTGTTGTAGGATTTGGAGATGGCACATTCTCCACTGTATGTTTTCCCTTAGGCAGCCCTGGGAGCATGAAATCATTCTCCACATACTTGTTATTCTCCAAATTAGGTTTAAGATGAAGGTATTGTTAGTGCAAAATCACAACACCCCCTCGGATGTTGATTAGATTTCTAGGTTGATCACTCTAGCATCCAAAGTGTGATTGCACAACATTGAATCCTTGTGTGGGGACTTGTAAAATGAGAGAAGAATCTCCAGATTAGAGGTTGGTTCCTCAAACTCCTCTGATTAGATCTAGTGTTTACACAATTGCAGAGGTTCAAATCCTAATTTTACCCTAATTTGCAAGTAGACAGGGATAAGAAATGTAGAAAATGAAACTAACCTAATGATGGTGATGCACCAAAGGAGTGGTGAACATTTTTGCTCATAAAAATAGGCACAAATCCATGAAATGCAACATACGAAAAAACATACACAAGCTGATAAGATGCAATAAGAGATCTAAAAATGAAGTAAAAACAATACAAACAGAGGGACTGAAAACATTCACAGAGTTTGCACTATGTCATTTCCATGTAAAATCCCTTGCATTACACCATCAAAGAGGTATAAACCTGTTACAATCCTTGAAAAGGCCTGATACTTACAAAATTCACTTGTTTTTAGGTGAAAGAAGAAGTCTGATGTTCAAAAAAGTGTTCCCCTAAAAAATGAGCCAAATCTGGCTTTTACATTGCATGGGTCGAGCCCATGAGAGAGAAAATGTACAAAAATGTGGGAGCCCATTCCTCATTGACTGCAAATGCATTAAATCAGCATGGGGGACCTTACAAACCCATACCCTATCATTTTTGACCAAATTGGAGGAGAATGCGACCCATTCTGTATTAAATTTGGTTGTTGAAATGTCATTTCTGGCCATGGACACGTACCAGAGCTGTTTTTGAATTTTCTCTCTCCAAACTAAACCAAAATTAGAAATTGACCATGGAATCATGTAGAGAAATTCAACATCTTTCCAATGATATAAAGAACGTGCAAATCTGAGTTCTGGATCAAAAGATATGATCGTTTGAAGATTTAGGGCAAAAACGGCCCAAAACGGATCGGCGGGAAAAAATTTCAAATTTTACCTCTTTTTGTCTTTGGAAAAATTTTCAAAAATTTCCACGCTCCGCTGGTCGGATGCCACGTGGCAAGTGCTGATTGGATGAGAAATTCTCTCTCCTCCACCTCCGGGGTTTCCTTTGAAATTTTGACGTTTTTATAATTTTGAAAAAAATTCACTTTCCCCCGCGCCCCGCCACTTGGGACACGTGGCGTGATGATCTGTTGGAGGACAGGGCGTGGGGTCATCCTTGTCTTTTAATTTTTTGGCCCAAGACTTTTGTCAAATTTTCCTAAGTCTTTCCCTGGCTCCAAACTCCCCCGCCTTAGGACACGTGTCCTGTGTCTATTGGCTCGGGCCGACCCTTCAAACCTTGCCCTTTGAAATTTTCGGCCAACACTTAGCAAATTCTTGAGTCATTTTCCCCCACATTACTGGCATTTCCTGATTCATCTCGGGCCTCCTTTCTTTTTTCGGCCACTTCACCTTTTCGCGTCCCACGCGTACTTTTGGCCCGGATGTCCCAAACGAAAGTCCTCTGTTTCGGCCGAACCGGCCGGTTCGCGTCCCTCCATACTTTTGTCCCAACTGTCCCAGACTTCCTGGGACAAAATTCTCAACCACCCAGAAATGGGTGACTTGCACCAAACTAGCGATCTGCGTCCTCCGCGTACTCTTGTCCCGGATGTCCCAGACAAAACTTGGTGATTTTTTCCACTTTCGGCCGGTTCGCCCTTTCACGTCCTGCGCGTCCCGACGTCCCAATTGTTGCCACGAGGACCACTGGCGGACCACATGCTTTTGGCGATTCACGCCCGATGTCCCAACTGTCCCAGCTGCTGCGAGGACTAGGACTTAGCTGATTTTCATGATTTTGGGCCTTGAATCAATCTACTTGCTCGGGACAGAATAATCTGATGCATGTTATCAAAATTACCCTTGGGGGTGAATTTTGGATAACAATTTGGCGACTCAGCGGGGTCACCTGCCTGCTAGGTAGAAGATACCAGTTGCCTGAAGCAGTCCATTGGGCATGGAGTCATCAAATATTCTATTTAGAACCCCAACTGACTTAGAATGTGTAAGGAGGAAGATGGAATATCACCTGATGGGAGCAAGGACTGCAAAACATCTCCATGGACAGCAAGCTGTGTCCAAAGCACTTAGGGAAAACAAAACTAACCTACAGCAAAACAATGTGCACAAGCACTTGGAGGAATGAAAATCTAATCTAATATTTACAAGGTGGTAATTTTTCCTCTAGAAGCAATGCTTGAGATAGATTCCATTTACTGGAATCTGCAGTTCTTCACCATCCAATGAGGCCAATTGGAAAGCATTGTTGTTCTTGCACTTTGTGACCATGTATGGGCCACTCCAAATGGCATCAAATTTTGAATGCCTTCCCGGTTTTGCTCTATCCACATCCCATTTCAACACTAGATCTCCAACCTGAAAAGATCTATCCTTGGCCTTCCTATCAAAGGTCTTTTTGATCAAAGCTTGATCCTTTTCCATTGCTTGGGATGCCTGATTTCTGATCTCTTGCAGCTCCATCAACTCTGCATACCTCACCTCCATGGGCTCAAACTCTAGCAACTCCAGCTGCTTCATGAGTTCCAATGTTGGCAACTCAAGTGACATGGGCAAGATTGCTTCTCTTCCATAGACAAGCCTGAATGGAGAGTTACCTATGGATCTCTTGGGAGTTATCCTATCAGCCCATAAGGCTGATTTCAGTTTGGTATGCCAAGACCTCTGATTCTCGTCAAGAGTCCTCCTAATGATCCTCAACAAGTTCTTGTTTGTAGACTCGGCCTGGCCATTACCTTGAGGGTAATAGTTTGATGAAGTGCTTAGGTAGATCCCATTCTTAACAGCCCACTCGGTCACCTTAGATCCAATGAATGCCAATGCATTATCAGAGATTATTGTAGCAGGTACACCAAATCTGGTTGTTATCCCCTCATAAAAGTCTAAGATGCTAGACTCATTTGCCTCTTTGAGTGCTACTGCTTCTGTCCATTTGGTGAAGTAGTCCGTGGCTGTCAAAATCCATTTGTGCCCTTGGCTTGAATTGGGATTAATGACTCCAATGAAGTCCAAACCCCATTGCATGAATGGCTGGTCAACTGAGATTGGATGTAATGGAAGGGCAGCAAGTCTCTCTTTTCCTGTGAAGAATGCACAATTCTTACACCTCTTGATCCATGCATAGCAATCACTGAAGATCTTAGGCCAATAATAACCAGCCTTCATGATTTTTAGAGCTGTCACTCTTGGTGCAAAATGACCACCAGCTGGTCCACCATGGAACTCTTCCAACACCCTTTGAATCTGATTTGTGCTAATGCATCTCAGCAACACTCCATTCACATCTTTCTTGAACAAAACTCCATCAACAATGGCATACGGGACAGCCTGCAATCTGAAGTGTCTCCTTTGGGTCTTGTTCATCTCCGGAGGGCATAGGCCTATGCCTAGGAAGTGTATAATACCTTGGGTCCAGCAAGGAGTGGGGGCAGCATTGTCTTCTTCTTGATTGCCACTTGGCTCATGGCTGTCCTGGACTGTCAAAACAGCCTCTTCTTCATTGCATACTTCTTTTTGCTTCCCCAAAACCAGCTGCTCACACAATCCTTTCCCTCTTACCAGCTTGGTGATCTTGATCTCAATGTCATACTCCATGACATGGGTGATCCAACCTGCCCTTTTCTCATTCAAATCCTTGTTGAGGAGGAAGTCCTTAACCCCAGCATGTGAGACCAGCAACTGGACCTTGTTGTTTGAGATTAAATGCTTGAATTTCTTCAAGCTTCTGATTACTACAAGTACATGCTTCTCAATAAAAGAGTACCTCACCTCATAGTCATCTAGGCTCCGGCTGAAGAAGGCAATTGGCTGCTCATCATTGTCCTTGTTCTGCTGTACCAAAATGGCAGAAATAGTATCATTACCTCCAAATGCATAGAGGATGAAATCCTTGGAGAAATCTGGGTTGATGAGAGTTGGTGCTTGAGAGATAGCTTCTTTGATTGCTTCAAAACTCTCCTTGCCTTCTGCTGTCCACTTGAAAGCCATGCTCTTCTTTAACATTTTGGTGATGGGCTTGACAAGGGCTGCAAAATCTAGGACAAACCTCTGAACAAAGTTTATCCTTCCCAAGAAACTCTGAAGGGCTTTCTTGTGGCTTGGCAATGGTAGTGCTCTTATGGCTTCAACCCTCTCTGGATCAATTGCTAATCCTTCTTTGGAGACAATATGGCCAAGGAGCTTTCCTTCATGTGCAAGAAAGATACACTTCTTAGGATTCAAAGACACTCCAAATCTCCTGCACCTCGTGAAGACTTGTCTCAAATGAGAGAGGTGGTCTGCTGCATTTTTGGAAAAAATAGTGATGTCATCAAGGTAAATCAGCACCACGTTGTTAATCAAACCTTTGAATGCCATGTCCATTGCCCTTTGGAAGGTAGCACCAGCGTTGGACAGCCCAAATGGCATTTTCCTGTATGCAAAAGTTCCCCATTTGGTTGTGAAGGCTGTCTTGAACTGGTCTTCTTCCTTCACCATAATCTGATTGTAGCCTGAGTAGCCATCAAGTAGTGAAAACCTCTCGGAGCCAGCCACAACTTGCAAGATTTGCTCCATGGAAGGGAGTGGGTAATGGTCCTTGAGAGAGGCTCTATTCAAGTCTCTGAAGTCAACACACAATCTGATCTCTCCACTCTTCTTTCTGACTGGGACTAAGTTGGCAACCCAACTAGAATGCTTGATTGGGAATATGATCCTTGACTCAATCAGCTTGTCCAATTCTTTCCTCATGAGAGGCTCCATGTGTGGATTGACTGGTCTTTGTTTCTGCCTGACAGGCTTAGTATTTGGATCCAATTCGATGGTATGCTGAGCTAAGTTGGGATTGAACCCTTTCAAGTCTTCATAGCTCCAAGAAAACACGTCAGGAAACTCTTGACACAGTTGTATGAACTCATACCTTTCTTGTTCAGTTGTCATCCTTCCAATTTGTAATGGTTTGTTCTCTTCTACCAAGATGGATACTGAATCCTCTCTCTTGACCTAAATGTTTGCTTTCTCCTTTCTAAACTGATCATTGGGGTTAAAAATGGACTCCAAAGTGATAAGTCCCTTGGGCAGCTTGTTAGTTCTCAGTTGTACCACTTGGTCACCATACTGCTGTTCCAATCTTTCTTGATTCTTGGCTGAGAACTCAACTTCTTCTTGCAAGAAATGGATGATTTGCTGGTCATTTTCAAACACTTGCCAACTGACATTGTTATCCGGCACTGAAGGCCTCACAATCATGTGGATGTTTGGCTGTACCTTGTCTTGTTGAATGCTTTCCACAATGTCAAAGGCTGCCCCTACTGCTGCAAGCCTGTCAGCAGCTTGATTCTCTTCCCTAGGAATGGATTTGATGCCAAAACCCTCAAAATCTTCCATGAGGTCCCACACCCTGTTCTTGTAGCACTTGAGAAGATCATTTTTGGTAGCATGTTGTCCCTTGACCTGATTTACAATCAATTCACTGTCACCAAAGACTTGCAAGTTCTTTATTCCTCTCTTGATTGCCCAATGCATCCCTTGCACTAAGGCTTCATATTCAGCAGTGTTATTGGAGCATGCAAACTGAAATCTAAAAGCTGAATAGTACTTTATTCCTTGAGGTGAAACAAGCATAGCTCCACCTCCTGCACCTTGTCTACTCCTTGATCCATCAAAAAAGCTGCCATACCTCATTGTCATCTTTGTGGTTTGGCTTGGTGATGCTAGGAATAGGCTGATTTTCTTCGTGTATGCAATAGACCCCTAGCTCAGATTCTTCCACTTCTTGATAAGGATCAAATGCATGTATCTTGTTTGCCCATTCATCAAGAGTTAGATCCGGGATGCTTCCAACCTTGGTGTCAGCCTCATCAGTGCTTGGGTGGTCTTCTTGATCAAATGCTGAACAATTGGCATTGATCTGACTTGGAGTGTAAGGCTCAATGTGGAAGTTTGCAATAGGTTCTAGACTGATTGTAGCCTTAGTTCCATACCTCATTCTGAACAGCATGTGTGACCAATCAGCAGACAAATATCCCCCAATCTTGGCTGTGAAGTCCCTTGACAAGCATAGGGCAAAGAGTGGTGGAAGGTCTATGACTGATACATCTTGTAAAACAACAACATTTGGACATGCATGCAAGGTAAGACTCAAGTTTCTAATCACCCCAACTGTTGTTACTGTTGTCCCATCTAGCTGCACTACCCCTTTGGATATTGTTTCATACTGGAGCCCTAGCTGATCAGCTATTTGTTTAGGCATTACTGAGCTACTTGCCCCGAGTCTATCATGCAATTGTGCACTAGCTGATTTCCAATGATCAATGAAACATAGAAAGGAGGGGGTTTCAACATTTTACCTTGCTGTCCTCCATGATCTCCTTCAGGCTGGGCAGCATTTGTAAGCACTTTGTCTTGCATCTGAACTTGCTGATTCGAAGTTGGCCAGTCCTTCATGGCAGCTTGTAGCAAATCTCTTTGGCCTGGGATAGATAGGGATTCCCACATTGATATATTGACGTTTGTCTTCTTCATCTGATCAATGATACTGAATGGTGATGAAGGATCTCTTTGTTGTCCCTTGGTTTGCACATTCACTCCTTGCACGTGGGCAGCAACAACTGGTATTTGAGTTGGCCTAGGGGCTGTTCTTGGCTGCCCTTGTGCATTTGAAATTGGATTTTGCTTGCCAACCATTTGTGGAGCCATGGAAGGTTGTGGATTGGTTGGGGCTAATGGCTGTTCTTCACCCAAATTCCTCCTTTTTGACCTTGTGTTGGCTGCAACACCTTGAGAAACTACCTGGTTCATGCCACAAAAATCCTCTGCTTGCCAATTTACCAACGTGGTGTCATTTGGGGCTGATTGCTTTGTTGGAATGTTTCTTGTCGTTGGTTGTTTCCTTGACTGCCCTCACCCTCCACACCAGTAGTTGTCACCATTAATGCTTGATTCAAAGCACCATTGAAGCACATGGATTGGTTATGAGGCTCATTGCATGGAAAACACCAATCATACTCCTGGGCAATGTTGTTTTGTGTTGGCACCAATGCCTTAGAGGCAGATATGGCATTTGGATTATAGGGCTGAAATGGTCTATTGGCAGGAGGCCTTGTTTGATTCATATTTGCAGCAGGATTAGGTGGCCTTTGTGGTTGGTATGGCTGCCTGTTAGGCTGAGCTTGGGGCTGATAAGAAGGTCTAAAACCTTGGGCTGCTTGCCTTTTGAGAGTAACCAGCTCATTGCCTAGGTTTTGCAATTGCTTCATGACTTCTTGAAGCTCATTTGGGAACTTGGAGATGAAGTGGAAGCTTCATTTGAACTCTGATTTCTAGGAGTGGGAGAAGGAGCCAAATTAGGTGCTTGATTGGTGTTTGGACTCTCTAAGCTTGGAAACAATGGCATGGGAGGTCTAGGGGCAAGTTTTCCAGCTTGGATCAAACAATTTTCAGCCCTAATGGCAATGCTATAAGCCATAGGGATAGTTATGCCTCCCATGGACTGAATCAACATAGAAATATCAGAATTTAGAGCTTTGAGATAGTAGAGAAAAGCACCTTCTTTGTTGGCTTGACTGCCACTGGAATTCTCTCCCAAGTCTTTTGAAATCTGAAGTTGAAATCGGTCAGCTGTTCATTGGGAGCTCTCTTGATGGTTGTCAGCTGCTCCAAAAGAGACAAGTTGTCTCCCTTTTCTCCAAATTGCTCATGAAGTGCTATACATAGCTGATTCCAATTTGTGATAGAACCAGCTCCAAGGCTCCTAAACCATTGCAATGCTTTACCCTTGAATGAAGATGCCAGTAACTTGACAGCCACTTGCATCTCATTGATTTCATGAATTGCACAAAGGTTAGCAATATCTTTAACATGATCACCTGGAGTAGTCTGATTTTCTCCAGTGAAGTACGGAATGTTCTTCAAGGCTGCAATAGGAATTGGATGTTGTGCATTGAGGGCAAGTGGGCTGCTGCCTGTGAAGTTGACATAGGGGTTGTTTTGTGCCATTCTAATTGGTCTTAAAACCCTTGTTGACTGAATGAAAGGCCTACCAGGTGGAGGAGTTGAGAGAGTTCTGTTTGGTGGAGATGGAGACCTTTGAATCCTTCTTCCTCTTTGCCTTCTTCTTGGAGATAATTGCAGGTATTCAAACAACACTTCTTCTTCTCCAACTCTTGACCTTGTGGTGACTCTTCTCATGAGTTTTCAAGCCTGCACTTTGCTGAAACCAGGTGGTTCTTCCCCTTGGAGTCGCCAGATATGCAAATAATAGCTCTTTTCAAGCAAGAAAATTGCAGCAGATGCACATCAACTTTGCTGCAATAAAAATGAGACCTCTAGTGTCCCACCCGTGTGCCAAAACTGTTAGTGCAAAATCACAGCACCCCTGGATGTTGATCAGATTTCTAGGTTGATCACTCTAGCATCCAGTGTGATTGCACAACATTGAATCCTTTCTCCAAGTGTGGGGACTTGTAAAATGAGAGAAGAATCTCCAGATTAGAGGCTGGTTCCTCAAACTCCTCTGATTAGATCTAGTGTTTACACAATTGCAGAGGTTCAAATCCTAATTTTACCCTAATTTGCAAGTAGACAGGGATAAGAAATGCAGAAAATGAAACTAACCTAATGATGGTGATGCACCAAAGGAGTGGTGAACATTTTTTGCTCATACAAATAGGCACAAATCCATGAAATGCAACACGAAAAGCATACACAAGCTGATAAGATGCAATAAGAGATCTGAAAATGAAGTAAAAACAATACAAACAGAGGACTGAAAACATTCACAGAGTTTGCACTGTCATTTCCATGTAAAATCCCTTGCATTACACCATCAAAGAGGTATAAACCTATTACAATCCTTGAAAAAGGCCTGATACTTACAAAATTCACTTGTTTTCAGGTGAAAGAAGAAGTCTGATGTTCAAAAAAGTGTTCCCCCTGAAGAAATGAGCCAAATCTGGCTTTTACATTGCATGGGTCGAGCCCATGAGAGAGAAAACATACAAAAACATGGGAGCCCATTCCTCATTGACTGAAAATGCATTAAATCAGCATGGGGGACCTTACAAACCCATACCCTGTCATTTTTGACCAAATTGGAGGAGAATGCGACCCATTCTGTATTAAATTTGGTTGTTGAAATGTCATTTCTGGCCATGGACACGTACCAGAGCCGTTTTTGAATTTTCTCTCTCCAAACTGAACCAAAATTAGAAATTGACCATGGAATCATGTAGATAAATTCAACAGCTTTCCAATGATATAAAGAACGTGCAAATCTGAGTTCTGGATCAAAAGATATGATCGTTTGAAGATTTAGGGCAAAAACGGCCCAAAACGGATCGGCGGGAAAAATTTTTCAAATTTTACCTCTTTTTTGTCTTTGGAAAATTTTTCAAAAAATTTCTGCATCTCCACTGGTCGGACGCCACGTGGCAAGTGCTGATTGGATGAGCAATTCTCTCTCCTCCACCTCCCACGGGTTTCCCTTTGAAATTTTGACGTTTTTATAATTTTGAAAAAAATTCACTTTCCCCCCGCGCCCCGCCACTTGGGACACGTGGCGTGATCTGGTTGGAGGACAGGGGCGCGGGGTCATCCTTGTCTTTTAATTTTTTGGCCCAAGACTTTTGTCAAATTTTCCTAAGTCTTTCCCTAGCTCCGAACTCCCCCCGCCTTAGGACACGTGTCCTGTGTCTATTGGCTCGGGCCGACCCTTCAAACCTTGCCCTTTGAAATTTTTGGCCAACACTTAGCAAATTCTTCGAGTCATTTTCCCCCTGACACATGGTGTTTCCTGATTCATCCACGGGCCTCCTTGTCTTTTTTTGGCCACTTCACCTTTTCACGTCCCACGCGTACTTTTGGCCCGGATGTCCCAAACGAAAGTCCTCTGTTTCGGCCGAACCGGCTGGTTCACGTCCTCCGCGTACTCTTGTCCCAATGTCCCGAACTACCTGGGAAAAATTCTCCAAACCGCCCGAAATGGACTGACTTGCACCAAACCGGCCGATCCACATCCTCCACGTACTCTTGTCCCGGATGTCCCAGACAAAACTTGGTGATTTTTTCAAGCCTTTTCGCGTCCGACGTCCCAATTCTTTGTCTGCGGACGCTGGCGGTGGCTTTTCACCCACCCGCGCCCGAGGACTGTCCCCGATTTTCATGATTTGGGGCCTTGAATCAATCTACTTGCTCAAGACAGATACTGATGCATGTTATCAAAATTACCCTAGGGGTGAATTTTGGATAACAGTATACAAGTGTGGCTCCACTATCCCCAATAGCCAAGCTTACTAGATTCATACTTATGACGTCTGAGATGAGCCTCTCAATGTAGGTAGTCCAGCCTAGATACACATATGTCTTCCTAAGGGTGTGGTAGTCATAGTCTACCTTGTCTACATTGAATTTAAAATGACGCGCATTAGAAAATTAGTAAACCGAGGCTTGGAAGTAGTGTGTTGTGAAGGCATAGGGTAGTTTACACCATGGGATCCATGCCCCATCCCTCATAGAAAATGTGTGATGTAGAAGTGTTGGTACACCACAAACTATATTGCCTTTCCCACTACCGAAGGTAGCTCCTTGGGAATGTGCCACTCCTCCTCAAACACCATGCGAATTTGGTCATACCACATCTCCGCCCTCTGCTTAAATGACCCACTCATTGATCCTTCACATAAATATTTTTCAAACCTCTCTGTGAGGGACTTCTTTTCCAAGGGGTACTCCCAGATCTTGTTCTTTGGCCCATCAGGCACTCCAATTTCTAAAAATACAAGAGAAAGTAGGATAACACCAAAACTTATCTTTTCTCCTATGCGCTTCCTCAACAATGGTGTCTGCAATATAGCCTGCTAAGTTGTATACTACTCCTTGAGACATTTTCTTTGCAATGTGAAGCCACATGGTGTTTACCTGTGACCATCTCTCTTGGTCATTCAACTTGGTTAGTAGATGTATAGCTTCTGCACCATAGGAAACTTCTTCAATTTATCAATTTCATTATGTGCTTGACCCTTGGTATACCCCAACTCCTTTCTTATTTCTATGACCACTGCTTTATCACGATCGATCACTAACAAGTCTACCCCCGCACCCTCAATCCTGTTAGTGTCAAAACTAGGGATGATGTGATCCTAACCATTTTTGGAGAAATAAAAAAAGTCCTCATGGACTCTTCTCATCAGCCATTGGTATAAGGGTTCATATTTTCCAAAATACAGGAGCTCATACAATTGATAGACTCCTACCTACTTCAGTAATTTCTCTCCAACGTCATTATGCAATGGCATATCTCTACCATGAACTTTTTGGTCTTCTTATTCAGCAACGTGTCTAACTCTCCTTGTCATCAAAGGTACAGTGGTCAGTAGTCACTTATTTTGCATCTATGGATGTGGGAATCCCACTCTTCTCTAACTATTACTCCTTGTGGGTATTGCATCTTTGAAAAATCACTCTCGAGAGAAATTTCAACTTCATCTTCTACCTTATTATTTTATTTCATGCTTGCTACAGGTGCTTTCTTCTGGTTCCATCGTAAAATCCCACATTTTCTTTTCTCGTAACAAGAAAACTCAAACCCTAGCTCATATATATGTATGCCCTAGCTTGAAACCACATGACGTAGTTTCCTTCTCAATGATTTTTCTTTTCTCAAACCCTTCACCAATGGAGACACAAGCCTCTTCCACGCAATAGTATGCTCTCCACATATGGTTTCACAACACTCCACACCTCAACATGATTCACTCATCTCGATCACACTTATCTCACTCAAATACTTGTGATTGAAAAGGTAAAAAGGAACCCACGTCAAGTTCTTATATAGATTTTAAAAAATTTAGTGCATTTATTTCTCCTTCACCTACCAACAATCCTCTCATTAATTGAACATTTTGACAATCTCCATGCATTACATCTTTGTGCCCCACTATAACCTTCTAGCACACATTCCTACCTTCTAGATAAAATTCTCTTTTAGCTCATTTCCATGCACCCGAGTACCTTACCAATGTTCCTTCCTTTGGTAGTCTCCATAGCCATTGCTTACCTCACATTATATTGTTCCCTCATTTATCTTCATCTATGACCATATTTTTAGAGAAATATCCTTTCTAACAACTCTTTTCCACACTTTACTAGCACTTGTAATAGTTTTTTTCTCATGTGTACCTAGTTCTAAATGTGAATACACCAATCAAATGGTAATTAGCTTCAAACGCAAAACATGATTATTACACAAAACACCAAACTAAATTGACAAAGCATAGGAAAGAAGAAGGAAATACAGAAATGAAAACCTATTCTAAATGGAAACACTGCCTTATTATAAACACCAAGAAGACTTATATATAGTAGGCTTCACCCTACTCCTCAAGTAACCAGTAACCGTGTTCCATCAAACATCTCTAACTAAAAGCACCTATTCAAGTATGTGAGTGATAACATACGGTCCCAACCAATGCGCTTAAGCTTTCCGGGATGGCACAAAAACTTTGAATCATAAAGAAGCACTATTTGTCCCATCTCAAGATTTTTGTCCATAATGTCTCTGTCATGCCATGCCTTCTGCCTCGCCTTTTCTATTTCTCGACTCCAATGTTCTATGGCACACCTCTCATCCAACTGTATCAATTTATCAATTCTTTCTTCTAATGCTTTCTCATCAGCTAGACCTCTTACACACGCATACACAAAAAGAAGGTAACATGAATTCCATAGAAGACCTACTTCTACACCAAACACCAACTAAAAGGGTATGGACTTATTTAACCTCTTATATGTTGTTTTATATGCCCAAAGGATGACATAAACTTTATCATACCAATATTTCCTTTAACATCACAATTTTTGTCAATTTATGGCTCAAACTCTTATAGAAGGCCTCGGTAGTCCCATTTTCCTAAAGAGGATAGGGTGTAGTCTTATGGTGCGCAATAATAAATTCATCTAATAGTATCCTAATTGTCTCATTCAAAAAATGTGTAACCCTATCACTTGTCAAGCTTAATGGGCATCCATACCTTGTAAGAATATTTTCCCATAAAAACCAAGCTCTGTAGACATACAATCCTTGGTAGGTTCTCCTTTTACCTACCTTATAAGATAATATGTGTAAGTGATGATGTAGCATGATCTAGTTCTATATGTGGATGGTGAAATAGGACCCACAAATTCTATATCCCATTTCTCAAATAGATATGCACTAGGAATATGTCTTAAAGGAATTTCATCTCTTTGCCTAGGTTTACTTAAGATGTTGACAGTGATCACACGCCTTACAATATGTTTTAAAATATTTGTAGATGGTCTCTCACCATAATCCAATGAATAGAATCTTGCGCACAATGGTGTCACCTACATAGTTCCCACCTGCAATGCCACCATGAGCCTCTTCCATGATGTTCATGCTCGTGATCTAGTACACACCAACGTAATACTTCATCTAGACCAAACTTATATAGGTCACCACTGATCAAAATAAAAGGTGCCGCATGAATTGCAAGTTATTTCTTCTCTAAGGATTTCATCCCATCTGGCACCATACCTATACGTAGAAATAAAACAATATCCTCCCATTTCAAGGCACGTTATAACCTATACAACTATACATCTAACATTGTATCTTCAATTGTTTGCACATCCTCCCCTGACTAAATTCTTGATAAATGGTTTGGGCTAGAATTACTTTTACCTAGTTTTACCATAACTGTGAAATAAAATTCTTGGAATAAGAGCACCCATCGACATATGCACCCTTGTAAAATGGGTTTGTTTACAATGTCATGTGATCAAATACAAATACAAATGGTATTTCTAGTAGGTATTGTTTGATTTAATGCAATGCATAGATCATTGACAAGGCTTCACGCTTAGTAGTTACTTCTCTACAAGAGTTAACTTTCTACTAGAAAAATAGATAGAATGATCTATAATACCTTCTCTAGGCTAAGCTAACAACGTTCCAAAGGCATCCACATGTACATGAAATGGTTGGTTCCATGAGGGAAAACACAAAATGTTGACGTAGTAAGTCTCTCTTTCAATGCCTCAAATGCACACCGTTGTGCGGTTCTCCACAATAGAATGTCCCTTTTCCCTTTAGTAACTCTTCTAAGGGTGCGGAAATCTTAGCATATCCTTTGATAAATTTTCTATAATACAAGGTGTGACCCAAGAATCCATTCACCTAACTTTGACTAGTAGGCTCTTCCATACCTATAATAAATGCAACCTTAGCTAGATCCACTAACAATTCTTCCTTATTGATGATGTGGCCTAACAAAGTGCCAAAAGGAGTAAAGAAACACACACTTCTTTATGTTTAAAGAAATGATTAATTTTCTACATATTTCAAATCTTAAGTGCAAATTATCACAATGATCCTTAACAAGTCCATATACTATCCAATCATCCAAGTAAACTTATAAGAAGTTGTGAATAAAATCTTGGAATGCTTGAACAACTATGCGAGAATACAACATGTGAATTTTTTTTAGATCAAAGGGCATCACAAAAGGTTTATGCAAAACTTCCCCATTCAAGTGGTGAAAGTTTTTTTCTCTTGATCCTCTTATGCAATCCTAACTTTGATGATATCTAGAGAATCCATCTCGTAAAAGAATAAATTTTGTGCCCCTAACGCCTTCTAATATCTCTTATGTGAAAGGTGTAGGAAAGGGATCAATCACACATATGGAATTGACTTCTCTATAATCCACACAAATCCTAATCTGACCATCTTTCTTTATACTGATAACCATGGGACTAACCCACTCTAATTATTATAGGTCTTGATGATAAATTTCAATATTTTGTCAATTTCTTCCTTAACTTTTACGCGTAGATTAGGGTTCATTCTATAGGGTCTTTTCTTAACTAGGTGTGCACCTTCTCCGTAGTTTAATATTCATCTATCCTAATGATTCATGCACTCCTTTTAATTCATGGTAGCCCCTAGGAAATAAGTCCTAAAAATCACGTAGTAACTCAATGATTTTTGCCACTTTAGAGTCGGACCAATAATCCCCAATTATTACCTCCTTAGGTTCAACATATGTACCAATATTCACTTTTTTTTATTCATGGGTTCATGATAGATGTGGGCATTTTTTATCCACATTTTATTACACCTCGCGCATACCTGTTGAATGATCTATATCCATATCTTCTACTTCCTCATCATCCACTATGTAGACCATATTTCCTTTTTCTTTCTCTAAGCAAGTGCACTTAAGTAGCGTAGCATCTGTCTCTTCTTCTTTATCAAAGTGTGCTCCTGAGTCTTTCTCACCAAATAAATCCTAAATGAGTTATTCCACCTTTTCACTATCTCCCATAGTAAGCACTTTATAACCCTTATTACCTCTTCCACTAGAGGTTTAGTAGAGAAGTAGTCAAAATTCAGACCGTTCCTGTAACCAAATCTTTCCAATTCCTGGTCTCTCTATATAGCTTCGCATATACATACCAAGCGTGTGCAGCCAACCTTTTAAAATGGAATAAAGTTTGTGCACCCATAGAAAAGGAGGTAAAGCTTCCTGCCCCTATGTCTAGAGCCTATCACACTACTGAACATGGTGCTGAATAGGTTGATTACCATGATATGTGCATATTTGAGTAGGTGCATTGCTCCTAGAAAACCAAGTTGTTAGAGAAATCCTGACTTCATTCCATTCTACAAGATTATCCATGTGAACCACCCACCAACACCGCGGTGGCATCCCGCGTAGGGTATATGCTAACATATTTCTTCTTTCAAATTAATCTCTATCCACTATTCCTCCATGGCACATAGGAATAATTTAGGGTCTCCTTCTCTAGTGTACCGAGGTATAGAGCTATTACCTATCCTCCTAATGCAATGAGGTTTTCTTCTCCATGCAAATGTGCTCCTTACTTCATGCCCAACCATATCATAAGTGCCATGAGCCCAATTTTCACAAGCAATACTTGTGGTATCACTAATAGACTATGCATCTTCCCACTAGAGGATTCCTTCCTTAGATGGCTCAAGTACTTCTAGGTCCCGAATGGTGCATACATAAATCCTATTCAGATATTCTTCACTCAAAGGCTCAACATAGGGCATAGATTTTCCATCCGTTAAAGGGATAATAACTCTTTCCTCCTTGTTCTCAAAACTTATATATCCTTTGTTGAACTAAAGATCAACATTATTTGCATAACACCAAGGGAAATCAAGAGAGATGGGAAATTGTTTGCTTCTACAAGTGCTAAAACCTCAAAGTCCCTAGTGAACTTGGCCCCTTGTATAGTAATGGATGCATCTTTTAAAACTCGATGGGAGTGGCCTTAGTTCGATTAGCCATAAATAGTACATTAGAATATGGTTGTAATGGAGGTCTCCCCATCTATACCCATGCATCTAAAGTAAGCACATTTACCTCTGCACCTATGTCAATCAATATATTACTCAAGAGCCATCCATCCACAACAACATTTAGAGTGATCTCCTTGTCATAATCTAAGCTATGAGGGGGAATATTTACATGCAGGATCTGACATCCATTCTCAATATTCATGCATGGAGTGTTTCCCTTTATCCAAATCCCTAGTAATGGAATGATATTCTCTTGGTGCAACATTTTTCATACCTCCTTCAAGTCATCAATATCCGACTGGACAATCTCTTTACCTTCTTTTGTTCCATCTTCCATGATTGCTCCTTTAAAGATTATATTTACCTTTTAAGGTTTTTGAGTACCTTCATGGTCTCCTGATAAACCTCCTTCTGGTGTGCAAGATCTGGATACCTTGCATGTAAAATTTCCTCCTTAGTGATGGTAATATTATAATGTAATGCTTCCCCTGGCATGCCTAACTTCAACGCATGTAGTAATCTTCATTGGTAATACCTCAGGTTCTGGTGCCAAATTTGGCATCCACTCGATTTTCCATAGCACGCTCTATCCTAACCATCTACACACCCTTATTTTATTTTTTTATGCTACTTGCTTATATGCTCATATAGGTCCAGGAATTCCTCATAGCTATGACTCTTCCCACAAAAAGAAAAAGTAATATTCTGAGGACATTCACACCTATAGTGGTCAAGAGATCCACATGTAAAGCACATTCCACAAGGAAACTCACCTCATCCACCATCATAGCCTCAAACCTCAATCCACCATAGTATCATCAACTCTATACCACATCCTCCTTTATAGTACCCCTCATTTCGATCATATCACGCTTGATTGTGATCTTAATCTCCTGCTCACCTTTACCTTTAGAGTTATCTGTTACTCATGTCTATCACACACTAATATCTATAACATCATGGATATGACCAATCAACCTATAGTCTTCTGTATCATGAGTCATGGATCGAAAATTTTACAATAGAAGGAAAGATTCTTCCTTATCACGCATTGTAGTAATGGACAATGGTTGGAGTCATGGTTCAAATGACATATCTCATAGTCTATCAATAGTGAACACATTGACCTTCAGGGGACAAATAACCTTGGTGTGCCCTTCCACTTCACAATCTTTACACCAAATACCAAAGGCACATCTCATGTGTTGAATTTTCCATAGTTTCTCCAACTACTTGTCATGTCATAGCTCAATCTATGCTTCTAGGAATTGGATGATTTCAGTGTTTATACTTGCAAACTACCTTAGCGTGTAAAGTTTCTTCAAGTGCTTCACGTGGATCAATGTGTCTTATGTGAAATGCCCTTATAAAAGGTGTGATCAGTTCTCCAATGAACCATTATGCATGTTGGCTTGCATGAATATAATAAGAAATCTTAGAAAAAGTGTTTTGAAATGGGAATCATACTCCCAGACACTCGCAGTAGTGCCCTGTTTAATATCCTTGAGCGCTTTATACTCTTCTACTCAAATTTAGGGATATAGAACTCTTTAAGGAAGAAATATTTTAATGCTACATAATCTACATAAGTTTGATTAGGGTAAAAATTCTTGTACCAACTGTGCGCATCCGTGTAATGTAGTTGCAAATTAACTTTCCTTGCACTTAGATCTCGTGATCCCTTTTGCGCGCTATATAATATCTCACACATGTGCATGTGTTTAGCAACATCTTCTATGCCCCTATACTCAAAAATAGAGAGACATCTCCATGTAAATATTTTGGGGTTGGTGCAGACCTCGCCCACCTAATCCGAACCTCCCGTGTTACCTCTACATACGTAGACCACTAGATCCACCAAAACTAGAGCCGATATACCTCATGATCCTCCACATGTAGCTAGAAGTGGACCAGAAGATTTACTTCCTTGTGTTCTAAATAGTAGTAATTGATGATCAAAAATACTTGGCAAAGATCACACAAGGATTTGCATGGGATAAAGGCCGTGATCGAAGGCACGAAAGATAGGAAGGACCCACACACGGAAGGAAAGTTTAAATTTTAGGACTTAGCCAATTTTGAGCTAAAGATCTATATTTAGGAGATGGTGTGTAGAACACACCAATGAAGTAGGG
Organism: Taxus wallichiana var. yunnanensis; assembly: GCA_018340775.1. Classification (NCBI taxonomy): domain Eukaryota; kingdom Viridiplantae; phylum Streptophyta; class Pinopsida; order Cupressales; family Taxaceae; genus Taxus; species Taxus wallichiana. The sequence goes on from CM031242.1 coordinate 652,198,929, forward strand.
ACACATGCGCCATGCATTATCTATATTTGGAGAAGTGGTTCAAAGCATCTATGTATGAAGACAAGCTAGGAATAGAATGAACACTTTAGTTATTCGCTATCTAAGAAAACTATAGATAACTGCACTTACATGTGTGGCTATAATTGTAAACGGTGTGTGGCTATTAATAACATGTGACCTATTTCTAGAGTAGTTAAGCGGTGAAGGGCAAGTCCCCACCCTATATATATGATGATTAGGTGTATAGTAAAGAGAGAGATCATCGTACGTGTGATTTTGAATACATGTATCAATATCCAAAATTGATAAGTACTATAAGGAGATTTTATACTTATTAATAGAAGGAAGATATTGGCTAAATCTAAGTGTTATTTTGTGTAATTATGTAGTGCATGTTAGTATTTTAATCATGGTTACCATTCAAGCTTATTCTTTCATAAATCTGTGAGTAACATGCACTATAGAATGATGGATTAGTTGTGAATCTATATGTTTCCATCTTCATCATGCTAACATCTTGTTACAACAACCCTAAAGAGGAATCTGGTACCTTTGTGATTCGAGTGAGTGCTCGGTTAGACCGAGTGATAGGACAATGCGACTAGGATGTTATCTTGCAAATTCTAGGCTGCATCATTGGTTCCATTGCGGGACCTCTTTTTCAGTTGTTTTCAGGATGGTTCATGGTGAAGATGTACTAGTCTAACTCTAGCAAGTATTGAGGAATGGATACATGATCTGGAGGAAGAGTATGCACATCGGTTCATCACTGGAACTGAGTTTAACGCACAAACTTGGGTAGAACAAAACCTGTATGACAGTTTATATGAGAGCTTTTTTGCTATCTTTCTAGTAGAACAATACAAGTGGCTTACTACTTATGCATCTTAGTGGAATTGGAGGTATCGTGCACTTGTCTGGACACAAGAATAATTCAAGCCCTATATGATAATCTGATATCCGATTCTGACTCACATGCGTGGATACGTGGTTTCATGGTGTTCTAAATAGTTATATTCCAGAATATTCAATTTCAACGTACTCTTGCCCAGAGGTAGCTGAATTCTAGTTTTTGAGGTATCCAAGAGGGACATACATTGTATTCCACTGGCGATCAAGATATTAATGGTAACTTTGAACCTTGAAAGTAACCGATGGCTATATAAATTTCACCACATGCGAAGGTAGGAAAAGTTTGGTACTTAAGATGGTAGACCTAGTGGCAAAAGCGAGAGAGAGGAAAGGTGGCTTAAGTATAATGAGGCGTGTGAGAGGGAAATAGAGAAGTAGCATTCTATTGTAGAAAGTATGGCACTAAGGAGAGAGCTGGCTCATGAAGGATTTATGGCTCACATGGAAGACATGGAGCCAGAGAAGAGAACTCCCCATCTTGGAAAGCATGATAGATATCCCTTCTCAGCCTCGCATGGAAGTATGCCAATAGAGACTACTTGGGCCGTAGGCGTGCATCTTAATCCACCTGGTGACCTAGCTTTTGTGCTTGGTTTTCCAGTATCTAGTATGATAAGTAATCAACAAGCTAATTTGGGAAGTAGGAGGATAGGAGTAAGTCAGGGATTGAGTACATCAATGGTAGGATAGATGACTTCAATGTTATTTGGAGGAACCTTTTTAGGTGCATCATCTACACAGAACATGAGCATGCAGAATGTTGGATTCACCTCTGGAAGTGGGACTTCCTCATAGACTGTAGGGGTTCTATATAGTACTACTGTCGAAGCATAGGGGAGTACATCCACGGGTCCCTATTCCAACTACATGTTGTGGAAATAGAGGTATAGGTGGTTCTATTTCTAGGTGGTCTCGGTTTGGAGGTAGAGGGAACACAGGAGGTTCCAAGTCAGGTGGTCAAGGTCCACAACAACCACAAAATATCTATATGGAGATGTCTCTTCATCTTTTGGAATATAGAGGTATAGAGGATGTTTCCGATCATGTGCATATGTGTGAAATTTTGTGGCATGCTAAAGGGATTATAATTACTGTGAGCGAAAGGAAAGTCAATTCGCTACTACATTACAGGGGCGTATGCACATCTGGTATAGGAAGTTTGACCCTAATCAAACTTGCATGGATTATGTAGCACTGAAAGATGCGTTCTTAAAAGAGTTCCATATCCTTGAGTTTGAGTAGAAGAGTATAAGTGCACTCAAGGATATCAAGCAAGGCACTACTGAGAGCATACGTGAGTATGATGCTCATTTTAAGACACTTTTATCTAAGTTGTCTTATGATATCCATGCTATCTAGCATGCACAATGGTTCGTTAGAGGATTGATTACACCTTTTAAGAGGGTGCTATCACATAAGACCTACATGAAACCGTGTGAAGCACTGGAAGTAACTTTACGCACTTGAGGTAGTTGAGCATTGAAACCAAGGTCAATCCATTTCTAGAGGCATAGATCATAAAATATTTCAGAAAATTCATCCCATGAAATGTGCTTGGGAATTTGGTGTATAGATTGTGAAGTGGAAGGTCACACCAAGGACAATTACCCTCACAGATCTATACACTCATTATTGTTGGACTATGAAATTTTCCATTTGAATCATGATGCTAGCCATTGTCCTTTATTACAACATGTGATAAGGAAGAATGTATCTTGCTTTTGTAAGATTTACAGGTCCATGACCCATGATACTGAGGATTTTTGGTTGATTGGTTAGACCCATGATTCCATGTATAGACATTGGAGTATGACAGATAGGTATAATAGATAATTCCAAGGGTAGGAATGAGCACTAGGATTGGGATCATACTCAAATGTGCTATGAAAGGAATGAGGGGCATTTTGAAGGGGGTCGTGGAAGGGGACATGGATATCATGGTGGATATGGAGGATGTGGACATGGTGGAGGAAGAGGGGAGTTTCCTCATGGAACATGTTATACATGTGGATCTCCTAACCACTATGCGCGAATGTTGTCGAGAATCATGCATGTTCTTTCCATAAAAGAACCATAGCTACGAAGAGTGCCCTGGACCTATATGAGCATTTGAGAAAGCAACATAAGCAAGAAAACAAAGGCACCAAAATGGTTAGAATCCAACGGTGTGGTAAAAACCAATGGATGCCCAAGATAACAAAGGAACTGAGGCATTAACAATAAAGGTCACTACACACGCTGAAGCAACACATACGAGAGGCATTGTATAAGAAGCCTAAAATTACCAAGGAGGAATTTTTTCATGTGAGGTACCCAAATTCTACTCATCAAAAGGAAGTTTACTAGGATACCATGGAAGTGCTAAGGAATCTTTAGGGAGAGATACAATACCTAAAGGAATAGAAGAGAGCCTTGGAGACATTTCAAACTGATATTGATGATCTGCGGGAGGTATGCAAGATGTTGTGCTAGGAGAACATTATTCCACTATTGGGGAGTTGGTTGAAAGGGAACACTCCACATGTAAGTCTTGAGATCGGAAGGTAGATTCTTCATGCCAATCTTCCCCCTGATAGCATTGATTATGAAAAGAAATTACTCTGAATGCTGTTGTGGATGGGTGGTTGTTGAGCAATATATTGATTGATACAGGTGCGGAAGTAAATGTGCTGACATTAGATGCTTGGGTACAAATGGGGAGGCCCCCATTGCAGCCATCATCTAATGTGTTGTTTATGGAAAACTAGACTAAGGCCACTCCCATAGGAGTGTTGAAGAATGCATCTATAACTATACAAGGAGCCAAGTTTACTAGGGATTTTGAGGTGTTAGCACTTGTAGAGGTAGATAATTTTCCAGCCTTACTTGGACGCCCTTGGTGTTTGTTAGTGAAAATTCATAGCACCCCTAAAATTACCTTCGATATGCTTTTCTAAGGTAATTTAATTTGGTGTGATTGCACAACATTGAGCTTTCCCAAAGTGTGGGACCTTTGCAAATGGGGAAAGCTCTCCAGAAAGGGCTGGTTCCTCTTCCTAAACTACCTTCCACAAGCTATTACAGTACATGCAAGCTAATATAATCCTAATCTAAATTCCAAGGAGATAAGGAGAGAAAGAAACAAGGAAAAATAGAGCCTACACTAAAACGGTGATACACCAGAGAAAGAAAATGTCGATCATCTATCAAAACTACCATTGAACAAGAAAAGGTGAGTAATGAAAAGGATGGACAAGTGCATCACAAAACCAAGGATGGATTTCACACAAAAAATGTCCCAAAACTCCATGAACATAGCTCCAAAACCTATAATGAACATCCAAACATGCACAAATACCTACAATGAAGAGAGGCAAGAAGAAAACAACCAAAAAACGAGCAAGGATGGACAAATGCATCACAAAACATGTTTTTATTGCTCCATAAATTTGCATAGAATCATCATTTCACAGGGTAAGAGGAAAAAAATCCCATTACAGAGTAGGGGAGGAGGTTCAAACTCCATTTTTGACCCTGGGAAGAAAAGAAGGAGAGGCAGAAGAAGAATGATGAACCACTTTTTACAAAATGAGCCAAAATCGCTTTAATCACTCGAATGAAAGAAAGAAAGGTGAAAAACATGTGCAAATTGATTTGAAACTCCAACCACTGATCGATCCATTTAATTATTCTACAAAGTGATGGGTTTCATGAAAAATCCCATAATTCATTGTACATTTCTTCATAGAGAAAAAGAGGCCCATACTTCATTAATTTTGGTGGATGGGGTCATTTTCGCATTTTTGCATGCTAGAGATGTTTTCCCATTTTTCTCCCACAAATATTTGTAAAAATTTAAAATTGAGGGTCCATCATGTAGAGAATTTCAATAGCTTTCTAATGACACCAAAATCACCAAAATCGAGCTCAAAAGTGCGAAAGATATGGCCCTCTAAATATTTAGGGCAAAAATGGCCAAATTAGGGCAAAATTTGGGTTCATGGGGTGAAATTTGAACTTTTTCCTTCTTTTTTCAAATTAGGAAAATTTCCCAAAAATATCCACCGCCCGACTCTCGCTAACATGTGGCACCTTTTGGTTGATCCACGGCCTCAAAATCACATTCTACCCTTTTTGCAAAATTGGGAAATTTTCCCAAAATCCTCTGCACCTCCACTTGCTCGAGACACGTGGTATTGTCTCGATCTACTTTGTGGAGATGTGGCTCCATTTTTTACCTTTGCACTTTTTCAAATTTGGAAAAATTTCCAAAATCCTTCTGCCAGCCCGACTTCCGCTGACACGTGGACACGTGGCACCTTCACATTTCTCGGTGGGGATGCGCTCCTATTTTTTCCTTTGAAGCACTTTGACCAAATGCCAAAAAAATTTAAGTCTTTCCACCCCACCACTCCACCTTGACATGTGGTGTCATTTCATTTCCTTGCGGGCTTTCGGGCCAAAATTTTCCATTGAGTTTTTTTCCCAAAAGGGCTAAGTGCCAATTTTTTTCTTGCAGGTCCGCTTAGGGAAAATTTCCCCTCCAAACTCCATCGAGCCATAACTTGCAAAATACAAGGAGTTAGTAGGACTTCTTTACCTTTTTGGAAAGGGGAAAGAATTCTCTATCTGATGAAGCAATACCCTAGAAAATTTTGAGTGCCTAAAATGTGTAAAAATTTGACTGAGGCACAAAAGGAAGCTAGTTAACTCAAAATAAGAGGGAGCTTATTTTGGTTAACAATTTGGCGACTCTTAGGGGTCATCTGCCTACTAGATGAAAGATCAGTGGCCTTTGAAGCATCCATTGGGCATGGAGTCAAGCCTGATAACCAAATTTGATTTGAACTATGAAAATATGACCTCTAAGCCACTTGGAAACCCACTCAAAACTTGGATTTGATCCTCACCAAAAGCCACTGAATGCACTGTGCAAGAGCAACCAAAACAACACTAAACAACTATGTACAAAATTAGAAATCATACATACCCCAAGTGGGATATGCAGAGTGTGCACAAGCACTTCTTCTACTGAAAGAAAACCTACCTACACTACTCTAACTGGAAGCAAAGGTGGGCTAAACAAACCCTACAATTGGTTGTGCAAAATAGCTTCCTTTCTTCAAAATTGGCAGCCATGCAATTGATTTGGAGCTGATCATGGCTGGTTGGATGGGTGGAAAATCAACAAGAAGTTGTTCTTCTACCTAATTTAATGAGGTGTTAGCTAAAAAAATTAGATACCTCTTTTAGTTGCTTTGCATTTGGATTGAAGAGGTATGGCAGCTGATCCTTAGTGCTTTGTAGCTCATCCTCATGCTTGGAAGCAAACATGACTGGTTGTGACTTCTCCTTTGGCTCCAATGAAGCCAAATACTTTATTGGGAAAGGTCTAATCCGTTTGATATGCCTATTTCTTTGAAATTCAACTCCAAGAATGGAGTCCTCTTGTAGACCTTCTTGAATGGATGGTGTGGAAGAAATGGTGAAGTTATCCTACTCTTTCTCTTCTTCCTCTTCCAGTGAAGAACATGGAAGATTTAAATCTCCCAATCTTGATTCCAAAGAGCTGCTATAAAATGTAGGCTCTTTGTAATTGAAAGCTATCCTTCATGGCAGCAATTCTTCTTATGTTTGGAAGATGGATGATGAAGAAAAAAATAATGTGATTTCAACTAGTTCCTCTCCATCAAAACAATCCTCCAAATCTGACAGATAAACTACCTCATTGTTGTCTTGCTGCAAGTGTTCAACTTCCTCCATGGTGTTCTCTTGATCAGAAACTTGTTTACCCTAGTTTCTTTCATCTTCAATCATTGAGTTTGAAAGATCAAACTCTTCTTCAACATTGGAGCTCGAGAGAGATGAAGTGGAAGGAAGAACTGAAGGTTCTTCTATAGCCTGTTTTGTGCTCAAATCTTTTGGATCTGCACTTTTCTCCTCCACAGCTAGAATGTGCTCCTCTTCTTTTGGATTTGGAGCAGCTTCTCCTTCCTCTGCTACGCTTGAAGACAATCTTTCTCTTGAATGACCTCTTCCTCTAGCATGAAGTTTGATAAATCAAACTCTTCAATCTGCTGCTCTAGAGGACAAGTTGGGGCTGCAAGATCTCTTTTAGAGCTTTCCTCCATGGCTGATTGTGCAACTTGAATTGGATCAACATTTCCTTCAAGTAGAGTGCCAACATGGACACTACATTATGAGCAAACTGATTGCTGATCTGCTTCTTCTTTTTTCTCTTCTTCTACTAACAAAATCAGCCTTGGCCACCACTTGTTCTTCAACCTTGACCTCCTCCATTGGTTTAACCATCAAGGGGATATTTGTTATCCCAAATTTGAGAGCCCAACTCTTCAAGTTGTCTGTCATTTCTTTCCTGTTGGGATCCTCTTCTTGCTATCCTTGATGACTGATTTTCTGATTTTCATTTTCCCAACATGGATTTGGGAAGGCAAGAGAAGGATGGGTTGGGATTCAACCAATTTTGCAATTATTTGTGGTGGTGGAGGAGGTAGAAATTCTTGTTTCTTTGGAGGGGATGGCTGTTTGGAAGGGAAAAGAGTAGAGAAATCGAGGTGGGATGGGAGACTAGGAGATGGAGAAATGGAATCAAATTTTGGGACAGCAGATGGAGAGTTTAAAGCTTGACACTGCTAAGATAAAATAGATTGGGAAAGAGGAAAAGAAAAGGCATGAGATGGTGTGCTTACCCATTGACAAGGTTGTTGAATACTCCTCTCATACACCTCTATTCCTTCAGTCCACTTTACAAGTAATGGCAATGTTGTAAAAATGAATTCAATTTTCTCTTATGGGCTATAATGCCTTGGAAAGGGTCCCACCCATGGATAAGGTGCCATATAACTGATTCCAAATGCTTTCATTTGTGCTTGAGCCCTGGATTGCACCATGCCAATCTCCATCTTTTGGATCTTCTCCAAGAAATCTGCATTTTCTTCTTGACTGCTATCATTGCATGCGTACCCTTACTCTTGATATGTTTCATAGCCAAACTGATTTTGGCATTGCTCATATGGATATGCATACTAATTTTGAATTTGATCAAAATGCTGATTTGAAGGAGTTGTAAAGCATGTTGGAGGTGGAATATACTACTGTTTGTAAATGTGAATTCCATGATGGAAATGAAGTCATGATTACACAACTTCATGGGATGAAAGAAGAATGAAGAGATGGAAAGAAGAGTGAATGGAAAATGAATGAAAATGAATGGAAAGAGGGTCTGCAACTTTAGAGATGGGTTGTTGATCAAATGGAGTCACCAGATGTGTTTGAATGCTTCCAAAGGCTAAAATTTTCACAAGAACACATCAACCTACAAAAAATGAAGTGGAAGACCTCTAAGGTCCCACCGGTGTGCCAAAAATATTAGTGAAAATTAACAACACCCCCAAAATGACCTTTATATTTTCTTTTCTAAGGTAATGTCATTTGGTGTGATTACACAACATTGAGCTTTCCTAAAGTGTGGGACCTTTGCAAATGGGGAAAGCTCTCCAGAGAAGGCTGGTTCCTCTTCTTAAACTACCTACCACAAGCTATTCTAGTGCAGGCAAGCTAATCTAATCCTAATCTAACTTCCAAGGAGACAGGAGAGAAAGAAACAAGGAAAAATATATCCTACACTAAAATGGTGATACACTAGAGAAGGAAAATCCTGATCATCTATCAAAACTGTCATGGAACAAGAAGAGGTGAGAAATGGAAAGGATGGAAAAGTGCATCACAAAACCAAGGATGGATTTCACACAAAAATGTCTCCAAAAATCCATGAACACAACTCCAAAACCTGCAATGAACATCCAAACATACACAAATACCTACAATGAAGAGAGGCAAGAAGAAAACAACGAAAAACAAGCAAGGATGGACAAATGCATCACAAACACATTTTTATTGCTCCAAAATTTGCACAAAATCATCATTTCACCGGTAAGAGGAAAAATGCCATTATAGAGCAAGGGAGGAGGTTCAAACTCCATTTTGACCCCGTGGAAGAAAAGAAGGGAGAGGCAGAGAAGAATGATGAACTACTTTTACAAAATGAGCCAAAATTGGCTTTAATCACTCGAAAAAAAAAAGAAAGGTGAAAAACATGGGAAAATTGATTTGAAACTCTAACCACCGACTTGATCCATTTAATTAGCATACAAAGTGATGGGTTTCATGAAAAATCCCATACGTCATTGTAATACTTCGCAGAGCAAGAAAGAGGTCCATACTTCATTAATTTTGGTGTTTTGGGGTCGTTTTTGTGTTTTTGCATGCTAGAGATGTTTAACCATTTTTGTCCCACAAATCTCCATCAAAATTTAAAATTGAGGGTTCCATCGTGTAGAAGATTTCAATAGATTTCCAATGACACCAAAATCGTGAAAATATGAGCTCTGGATCGAAAGATATGGCCCTCTAAAGATTTAGGGAAAAAATGACAAAATTAGGGCAAAATTCGGGCTCGCGGGGCGAAATTCAAACTTTTTCCCTCTTTTTTCAAATTGGGAAAATTTCCCAAAAAATTATCTACCTTCGACCTTTGTTGACACATGGTGCACCTTATGGTTGATCCACGTCCTCAAAATCACATTCTGCCCCTTTTACAAAATTGGGAAATTTTCCCAAAATCCTCCGCACCTCCACCACTCCAAGACACGTGGCATCGTTTGATCTACTATGGAGATGCGGCTCCATTTTTTTCTTTGTGCTTTTTCAACTTTGGCAAAATTTCCAAAATCCTTCCGCCACCCCACTTCCATGGACACGTGGCACGTGTGGACACATTCCTTCACATTTCTCGGTGGGGATGCGCTCCTATTTTTGCCTTTGACACACTTTGACCAAATGCCAAAAACTTTAAGTCTTTCCACCCCCACCACTTTGCCTTGACATGTGGCGCCATTTCATTTCCTTGTGGGATTTTGGGCTGAAATTTTCCATTGATTTTTTTTTTTGCCCAAAAGGGCTAAGTGCCAAATGTTTTCCCGTGGGTCCACCTAGGAAAATTTCCCCTCCAAACTCCATTGAGCCATAACTTGCAAAATATAAGGAGTTAGGAGGACTTCTTTACCTTTTTGGAAAGGGGAAAGAATTCTCTATCTGATGAAGCAATACCTAGAAACTTTTGAGTGCCTAAAATGTTTAAAAATATGACTGAGGCACAAAAGGAAGCTAGTTAACCCAAAATAAGAGGGAGCTTATTTTGGTTAACAATGTTTTGCAAATAATGTTGACTTGTGATTCAATAAGGGATACATCAGCTTTGAAAACAAGGAGGAAAGGGTTGTGATACCCTTGATAGATGGGAATTCTATGCCCTATGTAAAGTCTCTAAGTGAGGAAGATTTGAATAGAGTCTATGTATGCGCTATTCAGGATCCAGAGGTCAACGAGCCATCAAAAGAAGGCATTCTACAGTGGGAAGATTCTCATTCTATTAGTGATACTATGAGTATTTCTTGTGAAAATTGGGCTCATGGTACATATGAATTGGTAGGGCATGAGGTGAAAAGCATAGTTGTGTGTGAATATATCTCACTCAATTTGATGGATCGGTGGCACATAATATCTTGGTATAGAGGGATAGAAGATATTTTTGCCTTTCTGAAGGCTATGGAAACACAAAGGGGCATATCCGAGTTAAACGGAGGGATATATTAGTATATACACTGCGTGTGGGATAACATTGCACTGGTGGGTAGTCCATAGAGATAATCTTACAAATTGGGAAGAGATTGGAATAGATTTATCTACTAGGTTTATAAGGCACAATGCACCTACGCAAATCTATACTTATCATGGTAATCAACCTGTTTAGCATCACATTCAGCAGTGTGAGAGACTCTAGATAGCAGGATAGGAAGCATTACCACTGTCACTCTAGGTACATAAATTGTATTCCACACTCCAAGGATGTGCACGTGCTTGGTATGTATATGCAGAACTACATAGAGAAACCAGGAACTAGCAAATTTTGATTGCAAGTATGACCTAGACCTTTGATTATTTCTTAGCTCAACCTCCGGTAGTAGAGGCATTAAATTTTTTCAAGCGCTTAACTATGGGAGATAGTGCAAAAGTAGAAGGGAATATTCAGGAATTGTTTAGCGAGGTCGAATTCAAAGCATGTTTTGCAAAGGAAGAAGAAATAGACTCCTTACTACTTGAGTGTGCTTGCCTTGAGAAAGAGAAAGGGAAGATGGTCTACCTCGTGGACGATGAGGAGGTTGAGAACCTAGATATTGAACATTCACATGGGGTGTGTGAGGTCTTGAAACAATGTAGACAAGGATACGTGTGCCTACCATGAACCCATGAAGACAAAGAAGGTGAATATAGGTTCGGAGGTTGAGCTTAAGGAGGCCATCATTGGAGACTACTGGTCAGACTTGGAGGTAGCAAAGATCATCGAGTTACTCCAGGATTATCAGGACTTATTCCCTAGAGGATATCATGAACTAAAAAGTGTGAATAAATCACTTGGGAAATGAAGATCAAACTTAAGGATGATGCGTGACCAGTTAGGAAGAGGCCTTATAGGATGAATCCTAATTTTCGTAAAAGGTAAAGGAAGAAATTGATAAAATGTTGAAATATGGCATTATCAATCCCCTCGATGAGTCCAAATGGGTGAGCCCAATGGTGATTAGTATTAAGAAGGATGGGTAGATTAGGATATGTGTGAACTACGGGAGCTAAATGATACATGTGTTACATATCCTTTCCCTACACCATTCACTCGAGGAAATACTAGAAGGAGTTACGGGCGCAAAATCTATTCTTTCACGATGGATTTTTTCGGGTATCATTAAGCTAGAATCGTGTGAGAGGATCAAGAAAAGACAACATTTACAACTGAATGGGGTAGTTTTTCCTATGCTATGATGCCCTTCGGATTGAAAAACACACTGTTGTATTTTCATGCATAGTTGTTTAGGTTCAAGGATCTTATTCATAACTTCTTACGGTATATCTAGATGATTGGACAATATATGGGCTTGTGAAAGATCATTGTGACAATCTACACTTAATGTTTAAACGATGCAAACAATTGAGTATCTCTTTGAATATTAAGAAGTGCATATTTGCTATGCCATTTGGGATACTGTTAGGGCATATAATCTGTAAGGAAGGTTTGTTAGTTGATCCAGCCAAGGTTGCAGTCATATTAGGCCTGGAAGCACCTACTAGTCAAAGTGAGGTGCACATGTATTTTTGGGTCATATAGGATATTATAGAAAGTTTATAAAAGGATATGCCAAAATTGTAGCACCCTTAGAAGAATTGTTGAAAGGAAAAGGTACATTTTATTGGGGAGAACCACAACATCGCGTGTTTGAGGTATTAAAAGAGAGACTTACTACCATGCCCATTTTGTGCTTTCCCTCATGGGATAAACCATTTCATGTGCATGTGGATGCTTTTGGTATGGCCATTGGCACTATGCTAGCTCAACCTAGTGAAGGTATTATTGATCATCTAATCTGTTTTGCTAGTAGGAAGTGAATCCATACCGAAAGGAATTAAACAACTACAGCATGAAAAGCTTTTCAATGATTTATGCACTATAAAGTTTCGGCATAAGATTCTAATTAGAACACCATTTGTGTTTTATACAAATCACATGGCATTAAAGTACTTAGTAAACAATCCATTTTTATAAGGGCGCATATGTAGATGGGTGCTCATATTTCAAGAATTTGACTTCACAGTTGTAGTAAAGCCAGGGAAAATCAACTTTAGACTAGACCATTTATCTAGAATCAATACAGGAGAGGAGGCACAAACAATTGAAGAGACATTGCCGGATGCATAGTTATACAAGTTATAACACACACCCATGGAACTAGAAGACATTGTTGTCTTTCTACGAACATGTATGGCCCCAGAGGGAATGAAATCATTAGAAAAAAAGTAGCTTGCTATACACGCGGCCCCATTTATGTTGATCAGTGGTGACCTTTACAAGTTAGGTAGAGATGAGGTATTATGTCATTGTGTGTTGGAGCATGAGCGCAAGGATATCATGGAAGAATCTCATGGTGGTATTGTAGGAGGCCATTATGTAGGTGATGCGACTACCCAAAGATCTTAATTGTTGGATTATGGTGGGAGACACTATATAAAGACTATAAAGACTATTATAAGGCATGTGACCATTGTCATGCACTGGAAAACTAGGTAGAGAGATGAGATGCCTTTGAGACCAATTACTAGTGTCGAACCATTTGAGAAATGGGCCATTGACTTTATAGGACCTATTTCACTAGCCATGTGCAAGACTAGATCACGCTTATATCATTACTTACACAAATTATCTCACACGGTGGGTAGAAGCAGCCCCTACGAAAGACTACAGATGATAGCTACAACAGCTAGGTTTCTATGGGAGAATGTTCTTACATGATATGGGTGTCCTTTGAGCTTAACAAGTGATAGAGGTACACACTTTTTGAATGAGACAATCAGAATCCTATTAGATGAGTTTATGGTGGCCCACCATAAAACTACACCATATCATCCTTAGGCAAACAAATCGAACTGCTGAGGCCTTCAACAAGATTTTGAGCCAAACTTTGACCAAAATATGTGATGTTGGGAGAAAGGATTGGGATGACAAGGTATCAGCTGTGCTTTGGGCATATAGAACAACTTACAAGAGATTGAACAAAGCCACACCATTTCAGTTAGTATTTGGCACGGAAGTCGTTTCTTCCTATAGAATTTATGTTACCTTCTTTATGCATTACGCGCTAGAGGTCTAGCTGATGAACATGCTTTAGAAGAATGGATTGAAAAGATGATTCAACTGGATGAGTGTCGAGCCATAGCATGGTGGAGTTAGAAGCAGGAAAAGGCCAGGCAGAAAGCATGGCATGATAGAAACATAAGAGATAAGAAGTTTGACATTGGACAAATGGTTCTTCTTTATGACTCAAAGTTCTTGCACCATCTAGGCAAGCTCAAAGTACACTGGTTGGGGCTGTATGTTATAACTTCTATACTTGACTCAGGTGCATGCCAATTAGACGCACTTGATGGAACACGGCTACCTAGTTACTTTAATGGGAGTAGGTTGAAGCCCTACTATAAATAAGTCTTCTTGGTGTTTGTAATAAGGCAATGTTGCCATTTAGTCTAGGTTTTCAATTCGGTATTTCCTTAATGTATTTCTTTCATTGTCGCTATGATTTTTCAATTTCATTGTTGTTTGGGTAATAAGCGTACTTGCGTGCATGAAGCTAATTATTGTATGAAGAATGTTTATGCATAGAGGACTGCACATACTTTTAGTGTGGGGTGGTTGTCGTTATTCAAGAAAAGGACTGAGGGACTTGGAAGGTAAAAGAAATAAGCTGCTACATGTGTGCTTTAAAGAGGATTACATATCAAAAGGTGACCAAGGATGAAGATGGATGAAGGAACAATATAACGCGAGGTAAGTGTAGGCCATGTTAGCTACTAGGAGAAGGTGTAGTGACGAGGTACTCAAAATATTTCAAAGTGCGAGATTGCACATCAAGAGAAGTCTATGACTAGAAGGTAGGAAGGCATGCTAGAAGGTTATAGCTAGGAGTGAAAATGTACCGTGCGAATCAGAGTAGATTTGGTCAATAAATGAAGGGATATTTGGTAGGTGAGGAGCAATAAATGCATCAAAATTTGAAAAATTTATATAAGGAAGGGATGTGGATTCATTTTTACCATTGCAACTAAGAGTATTCATGAGAAGAGCCAAGTACGAAGAGCCAAGTGATCGATTTAAGGTGCAAAGGGTGTGAAGTCGAGTGTGGTAACTAGATCTGTGCTTTAAGAAGCTTGTGTCCCCAGTGGTGAAGGGTTTGAGTAAGTAGGGAGATAGAAGAGAGTTAGGTTACAAGGTTTCCACCTAGGGCAGAGTTGGATCAAGCTAGGGTTTGATTCATGGAGTTGCAGGGTTGAAGAAGAAATATTTGCAAGGTAAAAATGACACCAAAGAAGGCATTTACAACAACAATAAAAGGAAAGAAAAAGGTAGTTGTTGAGGAAGAAGAAATGACACCTGAAAGCCATTTCTCAGAAATGCAATACCTAGAAGGGGTTATTGTCGACAAGAATGGGATTCACCCATTAGAAAAAGAAAAGTGAGTGAATACAACCACAGGACATCAGAAAACAAGAAGGAGCTTGATTCTTTACTGATGACTAGAACAAACAAGTGCACGGTATATGACATGCCAATATATGATGATGTGGGTGAGAAACTTTTGAAGAGAATTGGGGTATATCAGTTGTATGAGCTGCCATATTTTGGGAAGTATGAACCCTTGTACCAGTGGCTTATGAGCAGGGTACACGAAGACTTCTTCTACTTTGCAGACACATAGTTAGATTTTCATCTGCACTCATTTCATCAAAATGTGTATGAAGGACCACAGGAGAAGATATAAAAAGTGACCTTATAGATAAAGCCATGATTTTGAAGACCAAACAGAGTTGGGATACCTGAAGGGTCCGCGTGAATGGACATAGATAAGTTGAAGAACTACCCAATTATACAAGTTGCAGTACACTTGGTTACCAAGTTGAATGACAAGGAGTCGTGGTCATATGTAAACACTATGTGGTTGCATGTGGCGCGAAGGATGTTGGAAGGGAAAATCTACAACATTCCAGGCTATATTGTAGAGCAGATAGTTGAAGAAGCACACACTAGAGGAAAGATCAGCTTTGGGGTTGTCTTACTGTCATTGGTCTTCATGGAAATTAGAGTACCAGATGGACCAAAAGAGAAGATATGGGAATACCCCATGGACAATAAGTCCCCAGCTGAAAGGTTCAACAAGTACTTATGCAGGGGGGCCATGATAGATGAAGTAAGACAAAGGGTAGAGAAGTGGTATGATAGGCTCTGTGCGACATTTGGGGAGGAATGGCACATTCTAAAGGACCTACCAGCAGTGGTAGGAAAATAAGTTTAGTTTTTTGTATACCAACACTTTTGCATCGCACGCTTTCCAATGAAAGATGGAGCCTAGAGCCCTTGGTGCAAGTTTCCTTACGCATTCACCATGAGATATTTTCAAGCTTCCGTGCATGGGTTTATAGAAACACGAAGACTAAATTTCAATGTAGACAAGGTAGACTGTGACTACCATACATTGTGAAAGAAGTATGCGTATCCTGGTAGAAACGCCTACACAGAAAGAATAATTTTAGAGGTTTTGAACATCAAGCCAATAAGCTTGGATGTGGTAGATGTGGGGGCAATGTTATTATATCTCCAATTGAATCCCAAGATGGAGAACAAAAAATACGTGGAAGGTGAGTTCACACTTCCCACACCACCTAAGGGGAAGCATACAATGGAGAATGTCCCAGTGCCCAAGCCTACAGAGAAAATCAAGATACAAGATGAGGAGGAAGAGTGTGAAGATAGTGGTGGTTTGGACCATTGGGGTAGGAGACATCCTACAAGTCAAAAATATGTTGAGTGCGTTATTACACCACCTCAGCCACAAGAGGGGGATGAAGAGGACTTGAGTACAGTCCAAGGGGAGCATAGATTTAAAAGGGTATTCAGGAGAACAAGGACCCAAGGTGCTACCCTGACTACTGTGCGTAAATCACCCCGGCTCTCCCCGCAGAAGGAAGAAACCACGCAGAGAAGGGAAGCTGAAGTTGAGTGAGGAGGTGGAAGAATTTGAGGAGAGCGCACCTACATCTCCTACACCCCCAGAGCACACATAGAAGAAAAGGGTGAGGCATCAAAGGAGAAGGATGGAGAAGAGAGAAGGCTAGAGGAAACAACTGCAGGAGAAACACAGGACATGGAGATGCAAGCTCCAAATTTGGAGGCTAGGGTTCCTAAGCAAAGAAAGGTCTACAAGGGTGAGTAGAGAGCACATTCCTCCAGCCATGGGGTATCTAGAAGACACAGGAAAGATTGTTCGTGCCTACTTCCTGTTTAGAGAGTACAATCGTGTAGGAGGATCTGTTTGGTACGGGATTTGATGGATGAATATATGGCAACCATGCTAACACAAAAGCAATTATCCTGGTCAATGGACACCCACATGGATGAGCCTAATTTCAATGTATGTGAAGAGTCATGCATGTAGAGGTGATTGAAGAAGGCACCTCACGCTATACACATGATAGTAAAACCTCTTGTCATGTTTGACGAAAGCAGTGTTAGCAATGCACTAGTACAAATTTCTACTTGAGTGGCTAGAAGGAACATGGATAAAGCCACCATAATTAGAGTGCTACACAAAGAGGTAAAGAAAAAATATGAGGAGATAACACGCTTAACCCAGGAAAAGGACTTCACACAGAGGAAGAATGATGTCTTTATAAGCATCATGCAAAGGAGATTAGGGACACCGTAATAAAAAAGGCCACACTTAAAACCCAAGGTATCACACAGACATTTCCTTCAAAGTGATACACTATGTGGGAAAGTTGGTGGACTTGGTGCTTGAAGATGAAACTCTACATATACAAGTGCGTAACAATTAGAGAAGGATGCAGAGTGGGAGAAAGCATCTGTGATGTGAAAAATTACATCCTATGAGGGGTCATTGCAGCTCATTACAAGAAGTCTTGAAAAAGGTGGATCAAACTTTGAATATATGCATAGCTCCAGAGGTGCTCATCAGCACTAAGACCTTCAAAGAGAATAATGAGGTCCAGAAGGCCATGAAGGATGAGACATTGGGCCACGCAGAAAGGTTGGCAATAGTTAAACAAAAGTGCGAGGCCCAAGAGCCACATAAGACTAGGATGGAAGAGCTTGGAAAGCTGATTGTGCAGAAGATGGACCTTTTGGAAGGAAGGATGACATCTATGTCCAGTGTTGTGTTGGTTCTACAAAATGAGAAAGGGGAAATTGAGCGGGATGAGTTGGAATCCATTGCTGTGGACATTCCAGAAATTAGAAGAGGCACTCACTAAATGGCAAGATTTAGAGGCAACAATAAAAGAGGAGTATCCAGAGCTGATGCTGATAACTGATACAGAGGAGGTTGCTTGAATAACCTCATATAAATTCTTTATTTTCCACATTCTTCATTCTTATTCTTTCATTGATATTCTTTACTTCAAATTTTTGGAAATTTCCATTGTCGGGATGACAATGAGACTAGTGTGGGGTAATGTTGATCAAAGAATACTTGGAAAGATCACACAAGGAGTCCGCATGGGATAGAAGGCCAGGATCAAAGGTGCGGAAAGATAGGAAGGACCCGTGTATGGAAGGCAAGTTTAAATTTCAAGACTTATCTGATTTAGAAGATCTATATTTAGGATTGCGTGTGGAACACACCAATTGAAGTAGGGACACATGCGCCATACATTATCTATATTTAGAGAAGTGGTTCAAAGTGTCTATGCATGAAGACAAGCTAGGAATAGAATGAACACTTCAAGTTATCTATAAGAAGACTATAGATAGTGCACTTGCATGTGTGGCTATAATTGTAAACGGTGTGTGGCTATTAATAGCATGCAACCTATTTCTAGAGTAGTTAAGTAGTGAAGGCCAAGTCCCCACCCTATAGATATATGATGATTAGGTGTATAGTAAAGATAAAGATCTGTATGTGTGATTTTGAATATGTGTATCAGATCCATATGTGCTTAGATGAATTGATAGTACTGTAAGGAGATTTTATACTTATTAATAGAAGGAAGATATTGGCTGAATCTAAGTGTTATTTTGTGTAATTGTG
Source organism: Taxus wallichiana var. yunnanensis (assembly GCA_018340775.1). Classification (NCBI taxonomy): domain Eukaryota; kingdom Viridiplantae; phylum Streptophyta; class Pinopsida; order Cupressales; family Taxaceae; genus Taxus; species Taxus wallichiana. The sequence goes on from CM031242.1 coordinate 652,217,546, forward strand.
TAGTGCATATTAGTATTTCAATCATGGTTACCATTCAAGCTTATTCTTTCATAAATTTGTGAGTAGCATGCACTATAGAATGATGGATTAGTTGTGAATCTATATGTTTCCATATTCATCATGGTTAACATCCTATTACAGCAACCCTAAAGAGGAATCTGGTACCTTTGCATGCTTTGGGTGAGTGCTTAGTCTAGGTTGAGTGATATGCCAGTGTGACTAGGATGTTATCTTGCAAATTCTAGGTCGTGCATCGAAATGAACCGAACTCCTACACAGGTGTGGTGGTACTACTCCCAGAAGTGAGTCCAAAATTATGTGTACTTGAATTATGTGTTGATGATGTGCTTGAAAAGGTACATCCAAACAAAAATGAAGACATTTTCCATGCCATAGATATACTTTCCATGTGACTTACCCTTTCTTCCCCATCGCCCAAATTAGCTTGTTGACTATCGGATGTACTAGAGACTAGAAAACCAAGCACAAGGACTAGGGTTCAAGGAGATTCAGATACACACCCGTGGCCCAAGTCGCTCTTTGCTGGTGTGCTCCCATGTGAGACCAAGGGGGTTCCTATCATGCTTTCCCAAATGGGGAGTTCCATTTTCTCCACTCCACGCCTTTTGCATGAGCTCTAATTCGTTCAAGAGCCATCTCTCTCCTTGATTCCATCCACTCGCAATATCCCATTGGTTTTCCATCTCCTTTCACATTCCTCATTATACTTAAGCCACTTTTCTTCTCTTTTCCTCTCTACTGCTAGGTCCGCCATCTTTCACCAAACATGCTCTTACCCCCATGTGTGTGGTGAGTTTTAACTATCCACTAGTTTTTCTTCCAAGTTCAGTGGTCACCATCAAGATCTTGACCGCTAATGGAATGTCTTGCAAGTAAGTTCCCCCTGGGATAACATAAAAATTCGAACTCGGGATACATTCGGGAAAGAATAAGTGGAAATTGAGTACTCAAGAATATAGATATCCAAACACCATAGAGCCAAGTATCCACAACGCATGTCCAAATTAGATCAGCATCATACAGGGCCTAAAATTCTTCCTGCATCTAGAAAAGTGTGTGATACCTCCAATTCCATTTAGATGCATAAGCAACCAGCCACTCGTACATTTCTACCGGGAAGATAACAAAGAAGATCTCATACAAACATTCATATAGATTATTTTCCACCCACGTATGTGTGTCAAACTCAAATCCAATGTTGAACCTCTATGTGTACTCTTCTTCTAGATATTTTATCCACTCCTCAACACTTGCTAGGGTCAACCGATACGTCTTCATCATGAACCATCCTGAAAAAAACTAAAAATAGGTCTCGACAACGAAACCAATGATGCATCCTAGAATCCACCATGAACAACCTAGGCATGTTGACACATCACTCAACTTTGAGAGCAGAGCACTCACTTGAAGCATGCGAAAGGTACTATGGCCCTCTTTATAGTTTTTTTGTGCAATATGTCAACGTGTTGAAGATAAAACATACATCCAAAACCCTAACTAACCATAAACATTCCACAGAGCATATTCTAGATCTAGATCTTAAAGAATCATGAATTAAACAATTATCATAATGAAATCAACCATACAAGAACCAGTTACAGTCATGTTTAACACCTTTATCCACCCAATATACTCCATTATATTAAACATAGTGAATATAAAAGCTTCTTACATCATATAACATTACCATAAGTTTATGCATGTAATGAGATCCAACAAGTATAGCCCTACAATAACTCATACACGGTGTCTCTTCTTTCTCTCTCTAAAGACTAATACATAATTATAGGGGTAGGGACTTGCCCTTAACCATTTACACACTTCCCAAAATAGGTTTCATGATGAAAATAACCATGTGCACCTTTACAATAATACACACACATGCAAGTGCACTAATAATCTATCTCCTATAGTTAATTGGAAGTAGTAATCCTATTATTATCTTGAACTCATGCATGGTGCTTAGTAGATGCTCATCCCCAAAATAGAATTTTTGTGTCGTGTAAGTCTCCATTCCATTATGTGCTCCACATGCTATCTCCAAAAATAGCCCATAACCATGAAAAATGGCTAAGTCCCCAAATCAGCTTGTCCCACACGTGTTTCCTTTCCTATCCTTCTGCACCTTCAAATGTACCTTATTCCCACACATGAATATTTTTGTGCCCTCTCTTTAGTGTCATAATCTATCAAGTCAACAAACCCAAAAGGTGGGTAAAATTAAGGAGATATATTTTTCATTGGATCTTGATCATTAGGATCTAGTTGTATGGGATCTAAATGTTTACAAATTGAAGGGTTTCCATTTTATGCACCATTGGGGTTCTCTATGTCATCAACCATCCTCCTCTTTAGTCGAAATTTATTCCAATGGATGGTTTTGAGGGGGTTTTAAAATTTATCCTAATGAATCTACCTCTATGGTCTCTAGGTATAAACATAAAATCCTATCATACTGAGGATAGTTCCCTAACCATCAACGCTTAACTTGATTGTTTGTGTTCCACATACTCCAAATAATAGAGGATTATTGTTGTCACTACAAGGTCTTCTTTACTTCCTAAGAAAGAGTTATGGAAATAAAATTTCTAAATGGAAACTTACTAGACAACAAGAAAACACTTATAGCTAGCACATTTAACCTTTGATAACACCTTGAATTCCTTAGCAATGACACAAAAAGTGACGAGCATCATTGATACTCACACTTTAGTTATATCATATTTGTTAGTCTAGGGTGGTGTCTATGGTTGTTTGCAACAAAGGGAATAGTAGGAATTGTTCTCGCACGTATTTAACAACAAAATTAATTGAATAATAGACTTACTGCAATTAGGAAATGAAATGCATTGAAAGAAAAAGAATATTAAAGATAAGATTTAAAGGTATTTAACACAGTTTAATGCTGAAATGGTAAATACATTCAAAATGACAAAAAGGAAATAACAGTAAATATCCCTTCTCATTGGGGAGGAGTGGCCCTTGATCCTTCCCTTCGATTAGGTTCAATGCTGAAAGTTACACAACAAAGTTTTCCCTTGAATCTACAATTTTATTGAATTGAAAGAGTCTACTTTTACAATCATCAACTAACTGAACCGAACCTAAATCTTAATACATTAGCTCTCTTATACAAGAGTAGTCCTAGTCCCTCTAGGAGAGAACTAGTTTATTTGTAATTAATAACACCTACTTAACTAGATGATGCCTAAAACAATGACTAACTATTCTAAGAATTACAGTTGTGGAAGGAGTAGTCTTTATAGTGTTTGGATTGAATTAATCTTGCTAACTACAGAGGATGCCCATAATTGACTCCTTTGAGAGAGTCAATCGGTGTTGGAAGATACTTCAGATCTTAGATTGATTGTATAGAATTGTGGTGATAATAAATTCATAGGTGTCATCCGCATCACGTCTCCAAACAACTAAAGTTAAACTTCCCTATAATCCACATACAAGTATATTGAAGTAGTAGCACACATTTCATGCTCATATCATTATGTTAATTGATGTGCCAACTATACCAACTCATAGTTCAATGATATGAGCTATTTATCTCCTTTGCACAAGTTCCTTATTTCAAGGAAATCTGAATTGGTGATCTGGATGAGTGCGATGCACTTCATGGTAATCCCTACACTTATGCAAAGGTGATCCATGTGCCATAAGATGAGTCCTACATGAGTGTATCAATGAGTCCTACGATAGTCCATAACTAAATCATGTGATCACTCAACATATGCTTTTCCAAATGTATTGTTAATGCTCATAAAAATATTAATTTAAGCCATTTTTAAAGAAGCAATAACAAGATAAAAATAACAAGAATATGCACAATATTTCCTTCCAAAACATAGTAAATTATTAATTATAAACCACTAATATTATACATCGTGCACAATGACATCAAAATAATACTTGGGTTTCACATGGGGTTTGAGCATAAAAAAATGGAAATTCATCACTAAGTGCCTAGAATTGATTTATAATGCATGAATTATGATTATATAATGTATAGTACTCCTCCAGGTTTCTAGAAAGGTATGGTAGTTCTTGTGGTGATGAATTGACCCCACTCAAACATGCGGTTTATGAAGTTTAGTTTTGGAAAAGGTTTTCTAAAGGAGTCACAAATTAAATGGATTTTTTTTGAGTGTATGAGTTTTATTAATTTTCATGGTGGTTTTAGGTCATGTTGAGGCTTCTAAATGGAAAAGTGTGCCCTATTTGTGAAGACTAGTCAAAGGTCTATTTTGGCGTAGTTTTAGGCAGTTTGTAGAGATGGGATTGGTTGAATGTCTTCCACTTGGATTTGGAAGGAGTTATAATATTTTATGGAAATAGAATTCAAAGATATTTCTAGTGGTATAAGGTTTTTCTCTTGGTGAGTTGATTTGATGTGTCTTTCAGTCAATTTGTTTAAAAAGAAGGTTAGTTGTTTTCTAGAAAGAATCACTTTTATTGAAAGATTGAGTTGGTTGAGGTATGTGATGGATTAATAGATAATTTATATTTACTATAAAGTGAATAGGGATGAATTTTATTCATATTGAAGGTATTTATAGCTCTTGAAAGTGATAACAAGTGTGCAAACTAGTTGAGTTTGCAAAACTAGTTTTTGGGAAGCTTATTTTGGTGAAGAGAAAACTTGTTTTGGTTTGAGAATATGGATGCTTCATGAGTTATAAATTTTATGAATGAGACTTAAAATTCCTTTGAGTTATATAGGTGGCCACATGCTATATTTTAGTTCATCTTGAGTTGTCTTGAGGCCCAAAGGTGAAAATAGAGTGTTGGAAACAACTATTTTGAAAAGGTTATGAGGCTTTTGAACTAAGTTATGAATGATTTGATTGATCCAATAAAATTTATGACCATATATGATTCATATATGTTATATTACACATGTTTGATGAATTTGAGATCTTGAATAAGCTGGTTTTTGTGATTAGTCATTTTAGCTCATCTAGTGATGGGGTTTTGAGATTTTTTTGTGCAAGATAAGTGGTTTTGGGAATGGCTGACCTATATGGGTCATATGTGAATTTTTAAATGATTAAATTAGGATTTTTTAAGTTTTATTGGTAAAAAAAAGGAGGTAAAATGAATCATTTTTAATTTGAATAATGAAGAACATATAAAAGTGATGTTTTGGGTGCAATTTTGGTCTAGTTTCTTGTGTAAGAAAAATGTGACCTAGGTGAGAGTGTTTTGTAGGTATGAAGGAATATTTTCAGATCTGAAAGATTGTATGGAAGTTTTAAGAACTTTTTAAAGAGTTTGTGTAAGAGTTTAAATCAAAGAGAAGTGAAGAAAGTGAGAGATAGAGAGAGTTGGTGAAGCTAGGGTTTAAAAAAGGGTTTGAAGGTGTTTGGAGATGAATCTTGTGATCACCATCAATTGAGTTGTTATAGAATATATTCAGTGATATTTTCATCAAAATATTGTGTGATGAGTCATATTCATGCAATTCTCTTTTTATGAGTAATATCAACAAGGGTTTAGGGGTTGGTGCTCCTTGTGGGGTTGGTGCCTCACTAAAGAAATCTCTTGTGATGTGTAATATTCACTTGAGTATTTGTTGTGTGTAATATCATTTTTTTTTGTGGGTTTTCTTCCCCTTGAGGGTTTCCCACTTATATCTTGTGTTATGGTGTTTCTTCTCTTGTTCATGGTTGATTGCATGTATGTTATATGATGTTGTGCACACATTAATGGATGGTTAATTGGTTAATGGTTTAAGTAAGAAATTTGAATGGAATCATTTATTCCAAATTTTTATTAATGGGAATGGATCTTTCCTTCGTGGCTAACATATGGCCCATCGCCATTGGGTTTTAGCTCAAAAAGGGTGATTACGTTTCTTCATTTTTTTTTGCGGGCGTAATCATGTTTTATTTGTTATGTGGATTTGGAGTTCATTTTATTTATATTATGGATTTTTAGTGCTACGTGGATTTTCTTTATATTATATATTTTAGTGTTGTGTGACTTTCCTTTATATCATAGATTTTAGTGTTGCATGACTTTCCTTTGTGTCACGTATTTTTGTGAAACATTTCAATTTGTTTTATCTCCACCAAACATTATCTTTATGACTTATGCATCTTCTAATATCATGTGAATTTATTCCTTTAATGCTCTAGCACTTAGCCATTTCTTCTTTTGTTGTTGTGAGAGCCATATTTCCTCCACTTTATGCTTTAACCATGTTTCTTTTTTTTCCACAAGTTAGGTGAACTTGCAAAACACTATGTGAGAAGTCCACAAAACACTTGGTGAGAAGTCCATATAACACTTGGATTTTCTAAAACTCTACTTAACATTATGTCTCCAAAAACACATTAAACATGAGGTCTTTATTCCATGGCTTCCATACTTAGTTCTATAAAAACTCATCTTCCTTTACTTTACTGATTTGGCACATCTTTTAAATCTTGCTTGATGGATTTCAATCGTAGCATACTAGGATTTTCACATCTATGAAATCTTGTAATTTCCAAAAATCCACCAAAGAATCCATTTCTAACATCTATGGCTTCCAATTGGCTATCTAACTAGAATCAAGTTGTGGAACACTATGCGTTTTGACCTCCATAAAAACTAAGTCCATCAATGATTTTTTTAATCGTTAAATGCTTTTGACTAGAGCTATGAACTGGAGGGTTTCGAGACCCCACCCATTACAACCAATATCCGAGAGACCGAGATATTATAATTAATCAAACACAAAATGTGACCACGATCTCGCATTGACAATGTAATTTTTTCACCACCATTTTTAGGGCCACTAGCCACCTGAATGCCATTTCCAATGATGTAAGTCCTCCACCACCGAGAATAATCACCATCCATAACCATTGGTGATGCAACACCTACCACCATTGATAAACCACCTGAAGGGATCCTTCCTAGTGGGATTTGAACCCAGGTGGATCCAGGACACAACCTTATTTTAACCGCTCACCCAAACCCCATTGGCTAGTCCATCAATAATTTTGTGAAAAACTAAGTTCATTAATAACCTTGCAAAATGACAATACAAGGAAGTAAAGTTAGGAAAATAACTTGAAAAATCAATTTTAAAGCATGAAATATGAAAAGGCATGAAACAAGTATAAAAACTTATCAAGGGACCTACAAAATAAGTTAGTACAAGAATCAAGCCTTAAATTTGTGAGAGTGAGCCACGAGGATCTAATGGATCCATGAAAATCAATATCATTGCACTCTAACAAAAATGAAAATGTGCTCCAGTAATGAGCAAGAATTAATCATAAGCTAAAGATTCATACATAAGGGAAAATCATTCTAACATTATCATAGATAAAAAGGAGCACAAGTAGGAGTGAATGCAATACACTCATCATACCTCTATAAGGGAGAAAGGAGTTATAATATAGAAATGGAATGTAACTTATGTATGAAGAATAGTGACACATATGATAGATTCTATGAAATAATTCATCATATAACTCCTAATGACACCTAAGATCTATGAATCACCTAAACAAGATGACTCACCATGTGTGATGTGGAAAATGATCCATAAATGATAAAATAAAAATAATACCTCACACCAACACGCCCCCTTCATCAAATCTTAGGTACAAGCATGGAAATCTAGAAAGAGAAAGAGGACTCTCCTAGAAAACTAAGAAAGATGTGTCATATGGGTCCTGAAACTAAAGGCCTGATGAGGTACCCATGTACAAAATGAAATCTTTCTAGAAGAACAAGAAGAGAGAAGAGGATTAAAAATCCCAAAGAAGATGAATGGCTATAGAGGACCTCACTCTAAGAAGAGAGCTCAAGTGAAGAAACTTTGCTTCAATGAAGGGCTTGATAAATATATCTACAACCTGATATGAACTCCGACAATACTTTAACTTGATGATGTTTCCATGGATCAACTCTTGTATGAATTGCATGTGAATCTCAATATGATTCATCCATTGATGTTGAACTAGATTTTGGAAAATTGAGATAGTGCTCATGTTGTCACAATAGATGATATTAGACCACTAAAAGTGAATACCAAAGTCTAATGAATCCCTTATAACCTAAAAATTCCATGGCAACATTGAATTCTACCTTAGTATAAGATATCTTAATCACATTTTGTATCTTTCTCAACCAACTAATATGACATGAACCAAGAGAAAAGTTGTAGCCTAAAGTAGACTTCCAATGATCGAGATTTCCAATCCAATAAGAATATGTGAATCTAAGTAGATCAATATTTGTCCCTCCTAAGTATGAATGCAATTAAAATGAGTATGGAAAACATAGTGAAGGATACACTTTTTTTTTTCTCCAATATAGCTAATGTAGATCCTATAATAAGCTAGACATAATGCTAACAACATACAAAATATTTGGTAGAGTGTGACTCAAGTAGAACAAGCTTCCCATCAACCGGTGATAAAGGGTACCATTGAATAAGAGAGTGGAGAAATAAACAACCAACTTAACCTCAAAAAGGAAGGGAGTAGGAGATGGCTTACAATAAAACATATGAAACCTAGCTAGAAAATCAAGGGCATACTTAGGTTGAAAAATCACAATTCATGAGTCGAATTGGGTACTATATATCCCAAGGAAGTAGTGAAGAAAACTTATGTCGATCATGGAGAAATTTTTGGCAAAGGAAATATTCAAAAATTAATGATCGAGGAAGAGCCACCCATAATCAATAACTCATCATCATACATCATGAGGATAAGCATGGATTCACCTTGCCATAGAATGTAAACATTAGGGTCAGAGTGATACCTAGTGAACCCTAATGATGGAAGAAAGGAGTAAATCTTGACATACTAATCCTAAGGCGATTGTTTAAAGCCATAGAGAGACTTATTTAAATTTCAAATGAGGAGGAATAATTAAGATAATGCATATGTTATTCCATATAGATTTCTTCCTCTAGGTCCCCATAAAGGAAGGCACTCTTAACATCTATTTGATGGACTTCCCATATGTTTGTGGTAGTGATATCAATGGCCAGATCAAAATGGAAATCATATTCATAATGGGTCAAATATTTATGAATAATCAACACCATCTACCTAAGAGAAAACCTTAGCTAAAATTTGTGATTTATACTTCTCGATGTTCCCATTGGCACCATACTTTTTTCGGTACACCCACTTACACCAAACTATTTTTCTTCCTTTTAGAAGAGGGGTGAGATCCCAAGTATCATTATTCATGAGTGAGGAATACTCCTCATCCATGTCGAATAATACTCATGAATCCCAAAATCCTCTAGAAATAATATTATGGTTCATAATAAAACATATGGAGTCTGGTGAACTCTAAACAAGTCCATCTCTCATCTAAAGGACCCCCTATCCAATCTACTACACTTTGCAAAGTCTTCCTTGCATAAGGACTAGGAAGAGATTTAGGCTCAAAATATATAGATTGTTCATTCAAGTTAGAGGGGATATAATCCTCATCATCACTACTTAGAATCATAATATTTTGAAGTTTGATTCAACAAGCTCATCATCGAAATAATCAAAATCAGAATCAAAGAGGGTAAAAAGGACCTCACCGGGTGAAGAAGTGGTAGTAGAAGATGATTCATCAAACTTCACACTTATCTCAATATAAATATGATGAGTATTAGGGTTCAATAATCTATATCCCTTCACACCATCGAGATACCTATAAAGATACAAGTTCTATATTTTAGTTATAATGCCTTGCGTATACTTTTGGGAATCCAAACCATAACAATGATCTAAAGAGGTGAAAGTTCTAGACATCGGGTTTTTTTCCATACCATGCCTTAAAGGGTGTCATAAATTTTACCACCTTATGTGGAATGTGTTTGTGAATGTAACAATCATAGTTCACGACTTTAGCCCAATACTACAGAGGAAGGGATTTAGAGTGAACCATATAGTAGCCATCTCTTTAAGTGTTTGGTTCTTTCTTTCAGAACTCCATTTTGTGAAGGGATATAATTAATTTTACGTTACAAAACAATCCTTTAAAGGTATATAAATCATAAAAATATTTATCACATATTCGCCTCCATTTTCAATTTAAAGAACCTTGATAGACCTTTAAGATTGTTTCTCAATAAGATCCTTGTGTAAAATAGGGACAAAAGCCTGTGATATTTTATTAATGATCAAAATCAATTTACAATAGATGGGTTGCAATTCTTATAGGAATTGAACAACCATGTGCAGACAAATGCAAGGTTGCATAGGTACAACTGAAATCATAACAACTTCCAAAATACATCCGGGAAGTAACAATAATTAAATACAAACAAATAATAAGTTGCAACTATGCAACATACAAAATTAAATAAGACAAAATAAATGGTTATACAAATATAACCAAATAATAATATTAAATGCACAATTAACTTAGGTAAAATAAATTTACCCTAACATTCCCCCCCTTAATTTTGCATTACCTCAAGGGATGAGGAGAGGAACTCTCTAAACAACTCGAACTTGTCACGTGCAAGTGAATTTGTGAAGATATCTTCTTGTTGTTCAGCTTGTTGGAAAAAATCTGAAGTTGAATATTGTGCTTCAAGACATGCTTGGGTATGAAATGTAATTTACCTCAATGTGTTTTTTTCATGAAAAACTAGATTAAACAAGTTTGAGAACACCTTCATTGTCAACATACAAGGTGGTTGGTTTGTCTTGTGGTATTCCAAGTCCTTCAAGTATGCGATGTAGCCATATCGCTTCATAGAAAACTTCTCCTACAAAATGATACTTGAATTTTGTGGAAGAGTGAGAAACAAATTTTTGTTTCTTGCTTCCCCATGATATTGGTCCAGATCCCATAAAGAACAAAAACCATGAAGTGGATTTTCTATCATCAATGTTTCCTGCATGATCTGAATCCAATATCTAAGACAAGAATAAATTTTCATTCTTCTTGTATTCTAGACCAAGATCCACTATTCCTTGAGATATCTCAAGATGCACCTTGCTACCTTCCAATGAAAAAATTTGGGTTCCTACATGAACTTGGATAGATAGCTCACTACAAAGATGATATCTGGTCTAGTGTAGGTCAGGTAAATGAGACTCCCAATCAACTACCGATAGAGAGTGGCATTTACCATAGGAGATGGATCTGAATGAGATAACTGCAATCTGTTCTCCATAGGTGTAGCAATAGGTGTGCAATCCATCATCCTAAATTTCTCGAGCATTGTCTTGGTATATTTCAATTGAGAAATAAAGATATGATTCTCTTTCTACCATACTTCTAATCCAAGACAATAGTGCATTTAGCCCAGATCTATCATGTTGAATGATCATTTAAGATCTTTCTTTGTTGCATCAATCATCCTCACTTGAACTTCCAGTGATGAATAGATCATTGACATAGACAAAAACAATCAAAATCTCCCCCTTGATTTTTGAGGTAAATATTGGGATCATATGGATTTCTAACAAATCCATGTTGTATGAGATGCTCATCAATTTTTATGTACCATGCCCGGGTGCTTGTTTGAGGCCATATAAAGATTTATTGAGTTTGCATACCTTTAATTCTTGACCAGTAGACATATCCCTCAAGTTGATTCATGTAGACTTCTTCTTGTAAATATCCATTCGAAAGGAACACTTTTACGTCCATCTAATGGACTTTCTAACCAAAATGTGCATCTAGAGAAAAGATCATCTGATCATTTTGATCTTAGTTGTGGGAGAAAATGTCTCCTCGTAGTTAATGCATTCTTTTTATGTGTACCCCTTTGCTAATAGTCTCACTTTGTACTTGTCTATGGTCCCATCTACTTTGTACTTTGTTTTTAATATCCATCTACATCCAATGGGTTTCTTCCTAGTGGAATATCGAAAAGCTAACCAAGTGTTGTTTTTCATCACTAGTTTATTTAGAATCCATGGCATCTTTCTAGCTTTTGAATATAGGGATTCTGATCACTGTAGAGGGCTCATCAGATTCAATAACTCTACTCATCAAATCAAATTTTACTTCTTCTCTTGCTTTACTATGATTCCATGGTCCAATGGTGGATGTATCTGGTGGAGCATCCATTCTTGCATCTCGTAACATACTAGTATACCACTTGGGCATATGCTTGAATTGATCCCATGGGTCATGGTTCTATCAGATCATCACCATCATCCCCATCATAACTTTCATCATCTGTGGGAACATCAGCTTCAGTTTTACAATTGGTGAAAAATCTACATCAGGTGAGTCTGGAGGAGGAGTCTTTTCCTTTCTTCTCAAAAAAATCAACATCTCTGCTAGTGTAGACTTTCCTGGTCTTCGGATCCATCAATATGTACCCAAGATTTTCTTCACTTGTACCCAATGAAGATGAGTTTTTTTGATTTCATATCCAATTTATTTATTTTCTTCTTGGGTATATGCATACTTTCTTTTCACTTGAATACTTTGAGGTGTGCAACAGATGGCTTCCTTTTTTACCATGCTTCTTGTGGTGTTACTCCATCAAGAGAAACTATGGGCACTCTGTTCAACAAATACATTGTTTCTTTGTTTCTTCTTCCCAAAATGTCTTTGCTTAGTCCAAAATCATCGATCATGCATCACACCATTTCCATTATAGTATGATTTCTTATCTCAACAACACCATTATGTTATGGTGTGTGTGGAGGAGGATTTTTCGAAGAATTCCATGAGCTTGAAGGTAGGCTTTGAAATCATCACTGGTGAATTCCCCCTCGATCTGAGTGGAGAGTTTTAATGTCACGACTAGTTTTGTTCTCAACAACCATTTTGAATTTCTTGAAGGTTTCAAAAGCTTCACTTTTCTTGCGAAGACAATATATCCACATTTTTCTCGAATAATCATCAACACAAAGCATGAAGTATTGGAACCCAGAATGACTTGGTTGCATCGGACCACAAATCGGTATGAACTAGATCAAGCTTACCATGAGCTCGATACGTACTTTTCTAGAATGAAACTCTATGTTGTTTTCCTATAAGGTAATGAGGACATTTATCTGTATCCTTCTGAAGAGATGGTAAACCATTTACCATATTGCACTAGTAAAGTGTCTCAAGATACTTGAAACTTATATGACCAAGTCTCCATGCCACAACTATGCAGAGGTAGAGTTATTAGCCATAAGTGCTTAATCATCTCTGTGAACAAAATCAAGCTAGAACATGTGTCCCACATTAGAGGCTTTTGCAACTATTTTCAGCCTCATGATTTATCTCAAATTAAACATGTTTTCTTGCTGGAATGACTATCAAAGTCAATTTTCAAGTTGTGATCTAGGAGTTGATTGACTGACAACAAATTTTTAGTCAACCTAGGGACATATAGTACATCTGATAATCTACAGTTGTGTGAACCAAGGGGTAGAGAAATGTTCCCAATCCCTTGAATTGTGTATGAAGAATCATCACCTAACGAAACATGGTTTTTCAAGGCATGTCCCTTATTGAAGTAAACCAGTCTCTGTGGCTGGTCATGTGTTGAGTGGCTCCCGAATCAACATACTAGACATCACTAGATGATGTGGAGGGTTCACTTGATCGAGCAAGTGTACAAGTAGTCTTCAATATTTGAATGTTCTTCTTGCTCAACAATATTACCTTGTTGATGGGGTCTTATTTTCCAGTTCCCTTTTTTTTCCTTGATTGTAGTTTGTATGTCCCTTGTGAGATTGCTGGTGTTGAGGTCTAGAGTTGCTTGATGAACCTTTCTTATAAGTATTATACCAATAATCTTTCAATTCATGTCCTCTTTTGTAGATTGGACATTTCTTCTTCTATTTTTATCCCCTTGTTGATTCTGATTCTGATATTGGGGTTTTTGATAGGAATTAGGTTTTCCTTTCCCTTTTCCTTTCCATTTTTATTAGAAGAAAGTTCTTTCTCTCTTCATCATCCTTATTATACATGGATTCCTCTTGTTGTAGTAGGTTTACTAATTTGTCAAAACTAACTGTCGTATCTGACAAATTGAGTGTTGTCACAAAAATGTGGTAGGAAGAAGGGAGGGCTCTCAGAATAATGGGAATGAGAGCTGTCATCAATGACCTCCTCTCCTAAGGCTAGAAGTGAAGCCCTCAACTCTGCAACTCTTCTCAAGAAAGCTTCTATTTTCTCATTTTTCTTAAACTTCAGTGTGTGTAACTCGAATCTGAAAATTCGGTAGTGATGAATTCTTATTTTTGGCCTCGTATACCATGCTCAATTTATCCCATGCTTCTTTGGCTATTTTGGCATCTCGAATGTGGGGTTGCACATCGTCAGACACTCTAAACAAGATGATGAGCTTGGCTTTCTAATCCGATCTATCAAACTATCATTGTTGTGTTGTATCAGTTGTTGATCTAGTTAGAGTACCATTCACAATCAGCTAGATTTCTTCAAACTCAAGTTGTGTCTTAATTTTTGTCTTCCATGCAGCATATAGTTGTTTCCTCTATGAGTAGTTTGTGAATCTAGAAGAAATAATTTGGGGGCATTTGTGCCCATTTTACATAATCCACTAACAGGTTAGGCTCTTATCACTCTAGGTATAAGGTCTCCCAATCTATATATCATCAGTCCGATATACCAAACCTTTCTATATATGCACCCTTCTAATATACCCATCGATATGTGGAAGAAGCTCACCATTTTGATATACTGGTGGTACATGAAAGAATTAACGTCATGAAAAATTCAATACATGGTACCAAGATAATTCGAAAGGGGTCTATGTACGATTATTGACACCAGCTCAAAGAAATATCCTCATATGTGTATAACTTCACTATATACTCAGATAATTTCTCAGTCTAGATTTATGTCGAGAAATCATTCATAGACAGATGGGATGGCTCATAGTGTGTGCATTGTGTCCTTATTACTCCCCGTCAATTTAAAGGTTCGATGCCTAGATGACGTTGTTGCAGCTATATTAGGTGTTAAGTGTAGTAGTAGTCATGACAACTTTACCCATAAGCACTTCCTAGAGGCATTTTTATACTGAATGCTTGAATAAGATCTAGGATCTCATGAGTGTTTTAGAACCAAATTTCACTATTTTTATTACAATTCTCTACCAGTTTTTTAGCAATTACAATGTTTTGGTTGACTATGAAAACCTGCAAATTAGTACAATATATTGAAGTATACAATTACATTCAAAAATTTTGAAAAATTGAATGATAGGCAAAAATTTTTTTTTTTTTTGGGCCCTGGTGGCCTTTAGAGCCCAACATGACCCACGATTGCAAATATTACAAAAATATAGCTGAAAATGAAATTTTTAGGTGTGCCCCCTTTAGCAAATGTTTCTTAGAATAAAAATGAAGCAAATTAGAAGAAAAAAATTTTTGGACCCTTTTTAGGGTTTTCTCTCACTAAATTTAGAGGGGGTTTTAGTTGTAACTAAACTTTAAGGGTTTAGTGGTGGTTTTGGCTACTTTATGTGGCAGTTTCCTCCAATAATGCCTAAATTCAAATTATAATAAAAAAAATTCAATGTAAGAGGTGGGGTTCGAACCATGTACCCAACATCCCCAACACTCTTCTTTTATCCAACATGGTGTTATATTTGATTTGCATTTAAAAATGGAGCAAGTTATATTTTAATTAAAAAATGTGACTAACCTTTTTGAAAAAAATGCAACTTGGCACTTTGAATGGAAGTCCACTGGCAAATGTTGAGGTGAAGGTGAGAGCGGTTTAGGTTTTTATTCGATAAAAATGGATCTCGATCTATGTCAATTGAAATGCCTTTGCATTTTTTTCTACCACCACCTTTTTATTGATCTCCATTGGCTTTTTTTGTTGATTTGTTTATGCTTCTTTGATTTCAATTCACCATTTTGTGCAGGTCATAGGTTTAGAATTTGTTGATGATTTGTTAATTCCTCACTGACTTTTGTTGTTTGACTTTGCACTTTGATTGATGACCTTAGATATGATGTTTCCAAGTGTGTAGTGTGTGGCTTCTTTTTTGTGAGTATGAATGTTCAATTGCAAGAATTGACCCATGTAGATGTGCCTCAACTCTCCTTTTGGGCTCGTTGTTTCTTTGAGATCACCCAAATTGATGGAAGCGCGGCTATGAATCACTAATCAAAAACTCAACCAATGTCGGTGGTTTGATGCAAATCTCAATGATCATAACTCACTGGAGGCTATTGAGAAAAAACATGGACTAATTTAGATGTTTGGATGCAAATAATCTCTCCAATGCAATAAATCTTAACTCACCTCTTTCTTTTTTTTGTAAATAGCTCAAATCACCTATCTAGATCTCAAAGGCACCGTCAATGGCTTGCCTTAGCAAAACTTGACTCAACTACTTTGAAACCCCATGTAACTCACTTTGTGGCTCATGATGAGCTCTATCTCGGTGGGAGATTATTCCTCTAGAAAAACTCTAAATAGTAGAGTCCTCCAAATTTGATAGTATAGATAATATTATCTCGTAATTCTAAAATTTTTGAGACAAAACCCCGAGGGTAAGAAAAACTATTTTTTTTTTATTTTTTTAAATTTTATATTTATTAGCTCCATAAAAAAATTTTCTGGTGTAGAGAACACCAAGAAAAAAAAAAATTTTCTTTCTTTACATTTACCTGGAGATCACACAGGAGGTTGTGTGAGGGGGATGCATGGAGTTCTAGGAAGCTACATGAGGCAACACTGTCTCTCCTGAAGCATTTTCTTCTCCAAAACTTTTCCTTCCTCTACAACCTCTCTCACACCTTGCCAGGAGCTTCAACCATCTCTCTACCAAATGTAAAATAGGGACAAAAGCTTGTGATATTTTATTAATCATCAAAATCAATTTACAATAGATGGGATGCAATTCTTTTAGGAATTGAAAACCATGTGCATAAAAATGCAAGGTTACACAGGTAAAACCAAAATCATAACAACTTCCAAAATACATCCGAGGAAGTAACAATAATTAAATATAAAAAAATACTAGGTTGCAACTATGCAACATACAAACTTAAATAAGACAAAATAAATGGTTATACAAATATAACCAAATAATAATATTAAATGCACAATTAACTTAGGTAAAATAAAGAAGGTTTAAAGGGGCAAAAATGTCACTATGAACAAGATCTAAATGATGAGAAGCTCTATAGGATTTTTCCTTGATAAAAATTTCTTGGGGTACTTCGAGGGCACAACCATCATAAAAACCATCTTATGGTAACTCCGTTGACCATCTCATGTTATCTCAATTGTTCAATGTAACGATATTTAAGATGACCAAAAATTTCATGCCATAAATTACTAAAATTGTATATTTGAGTGAGAAAGGTAGTGGGTAAAGAATCAAAAGCAAAGTTGAAGAATGTGTATAATTGAGAATGATGATCCACCTTTCCCTCATCCATTGTAGTCTCACTGTGAAGATCATGAATAATCACCAAGCTAGGGTTAAATTACTTCACATTCCTTCACCAATATGAGTGATTTGGTAAACTGATAGGAGATTGGTAGAGAGATCAAGAACACTTAAAACATTGTTAAAGGTTCCACCATCTACTTCTATCAATCCACTACTAAAACCAAAACAATAGTTTCATCACCCAAAGTGATTTGAGACATGCCACATGGTTCAATGTTAGCAAAATCAACATGTGATGCAAGGCACCAGAATCTATGACCCACATCGATAAAAGGAACAACTCTAGCTACAAGGGCCTTTCCTTTTTTCTTCTCAAATTTAGATTCCTTTGCTTTGGAAGACTCGGGTTTCGAGAATTTTTATTGATAGACTTAGAACACCTATATTATTTTTCTCATGTAAAATAATTTATGTGATCTATTTTTTCTTATGCATCGATGCTCTTCATGTCTTGGATTTGCTTGCAATAGGAACATTTAAACTTTTTCTTCTTTGGTTTTTCCTCAAAAGTAGAAGTGTTGATGTTAGGTTTAGTTTAGGTTTGACTAGTCTTAGTTCTTTTTAAGGTTGGCTTTTTCTCTTTCTTATTTTCTTATTTATTTTCCTTTCACTTACCAAGATACTTGATACAAGGGCATGTGAATTGAATTAATTTATCCCATTTGAATCAATTTTTCCCATTCTCGAATGAGTTGGGATGAAATTTTTTGAATGAGGACATCTTCTTAGTAGTCCCTAGAGCATCTTTCGTGGTGTGAAAAGTAGAAATGAAGACGCATTATTTGGGGCCAAGAGATATTAGAAAGAATAAAAAAAATATCATCCTCAATCATTTTTATCAAATCGATATTCTTTCAAAATTAATATAAGGTGGACAAACTTTAAGAAGAAGGATTGAGGTTATCAAAGTTAATAAGAGTTAATCCTAATGGAGCTTCATTCTCCAACTCACGGGATCTCATGTCATCTTGTTTTACAAACATATCATCAAGAGTTTTTTCTCGGCTCCATTAGGTGTTGTGAGAGGCTCAATATGGAAGAGAAACTTGAGAGAGAAAGACATACAAATAATACCTAAGGCTTCATCATATCAGCTTAAACCACCCATATTTCTCAAGTTTGGATGTTGGTTATTTCTCCACTCCTATAGTGATATGGTAAAACTCCTCTTACCTATATAAAACTTTACCACATAATTTGTCACACTTCATATTATTATTTTTCACCAATGGTCATGGTACTAAGACCCTCCTTCTTGTATATGGGGAGGCTCCCATTATTAAATGTAAACTACCTAAAATTATGGGTTGGCTATTAGGATGAGGATCACATAGGAATACTCCACTAAATGTGTGACAAAGTTCTTGTTTATAGTAAAATGGATGAATTTTATTTGAGGGAAGGTAAATGGGAGTGGGAGAAATAAATAAAAAGGGTTAATGTTTTGAGTAGGCTTACATAATTCAAATAAATTAACCATAGTAGGTCCACATTCAATTAGAAGAACACAACAATGCTAAAATGATAAGACAAACAAATCATAGACATAAAATATATTAATTCATTTATTAAAGGCATAGACACCTTTATTGGTTTTGTAAGATCGTCATGCTTACAAAGTTGGAAAGTAAAGAGAGAGAGAGATTAGAGGAACATAAGTAAAGAAATAAAAAATTCAGCTTTTATTGCTTGATGTAGTAGTGGTAAATCTCAACAACATACAATCAATCAAAATTTCCAACCCCTTTGGAATGGAGAAGCCATTCCAATTTATAACATTACAAATTGTCCTTTCATCTCCCCCACATGAATTTTCAACTTTCCTCATCACTTGTGACCTTCCACATTCCTAGGAGGTGAGTCTTTTTCTTATTGATGAAAAATGACTCTTACAATGTTGTATTGAGGGTCACTTAAGTGAATAGGACAAAATAGGGAAAGAGTACATTCTTGGTGAAGAATTATAATATGGAGAGAGAAGAAGGAAGAGAGAGAGATAAGGCTCGAAAAATATGATGACAATGAAGCCTTTGCTAATGAATAGCTTGCTAAATTGAAGAACTAAAATCACAATATCCTTATTTTGTGAGATGCAGGACATTTTAAAGCATCAAATAATTGTTTCGAAACACTGTCATGAGATCCACATTGAAATAGGAACATGATGATATCTTTTTATTACAAGGAAGGAGTGAGGATCACTTCCATACTTTTCTAGGCCTTCACAATTCACCCTAGTGATCACAAATCAACTCCATGATGCTCAAACCCATTTTATGCTTGTCTTTCACTCACTGAAATGGATCCTCACTTTGTAGATAGAGGATTTCTCCTTTAATGAGATTCCTATCCTATGGCCATCCATTGAACCGAAATGAGGTGATTGCACATGATTCTTCCTTTGGGGTGTGATCACACTACCAGGTGGTGAATGAGTGTTTAAGAACACTACTAAGTGAGTTGTAAAAGTGAAACTGAGATGGTTTCTCATTCTTACAAACATGGTACTCCAAATGAAGATCATCCTCTTACCCTTTCTGGTTCTAGAATCCTCACCTTCTTACTCATATGCCTCTCAATAGAATAAATAAATATTTGATTCTATAGTCTTTACTTTTGTACTTAGATGCCTAGGCATGCTGACACTTCACTCAGATAGATCTGAGTGCTCACCCGAAGCACATGAATCCTACCAGGTCCCTCTTTGTTATTAACTTGCCAAGGTGTTAACATGCATGTTCATAAGTAACCATAATCAAAATAATCACATCCATGAGCTCAATTTGGATACACACATGATAAGGGAACATATTAGATCAAATCACTATTATAATTAGATTTACCATACAATAACCATGAATAGAGACATCAATGACCAAAATCTATCCACAATGATCCATCATATTAATTCATCATAAAAAAAGTAGCTGAATACTCCATATAAATTATCAAAATGTCACACACTCAAACATACTAGCAAAGATAACTCATACTACCATAAAATCAGTCTCTCACATCTCCCTAAATAATTCAAATCAACACATACACACACACACACATACACACACACACACACACACACACACACACACACACACACACACACACACACACACACACACACACACACACATGTATGTATGTATGTATTGATTTGAATATAGGGGTGGGGACTTTCCATTCACCTCCCATACAATCTTAAAATAGGTCGTATGCTCAAAATAGCCATGTGTTGTTATAAAGTTAACTAAAGAAGCATGTAAGCTTCACCTAATAATAGATCATCTATAATTAACTCCAGATCTAATCCTATTATTATCTCTAACTCTCCAATAATCTTGTTCTTCCACTTATTCCCAAAATATCCTTTCGCTTATTTTTGAATTCTTCATGTCTTGATCCAATGCATGCTCCATCTTGATTTTCCTATTCTTAGCCCATGCCATGGAAAACAAATAAGTCTCAAATCTGTTAGGTTAATTAATTATGCATTATATAAATTAATTTTAATTAATTAAATAATCTTGTTATATGGTTGTAAACCATATTATTGTTTGTAGTCAGTCAAACAATACAGATGTTGTTATATAGTTTTAACAATATTATTGTTATTATTCATTTGTGCTTCCCGATGTGATTTGGAAGCTACTGTATTTTAATTTGGTTGTTGCATTGTTGTAACTCCTCTTTTATTTGTATCTCAGCTATCCAATATGTATAAATATTGTAACCTACACCATTTTACTTAGTTGATTGAGTTTAATAAATATAATCAGGCTTTCCTTCCTATTTGCTCAATATACATTTGGTACTAGAGTGAATTGAAGCTCCTGACAAGTTAGAGAAGGTTGCAGAGGAAGAAGAATTCATGGAGAAGAAACCTACATCAATGAAGAGCCACGCCCTCCATCTTCTTCCCACATCTCCTCGCACACCCGTAATCTCACTGTGTGTGATGATTTCCAGGTAAACATAAAGCAATTTTTTTTGCCTTGGTGCCCTCTACACTAGGAAAATTTGTTTCTTGGAACTTACAAAATAAAAATATAAAAAAAATTCCCCATCAGGGGTTTTTTCTTTAAATTGGTTTAGTTCTTATTGCTTAATTTATCTCATACTATCAAATTTGGAGGATGGTGTTGATGCTTTATTCTACTCACCGAACTGTCTACAAAGCCCCCACCATATTTCACAAAGTTGAGCTCATACAGAGCTAATGGAAGTAATGATTTATTTTGTAAAGGAACCAAGTTCTATTTGAAGCGATTGAGATTTATTACAAGTATCGATCTCCATGAATTCTCCATCTAACTCGTGGGAGGTAGGCATAATAAATCGGGTTTTAATGAAGACACTTGTAAAATAAACTCGAGAGGCAACTTTGAAAGAACAACTTTGGTGTATAAAGAGGATTGAATTACATGTTAAGATAGTCCACTCCTCCTTAAACAAAATCACAGATGAGATCTATTTTTTTGAGGGCACATATACCACAACAACTACGCACAAACACATCTACATAAAAGTTTCAAATATGGATCGATCCATGTCCACACTACAACACTGTGGCCAAGTAGTCCTTCAACCACTCCACCTAGACCTACACACAACCACAACCAAAAATTAGTCGATTAATTAAAAAAAAAATAACAAAGATAAAGACCGAACTTTGCATAGAAATATATGGTGGAGAAAATAAAATAAATGGTGATAAAATCCAAAATTGCGGTATAACAATTAGATCCAAATTTTGTGCTTGATAACCCCAATCCGCATGCAATCTCACCCTCCAACATGCAGCCATGTGGAACCTATGCTACGCCTTTTTTTAATGAGGTAAGTCATTTTCTCATCTACTTAAAATACACTTTGCTTCATTTCATAGCTAAGCGCTCATAAAAGCCTAAGTGGTTAAGAGGAAAGACTTAGAAGTGGGAGGTTTGGGGTTCAAATCCCACCCCAACATGAACTTTTGAATTTTGAAATTTGGTGGAAAATTTGGAGAAACTGCCATAGTTGGAGGTAGATTTGGTGGAAAACCACCGCTAAACAACTAGTTATAGCTAAAACCGCCTCTAAAATTTTAGTGAGAAAATCCCTAATTTAGGGTAAAAAAATTCTCCCATTAAGCCTATGTTTTTTCATTCTGGGAAACTTTTTCCAAAGGAGAGAGCTAAAAATTGCATTTTCAGCTATTTTTTACAATTCTTTGCATTTTGGGTCGTATTGGGCTCCGAGGCCACTAGGCCCGCAAAAACAATTTTTTTTTCCTACCATTCAATTTTTTATAAATTTTTTAATGTAATTGCATGTTTGCATTATATTGTACTAATTTGTAGGTTTCCATAGTCAACTAAAATATTGTAACTACTCAAAAACTAGCAAAATTTGTAATAAAAATAGTAAAAATTGGTTCTAAAACACTCACGAGATCCTAGATCTCATTCGCAGCGTTCGGTATATATGGTGCCTCTGGGAAGCACTTATGGGTAAAGTTATCATGAATACTACTACACTTAACACCTAATATAGCTGCAACAATGTCGTCTGGGCATCGACCCTTTAAATCGATGGGGAGTAATAAGGTCACAAAGTGCACACACACTATGAGCCATCCCATCCATCTGTGAATGATTGCATGACATAAATTTGGACTGAGAAATTATCCAAG
Source organism: Taxus wallichiana var. yunnanensis (assembly GCA_018340775.1). NCBI lineage: Eukaryota > Viridiplantae > Streptophyta > Pinopsida > Cupressales > Taxaceae > Taxus > Taxus wallichiana. The sequence goes on from CM031242.1 coordinate 652,240,612, forward strand.
TATATAGCAAAGTTATGTGCGTGTATGAGGATATTTCTTTGATCCGGTGTCAATAATCACATAGACCCCTTTTAGTACTATCTTGGTACCACATATTAAATTATTTCATGTACATTAATGCCTCTTTCACGTACCTCTGGGTATATAGAAAGGGAAAGCTTCTTCCATGTACCGCTGGGTATATCGGAAGGGCACATATATAGAAAGGTTTGGTATATTAGACTGACGGTATATAGATTAGGAGACCTTATACCTAGAGTGATAAGAGCCAAACCCTGTCAGTGATCTCTACAAAATGGGCACCAATGCCCCTAAATTTTTCTTCTAGATTCACAACTACTCAAAGGAAACAACTATGCTGCATGGAAGACAAAAATCAAGACACAACTTGAGTTTGAAGAGATCTATCATTGTGAATGGTACTCTGACCAGATCAACAAATGATACAACATAAGTAGAGGTAGTTTGATAGAGAAGATCAGAAATCCAAACTCATCATCTTGTTTGGAGTGTCCGACGATGTGTAACCCCACATTCGAGATGCCACAACAACCAAAGAAGCATGGGATAAGTTGAGCACAATATATGAGGCCAAGAACAAGAATGTTATACTAAATTTGTAGAGTCAGTTACACACATTGAAGTTCAAGAAATGAGAAAATTGAAGCTTTCTTAAGAAGAGTTACAGAGTTGAGGGCTTCACTTCTAGCCCTAGGAGAAGTAGTCTTAGATGATGCTCTCATTCCCATTGTTCTGAGAGCACTCCCCTCTTCTTACCACATTTTTGTTACAACACTAAACATGTCAGATATGACCATTAGTTTTGAAAATTGGTAAACTTACTGCAACAAGAGGAAGTCATACATAATAAGGATGATGAAGAGGAGCAGAACTTTCTTCACATCAAAAATGGAAAGGAAAAGGTAAAGGAAAACCTAATTCCTATCAAAATTCCCAAAATCAAAATCAGATATCAAGGGGACAAACAACAAAAGAAGCAATGTCCAATTTACAAAAGAGGACATGACCTAAAAGATTGTTGGTATAATACTTACAAGAAAGGTTCATCTAAAACTCTTAGACCTCAACAAAACAATCTTACAAGGAACATTCTAACAACAATCATGGGCAAAAAAAAAGGGGAACTGAAAAGAAGACCCCATCAAGCAAGGAAATTTTTGAGCAACAAGAATAGTTAGACAATGAAGACTACTTGTTCACTTTGCTCGAATCAAGTGAACCATCCACGTCATCTAGTGATGTTTGGTATGTTGATTCGGGGCCACTCAACACATGACAGCCACAGAGATAGTTTATTTCAATGAGGACACACCATCAAAAATCATGTTTCGTTGGGAGATGATTCTTTATATATAGTTAAGGGGATCGGGAACATGTCTCCACCCTTGGTTCACGCAACTCGTAGACTATCGATGTCTTATATGTCCCCAGGGTTAACAAAGAATTTGTTTTCAATCACCAACTCCTGATCACAACCTAAAAATTGACTTTGATAGTCATTCCGGAAAGAAAACATGTTTGATTCGAGATAAATCAAGAGGCTCAAAAATAGTTGCAAAATCCTCCAATGTGGGACACATGTTCCAACTTGATTTTGTTCACAGAGATGATCAAGACTTGTGGCTAAGAAATCCACCTCAACATAGTTGTGGCATCGAGACTTGGTCATGTAAGTTTCAAGTATCTCAAGACACTTCACCGGCATAATATGGTACATGGGCTACCATCTCTACAAAAGGATACAGACAAGTGTCCTCACTGCCTAGCAGGAAAACAACACAGAGCTTCATTTCAAAAGAGTACATTTTGAGCTCATGGAAAACTTGACCTGGTTCATACCGATCTTTGCGGTCCGATGCAACCAAGTCATTCTGGGTTCCAATACTTCATGCTTTGTGTTGACGACTATTCAAGGAAAATGTGGATTTTTGTCTTCACAAGAAAAGTGAAGCTTTTGAAACTTTCAAGAAGTTCAAAGTAGCAGTTGAGAATGAAACTGGTCATCACATCGAACTCTCTCCACTTAGATTGAGGGGGGGAATTCACCAGTAATGAGTTCAAATACTACCTACAAACTCATGGGATTCATCAACAAATGCCTCCTCCACACACACCTACAACATAATGGTGTTGTTGAGAGAAGAAATCATACTATCATGGAAATGGTGCAATGCATGATCAATGATTCTAGACTTGTAAAGACATTCTGGGAAGAAGCAACAAAGACAACAGTGTATTTTTGAATAGAGTTCCCACAGTTGCTCTTGAAGGAGTAACACCACAAGAAGCATGGTCAAAGTGAAAACCATCTATTACACACCTTAGAGTATTTGGGTGCAAAGAAATTATGCACATACCCAAGAAAAACAAAAAGAAATTGGACATGAAGTCACAAAACTCATCTTCATTGGGTACAGTGAAGAGAATCTTGGGTACATATTGATGGATCCGAAGACTAGAAAATTCTACACCAGTAGAGATGTTGAGTTTTTTTGAGAAGAAGGAAGCAGAGTCTCCTCCTCCAGACTCACCAAATGTAGATTTTCACTAGTTGTAAAAATTGAAGCTGATGTTCCCTTAGATGATGAAAGTGATGATGGGGATGATGGTGTTGATCAGATAGAACCATGACCCATGGGAAACAATTTAGTGTATGCCCAAGTGGTGTACTAGCACATTACGAGATGCAAGAATGGATGCTCCACCGGATACATCCACCCCTAGACCACGGACTCGTAGTAAAGCAAGAGAAGAAGTTAACTTTCTTTGATGAGTAGAGTTATTAAATCTAATGAGCCCTCTACAGTCCAGGAAGCCCTATAGTCAAAAGCTTGGAAAGATGTCATGGAATCTGAATATCACTCAGTGATGAAAAATAACACTTGGCAGCTTGTCAATCTTCCACCAGGAAGAAACCCATTGGATGCAGATGGATATTTAAAACAAAGTACAAAGTAGATGGGACAGTGGACAAGTATAAAGCGAGACTAGTAGCAAAGGGGTATGCACAAAAATAAGGCATAGACTACGAGGAGACATTTTCTCCCATAGCTAAGATCAAAACAATCAGAATGATCTTTTCTCTAGCCACACAGTTTGGCTTTGGAAAGTCCACCAGATGGACATAAAAAGTGCCTTCCTAAATGGATATTTACAAGAAGTCTACATGACTCAACTTGAGGGATATGTAGTACCTGGTCAAGAAGAAAAGGTATGCAGACTCAGGAAATCTTTGTATGGCCTTAAACAAGCACCCCGGAATGGTACATAAAGATTGATGAGCATCTCGTACAACATGGATTTGTTATAAATCCATATGATCCCAATCTTTACCTCAAAAAGAAAGGGGGAGATTGTGATTGTTGTTGTCTATGTCAATGATCTAGTCATCACTGGAAGTTTAGTGAAGATGATCGATGCAACGAAGAAAGATCTTAATCGATTGTTCGACATGACCAATCTCGGGCTGATGCACTAATGTCTTGGATTGAAGTATGGTAGAAAGAGAATCACATTTTTGTTTCTCAGATGAAATATACTAAGAAAATTATCGAGAAATTCAATATTTTGGATTACACACCAATTTCTACACCTATGGAGAATAAATTACAATTATCTCGTTCAGATCCATCTCCTGAGGTAAGTGCCACTCTCTATCGGTAGTTGATTGAGAGTCTCATTTACCTAACCTACACTAGACCATATATCAACTTTGTAGTAAGCTATCTATCCAGGTTCATGTAGGAACCCAAAGTTTTCATTGGAAAGTAGAAAGGTGCATCTTAAGATATCTCAAAGGATCAGTGGATCTTGGTCTAGAATACAAGAAGAACGATAAATTCTTCTTGATTGGATATTTAGATTCAGATCATGCAGGCAATATTAATGATGAAAATCCACTTCAGGATTTGTATTTTTATGGGATCTGGACCAATATCATGGGGAAGTAAGAAACAACACTTTGTTTCTTGCTCTTCCATAGAAGTTGAGTATCGTTCTGCAGGAGAAGCTTTCTGTGAAGTGATTTGGCTACATCGCATACTAGAAGGACTTGGAATACCATAGGACAAACCGACCACCATGTATGTTGATAATGAAGGTGTTCTCAAACTTGTTTGCAATCCAGTGTTTCATGAGAGAACAAAGCACATTAAGGTATAAGTTCATTTCATACATGAGCATGTGTTGAAGCACAACATCCAGCTTCAATTTTTCCAACAACTTGAACAAAAAGTAGATATTTTCACGAAGTCACTTGCACGTGACAAGTTTGAGTTGTTCAGAGAGTTCCTCTCCTCATCCCTTGAGGAAATGCAAAATTAAGGGGGGGAATGTTAGGTTAATTAATTATACATTATATAAATTAATTATTTAATTAATTTTATTAATTAAATAATGTTGTTATATGGTTATAAACCATATTATTGTTTGTAGTCAAACAATACAGATGTTGTTATATAGTTTTAACAATATTATTGTTATTATTCATTTGTGCTTCCTCGGATGTGATTTGGAAGCTACTATATTTTAATTTGGTTGTTGCATTATTACAACTCCTCTTTTGTTTGTATCCCGGCTATCCAATATGTATAAATATTGTAGCTTGCACCATTGTACCTGGTTGATTGAGTTTAATAAAGATAATCAAGCTTCCACCCCTATTGCTAAATCTACAAAAACTTTATCTTACCGGGCATGAATCCTCAAGGCAAAAAAATATGTCAACCTTTTGTGCCTATCCATGCGCCCTTTTTTCGCACCACCATCATATGCGCTTTTGATACTTAGGCAATATTTCACCAGGCCAACAGACTCTTCACATATGATGGTCTTGGGTATCTCATTGATTGATTAGCTCACTTTGAATCGTTCCTAAGAGATATTTAGAAACAATCATAGAGTCGAGGATATGATGATCCTTAACTTATCACATGAGCTTCCCATTTAACCTTTAAACATGATGACATATTTTCAATTCACCTTCCTGACTAAACTTTCATATGAGTAAAAACCTACTTACGGTTTATGAACACCTTTTTATTTAATAGTTACTCATGGGAATGGAATTTCTTAGCCGAGATAGGAGGATTGATTCTGAATGGAACTTGAAATATGTTTGAGAGTGAGTTATATTTTATTGACATTCGTAATGCACTTTGAAACACTTGTGAATGATACCTCCCTAACTCGGAAATATGTGAAGACATTATCAAGTATGGATCAAGTGTTTATAAACAATTCACGAGGTGTGCCTTACTTGAGATTACTACCATCATCAATCATGATGATTATCTCATCATGATCCCTATGACCTTCTCCTCAATGAATCTAAATTTCAATGGATCTCTTGACGTTTCATATCCTTAATAGACCACATGATGTTCCTAATTTCATCCACTATCCGAGTGACTATCTCTGAATTGTTCCCCAACATAATGTGATCCATATGATGTCCATTTCATAAATGGATTCAATCAAGATGGATCTATTCTTACACAATTGGAATAATTTATATCCTCCACTCTCTTGCATTAGATATTGCCTTGCACAAATCACCTCTGAATAATGATTTAAGAGTTGCAGATGGTTTTACTTCTTCTTTTGGAAATGAAACCAATTCTCATCCTCATAATGATAGAAAAAATCAATGAGATAAGAAAAATGGGAGTTCCACATCTTTATGAGTTTAATTCCAAGATACTATTTTTAGTAGGTCAAATCCAGTACTATTATTTTTAGCAATTTTCATGGTTTTCACTCCTTGATGTTTTCTATTAGTTTAGGATGTTACGATGCTAATAATTCACCTTTTTGAACACATACTATATTTAGACATACCTAGTCATGAATGCCTACTAATTTTAAAAAGGATACCTACATGTGTCGATTGAGATGAAACTAGTCTAGTTTTTTTATGATTTTACAAGGATTCTCTACTCCCTTTTAAAGATGATTTTTGTCTAGATTAGAAGGAAAATGATAATTTCATTAAAGGTATAAAACAATGAGAAAAGATGATTCCTTCATGTATCCAAAAATTAGTCACCTCATCATATGGGAATGGCTCGGATGAAATATTATTTTGCAAGGAACATTTAATCCAAGTTTTAGATTATTTCAACTCATCGGATCTTTGGGAAAATGCAAATTCTTCAAAGAGGGAAAAATATTGAGAGAAAACTTATTTCTCTATATCCCTAAAATTAGACACCTCATCATTCAAGAAATGGCTCGAGATAAAAGTAGAGGAAAGTTTACTCGAGTTTCAAATGATTTTTCATCTATATATTTGTATGATAAAAAACTTGATGTCCTTTTTTATTATGGCATGTCATCTATTAATGGATGTTAGAGAAAAAAACACAACAATTTTGCAAGTTAAAGTGATTGAGTTTTGGAGAGACAAATTTAAGTAGGTTTCCATGTGTTTTTATGGAATTTTTGACCATATTTTGATTTGGAAACTATATGAAAGACATGGGTCACAATTTTTGTCCCATTGTCCCTTGAGGGGATAGAGGGGATAAATGGGATACCAATGTTTCCAAATCATGACTTAGGAGTTTAGAGGAGCTAAAAATAAGATTTGGGGGGCTTGGAAATGACACCAAAAGAGTTATACATGGTAACATGGGGTCCAGTGCTACTAGAGTGAGTGAGTCACACTTTATTATCCCCCTTATCCCCTTGTGGAATAGGGGAAACCAAGAAAACTAGATTATGACTTTGGGGGAGGAGGAGGTCGCACTTTGGTCTACCCATTTGTCCCCTTTGCACCATAGGGGTGGAGGGGGACCCAAGGGAGCCAAAGTGTGAGTTGGGGAGGATGTTTGGGTCATATGTTAGTTTACCCATTGTCTCCCTTATCCTCGGGGCTAATAGGGTATATAAGAGTGTCCAAAGTGTGACTGTGCCTAATTTGGAAAGCCAATTTTGCTTCAAATGTCCATTTTTAGACACTAACCTTGATGTTTTCACCACGGGAGATTAGGAAAATGATTTGGGGTTAAATATTATATAATTTTGACTTTGTATAACATTTTAAGATCAATGAAATCATTCCAAAATCAAATTTATCTTAAATTCAAAATGTATCCCCTTTTTTCTCGGAACTAAGAGGGCAAAGTGCAATATTTTGAAATGTTTTAGGAAATCTTTAAGCTTTAGAGAAAATTTGTTGATTCCAACTTATAGATAATTACAAAATATTTAAGATGGCTATTTTTTTCTTATTAACTCCTTACATATCTCCTAGAATCATCTAGAGAAGCCATGTTTCTCCATTTAGATGTTCATTCGTTGCACCTAGAAAACCCGATGTTGAACAAATTGTCCCTCAATGAGAAATACTTTCCTAAATATTTATAAATTTCTTCCAATACCTTCAAAAATCATAAAAATCACATTTTTATGTTTTATATATTTCATGAACTCTCCTATAGGATGCATATTGGGTTTAGAATGACCAAAATTTACCTTTTTAGGCCTCTAGGAGAACTTGTCATTTCTTTCGATCTTTACTCAATCCATCTATAAACTTTAATACACTTCCTTGCACACTAAGGAATGCTTGAAAACTGCATTAATATCTTAGTTAGGGAAATAGGATGGTTCAATTGGATACATGTCTACCAAGAGGGGTTTTAGTGTGATCGGCAAGAAAAATTTTACATTGTGGCTTAGTTGTCATGCTTTGAAATTTGAAAAAATTGACTAGTGTTTTTACATGACAACATTTTCCTCTAGCTTAGGGACATTAGACTTTAAGGAGAAATATAGGACCTTATATTTCTCATGGGTGATTATACCAATGTTTTTGATGTTGGGAAACAAAGTAATTACAAAAAATAAAAAATAAGATACAAACACAACCAACACACAACAGGGAAAGGAAACACAAAATAAGAAGGGAAACACACAAAAAAGGGAAATGGGATGAATCATCCTAAATAATCTATATTACATGTGGGGGATAACCCAATTTTTCTAAAGCACGAATTCATACTAAATGTTTATTTAACACCCATGTTATACTTCAACAAACTAATGGATTTTTTTTTGTAACCCTTAATAACCTTTTTATGCCTTCAATGATTTTCAACACATAGTAATAAAATCCAACATAATTATTTACAATGAATATCATTATTACTTAGCTTACTACTAACTAATCTAACATTATTAGTATTCTAAAATCCATCTTGACAACATAAAATAACCATGTGTAATTGTAAGGGTCCTAAATCTTTCTCGATCTCCCTAATCACTCAAAATGACCATTTATACAATTTATACATTTGGTTAAACCTTATTATAGGTTATGAGAACTTACACATCTTCTTAGTGCCAACCAATAAAGTATTAAAGTAATTCCCCCTGCTCAAAAAACTACTAAAAGAAGAAATGGTGAAAAAATAATGCAATCAATCATTTAGACTATTATGGCCATAATTTTCTAGCATTGTGATAGCAAGCCAGTTTCAGAATGTACACAAGCCTACAAAACACGTCTTCACTTCACCACACAACCATCTCAATATAGTTATTAGGATTATTTTATGTTGATTAGAAATTATATTACAGTTCTGAAGCTTTAGGGATCATGACTCAATATTTAGGTCACATGAATCATGTTAGTCCCATATTAGGATCCCTATGGGAAAGGTTATACTCACATAATGACTTACGTTATTACGTGTTTTTTACCCACCCCATATACATCATGAGATGACATGAAAAGGTTCATATGACATGAATTTTGTTTCATAATACCTACCCTTCATTTTTATTTCATTATGCTTTCATCCTAGGGATAGGTTATACTAAATTTTTTACATTATTTGTTCTCACGATAGAGGTATGCACTAACTCATTAAGTCACCGACTAGTATAAGTACCTCCTACCACATAGTCGTAAGGTAAACTATGTCAACCTATGATGATTGAATTATATTAGATAATAATAAGATAAACTAATTCATAACGATAAGATAAATAATACTTATAATAAATTTGTAGTCATTATATCATATTTATTAAGTACATCTATACTTTTTCTTACAAAGCTGAATGTATACCTTTCATACTTGTTTTCTAATGATGTATTTTTTAGAAAATTGACAATAGATATAGATATAGTTGTCATAACGTATGAACATTATTACATTCATGTATGTTTTCCATTATTTAAAGGACAATGCCATGTTTATTATAGTTTATGAATCATAAGCTGTTACATGTTATATTATTCATACATGATAACTTATTAAAACAAAAAGTTTTATTGTCTTAACAATGCATTCATTTTTGTAAGTATTATAATAGGATACTTCATCTTGTTTTTAATATTTCATCGTATTTTAATGAATATTTGTTCATTAATAATGAAGTCATGAGAACATAATAAATATCGTAAATATCATTACTTCATAACTTCATACCGTTGTCCATAACAACTTTTTTTAATTTTTTCTAATTTATTTAAACATGATAATGATGTTGTCATGCATATTATTGTAATAAATTCCATTCAATAATTAATGTTAATGATAATGATTTTCATAACATACAATCATATTATTACAACAATTATAGTTTTGTACTTTTCACATCAAGTTTAATCAATTTCAAGAGTATATACCACTGTTAAAAATAGCGTAAAAGTATTATTACAACTCACACAAAGATTATAAATAATAAATGTATTTATTAAAATCAATAAGGAAGAATCCTTATTTATCTCATATATTACAATAGTTTATGGATTGTTACAATAGGTAGAATACCTTATGAAAATATGTGAAATGGCATTTTCACTTTACAATAAATACAATGATCCGAATTTGATTTTCAAACAATAATATGTGATCAAATAATGTGTATAATATCCAATAATCACGTTGTAGACACCTAAATATGACTATGTAAATTTAATACTAAAATTACACTAATTATCCTCTTTCTTGTCATTTCATTATAATTAGTGATTTCCTACTAATTAGCTAACATTCCCCTTCGCTTTGGCCAATTAATGACACTTCGTTAATTAATTAACCTTCTCCCATCTTGAATGCCACTTAACAACACTTCATTCATTATAATCCTCTTTTAATTAATTAATTAATAAAGCCTTTCAATCTCATATTTAACTAAGAAACCTTGTTATTAGTTAAATGCTCGTTTTAGACCCTCCAAATTCTACTAATTTCCCTATAAATCATCTCCAAATAGCTTATATAAGCTTAATTTGACCTATTATTTAATCCTAGTTGATTAATTAAATCACCTCCAACTCCCATGAGTTGTTAATAATTGATTAATCTCTTCTAATCATACTTGTCATTTTCTAATTCTACTTTACCTTTATCCCACATTCACTAGGTTGCAAGCTTCTCCCAAAATGGAAAGCTATATAAAGAACCTAGTACCTTCCTACCAATCTTACACCTTTACACTATATCCTTGTAATACATCTACAGTGATAAGATAATTTCAATCTTGGAAGGATTATTGATCAAGAAACCATTTCCATCTTCTACTTGAAAAGAGTAGTAAGAGAAGAACCAAACATGACAATTAAGCCATATTGGTGAGATCTCTTCCTCTTCCATGGAGAATTCCTTTGATCACGTGTAGCTACATTCAAATCACTAAAGGAGTACCTATAATTACAAAGCACATCCAAATATCAAAGGATTGGTTTTCATTTAATGTTTTAATGTTTTAATGCACATTAGTTAAGCTTTTCCTTTCTAGATTTATCATGATGTTTATGTTGTTGATTAACTAAGTTAGGAATCTATTTGGTGTTAGTTTCCTTTCATTAGCTTAGATTAATTCAATCACATGCATACATATGGTGTACTTGGTGGGACCAAAATAGAGCATAAAACATAGAGCACTGCATTACTAATAACATTGCACACGTTTCCGTTTACCTTCACATGCTAGCATAAACTTGCACATGCTACCGTCACCTCTACATGCATATGTGGGATTATGTTCTTTCATTTCATTTCTTCTTGCACATGCCAAAATCATCTTTCACGTTCTAGCATTCATTTCACGTGCTAGCGTTAAACTACATGCACCAACATTATGTGTCAAAAAGTTTTGGCTCAAATTTCAAAATTTCCAAGAATCTTCTTTTTGTTTTCCTATTTTTTAAAAAATGTTGTTTGACTTCTAACTTGTAGGTTTTACTTTAAAATTAAGTTTATAACACTTAAATTATTTGATTACGTTTGTTTTTTCCATTTTCTTAAATTAGATCAAGTGTCACATATGCTCTTCTCTTGTGCATTTTAAGTGATCTTGAGAATAAAAACATCATTGATCATCATTCTAACATTATTTTTACTTGGAAGAATTAATCATTTGAGTTTAATTTTTTTTTCAAAGCACTTAATATTTATTGATTAAGGTTTTCCCATTTTTCTATAGTTGGATCAAATGTTGTGTATGCTCTTCTCTTGTGCTTTCAAGAGCGATCTTGAGAATAAAAATGACCTTGATCCTCTTTCTAACATTGTGGTTTACATGGAAAACTACTAATATTTTGAGTACAAGACCTTTTTGCTTGTCAAAGAATAAAATTGAGACAATTACTGATACATTGTGTGTAGGTTGCCAAAGGCATTCAAAACCACATTTTAAATCAAGATAAGAAAAATCATTCACTCACAATGTATTTGCAGGCGTAGTTAATAAGGATATTTCCCAACTACTATAACTATGGGAAGTATCTTGGCTTAGGCCATAAAAATCATTATGAGGATTACCATAGGAATCCCAAAGTAGTCAACACATTGAGGGAACTAGTTGATGAAATAGGAAGTTCCCATCACCTAATTGACTAGAAAATCTATGAGGATTGTTAAAAGTTGTCTCCATGAATCCTCTTTCATTAATTTGATTGTGGGGTAATGGTCCTTTGTTTATAATTTATTATAAAAAAGCATACCTCTCTTAGACAAGATATTGGTGAGTGTTGAGAAAAAAATCCTAGGGAGCCATTTGGCATTGGGGCCAACTTTACCATATCCAAATCAAGAGTTTCAAAGAGCCATTACAAAGAAAAAATTCCTTGGAGTTAAAACCTTGTTTTTCGAACAAGGAGAAACTCCATTGAAGTTGAGCCACATATTTTATCATGAATTTTATAAAGTAAAACTTTGTCCTAGTTTCTACCTTGTTATCAAACAAGGAGAAACTCTACCAAAGTTGCACCGCATAAGTTTCATCACCAATAATAAATTCCCTTGTTCTTTTTTAGCATTATTGGTAATAATAAATCAACTCAAATTGCTGCCAGAATTGTGTTAACCTCTTTTGCACCCATTTAAAACATCTTTTTCATAAAAACTTGATTTAAGTGTTGAAATAGTGTTGGTACGCTTTTCACATTTTGGTGGTTGTCTTGAAACCAACATTGAGACATCTCACTTCTAAGAAGTATCTCACCTTGAACTCACTTTTTCATTGTTATGTTACTCACATTATATCAATCCATTTTGGATACTTAAATATTTTTTTCTTACACTTGATTTAAGTGTTGAGATTGTATTATTACGCTACTCGTGTTGTATCGACACATTATTTTATACTTAAACCTTGTTTTCTTCAAACTTGAGTTAAGTTTTGAAAGTATGTTGTTATGTTACTTACCTCACACTAATCCCTTTTTAATAATTACATCTTATTTTTAAACTTTATTTAAGTATTGAAATTGTATTATTATGCTAATTGCATTTGTATCAACAATTTTCGTGATTTAAAGCTTGTTTGTACTAAACTTGATTTAAGTGTACAATTTGTGTTGTTACACTATCAAAATCATTTCAACCTCCTTTTAATACTTACATATTTTTTTTGTTTAAAACTCAATTTAAATACTAAAATTAAATTGATTACCTTGTCAAATAACTTTTGAGACAATTTGAACATAGGGAATAGTTCCTTTGCAGCTTGTTCCATTATGCAGGACTTTATCGATTTTCCTTAGTGACTTTCATTATACATTCCACACCCTTGGAAAAAGTCTTCACTTTGATACTGTCACACTACCTATTTTTCCTAGATTATTATATCCTAAAATATTTATTAAATTTTTCGTATCATGCCACATATTACAAGATTAATACATATAAGGATGCGAGCAAAGCCTTTCTTCCATAAAAAAATTAGACCCATTAGCTAAAGAGGAAAAATTTATTGACCATAGTAGAAACAAGGGAGAAAATCCTCATGATAGCTTTGAGTGTGACCCTTCTTGCATATATAATTTCCTCTTCCCAAAAAGAGATCAAGTTTTAACATGGGTATTAGAATTAGGTAGAAAATTTACACTTGAATTTGATGCCACCATCCTTAAAACATGATTCATGGAGGAGAAAGAATAAATCCTCCTTCTTATCAAATAGTTGAGGACTTAAACAATGACCATGATTTTATTTCTTCCCAAGGAAATAATGAGGAAGCGAAGCCCTCAAACTATAACTAGCTATCACATACCACTCATTCGAACCAATCGTGAAGCTAGAACCAAGGGTAAAGATCCTGAAAAGACCCTCCACGTGAACCTCAACCTTAAACCCCAAAATTAATAAATTACCTTGCAACAACAATTACAAACCCTTGGATGTTAATTGAAAAACTTAGCTTCACATATCCACGGGAAATGAGTAGAGCTTCACATACTTGAAAAACCTAAGGTCACTATACAAAACATTACACTTGAAAACCATGGTGGTGAAAAATCAAAGTCTAACTATGCATATAAATACCTACTACCTTCACGTGGCCAAATCTTAGACCAAGAGTGAAAATCCAAGAAGAATGTGCTTATCATTATTCAAGAAAATAACCTTAGACACAATAAGAAATATTAGTTTGAAGAACTGTTTCATACCCCTTTGATCACGTCATACTTCTTCATGGCTTTCTAGGAAGTTACGTAAAAAATATTTATCTTATTTGATTATTCCTATGGAGTTTTAGAGGCTAGACACTCGAATGGTTTATTCATCTCCCCATAGGGTATATTTTCACATTCTTGGAATTAGATGAAAGATTGTCCTCTAATTTTCATTCAACATGGACATTTATATCATTATGATAGACCTTTGTAACACAAAACAAAACAATAATGAAAACTTCGCTAGTTTCCTAAATCGATGGCAAGGGTTAGCTAGTTGTTTTTCTTGCTCTATTCTTGAGAAATATCTTTTTAGTGTCTTCAAACCTAACTTGCATCTTGATATATCCTTTCACTTGAAAATGCATTATGTAAGCACCTTTGAAGAAGTTATTGAGAAAGGAAGCCAAATTGAAAAGGCTTTACTTGCTAAAGGGACTTAAAAACCCTTTCAAAGAGACAACCATGAATCAAAACCTATAGAAAAATATTTTTTTTTCAAAAATAATAAGAATGTCATAGATTATGGGATCATTGATTTCGAGCGTGTCCACGTGATCTAGAACACCCCTCATTTGAAACTCTCTAAAGGACCCCTCAAACTTGAAGTTAAACATCAAGAGTTTACTCCACTTACAAAGTCTTTATCATCAATCTTAAAATAATTGGATGTGATCAACATGGTCGAATTCCCCACTACTACACCCTTTGATGATGATGCACCAAAACCATCATGGTATAAATATTATGAATATTGCGAGTATCATTACATTAAAGGCATACCAAAAATCAATGTTTAAAATTGAAACACTTCATTCAAGATCAGATGTTGATATGGATGTGAAATAGCCCACCAAACTTCTAAAAATAGTTGGGAATCTATAAAGATCCATTCCCTAAGCATAAATAGGTAGAAAAAAAAAGCCAAAATGAGGTCAATCCTCAAAAGTAAAAATACCAATCATGTTGTTGCTGGAACAACCAATCCATTTGAATCTCTCATTTCTTATGTCTATCCCATAAATGATCATGTAAATACCTTAAATCATAGGGGTGTGCCATGGCAACATGACATGCTCACCTTATTATCCTATAACCTCCTCTACCTAATCCTTTAGATAGTCGTTATGATCTCCTTGAGAAACTTGAGAAAACAATTGCTAAGATATATATCTTAGATCTTCTCAAGATATAAAATGTATATAATAATTCTTGTATAAAACTCTTTAGGAGTCATGAGTTTCCACATACATTAATGCTTCATCCATCCAAGCCTTGGTTACGTAATTTTATCCATCTAAATAAATCACCTTTAACCAACCTGAGATTCTAATGGATGACCATACACACAAAACATGCATTTGTATATTGAAGTGATTTTAGTCATAAAAAGATCAAAAGGGTGCTTATGGAAAAAAATCAAGCCTTAACATATGTACCTTGAAGCTCATAAAACAATTAGAATCCACTTACACTAAACTAGAGCCTAATGTAATAGTCATTAAGACTTATGATAATGGAGAGTGGTAGTCAATGAGCACAATTACTTTCTTGATGGAAGTTAGGACCATTACACATGATATTTGGTTCCATTTCCTGGACTTGGAACTACCATATAATATTCTCCTCATTTTCCCATGAATTCATGCCATGCAGTCATTCCCTCAACTTTCCACCAATGTATCAAAATTTATCATGAAGGACAAGCACTTACCATTCTTGGGGACCCATAACCCTTTGCACATTGTAGAGCGTTATCTAGTTATTACCCCACAACATATGAATATCCTTCCACATAAATAGTTTTTAAGAATCAATTAGAGGCCTTATCCTCTCACATCAATCCTGATACACTGCACCCACATGAAAGAAGTTACTCCACATCCATATCCCCATTTACTACATGGGAAATGAAAGTCCTTCCTACCGGATGTTAGGAATAAAATCTCCAACATGCCCTCCTCATTTTAAATCTTCCCTATCACCTAAAATACGTGGGAGGCCAAAATATAAGCCATAATGACCTCGGGGATATTGTAGTATTGACACATTCATTCCTAGTGGCCTCTTAGAAGATGAGAAAATGCATAACACTTATACTTCCCAATCCCTTGATGAAAGGATGGCTTCATGCTATCAACCCCAGACTATGTCATCCCTAATAAGATGATGTACATTATGTTGTACAAAGGATATGTGTGTGGCATAAATGAACAATGTGTGTGGGAACATCTTCTTCAACACATGAAAAATGGATAGATAAAAGTTGATATTCAGCCTTATGGGTCTCATCCTATAGAAGTTGACACCATATCCTCTCGAATGTGAGGATATCTCTTCAGATTACTATAGCAAAATAAAGTCCCCTTATAGCCATTACAGGAACTTTCTTCCACCAACCTATTCTCTCGACACAACTATTTTAAACCTATCCCCTTCCACTCCTGAATTAGACCTTTTTCACCCTTCCCTTGTAAATTGGGACCAAAAAAATTATATACCTATTGATTTATTTTAGATTGATGAAGCAATTGGAAAATTCATAGGGTTACGTGATGACATCCCTATAAGTGACCACAAGAAGAGATTCTCTATCAACCTTAATGCATACATGTATTTTAGGGAGGAGGATGAGTTATGTGGTTAGTAGAAGTAAAAAGAGAATGAAGGAAAATAATATTCCAAAAAACCTCGTCAAAATAAAATATCCAAGTCTCATAGTGAAAACCTATTTGAGGCACTTACAGAAAAATAAATAGAAAAATCAAAGGATATAAAAAGTGACCAACCTATAGGTGAAAATTTTCTTGAGACACTCATAGAGAAAGAAATCAATATCCCCTTGATCCTACTCGTATGGAGGATGGATCTAAATTACTTGTGGAGGATACTATTGATATCAACATTGGTACAAAAGATGAGCCTAGAATTGTCAAACTTGGGGCTTATTTTTCAAAGGTACACGAACAAAAAATAATTTCTATACTCCTTGAAGAATTTTTAGATGTATTTGTTTTCCTATTCGGACATGTCGATTGGATCCTTATTTAGTATTGCACAACCTAGTTGTGCATGAATAAAAATCAATCAAACAAAAACTATGCAAAATACAGTGCGTGTGGCTCTTTATATCAAAGAGGAGCTAGAAAATTTATTAGTAGTGGGATTCATCTGACCTATTGATTACTCTGAATGGATCTCCAACATAGTGCCTGTTTAGAAGAAACCTATTGGTATAAGGATTTGCACAGATTTTAGGGACATCAACAAAGCATGTCCTAAAGATGACTTTCCTCTTCTGAACATTGACATGATTGTCGATTCTACTACTAACCACAAAAGGCTATCCATCATGGATGAATTTTCAAGATATAATAAAATAATATTGCGTAGGAAGACCAAAAAATGCCTTTGCTACTTGTTGGGGCAAATTTTTTATCATATTATGCCTTTTGGCCTCAAGAATGAAAGAGAAACATACCAGAGAGCTATGACTATCATATTTCATGACACATTACATGATATTGTGGAGAATTATGTTGATGATATCCTTAGAAAATATAAGACTAGAGCGAGAATATCCGGTGATCCTTCATTACACCTTTAAAAATTCTAGGATTACTGAGGTCCATTTGAATCCGAAGAAACATGTCTTGGATTCATCTCGTAATCTCATTATGTCTTTGTGTGGAACTAAATTCGATCCTTCTAAATTCACTTCTAGTATTAAGATGCCTCCTCCTAATAACCTCAAATAGTTATGCAACCTACAAGGTAAAATTCAATCCATTCGAACATTCATATCGCAGCTTGCATACAAGTGATTTTCTTTCACCCATATACTCAAGAAAGATATGGATTTTCACTAGGGTATGGATTGCCAACAAGCCTTTGATTTACTCAAAAAATATTTTACAATTGACCTATTCTTGTGCTAGCTACCTAGGTGAACCTTTTTATAAATATCTCGCTACTCAATTTTTTATAGGCACGCTCTTTGCACAACATGATGCCCAACACAAAGAAAGTGATGTCTATTATCTTAGCTGCACCTTAATAGGATATGAGCTAAATTACCCATAGATTGAATAAGTATGCTTTTCTATGGTATTCACCTTTAAAAAAATTCCCCATTACCTTTTGAACTACCATACCAAGCTAATATATCAAGTTGAACCTCTCAAATGCCTTTTTTCAAAATTGACACTTAAAGGAAGGATGCCCAGATGAATTATTTTTTTGAGTGAGTTTTACATTAAGTATGTCAATAAAAAATTAGTAAAAGGAAAAGTGTTTACTGAGAAAATAGATGAAACACAACTTCCAAGAATGGAACCCTTAATCCTGGATCTTCCGGATACTTATATTTTATATCTCGAAGAATCATCAACCTGGAAGATATGATTTCAGATTCATAGGCTCAAGAGTAGGATTGATTCTTATTACCCCCACAAGATATATAATCCCATGATATTTCGAATCAAATTCCCATGTATAAACAATGTTTCTAAATATTAAGATCTCATTGTAGGACTTAAAGTCACTATCAAATGGAACATCAAACAAGTTGAGGTTATAGGTGACTCCCAACTGATCATCAAACAGGTGAATGATGAATACAAAGTTAAAGATGAGAATATTATCCCATAAAAATGCATGGTGGACACCATAAAAGAGTATTTTATTTTGATTTCCTTCCATCAAGTTCCATGCATGTAGAACTAATCAACGGATGTTATGGATACCATTGGATCCTTGTTACACTTATCACAAGATACTAGAGAATTTCCATTCCTTGTTGATCATCTAACATTTTGACCTATGACATGCCATAATCATGTTTGGTATGTGAATTTGTTGGTCCCTTTTCCTAGTATGTTGACATTTATAATTACCTATTGGATGGTATTTGTTAGGTAAATTTATGCATTGTATACCTTAGGTAATTAATTATTCATTAAGGTAATTAGTTTTTAGGTAGTTATATGGTTTTATAAACAATATTAGTCATATTATTCCCTTGAGGTTTATTTATTAGATAGTTGTAACAAATATATTTGTTTGTATTTAATTTATGTTGCTTCTTGGATGTATTTTGGAATCTATTATAATTATCGTTGTACATCTATGCAACATCTCTTTTACCTACACATAGTTTTTCAATTCCTATAAGAATTGCATCCCATCTATTGTAAATTGATTTTGATGATTAATAAAATATTCTAGGCTTCCATCCTGTTTTACATTTGGTACTAGAGTAGGTTGAAGCACTGAGAAATGTTGGAGAAAGGTTGTAGAGAAAGAACAATCTTGGAGAAGAGATCTGCATCATTGGAGAGCCGTGTTTCCTTTAGTAGCTTTCTAAATCTCCTGCAGTCCTGACCTCCTAAGATATCTCCAGGTAAACGTAAAGAAAATTGTTTTTCCTTGGTGCCCTCTGCACTAGGAAAATTTTCTTGTTGGAGCTAATAAATATTCAAGTATTAAAAAAAATAAAATTTCTCCCATTTAGCGGTTTTTCCTCTAGTTTAGAGGTCTCTTTAAAAGATGCTACATTTAGCAATCTTGTCCATGAGCTCATGGCCGAGATATCTCTCCATTTGGGTGAGTCGTGTTGTAACATTGTACAAAGTGAGTTTTTTGAATGAACTCCCATCAAACCATCCAAGCTATACACCAAGATCTAAGTTGAATGGCGAGTTTTGGAAATCGAGATTCATTTACACCCAGGACCGTGTTTTTGCAAACATTTAGACCGTAGTGTGTTTCATTGGAGGCCTTGTTTTATTTAGATGTGACATGTATTACCATTGCATTCAATGATGAGATCTCACATACACAAACCGATTTTCATGAATCCAATCAAGCCAATGAGCCCCAGTATTACACTCGAGCTATATATAGAGTTTGAATTTGCAAGGAGATGAGCTTTGGATCGGGCCGAATCGAATCTCGTGTGACCTATGACTTGTCTTAAGCGATGACCACAGACATCTTCATTCCCACAAGTCATTCATAGACCTTACAACACAAACAACAATGACTTACCCAATGAGATCCACCATCCATCCAACAATGGAGGCTTAAACTGAAATCTCCAAGCAAGTTATGCATTAACACGACCAATTCAAACCCCACAACTGTAAAGTAATAAATTGGTCAATCTAACCAAACATCAAAGAAAAGAAAAGAAAGACATTAAAAAGTGTTCGAGATCCACTTTATCATGGGAAACCCTAATCCCACTCCCTCTCACTTCTAACCACATGGTGTCTCCAAGACACTTCATAGGTTACAAGGTCATACTTGTTTTACAATTCTTCAAATATGCTTTATTCCATTTCATTTCTTTACACAAGCGCTTAGAAACACTGAAGTGGTTAAAGGTAAAGACCTAGGAGGAGGTTTGGGGTTCAACCCCCACCCCAATGCATTTTTATAAACTATTGACATTTAATGGGAAATTGGGAAAGCGCCAACTTTGGAGGTAAAAATAGCGAGAAAAACCTCCTCCAAACCCTTAGTGATAACTAAATCCACTACTAAAAATAGCGAGAAAAACCTAAAAAGGGTCAATTTTTTTCCTCCTAATATGCTTAATTTTTATTCTAAGCAAGATTTTCTAAAGGAGGTAAACCTAAATTTTTATTTTAGGCTATAGTTTTGCAATTTTTGGCATTGTGGGTCATTTTGAGCTCCAGAGGCCACTAGAGGGCCTGAAAAATAAATTTTTTTCTGCCATTCAATTTTTCATATTTTTTAATGTAATTGTATACTTTAGTGTATTGTAATAATTTTCAGGTTGCCATAATCAACCACAAACATTGTAAATGCTCAAAAAATTGGAAAATAATTGTAATAAAATAGTGAAATTTGGTTAAAAACACTCATGAGATCCTAGATATCATTCGTAGCGTTCAAGATAAACATTTCCTTTGGGAAGCACTTATGGGTAAATCCATCATAACTACTACTAAACTTGAAACCTGATATAGATGCAATAACTTCATCTGCGGGCATCGACCCTTTAAATCGACGAGGGAGTAATAAGGACACAATGCACACACTCTAAGCCTTCCCATAGTTTCCCTCCCAACCTCTACCATTCCAAAAAATGAACCCTTATCCAATGAATATCTCGTTACACCCTACTTGGGGAAATCTCTATCATCGAGGTTATGATGGGACTCTATTACATTTCCTTAACTCTGAAGAAGTTATCCAAGCAATCAAAGAGGTGTACAAAGGCATCTACGGTGCTCATATAAGTGGCATGGTCCTTATAAAGAAACTTTTATGCATGGGATGATACTAACCTACTATGGAAATAGATTATTTCCAGTATGTGAAGAAATATGTCTCATGTTAGAAGCACGATAATTTGATCCATGCAATGTCTCACTCTTTGTAACCTATCATAATACCATGGTCGTTTTCTAAATGGGTGCTCAATCTTATAGGAAAACTCACCCATACCTAATCTGATGGCCACAACTACCTCTAAGTACTTTACTAAATGGGTGGATGTTATTCATCTCACTTATCTTATAGGTACGTAGATTTATAAGTTCATCATGAACCATATCATCTGTTGTTATGAAATCCCTTTTACCATTATATCTGGTAATGATAAATAATCTATAAACAAACAAGTGAAGGCTATATGTCAACACTTTAAAAATTTTGAGACATTCTCTACACCTTATTACCCTCAAGGTAATGGGAAAGGTGAGGCCACCAATAAAATTATTTTTTAGATTATGGAGAAAATGGTTGGTAAACTAGGCCAAAATTGGCATCTTCAAATCCATCATGTCCTTTGGGCCTATCACACTTCCATCCACACACCTATAGGTGAAACCCCATATTCCTTGGTATTTGGTACTGAAACCATTATACCCCTATAGATCAAGCTCCCCTCTTTGAGAATCTCCTTGCGAGACTATTTGGATAAAGACGAGGATTATAGAATTACAGAGCCGGTGAGAGCTTGAACTCCATGATGAAAAACACCTTTACGCCATAGCTCATCTTCAAATGTATCAAAATCAAATCCATTTAGGGTAAAATAAACATATCATCCCTCATTCTTTTTACATAGGTGATCTTTTACTTAAATAAAACCAATTTAATACCACTAAAGAACGTGAAAAGAAAGGAAAATTTTAGCCTAACTGGTTAGGGCCATACATTGTGGTGGCTAAATTTGGTTCCAGGCCTATAAGCTTACATATCTTGATGGTGAAGAGCTCCGAGAACCTATGAACATCATGCATCTCAATTTTTATATTCCTAAGTTTGGAGCAATAAAAAAATTAAAAAATTAGTAAAGAGAAATAAATTCGTCCAAATGTGAAAACCACATAATGGTGGCACTTTGGACAAGTCCTTTGGTGAAAACCAGTTTTCGATGCCATATGAGGATTCATTTTTCACAATCATCTCACACCTAGGGGCATGATCACTTCTTCCTAACTAGTTCTTTACTTGTGTTTGAAATCCTTTTCAGCCTATTCTTCATGGCCTTGACTTATCCTAATCTTGTATCTATTTGCGGGATTCTCACTTGTATATTATTACTTCTCACTGGGGGCATATTTTCATCTTCATTATTCCTACACACTACTTGTAAAACTTTTAAAACCCTAAAAATTTAGAAAAATACAAAAACATTGATAAAACATCAACAATTCTATAACATTAGTAAAACATCAAAATCCTATAACATTGGTAAAACTTAAGAAAATCCAAAAACATTGGTAAAACCTTCAAAAATCCAAAAACATTGGTAAAACCTTCAAAAATCCAAAACATTGGTAAAACATCAAAAATCTAAAAAATGGTAAAACATAAAAACATCCTAAACATTCACACAACACAACATCCTCAAACATTGAAAACTATCCTACAAAACATCTTACTTTAGTGATTTCTTATTTTATTACACAACATGTAGATCATCTTGATCTTCCTTCATTAAAAAAGTTGGTTTGCTTACTATGTATGTCTTCCCTTACATATATCGTTGTTGAAGGCATTTTCATAGTGCACGTTGTTTTTCATAGGACTTCTATGGCATCGTCTATTACCTTGCATGTATCCATTCATGGGGAATCATTTTCACCCTTGTCATATAACTCAAACATTTGGGAACTAAAGTTGGATAATAAAAACATTGGTACAACTTTCTTGAACGTCGTTTGTTTGAGTATATTTATTTGTTCTCATTTGTTTGCATTCCTACTTGTTTACTTTCTCGTAATGAATTGTTTCATGTATTTTTCTTTGATTCAGTCCTTTAACAATGAAAAAAATCAGTATTATGGATTCTCATTTCATTCTTAGTCGGATGGTACGTCAACTATGGCGTGATCTTCCCATTCTCCATCTATCTTATCTTCCATTCCACTTCATTTTCTACCTGTCATTTTCCAATTCTTTCACCTCCCTTGAATGTGTTCTTACTCAATCATTTACTTTGAACAATGACCAACCAGGACCCATTTGAGTCCCATTCACCGATGTCTTATTCTTCTATTTTGATCCTTTTTCTTCTTTTCGAGTGTCAATCGACCTCTTCTATCACCCGAGGGCATCCTCCATCCTACTAATTTTTATTTTACCATTACAAAATTTAATTTTCTATAATTGTCTATTATCTTTAAAATGGCATTGTTTGTGCTACACCACATCAAAGAGGGAAAATGTAGACACCTAAATCTAACTACACAATTTTAATACTAAAATTACACTAATTATCCTCTTTCCCATCATTTCATTATAATTAGTGATTTTCTCACTAATTAGCTAACATTCCCCTTCATTTCGGTTAATTAACGACACTTCATTAATTAACTAGCCTTCTCCCCATCCTGGATGTCAATTAATGACACTTTGTTAGTTATAATCCTCTTTTAATTAATTAATTAACAATTATTAATTAATTAATCCTTTCAATATCATATTTAACTAATCTCGTATTTAGTTAAATCCCCCTTTCAAACCCTTCAAATTCTACTAATTTCCCTCTAAATCATCTCCAAATAGATTCTATAAGCTTAATTTGGCCTATTAATTAATCCTAGTTGATTAATTAAATCACCTCAACTCCCATGAGTTGTTAATCACTAATTAATCTCTTCTAATCATACTTATCCCTTTCTAATTCTACTTTACCTTTGTCCCATATTCACTAGGTTGTAAGCTTCTCCCAAAAAAACTATATAAAGAACCTAGTACCTTCCTACTAATCTTACACCTTTACACCATGTCCTTGTAAGAAATCTACATATGATAAGAGCATTTCAATCTTGGAAGGATTATTGATCAAGCAACCATTTCCATCTTCTACTTGGCAAAGAGTAGTAAGAGAAGAACCAAAAATGGCAATTAAGCCATATTGGTGAGATCTCTTCCTCTTCCATGGAGAATTCCTTTAATCACACGTAGCTATGTTCAACTCACTAAAGGACTACCCACAATTATAAAGAACATCCAAATATCAAAGGATTGATTTGCATTTAATGTTTTAATGTTTGATGCACATTAGTTAAGCTTTTCCTTTCTAGCTTTATCATGATGTTTATGTTGTTGATTAACTAAGTTAGGAATCTACTTGGTGTTAGTTTCCTTTCATATCTTAGATTAACTCAATCACATGCATACACACGTCATAATGATTACTCCGTCTGCGTATTTGTAGGAGATAGAAAATATATTTCATGGTTAGTTCATTGAATTTTCATGAATTACCAACTCACATTCTTTTTTTATATTACAAACTTGTAATTATGTATTAAGGTTAACTTAATAGTAACCATAACTACGTAATAAAACCAACTATATCATAATGGAAAATTCATTACTTAATCAACACCAAACTCATAAACAAGGAACATTTGTAGAATATTTTTACAAGTTTATAAAGGTATCTTAAATCAAATTGATAAACCTATCAATTCATCAAGCACTCCTTTTTAAGGATAAATAAACCATTTATTTTTCTACATGGTTTCATATCATCTCATTATACCCTTGATGAATTAATAGAAAGGAGGAGAAATGGAATTTCGTTCCTAATTTGTTTCCATGACTAGTCTACGTTTATTATACCTTTTATTTATCATCTAAAGCTTTCCTAGATAACTATAATGTCATGTTTGACTTATAACCTTATGTTTTCATAGTCATAGGCGTTGAAAACTAAATAATAACAAATAAAGAATTTCTTCATGATCTAACAACTCAAGGAAAATACTCAACTTATTAGCTTTTGGCCTACTTAACTAAAATATCGGTTGATAGGTAGAACCATGAAATCATACTACTTTTTGTAATAAATAACAAAGAATTTATATAATAAGATAACATTCAATGGAGAGAAGTTCCCAAACTTTGTTTATTACCTTATAACATCAATAAGGAGCTCATATCGAGTCGGTACATCTATTCTAATGCAAATCCAAAATAAAGAAGGAAATATTCATTTAATCATAACTTATATGCTCAGATTTTCAGCAAGGGTTCGATTATGAAAACGCGTTAACCAAAAATTACCTTAGGGCTTCTATCCATAAAATCAATTAAAAGATATTAAAAATGTCCTTTATAACTAGAGTTATTTATAAATGAGCTCGTATTGATTTGAGTCATTTATTTTGATGTAACTCAAGATGAGAAGGAGAAGTTTCAAATACACAAACACTCATTTCGAGTAACAAATATTCCTTACAAAACTAGGTGATATTTCGAAACCCCTTTTTTTAATAAGAAAATTTAGTAAATAGAATCAAAATAAAAATCCTACATCTTTTTTAAACTTGTAGAAGGGGGAAATCTTGCCTTATAAATATATATTTATACATGATGAACAATCAAACATTCTCATTCCCACTCTAAAACTTATATACATAATCGATATGTGGATTTCTTAAACAATAATGAATCCTTTTAAGTATTTAAACTTTTGAAATCAAAACGTCCAAGAACACAAAACCAAAATTCACATTACGTGTTAGGAATTGTTGCTTATGTAAATAAATTACTAAAAGCATGCGATCGAGAATGACATATTCAAATGCAAATCATAATGTAATACCCAAAAATAACCCATTTACGGAATATGATAATATTTTCTTAAAGCGACAATCTGATCATGCTGACCAAACTTTTCATTCAATATTATAACATTTATATTAAAATAAACAGTCCATATCAACCCATAAAAATAATATCCCTTAATAATCAATCAATTCGCAATATAGCAAGTAAGTTAGAAAAATCACGCATGTGATTGATTTGATATTTCAAAGAGATTTCCTTGCTTTCTCTTGCCTCCAAAGTTGAATCGATTACAAAAACCAGACATATTTTTCCTTTGAATTCCATCTTAAATGAAATTAAAATTTAAAAATAATTTTTTATTATTTTTAATGAAACTATTAAAATCTCACGCAAAAACCTGCTTTAAGATATTTTAACATGCAGATATCGAAGGAGGAGAAAATGAAGAGCCAAAACTAACAAACAATAAAAATCAAGTTGCATGCAATAGATTCCAAACAAAGCTTCCAATTTGTAATGCCTCTATTGACTCTCAATGACATTAATGTAGTTAATTTCTAGTAGTGCCACATCTTTGGTGTCATTCCACTCGCCACCACCATTTTTTCCTCCACATGTATGGTGGTTCCCGAGCGGTCGAAGACTATTTTAAATCCATATAATAACCAATGTTTGCATGATGGTTATGAGCAATAAATTTATAACTTTAATACTACTAATTATATGGTCGAAGATCTTCACACAACCAAAATAAAATTACCTTTTCCTCCTTTTTCTATGGTGAAGACCATTAACAAGACAATATAATTGCTTGGCTTAACCCACTACATTCATCATGAAATTTATTCATTTTTCCATGGTCTATGACCATGTTGAACTTCCACTTCCACGTATTAATCAAAGATAAAGATAAGGTCAATGACCTTTCAAAAAAATTAATTTCAACCTTTTTGTTATGGTTAATGACCATAGAATAAAACAAGCTAATTGCTTTAGTGTCTTAGACCTATTACACAATTCCTATATTTTTCCAAACTTGAATGGTCCAAAACCATAAACAATTACCAACGAATCTTGCAATATTATTTGGTTCGTGAACCTTGAAACCAATATCTTAAATTATCGAATATTTCTTGCGATAATTTAACCCAAATATGATCTAAGATCATTAATCTATGCACTTTTGAATATTAATCCATAATATCATCAATAATTCTTACATTGTTAAACATTGATAAGAAAGATAAACAAGCGGTGTTGCAAATTAGCGGCACCCACAGGATGTTGATCGGACTTCTAGTTTGACATCTTGGACATCCGAGTGTGATTGCACAACATTGAATCCTCTCCCAAAGTGTGGGACTTGTAAAAATGGGAGAAAAATCTCTAGATTAGAGGTTGGTTCCACAAATCCTCTTATCGAGTTTATCACTTACAAGTTATACTGAGAGGTTTGAAACTCAAAATCCTACTCTAAATTCCAAAGTGGACGAGAGATAGAGAATGCACGAAAAACTGAAACTAGTCTAATAAGGTGATGCACCAAAGGAGTGGTGAGAATTTCTTACTTCTCTGATTGACACAGATCATGGGAATGCAACAAAGCTTCATGCACAAACTGATGACATGTAATGAAAGATCATAAAGAAAGCAAACAACATAAGCAGAGGAGTGAAACTCATTCACAGAGCTTGCATTGTCATTTTTAATGTCAAAATACATACATTACAACATCTGGGAGACATAAAACATGTTGCAGTCCTTGAAGAGGCCTGATTTTTCCACAAAAATCACTTTTTGGTGAAAGAGGGGCTGCATACATAAAAATGTTCAACCCTTTGAAAATGAGCCAAATCCAGGCTTTTTTGCAAAACCACGACCCCGGGGAGAGAAGCGTGGGAAAACATGGGAGAGCTTCAACCACCAACCAAAAATGTAGTGCAACAATATGGGCATCCTTACATGCCCATCCCCGACATTTTCGCCATGGTGGGAGAGAATGCGAGCCATTCTTCATTAAAAAGGTGGTTGAAAGCGTCATTTATGTCCATGACCACGTGCTAGAGGCATTTTTCAATTTTCTCTCTTCAAACTCCATCAAAATGAAAAAATAACCTGCAATATTGTAGAGAATTTCACCCGATTTCCATTGATATAAAGAACGTGAAAAACTGAGCTCTGGATCGAAAGATATGGCTGTTTGAAATTTTAGGGCAAAACAGGGCCAAATCGGATTGGCGGGCAAATTTTTTAAATTTTTCACTTTTTGGTCATTTGGAAAATTTTCCAAAAATTCCCCACGCTCCACCATTCCGGGTGCCACGTGGCATGCTTTGATTGGGCATGGGCCTTTAATGCTTCATTTTCCTTTGTTTTCGCCATTGGAAAATTTTCTAAAAATTCCCCGCCGGGCCGATGAGTTGAGGCCACGTGGCGCGTGCTGATTGGACGCGGGCCTCTCCTTTTAAATTTTCCATCACTGTTTGATCCATATTTTGACCTGGACATGTGGCAAAATGTGATTCACTATGGGCTTTACCCTTCAAATTTTCCATGCGGGCTTGTCTTGAGTTTTTTGCCACCACCTGACACGTGGCGAGATTCCATTGGCTCACGCTTGGGGGTGATTTTCCCTTTGAAATTTCCTTCCTTTTCCTTTTCAAAAATTTGCAAATTCTTCCCACCTTCCAAAAATACTGAATAAACCTGCAGGACACGTGGCAACATCTTATTGGACACGGGCCTTGGGTATACATTTTCCTTTTGCACAATCTCTTTGGGAAAAAATCCCAATCTCCTCCCGCGTTAGCGACTCGACTCCAGGGACACGTGGCATAACATGATTGGTTGGTGGGCGCGAGAGAGCCAAAAACTTCTCCATTCCCTTTTACCAAAACACTTCACCAAAATTCTAGAAATTCCCCACCCTCCGAAGGTCTGATGCCATAGGACACGTGTCATAACATGATTGGGCGCGGGCCTTTCCTCCAAAATTTTCCATGCACCAACACTTAGTCAAATTTTCCAATTTTTCCCCCTGGACACATGGCACAATCTGATTCACCGGCGGGCCTACGGGGCAAAATATTCCCTTTTGAAATTTTGCCAAACACTTGGTAAAAAACCAAGTTTTCCTCGACCCCCACCACTTCCTTGGACACATGGCGCCATTTCATTGGCTGCGGGCCTTTCAGGGGAAAATTTCCCACAAAAACTCTGCTGAGCCATAACTTCAAAAATAGTTCCAAGCAAAGACTCTGCCAGAGCCATAATGATCAATGAAACATAGAATGGAGGGGCTTCAACATTTTACCTTGCTTTCCTCTATGATTCCCCTCAAATGTGGGCAACATTTGTGAGCACCTTCTCCTGCATTTGGACTTGTTGATTTGAATTTGACCGAGTCCTTCATGGCAGCTTATAGCAAATATCTTTGGCGTGGGATAGATAGTGATTCCCACATTGATATGTTTACATTTTTCTTCTTCATCGATCAATGATGTTGAATGGAGATGAAGCATCGCTCATCTTGTCCTTGGCTCACATTTATTCCTTACGAGGCAATAGAAGCGGCATTTGAGTTGGCCTAGGGAATTTTTTGGCATCCTTGTGTGTTTGGAACTGAATTTTGTTTGCCAATAATTTGTGGAATAGTGGGAGGTTGTGGATTATTTGGAGCCAATGGTTGTTCTTCACCCAAATTCCTCCTTTTTGACCCTATGTTGGTTGCAACACTTTGGGAAGCTGTTTGATTCATGCCACAAAAATCCTGCGCTTGTCGGTTCGAGTGTAGTATCATTCGAGCTGATTGTTCTTTGGAATGTTTCTTGTTGTTGGTTATTTCCTTGACTACCTTCACCCTCCACACCGATTGTAGTCACCATTAATGCTTGATTCAAGGCACCAAAGCACATAGGTGGTTTGTGAGGTTCATTTCATGGGAAACACCAATCATACTCTTGAAATATGTTGTTTTAAATTGGTACCCGATGCCTTAGAGGCAAATATAGCATTGGGATTGTAGGGCTGAAATGGTCATTTGGCGGGAGGTCTTGCTTGGTTTAAATTTGCATCGGATTAGGTGGTCTTTGAGGCTGGTATGGCTACTGTTAGGTTGAGCTTGAGGTTGGAAAGGAGGTCTAAAACCTTGGGCTTGTTGCCTCTTGAGTGTAACCACTCATTACCTAAATTTTGCAATTGCTTCATGACTTCTTGAAGTTCACTTGAGGCACTAGAAGATGAAGTAGAAGCTTCACTTAAATTTTGATTTCTAGGAGTGGGAATAGGAGCTAAATTAGGCACTTGGCTAGTACTTGGGCTTTCTAAACTTGGAAAAAGTGGCATTGGAGGCCTAGGAGCTAGCTTGCCAGCTTGAATCAAACAATTTTCAGCTCTAATGGAAATGCTATAAGCAACATGTATAGTTGTGCCTCCCATGGATTGAATTAATATAGAAATATCAGAATTTAAAGCTTTAAGGTAATATAGAAAAGCACCTTCTCTGCTGGCCTTACTACCACTGGGATTATCTCCCAAGTCATTTGAAATCTGAAGTTGAAGTCAATCAACTACTCATTGGGAGCTCTCTTGATGGTTGTTAGCTGCTCCAAAAGAGACAAGTTGTCTCCCTTTTCTCCAAACTTGCTCATGGAGGGCTATACATAGCTGGTTCCAATTTTGGATAGAACCTAAGGCAAGACTCTGAACCATTACAAAGATTTCCCTTTGAATGAAGATGCCAGATAGTTTGACAATGACTTTCATCTCATTGATCTCATGGATTGCACAAATATTAGCAATATCCTTAACATGATCACCAGGAGTGGTCTGATTCTCTCCGTAAAGTATGGGATTTTATTCAATCTTTGGCTGGGATTGATTTGTGCATTGAGAGAAAGTGGGCTACTACTAGTGAAATTGACATAAGGGTTGTTTTGTGCCATTCGATTGGCCTTAGAACCCTTGTTGATTGAATGAAATGCCTACCAGTGGAGGAGTTGAGAGAGTTACTTTTGGTGGAGATGGAGGCCTTTGAATTCTCCTCCCTCTTTGCCTTATTCTTAGAGATAAGCGTAGATACTCAAACAAAACCTCTTCTTCTCCAACTCTTGACCTTGTGGTGATTCTTCTCATGAGTTTTCAGGTCTACACTGCTAAAACCAGCTGATTCTTCTTCCTTGGAGTCGCCAGATGTGCAATTTAGGGCTCTTTTAAGCAAGAAACTTGCAACAAATGCACATCAATTTGTTTCCATGAAGATGAAGACCTCTAAGGTCCCACCGGGTGTGCCAAAACTGTTGTTGCAAATCAGCAACACCCCTAGATGTTGATCAGACTTCTAGTTTGACATCTTGGACATCCAGTGTGATTGCACAACATTGAATCCTCTCCCCAAGTGTGGGACTTGTAAAAATGGGAGAGAAATCTCTAGATTAGAGGCTGGTTCCTCAACTCCTCGATCGATTTATCACTTACCGACTATACAAGAGGTTTCAAACTCAAAATCCTACTCTAAATTCCAAAGTGGACAGAGATAGAGAATGCAAAAAAAAAACTGAAACTAGTGCTAATAAGGTGATGCACCAAAGGAGTGGTGAGCATTTCTTACTTCGCAGTTGACACGAGATCATGGGAATGCAACAAAGCTTCATGCAAAAACTGATGACATGTAATGAAAGATCGAGAAAAGAGCAAACAACATAAGCGGAGAGGAGTGAAAATCATTCACGAGATCTTGCATTATCATTTTTAATGTCAAAATACATACATTACAAAGATCATCGGGAGACAGAAAACATGTTGCGGTCCTAGAAGAGACTGATTTTTCCACAAAAATCACTTTTTGGTGAAAGAGGGGCCTACTGATACATAAAAAATGTTCAACCCTTTGAAAATGAGCCAAATTTGGCTTTTTCAGTGCAAAACCAAGACCCCTGGAGAGAGAAACACGGAAAACAAGGGAGAGCTTCAATCACCGACCTAAAACATAGTAAAACATCATGGGCATCCTTACAGCCCATCCCGACATTTTCATCATCTTTGGGAGAGAATGCGAGCCATTCTTCATTAAAAATGGTGGTTGAAACATCATTTCTGTCCATGACCACGTGCCAGAGGAGTTTTTCAATTTTATCTCTCCAAACTCCATCAAAATGAAAAAATGACCCTGGAATCTTATAGAGAATTTCACCATATTTCCATTGATATAAAGAATGTGAAAAACTAAGCTCTGGATCGAAAGATATGGCCGTTTGAAATTTTAGGGCAAAATAGGGCCAAATCGGATTGGCGGGCAAATTTTTTTAAATTTTTCACTTTTTGGTCATTTGGAAAATTTTCCAAAAATCCCCACGCTCCGCCATTCAGTGCCATGTGGCATGATTTGATTGGGCGTGGGCCTTTAATGCTTCATTTTCCTTTGTTTTCGCCATTGGAAAATTTTCTAAAAATTCCCCGCCGGGCCAATGAGTTGAGGCCACATGGCGTGTGTTAATTGGATGCGGGCCTCTCCTTTTAAATTTTCCATCGCTGTTTGATCCATATTTTGACCTGAACATGTGGAAAAACATGATTCATTGCGGGATTTACCCTTCAAATTTTCCATGCGGGCTTGTCTTGAGTTTTTGCCGCCACCTGACACGTGGCAAGATTCCATTGGCTCGCGCTTGGGGGGGTGATTTTCCCTTTGAAATTTCCTTCCTTTTCCTTTGGGAAAATTTCCCAAATTCTTCCTACCTTCCACCGGTCTGGGACACGTGGCAGCATCTTATTGGACATGGGCCTTGGGCATACATTTTTCCTTTTGCACAATCTCTTTGGGAAAAAATCCCAATCTCCTCCCACGCTCCGCGGCTCGACTCAGGGACACATGGCATAACATGATTGGTTGGCAAGGAAGCGGGCCAAAAACTTCTCCATTCCCTTTTACCAAAACACTTCTCCAAAATTCTAGAAATTCCCCGCCCTTCGAAGGTCCGATGCCATAGGACATGTGTCATAACATGATTGGGCGCGGGCCTTTCTCTCAAAATTTTCCAATTTTTCCTCCTGGACACATGGCACAATCTGATTGGCGGCGGGCCTTCACGGGGCCAAATATTAGCTTTTGAAAATTTTCCAAACACTTGGTAAAAACCAAGTTTTCCTCGACCCCTGCCACTTCCTTGGACACGTGGCGCCATTTCATTGGCTACGGGCATTTCAGGGGAAAATTTCCCACAAAATCTCTACCGAGCCATAACTTCAAAAATACATGGAGTTAGGAGGAAAAATTTACCTTTCAAGAAATTTGAGAAAGAGCTCTATCCAATGGTGCCATTTCAGGAAGGTTTTGAGTGCCTAAAAAGTAAAAAATTATGACTGAGGCACAAGAGAGGAAAGAATGAAAGGAGTTAGCCACAAAATAAGCAAGGGGTACATTTTGGATAACACAAACATGTACATTTACCTTGCTTTGCCATTTCATAACCTTTTTCGAGCAATGTAAAAGACTTGTTATAATTCCTTACGGTATATTGCTATGACAAGGAGGTTAGTCTAAACATCAAAACTTATGATTATTTCTCACAATGAAATAATACAAGTACAACAATAGATCAATTTATTGAATAATTACGATATCATCAACTACAACAAGAAATGAGGTCCAAAATCATCAAAGTCAAGTAAAACAATAAACAATGATGTAAAACCATCAAAACAAGTGTAAATACGAGGTGTGACATACTTACCCCCTTAAAGAATCATCATCCCAACAATTTTATCTCATCCATATAAAACATAATAACTAAACATAGCTTGAATAGTTCAAAGATTACTTTGCTTAAGGAAAAATCAACTCATAATTTCACATAACTTATAATTTTCTCAAAATTTACAATCAATTATTACTCATAAATCTTGGTTGTAACAACCTTATGACAAAAATAATCATAAAACCATCAAAATATAAGAAAAATTTCCACTCCTATTAACGAAATTATCAATAATAATAAGTATATCAATATCAAATAATAAAAATAGAAGTTTTTATCATTCAAACAAACAAGTAAATGCAATTTTAATTTATTCCAAAATTTTCCAAAGATTTTCTAATTGGTTTCACCACGACAATTCCTAGTTTTATAACCATGTACTTTAGTATGTGTTACTTATTTTTCAGCCTAGCGGTTTTCCACTGCATCTTAGATTCTTTATTGTGGATTGTTTTCCTTGTTCCTCAAGGGACAATATTTGGCATAGTGGTCACCACCACACTTGAAACACCCATCAAAAGGTATTTTCCTTTCAAATTTATTATCGTTCTGAGCAGCATTATCCTGTCCATTTTTTTGCATTTGCAATAGGGTTTGTTATTGTCATTTCGTGCCTTATTTCCAACCATTTTCTACCAAGTCTTTCTAGGTTACAATGGATAAGGTGATATGTAGATCGTTTTCACTTCTCATCTCTGTGAATAGCTATGACTTGGAGCTTCCTGCTCCTTTCTAATGGCCTTTTAAAAATATCTTCCATGGTAGAAGGACCATAGACATCAACTTCATCTCCAACAATTGGGTTGAGTCTCATGATGAATTTACGTATTCAAAAAAATTTATTAGCTTGGTACTACGGGACATACTTCAATAGTTTATTAAATTTCTCATATTATTTTGTTACAGTCATTTTACCTTGTGTCAAGGTCTAAAACTTAAACATTTTCTAGTCATAATATAAATGTGGTAACCAACATTGTTTGAAGTAATGCTTAAATTGATCCAAATTTAATTTTTTTATCAACACCTAACTCCACCTTTACACTACCCACTACTTACGAAGCCTCTTTGGAGAGTTGAAAGTTGATGAGGCTAGAAATTGGCCATAAATTACCATTATTTCATCCTTCCAAGTTACTTTTGAAAGTGGATTTAAATATAATTTTGGAACTTAACTTTTTCTTGAGATAGAATATAGGATATATATCTTGTTCATTCTTTAAAATTATTTTGTTATCTATTTTGTTGACTAATCCTATTGATTATTTAGGAAAGATGCAAAGTCTTGTGTATGCGAGGCCATAAATGAAAGATAATGCTAGTTCGGGAAAAGTGGAATTGATCATGAATAGTATATATAAACTCAAATATTATTTCATATCCAGATTCTTCTCATAAAATTATGCAAGTTCAAAAAATAATCATCTTAATCGAGAGATCATGTGTAAAAGTTATAGTTGTTTTTAGTTAGCTACTAAATGATAGTTTTAGTTCTGAAACTTGCAGTTCTAAGTTCGAACACTACGAATGAAAATTTAGTTCGGAACTTACATCAACAAAATAAAATTTTTAGTTTATGTAACTTGCGAGTTCTAATTTGAACACTACGAAAATAACTTTAGTTCTAGAACTTGCATCAACAAAATGAAAATTTTAGTTTGAACTTGCATAAAATGAGGAATTGTGAATAATCAGATAATCCAATGAGAAATATGAGAGATTTTTTGTTCATAGAAAGTGTGTTTAACAAAAACCTCATTCAATTTTCTACATATTTTACCAATAAAAATAAATCTAACTTTTAGTGAGTTGTAGTCCAAGGAAAAAGTGTATCAAACGAGCACCAAAAGTTCCACAAACAAAAACAAAAAGTCAAATAGAAAATATGAGAGAGGTTTTTGTTCATAGAAATGTGTTTAAAAAAACCTCATTCAAATTTTCGCTACATGTTTTACCAATAAATATAAATCTAACTTTTAGTGAGCTACAGTCCAAGGAAAAAGTGTATCAGACGAGCACCAAAAGTTCCACAATCAAAAACAACAAAGTCAAATGGAAAATATGGGAGAGGTATTTGGTCAAAGTAATTTTTTGAGAAAAACCTCTCTCCAATAAAGTAGGATAATAAAATTATTGTGATTCTTGTTACCAAAAAGCAAGGAGAAGATTTGGGAGCAAATCTTCCTAAAATAGCAAGATAAGACTTTGACTCCAATAATATATCTCTCTCCATATTTTGTGGAGATGGAGATCTTAGTTGTTAGGATTGGAATAAAGATAAGATCAAATTGTATTCCCCAAAATAAGGAGTTGGTTGGATGCATGAATTATAAATGCAACCTCCCACACTCTTATATGTAATTTTTTTCTACCAAGAAATATATATCTGTTCTTTCTCATCAATCTTAAGTGAAATTGTTCTTACAAGTTTTGAATTAAAAGTATGAATTAAGTCCTCTTCCAAGGAATGATTTGTCCACTCATTCCAAGGAAGATGGATCAATGTGTTATGTTCATTTCTTTCTTTATGTAGTTTTCCTTTTGTTGAGATTTCTGATTTTATGTCATGTAATCCTTCTTTTCGTACAATTTCTTTTGTGAACCTGTAGGTGTCTTATTTATCTTTTAGTTATTTTTAATTCAGCAATTTCATTTATGAAAGTGTGATTTCTTTCATGTAAGCTTTATTTCTGCAAGTGTGCCTTTACATTTTTGCATGTGTGATTTATTTTATGCAAGTTTGGATTGTGTTTAAAGGAGTTGTTTTCCAAAGATATTTTTTCTCTTAATGCATACAACCATCGAACACCAGCCCTGGATTGACATTATTAATGAAGAGGATTAACGACCCTCATCATTTTGGTGCCATTTTCGGGGACACAATGTTATTAGAGATTCAAAGTTTTCTAAAATAATATTCTAGTTACAATAGAATACCTCTTAGAAAATTATGTGACAGAAGTATTTGATGGTAGTTTTTTAAAACTTTTATTTTCTACAAATAGATTAATATTTCTTTCATTCAATATAGATTAAAAATTTATTTCTGTAATTAGGAATGTTATATTGTAAATATTTACCTCCCCACAAACTAACTTTGTGTATAAGAAAAATGACTATGATGTTTGATCAAGAAGGTATAATGACATGGACAAAGAATTCAGATCTAGATTCTATTTATGAAGAAATGGTAGAAATATGATATTGAATCTGGAAGTAGATCCATTTGATGAAATATCAAATGCCATTGTTGACAACCACCACCATTCCCCCTTGTATCAACTAACAACTCAATGATCTTATTGCACATAACCTTAGTAAAAAAATGGCTTATCCAGTTTGTAATAATGAAGTGGTAGCATTTCTAATTAACTCCATCCATATTCAGGACTTCATTAGAGCCAAAATAAAAACCCACTCATAATAAATCCACCCATCCAAATTAGTTTTTCATCCCATAATAAAATTCAATCCCTGAACCATATCCATTAGAAAAATTTATTTTCATGTCTTTCAATTTCTTCATTTTTGTATATGCTTGTATAACATTAAGAAGTAATTATTGTGAATATCAAGGCAAGAACTTTTTTCATGCTAACATCTACAAGAATTTCTAGAGTTGTTCTTGATACCAACATGCAAATTTTTGAGCACCAATAGTATCAACCAAGGAGCAGTTTGGAGGGACCCACAAATACCTCCACTCTCTCTTTTAACAACTCTAGACATAACACAATCCATCTCCTTGAGATCACTAGTTTGGGCTTTGAAGATTACTATGGTGATTCCGATAATGCACAATTCAAGTTGGGCTTTGAAGACCTAGAAATTGTCTACACAATTTTGGAAATCTTCTTGGAGTTACCAAGTATGCAAAGAGGTTTTTATGAGATCTCGAAATTGCTTCTTATTTTACACAAGCTGCACTTTGATGAATATAGTTTGATAATGGATCAAATTTTTCTCTAATCTTTCTCATGCTATCATTTCAACAAAAAAAATTGTAAAAAAATATCAAAAAAAAGCTTTGATTGGAAAACCACTTGCTGACCAATCAAAGGCAAAAAAAAAGTGAAAATGTTAAAATGTCAAAAAAAAATTGATTGGAAAACTAGCTTGTTGGCCAATCAAAGGAAAAAAGGGGGACGAATCTTCTTCAAAGGAAATCAATTGTTACCTGATGGTTTCCTTCTTGGCACTATTTGACCATGTTAACAATATGAAAACAAAGATAACTAGAGGTATGATCAAGTTATTTTGTTCTACTATTTTATTTTTAAGCTTTCTTGTAAGTTTTTTTATTACAACTAGATCCACTTTTAAGATCTCCAAAGAAGAAAAATAAAATTCATATCTCCCCTACTTACAAATATGAAAAATATGTGCACCTCTTTACAATCAAACTTTTGGAGTCTAATTTATGGGCAACCATGAATAAACAACATTCATGAGGACATGCATGATCTTAGGTGTGGGAGAGAAGGAGAAGCATGAGGTATGCATTTTGATTTTAAATATGAGGTGCAATTGGAGGCTCTCCACACAAGAACTTGCTCAAATAAAAAAAAGCAGTAAGATGAGTCCCACACAAGAACTTGTGCCAAAGGTCTTACAAAAAGAAGGTACAATTGGAGGCTTTCCACACAAGAACATATTATAAAAAGAAATAAAATAAAAACAATAGAAGGAGATCCACACAAAACCTATTATAAAAGAAAGAAAATAAAAAAAAAACAACGAGAAGGAGATCAACACAATAACCTACTATAAAATAAATAAAATCAAAAATAGCAAAAAGATATCCACACAAGAACTTATATAAAAGAAATAAAATAAAAAACAACAGAAGGAGATCCACACAAGAACCTGCTATAAAAGAAAAAAATCAAAAACAACAGAAGGAGATCCACACAAGAGTCTGTCCTTGAACTATAGATGGAATGCATACATGCATAATCTCAATGTTGAGAAGACTCTAATAAGAGGAGATAATAATATAATGCATGAGGACATGCATAAGATTAGGTGTGGGGCAATGATGAGGCCATAAATTGACCATAAATTACCATTATTTTGTCCTTCCAAGTTACCTTTGAAAGTGGATTTAAATGTAATCTTGGAACTTATAGTTTTCTTGAGATAGAATATAGGATATATATCTTGTTCATTCTTTAGAAGTATTTTGTTATCTATTTTGTTGACTAATCCTATTGATTATTTAGGAAATATGCAAAGTCTTGTGTATGCAAGCCATAAAGGAAAGATAATGCTAGTTTTGGGAAAAGTGGAATTGATCATGAATAGTATATCTAAACTCAAATATGATTTCATATATATTCCTCTCTAGGAAAATTATGCAAGTTCAAAAAAATAATCATCTCAATCCGAGATTGTGTGTAAAATTATAGTTATTTTTAGTTAGCTCCAAAACAATTGGAGTTAGCTACGAAATGAAAATTTTAGTTCCGGAACTTGCTTCTAATTTAGTTTAGAACACTACAAAATGACAACTTTAGTTCCAGAACTTGTATCAATGGAATGATAGTTTTAGTTCTAAAACTTGTAGTTAATAATTTCGTAACAATGGAAAATGACAACTTTTTTTCAGTTCCAAAAACTTCATTCGATCAATAAAGAATATAACTTTTAGTTTCAAAACTTGTATAAAATGAGGAATTGTGAATAATCAAATAATCCAATGGGAAATATGAGAGAGGTTTTTGTTCATAGAAATGTGTTTAACAAAAATATCATTCATATTTTCTACAAGTTTTACCAATAAAGAGAAATCTAACTTTTAGTGAGTTACAGTCTGAGGAAAAAGTGTATCAAATGAGCACCAAAAAGTTCCACAAATAAAAACAAAAAGTCAAATGGAAAATATGAGAGATTTTTTTCATAGAAATGTGTTTAACAAAAACCTCATTCATATTTTCTACAAGTTTTACCAATAAAGATAAATCTAACTTTTAGTGAGTTGCAGTCTAAGGAAAAAGTGTATTAGATGAGCACCAAAAGTTCCACAATCAGAAACAACAAAGTCAAATGGAAAATCCGGGAGAGGTATTTGGTCAAAGTAATTTTTTGAGGAAAAACCTCCTTCCAATAAATTAGGAGAATAAAATCATTGTGATTCTTGTTACCAAAAAGCAAGGAGAAGATTTGGGAGAAAATCTTCCTAAAATAACAAGATAAGACTTTGACTCCAATAATATATCTCTCTCCATATTTTGTGGAGATGGAGATCTTAGTTGTTAGGATTGGAATAAAGATAAGATCATATTGTATTCCCCAAAATAAGGAGTTGGTTGGATGCATGAATTATAAATGCAACCTCCCACACTCTTATATGTAATTTTTTTCTACCAAGAAATAATATATCTATTCTTTCTCATCAATCTTCTGAGTGAAATTGTTCTACAGGTTTTGAATTAAAAGTATGAATTAAGTCCTCTTCCAAGGAATGAGTTAGCCACTCATTCCAAGGAATATGGATCAATGTGTTATGTTCATTTCTTTATTTATGTATCGTTTTCCTTTTGTTGTGATTTCTGATTTTATGTCATGTAATCCTTCTTTCGTACAATTTCTTTTGTGAACCTGCAGGTGTCTTATTTATCTTTCCTTTATTTTTAATTCAAAAATTTCATTTATGCAAGTGTGATTTCTTTCATAAAGCTTTATTTCTGCAAGTGTGCCTTTACATTTTTGCATGTGTGATTTATTTTATGCAAGTTTGGATTGTGTTTAAAGGAGTTGTTTTCCAAAGATTTTTTTTTCTTAATGCATACAACACTAGCCCTGGATTGACATTATTAATGAAGAGGATTGACGAACCTCATCAAAAAGACACACCAAAAAAATTATTTATTCTAAGAAATCTCTTATCTCAAAATACTTCTCCATTTCATCAACTAGTTCTTAGCTCCATCTCCCAAGGTTGTTCACCTAGTCAACTTGGGTGGACTTGATTTTCTTAATATCTTTCAACATCTCCTTCTAAGTGGGTTCTTATGTTCCTGGTTGGTTTCAACATTTACATTCCCTATATTTGGATTAACATTTCCAACATTTATGTTTCCATCATTGGGATCCATTGCATTATGATTCTTAGTGTTAAGGTTTCACCATTAGGATACCCATTTGAACACTATTGTCATTGTCACACACTATTGTCCACAACCAATATATGTTTTTCAAGAATAACTATATGATTATGAGCTTCTTACATGTTATCAAGTATCTCATTAAGGTGCTAGCTTATTTCTGCTTCAATCCCCACAACCACGTTGTTGTAGACAAAAATCACATAATTTGGGTATTTATTTATTCATGATTAAATACTACTATTCATATGATTTATTAAGCAAGAAAAGTACTAAATAACCCATTTCTTTGCCCACCTTTATTTTCTTTTTGTTTCCATTTTTGGTCTTACACCCTTATTTGTTCATTCTACCTTTTTATACTTTCACATTTATCATCCTAAACACCATGTCTAGTCGGGATGTTAGCACTAGGCGCCCCATCCCCTCTAGGTGCCCCTGACCTCAATATACTTTGTTCACATATTTTGGGTCCTTTCTAGCCATTTGAGCATCTTATATTTTTGGTAGTCTTCCTTTTTGGGGTTAAATACAAAATTCAAGAAAGGGAATCATATAAATATAAATTTATGTGATCATAATAAGGGACCAAACACTAAACATTAACTATCACAAGGTTGCGTTCATCAAGCATCTAAGAGCTTCATTGTATCCATCTAGCATCATCCAGGGGGCACAAGGATGGTTATTACTCCATACACTTCATAGGAGGGAAGTTCATTCTATTCTATGCACACATTTATTACATTTCTTTACATCTAGCTACTTGCTTGCTATCAAGTGTGACACGCACAACAGAGCCACCTACGACATAATTCCACACAGAGTACACATAAAAATAAATTAGGCATGAGACGTAGTGTAGTGCTTAGTCTTAAGTTCGCCATTGTGACAACCGAGGATAATCCGGCCCCTCATTATTAAAATTTCATTTTAGGATTTGATGTCTATTTGAGGGTTTTGTAGGTCAATAATTCATTGCAAGTTTCCAATGACTCTGATGATCATTGTGCGACCTTATAGTGACCAAATGAAAACAACATCAAACAACTAAAGAACCATGTAAAGGAGGTTTTCTAAGAATTTCCACAGAGACGTGTAGTTCTTAGAAAATATCTAAGGCACCTCACAGTGCCTATGTCCCTCTCAGGCACCCCCATTCTAGCTTATTCTTCTAGATCTAGATTTTTTGAGCTTCGGTGCGATGGTTAGTGCTTCGTGTTTTCCAATTCTCTAACTATGTACACCTCTAAATTTCTGTGAAACAACTAATCCATTT
This sequence comes from Taxus wallichiana var. yunnanensis, assembly GCA_018340775.1. NCBI lineage: Eukaryota > Viridiplantae > Streptophyta > Pinopsida > Cupressales > Taxaceae > Taxus > Taxus wallichiana. The sequence continues at coordinate 652,282,750 of CM031242.1, forward strand.
TAGCTCTTCTTTGTACTTAGGGTTTTAGACATTTTGGCTTAATTCATGTACTTCATTGGTGCATTTATTTATTACTACAATAACAATTAAATTAGACATATAAATTCATATTTAGCTTAATCATTTTGGTGAACCTAAAATTCATCCATTTAGTATATCAAACATTTTCCGATGTATTTTCTCAAGGCATATTACTTTCTTGTCCAATCCTAATGTTGATCTTACTATTTTTGACAATGATCCACCCTTACATATCATGATTCACATTTATAATGTGGGTGTCAAACGTACTTAATCGATAATGGATCTGAACTCAATCTTTTTCCTATGTCATTCCTTGAAAATATTGGTCTTTATGTTGCTAATGTTAGTCCATCGTGTCTTTCCCTTTATGTATATGATGGTTTTGTTTGTCTATGCGTAGGTCACATTACTCTACCTATCACTATAGGTCCCAAAACCCTTAACACATTTTTCTTTTTCATTGATTTTTTCTTTTGTATAATTTTTACTTGGTCAATATGGCTTTGTTCCATGCAAGAAGCTCCTTCTACAGTACATCACTGTGTTAAATTCATACATGAGGGCATAGAATATATAGTTCATAGTGATCACGACCCATTCAAATATTTCAATCATGATTCCAATACAATAATTCCTAATTTGTAATATGTTACTATAGATAAATTGTAACCTCTGGATCCTCTGCCTAACTTAGAGGATACTATTTTCATGCTGGATATTGTTCCATCCACGTCACCACCTCTTCTATATTACTACTACTACTACTATGATTTTTATCAAGAGCTTGTCCCACCATCGGACATCATTCCACCTACTACACCTTCTCATGCATCATCTTCATTAGTATGACATCCATTTACATGCACATTTTTCATGAATGATTATTATTGGGAGCATATTCCATTTGATCCTACTTGTAATGATACTATATGCACACATGATGGCTTGGCTCAGCTAGGATTTACTGAGATGATGACATCTTTCCTTCACCTTATGCTCCTCATCTTTATCATGGTTTCATCCACATTATTGTTTCTTATGGGCTTCATGTCTTTCATCTCACGGTTTCTTAAAAAATATCATCATTCTTCTCCCCTTACACTTGGGTAATCTTTACTTGACTATATTGGGGGCACCTTAGATCCTGATCATATTGAAATTTCATTTTATATGCTTTTTGGTTGTGTTTTCATTTAAATGATTCCTTCTTTGACTATTCAAAAAATATTACATGATAGTATGTACACAATTTTCCACTACCCCTTTCACCTATAAATAATACACAATGTGCATGTACAACCTTCACCGTAATGGCTCACTATGTGATCAAGTTGACAATATTTCTTATCATGTATCAGATGCTTTACTTTTCGGTTTTGATCATGACAATTGTTGAGTGTGAAGCTTAAGTGCTTCACAAAAGGCTTGCTTTTACAATGTTGCTTAGACTACACAGTGACCATCATCGGTTAGGGTAAGCAACCATCATTGGTCGAGTAACCGTCATTGGTCGGGGTCACGAGGAGGAACCAACATCGGTCGACTTGCATGGTGACGTTTTGTTTTTGGATGAGAATTAGAATAAATATTTTTATTTAAAGTTGATTTATTGATTGTAAAAGCATAGTTAGTTTCCCATAATAGTTATAAATGCATGTAAGCATTGTATGAGAGTAAGTGAGTAAGTAAGAAGTAATTCTTTGTATGAAAGTTTCCTTGTGAGCAAGTAAAATTAGTTGAGTGAGGTGTTAGAAGATGGTGTTGAAGAAGATTTCATTGTATTTCCTTTGTAAATAACTAAATAATAATATTGGCCATTTCTTGGTGGACGTAGCCCACACTGGGTGAACCATGTTAAATCTGGTGTTATCTTTCTCTTGTTTATTTTATCTTCTGGTTTATTTTTGCATTCATTGCTTGTATGCTTTATCTGATTTTAGATCTATGCAACACTATTATATGGTTAACCCCAACAACTGGTATCAAGATATTTTCTTGAGAGTTTTGTGTGTTGATAGGATTTACTCACAGAGGGTTTTCTAATTGAGTGGGAGCACAAAAATGACGAGAAGATAGCAAATATAGAGTGGAGAAATTTGATGGTCATAATTATCAACTATGGAAGATGCAGGTGGAGGATTATTTGTATCAGAAGGATCTATACTTACCATTGGATGAGCATGCATAGCCAGATTTGATGATTGATGAAGAATGGAAGGTTCTTGATAGAAAGGCTCTAGGATCTATAAGATTGAGCTTGACAACATCGGTGGCTTCAAATTTTACAGATGTAAAAACCACGGTAGAGTTGATGAAATATTTAGCAAATTTGTATGAAACTCCTAGTGCTTCGAATAAGGTTTATTTGATGAAGAAAGTGTTTAATTCTAAGATGCAACAAGGTGGATCTATATCTAACCATTTGAATTATTTCTAATCTATTATAAATCAATTAAAATCAATAGAAATTTTGTTTGATGATGAAGTGAAAGAACTTTTATTCTTATGTTCTTTTCCAGATAGTTGGGATAATTTGGTAATGGATGTTAGTAATACAACATCTATTTCTAATGGTTTGAAGTTTGATGATGTGGTTAGTGTAATCCTTAATGAGGAAATACGCAGGAAAAGTTTAGGAAAAACATCATATGGAAAATGCTTTAAATGTAGAAAGAAGGGAAGATCTAAGGAGAGATCATCAAAGAGAAAGAAGAATGGGAAATCAAAGTCAAGGAATGGAAGATCTAGATCCAAATTCAGAGATTTACTTTGCTAGAATTGTGGAAAGAGAGGACACGTAAAGAAGGAGTGTTGGTCCAAGGAAAACAAAGAGAATCTACCATACAAAGGTAAAGAAAAAGATAAAGAGGAAAACATTGCAAGTGAAAAGGTAAAGAAAGATGCCCTTATTCTCTCCTTGGATAATAAATTAGAATCTTGGGTTTTAGATTCTAGAGCTTCTTTCCATGCTACCCCTAATAAGGGTTATTTTAGAAATTATGTTTAGGGTGATTTTGGACATGTTTATTTAGGAGATGATGAGCCATGCAATATTACTAGGTAAAGGTGATGTTCATCTAAAGTTGCAGAATGGAAATCCATGGGTATTGAAAGATGTGAGGCATGTGCCAAGCCTCAAGAGAAATCTAATATCTGCAGGGAAACTAGGTGAATTTGGATGTGTGGTTACATTCACAGTGATTCTTGGAAGGTTACCAAGGGATCCCTTGTTGTGGAAAGAGGTAAAAGAAGGTAGGAACTTTATATTTTCTACATGTGTTATTGATTCCTTTTCTGTGTTATCTACTACATATTCAAATGCAAGCATGTGGCATAATTGACTAGGCCATATGAGTGAAAAAGGAATGCAGATCTTAAAGGATAAGGGTAAGTTATCAGATTTGAAATAATTAGATCTTGAATTTTGTGAGCATTGCATATTTGGAAAGTAGAAGAGAGTGAGATTTCTCAAGGTTGGGTCAACAAAGAAGGAGCAGAAATTAGAGCTTGTACACTCAGATGTGTGGGGACTAGCTCAGGTAGCTTCTATTGGAGGATCCCAATATTATGTGACTTTCATTGATGATGCCACAAGAAAGGTATGGATTTATTGTATTAAGCATAAATATGATGTTTTTGAGACTTTTAAAAGGTGGAAACCCTTGTAGAAAATGAAAAAAACTTAAAGTTAAAGTGCCTTAGATATGAAAATGGTGGTGAGTATTGTAGCAAGGCTTTCAATGATTATTGTTCCAAGAATGGAATACATAGAGAAAGGAGCGGTTCCTAGAACACCACAGGAGAATGGTGTTGTTAAAATAATGAACAGAAAATCATGGAACATGCTAGAAGCATGAGGATACATGTTAGTTTTCCTTTGAAGTTTTGGGTAGAAGTAGTGGATATAATGTACTTGATCAACCGCGGGCCTTCAACAACACTAGATGGTGGAATACCAGAAGAAGCTTGGTCTGGAAAAGAGGTAGATATTTATTTTCTTAGAGTTTTTGGATCATAAGATTTTGTGCATGTTGATAGGGAAAATAAGAAGAAGTTGGATGCTAAATATAAGAGATGTACTTTCATTAGTTATGGCTCTGGTGATTTCGGATATCATTTTTGGGATTTAGAAGATTCTAATATTGTTAGGAGTTGTGACGTTGATTGGAATGAAAAAAGAATGTATAAGGATCAGGTTTTGGTGCCTAAACATGAACATGTTGATGATATTTTGAAGGAAAATCAACTTTTAGATCTAAAATAGACATCCACGAAACATTGGCATTGGTTTTACATAAGCTAGTGTTGATCGAAAACTAGTATCAATCCAAAAGTTCAAGTACATGACATATACCTATAGGGACCAATCTCATTAATCCTAAAACCGACATCATCGGTCGAGGAACCATGTTTAGCAATCGAGACATAGGAATCGCGATCGGTTACAGGAACCGTAGTCGAGAAAAGAAGGTGACCGACATCGGTCACTATAAAATATTGACATGAATGTGCAACAAGCATAGATTGAGCCCCACGACACCCCAAATCTCAGTGAGAAGGTCACAAAGGGTAAGTAGACCTCTAGAGATATTTTCACCTTCATTCTCTTATTTATTATTGAATGATAGTGGTGAACTAGAAAGCTTTGAAGAAGCAATGTAGGTGGATACCCATGAGCAGTGGGAGCATGGCATGGATGAGGAGATGGACTCCTTGGAACAGAATCAAACATGGGATTTGGTCAAGTTGTCGGCAAAGAAGAGAGAGCACTATAGAATAAATGGGTTTACAGGATCAAGGAAGAAGAGGGTGGATTGAAAAGGTACAAGGCAAGGCTTGTGGTAAAGGGATTTACACATAAAGTAGGTATTAACTTTGATGATATTTTTTCTCCTGTAGTTAAGATGAATTCTATTTGTATTGTTCTAAGTTTGGTTGCAATAGAGGATTTACATTTAGAATAACTTGATGTTAAGACAAATTTCCTTCATGGTGATTTGGAGGAAGAGATTTATATGTAGCAACAACCACTTGGTTATAAAGTCGGGGTAAGAAAAAACTTGTGTGTAGATTGAAAATGAGCCTATATGGGCTAAAGCAAGCTCCAAGGCAATGGTATTTGAAATTTGAAAATTTTATGTATGAACATGGTTATATGAGATGTGAATCTGACCATTGTGTTTATTTCAAGAAACTTGAAAATGGGATCTATGTTATTTTGTTATTATATGTGGATAATATGTTGATTGCAAGATCTAGTATGCATGACATTGGTGAGCTTAAATAAAAACTAGCTCACACATTTGAAATGAAGGATTTGGGAGCTATAAAAAAATTCATTGGCATGAAAATTCACCGAGATAGGAAAAACAATAAGTTGTATTTGTCTCAGGAGGCTTTTATCAATAAGGTGTTGGAAAGGTTTAACATGCGGAATTTAAAACATGTTAGTACACATTTGGCTAGATACTTCAAATTGAGAAAAATCAATGTCCTACATCACACGAGGAGGTTGAGTACATGACAATTTTCCCTATGCTTGAGCGGTAGGAATTCTTATGTATGCCATGGTTTGTACTAGACTAGATATTTCATAGGTTGTGGGAGTTGTGAGCATGTTTATGGCTAATCCAGGGTAAGAACATTGGAAAGAAGCCCAATTCATTCTCGGATATTTGAGAGGGACATCCGAATGGAGTTATGCTATATGAAGATCCAAATCTTTCATTACGCTTGAGATATGTTGATTCGGATATGGATGGATATTTTGATGGTAGGAGGAGCACCACTTGGATATGTTTTCATAATAGGTGGAATGATAGGTTAGATGTATTTTGAGATTGCAAAAGGTTGGTGCTTTTTACTACAGAGGTAGAGTATGTTGCAGCTACAAAAGCTAGTAAGGAGATGATATGGATGAGCAGGTTCATGGAAGATTTAGGTAAGGAGCAAGAGGATTGCAGATTATATAGTGATAGTTAGAGCATGATCCATCTAGAAAATAACTTAGCGTTTCATTTGAGAATGAAATACATTCAATTGAGATATCACTTCATAAGGCATGTATTGGAGAAGGGAAGCTGAAGTTGAACAAGGTCCATACAAATGAGAACCACCGCAAATATGCTAACGAAGCCATTGGTAAAGGAGAAGTTGGAGCTTCACTCCACTTTTGTTGGTCATTGAGTTTGAGACTTGAAGAGGAAGAAATGGGCCAAGGAAAAGGAACCAAGGATGGTGTTGTACAATACAATGAAACAATTGATCTCCAAGTGGGAGATTGTTAAGTGTGGAGCTTAATTGCTTCACAAAAAGCTTACTTTTACAATGTTTCCACGAGTACACGGTGTAGGGCTGATTGGTTAGGTTAGGTAGCAACTGAAATCATTCGAGGATCACGGGAAGAGTTAGCGTCGGTTAGACCTATGCGATGATGTTTTTGTTTTTATATGAGATTTAAAATAAATCTTTTGCTTTAAAGTTGATTTCTTGATTGTAAAAGCATAGTTAGTTTCCCAAAATAGTTATAAATGCATGTAAGCATTATATGAGGGTAAGTAAGCAAGTAAGAATCAATTCTTTGTATGAGAGTTTCCTTGGTGAGAAAGAAAGAGTAGCTGAGTGAGGGAAAAGCATTGAACATCTTGTGAGGTGTTGGAAGATGGAAGATCTTCATTGTATTTCCTCTGTAAAGAACTGAATAATAATATTGGTCATTTCTTGGTGGAAGTATCCCACACTATGTGAACCACATTTAATCTGGTGTCATCTTGTTAGGATAATTAATTATGCATTGTATAACTAATTATTTAACTATTGTTATTAATTAATTATTGTTGTTATATGGTTTTATTAAACCATATTTGTCTTATTATACCTACGTATATAATTGTTATGTTATTATAACAATTATATCATTATTCATTTGTGCTTCCCATATGATATTTTGGAAGCTTATGTATTTAGGGATATTGTTGCACCTATGCAACTTATTTTCTTGTGTGTATTTAGTTGTACAATTCCTATCAATTACAAGACTCCATTGTATTTTTATTCGGTTGATTAATATAATTTACAAGCTTCCATCCCTGTTCTACATTTGGTACCAAGAGCTGGTTGAAGTTCTGCAAGGTTGGAGAGAGGTTACGAGAGAAGAAAAAGTTTTGGAGAAGAAAATTACTTCATCGGAGAGCCAGTGTTGCCTCCCGTGAGCTTTCCCGAACTCCCTACAGTCCCCACAACCTCCTGTGCATTCTCCAGGTAAATGGAAAGCAATTTTTTTGCCTTGGTGCTCTCTACACTAGGAAAATTTATTTATAGAGCTAATAAATTTACAGGAATTTAAATATATATTTATATATATTCCCCATTAGGGGTTTTGTCACTAAAATCTAGCGACCTTGTAGTCACAAATAACAATAGAAAAACAACACCATATTTGGAGAAGTTTTTTTGCATTTTAGCATACCTTTCCATCCATTCCATCAACTACTCCATCAGGTTGTTTTTGAAAAATTCAAGCTATCTAATTTGTTGTCCGATTCAAGAGTGAGATGGCTATCTAATTTACATTGGCAACGAGTTTTATGTACTAAGGTCGAATCTACCTTCATTCTTCACGTCCAAGCCGAAGGTTGATGAGGTTGTGTGGGATCAAATTGCTATATCTCCCATCGAGTGCTTCACACCCATTACAATAGCCAAACCCGATCCTCCAAGATCCATAATGAAATAAAATTGGTTAAGGATAGTGGTGTTTCAACAATAGAGCCATATTTTTGCATTGTTGATTGGCATTCTAATGGAGAGTTGACATCATTGAAAACGATGGACCTCTGATAAATAAATGAGCTACTCTAGCAACCTACATAAAGAAATATGTTAATTTGTAACAATGGTGGAACAAAGCACCGACCTAATTCAATTAAACATGTTGGAAAGGCATTTGGGGGTGGTCATATCCGTAAAAACCTCTACGCATAACCTATAGTCAAATTAAAATGATGCAAAAAAATACCAATAAAGCGGTGAGAAAAGGAATTTGGATCCGGTTTTTGAGAATGCATGAGGGAACCCTAAACTCACCCTCCACCTTCATGACCACGTGGAGCTCCATCTCTGCCACATCGCCATTGGAAAAGGTGAGTCAGAGCTTCTTTCATTTAAATACAATTTTCTCATTTTGTTATCTAAGTGCCACAGGGCCTAGTTGCATAAGTGGAATGACTTGTGGAAGGGAGGTTCGGGTTCAACCCCTAACCTCAACACAAAAATTTTTCAATTTTGAATTTTAGTGAAAATTTTGGAAAACTGCCACATTCGAGAGCACATTTAGCGGAAAAACCGCCACTAAACAACTAGTTATAACTAAAACCACCTCCAAATGTTTTAGTGAGAAAAACCCTAATTTAGGGTAAATTTTTTTCTCCTATTAGGCCTTTTTTTTAATTCCGACAACATTTTACAAAAGAAGACTATCTAAAAACTTCATTTTGGGCTACTTTTTAACGATTTTTGCATTGAGGGTCATTCTAGGCTCCGGAGGCCACCAGGGCCCACAAAACAATTTTTTTTTTCTTTTTCAATTTTTTTTTAATGTAATTACGTGCTTCAACATATTGTATTAGTTTGTAGGTTTCCATAGTTAACCATAAATATTGTAATTGTTCAAAACCGCGAGAATTGTAATAAAAATAGTAAAAATTGGTTCTAAAAGACTCACAAGATCCTAGATCTCATTTGCATCATTCGGTATATACGGTGCCTCTTGGAAGTGCTTACGGGTAAAGCATTGTCATGACTACTACTTAACGCCTAATATAGCTGCAACAACATTGTCGATGCAGGCATTAACCCTTTAACGCGTGAAATTACATGAGGATATTTCTTTAAGCCGGTGTCAATAATCACACAGACCCCTTTTAGTATTGTCTTGGTACCACATATTGAACTCTTCCACGTACGTTAATGCCTCTTTCACGTACGTATATAGAAAGCGCAGCTTCTTCCACGTACTTTTAGGTATATCAAAAGGGTGTATATAGAAAGGTTTGGTATATCAGACTGACGATATATAGATTGGGAGACCTTATACCTGGAGTGATAAGAGCCAAACCCTATCAGTGATTTATGCAAAATGGGCACTAATGCCCCCAAATTTTTTCTTCCAGATTCACAACTACTCAGAGGAAACAACTATGTTGCATAGAAGACTAAAATCAAGACACAACTTGAGTTTGAAGAGATATGGACTATTTTGAATGGTACTCTGACCAAATCAACTATTGATACAACACAACAATGGTAGTTTGATAAAGCATATCAAATCCAAACTCATCATCTTGTTTGGAGTGTCGATGATGTGTAACCCCACATTCAAGATGCCAAAACAGCCAAAGAAGCATGGGATAAATTGTGCATAGTATATGAGGCCAAAAATAAGAATGTCATACTAAATTTGTAGAGTCAGTTACATACACTAAAGTTCAAGCAGAATGAGAAAATTGAAGCTTTCTTAAGAAGAGTTTCAGAGTTGAGGGATTCACTTCTAGCCCTGGGAGAAGCGGTCATAGATGATGCTCTCGTTCCCATTGTTCTAAGAGCACTCCCCTCTTCTTACCACATTTTTGTCACAACACTAAACATGTCAGATATGACAGTTAGTTTTGACAAGATGGTAAACCTACTGTAACAAGAGGAAGCCATGCATAATAAGGATGATGAAGAGGAGCATGAAATTTCTTCACATCAAAAATGGAAAGGAAAAGGTAAAGGAAAACCTAATTCCTATCAAAATTCCTAACATCGAATCAATATCACGGGACAAACAATAGAAGAAGTAATGTCCAATTTGTAAAAGAGGACATGACTTAAAAGATTATTGGTATAATACTTACAAGAAAGGTTCATCAAGAAAATTTGGACCTCCACAACAACAATCTCACAAGGGACATTCTAACTACAATCAAGGGTAGAAAAAGGGGAACTAGAAAAGAAGACCCCATCAACAAGGAAATATTGTTGAGCAAGAAGAACATTTAGATAATGAAGACTTCTTGTACACTTTGCTCAATCAAGTGAACCATCCACATCATCTAGTGATGTATGGTATGTTGATTTGGGATCCACTTGACACATGACTAGCCACAGAGACTGGTTTACCTCAATGAGGGACATGCCTTCAAAAACCATGTTTCGTTGGGTGATGATTCTTCGTATACAGTTAAGGGGATTGGGAACATTTCTCTACCCCTTGGTTCACTGGCCAAGACTATCGGATGTCTTATATGTCCCTGAGTCAACAAATAATCTACTTTTAGTCAGTCAACTCCTAGATCACAACTTAAAATTGACTTTGATAGTCATTCTAGCAAGAAAATGTGTTTAATTTGAGACAAATGATGAGGCTCGAAAATAGTTACAAAATCCTCCAATGTGGGACGTATGTTCCATCTTGATTTTTCCACAAAGATGATCAGGCACTTGTGGCTAAGAACTCTACCTCAACACAGTTGTGGCATCAGAGACTTGGTCATGTTAGTTTCAAGTATCTCGAGACACTATGCTTTGGCGTAATATGTTACATGAGCTACCATCTCTTCAGAAGGATACAGACAAGTGTCCTCACTGCCTAGTAGGAAAATAACATAGAGCTTCATTCCAGAAGAGTACATATCGATCTCATGGTAAGCTTGATCTGGTTCATACCGATATTTGTGGTCTAATGCAACTAAGTCATTTTGGATTTTAGTACTTCATGCTTTGTGTTGATGACTATTCAAGAAAAATTAAGATTTTTTGTCTTTGCAAGAAAAGTGAAGCTTTTGAAACCTTCAAAAAGTTCATATTAGTTGTTGAGAATGAAACAGTCATCACATTAGAACTCTCCGCTCAGATCAAGGGGGAATTCACCACTAATGAGTTCAAATACTACCTAAAAGCTCACGAGATTCATCAACAAATGCCTCCTCCATACACACCACAACAGAATGGTGTTGTTGAGAGAAGAAATTGTACTATCATGGAAATGGTGTGATGCATGATCGATGACTCTGGAATTATAAAGACATTATGGGCGAAATAGCAAAGATAGTAGTATATTTGTTAAACAAAGTTTCCCAAAGTTTCTTGATGGAGTAACACCATAATAAGCATGGTCAAAGTGGAAACCATCTATTGCACACCTTAGAGTATTCGGGTGCAAAGCAAGTATGCACATACCCAAGAAAAACATAAAGAAATTGGACATGAAGTCATAAAAACTCATCTTCATTGGGTACAATGAAGAGACTCTTGGGTATAGATTGATGGATCCAAAGACCAGAAAAGTCTACACTAGTAGAGATGTTGAGTTTTTTAGAAGAAGGAAGCAGAGTCTCCTCCTCCAGACTCACCTAATGTAGATTCTTCACCAGTTGTAAAAATTGAAGCTGATGTTCCCATAGATGAGGAAAGTGATGATGGGGATGATGGTGTTGATCTAATAGAACCACGACCCACGAGAATAGTTCAGCGTATGCCCAAGTGGTGTACTAGCACATTATGAGATGCAAGAATGGATGCTCCACCAGATACATCCACCCCTGGACCACAAACTCACAATAAAGAAAGAGAAGAAGTTAAATTTTCTTTGATGAGTAGAGTTATTGAGTCTGATGATCCCTCTATAGTCCAGGAAGCCCTATAGTCAAAAGCTTGGAAAGATGCCATGGACTCTAAATATCAATTAGTAATGAAAAATAACACTTGGCATCTTGTCGATCTTCCACCAGGGAAGAAACCCATTGGATGCAGATGGATATTTAAAATGAAGTATAAAGAAGATGGGACAGTGGACAAGTATAAAACAAGACTTGTAGCAAAGGGGTATGCACAAAAAGAAGGCATTGACTACAAGGAGACATTTTCTCCCACAACTAAGATCAAGATGATCAGGATGATCTTTTCTCTAGTTGCATAGTTTGGTTGGAAAGTCCATCAATGGACGTAAAAAGTGCCTTCCTGAATGGAGATTTACAAGAAGAAGTCTACATGACTCAACCTTGAGGGATATGTAGTACAAGTCAAAGAAAGGTATGCGAGACTCGAGAAATATCTCGTATGGCCTTAAACAGGCACCTCGAGCATGGTACATCAAAATTGATGAGCATCTCGTACACCATGGATTTTTAGAAATCCATATGATCCCAATCTTTACCTCAAAAAGAAAGGGGGCAGATTTTGATTGTTTTTGTCTATGTTGATGATCTAGTCATCACTTGAAATTTAGTGAGGATGATCGATGCAACGAAGAAGGATCTTAATCGATCATTCGACATGAAAAATGTTGGGCTAATGCATTACTTGTTTTGGATTGGAAGTATGGCAGAAAGAGAATCACATCTTTGTTTATCGATGAAATATACCAAGACAATGCTCGAGAAATTTAGGATGATGGATTACACTGCGATTGATTACTACACCTGGGAGAATAGATTGCAATTATCTCATTCAGATCCATCTCCTGAGGTAAATGCAACTCTATATCGAAAATTGATTGGGAGTCTCATTTACCTGACCTACACTAGACCAGATATCAAATTTTAGTAAGTTATCTATCCAGGTTCATGTAGGAACCCAAAGTTTTTCATTGGAAAGAAACAAGGCACATCTTGAGGTATCTCAATGGATCAGTGCATCTTGGTCTAGAATATAAGAAGAATGACAACTTCTTCTTGTCAAGATATTCAAATTCAGATCATGCAAGCAATATTGATGATAGAAAATCTATTTCAGGATTTGTATTCTTTATGGGATCTGGACCAATATCATGGGGAAGCAAGAAACAACACTTTATTTCTCGTTCTTCCACAAAAGCCGAGTATCATTTTGTAGGAGAAGTTGTATGTGTAGTGATTTGGATACGTCGCATACTCGAAAGGACTGGAATACCACAGGGACAAACCAACCACCATGCATGTTGATAATGAAGGTGTTCTCAAACTTGTTTGTAATTTAGTTTTTCATGAAAGAACAAATCACATCAAGGTACAAGTTCATTTTTAATGTGAGCATGTGTTGAAGCACAATATACAACTTCTATTATGTCCAACATCTTGACAAAGAGCATATATCTTCACAAAGTCACTTACACGTGATAAGTTTGAGTTGTTCAGAGAGTTCCTCTCCTCATCCCTTGAGACAATGCAAAATTAAGGGGGGAATGTTAGGATAATTAATTATACATTGTATAATTAATTATTTAACTATTGTTATTAATTAATTATTGTTGTTATATGGTTTATTAAACCATATTTGTCTTATTATATTCACATATATAATTTTCATGTTGTTGTAACAATTATATCATTATTCATTTGTGCTTCCTGTATGATATGTTGGAAGTTTATGTATCCAGGGATATTGTTGCACATGTGAAACTTATTTTCTTTTGTGTATTTAACTGTATAATTCTGTAAGAATTGCAAGCACTCCATTATATTTTGATTTAGTTGATTAATATAATTTATAGGATCTTGTCCATGTTCTACATATCTTTCTCTTGTTTATTTAATCTTCTCGGTTTATTTTCACATTCATTGCTTGTATGCTTTATTTGATTTTAGATCCTCGCAACACTATTATATGGTTAACCCCAATAACAATGATGACCTCCTAGATGACATTACTTGATCTCTTTTCTCATCACAAAATTTGGGGGTACAACACCTCTTTTCCCCCTCTATGCCAACAAACGTCTTATTTTCTCATCATGCCACACCTAGACTATCACATGAAAATATTGATACACGCATATCATCATTTCCTGATGACACACTCGTGTTCTTGTGGTTCTTACATGACTGTTGAGGGATCTCTTCTAATAAGAACCCATTCCATTTCCCCATTATATCTATCTACTACATACTCATTCCTACATGCATACATTTATCACCATCTATTTGTGCATACAATACACTCTTTCATCATCTATCACCAAACATCATTCATCAACTACCACATTCATCATACACATTTTGATTCACCTGCATCATCATTTCTTGATGACACACTCTTGTGATATGGTTCACACTTGAATGTTGAGGGCATACTATACACATGAACCTCACACACTGCACATTATACATTCGACTTTACATACTACATACTTCACGCATCATGCATCATACACTTAGGAAATATTCTCTCACAACATCTACTATACACTTTACATATCATACTATAGACATTTGCACTACATGTCTCTTGCATCTACTTATACACGTTGCGGTCATTACCCTATGATGCACTCTACTACCATGGTTCCATACTTGAATGTTGAGGGTATACATATAAAATGGACCTCATCACACTCACATGTTTAATCACAAACTCGATCACTCCCTCACTCACACACTCTCTACACTTTACACTTTGACTATCATATCTTTCTAGTGCACACCCTATAACCATTTCCCGATGATGCACTCTCATTTATGGTTCATTCTTGACTATTGAGGGGGCATACATAAATGGAACTCATTGCATGCATACACATCCACTTGAGGGGAATGTGACTCTTATCATTCATACTTCATTCCATTCTACCTCATCCACAACATCTTTGCATATCTTGGTTGTATTTACTCTTGCTTCCTTCTTCTTACATGTTCACTTTATTACACATGCTATATATATCTTATATGTCATTATATTTATCATACAAACATGCACGTTCACTTTCCTTTCTAGTTTTAATCACAAACTATATATATCTATTACACGTAGCATGGATGTTTGGCGCATTACCTTGTACCGACTAGTCCCATGAATGGCTCCTAGGGCATCAAATTTCATACACTATAGGTGTTATTGTTTCATTTTTTGTGTAACACACTCTTACTATTTCATATTAGACACAATTATGACATTTTTTTATCTTTCTAACATGCTAATAAGTTCTTCATGTGCAACATTTGTTATGCAAGACTATTTGCTTCCATGGTTGTCTGTTACATTACTTTTCATTATTTTCTCTTTGTATGAAATTATTTGTGGGATCTTCTCTTTTTCTTGTGTGCACACTATTTTCTTTTGGATTAGTCGGCCTTGATTATCTTGTGAAATTATGAGTTGTGTCCCATGTTTACAACCCACTTTTCGTAGTCTACATTGTCTTTTTACGTGTTTACATTATCTTCTTATGTCTTTTCTTACATATTATCCGTGTAGCATAAATTTTGTCTTATACATGTGTGTTTGTCTTTACTTGTACTAACACTTATATCTTAACCACTTTGTTTATGTGTGCCTTGGTTTCTACCAAGCACATTCATCCCCCTATGAGGAAAATTTTTAGCAATGAGGTGGTCGGTGCTCCTTTAGGCCGCATACTCCTTCAGTGACGTTGCATTAACCATAAACAAGGGGGCATCATTTGGGTGAACCACTCACCTCATACAATAGTCTGTACATTAATTATACAACATAACATAGTATCATTGCAACACAATTTTCAGTTTTAGGACTTAGGTTTAGACTTGGGACCTTACCACAACACGACACTTCCTGGATGCCTATAACCATGGGGTGTCAAGATGAGGGGTGAAAAGATATATTTACTGAAATAAATTAAATGTTAGGTTAACATACATTAATAATTGGAAATATAAATGTGCACACCATAATAAAAGTAAATAACAACATAAAAAAATTACACAGTGACACCGTATGTAACATGGAAAACTATAAATGGGTAAAAAACCATAGAAGAATAATCTACTATAGAGAAAAATTTACAACCCAATCCAGTAACTCCTCCCTCACTTCTACTCCATGTATTTACCTGGAATCCAAATGATTCACGTAATCTAATAAATATGACCTACAGTCATATTTAAATAACCCGAAGGGTAATGTCCATATTAAGTGATGGGGCACACCCCGATTTAATAGGAAGTTAGTTAATTAATAACTAACAAACCTAATACAAAGTTTATAGTTAAATAATAAGAATATAAACTATTATATATTATTTAACTATAAACTAAATATTATGATACACTTAATATTATAGTTCTAGCACTCCCCCTTAATATTAAGTGGGGATCCATATGCCAACATTACATGTTTGTACAACAGGATTTACAAATCCATAAACCCTAAAGGTTTAGGCTAGCACATGTACTTTTGAAGGAATTATAAGACCTTCATCATGCTTAACTTACCTTTGGTACAAAAGGATTTGGAAATCCATAAATCGGACATGATTTAGGCTAAACATGATTTGTGAGATTAGATCTCACTATTTCTCGTGGAAATATTCTATACCACATCTCTAGGAGCCTATTATAACACAAGGACCTCCTTTACAAATAAATACACACTGGACTGTATTTTTCCTGTAAACATTATCAGTTTACATGTAAACTCTATCAGTTTACTTTAGATCATACAAGATCTTTTACAATGCTTTTAAACCAGAGTAGAAGTATAGAGGAGAAGGAGTCAACAACCGGCCGACCATTAGGAGGTGACATTGCATGCAAACTCCCCCTCAATGAAAACTCTAAAAGGCCAACCATTACACACACTTGCAATATTTTACAACACATAATGGCTCGTAAACATAAATGCAATTTTAATCTTCAGTTCGGTAGAACTGGAGATCTCTATCACCGCAGAGAACCTTCTCTCGGATAACACATATATGAAATTCAATATACTTCATTCTCTGATGTTGAAAAGATTCTCTATCAAGAGTAATACCACTCTGACTATTACATAGAATAGAATACTTCCTTTAACTTCCATGTGTATCTCTTCCAACAGCCACTTCAGCCACATGGCTTATTCATTGCTTCCATTGTACTTCTCTTCCTCAAAAAAGAAATGGAGACTATTGGTTACTTTTAGCTATTCCAAGTAATGGTTCTTGCACCAAAAAACTTGAACACATATCCAATATATTTTATATCTAACACAACATCAGCATGGTTAGAGTTACAATATCCATATAGACATCATAATAAGCATAATATAAATCATTATTGATTTCACTTTTAACCAACTGTAAAATTTAAATACAAGTTGTAAAACAACTAACATAATAATATGCTTAACAACTAACCATGTTAGAATGTGTTGAAAAAATTTTTTTTAACATACTATCATTGTAAAATATATATTAGATGCAATCAGTATTGGACGTCTCCAATACAAACGCAAGGGCGTCCCCAAGTGTCATTTGATATGCATATAATAATATTTTAGTTTACATACTAAGAAATGTTTTATAAAAACACATATATCTTTATTATCTTATTGTAAGCCTTTACAAATGAGATAAGACTTGATAACATATCAGATAATCAAGTTATACAAGAATAATCATAGTATTCACTGAAAACATAATCCACTAACTATGGACACTTCTTATGGAGTTTGCTTCAAAAAATGACATGTAAGCACCCTTCAATACATTTCATAGGAAAAATTAAGTTTAGACATGCCATATATGATCAGTTTTTTATGCCACAAAATGAACAACAGTTCCATTTTTGAATAAACTATCAAAAAATGAAGCAAAAATTTAAAGCATATATAAGTCATTTTGTGTATGTTTTCAGGTTGTAGTTACTTCTAGTTTATTTTTACCAACTCATCTGAGTTAATTATGAAAAGAAGAAAAACAACTCCTTTTTCCAACGGTTTAGAAAATATACTTTTTATTTAGAAATAATTTATAAAGCTATTATATTAGACTATGATTATTCTCATTATCTGTTTAGAGTAGGTATTTACCTTAGCTCATGTTCACCTAGGTACTTTATTTATCTTTATTATATTTATCCTCACCCACTTAGGTGTGTGGATATTTCTTTTATCTTATTTAGATATTAAAAGATATTATTTAGTTGTTAGGTATAGTTCTTTCCTTGATCTATGGTATTGACTAGATCCTTGATGTCTAGTTCTCTCCTAAATCTATGGTCTTGACTAGTTATTTCCTTGATTTATGGTTTGATCTACTACCTTGGTAGTTCTTAGATTGTTATTCCTTGCCTATAAGCAAGGCCCATTCTCATTGTATTTCATTGAGTTCCATATTAATAAATGATATTGCTTCTCATTTGTTTGCAAAGGTTTATGTAAAGTTATTACGCAAATTACTTTCATTTTATTGATCATGGTGTTTAATTAGCATTTGTGTTCTTGACTTGGTATGATCTGGTTATCATTCCTTTCATGGTATCGGAGCGGGAGATTGTTGTTGCATCATGCTGTAAGTTTTATTTTACAAATAAATTATTGGTGTATTCATATATTTGGGATTTGGTCATATTTTGTTGCTGCATTCATTTTTATGGAAAGCAGAGGATTTGGTTGGATACGGAAGACGTGAAAACCCTAAGATCGACTGTAAACTCGGCCACCATTAAAATCCTTAGCCCTTGGTCATATGAGGGCTTAAATCTTGTGATTCCTACTAGTAGGTGCTTAGCTTCAGCCCCTTTAATTTGATTTGTGTGGTGAAGGAAAAAACATTTTACTCTTTTTAGTGGCACCTAAAATAAATAATAGACCAAAATATTAAAAAGCTTGTAACTTTTTATCAGTAACTCGGTTTTGATTTCCGTTTTTGTAAAAGTGCATGTTTTTCATACTCTTTCCATTGGAGTTATTTATTTTAAGACTTGCACTATAATTATAAAGTACCAAATATGGAGAAGTGTTGTAATCAATTGTGGACGTAATTTTGGCTAAGCTCGACGTCCTAATTTGGGAGTTGCAGTTTGTACCTATCATGGATTCTGAGAATGATATGTTTTTCTTTGAAGTATGTGGACTTCAAGAGGATATTGTAAAATTTGTGGAAGAAAATAGATCACTCAAGAAGTGAAATTCTCTTCTACAATCACTCATTCACGATAAGGATACAATAATACACTCCCTGTAGAACAAACTTGTTAGCCTACTGACATCACCATCATATTGTGGACAACCATATCCATGCTCTAGTCCACTGCAGCTATTGCTCTTGTACTTGGACTTGACATTGATCTGCAGGTCTTTGAGCTTTGAACCCAATGTTGATACTTCTAAACCTAGTGAGGCTTGTTATATGCTCTTCCACATCTATGCCTATTACATACCACATGTTGTGTATCCTACTTTTACTCGATTGCATGGATTTTTTAAGAAGCATACCACGGCATTCTGGTTCACGCATGCTCCATTCTATGGGTCTCACTAGCAGAGTCATTGTTCACAGTGACATTGGTTTTGAGAAGATAGTTCATTGGGATCACACATTGACAGAGCTCATTTTTTTATCGACTTTTTTGAGGATTATGAGAAACACATGAGTTCTCGCACCTTCACTCGAGGCTTGAAACTCCGAGATTTCAATTGTCGAGACATGATCAACTCCGACGCACATTCTGGTGTTCTTTTCAGCATGCACCCATTGTGCATTTTGCACCAAGTCATATGTAGGCATCTTCTTCATCCATCCGTGTTGATTTGGGGTGGACATCCGATCACTCGTGGCGGTGACATAGGCATTCGTTGGAGAGGACTCTATAGGCGTGACTCCACCATTCGGCCTTTTGCTCTACTTTCTATACCTTATGCATTGTGATGCTTCTTGTTTTGAGCATTTTTCTTTAGCATGTGTAGTGTATCTCTCTAGTTTGTTAAGAGATTTTGTATCGTATTTTCGACACTTTTGGCATGTTGACAGTCTCTCTTGTGGGGGAGCTATTCTGGTGGAGCCCAGTGTTAGTTTGTCAGTGTTCGAGTAGTTGTTTTGAGAACTCATACAAATTTGTAGCATCACTCCACTCATTCAGCACTATGTGAGGGTGTGGTGTTGATCTTGCTTCTTCGGGTTTCGTGTCCTTGCCTTGTTACCTTGGCTTTTCTTGGATCATGAAACTCTGGAGTTTGTGTCCTTGCCTTGTTGCTTTGGTTATTGTTCTTAGATCGTGGCACACCTATTTGCAGCATTTGATCGAATTATGTTTGGTGTTTTTTTGCACTTTCGACATCACTCCGTTGACAGTGTCCTTGTATGGAGCTATTCTGGTGAAACCCAGTGTTAGTTGTTTTTGAGTTTTGTGATCGAGAAGTGGATTCAGATCACAGTGCATACCAAACTTCTTCAACATTGTATGAGTTTTTGAGCCGAGCTTCTTGGGATGCCTTTACTCTCTTTACTTTGTTGTTACTAGTTTTGGGTACCTTGCGGTGTCCCTTTTTTCCTAGTTATTGTACATGAGTACCTCATCAGGTCTAGTTCACGGGACTCATACTATTGGACATGCCACATATATTTTGGCCCCTAGATTGACTTGAGGGGGTGTTAGAGTAGGTATTTACCTTAGCTCATGTTCACTCAGGTAATTTTACCTTTATTGTATTTATCCTCACCCACTTATGTGTGTGGATATTTCTTTTATCTTATTTAGATATTAGGAGATATTATCTAGTTGTTAGGTATAGTTCTTTCCTTGATCTATGGTATTGACTAGATCCTTAATGTCTAGCTCTCTCCTAAATCTATGGTCTTGACTAGTTCTTTGATGATTAGTTATTTCCTTTATTTATGGCTTGATCTACGACCTTGATAGATTGTTATTCCTTGCCTATATAAGCAAGGCCCATTCTCATTGTATTTCATTGAGTTCCATAATAATATATGATATTGCTTCTCATTTGTTTGCAAAGGTTTATGTAAATTTATTCATTACTTTCATCTTATTGATCGTGGTGTTTAATTAGCATATGTATTCTTGACTTGGTATGATTTGGTTATCGTTCCTTTCATTATCTTGATTTTGATCTGATCTATTCCATTTCTGATTTTTGAAATTTGATTTATTTTTAAATTTACAAACCTCTTTCTTATGTCCAAATTTCCCACAGTTATGACATTTACCATCAAAACTAACTTTTAAGTTTCCTAGTTTCTTGTTTTTATTAGGAGTTTTAAAAGTTGATTTTTGATTCTTGTTAATCCTAGAAGGTTTACCTTTCACTTTCTAAGCAAGAAGTGCCTGTGTGGCATTTTATTTTGAATCAAAATTAGTCATAACCTACTCTTCCTGAACCAGGAGATTACTAAAGTTTTGAAAATTTGGAATATCTTGTTCGGATTGATATTTAGAATTCAAAATTGAAATGAAATTTCTAAATTTTTCATGAATATTTAATTGGATAATAAATTAGAGCAATTTATCATGAATCAAATTACTTCCACATCCATTAATTGTGACTTAATATTTTTATTTTTTAAAAATAATTAATCACTTTTTCATCTCCCTTCATGGGAGTTGTCATAAGCTCTAAAATCAATTTAATAATTTTTGATAAATGTGTACCTTCGTGCATCGACTCTAATTGTGTCCAAACTTCACTAGGACTCTCTAGATTTGATATCGATAGAAAAAAAAATCATCATGTATGCTTCATAGATAATGGACATCGCCTCTTGTACTTTATGTTGATATGTGGCGACATTATCAATAGTTGTATGTCTTCCAATAGCAGCTCTCTCTGTTCCATTTACAACTGCCCACAATTTGTGAGCCATGAATTTTGCTTTCAATCGAATCTTCAAATGTTGTAGTTGTTTCCATTCAACATTTGAGATTTATCAATTGAAAATTTATTAGACCCCATTTGTGTGTAAAATATAGATAAAAATAATTAATAAACAAGGATTAAAATAAGAGTTTTTATAGAAATTCCCCTGTCGTATTTTAATCCTCGTAATCGAACACGATCAATTTATGCCAAAAATGGAGGTCCTGTTAATTGAACAATCTATACATGAATGCGTTAGTATGATATCATTAATAAATTGAAATGTGAGTGATTTTTTTGGTTTTCTATCCAAATGAAATGTGAGTGATTTTCAAATCAATGAAGTGACCTATCGAGCCAACTCGCATTTAACATTCCA
Source organism: Taxus wallichiana var. yunnanensis (assembly GCA_018340775.1). NCBI lineage: Eukaryota > Viridiplantae > Streptophyta > Pinopsida > Cupressales > Taxaceae > Taxus > Taxus wallichiana. The sequence goes on from CM031242.1 coordinate 652,304,720, forward strand.
TATTGGAAGTGCGTTTGAGCAGCGTCAAACCTCAAATCTTCCACTGACCACAAATCTCGAGGGGAGTTACTTCCCACTTGGTAAACCACATCATGCATATACAACCGCATGCCTTTTAAAATCTTAAAATAACCACCACATTCTCCATGTGGGACCAACATTTTAAAAACCGGGTGGTCACGCGGTCAAGCGGTGTTCATAAAAAATTAAAGCCACATATGTGTAAACTGGTTAGAATTTTAATTAAAAGTACATTTTATTTTAATAGGTAACCACGTGAAGGGATAATACTTTTGCAATAATATTCAATGAACTAATTAAAATAACTTCACTAACCTGATGTTTAAGATAACTTATATAATTGGTATATTTATGCGTGGTTATATATTGTTGATACATTCAATCAATAAAAAACATAAAATAGATACTTCTAATTAAATAAATATAAAATAAATGTATTCCTATCTTTAAATGTTTGCCTTAGATTTTGACTAGGTCTTACCAAACCAACTATTAATATACTTATGAGAGAGTCTTCTCCATATTTAGTATTCTGCATCCAAACAAACATTCAACAATATTCCAAATGCAAAGTAAAATAGACATCTTCCAAAAATAGACATTGTATCCCAATCAAGAGATTCAAACATTTACAATGCATTTCAGAAAGAATATATTCCAATGAAATCTAAAATACGTAAGCCAAAGATTAAAAAAAAACAATAATAATGTAGCTTTTAAGACTTTGATTTTAAATGGTTAAACATTAAAAAAAAACAATGTAATACATTTAAAAAGAATATCAATGCCAATACGCATGGAAATACGTAAGCGGTTGAGGAAAAGAGTTAGGTTTTAAGTTTTTAAATAAATTATATCCCATGTAGAAAAAGGAGGAGGGCTGCATTTTAAATAGTTTTAGGTAACCTTTTTAATGTATAGTTTATAATTAATATAAACTATAGAATTATAAAATAGTTTTTAGAAAACTATAGAATGAAGTTTATAAAGTAACTTTTTTTTTTTTGTTTTTGTTTTGTTTTAGATATTAGACTATATATTTAAACTATAGTTCATTGTTTTAATAATGCAGGTCATATTATTATAGGATATATGATAGGGTTTAGATTTTTATAATATATAGTTTTCAAACTATATAGTTTTTATATATGTTGTTTATATAAATTATTATATAAATATTATGTTATTATTTTTATTTAAATAAATATAGTTTTTAAACTATATAAGTTTATACTCTTAAATATAAACTAAAGGATATTTGAAAATCCACAATTTTTTCACATGTGCAATAATCATCCAACCATTTATGCGGGGACGGGAAGGGGGATTAAATAACATTTCAAATATTTCAACGACCTTCCCAACCGTTATGTCCTTAAGTTACATTAAGATTATATTTAATTTATTAAATCCAATTTAAAACTATACCATGTCGGGACAGGGGTGAAAAGGTATATTTACCAACTAAATTAAATGTTAGATTAACATACATTAATAAGTGGAAATATAAATGTTCTCTATAAAAGTAAATAGCAACATAAAACAAATTGACACCGTATGTAACATAAAACTCTGGGTAAAAACCATGGAAGAATTCTAATGATTCACGTAATCTAATGAATAACCTCTGATCATATTTAAATAACCTTATGTCATATGTGGCACACCCCGATTTAATCAAGTTAGTTAATTAATAACTAACAAACCTATACAAAGTTTATATTTAAATAATAAGAATATAAAATATTCTATATTATTTAACTATAAACTAAATATTATGATGCACTTAATATTTTTTAACATCGGGCAATTACACAATATTTTGATAGTTCATCACAATCTAGAGAACTCCACACATGATGGATTTTATAGAGCATAAAATCCTTAGTATTTTCATGTTGAATCGAATTTTACATGCCATTTGTAGTAGTGTCCTACATTGTAGGAAGCTTCAAAAGTTGGAGGATAACAAGAATTTTTCCCTACACTTTTCCATGAATTGAGATCACCCCAAAACTCGCAAAACACATTTGTCATGAGATCACCCCAAAACTTCGTGACCGAAGCATGCGTGAGATCGCCCAAAAACTTCGGTCTTCTACAACATCTACAGGATCCTTTCTACACTCTTTTCACATCACAAATCAAGGGTACATGTTACTTTTTCACATTTTTCATTTTACATACTTCTTTACATTCTTTTTACGCATAAACATGTGTATTTGACTACTTGTTCATTTTTCTCTTTTACAGTCTGTCCCATATGGGAAGCGGTAGTCAACATATTCACAACATCACATACAACAACAACAACATTAACAATAGGCACATCTTGACATCTACTCATGTGTTTCTGCCTAGGTTCAATTTCATCACCACTTTTTACAAATTTTCCTCCCTAAAGCATCCACACTTCACATTTTTATTATCACTCCATGATTTTTCATGTCCCTCGGCATGCTCCTCTACATTGATCTACATAGTTATTAGGTATGCAATTTTATCTACTTTAGGTTATTGAGATTTCTACTCACTAACATAAAGTGGAGGAAAAAACTAAAAAAATCACACACTTTGGGTTTTTATTTAGTCCCGATTACATACTACTATTCATATGATTCCTAAGAAAGAAAAAACTAATTAACCCATGTTTTGGCCACCTTTCTTTTCTTTCCTGTTGCCACTTTTGGTATTACACCCTTACTTTCTCATTCTTCATTTTTATACTTTGGCATTTAACATCTTGGACACCCTCGTCCCCTCAGGTGCCCCCGACCTCATATACTTTGTCCACATCTTTTGGGTCCTTTATAGCCATTTAAGCATCTTATCTTTATTAGTCAAAATTTTTGGGTTTAATTATGTAATTCAAACAAGGGAATCATATAAATATAAAGTTATGTGATCATAATAAATGACCAAGCACTAAAAATTAGCTATCACCGCCTAAGGTTGCATCCATCAAGTATCTAAGAGCTTAATGCATCCATCTAGAACCATCTAAGGACACAAGGGTGGTTATCCTACACCACTTTATATATTCTGTTCCACATATCTATTACATTTCTTTAATCTAGCTACTTACTTATGTGACACACACAGATCCAGCATCTTATCTTTTATGAGTAGTCAAAATTTTTGAGTGTTTGAACCCTCATATGCAGTATCTTTCTTTTTAGGATTTGATGTCAAGGGGTCATTATAAATATAAAGTTATCAATCATAATTTGGAAATCATTATGTGACCTCATAGTAACACTAAAGATCAAAATCAAATAAATAACACCGCACTAAGGTTATTTGCATCCATCATAGTATCTAGGGCACCGTAGAGTCTCAATGCCCCCGATCATCCATATCTTCATTTTTCGAACCATCCAAAGCTCTTACATCTTTGGGATTTCTTATCAACTAAGTCATTTTACCTCTTCTTTGCTTAGGGTTTATAGTTTTAGAGGGAAATTCTATACTTCATTGCTATTCCATGCCCCTTGCTTATTTTGACTATCTATTACATTTCTTTAATCTAGCTACTTTTTACTCAAAATTATCTAAAAATGGCTTCATCGAGATAGAAAATTTTCTCACCTTTCCACAAGGTACCTTCTAACTCCTTATATTTTGAGAGTTATTCCACAACACACACACACATAGAGAATTTGGGCTTTTTTTCATAGTAAAAAGTATGATATGTAGTGTAACAATCACAAATCATAAGTTCACCATTTTGTTGCAAATGGCGCAAAGTAAGATTTTTTTCCCATGGGCCTGCGGAGGAAAGAGAATTTTGAACCCACGCCAAATCAAAGGATTCTCGGAGTGATCGCGGAGGAATTTTGGAAATTTTTCCAAAATTCAAAAAAGCGTAGAATTTTGAACCTCTTGATGGGATTGTCCACGTGGAAGTGGAGGGTTTGGGCACATTTTGAGGAATTTTCCCAAATTCAAAAAGGAAAAAAATTTTGGTTTCACCATTACGATTTTTTCCAAATCTTTAGAACTTTTCGAACTCATTATGTGACCTCACATGATGGAATCTTCAAAGTGGAATCAAAATAAATAAATACCTTTGGCGACCACTTCAACCACCATTTTTAATGCGGAGGTTTTTCTTTGCATTTTTATTTTTTCATTTTTCCCGTGTTTCTCCTTCTTGGCTCGAGCCATTGTAAATAGTTTGGCATCTGTAAAGGGTGCTTTTATGTTCTACCTCCTTCTTCACCCTAGCAAGTGCCCTTTTAGGATTGCAACTTATTCTTCCATATCTTCATTTTAAAAATGGAAGTGACAATGCAAGCTTCGGTTTGTTTGCGAATCCTTTATTACATGATTTTGATTTTCCAATTCTATTTCAATCTAGCCACTCCTTTGGTGTATCACCTTTTAGTTTAGTTTTATCATTTTTCTCTCTCTATTTTCTCCTGAATTTTGACTAAAATCATTTACATCTTTCGCACTAGATGGTTTTATATGTTTTGTCTTAGTTTTCTTGCAAGTCTTAATTTCATGTTGTGCAATCACACCGGATGCCCATTATCAAACTTCGAGAAAACATCTAGGGGTGCATTTAATTTGCACTTTAACATTTCTGATAATAGAAATCGATTAGGCATATAAATTCATATTTACCTTAATCGGTTGTTTGCATTATTGCCTCTTATTCTAACCATTTTTTTGTTAGACAAGAATAAATTTTTTGTTAGCATAAGGACCCATTAAGTCCAAGAGTTGTAAACCTTCACTCTGATACCAAAATGTAACACCCATGTTATACTTCAACAAACTAAGGTATTTTTCTACATAACCCTTAATAACATTTTATGCCTTCAATGATTTTTAGCATGTAGCAAATAAAATCCAACATAATTAATTACAATGAATATCATTATTACTTAGCTCACTACTAAGTAATCCAACATTATTAGTATTCCGAATCCATCTTGACAACATACAATAACCATGTGCAACTATAAGGGTCCTAGATCTTTCCCAATCTCCCTTAATCACTCTACATGAGCATGTATACAATGTATACGTTTGGTTAAACCTTTTTATAGGTTCTAAGAACCTATGCATCTTCTTAGTACCAACCAACCAGAAAGTATTCAAATACTTCATCCAACTCAAAACACTACTAAAAAAGAAATGGTGAACAGAAAATGCAATCAGTCATTTGCACTATTATGGCCATAATTTTCCGAATTGCACTAGCAATCTAGTTTTGAGACTCGCACAAAACCTACAAAACATGTATTCACTTCACTGCACAACCATCTTAATATAGTTATCAAGATTATTTTATGTTGATTAGAAATTATATCACGGTTATGAAGTTGCGGGGATCATGAATCGATATTTAGGTCACATGAATCCTATCAGTCCGATCATAGGATCCATATGGGAAAGGTTACGCTCACATAATGATTACATCACCCAACTCATAGCCATCCTAAGATGGCACAAACAAGGTTCATACAACATGAATGTTGTTTCATACTACCTACCCTTCATTGTTATTTTATCATGCTTTCATCTTAGGGATAAGTTATACTAAATTTTATTACGTTATTTGTTCTCATGATAGAGGTGTAACTCATCCGATCCATGACTAGTATAAGTACCTTATACCGCACATTAAGTAAGGTAAGCTATGTCAACCTATGATTACTGAATTAGATTAGATAAGCATAAGATAAAATGATTCAAAGCGATAAGATAAATAATACTTATAATCATTTGTATTCATTATATCATATTTATTAAGTACATTTGTACTTTTTCTTATGGTTATAATGAACATTTTATAGTTATTTTCTAACGATGTATTTTTTCTAGCAAAAGTACATAAGATATATACTGAGTTGTCATAACTTATGAGCATAATTACATTCATGTATGTATTTCATTGTTTAAAGAACAATGACATGTCTCTTACAACTTATAAATTATAAATTTTACATGTTAGAGTATCCATATATGATAGCTTATAAAATCATATAAGTTTTATTGTCTTAATAATGCATTCATTTTTGCAAGTATAAGAATAAGATACTTCATCTCGTTTTGCAAATTTCATCATCTTTAAATGAATAGTTGTTCATTAATAATAAAGTCCTGAGAACATAATAAATATCATAAATATCATTACTTTATAACTTCATGCTACTATCCATAACATTTTTTTCTAATTGTTCTCATTTATTCAAACATGATAATGATGTTGTCATGCATATTATTGTAATAAATTCCATTCAATTATTAATGATGATTTTCATAACATACAATCATACTATTACAAAAATTAGTTTTTAATTTTTGATTAAGCTAATATGTGAAATAAGAGCCTAATCGATGCTATCAGTAGCAATAAAATAACTATGAAATGAAGTACAAAAACTAACCATAGAAAACTTGAGCAATAAATTGTGAATCCCTAGTTGTAAAGAGGAGAAGAAGATAATTAGTTGATTGCAATAAATTATGAATTGTACCAAAATGTTGACCATATGAATGGAGTGGTAGGACCATCACACAGAGAGAAAAAAATGTAGATCTAGACAGATATGTTAAAGGGGCACCCGGAGAGGGACGGGGGTGCCTACAGAGCCTTAGGCATGTTTCTAGGTGCTGGCCTACAAAAAAGCTCAAAAACCTCCTTTGAGGTGTCACAAGGTATTCACATTTAGTTTCCTTTGGTCACTCGAGGATGCTAAAACCTTCAAAACACTCAAATAGACATCAAATCCTACAAAATAAAGATACAAAATGAGGGGTGGGAGTGTCCTCAACTGTCACAATGGTGAGCTTATGATTGAGCAACTGTACTACATTTCAAACCTAATGTATTTCTATGTGTATGTGTGGAATCATGCCATAGGTGTCTTTGTACGAGTCACACTTGATAACGATCAAATAAGCTAGATATAAATAAATGTAATAGATGTGTGCATGGAATAGAATGAACACCCCCTCCTATGAAGTGTATGCATAATAATGTAGTCCCTTTCCCTTAAATGGATGTTTGATTGCTCTTGAATAGCCTTTGGATGCAACCTTAGGTAATGATAACTAATACTTAGTGCTTGGTCCATTACTATGATCACATAACTTTATATTTATATGATTCCCTTTCTTTAATTTCATAATTAACCCCAAAAGGATGACTACCAAAAATATCGATGCTTAAACGACTAGAAAGGACCCAAAACTATGAGTAAAGTACAAAGGGGTCAAGAGCGCCTAGTGGCATGGCATCCTGGCTAGGCGCCGTGTCCAAGATGATAAAAATGGAGTATAAAAAGCTAAAATGGGAAAGTAAGGGTGTAAGACTAGCAATGGTAACAAAAAGTAAAGAAAGATGGCCAAATACATGGGTTAATTAGTACTTTTCTTACTTAGGAATCATATGAATAGTAGTATGTAATTAGGACTAGATAATTACCTAAAGTGTGTAATTTTTGCCTAAATTTTCCCCCACTTTATATTGGTGAATGAAAATCTCGGTAAAATAAAGTAGATAGAGATGAGTACTTGATAACCATGTATATCAATGATCAAGCACACCGAGGGACTAGATAAAGCGTGGAGTGATATAAATGTGAAATGTAGATACTAAGGAGGAGAAAGTGTAAAAAGTGATGATGAAAATGAACCTAGGGAAAAAACACCTGTGTAGATGTCATGATGTACCTATTGTTGATGTCGATGTTGTTTTTTGTTGTTGTGATGATGTTGACTACCACTTCCCATACAGATGGACTTGTAAAAGAGAAGAACAAAAAAGTAGTCAAATATGCATGTATGTGTAAAAAGTATGTAAAAATGCTGAAAATGTGAAAAAGAACATGTGCACCTGATCTGTGATGAGAAAAAGGGTGTAGAAAGGATCCTAAAGATGTTGTAGAAGACCAAGTTTTTTGGGTGATCTCACACCATTCTTGTGACCGACCATGATTTTTTGAGGTGATTTCATGCCAATGATATGGAAGAAGTGTAGGGAGAAAAGTATGGTGTCTTCATCCAACCTTTAATTACTTCTCGAATGTGGAACACCATTACGATGGTGTGTACAAACACAAGTGTTAAGGATTATATGCCCTGTAAAATTCATTGTGTGGAGTTCTATAGACTATGTTGAACTACCAATCACTATGTAATTTCCTCTTATTCTTGGCATCTATGAAGGACATCGTTGTGTTAAGGACCCAAGTATGATTCTCGAGACCTATCTAAAATGAAAATTGTGTTGTATTAGTATCGTGTTTTGTTGTGTATACTATTGTATGGGGTTATTGATTCACCCAAATGATGCCCCCCTCATTTGGGGTGCATCATGTAACATCGTTAAAGGAGTATGTATCCCAAAAGAGGACCGATTTATATGGTGAAACTATTTCATGCGAGGGAAGGGAATGTGCTTGGTAAAAATAAAGCACACACAAAGAAAGTGGTTAGGAGGCAAGGGTTAGTGCAAGAAAACATGCATGAAAAATGTAAGCTAGTAGATAATGTGTAAGCTAAGACACAAGTAAACATGCAAGAAGAAAATCTAGACCCCAAAAAAGTAGGTTGCAAACAAAGGACACCACTCATGATGTCATAAGACAATCAAGGCTGAAGTGGTTGCAAGCAGACAAGTGTGCACACAAGACAAAGGGAAAAGCCCAAAAGCAATGGCATACAAAGAGTAAGTAATGATAAGTAATGTAACAAAAACAATGGAAGAAAATAATTCTGTAAAATAAATAATGCACATGTGTAGTGCCCACTTCCCTTTGACACCTTTTTGGATACCTATTTTGATATTGTGATTACATTATAGACATTATTATGTTTTGATTTAGTATGTTGTTAGACATTGATCATGGATTATTGTTGATCTTGATTTGATTATGATGCCTGATGATTATTAGAGACACCTTATATGTGGATGATGATATATTATTTGATATGGATGTTGTTTAGACATGTGATTTGGATATTATGAGTTGATCTAGAAAATGGATATTATTTGATGATGATATAGTTGTTAATTAAAAATGCAAATGATGTAGTTGTTACTTCGATGTTGTTGTGATTCATTTATATAGTTGGTTTTGTGATTTCATTTATATCATGTTGGATGTTCTGATATGGCCATGAGGCCGAAGGAGGTATTTGCATTTTGCAGGTTAAAAATATCACAACAAAACATCGAGGGATCGAGAGACCAACCATAATGGAATTCTAGGTGAATTCGACACGGTCACCATGACAACTCGTTTTATTGTGTTGTGTGTTGTTTTGTTAGGGATTCCCATGGGGGGATTACCTTTACATGTGACCATGGGTATTATGTATTTTATTAATGTGTTTCTTTTATTTATTTTTGTATGTATTTTATTAGTGATGTGTTCCTTTAATTAATTATGTTGTGGAGAATTAATGTGAGAATCATATGATTAAAATTTAAATAAATTAAATTGGGATATGGGAAAGTAATTATAAGAGTTGTTGGCTATTTGCATTTAATATGTAAGGGATGTGTAAGTTGTGTAAGAGCTTGTGTAAGTCAGTTTTGGAGTATGAAATACTCCACCTCCATGAAAAATTCGAATTTGTCCTTGGGGTTGTTTTTGGAGGCTTGTGGGACAAGTAAAACTTGTCCCATGCCTCTAAATTTAATTTACCAACCATACTTATGGTTGGAGATGTGATTTGTGATTTTTATAATGCATTTTATTAAATCATGTTGCTTGTTTTTAATTGCACTTTCTTACATGTTATTTATTTTTTGTCCCTCGAGGTGTGGGTTTTTTGGAGTGTGCAAGTAACTTGTCATTTTCACCCACCTCTTTATTGTGCTTGGGAGAATGGATTTATTCGTTTGTGTTTGAATTTGAGGATGTGTGATGTGGCATCCTACATGGATCCACATCATCCTCTCTTCTTCCCTCTTCTATATAATTCAAACTCCTTGCTTGTTTTGGGGTTGTTGAACCTTTTTGCATTCTTCCTTGGGGGCACATTTTTTTGCTATTTTGGAGCTCTTGTGGATTGTGGAGGAATTTGGAGATAACTTCATACTTGGCATTGCTATTTTGAACTATGTTTTTGGCATTTGAGAGCTTGTTGTTGAAACAAAAGATACCATGGAAAGGTAGGCGTTTATTCCTTCTTTATTGTTGTTATTTTCTTGTTGAGTTGTGTGTATGGAGAATGTTTTATTTTATTTGTTGGCTGGTTGGGTAGACTACCTTAGGGAAGGTGTAGGAGAAGGCTATGGGGAATCCATGTGGGGGGCATAAGGAATGCCATTGGCATCAGAATTTTGTGAGGAGTTTGGGTTTGGGATCCACCATGGAAAATAAATAGCTTGCATTTCTTACTTTGTGGGGGAATAAGGATATGTGTGGTGAAATTTATTGGTAGTTTGTTCTGGTGGATGCCTAATTCCCAATTGGGAGGCATAAGTATCTTCCACCATAGACCTTTCTTGCATGATCAAGCTTGAGTTTTGGATTTGAATGTTTTCTATTGTAGTTGTGAATTGTTGTGTTGTGTTGAATTGTGTTTTTATATGAATTATGCATGTTTGAAAGAATGTTGTGTGTTGTGGAAGCTAGTTGTTGCCATGGGTTGAATTGAACCTTTTATTGTATCTTAGTTGGGGCTCGGGGTCCAATGATGAAGTAATACTTCTCCTTTCATTGGATGTCTTGGTTGGGTGGAGAGCGTTGCCTTTCCCCCTCTTTTGTTGTGATCAACTTGGAGAAAGAGAAAATGTGCATGTTGCTGTCCTAGAGCAAAGGAAAAATACAGTTTGATAGTCCCTTGTGAAAACATATTCATTTGTAACCTTTCCCACTTGAAGTGGATGAAATTGTAACATTTTTATTGTGAAGAAAATATGTTGTAATTGGATTGAAAGTGTTTATTTAAAGTGTGAAAGACATTCACATTCTGCTCTGTACATGGAAAAGAAAGAAATAGAATTTCTGTTAATTGCATTCAATAAAAATGTAAAGATGTTTCTCTTTTTGAATTAATGAAGAATTACAAGGATACTTATCATTGCATTGTTGGGTTGAGTTGGAATGTTAAATTGTGATTGGAATCTCTGTTTTGAAAATTGAAAGAAGAAGAAATACGTATGAGGGAATTATATTGCATTGTTTCTTTTTGAAATATATTAAAGTGGAAATCAGATTTGTAATTTAGCTTTGAAATGGTTTGTTTATAAACAACTGAATGTATTGGACTAGTTTAGGAATGAAATGCCACATTTGAAGGATGAATTTGATAAACAAATTTCTAGAAATGGGATTTCTGTTACAAACTTAAAACTGACAATTAATTTTAATAAAAATGTACAGTTCAGACCTGCACACATTAATCAACTTGGAGATGTTAAAATTTAGTATGTTGTATCATAAATGAACTCAAATTGACAAAGAACACTTAAGAAGACAAGTTAAATTAATGCAAAATTGAATCCATCCCTTTAATAGTCATTTTTCTGTCAATTGTTGGAAAAATGCAACTTGAAATCAATTAAGCAAATTTACCTTCCTAAACCACTTTAAATCCTTCCTAGATCAATCCTCCATGTATTTCTGGCATGTTGAGTGAAGGAGGAGATCCAATTTAATCAAATTTAGAAGTTGGAAATTACCAGTTTGCTAATTATAATCCTGCAGATCATTTTTTTGTAAAATTGACCCCTTAAACTTTACCAAAAAGTAAAATTTATGATTTTGTGTAAAGAGGGCATCGAGATATTTCCAAAAAGTCCTCATTTGTCGAAAAATAAGCTTTCTAGATCAAGTTATGACACTTTGAAGTTTTTTTGCCTTGGCGGGAAAATTTGAGAAATTTTCCTTGGCGGGCCCGTGACCCGAAAATTTCCCGTCAAAATTACCCTTAGAAAATATTTTGAAAATTTTTGCTTGAGAAAAATTTCATCTTTTCCTCTCCACCGCCTCTGACCAATCAAAGGGCACCACATGTCCTCACGGGACAACGACGAAGGCCCGACATTTTATTTTGCCCTTAGACCTTTTGAAAATTTTGGATAAATTTTCCATTTCTCCTACGCTGCCCGCAGCCCTTATCACAGTCGCCACATGGCAACTTTGTTTGCTAGCGGGCGCGGGCGGGGGGGAACCCTTTGTTTTTTCTTGTTATTTTGTCTTTGGAAATTTTTGTTTTGAAAAATTTCCCACGGCCCCACACATCCCCGCCCTTGCCTTAGGAAATTCTTCTTGCGGGAGCGCGGATCCGCGTCTAACTCCCCTTTGTCCTCCCTTCGGCGAGATTCATAGATCAACTCGCCACCTACATCTCCCCCTCTCTTTCTCTCCATGGTGAATCGTGGAGTGCCACGTGCCCCTAATAGACCCACATGAACGTGGGCGTTGCTTTATTTTCTTTCCCTTTCGGTGAAATGCCCCAAACTCTTCCCGCCGCCACCCTCTTCCTTTCCTTATTTTCAGTGATGACTCAAAGGCCGCCACGTGTCCTTAGAGGACCCATGGAGGTGCAGGCGTAACTAGGAAATTTCTCCCACACAGGAAAAATCCCAAACACCACCCCGCGACCCACCGACCCTGAAATTTTCCTTTCACCCCTGCTTGACACGTGTCCCCTTGGGGAAAATTTGACCTCTAAAGTCCGCTTGCCCATATCTTGAGTTTCTGAAGGAGTTAGGAGGACTTATTTATATCACCGGAAAGGTGAGAAAATTTCCTATCCAATGGGAATGATTTAGGGAAATTTTGAATACGTTAAGTGTGAGAAAAATCAAGTTGAAACTCTGATCCTGTTAGAGAGTGGGCATGGGGGTAAATTTCTCCCTGAACCTAACTAAAACTTCTAACCCTAAAATTTGAACCATGTGAACTTGTTTTTGTTAATGAAGGAAAAATATGTTCTAGTAATTTAGATTTGTTTTGGAACCTAATAGGGTCAACTGTTGTCTTGCAACTTGGTTGTGGACACTTCTAATAAAAAAAAATTATTCCATAATTTTCTAACCAATCTTAGGTTCTAACTAATCCTAGGTTGTTTCTTGGGTCTCAAGTGGGTTATTTTAATGGGTATCACAACATGAATCACACATTAGCATGTTAGAAAGGTAAAAATTATGTCAAATCATGTAACCATCCCCGAATCATAGATAACTCAAGATTTGAGACAACATGGGACTATCTCTAAGCTGGGACTGAATCCGAGACAGCCTCCAGAGAAGGCCAATTCCTCTATGTACTCCTAGTGTTAAGCTACTCCTAGGAAGTGAAATGTAACTAACTATTAATGCCAAGTGACTAGGGAGAAAGAGAGAGTGCATGAAATGAAATCCTAGACTATGGAGGTGATAACACCAAAAGAAGGGTTAGAGAGATTCCTAGTGAGTGAAAATGGAAGAAAAATGAAGCAAGGAATGGAAAAAAATGCGTCATAGTCCAAAACCAAATTTAGATTCCCATCTTTGTGGAGCACAATAGATCTGGGTCCTACAAAAGAACAAGATATGCACAATATATCTATAAATGTAATAGAAGGAAAGAAATG